>CM067095.1:10621779-11839890 GCA_034008185.1 Gorsachius magnificus
AAGATCTCTTTGTTCTATGCTGTGTGACTGCTTATTGATCCATAAGCTGCTGTGAGCTGTGCATCAGGAGGGTTATGTTCTTGATAGAATAAGAAACTGGAAGTTAGTAAAGGCTCACATGATTCTTGCCACTCTCTACTGATCGAAGCATGGAAAATGGCTGATATCCAGCTTGCTGAAGTGTGCTCAGGAGTTCAGAGTTGGTCTTGGATAACATGGTATTAAAGCCTTCAGAGCATGGCACTCTTGTCACTGCCAGCTTCTCACATATCCTTGCTGCAGTTTTCTATCTGCTTTACCTGTGATTGAACAACTTTCTGCAGCTTCAGGTTCCAATTTGAACTGAGAAAGCAAAACACTTGTTGGACATTAGTTGGATTTTTAATTTGTCTAAATCTCTCTATATGTAATAATTTAGTTTAGACTGCCAGGTCAGATGCTGGGCAAAATACTATTCATCAAGCTCGCCTCAGCACCTTCATTTCAGAAGACTGAAAGGGCTGGAGGAAGAAGGGAGAAGAAACTACACCTCTATTTGTGTTCTGCAGCCTCATGGCATTATATCCCCCAGAGAAGCTGCACCAATCTTCATTTACTCTTTTGCAGATATGCAAGGTACTACAAGCTACCACATGGAAAGGAGCAGAGAACCCTTTTCAAAGTCTATGGAATACGGTTTGACGTCCTTGTCTTTGGCACAGTAAATGCAATTACTTTTCCTTGTGGAGGGAGAAGAAAGCTTGCTATTTTCTTAGCCCCACTTCTGCCATGTACCCCTCTCATCTCTCCTGTCCATCATTCTGGATTGGAAGTCAAGTCAGATGAGCAGGCCTAAACTGAACTGAGCAGCATAGGAGAGCAAAGCTGAGGATGAAATGGCAAGGCTGGGAGAGAAGCAGGATTATTGTTTAAGACTGAGACAATAACAGGTGTCATCGTGACATGATGTTATTGTCATGAACCTCGTGTGTCACCACCATTTCCTCTCAAGTTGTTTATTCTTCCCTGCAAAATGTCTGAGATGGTCTATGAAATTTTGGGATTGACTGAATTGCAAAGAGACAAAGATACATTGTGAAGAGACAAAAAGAGAAAAGACATTAAGTTGAATAAATGGTAATAGATCTTGTCTCACAGTTATTCTTTTTTGCTTTCTTTAAGGGTAGAAAATTTAACAGCATTGAACTCATTAAAAACATTGGGTCCATGATCTCCTATTTTGGTCTGGTGAGAAACTTATTTTTTGTGTTAATGAAACCAGTTCTGGAGATACAGTCTCATTAAGAAAGTGGAATCACTACTTGATTTTTTTTTTTTCCTGTGCAGGTTGTGACTGCCATTGAAGTTGCTATTTATTTAGGTAATTACTCCAGATGCAGCAAATCACCATTGTACAAAATTTACAACAGGAAAAAGTATGAGACTGTGCTGAATCCAAGACAGGTACGGAATGTTAATTGCTGCTCTATGGATACAAAAATGCAGCTGATCCAGGAAGCTTCCATGGAGCTGTGCATGGCATGCAGTGCACAAGTGCGGTGGGCTCTACACACAACCGTAGCATGGCAGAGTTGCAGCAGGTCTGTCAGGGAAACCTGCAGGGAATAGTGATCCTTCAAAACAGCAGAAGGATGTCATGAAGGGTTGTCCATAAAGAGGGCATTGCTCAAAGCCTCTTCCCTGACAACTTTAGTTGCCTCTTCCTCTTTTTCAAGTTATTAATGATTATTTCTCTAGACTGCCTCTACTAATCCCCCAGCATTTTAGACATGTATTTTTAAAGAGTGAAGAGGAGAGTACTTAAAGGCCCTGACACAACCACACTCCTACAGTTAGTTCTATACCATCTCTTCCTGTTCCCTCTGTCCCTGCAGCTCCCCATGTCCTTGCTATCCTGGATACTGGGAATATGGGCCCTTGCAACATGCAGTTGCAGGGGATTGTTACTGGAGTACAAACTGCAGAACCCTAGCCCTGAGGTCAGATCTATGCTGTGTTTGTCCCCAGTTCTCCAAGTAACTACTTCAGCTGACAATGCTCATTTCTTCTGCTGCACAGGTGATGTTTGTGTCCTATGTTGATGAGCCACATGTTACCTTGATAAAGAAGCCTCTGAAAACAAGCTTGCAGCATGCTCAAGGCAGTGTTGTTGAGGTAAAGACAGACAATCTTTGGTATCCTTCCTTTGGAAGTGAGAACTGAGGAATGTCATTCCAAACTGATTTGGGTTTCCATCCACCCTCCCCACCCACCCCAATATTTTCAGATGAGATTCTCAGAGGCTAAAACTAGATTCCTATTGTTCGCATCAAGTTAATAGGTCCTGTGACCAGAGGATGTATTTTCTAGAGTCTCCTAAAAATTGCTGCTTTCCTATGGTGGGTATGTGCCAGCAGTAGTACGTTGGTGTTGAAGCAACTTGCAAAGTGTTGATTCGATTTCACTAGGGTGGGCGTTGGCAACACAGAAAGACAATCCTCCTCCAGATCTGCTGATCTATCATCATTATCCCTATTGTGCTGTGTCAAATGAAAAACCCGGTGGTGAGGATCACTGTTGTAAATTCTCTCTGCAGTTGGATGAAGCAGCAAATGCTGTTTTCTTCTCTAATTTGTGTTGGAATTGTTGTTGCAGAGCCACCCTGTGAAATTCTGTGATGCTGGCAGCTACTGCACCAGTGAGTCTGACGAGAACCATGATAATGAATACGAGCTGGGACAACCTCTCAGACAAGGGGCCTCTTCCCCACACTGCCAGAAGTGGTGCTGCTGTGGCAAATGCCAGCCAACACAGGACTACCATGAGCAGCTCTGCTGCCGAAGGAAAAACGGGCAGTGCATCACAACTTCCCATTGTTTTCAGCAGCTGGTGCTGTCCACTCACACCCTGAAGAAAGCCCTTCTCTACAAAGATCCCTTTCTGGACTTGACCAATCGCAATATCAACAACCAGCTGCGTCACCTTGCTTACAAGCAATACATTAACTGGCGCTTTGGCTCTTTCGACTTGGAAGATAGAGCTGTCATCCCAAGCTGCTGCAGGTGGAAAATTAGAGATACTTATCCCAAAGCAGACAACAACTATACAGGTTTTAAGATAGAATGAGGATGTAGAACAACTTGAGCTCACACTGTGACTCACCATGGGCATTTAACCTTTGTTTTCTTTCACAGACCTTCCAAGAAAAAAAGAGAAAAAAGCGTGTAACTTCCCAAAATCTTTGGTAGCACAGCTGAATCATTGTATACTGTCTTTGGAGAGGTACAAGTGCCTCCTGCTCAGCATTGAGGAACAGATACCTTGAGCTCAAGTACTTGCTTCTGCCTGTGCTTCATTCTGTGAGTCACCCCATGTGGTTTGGAAATGTAGGCTCTGGGGTGAATTCTTAGGGATACGTTTTAGTGGGAGGTTCCAGGCCTCCTGCCTTTGCACTGGTGCATGCCAGAGTCCCAGCTGAGTCAGGAGATGACCAGCACCCTGAAAATAAGATGGAGCCAAGAGTCATCTCAAAGCATTACCCCTGAAGAAAGGAAGTCCAAAAGAGATACTGCTTGAAAATGTGGTCCTGAGCATTTTCCTCCCCCAGCCCTCACCACCTTTCTGCAGCCCTGGATCAAGAGGCTCTAGAAAGAGGCCACTGACCATGTAGTTTCATAACACACCATCGAAAGCCTCACAGTCCGTCCTGATTAAACAGCCTCATTCTAGATGATTTCAGTAACACAGACAAAGCATCTTCTGAAAAGCCCAGCTGCTCTCTTTGTATTACTCCTTTTAGCTTGAACTCAGGAATTACAATGAAAAGTACTTTTACCATCTTTGCATAGTATTTTTGGGCATACTGCTCACTGCAGGGGGGATGGACTAGATGACCTCTAAAGGTCCCTTCCAACTCAAAACATTCTATGATCCTATGATTCTATGATTTTGTTCATACTCATTGAAATTATAATGTTGGACTTTGGCCTCCTGTTTGCTCTTCACTTCCAACAGGCCTTGCCTCCTACGCCTCCTCCTCCTGAACTTGGCACAGCGTGAGTTGCTTTGTGCTATGATGCATAAGGCCACAGTACAGCCAAGGAGCAGCAAATTCAGGGTAGATTAATCTGTGCTCCAACACCTTTTCAGTTCTTTCTTTTTGTTATATTTGGACGTGTTCTATTTTTGTAGAAACAAGGTGAGAAGGATTGTAACATGTATATTCTGCACTCCTTTCAGCTAAGCTTTGTTCTTTCTGAGCTAACCCAGCAGTTTGCCATTTCCATTTCCCACGTATATATTAAGATATACTGCTGGCAGATTATGTCAGCTGTATATCTTCAGTTGTAATATGCATTAATTGTACTAACATTCATATTGCAGCATCTTATATATCTAGGGTGGGAAAATATTACAGTTGGCATTAATGCGTTCCTGCTCTGACACATGAACAGACTCTCCTTATGATTACACTGACCATTCACTTAAGACTGTAATTTTAATCTCCTTCACATTTGTATGTATGTTCTTCCCTATCTTCTCCCCCCTTTTTTTGGTCCTCTCAGTTTTGCCTGGTTTTCTAATAAATAGAGCATTTTACTAATCTATAGCTGACTCAAAGTCTCTTTAATAGTTTCGTACTGTCTGAAATTCCCACTGACGGTTTGTAAGTTCACTTCATCTCTTTCTAATGATTTACCTGCTATTATGCAGGTTATGGTGATGTTTCTAAAATAAGCACTGTGTTGGACAGCTCAGCATCAGGTGGAAGGTACATGAATTAAGCGGTGCAGATCTCTGCTTTTATAATAAAGATTAATTCTGCAAGAGGATAAATAAAGGATTTGCTCATTGTGGATGGGAGGGTCTTAGATATGCTTCCGCTATCTTTTGCAGGCAGGCTCTCTGTCCTTGCCCTGAGCGGGCTTCAAGTTACGTCTTGGTGTTAGGACGGCCCTTGCCTGAGGTCATGTGTCCAGATTCGTTGTGAGGCTTAGTAGCCCAGGCTTAGCGTAGGACTGACAGCTCCAGACTTCCAGGTAACAGCTGACCCACGTCTGACCAGTATGGAGGTGAAAAACTCCCCATAAACTTGCTAACAATGAGTAAGTAGCACGGGAAAAAAATCTCCCAGATTTAGCAACTAGTGTGAGAGCATCCTGAGCAGGGTGACCCACCGCCTGCGCTTCTCCAGCCCTCACCCAGCAGAGCTACAGCAGCGGGAGGCCTCAGGGCAGAGCCTTGCCCTGGCTGTCGAGCCCCGGCTTATCCCGGGCAGCCCCAAAGGGGTCAGGGCGGCGGTGAACCCCTTTTCCCTGCCGAAAACAGCCTGGGCAGCGGCGGCAGCGCCTCCGGGCAGCCGCTGCTTCCTCTTCGGCCGCGGGCAGGCCCGGCGGCTGGCAGGCGGCCCGCAGCTGGCGGGGGCGGGGCCGGCAATCCGGAGCCCGAGCCGGTACAAGCCCCGGGGCTGCGGGAGCCCCGGGCTGCGGGGCTGGGCCCGGGGCAGGCCCCCCGTGGCTCCGGCCGCAAGTGGGGCTGATCAACCGCGGGGTACAGCTCGCCATCCTCGCCTACGTGATCGGGTGAGCGGGCGGGTGGGCCACGCCGCCGGCGCCGGCCTGCGTCCCGTCCCCGCCGGGCTGCGCGGGGGAGAAGCCCGAGGCCCCGCCGTCAGCCCCTCGCTGGGAGCCCCCGGCGGGGGCTGACCCGGGGGCCCGGCGCCGGGACCCCCTCGTCTGTCAGGGCTGGGGCTGGGGTGGCGGGAAGCGCCCGCCGCGGCGCTGAGGGGCGGCCGGAGCTCGGCCGCAGCAGCCGTCGTGGGTGCCAGCACCGAGAGGTGACAAGCAGGTGGTGGGACAGCTTAACTGGGCGGCCTTAACTGGGATTGTAGGGCTGCTTAGAGGCAGCTGCTGACGGAACAGGACCCCTCGGGAGTAGACACCGTCCCGGAGGGCAATCGCCATTCACCCAGCAGGGGTGTTCATAAAAGCGGTAATGACACCCTGCCAAACCACTCTGGAAAAAAGTCGGAAGGGAGATTGCTAGTCCTGTGACCCTTTTATAGGGAAACACTGTGAAAGTAGCCCTTTCGGGTGACACATGAAAAAAGGAGAAATTCCCACTGCCTGTGCTGGTGTATGGTGTTCATCTGGTTTTTGTTGTTTCTTTCTTGCAATCCTCTTGCAGCTGGGTCTTTTTGTGGGAGAAGGGCTATCAGGAAACAGACTCTGTGGTCAGTTCTGTAACCACAAAGGTGAAAGGAGTAACGCTGACAAACACATCCACCTTGGGAGCCAGGATCTGGGATGTAGCTGACTATGTCATCCCTCCTCAGGTATCAGTCACTTTCACATGCAGAGGGAGGGTTTTCTAACAAACAGCTACTGCTCTGCCAAAGTCCACTGAGGTCTGGAGTGGCTTCAGCTCCAGCATAGCCTTGGTACAAGAGAATGAAGCAGCTTTGCTTTGTTGCAGATCATGGTGAGCGCCTGCACCACTAGCCCTGGGGAAGCTTGTTTCAAGAAAAGTGTGTCTGTGTGTGTGCTTGTATAGGAAGGAGAATTTTGCAGGCTTCAGGGAAAAGTTGCAACAACAACCGCATGTCCTCTTCCTTACTGCTTTCTAAAGCAAACAACTCAAAAGTTAACTTGTTGGCAGAAGCCCGCAAGACACTTGATCCGGAACTGAACAGGAGGTATTGCTGTAGCTACTGATTGACTGTGTCTGTGGGAATCTGCACTGTGTGGGCAATATGTGGCGGCCTTCAGGGTTGGCAGGCATGGCCAAGCTACTGGTCGTGGGTCTGCATGAGATGTGGTGCCAAAAAAAGTGACAGATTTAGCCAGATTTTGGAGGAGTGATCATATTTACATATCAGTGGAACAGAAGCAAACAACAGATCCTGAATTGTACAAATGCGGAAATAATGGAAGTGGTGCACCCTAAAGAAACAAATAGGGACTGGTCAAATTTCTAATATATATATTGCAAAAAAAAGAGTGGGAGTTATGCTCAAACTTGCAGCTGGAGCTTTGTTTCTGCTCCTGCCTTGCAGCTCCCTTGAAGGGCTGTGTGATCTCTGTTTTCATAGTGTGAATGAAGAAATTTGGGCCAAGTGGGAGGACAGAAAGGCTTGCTAGTCCCACAGTCCTTCGTCTGCCTAAAGGCAGTGTCATCAGGCGATACATGTGGGAATCTGTTCCTTTGGAGCTATACAGCACTGTCCAAAGCAAGTCCCCTCTGCGGGGCCATCTGGGCTCTGTCAACAAAGACATTTGGGGCAGTGCCTTGGGTATTGTTTGCAGACTGTCACTCTTAAATTTCCTTTTTGTTTTGCATGTTCAGGAGGAGAACACTGTGTTTGTCATGACCAATGTGATACTCACACTGAACCAGCGCCAAGGCCACTGCCCAGAGGTGGGTACAGGATCTGCTTTAATCCTGCCTTGTGTGGGTGGGAGAGTGCAGGGGAGAGAGTTCATAGAGTTTAGTGTAATTATTGTTCCTCTCCAGCTTCCAGATGATAAAACAGAGTGCAAGGTGAAGAACAACTGTGTTCCAGGATATGTCAGCACCCACAGCAATGGTAAGAAGCCTGCTGAAAGGGCTCCTTCCACTCTGTGTTGTGATACCTCTGTGCTGTGCTTTCCCTCCTGTAAAGCAAGCAGCATTTCACTTAGTCTCCTCATTCTCTCACACCTAAGAGAACTGAAAGGGAAGGTCAGATTTTTCTTCTGGGGGAGAGCAGATGGACTTAGACTGTGTTGGGTGGATGCTGGATAGATGTGTGCTTTGGTGAGTTAGCAAACTGTGAGGGCTTTTTCAAGACCTTGAGTCCATGAAGCACTGTTTCACATGGATGAGAATTTGACTCAGAAAAAGGACCCAATGCTTCTTTCTCCAAAATTGCACTACAAATTGCAATGGAAGATAATGGGGGTCTTGGTACTGGCACTTTACCTCTGAGCAGATTGCTTTCACCTTATGGAGTGAGGAGATATCACAGGGAAAATACCACCTCTGTATTTTTGCTTGGTAGTACCTCCATTCACATGTCTTTCCAGGCATCCAGACTGGGGAGTGTGTACCGTACAACAGCCACATTAAGACCTGTGAAGTCTTTGCATGGTGCCCTGTGGAGGATGACTATCATATACCCAAGTGAGTGCTCTGTCTTCCTACTCTGCGGTGGCCCTCCTGAGAGGAGGCTAGCAGTATGCAGCTGATGTTTCTCCCTATGAGGTACTATAGGGAAAAGCTGAAGAGGTGATCACCAAGGGCCCTGCAGAGTCCTGTTTGTGAAAATATAGGTGAAACTTACTTACTTTTCCTATTGTTTTGTAGGCCAGCATTCCTGAAAGAAGCTGAGAACTTCACCATTCTCGTGAAGAACAACATTTGGTACCCCAAGTTCAACTTCAGCAAGTAAATAATGTCAGGGGGGCATTGCACTGTCTGGCCTCTTGGACTGTAAAGTGCAGCTGGAGGAGTGGAAGGAGATGCAACAGATCTTCTCTCTCTGTTCCCCTGTAGGCGAAACATCCTCCCCAATGTCAACTCCACCTACCTCAAGAACTGCATCTATGACTCCCAGACAGATCCCTTCTGCCCTATCTTTCGTTTAGGGAAAATAGTTGAAGCTGCAGGGCAGAACTTCCAGGAAATGGCTGTGGAGGTATTTGGCAGACCCCTCCCTTCGTCCTCAGCTGTGTAGAAGAGGAGCAGTAGGTGGTTGTCCCCCTCTGCCTTGTGGCATGAGCCACAGGATGCAGAGTACCTGCAGAACGGAGAGCTGCTTTGGCCAGAGGGACTAGAGTCAATTCTACTTAACAAATATTTGGCCTTGGCTTATTTGGGTGGGGTTATGTGCAAGGTCCTTCTGTAGCAGGAGGAAAAGAGTGTTTGACTGGGACAAGGGTCAGTAAATCAGGGTCCTGGTCAGCAGAGAGCCTAGTATTTGGACTGCTCACCTTCTCCTCTCCTCCCCTTGGCAGGGTGGAGTCATGGCGCTGCAGATAAACTGGGACTGCAACCTTGACAGAGCTGCTTCCCACTGTGTGCCAAAGTACTCCTTCCGGCGCCTCGACAACAAGGACTCTGCCCACACTGTCTCACCTGGCTACAACTTCAGGTAATGTGGCTATGGAGGGCCCCTGGTGTCCCTGCAGCTCAGTCTGCCACTGGCAGTGTTATGGGCTGCCTGCGCTCCTCTGGCAGTTGCAGGTAGTTCTTGGACTTTTGATGGTGCTGTAAAACTTGAAGAGTTTCTCTGATGCTGTAAAACATAGAGCAGGTCAGATCCTGACTGTGTGCAAGCCACAGCAGAGGAGGAAGGTCAGTGAAGCTCCACTGATTGCATCAGACTGTCTGAGTCGTATTTGCATCAACATTTGGGTGACCATTTGGGCCAGCCTCCCGAGGTATGGCAATGTGAGAACTGACTATTTCAGGGTGTGCTGATAGGGCAGTGTTTGAGGGGGCTAGGGTGTGGGGGTGGGAGACTGAAGCACCTCCTTCACTGTGCATGAGGAAAGAACTAACCGCTAGAAAGTGGCTCTATCTGTTGAAGACCATACCTGCACCTGAAGTAGCCTTCTGGCACACGCCACCACATACACATTCTGGCCAGTACAGGTAGGTCCAGCACCTCCAGTAAAACTGCCAGCGCAGAGCAGAGTAGCTGGTTGCATCCAGACTTAGAGCTGTAATGATACAGATTGGCCACCTTGCCAAGACCCTTGCAGCAGTCCTGCTTGTGAGGAAACATGGCTCAGGGCTATGCCTGTTCATAGAATCACAAACTCACTTAGCATGGGGGGGATCTCTTTTGGTGAAACTTAAATGAACTCACTGAGATGCTGCTGTCATGCAGACAGCACAAGCCTGTGTTTGGGAGGTGCCAGACCTGCAGGTACTGGGGTGTCAGGCGTGACTGGCTGGAGGGTATCGCAGCCTGGATGGTGCAGGTTCTGAAGTGCTTTTGCTAATTCCAGACCGTGGTGCAGCCCCTTACCAATCCCTCCTTTTCTCTTCCACCCTCTTCTCTGCTTCCTCCTGGCTTAGTCAACCATGTGGCAGAGTAAGTCTGATCTCACTTATTTGTTCTCATCCCTTTTCCCTGTCATTTGCCTGCGAGTCACCTTGTGCAGGACAAGAACAGCCTTGGTGTGGCAGGCTGAGCTGTGCTGCCTCCCTCCCTGCCTGCTCCCGGCCCTGCCCTCTCGTGGCTGCCTGCACTCCTGCAGCCTCGTGCTTGCCTGTCTGAGGCGGGGCTGCTTCTCATGCATAGCTGAATTTCTTCCTGTCTGCCCTTCTGCTTCCCTACTAAAGCGAACTTCCTCCCCTTCCTATGCTTTGCAAGTTTCCTTTTTTAGCTTGTGATAACTGTTGTTTTAAATTTGCCCGTTCTGGGCTTTTCTCCTATATGTGCTTGCCTGCATGAAATCTCCCTCCATTTGGGGCTTGTCTCTGGAAGTACCAATGTTCAGCCCATCCTCTTGGGATGGGGGACACACCTGGCTGTTGCATGATCAAATTAGCAACCTCAAAACTTCCAGCTAAGCTCTGATCTATCTTTTCTCCAGGTTTGCAAAATACTACAAGGATAGTAATGGCACTGAATCACGGACACTTGTCAAAGCTTATGGCATCCGCTTTGATATCATAGTGTTTGGAAAGGTAGGGTGACTTAATTCCTGGAGGTCTTGTGGTGAGAGCTTTCAGAGGTGCTGAAAAACATACTCACCTTTGTAACTGTCTTCTAGGCAGGAAAATTTGACGTAATTCCTACAATGATTAACATCGGCTCTGGCTTAGCGCTGTTTGGCATGGTAAGTGACACTGTCTGCATTTGGACTCAATTACGGATTAGTGCCTCAGTGCTGAGGATCGTTGTCTTAAACTCTTTCAATCTCTGCTAGGCAACAGTGCTCTGTGACATTGTTGTTCTGTATTGCATGAAGAAGAAATACTACTATCGGGAGAAGAAATACAAATATGTAGAGGATTATGAACTGGTAAGCATCAGTAAAGGCAGAGTGAAGTCAAAGTTGCTTACTCCGCTGACTCTGGAGAGATTCTGAAACAGGATTTAGAAAGCCCACATCAAACGGGGATTTTGAACCACAGCTCTTAAGAAACTTTTATCTTCCTCAGAGCTCGTTTCTACCTCAAAGCTGTTGCAGGGAGGAGCACTAGAAACAAATATTGTCATATTTCCTGGGCAACCACTCTTGGAGAGAGGAAATGTATGTTCAAGAACTTGCCATGTTCCCATTGCACCTCTTTTTTTTGGGTTGCAGTCCTTGGCAGTTGCCTTCTGAGAGCTGCAGACAACAGCTCTGTCCCCATCAAATCCTTCCTTCTTGGCTTTTGGGGGTTCCTGCTGCTGTGAGCAAACCATGGGTTGCCATTTTCTGAGACCAGCATGCTGATAGGCACAGCTATACCTCCGTTCAGGTTCCAAATGATCCTTTCAGCCAGTAGAAGGATGTAGTGGGGTTGCTTCACTTGTGCTGAGGGTAGAGTTCATCCCTGCAGCCCTGTGCTTGGTGGGAGGTGTTGCTGCAGAGGGTGGATTTCTGGCTTTGTGGCACTGGAAATGTGAAGTCTGAGTAGTGGAGAGTAGCTTGCCTGTGCAGAGGGTTTTATGTGAGAGGAAGGGGGAGAAATAGTTTTCTGGCAGAGAACTGTAATCTCTGATCCTTGCAGGGAGTCAGTGAGACGTAAGGAACAAACTCCTGACCTGCTGCTGCTACAGCACCAACTGCTGCTGTGAACATTACTCTGACCCTGCCATGAGATGCACCCCCTCTTCGTTGGAAGGAAGAAGGGAACAAACCTGAGAAAGGGACCTACTTCTCTATTCTTCACTAGTTTTGGTGGCTGGAGCCAAACCCAAAGATAAGAACTGGGTCTGTTCCTCGTCTGCTGTTTTTCCAGGCTAATTGCACTAAGCACAGAGGGAGAATTGTGCTTTTATGCCAGGCCTCTGTACTGGGTAAGCCTGGGACAGGGACTGTTCTGACTGTAACTTTGACAGTCCTCCTTTCCCTGAACTCACTGATAGCAGAGAGCACAGGGTAACAGGCACTGATTCTTCCTTACAGTGAATGTGGCCCCTGCGGGTGTTGCCTAACCTTGGGAGAACAGCTCCTTGCTCTTGTCACATCACTTTCCCTTGCCCTGAAGGATCGTGATGCTTAGCTGTGCCTACTATTTAATCGTGTCTCCAAGCTCCAGTGGCCACAGACTGCAACAAAGCAGTGTCTGGTTCCATTGTGCTATGGTAAATGGCTTACTGGTTACAGATTTTTTTTTTTCTGTTTTGTCTAAATTTTTATGGTACTACTTTAAAATTTACTTTTATTAAAATATTCTCCCTTTCAGCCCTCTTGGAGTCCTGTAAGCTGTGTTTTGCTGGTTTATTTTTCCCCGGGGCCTGGGAAGGTTAGGGTCAGTGAACTGTCTTCATTTTACATAGATAGCAACTGGTTACAGGAGAGCTATCAAAGCCAGGGCTGCTGTTTACTTTGCCTCTTGATTCTCTCAGCAAGAGTGCTGCTGCAACTGCAGCTTCTGCTCCACCTTGGTTCTCCTAACACCTTGTCTGTGGCTGTTGCATTACAACCCTATCCAAGGGAAAAGACTTGAAAGTTAGAGGCCAGGGTGGGTTAGCACCAACTGGGCAGAAGAACAGATCTATTGCTCCCTGTTGTGCATCATGTGCTTTTTACCACCACCCCCAGACCCTCTATCTGGGCTGCTGCAGTTAGTGGGTTTACACAATTTGATTTAAGTGAACTTGTTGGCTTTTACCTTCACATGGCCTTAAGCATTTCTAGTGATTGCACTGGCATCCAAGGTACAGGTCTTCCCTTTCTCTGAACCTTTTATAGTGTTACAGAGCCCTGGGACCTACTCCACACCTCTGGCACCCTGGCTGGGGCTTGGCTGCCTTTTTCCAGCAGTGCAGTAGGTTTGCTGTACCACTATAATTTTGTTTTATTCTTTATTTTCCTGTTGTGTCACAACTCAAACGGTGCTTTTCCAAGAGTCAGCGCTCTAGGCTGTGCATGTGAATGGCTCGGTTTGGATTATGTAGTGGCTAGAGCCATTGCGGGCTCATCCTAGCCCAAGATCCCCAGTAATGGTAGAACACCAGGAAGGTGCTTTCAGGCTCCTGTTCCAACAAGCAAACTCTGATAGCTTGATAAAGACCAGTCAAATGGGATAACAGGTCCACTTGATCAACTAACTCTGGGTTTGGTTCTGTCATTTATTTCAACTTGTACAGAGAAGCTTGAACAGCTGTGTGGAAAAACACTTAGGTTTGTTTGTTTTTTTTTTTCTTTAGGTAATATAATTTAAAAGTGGTAAATACACAGTATTTAAACTTGATACACCTGATAGAGTTAAATGCATAATAAAAGGGTAGGACTGAAACATAAGCCTCGGTCATTAAACAAATAGTATAAAAACCAGCAATAGTTCAGGACCTTAGAAAAGAAACAGATCAATTGCCTTATATGTAAGAGGGGACCACCAAGAAAAACTACTCAAGACAAGAGGCCTGGTTTCCCCTTAGCACTTTCCCCTGTGCTTTCGCAGCCAAAAAGGCTCAGTACCCAGCATTAAGCCTACAGTCAGCACTGGGCTTGCTTGAAAGGAAGGGAGTTGGGGAAATCAAGCTGTAGCCCGGTTCCAAGGCACAAGCAAGATATTTATTTCACTATAAGAAAAAAGCTAGCTCTACGACTAAGGAACAGCAGCTAGGGAACAGAGCAGATTCATATATACAGCACAGCTTCTCTAACAGGTCATGCATTTAGATAGATTTTCCTCACACAGCCACGCTTTATGCTTTCAACAGAACTAATGAATAAGAAAAATCTACACCAAATTTCTTTCAGAAATGTGCATTTGGCTGCAGCCCTGCCGGAGCTGGCACTAAGAGGCAATCATCTTGGAGAGCACCTTAGGGAAGTGCTGAGCTTTAGGATGCTTACGAACCAAGCCCATGCGAGCCGTAAGACACCAATCTATGGTAATATTGGAGGCCCAGTAACTGTGTGGCTGGGCATGGAGGAGCTGGCACAGCTTACTCTGTTCAGAAGCTGTGCTGCACCTCGCAAGCCTGTTTGGTAAATATGTAAACTGTCTCACCAGGCACCTGACAAATCACACCCTGGAGATACGCAGCACATAGCATCTCTACAATGCACCTTTAACAAAACACACCACACACATTACTATGCACCAGCTATAAATAATCAGATCCCCCCTTTTTTTTTTTGTGGCAGAACAAGTACATTTACAAGATTAGAGTACCAAGCTGCCCGCTCGCATGCATTTCCACAATGAAAAGTCCTGTTTAGAAAAGAGGGAGCAGGCAGCTGTAGTAGTGCTGGCACCCAAGTTACCTGTTTGGTTTTTCCCATAGCTAAAGCTGCAGGGCTTTGGCATAGCCTCGGACTAAAATGTGAGGAAAACAGTGCGTGTCTTATGGCTCCAAACTCCGAAGTACTGGTCCTAAACCACGAACCATCGTCACTGGCTTTGGAGGGAGGCCAGCAGCACAATGTTTCAGTAATAAATTGCGATTTAGGGAGAGCATTGCTTCAAGTGATCAAAATACATAAGGGACAGTTTGTATAGGCACCTGCGCACTTGCTAATGCTACGCTGGCTTTAACAAAGACCCATCCTAGCTAGGAATTACTAGGCCAGGTCCAACAGCAGCAGGGCCAAGGACCTCAGTGCTCAGCTGCTTGCACTGCCCAGGATCAAGGAAGACAAGGGGACAGTCGCTTCCTAAAGGCAGGGCACCGATGGCCAGAGTTAGCAGGCAGAGCTCTTACCATTAACCAAAATACTTGGGTTTCTCCTAGTGCCTTCTTCCTCAGGGCAAAGAATTATGCCTCAGCGGTCCCTGACATGTTTGGGACATTCGAATCCTCCCCCTCTGTCAGGCACACCATCATTTTAAATGCCTCATTCAAGGTCACACAACCCCATCAGACTGAGAAAAGAAGTCAGACCTTCCCCCCTGGCCCCTGCCCAGTCCCATGCTCCATCCACAAAACAACTGTACTTACCATCACCCCTTTCCCCAAGCAAACCCTGACTCTTCTCCAGCTCACCCACACTCTGCCATTCTCCAGCTTCGTCCAAGCACAGAGAACTTGGGAAAGTGAGTGTGGACATCAGAATCTCTCTCACCACACGATAGATAATTAATTTTTTTTTTTTTTTTTTTTTTTAACAAGCACCACAAAATAATCAGAGTAATCTGACTGAAGGTGAAAGAGCTCATCATAAGAAACAACCCATGAATTAGGTATACACTTAATTTACTAACAAGTCTCTGATCGACAGGCATTCACAAATTACTGGTAACGAATTTGCAAAAAATACATAGCATTGGCCCCAAAATCCAGATTAAAAGTTTGGAAAACAAAAGTTTCTTTGAAAATTACCAGCTAATCTAAGTATTTCATCAAGATCTTAAATTCTAAGCAAGCCCTAAGTCTATACTTAAAAAATAGCATAAGTTGTATTATTTTTAATTGTAGTAAACCATGTAATGTACATGGAAGTGAAGGATTTTACCCTGAATTTTATATTTAATAATATATCTACCTAGATCAAGTAAAAGATTTAGAAACAAACTGTCATTAGTGCTTCCTCTGCTGTTCAAAACAAACGTTCAGCTAAAAACCACCTTTCACTCATGTCTGCAGCAAAAAATAGTTCAGACTGAACTTAAGCCCTTAAATACCTTTTCCTTTCATACACTGAAAACTACCAAGACCTTAGGAAAGGCATTAATTACCTTAGCCGGTAATTAACCTCACTTTCTGAACGTCCCGAAGATGCTGTTTAATATAACTTGGCTCACAAAGGTAGGCATTCTTTAAAAAGCTGAAAAGGTGGGTTTTTGCGGTGTTCCCATGCAGTTAAAAAGGTGTCAATTAAAACCAAACCAGAACGATGAGAAATAGATGCAACAACATTTCCGGTAGGTCGTGAACTCTCAAAGTGCGCACGTGTAGTTGTACTGTTGTGTATGCCGCTTGGCAAAAGCTTCACCCTCTGCGTGTGCCCACCGACCACCCGATGGGCGTGCAACTCCCCCGGGACACTGGCATTAGTCCCTGGGAATTATTTGGCATTAAAACCCGGTAAAAGCAGTTCTGAATGCATTTTTGTTTGAGTGCTTTTTTTTTTTTTTTTTTGCAAAGCACTGTTGCTGCTCCACACGATAGCTTACCTCTCTGCTACCAGCCAGCACCTTTCCCACAAGAAGTCAGCAGTCCAAGTGATCATGTTCAATGTTTATAAAGTAGGATGTCTTATAACATGCTGCTATGTAAGCTCTACATCCAGCATTATACTGAAATAGCGCCATGTCATGCTGTGTTTGGTGTAGGCTCTGTTAACGCTGCTCATCCTTAGCTGCACACTTTGATAATGTGCCCCAGACCAAGGGGCTCAACAGAACCATAAAGTCGATGTTCAAGAAAGAAGTTCCTCCTCTCCCACGTTGGGCAAATCGTTGCATTTCAGATTATCTTCACTGCCTTGTTTCCTGCTTCAAAAGGAAATAAAACAGTTGCTGAGCAACCCAGAAAAAGGCAAAGCAGAGAGTGAGACACCAGCACCCACCCCTTCCCCACCACAGGACCTTTGGGGCACTGAGCATGCGTTGTCTCCCCCCAGCCCCCCTGTAACAGGCTGGAAGTGCCATAAAAAGATGCTTTTCAGCCCATCGGAGGGGCAGGATATGCCATGTCACAAAAACCATCCCACAAAGCGGTTACGGGTCAGACAGAGGGTGTGTGAATATCCCGGTCATGGCCCCACACCAAAGATTCAAAGCCCAACTCCTTGAATTCTCCTCCTGTGCTTTGCAGTGATTTCCAGAGCACAAGACAAGCTGCAAACGTCCTTCAGGGCCGAGGTGAGGCAATGACACTTACGGCAGAAGGTTCCCAGGAGCAGACAACGACCGCTCCTCCCTCCTGCTCCCCTCGAACGGGTTCCCAAAGGATCGCTTCCGAATCATTGTTTTAACCAAGATCTGCAAGACCAGATTGGAGTTCATCAGAGATGTTTTCCTTTCATTCAAGAGCAACAGGAACATCCGACTCTCATGCCCAAGTAATTAAGAAAACAAGTGAAAACAAGTCAAAGTTCTTGTATAAAAAAAACCAAACAACCAGAAGGAAGCATGTTTACAAGTCTCCAGCTGCCGTATCTTCATCTGAAACCCACAGTCCCACAACTGAACATGGAGATGAGAGCCACACTAGGTGTGAGAGGCTGGAAAGGAGAGCAAAGCCAGGTCCGGGAAGATTTTCTCCCTGCAGAAGTAGGTTTTACTGATTACTGCATCCAGTACCTACAAATTTCCAGTTCCCCATGATTACCTGGCAGAAAAATTCATTGGAAAGGGAGGGGGGAAGGAAGGAACCGGCCCAATTTTGCCTTAACATTTACCAAACCAAGGCTGAAATATTGGTCATTTGGCTGCAAAACACAAAGTTACCCAGTGTCAGCCGCAATCTGAGACTGCTGGGAACAGAGCAAGTATTGGGGTTCTTCCCAGGCATCCCCCAACTTATTTTGCTGGTGGGAGCAGAGAACAATGTGAGCAGCACTGGACCCTGCTTCGGCATGTGCATCCTGCTCTGGGAACCCCTGGCTTCATTTGATAATGCTTCTCATCCCTCTGTGCCTTACTTATCTGCTCACCATGCCAGCAGGGTCCTGCGGGGGAAGGCATTTTATGCGAGAGTTGAAGCCACGTGAATCTCATACTTGAGCATTAATGCCTGCAGTTGGATGCGCGAAGATCAGGCACTGGAGGGTAATTTTGAAGAACAAATGCAAATGGGAAAATACAAGATCTGCCTGGAGGCGGTATGTTATTTAAGAGGCAAGAGTCGCAGTAAAAGCTCCTTTGCCCCGAGCTGTGCTACACACACCTGGATTTTCAAAGTGGGTGGGAGCACTGAGGCATCCTCTGCTGCCTCACAGCAAGTCACCTCTGACCAGGAGAAAGGGAGAAAACCCCTCATCAATGGTGATCTCTTTAGAGCAAGATCTGCTTATTCAGCTTGAGCAGCGCAAGGCACATTTGCATATTAACGTATCTGCGGTTGACGAGACTTCTGCAGGGCACCGAAGTGGGACAGAACTCCAGAAATGGAGCCAAATGTGGGAACACCAATGAGGCAGAAAAGGGGCTTCAAAGGAAGACCCATACTTCAAAGAAAACGTAGCCTGGGTGTCTACAGGCAGATAATGCTGCGCCAGGGGAACTGCGAATGGTCACTCGCTGTTTCTCCTAGCATACGGGCTAGTAGGCACCCAAAAAAATCATTAGGTTCAAAACCCAAAAGGATTTCACTTTCCACACAGGGCAGGGTTACACTGTGGTTCTCACCACCGCAGTGGGTTGCAGAGAATAAAAATATGAGCTTGAAAAGAGATGAGATGAATTCACCAAGAATAGCTCCAGGCAGGGATTGGCACGTGCTGTGGCCCAGATAAAATCTCCACCCTGGGAAGCTCCCACAGCCCCTACAGCCAGACAGGCAAGGAAGGGCAGGAGCTCCTCGTGCGTGGCCAGAACACCCACTCCTAGCCACGGGCAGGTCCTGGACCAGATGCTCTTTTGTGCTGAGCAAATATAGCGGTATTTAGGCAGCCAGCTCAAGCATGGAGACCAGCAACCTGCTGATGGGTCCCTTTGGGACCGCTCTGATATATTCCCCCGCACTGTGGGGTACAGCCACCTCCAGCGAGGTGCTGAGACCCCGTTTGGCAGTGCTTGTTTCCAAGAGAGGGAGGGTCTTTGCTCTAATCCTGCCCAACATTTTTGTCCTTCAGCAGCAACCTCCAGCTGCTTGGGACCACCCCGGGAGGCAGCACGGGCCCCAGTGTGCGCCCACAGACCATCGTGTCCCTCGTACTCACCACGGTGGCCAGGCTGGGGATGTGCTTGACTGAATTCTCCACCTCCTCCTCCGTCACCTCGACGAGGGTGCAGTTCTCATCCTCCGTGGGCAGCAGCTCCACTCCATTCTTGGTGACCCAAGGGTGCAACTTCAATTAATAACACAGCCTGTCAGGAACGATTTCCTCTTTTTCATAACTCAAACAACACAAGCCTGGCAAACGCATCTCCTTGCCCAATCTATGGCCCCTATGTGCTCCTGAAATACCAGGGAACAGGGGAGAGATGCACACACCCTCTCACTGGTGAGCCAGCTCACCAGGAATGCTGCCAGGAATGGCTCAGCCCGGAGCAGAAAATGCTGTGGTGTGGCTCATCTGGAGCCAATATTGGCCCCATCTACGCAGCCAAGCAATAACCTTGGTGACCTACAGCACTGGGCATCTCAGTGGGTTTTAGGGAGGAAGACCTATTTGCACTCTCACCTTACGGATGAGACAGCGCCAAGATGCAGGAGCAATTTATTCCAGACCATACCTATGAGAAGTAGTGATGGGGAGACCCACCGAGCCCTAGTCTTGGACCTGAATTAATCCATGACAGAAGGCAGAAACCCCTCTTCCTCCTTGCCCACACACCTGGTATCTTGGGTGGCTGCAGGAGGAGCAAAAAATGGTTCAGCAATTCCCCCGCAATCCTTTCCCCCTACCTTAGTCTGCATTTTCTCAGCTTCTCGCCCCTTCCAGGCTCGCACAGGGGCGGAGGACCAGAAATCTCCTGCGAAAGGCTGTTGCACAGTACTTTCCTGGTAGCAGAGGAAATACTGTACTCAGGGGATTTCCTTTTGCCTCTGACTTCTGTAGGCACCAAAGGTCCCAAAGCTGAGCAGGTCCCGAAGCAGGTGAAGGAGCTGGGACTTACCTGCCCAGGGGCCCTGGGCACAGGGGGAGGACCTAGCCTGGCGCGATCAAACTGACTCCCAAAAAAGCCGAGCAAGGAGAACCCAACAGAAGTGAAGCCACAGCCAACACCAGGGGTTGAGTCAGTACCTTGATTTCTGGGACTGAAATCCTAGATTCGGGATTTTTATCCAGCATCCGTGTAATCAAATCCTTCAAGAACTCTGTAACTTCTGGCCTGGGGAAAGGAAAGGGGAGAGATGAGACGGGGAAGGGGATGGATGCTGCCTTCCTTCTTCACCCCAGTGCCAGCCGCCGTGGGCCTTCCCAGCCAGACTGGGGATGGACCCCAGCCCTGGCAGGGATGCAGCATCAGGTACTTGTGCAGCCCTTCCTCTCCAAACCCCCCAGGGAAGCACAATATCCCCTTTTTAGGCAATCCAAAGTGTGATCCCATGTGTATGGGGCTAGAGAGCCCAACACAAACTTCACCCAAGCTAAAACTCAACTGCAGGGGTTAATCTGTTCCCTCAAACGCCTCTGCAATCACTCCTTCTTCAGCAACTGCAAACCAGGAGATGTTGTTGCCTTCATATTTAATGCAAAGGAAGATTTCCAGGGCTGAGGGCCAACAGAAGGGCTCAGAGCCCGAGTTTTGCAAAACCGCAGCAGAGCAAGGCCGGCCCCACCCAGGCAGCGCCTGAGAAATGGCTCAAACAAGTACTTACTGGTCTGGGAACTCTAACGTTTGGGTCTTGATTTTATTGTGTAAACTCAGGATCCTTTCATCCATAAAAGGGCACTACCACGAAGAAAAAGAGCAATGAGAAAAGTGACAACCTCTGTTAAGAAGCAGCAGTGGGGCAGCCAGTCGAGCATTGGGATCTCGTAGGGTTTGAAGGAGAGCAAGGAGCCAGTTACAGGGAAATACCAGAAGATTTCTTTCCTATTATATCAATGTCTTCTTTTAAACGCAATGAAAATAACATTTGACTAAAAATGACCAAATTACTACAACAGCTCCTTTCCTAAAAAATCTGGCCAGGCACAGAACTTTTTCCCTGGGGAAAAAGAGAAACACGGCCCTTTTGGCTGCACCCATTGCATAGACAGGCAGAGATTTCCCATTTCCACCCACACATCCCTGTTTCCCCTTGACAATGCCCGGCTGATCAAACAGGGCTGCAAGGTGCCAACCCCACCATGTACCTGGCTCATGGGAGGCACATGCCAACCCCCCTCCCCAACCACCAACAGTGCTGAAAATTCAATCTCTCATTACCTGCCCAAACACGAAGCAGTACAGCGTGATCCCCATGGCCCAGACATCCAAAGCCTGCAGAGTGAAGAAAGCACAGTTAGATCTGCAACAGACAGCATGTGCCACAAAGTTTAGTCCAAAACCCCTCAAATCACTATTAATACCTTTCCAGAGAAGATTTTCCTGGTTTCCGAGAGCGTCTCTGGGGCCATGAAGGCAGGGGTGCCCACCGTGTTGGTTAAGAGGGCATCGGCTCCCTTGAACTCATTGCTGACTCCAAAGTCAGCAATCTTGACGTGCCCATCTTCCCCCACGAGGAGGTTGGAAGGTTTAATATCCCGGTGGATTATCTTTTGATAGTGCACTGCAGCCGAGGGAAAAAACAAGCAATTCAGCAACAGCACCGGTCTGCACCACCGATCTGCAGCAAAGAAGCCACAAAGCCCCCACCTGGCTGTAAGCCTTTCTGCTAACACGACAACCAGCCCCAGCTTCAAAAACCCTTGTGCAGTAGCATAAGCCACCAGAAATGGCACTGTACACCAGCAGAAAGTCCAGGCCCAGGTGTTTAGAGAAAAATAAAGGTAAGAAATCCCACCCTTTTTGCACAGACACTCACAGTATTCAATGCCCTTGATCAGATCCTGGAAGTAGAACCGAGCCTGGTCTTCACTGAGAGGTTTCAGAGTTGGGATTTCCATCACGGGGCTGCAAAGGCAACAGAGAACGGAGCTTGTTCCCCGTCCAGATGCACTGAAACGCATCCCAGAGGCTTTGCTGCTGGCTGGTGACAGCATATGGGCCAAAATGCAGGCACTTAGGGGGTGTACACAACTGTAACTGGGTTGGGGAGATGCGACCCAAACCTGTAGGGGACCCACCACGAACCTCCCCATCGCTTCTGTGTCCTGTGCCCGCCTCAGGTGGCCAAACTGTGCCACCCACAAAGCTGTCTCACGTTCACGGTTTAGTAGGTTTAAATCTGGAATTCCTATACTCACCCTTGCTTCACCAGTTCAAACACTGAAACACAAAAGAGAAGGTGATTACGCATCACTTACGCATCACAGCCTCAGCAGAAAAGCAATTATTTTAATGACAAAAATTCTGAAAATAATATATTTTTTAAAAAAGGAGATGCCATCTTATGCAAGGCACGTGGCATTTTGGTTGCTTCCATTTTCAGTTAAGGGAATGCTGCCAACTACCTTCTTAGTGCTGCAGCTTCAGCATCATGAAGTGCCCTCTGCATGGCATGCTAAAACTCTCGGTTTGCCTGCAAAACCAAGGCCAAGCCCACACCCGGAGCAAACCTCTGCACTTGGCCGTGAAGGCATCGCAGACTCCTCCGCTAGTACAGGCTAAACATAAATGATGGCAAAGAAATGCCTCCTCCAAACGCGTGTGTATTTACATCAAGCAAACCACTGCAGTCTGCAAGGCAGGGTGGGAACAAGCTCTTTTGTACCGTGGATAATTAACACGTGCCTTGTTCTCAAAGCCAAAGAAACAAAGCTACTTTCTAGCAGCTCAGCTTCAGAGCTGAGAACATAAATGCTGGTACCTCTCATGGCAAAGCATGCCCTGATGTCAGATTGAAGCCTATGAAGTGCCATAAAGCACTCCTGTCTCCTTTCCAAACCCAGACTGGATCCCGTTTGATCCAACCATTGGAGGGGATTTGCTCCTCCATCACATCCAGGCCATACCTGCTCTGGAGAAGAGACCCAACCCCACACACAGCCACCTTGAAACACAGGGAGAAGCCTTTTCCCCAGCAAACCCCAATCCCCCTGGCACCCCATGAGCGCCACAGGGCGGCGGGCAGTTACCCATGTACAGGTGGTCCTCACTGGGGTCATCCAGAACCTGCCAAAAGAAGCGGAAAGGAAATTAAACAGCACCAAAAAACCTTGCAAATTAAACACTGATTTTTTTTTATTTAGCAGCCATCTAAATTCTGCACCATCTGCACCATTAGCGTGGTCTGCTAATCTCCAAGCTTCTACCCACAAGGGGTGGGGGAAAAAAAAAAAAAAAAGAGGACAGAGATATAGCTGTACTTCAAGGAAGTAAATATTTAAAATACACATAAAGCATCATGTGACTCATGAGCCAAATAAACTCCAGCCTGCACATCTTAATTCTTGATTTTTGGACCGTTTCATACAGTCAGTGGGCGGAGGGCAGGGCAGCTGCACTGCAGAACCCGCAGAAATACCAGTTTTTCCCCAAAACCCATCTGAGCACTTGTTTCCTCCAAAGAAGCAATATTTTTTCTGCATTTTCCCTTCTGGCCAGGGAAGAAAAAAAAAAAATCCTCTTTTGGGAGGTAAGAATAAAAAAACCTTTTAGAGCAGGGAAAACAGGAGTCTCCTGTAGGCAGGACCTGCCATGGCCATTCCAACTCCTCTGCGGTCGCTCCCCTCCACCCAAGCCTACGTGTAGCCCACCCCCGCAGCTTCCAGGCTCCCTCACGCTCGGGGTGGGTTTTGGGAAGGGCCTGGCCTGCGCTCACCTCCACCAGCTTCACCACGTTGGGGTGATCCAGCTTCTTCAGGATGGCGATCTCCTGGTAGACCTGTTCAATGGGCCCTTTGGGCTGCAGGCAGCCCTCGGAGGCAGCTTTGGCCCCGCGGGGCGGCGGGCGACCTGTGGGAAAGGCAAAGACGCGGTGTCTAGTTGGGAACAAGCCCCCGGGGTCCCCAGATCATCTCCCACCCTAAAGCTTTTGGCCACTTACGGGGGAAGCCTGCCTGTCTCATCAGCTTCTTTTTGGAGAGAACCTTCATTGCCTGCAAGAGGGGAAAAAACATGGGATTTGGGGCAAATCAAGGATAAAACAGGGCCAGCAGGATGGTGCCAGCACGGAGCTGGTCAGCAGAGGGGATCTGTCCCCCTCTGCCATCCCACCCACCCGCTGCGGGCTCAGGGGACGTGCGCAACTCACATAGTAGGTGTTATCGTCCTCATTGTAGGCCAGCTTCACCACCCCGTAGGAGCCCTGGAGAGGGGCACAGCCATGGGGAACAGTTAGGGACAGTCCAAAAAAAACCCCACAGCACCAATCTGGGCTCCAGGCTCCTCCGCAAACCCAGCCCCGCAGGGATCCCGGAGCTGGCAAGCAATGCCGGGGGTAGTGGGATGCACGGGCTGGCATTATACCACCAGCAAAGAAAAGCTTCAAATGCTCCATTTTGTGGGAGGGAGGGGGAATGCGGAAAATCAATAATAATAATAAAATATATACACAATTTAATTGGCACCACCCAGAAGAGACCGGCATCGCAGTGCAGAGCCGGCCAAGTTGCCGTGGTGAAGAGCTGGAATTGCCATCTCACCAGCGTGACAACAAAAGCGAGCCCAGCACCCTCTCACCCCGAATCCCCCTGTCCCACCCCAAACCCAGCCAATATTCACCTTCCCGATCTCATCCTTCAGCTTGTACTGGTTGAGCTGCACACAATCCTGTGGGGAGAGAGGTGGGGTCCGACACAAGCCACAAATCCACTTGTGTTTGCTCTCCTCCTTTTAAATCTCCAGCAAAACTTTCTCTGCAAACTCACGCCCTGTTCTGCTCTGCCCAGGCACCCGCTCAGGGCTGGGCGGCTTTGATTCATGAGCCATAAATGCCAGCCAGCCAGCCACGCGTCGGCCTGTTTATAGACGGCTAATTGCAACTGCTAACGGCCGGGCAGGCAATATCGTCCGCTCACGTGGAACAAGAACGCACGACAGGCGGCCGGTGGTGGGGATCAGCAGCCGGGAGAGCCCGGGGGTTTAACACCAGCAACCCAGCACCAAGTATTTTTATTTCTTATGGGCAAAGCAGCCGCTTGCTGCCCGTTTTCTGTCAGCGCTGGCAGGCTGGGGGCAGGCAGGGCCATTTTCTCTGTAGATCTCAGCACATCTCTTTTTTTTTATTTTTAAGGGAGAGAAAAAAAAAAAATCGTGGCATGCCACTGGCTCCCCCGAATTGCAGCCGTCAGAGCTGGCAGCATCTGCAAAAGGCACAAAACAGGGCAAGCCACTGTGTCCCACCTCCCCAAGGGTTGTCGCCATGGTCCAGGGTGGACCAGGATGTTCCACTGCCTCCTGCCCCACATCTGCGGATATGCCATGGGGTTTTATCCCAAGAAACCAAGTGAGAAGCAATGCCACAGCGGGGAGGAACCAGGAGGACAGGGGCAGGAGAACTGCGGGAGCAGCATTCGTCCCCCCTCACCTGCAGTCCCGTGATGGACACGCGGTTCGACTCCACCGTTGGCCGCCTTGGCAGCCGTGGGGAGGAGTGCGGGGATGTTACCGGAGAGTAAGGGAGGGACGGGTAGATGAAGCGTTCGTTGGCACCGTCACTGCTCCCGGGCGAGCGGGCAGGCTGCGATCGCTCCTGCAGGGAGAGCTTTCGGCCGGAGAGGTGCAGCTTCGCCCTTGGCTCCCGGCCATCCCCAAAACCCTCACCGCCGGGTGCGTTCATCTCCTCCTCCTCGCTCACGCTCCCCGTCGCGTCGTACTCGGTCACCACGATGAGCGAGGCCATGCCGCGGCGGCGGGGGCTCAGCGGCGGGGGGTCCCGCAGTACCCCGGGTGCTCGGTGGCCGCAGCCTCTGTCACGGCAGAGGGGCCATGGGGCGGGCGAGCTGCTGGGGACACATGATGGCATGGTGCAACCAACAGCCTCATGCCGGCCACGTTGCGACGGGGAGGCACACCTGCAAACACAGGGCGGCTCAGCCGAGCTTCCTTGGAAACAATTTCCTCCCGCCAGTCGTTACCCTAGAGATAGATTTATTCATCCCATAGGGGATACTAAAGCCAAGGGCAGGGGTGCAGGATGGCACCGGGACCATGCACCCACCCTGCCACGTGGCAGACTCCAGGCAGGGGCCAGCCTCATCTCCCAGGCTGCCCTTCCACCCCCTTTATTCAAACCCTCCATCTCTGCTACAGAAATACCAAAAAGGGGTATTTTACAGGGGCAGGATCAGGCCCTGCACTATGCTGGCATAAATACTGCTTGGTTCCTTGCTTTACTCCCCAGTCCCGTGGTCAGAGCAGGCAAATCTCTGCCAAATACCCCCCAAACAAAGCAGCTCCTAGGCACAGGGACGTGCTTACCAAGCGCGGGGTGCAGAATCAGCCCCCCTGCCTCACTGCCTCCCCCTGCAGCCCATCATTGCCAGCAATTTCTCTTCTTTGTCCCGGGTTCCCTACTGTCTTCTGTGCAAAAATCAGGTTCCTGAACCTTGGGATAAATAAGAAAACAATTATGTTAGCAACAAAGAATAAAAATTAAAAGAAAAAACTTAAAAGGGGAGAAACCAGTGTAATTCACACATGCCGAGTGCCCCACAGCAGCCGGGGCAGATCGATGGTTGGTTGGTCGTAAACCATCACTCTTCCCTGCTGCGATCCTGGTGCTGTTTTTAATTTCTAGGTTAACAAGTTGCTGCAAAGCAAGCGAAAAAAAATATCCCGAAACAAGCAGCCCAGAAGCAGAAACAAGGTTTGAGGCGTTTTTCTGCCTGGTTCCCACACCTCGGTGAGGTGGACGGTTAAAATTAGCTCTGCTCATCTCCATTGAAGTTTCCATGATGCACCCACAGCACAACCACTCTGAATCAGCCCAGCAGAAATTACGGGTCAAGTACAGAAATCAAATCGTCTCCCCCTTCCTCGAGGCTTCACAATGGCCTAATTACTGTTTTCAACACCAATCTATAAACCAGAGATTTTTTTGCCCAAGTGGGATCGGCCCAGAGCTAAAGCCGACCCAGCGCTGCTTGCTGCTTTGAGGAGCAGGGAAGCACAGGGGATGCAAAGGCTATAAATAAGCCGACGAACAGCAACCAGGACAAACTATTTCAGAAACGCCGCGTTTCGCGGGGCTGAATCCGCCCCTGGATGGGGCTTTGCTGGGCAGAAGAGCCAGGAGCTGCCAGCCAAGCCAAGCTGGGACTCCGCATCTCAGGCATCGTGGCCACAAAATTCCCCCCTGGTGCTGCTGGTGGCCACAGCAGCGTGTTTTAATGCACTCCACAAAATGGATTAAAATAAACAGGCAGCCCCCCCCCATTCATCCTGAGCCCGCAGGGATGCATCCCAAGGCCAGTTGCCATTTGCCTGCCTTGCTTTGGGCACCCCGCCAGTGGGCACATATAAATAGCCGTCTCCCGAAGCCGGAGCCGATCCTGAACTTTGTGCCCTCTACCCTCACCGCGGCCACACCAAAAAAGGCAGCTCATCAGGGTGGCCCTGGGATGAGGCCACCCCAGGAGTGTCGCTGGCCGCAGCATCCCATCCTGCCTCCAGAGCATCGCCTGTATCTGAATTGCCAAGGGTTCATGCTGAACTTTGCCAGGCTTGAGCAAAATTGTGTTACGAAGTCTCCGCCACACTTGAGAGCAGAGCGTGCCCTGGCCGGTGGGAGTTAATTGGCTTGACCAGGATAAACATATCAAGGCTGATTAATTCAAGCAGGCTTCCCCGGGCTCTGTAAACAGGCTAAAAGTCATCCAAGCACTCTTGTAACATTGGCTAGGGTAGAGAATCTGAGGGGTTTTTCCCTTTGCGTGTGTGCAAAGGGGCCGAGCACAGGGTTTTGCAGAAATTGCCCTTTGCAATGATATCTTCCCCGAGAGAAACCCAAAAGTGGGATCCCGCTGTTGAACACAGCCCTGTGGGACAACTGCTATGATAACGCAGACAGTTCTCCTTAATAAGCACATGGGGAGGCTGAGGAGGAGAACAGCTGTATTCCCAGCCAGAGGGAAAACTAAAATAGCTGGAATGGAAGGAATAACCACAAAAAGGGGAAATACAGCCCAAGGGCTTTGGCTTCACCAACCCACCCAGGTCCTTGCCTGGGGAAAAGCGGCACATTCTGGTATGAACTCCAGCAGATCCTTATGTAAAAGCGAGCAGCACATGCCCACAAAATCCTCAGGAAATATAACAGCCTGGTGTATAGGAATGATTTATCGGCATGGCTTTTTGGCTGCAATCCATATATAACCCATAGCGGCTGTGGCAGGATTATCGAAGCAATCAGTCTCGCATCTAATTCAGCAAGAAGAGGGATATTAAAATGAAAAGAGGTCTGTGAAACCCTGGCAGCAGCTCTCCCTCTCGCTCAAGGTCCACGTGGCTTAGTGGAAACGAATGGGAGCGAAATCGGCCCCCGCGAGAGTGAAGTGATTTTTACAGCCCCCTCCTGCCGCCCCAGCTCTGCTGGGAGCGTGTGGTCCCTGCCTGGTCCCTGCTAGGATGCAGACACCTCCAGATGGGAACACACCAAGCAATTTGGGGGGGGCACAGAGGACAACACCTTGCAGCCAGCACTGGCTGCACAGGTTTAAATCAGAGCGTATGGACACATCGGCCTGTCCTTCCTTCCCTGGAGCTGTTTCTCTACCCAAGTGCAGGGCGAGCGATGGGACGGTACCCACAGCTCCCACTGGCTGCCACGCACTCGCCTTCCCCGTGCACGCTTCCCTCTGGCAAGGCCAGACATGGTGTCAGGGTCAGACCCTCCCAAGGGAGTCAGACTTGGTGGCAGCTCCAGCAGCAACTCCTCCATCCAGCCTTCCACAGGGATCAGCTCACGCACTGCAAAAAAACCTGTTCATAACAAAATTGAACACAAACCACCTAAAGGCTAATTTTACTCGCAGAGGATCATCCCCCTGCTACCACTGAAGGTCTGCAGTTAAAAGTTAACTGGGGCCGGCGCGCAAGGCAGTTACGGGCTCTCACTGGGCAGAGTCCAGTGGCTATTTTGCTTTCTCTGGTCACTGTCAGCGGTGGAAGTGGCAGTGCCAAGAGCGGTGTCATCTGCAGCAACGGGGGCATCAATCACAGTTTCCCTTCCTACGGGCGAGTACAGACCTTGCCAGAAATATATTAGTCACTGTAGTATACAAAGACCATATGCATCCCTGCCTGACTTTTAATGGAAAAAAATCTCTCAGCAGCTTCTCTAGAAGTCAGAGGACTCCCAAAATAATGAGATACTGGAAACGGGCACCCAGCCCCCAACTATGTCTGGTCCCCATGCCCCAGCAGCAAAGCTCTTCATTGCCCCTGGGGCAAACAGAAGAGCCTCCTCCACTGCCTAGGCCATCCAACACAGGGTGGAAAGAATTGGGGAAAAAATACAAAGCTGGGCTGGTAGCACTGTAACGGCATGAAATTCTGTGGCAATAAGAATCCAAAAACATCTTTAACAAGACTTTTTAACAGTCTTGATGATACCAACTAATGCTGCTTAAGCAATATATAATGAGCATCTCAAAACAAGAGCGTAAGCTCCAGACCTGGGAATGAGCATGGGCTGGGTTGAGCTCAGGGCACCATCATCACCTCATCCAGCACCGCCGAGCGGCTCCTGGCTCTCCTGGAAACAACAGCTCCAGCCCACAATGCGGAGAGGAGAGCGGCTCTGCACTTTGTGAACACCACTTAAAAGGCATTAGGGCTGAGTTGAAAGCAAAGCCTCCGCCAAATTACCACCCCAATCTGATAACAGATGCCTTCCCCAGAATGGCACTGGTCAATCAGACACCCCTCGCAGCACTCCCAGGGATGGGCTCTTGGGTTTTGTTGGCTGTTTTTCCCAAAACAAATTGCTCACAGAGAGGGGCCAGGTGAGGGATGGGGCTCCTTCCCCTGGGAGAGCAGCTGCCTCTCTGGTCAGGGGCCACAAAGGCAGCTCCAGCTACCCAGCCACCACACATCCCCTCCCCAGTGCGGTCCCCCTGGCCCTGGGGACAACCGGTCCCATCCCCAGGGATGGTTTCTGGTCCTGTAGCAACGCAGAGCTGTGCGGTCAGCCCACAGCTCCATCGCACCAGCTTCCTGCAGTCATCCCACTGCTGCTTTTGGTCTTCACCGTAACCTTCATGCTCCTGATGCTCCGTTCCATGCACTTGGCTGCAGGGCTGCGTCCCACCTCCTAACCACGCTCGGTCACTCGCAGCAACCCAGCCTGTGGCTTCTCCTAATGAGACCTGACCCTGTACACGATTGCTCCACCAGCTCGTCCCCTCCATCTTCTCCTGGCCTCTCGTTTGTCCCTTGACCTTAAAAACCCCCTCCTTTTCCCCACCCCACGGCCTAACTCTTCCCTGTTCCCCTGTACCGAGCCCTCGCCTCCCCGGGCAGCAGCCCTGCAGGGTCTGCGGGACGCCTGGTGTCGCGGGGGTGGCCAGCACCCTGTCACATCCCCACGCCTGGGAGCTGCCAGCCCATCGGGTGCCACCGGCACATGTCGGGACGAGCGGGAGCGGGATGCCTGCCGGGCCCGGGCGGCCACGGCGCAGCTCCCCGAAACGGGATGGGGAAATGACAGCACCGATCCCCGCCAAAATACCTGCGGCGCCGCGCAGAGGCCGCCTGCTCGCCCCGCGGGAAAGCCCCGTTTGAAGGCGATGCCGCCTTCGGCTGGGAGGGCATCCCCAGCCCCGGCCCCCCCCCCGGGGGGGCGGCCCCGCCCCCCCGGAGCTGCCGCCGCGCTGAGCCGCCCGCGGGGCCGCCCGGCGCCGCCTCGCTTTCGGTTCCGCTCCGGCGGCGGCGGCGGGAAGGAGGGGGGAGGAGGAAAGGAGGGAGGGAGGGGGGAAGGAGGCCCCGCTCCGCCCCGGGGAAGGGGAGGTTTCCCCCCCCGGGCAGCCGCATCCTGCCCGCCCACCCCCACAAGCCGTTCTTTGGGATGGGTTGGGTTTCTTGGTTTGGGTTTGGGGTTTTTTTTAATATTTTATTTCCCCCTCCGGCCGCGGGCTGCGCGGCCCCGCCTTACCTCGCAGCGCAGCCGCGGGATGGAGCCGGGGTGCCCCGGCCGGTCCCGCTCCCCCGCCGAGCCCCGCGGCCCGGAGGGGCACGAACCGCAGCATCCTCCCGCCCTGCCCGCCCCGCTGCTCGGCCGGGGCTTCCTCCCCCCCCCCGCCCTTGCGCAAACACAGAATTCCCAGCGTGAGGTCGGCTGGGTCCAAACGGCGTTACCTGCACCGGCTCCCCTGCACCTTCGCTAAGCGGTTGCCCAACGCTTTTGAAATCATCACCTAAAGGGGATTTTAGAAACCAGGTGTTTGGAAATGCTACAGCGGCTGCCACCAGCCCATCGCTGCCACCCAGCACAGTTCCCACTCCGGTTATGGCTCTGCAGCGCTGGGACAGAGGCAATGCTGCTGCACGGCAGGGCCTTTAATTCCCCGGCTGGCTCCAGCCCTTTGTAAACATCTCCCTTCTTTGTCCATGGTAATTATATGTGTTTTCTTATCGAGCACGTTCCCATCAAGCACCGTTCTTGCACTGAGCTCACCTGCAGTTTTCTGATCGACTCTTCTTTTCATGAAGCAACAGCTTCAACCTTGAGCGTGTGTAAACGCCACGGCTGGTACAAACCCTCATCCTCATTTCACTAAGACCCATTTGTGGGCACTGCTTCAACATTATAGAGCTCCCCAGAGTAGAGCCATGCTTCCACGCAAACTTTATGGGTATATTTTGACCGGGATCTTGAAAGTGGCTCTAGAAATCAGGTTTATGTGCTTCCTGTGAAATAGTAGGCACTCCAAACATTTACAGATTGAACTCCTCAGTGCTGATTAACAGAGGTCTGATAACATAGCTGTGACAGGGCGAGCCACCAAAAACAGTGCTCCCGTGAAGCCCATGTAGGAACCTGGGTTACTTTTCACTGTTAGAAATACAGCTGTTGTTTTATAGTTAGGCACTGGTTATCTGCCAACACTAATTAATGAGATGCATAAACTAGCACTGGACTACCCGTGTTCCAACCACGTATTAGAGCTTCTCTCTTCCTGCCTTACCTGGCTGGGCTCCAGGGGAGCCAGGTTTAGGCCTGGCCTCGCTTCCTGGTTGCTAACAATGCCACAGCTTGAATCTAGCGCTTCCTGGCAGGGTGCCTCCAAGTGTTTAAACTAACGATGTTCAGCTTTTGTACAGTCACAAGGTGAAAGGACTGGCACCCCCATCCCCAAAGTTCACCCACAAAAGGTTTACACTCACAAAAGTGCAACCCCATCTGCCTGGAAATCCCACACTACCTCAGAAATGAAATTTTCTTCCAAAATGAGGATCTAATTGCTAGAAGTCAACGGCAGCGTATCGGATATTGAGTTTGTTGTGACCTTCATTTATTCACCCATAAAACCAGAGCAGGTAAACAATACACGGTGCCTATGGCAGAGCACATACAATAATAACGTTTCAGCTGCGCTGGGGCTTTTGTCCAGCACTCTTTACTTTTCTCAGCCGCTCTTTGCACAAGGACACATGTAACAACAATGCCGGGACTTTGCACCGTTAGACCTCTCCAACTGAATCCTGTTTTTTCCCCTTCTGCCAGCACCATCTGTTTCTACAGAGTAAACAGCGACTGTAGACAGGTTAAATGCAAGGACATGTTTTAAATGAGACTCTCCATTCTATACCATTTAAAATGAGCACAAAGGAGCTTCGCCTACATTTTCCGCTATTTTTTGTACCCCAGCATTCATAAAGCCAGCATCGATTCTGAAAATGACACTATTAAGAACAGATGTTATTTCATCGTGACTGTGCTACTCCCCTCAGCCTGTTCATAATGCAGTCAAGAAAGCTGGGGGTTTTTTCCCTATTCAATTCTTATTCTTAATTTCAAGTACACAATAAAAGTGAAATGGGCGGAAACCTATGTTTTTCCTTAAGTCATTACAAACAAAATGCAAGTTTGCTCAATAGAAGACCATGATTTATTGGCAGTTATTTTGAAACACGGATGACTGAATATAATAAAAAGACATTTGTAAAAAAACCAGGAAAACAAACAAATCTCATCATTAAATGCATCACTTGAAGGCATTGATTAAGGGGACACCGTGGGCTGGCAGTTCCTGGTGCAGTTGACGGAACAACATGGCACATTTGTTCCTTTCCTGGGTCTTGCCTAGGGTATGGAACAGCCGGGCTTGGAAGTAGAGAACATCTCTGAGCTGCTCTTTGCAGTCCACTTTGGCAAAGTAAGTCTTGGCTTCATTTAGATTCAAGATAGCAGATTCCAAAGCTGTGGCAAAAAGGGGACAGTCATATTTAAGATAGCATCACAATAACAACTCCAAGCAACACAGCTCAATTCTAAGGACCACAATTATAAATTCCTCGGCTTTTCAAAACAATTTGTGTCTTAGCAACATGGTCTTTCAGCTAGTTTCTGTTACTCAGCCTTTGCTGCAAAATACGGGTGTGAAAGTATGCAGATAAACACGTTTCCTTTATAAACACTGCAGCTGTTGAATAACTAATTCCAAATTAATTTTGCTATCTGAAAACTAGGTGATACACTCTGCTGTATTGTTTAAGCTTTTTGAACAGTGATTCCAGCCATATACACTGGTTTGCACCTCTCAACTTCTGAGTGCAGTTTCAGTGAGGAGAACTACTCCTTACACTACCTTCAATCCTCTTTTGTGGAGTGTAGGAAGCTGCAGAAGCCACCTGACATTTGGCCACCAAGAACATGGCACAGCCTTTGTCCAGGACAGCTCCATGGGCCAAGACAGGTTCTATTGCCATGTGCAGAATATTCAGGGCTTGTTCAGGAATGCCAAGGATCAGCTGAAAGAGAAATACTTGCTGGTCTAATACTGGAATCCACTAGTAAGAGCAGCTTCTTCAGAGAAGACCAATATAAGCCACATTAGTTTCTAGTAACGCAATGCACTACAGACACGATGTACATTTTTTCCACATAATCTTCTTCTAAATAAAAACTTATTAGTAGAAATGAGCTACTATCTGAAATGATTAGGCATGGCTTCTCCACTGCAGTCAGTGCCGACAACCGTGTCTCTGCCAGCTCAGAATAAACAATGTAACTTAACTCCATTACAAGCATTATTTTTAATTCAAACCCATGCCAAACTGTGCTACTAGAAAGACAAATATGAGCAGAAAAAAATAACTGAAGAAACGAAGGCAGGGCCAATGTATGCTTGCCTGCTTAATTACGTGCAATAACTACACATCTTAGTGATATACATGAAACTTAACTTTTATTAACTTTCTCAAAAGATTTTACATTTAGAATACACTTCTTCAGAATCAATAATGTAATTCCAATAAGGTTGTGCTCTTAAATCTCACCGGAGTAAAAACAGTACCCAGATCCCCAGAATAAACGTTGCCCTACAGCCCTGTGAAAACACAAATCAGACATACCTGGGAGAAAGCCAAGTTCAGCACGGTTTCAGAAGCCAAGTACTGTAGACTGTATTCTCGAGAGAGGGCAAGAGCCTGCAGCAGGACAGGCAATGCTATGGTATGACATGAAGATCTCCAGTAAAGCTCTGCTATTGACAGCAGTACGCTAACCAAAGCAGAGGAAAAATTACAAACATTTCCTTTTGATGGAAAATATCCACTTGTTTCCCAAACAATTATTCCATCAATAATGACATTGATTTTATTATGAATTAAATTACTGTATATATAATAAACTTCAATTACACCCTTACAAGGAGATGACACCGACATACAAAAGACTAAACAACACTGTAACTACTCTGAAGGTTAGCACAAAGGTACACATACAGTTCTATTTCCTGTTTATTTTGGATTCAGTGTTTCCTTCTTCCATAAGTCTTCATGGAACTTTAAATACGTTTACTACCTTTTAGTTTACATATTAAAGATGACTAGGCTTCAATTCCACAATATTTTGAGGATTCCTCCATACCATGCTTAATAAATTAAATTATTTTGTAATCTCCAAATCATAGTAGGTAATCTGACGACTAGTGAAGTCTGAACACAGACAAATTGAAATGGCTGATTCTAATCACTGCAAAGTGCCTTTAAAACTCTGAAAATGAAACATTCTTACCTAATCACCATCTCGGTGTTCTTGATTTTCTGGCAGTGGATCAACAATTTCTGCAAGAGTTTGTGTGCCTCTGACATTTGATTTTGGGCTTTCAATACAATGGCTTTTCTGCCGTGGTAGAAAAAAAACCATCACTGATCATATTTTTATATTTTAGATACAACTCTGCTCTTCAGAGCAGAACACAGTAAAACAGGTCTCTATTTTGTGATCTCTGTTTCTGGTAACTGCAGAATGGCATTCTGACAAAGTGTACACATGCTATACACACCAGCAAGGGGAAAACCAGGTATCTCTGATTCCAGCTGGACAACTCACAGGCAGAAATGATCAAACTTGTAAAACAGCTTGAGATAGAAAACAGGGATTGACAAAACCAAAGGCCAAACAGGCAGCAGAAACGGGAAGGCATGCAAGCTAGAAAGCACGAGTAATTATTTGCAAGGAAACCATGTATGAGGGTACAGTAGTTAAAATTGGCTTGAGCTGACAAGGATACAGAGCAACCGGGAAAGAGCAAGAACGGAGAAACAAGAAAAAAAATACACAGCAGTTGAGGATGCATACAAATGCCCTGAACCCAGACACTTAGTACAATATTTAAAGATCAGGGAAATCACAAACTGTCCAATTCCAGAAGGACAAGCATCAGGTCCCACAGCTTGAACACTCATCTTCTGGCTTACTGGCATTGGCTATGTTTTTAGGTGTTTTGCCTCATTGAAAATCAACAAGAAATTGCTTTTAAGAGTAAGTTGTTTTCATACTCACCAAATAAGTTTTAACCCTACCTATATCTAACATATCATTCTCATTTAGAAACAAGAACCTGTTAAGGTCAGAAAAAAAATTATTGTTCCATTTGCAGATGTAGAAACCAGGACACAGATGAAGACACTTAAGCTCAGATGAGGCCTGAGCACCCCTAGCTATTTGAAATATAATTCTGCTTTGTGCTTAGGTTTGAGTACAGTCACCATAGCAGATTTTGAAGAGGTATTTTGTGTTCTCACAACAGATCTACAGCTCTAGAATTACACCAGCTTCAGCAGTGCTATTCCAGTTCTTAAAATGTCCAGAGAACTAGGAATTATTATTGCGGGACATAGTCTAATGGAATAAGCACTACAGGTTAGACAACATGACTGTAATTAGTTCTGGAAAGGGAAGACCATGCAAACACATGTGACTGCCAGCAATCATTTTAGTAAATTTTTCATTATCTTCACGGGACACATCTGCAAGTGTATGCAGATTCACGATTTCTTACCTGTATACACCTTCAATGCTATTAAGTGCTGTAATTCCTGCTACGAGAGAATCTGCTATGTGGTACCTGCCATCATTCATGGCTCTCTCAAACTGTATTTTCTGATCAAAGAGCATCCAAAGCTAAACAAAGAACATCCAGAAACAAGTTTTAGAAGTTATGCCTGCTCATTTTCTAATCCCAAGTTAGAACTTACTTTTTGTTTTCCCCTGTGGATATTTATGTCTAGACACAACTAACTCCACTGTCCAATTACTGGATTTACCAAATTAATGTCCTCAACAGAAATGCTCAGGTCTGGATTAATGTTTCAATACCAAAGCTGACCTATTTGACTGCATTTTAAGTAAAAAAGCTCTTTTAAATCATTACCAATGCTTTGAAACAGTAGACTTGTTCCTTAGCAAACAGAGAGGGACCAGGCTATATTTAATGGAATCTTGAACACTTCAATGTAAATACTGTCTTATAGACTCATGTGTTAATGTGTTTCCCAGAGCCACACAAAATCCAGCCTCTTCTCTCAGTTATTTCTGGATTGTAATATATCAAAATAAGTAGCGTTAATTAAACAGAACTTTGAAGCTCCAAGTCAATGCAGAGCATTTAATTCCTATATGTGCTCATGAAGGAGATGTATATTCCTCTGTCAATGACATTTCTATTTAAACAGCTTTTTCTTAGGAGGCTATGGGGAGATAAACTTCTCACCAGTCCTAAAACAACAGAGGCACCTTTTTCATGCTTTTGTAGAAAAGTTTATGCCGCACAGCTTCCCATGAGGTCGTGAGCCAAGTCAAATTAGCAAACGTATAGCCCAAGGCATACAGAGGAAAGAATTCAGATGCAATGGAATTCAGATCCTATAATAGTTACATAATTTACAGGCTAAATTATAAATATTCTACCTGTGCATGCTGACTATTGGGAGGGAATCTTTCCTTCAGGTGTTTCAGTATTTCAGAAGCAGCTGCAAAATATCCCTGTAACACAGAGACAGCACTCTGATTAATGTACACTGGGGCAAGCACCGCTCCCCTCGATTTCAACACAACCTTAATGGAAAGAACTTGCCAAGAAAAAACCCTGTATTTTCTTTATCCCTGATGCAGACATTAAAGGCAGAACAAAACACGAGTCAAGTCTCGCACTCTCTGTCAGTAACACCCACGCGTCCTCTCACCCAAACAGCATTTTGTGCAACTAGCCATAAAACTCACCTGCTCTGCATGTAGCTCAGCCAGGTGACACAATACTACAGCAAAGGACTCTGTGTTATTCTGCTGAACACCCACGTTCACAGCCTCCAGACTGTTCATGCTCAGCAATGTTTGGGCTTGTTGAAGTGCCATGGTGCTTGTGCAAGAGAAAAATCTTTTAGCTTTCAAGCAGCAAACAACAACCATTTTTAGTCTATGATCTTGTTACGACAACAGTCTACATTTTCTGGTAAGCCGGGGGCCTGGGGGAGAATGAAAACTTGTAAAACCACCACTATCCAGAAACTCTGGACTATGCAGGCGCATCAAGTACTGCATACCAAAAGCTCCACACAGTCTCAGCACAGAGATGCTGAAAATGGGGGCACAGGAACAACTTATGATCTATTTGCCACTACTAAATGGAAACTCAATCTCTTCTCCAGTATAAGTTTTAAAGGAACACAAGAGAGTGGAAATAATTGCACTCAGCCTGTACTGAATCACAGTCTGATTGCTTTATTCTTGTGCACCAGAGAGACACAGTCACTTGTTACACCTATATAAATAACTCAAAATGCATTATGTGCTAACAAGTACAGTGAGCTAACCCAAGAGTTCGAAAGAAACAAAATACCTGCGGCCATATAATTTCCAAATGGCAGTCTTCTGTGCTATACTAATATCAATGAGTTCTGACAAGCTGTGTTTCCAGTGCAACAGATCAGAATCTTTTAAGGCATCCATTAGTTTGTTGGCAGCCTTTCCTGCAAAAGCTCTTTGCTGAACCAAGGACTGTATTCCCAGGGAAGCAAGGTACTGGGAAGAAGAAAAAAAAATATCAACAGCATTGAAAGACAATAGAGTACACTACGCTTGCAAATTACACTGGAGCAAGAGTTCTAAACTAAGACAAAAATCCCAAAGAAAAAGAGGTGATGTTATTCAGCACAGACAAAGGAACACTGCTCCAGGCATTTCTTTAAATACCCACTTATGCACACCCACACATACGTGAATGCCATTTTGTTAGATGTGAAAGGTAATTTCCACTCCCCCACACAGAAGTACCAAAGAGGACGACAGGACCTGTACATTGATTTTTCCAATGATGAAACAGCTGTGAAAATACAGAGCCTTCCCTCCCCTTCCCCACCAAACGGCCATGTCTGCTCCCATCTCCCAACATCAGCAGTTTAGTTCCTTTTAGAACAGTTCTCTTAACAGGGAGATTGCGGATCTTGGGGAAGACAGAACTAAACATGAACAGCCAACAGATTCAGGGCACAAAACTAAGGGGAGGGCTACCTTGCAAGATATCACAGCTGGAACAGAGCCATACAAGTAAACGTGTTCAAAGCCCTGCCAGGGGCATCAGCACTGAGTTTCAGGGAAGGCGGAGGCATAAGAACCACCCTTGAGCACCAGCAGATTGTGTGATGGGCCTAAGGCCAAAATGGTGCATAGGGCCAGGCTAGTAGCCACAGAGAGTTCTTCTGTCTGAAAAATTAAAGTTAAGGATAAATGAAATGGTCTTACCGGCAAACCAAAATGTAAAGATTTATTGACAGAGTGCTCCAGCAGAACACAGCTATCGAATATCTTCTGCTCCAAGATGTACAACCAGCTCTAGCAAGGAAAAGAAGTTAAAATCTCATTGCAAATAGCTAATGGCTGCAGCACTTTTAACTTCTCTTACTTTTTGCACAGAATGCATGAAAACTTACTGGAAATACAAACCACTCTTCAGAATGAATATGATACTAAGGAAAGTTCTATTAAATGCTGCACAACAAAATATACCAAAAGTGCAGCTAGGCTGGGACATTGGCTTGACAGCAGTCAACACTGGAGGTTCAGAGCAATGCACAGAAACCCCGTTAGAGAGCTAACTGTGGAAAGCAGTATCTCAGGAGTTTGATATCATTGATGCCAATTCATTATAACAATAACGTTCAGTACAGAACAAAATACAGAGAAATCTAAGTTTTCCCCTCCTCCTTCTTGTTTGCTCAAAAGAAGGCTGATTACTCTTTGAGAATCCAACAGACATTCAGGAGGAAGTTTATGAAGTACTTTGTCTCTTTAAAACATAATAACACAAAACTTTGAGCTTAATACTGAGATCTTAATACACTGGGATCACAACTCCTGTCTAAGAAACTAACCCTGAGATGCAACAAAACCATCCCACGATCTCCCTACAGTTTGTTGCTCTGGGTGACCCATCTGCAAGAAGCAATGTCACACCACCATTGGACAGTCATATTTAAACTACTGATGCATCTGATGAGGTACTACTGTAAGAGTAGTTCTGCAACAGTTCACTGAGCAAAGGCTCAGATAACACAGACAAAGGTGACTTAGCCTCCATTTCAACACAGCTACCTTACCAGGCAGTGCTGCAAGCAAACATGGTCGTTAGACTCCTGTGCAATTCGGATGGCTTCCTGAAGTGCAAGTTCAGCCTGCTGGCTATCAGCAAACACAAAGGAAGAACATATCAGTATTCCCACAGTGCTTAAAATAGAGCATTACAATACAGAGGAATATTGATCTAAATTATGCATATCATGCTCAGAAGATAACTCTGATTTAATAGACTGCTGAGAAAGCCTGTATTTTCCTCCTAGCACTTCAGCAATATATTCTAGTCCTGAGGATAATAAGCAAGACGGCATCTGCAAGCCACTGCAAAAATGCAACTGTAACCCCTAAGTGCGCTTTCAAACTCTGTACATGCCAAGTTATTGTTTGAACAGAGGCAACGTTAAGTATCTGCCTGTGTAGAAGTTGTTGCTCTCAATTCTGCAGATGTCCTTCCCATCTCCAGTCCTTTTACGTGATGCATCCAGGCAGCAGTCAATAAATGCAAACCATACATGGAGATGGGTAAGCCAGCTTTATCAATAAAATAACACCCACTCCTATGGCATTTTAGAATTAAAAAAGCTCAGATGGCGCTTTTTTTTTTTAATTATTCTTTTTCCAGATCATCATTTCCATGTTGATTTGAATGTTAACAGAAAACCAACCATACTTTCTTGAGAATATAGCTCAAAATAGGCATTTGTATCCACTGACGTTTCTGAGGTCATGGAAATGGAGCAACTGAGAACTTAAATACCTAGGAAACAGGTGCAACTGGACACAGACAAATGCAAACTCTTACCCTGCTGTAGATGGCTGTTATTATGGTAACCAAATAAAAACAAAACAAATCAAGATTCTAAGAAAATTCCAACCCAACCTAACCCAACTATAGCTGCTAACAAATTAGAGAAAGTCCCTTCTTCTCCTGAAGAGATTTTCACAATTAACAAAAGGTCTATCTATCAGGACTTACAGGATGCAACAAGACGAATTTTAGTTGTGCAGTACAACATATTAACTTACTAATGGCCAAACCGACAGTGCAGTGCAGCTAGATTCAGAGCAGCATATCTCAGACTCCGACCGTAACCTTCATCCCCATTGCTTTTACTTTCTGCTCCAGTGAGAATTAGACGGTCAAAATAATGAAGGAGGCTGTGTGTTGAACTGAAGACATCTTGCACTCTGAGACTATTTAAGTAGCTTAAATAATGCTAAAAATTAAAGCAAAACCAGCTTTAACTATACAGAATTATAAAATCAAAGCTTTTGTTTATAATTACTATGTATCTTCTTATTGAGAAAGGCTGCCTAACAAATGCAACGGTGAAATACTGCATGGCCAGGAAAGTGCTTGATCAGAAGTTGCAGCAATACTGATACTACCTATACAGAACTTCTGTAAATCTTGGATAAAATTAGATGTTCTCCCTTACAGGATCTTCCAAATGGTGTCCCATAGGCCAAGATCTTGCCATCAGAACAATCCCACCCAGTCTGAGACCTCTACATAGGTAGAATCCCTGTGTTTATGTGCTAAGTGAGACTGGGAATGGAGGCGTGACTCCCACTGTGTCTGCAATCAGGAAGATACTCAGAGCATGAGCACTACTTCCAAATGCCATGCAGACAGAAAGCAGATTTTAAAACTATGTATTTTCTTCTTGGCATTGAGACCCGGGCAGGACAACCCTTTATGTCAGACAAACAGAACACTGGAGAGTATTTCTGAAGTTGTGAAGTCCAGCCCCTGCTAAGGCAGCCCTTTCAAGGACATGTCTCCAAAGGCAGCAAGAAAAATCCTGTCTGGCTCATCCCGGGGCTACTAGGAGGAAGAGTTGGAAAGTAAGGCAGGAAAGAGTTGACTGGGAACTCATGGAACTTGCTCAAGAATAAGTTGTTGAGGAACAAGGCAAATGCTCGCAGCACAGGTCTGGAACCAACTCTCAGTGTGAGTTGTCTATTGCTTTCACTGTAAAATTGCTATTAAGCACCAGAAGTAAAGTGAACATCCATAAGCAAAATCAACAGATATCACACTTATTACTGATTTTTAAACCAGGGGAGTATGAGGCTGGACATGTCTTAGGAAAATGCATGTAAAAAGAAATAAGTTTTAGGTTTAGTTCAACAAGAATGCACTCACTTAGTCCCACCAAAATTAAGAAGTTTGTACCTGTGCACAAAGCTAGACATGTGGTTAAGTACTTTGCTTAATTAAGGTTTCTGTACCTTCATGGGTTTCAGTCTGAATTACTAAACATTAACATGCATTTTGCTCACATTTTTATCATCTGCTCATATTTCAATATAGTATAAATTATTCCCAAATAGCCCCACCCTAGAGATAAGAAATCCCTCTGCAACCATTCTGGATTAAGAAAAAGATACTTACTGCTTCAGCAAAGTCTGGATTGAATTTTAACAAGTTGTTCAATTCCTTTTGTAAAGATGCTGGAATAAGAGCCTTTGTTTCATCATTCTTCAGTAAGGAAGCCTGGAATAAAAGTTGAAAAGCAAAAGTAAGATAAGTAACTGGAGGCTTACAAATATATTTTGTTACACACTTGTAAGTTTGTTATCTGTGTGGACAAGAACATTAAAGAAGATTTTGTAACAGCTCTGTCTACCATGACACTGAAACATCAGTGGCAGTTTTATTCTGTACTATACTATTGCATTTACCTTCCAGAGATCAGAGAGACCAAGTAAAACAAAAGCATATTCAAAGGACTGTTTAAAGGTACTTCAAGAATTGTTTAATTTTCTCTTTGAAGAACTAATACAACAGATTGCTCACTGGAATTACATGTACCTTGTCACAAAAAAATTCAGGAAACTAAATAAAAGTAAACCCATAGTTTGCTTTGGCAAGTAGATAAATTAATAAAAAATTACAATAATCTAGTTACTAGATAAGCATTACTGAATACTGAATAACAAAAAGACTTCAAATTTCAGAACCCTCCTAAACACCCTGATTCCTCCATAATACTCTACTTAGGAGGGAAAAAAATTATACACACCGGTAACAGATACTCTACATAAATCACACCTGCTAAAACCCACAGTATAACAGAATGTCACCGCAGTTAAAATTCACACCTTGCACCAGATCACTGCAGTCTGTCTTGTGTTTGCATTAAACGCTATTTCTAACTCTACTCCTGGATAAGGGTTTCCGTATTCTAGGGAGTCTGCAGTGCCAGTGACTGGAGCTAGATCAGAGAGCCCCGTGTGCATGTGGTGCCAGCAACTGGAACAAGCGAGAGTACACATGTCAGTGGGTGACCACCGGTGAACATCGAGCCGGACAAGGCAGAAAGTAGGATAAGCAGCTCGAGAGCCAAGTATTGAAACAGCTGTAAGACTGGGCCAGCTATGTTTCTCTGAATGAGGCAACTGGAGGAAGTCCAGGCAAACCAGGAGGTTCCAGGCCAACAGATGGAGAGATTGTGGGGCCTTCAGGTCAACCGAGAGATGCATTTGTATCTCTGTCACGTCTTTCTGCTGGAGGCAACTGGAGACAAGACAATCCAGGGGCCAGTTATTGATAAACTGAGCATAAGCCCAGTTACTGGTGGAATCAAGAGAGAGCGTGCACACGTACATGTGTACATGTTTCATGCTAACGGATCTGCATACTCACCATATGATATATACTTTATTTTTTTAGCAAGCTATTAAAGCATGCAGCGCATTTACTGACATTTGTGCCTATGTGTGCCTGCTCCGTTTTGTATTTACCAGCTGGAATAATCAACAAAACTGCACATTTAGCAGACATCAAATCTGAGGCGAGGAGTCAGAACGGAAGTGATCTTCTCAGAATCAAATATCATCATATGGTGTACATGCCTAGATAAAACACTTTTAGCCCCAAGTGCTCATACGAGCAACTACATGCAAGATCAACAAATCTTTAACAAATCTAAGAAAACATCATGTCTGGCACTGTGGATAAAATTGAACGTGAAATTCATGTTATGGATCATTTACTCAACTTCATTTGGAATTAACATACCTGCTGAGAAAGAAAATACTCTGCTTGTTTCTGGGAAAGAGGCCCACTGCAAGATATCTCTTCTTCCCTGATAAGAAGCACTCTGGTTAGAAACAAGGGCAATGAAATAGAATACAAGGAAATACATTTTATCAGACACTCCACACTTCTGCTTTATAAAGTTTTATGAGATATTAGAGCTCAACAGCATGAAAGGAAACTAAAGGAGAAACCTTAACAAAGAATGAAATCTACTACATCAAAGTTAGCAATCCAAATGATTTCACAGTTTAGCTGCAAGCTTCAACCTGCAGAGGCCGTGGTCAGTATGAATGTTACCCTAAATACACGTGAAAACCCAAAAAATAACAGCAGATAGAAGATTTGGGGCTGACATATTCAGATGGCTTTGCTCTGTTTTCCCTTTCTTCTGAAGATAGTCACAATGAAACGAACTGGCACTTTGGCCACATACATCACTCCAGAAAACAGCTGTTCTGCAAGAGCAGACAGAAATTTATTCCATGGAAGGACAGAAACTACAGCATACAGCCAGACTCCGAAAGCTGTTAACTGACTCATGCTGCAGCAGAGCATGCACAAGCACAAGTTTATATAAAGACAGTTTAGAACGTACATTTCAAATACATGGACACACAAAATGCTTGTAGGATTATTACAGCAGAGCACCTCTTTAGCAGGTGAAAAGTCTCAATATTTCCCTCTCATTTTTAATGTAAATATACGTGAGTTCTTTTATTTGGCAAAGTGTGAAAAGAGAAACAAAAAACATGAAGCTTAACTTCTCCTTAGTGAGCAATCTTTCCTTCCTGGAAGCAGAAGTGACCTCACAGCTTTATCACATCGCACACCAGCACAACCAGAGAAGTCATTCAGCAGTGGGCTGTACAGAAGGGAACTGTGAGCAGCACCTGGCCTTCAGCATGAGAATGAGGTACCGCCATCTTCTGTGAGACGCCGAGCAGAACTGTTGCCATTTACAAGTGTTACCGCATGGTGGCACCAAGGAAACGGAGAGGCCACCCAGCTCTGCCAGTGAGTAGGAGGCTTTAAAAAACCCACAAGATTACAGTGCGCTACATCTCAATACCGCAGCTGGAAGTTGTTAGTGACAGGACATGCACAGGGCCTAGGTGAGCATTTGTGGAGTTTGGAATGTTTAACAGGAGTAGCAGCTTGAGGTGCACAAAGCTTAAGTTTACTCCGACGTGTAGAGGTAATATGAAATAAGCCTAATTCTCTTAAGAAGTGGGCAAGACTTTAACATTAAATATATCACCTTAAAGGTACATCAAGCTCTTCTTTCTCCATTTTCCCCTCCAGTTCCTCTGTATTTGTCAGTTCCATATCACTCTCATCAATTCCATTTTTTTCCTCATCATTTTGAAAGTACTGCTGAAGTGCAGTGTAAAGTTTATAGACCTGACTAAAAGAAAGCTTATTGTATGCCAAGATCATATGGCGGAGAAACAGACCTGCAAAGGAAAACATCTGTTATGACAACTGTCTGTAAGGCTGATGCTTCAGAGAGAAGACTAGAAATCATAATAACCAGAAGATTACATTGCATTATTTAATTTTGCTTAAGTGTCTCAGCTTAGCCTACCAATTGATAAAACTCAATTTTGCAGGGTGTAAACCTGGTATTCATTTAGTGGCAAATCTCACAGACTATCTGAACACAGAAAAATTGTTAAGATCAGCAAGAACTGCACAATATGCAAAATTACTGGTTAATATGAAACATATGAGCAAGAGAAAAAATCATATTATACAACCATTACAACTCCCCAAAGAGAAAACCAAAGCTATATCCTGAGTTGATTACATCAGTGACAGATATCACATCAAATACAGCTTATGGAAAACAATTAGTTACCTACTACACTTGTTTTATGAACTTCTGGCTCTGTCCCTGTAAATGAATCTGAAAGGTCATCAAAAAATTGTTCCATATCTTTCAATTCTCCTTCTGCCATAAGTTTTAACCTAAACAGAAAAAAACCACATTTTTTAGGGTATTAATAATATGCATCAAATAAAATACTCTTCTCTTTCAGGTATAGATGAGAAAAAAAACCAACCAAAATATAATAGCAAAAAAAAACCAGATTTGGGGTCTTTTTTTTCCTTTGAAAACAGTCTTTTAAATAAAGGGAACAAGTAGAAAAGATTGTTATTCTTCTAAGAAAACAATTAGGAACCCAAAATAGACTGGTTTTCAAAACTGTTACTATTTAGTGATGCAGCTAATGTCAAAACAGATCTTCTGCATCATAGAAACTTTAAAACAGATGGCTTTAATATTTGTTTATGTGCCGGTCAGAACTTATTTATGAGAACTAAGAAAACTGCAGAAGTATATGTTTGCTCCAAATGTATGACTTTTTTAACTACACATTTACACATTTCAGAGCCCTTCTTAACAGCTATCAGCGTAGACAGAGAGGATACAGAGCATGCCTGTAATGGCTTTATCATCTTTCACAGAATTACCGATTGTAGCGGCAGGGTTTTCACGTTTCCAACACAAAACACAGGAACGGCAAGAAGGGAGGAATTAACAAACAACATAAGCAGTTCCTTGGCCTCCAGCAGCAGGGAAGCCCGGCTCGAAACTTCGTGCCCCCCTCCCCTACGAGCCCACAGCGGGGGCCGGTGCCCGGCCCTCAGCCACCGCCCCCTCCCCTCCCCGATCGCGGGTCCCAGTTCAAGCGTTTCCTGCAGGCGGGCGTGGAGGGGAGGCGCGGGCCCGGCGCCCACCTGATGTGCACGGAGCTGGCCAGGTGCGGACAGGACTCCTCGATGGCCTTGCGCAGTCGCGACAGCGGCATGTCAGGGCCCTGGGGAGGAGAGCGACATGTCGCGACAGGCCACAACGCAAGCCGGCCCCTGGGGTCTCCCGCCCTCCCTCCTTCCCTCCCTGCCCCCTCGGGGCCAGGCCAGACCCAGCAGCCGGTTGAGCCGCCGCCGCCCAGCAGGCCCAGCTGCGCGCCGGCGCGGCCCAGCTCGCTCAGGAGCACCAGCAGCGCCATCTTGTAGGGGGTGACCCAGTCCTTGATGCCGAAGACGTTGGCATGCACCACGCCGTTCGTCATCATCGGGTTGAAGTAAAGGCTCTCGTGCACGCTCGCCATGGCGGCAACCGGCCGCCACCGGCCGCCCGCCCAACCGCCCCGTCGCCCGGGCAACCGCCCTCGCCCGCCGGCCAATCGCCGCCGCCGCCGCCATCATGCTGCCCGCACCGCGGCCAATCAGAGACGGAGCTGTGCGCCGCCACCGCGGGGCCGGCTGGCGGCCCGAGCCCAGAGCAGACGTTCCAGGGAGAAAAGGACCGCGCGGTGCCGGCTGGAGGGAAGCGGGCGAGCGGCGGGGGAGGCCTGGCAGGGTGGCCCAGCGTGCTGCATCGCGCCGGGTCCCCTCCGAGCTGCCACGGCAGCCCTTCGACCAGGCTGTGGACTGTGGCGAGCTACAGCCAGCGTCTGTGTGGGTTGGCCACAGCCTGTTATCACCCACAGCCCAGTGGCTTGGTCGCGTCTCCTCCATTGACACGGGCCTCCTCCATGCTGCTCCTGCCACAGCCCATGGGGCCTGTGGGGACCGGGGTTAGCAGCACAGTGGGGCCAGCACCCGAACCATGACTCCATGAGGTCCTGGGGACCCTCACGGCCCTTCACAGACTGCTGTAGGCCTCTGAGGAAGGCGTGACCGCCACCAGCGTTGTCCCAGGCGGGGTCAGCCCCGTGTGTCATGGTGAGGAGAGCCCTGCTGAGGAGCCAGAGCCACAGCTGCTCAGCAAGGACACGGCGCTTCTCCGCAGCAAGTCACGGAAGAGACCAAGAGGGGATTCACTGGGCCATATGGGGAGACCGATCCGCACTCTGATGCAAGCGTTTCCTTGATGCAGCCAGAGAACGCCACGGAGTGAATGCGCTCCTGTTAGATTGGATTTCTTGCAAATTAATTGTGATGCCATGAAGATATTTCCACAAATAAGTTTTTATTTTCTCAATAATTTGTTGAAGTACTTTATTAAGGCATCATGTCCCCAAAGAAAATACTCTAATTATTACAATAGTTCTCATTTTTGTAAGTGAGAGCAAAATGAAACTCAGTATTCTACATCTGCATGTCCCCAGGGAGTTCCGTTGAGTTGCTCCTGATTCGTGCCTGGGGGTGGTGAGAGGAGGGGGCGGCAAATCAAGCATGGAGTGATTTTCTAGAATACATTTACATTTAAGAAACTTAATGTTGTAGTTAGCTGTTGCTGGCATAATTAATGATAGCTTCCTAGACCTCAATGAACTAATACTCATTGAACTATATCTGAATATAAAACCCAGGAAATAACTACAGCTATTATGTTATAAAGGTCAATTTATTGACATTTCCTGAAAATAAAGTACGACGGCTTGGGTGGAAACACTGCAATGGTGGAGCGGCTTGGCAGGGAGGGGCAGGAGATGAGATAAAGGCTGCAGCTGGTGTGTGCAGAACTTGGAGGAAAAAGGAAATGACACACATCTGGTTCTGACATTTCTGTGTACTTCTCTGAAGCCAACGTGGGAACGCTGCTGACAATCCTTCAGCGCGTGGTACAGAGAATATCTAGAACACGCTTTTTAAGCATATTTAAATAAACTCACACGCCTAAAGACCAGCCCTCCAAATAGGCAGCAAGAGATTATTTTGGTTGTATTAAATTCAAGATTAGGTAACGCAATTGAAAAAGTCATCTTTTATCTCACCTAAAATAGGCTGAGGCCCCTGAGTAATGTGCCTGAGCTTAGGAAGGTTTAAATAGCCACCGTCTGGGTTTGGAGATATTTAGTGCAATGCTGAATCTGTCAAACCAAGTCTCAGAAACCTGAAAAGTTTATTAAAAGTTAATTCCAAAGTACTGTGTGTCTCTGGTATAAAAAGTGAATACTATAATGAGTCTTCCCATCAGTGGTAATATCCAACCTGAAATTCCCCAAAAAAGCCCAGCAATTAACTTTTTTTTTTAACTGTACTATAAAATTTTGCAAATCATTATGTTAAAAACAAATTAATATTCCTGGTAAGAATCACTTCTCTACCTCTCTTTCTTGTGATGTGTAAAACCTTGGGGGATTACCGAGCTGCAGCGAGTCATCATCACTTGTTATTTCATGGCAGAGGTAGATGGGACATCTAGTATTAATAGTTTTAAATCTTTTAATGCTTCTTTGGCACAATCCAGAAGGCTTGGTGAGGGCAAGTCTTTTATTAATAGAACTGCTGCAAATGCTACTTTTCAGCCACAGAGTAGCCGATGGAGTTAAAGATCCTCCTTTAAAAACAACCTACAATTCAGACACGCTAATGCATTAACGGTGATCTCAGATCACACGTTACGAACATGATTCATCAAGATCTGCCCAAATTCAGGCAGGAGTGGCAACTGCAGCTGCCAGCAGTCACCAGATCTCAGCCCTGTCAGGCCCACGTTGCTCCCTAAAACATGTGTTTGGGAGGATTTCTTGTTGGCAAGTCCTTAACAGAGCTGAAGGAAAAAATTTAGGTTTTGCTCGGTTTGGCTCATCTGTGGGACAGAGCTTTTACCCTACTTAGAGCGCTTACATGAGGAGCTCTTATGTTTTAATGCAAGATTATTACAAAAAGAAATCTGTGTATAATTTGGTACTTCAGGGTGACCCTCCAAACTGACAGAATTTAGGTGACATAGAAGTTTTTAAAAAATGAGAACTGATATTTCTTCCATGAGAAATGTGGGAAATGTGCCATTGCTTGTTTCAACACAAGGCTTTTCTCTATCTTTTCAGTTGCTTTGACTGAAATTCCAAGCTATCGCTGGAAAAAAACCCCAAAAAACTAATGCGATGTTTTTCATTAAATCACGTGTAAAAGTTCGTAGCATATCAAAACCTTGTTGAGGAGCATAAGCATTTCCAAAAAGAGAGGTGACCTGATTTTGAATTCAGATATGGTATCAGTGCAAATCCAGAAGTTGGACTGCACGAAGTATCCGCTGCCAAGACTGTGCCATTCTCGTGGCAATTACACACTGATTTTTTTTTTTTTTTACTCAGTTCTTGTCTCTGACTTGCTCCAAAAATAGATCCAGCCTGCAGAAATTATTGAAGATTGCATGCAACCTTTTGTACGGGTAAATTTGATTTGTGGTCAAAATGTATTTTCAGCCACTTTTGTCTGTTCCTCTTTTTGGCAAAAGCCTCCTTTGTTCTTGGCCCTGTGTGGTCTTATGTAAAGCTCTCCTGAAGACTTGGTTGGGTTTGTATCGTTGGGATTTCTTTAATGTAATCTTCTGGCTAAAAGCTTTCAGTTCTTACAACCTATGATTATTATTTTTTACATATACCCCATTCATAGCATAGAGAAAATAGTAACAGCATCTAGAAGCTAGCTGGAAGTGGATTTTTTAACAATAAACCTTCTTTTCTATTATTTAAAAATTACCACCAAGGGGCTGGGTAGAAAAAATCAGCACTTTGGCCTTTTGCCTGCAGCACCGAGGCTTTTAACTCTATTTGTGACAAACCCTGCTGGTACGCAGAGGTGCCAAAACATCTGATTTTTGGTGACCGTCAGATTCCCCCCCCACCGCTGTACCAGGCCCCATCGTTCCCGCGAAGCTGGCCGGGCAGGTCACCTGGCAGGACGGGCAGCGCCCGGCGTCGCTGTACACCTGTGAGTACGCAGGAAAAAAGGCGAAACCCAAAACCATGAGGTAAAAGTTGTCTTTTATTTCAGTGACATCATTATTTACGCACTTACACCTGTCAGTGGCCTCTTCTTTCCGTCTTTGAGGGGTATTTTCGTGCCCCCCCCCCGCCCCGCGCTCGCGGAACCTCCGCGCCCACCCCCGCCAACACACAAGCGCTTCCTCTCCTCCCATTGGCTCCGCCCGCTCGCTGTCCACGGCAGGGCAACCAATGGCGTGCGGCGCGGCGGGAAGGCCCGCCCTCCGTGAGGCGGCCCGCCGTGCAGGGCGGGGGCCCGCTGGCGGGGGGGGTGTCGGCGCCGGGGCTCGCCGCGGCGGCGGCGCCCAGTTGAGGAGGCGGCGGGCGGCGCTGGAGCGCGAGTGGCGGTGGTGGAGCGGCCATGAAGGTGAAGAGGGGGTTCCTCTGGCCGGGAGCGCGTCTTTCCCCTCGCTACGGAGAGGGCGGAGGGGGGCGAACCGGCGCGTGACGGGGCCGGGACCCTGGTGGGACGGGCTGTGCCGCCCCTCCCTCCGCCTCAGGCCACCCGGCCCCGCCGCGGCCGCAGTTGCTCCCCGGGCCTGTCCCGTTACCGAGTGATGCCCGGGCTGGGGGCCGCCTTGCCGAGGAGTCCCGGCGCCCTCCACTGACTCAGCAGCCGGGCAAGGCCTGGTGCCGCGCCTGAGGCGAGCCCCCGCCCCCGTCCCCACACACCGGCCGCGGTCGATCCCCGCCGGCGGCGGCCGAAGGGCTGGGACGGGGCCGGTCGGGGGGGGGCCCGGGGGGCCCCCGCCGGGCCGGGCGGGGGGCACGGCAGGCGCTGACGGGGAGCGCCCGCTCCGGCTGGCCGCGGCGTTCGCTCCCCAAAGGCGCTTCTCCGCGGCCGAGGTTGCCGTTGTGCTTTCGGGTCAGGGCTAGGGCTGTTGGTGCCCGGGTGTCTCTCAGTTGGGCGGGTTCCGAGGGGTGCTCGATTCCTGAAAGCTTTGCTTGATCTCAGGGTGGGTATAAAGACGAAATTTCAGCTAAAAAAGAATAAAATCCCTTCTGCTGCTCTGCTTTTGGTCTGCTGGCATCGATATCATCACACCCTGCTTGCACAGCTGTGTCAGGAGCAGCATACAGCCTTCCAGCTTCTTGGGGTGGGTGTCTGTCTGAGCTGATACTCTCATCAGGTTACCAAACACCCTTAAAGCCAAAAACAAGAGCAGAGTAGTTGAAATGCAGTACTGTGCCCCTATAGGATGCACGTAAGGTATGGAGAGAGAAGATAGCTGACGGCAGCTTGTGAGAAGAGAAAGTGGTAGTGGTGACTGATGTAGTTGGAAAGTTTTTTGGTGTAGATACTGTAAAAATTCTAACTAATTCTCAAAGGAGGGAGGTTTTGTTTCAGTGTGTCTCACTTGTGTCTTGTGTTGGTGCTTTTCAGCATGGTCTAGTTTCTTCTGCAGAGTAATACGAAGAGTCTAGACAGTGTAATTCAATTATTGGTTAATGACACCACTGCATAGAAAGAATCCAGAGCTGACTTAGGTTAAGGAGAAAATTAATGATGCCTGTGTTGCCTTACCTTTCACCTTAAAATGACTGAATGCTGGGCAGTAAGTGTAAAGAGATTTCCTGTTTGATACAAACAACTTTCATGTATCAAAAATGGGTAACAAAAACTTCCTAAGCGTATATTTATTTAGTGTTAATAGTGATGTCTGAGCAGTTGTTACAGGCTCTTGAATAAAATAAGTCTAAGAAGCAGGTGTTAAATTATCGGGCAAGGGTTGTGGTAGCAACTGTGTTAAGTCCTTTTAGTCATCGTGCATCCTGCTGCTGCTGTGACCCCCTGAAAAGACCATAGTCATATAATGAAGCAAGTTGAATTTTGACAAACTCTTTTGGTTCATTGTTTTATTTTTCTGTTATTTGTAGATGGCTGGTTTTAAATCTTTTAAATATAAAACTAGGTCGTCAGTTTTTAAGACTACATGAAGAATTAGAGTAATGTTTCTGCAACTGACAACTTTCCCTTAAGATGAGAAAAAATAATTTCCAGAAGTCCCCAGTTTTAAAAGCAAGTAATTGGTTTTCAGAATGTAGTTCTGAACAGTTAATTACTCCTGCCTAATAAACTAAGATAATTGTGCGTAACTTGTTTTGTATAGGAAAAATTAATATTGACCTGTTTCTACTCTTTATTATTGAAAAGTAGAAAATGAGCCTTAGTTTGATGATAGTTTAATGGTTGTCCCGGAAGCCTGATGACACAACAGACAGGCTCCAAGCGCACGGTGTATCTGTGAGCGCAGCCACGTGCCGGGGCTACCGGTGTCTTGGCTGGACGTCAGGGAAAGAGCCACTGGAGTTCATTCCCCCTTGAACTCTGTTTGCAGGAAGCTCAGGAAGATTTCCTTCTATGCATGGGGTGCCCACAGCATGGAGGTTTCTTGTTATGCCTCGGATGAATTTTGCTCTTGAAATACCTGCAAAATTAGACTAGTGAATTTAATTTGTTGCACGTATATTTGATGTTATTGCTGCACACAGTGTTATGTGTTGTACAGCTTAGAAGCAAAATGACCGACTGTGTTTGATATTTCATTGTATTGCAACACTTTTACTGTCAGCTTACAAGAATACAAGCGAAGTACCAGGTTTGTGTGGGTTGGAGAGATGCTTTTGATGTTCCCATACTTAAGGCACTTACGTGAAGGTGGTGGTGTAGAACATGTTTGCTCCTATGGCTTTGTTTCTCACAGCTTCTCTCTAAACCAGAGTGAGGACTCATTTCTCCCTTTTTGTGCTCACTGGTTTGAAAGGAGACATTCTGGCGTATCCCCAGTTATTAAGTTCCCACAAATGTAACAGGACTATGTTTATTTCAGGGGAAGTGTGCAATTTAATACAGAAATTAGTCGAGTTACTACAGAATTAAAGCACCATCGTTACTGAGCTGAAGTGCATGTTCTGGTTGATTTAGGTTTTACAGCCAGAACTGCAAGTCTCAAAAGCAATTATTTTATGCCTTCACGCTTTGGAAAAAAAAAAGATGCTGGCCTGGAATGAAAACCAGAACCGCTCTAACCAGCATAGTTAAGAAAAAGAGTATGAAAAAAAAAAAAATTGTGTAAAGGAAGTTGTGCAGCTCTGCTTCCTTTCACAGAGAACCCGATGTAATTCTCTTTGCCTTTTTTTGCCACATGACAGTGATTAAACATGTGACCCGAACAACTTGGAGTCCAAATTCCAACTTTAAGTAGACTATGCATTTTTCATAGAGAATCTAGTGCTAAAGGTTTTCAAGGAAAAAAGTAACAATTTATTTATGTATTTAGAATTTTTTGTAGTGTTTTAAGATTAAATTGTATGACTCAAAACCAAAATCCAATCAATATAGAATAAGTTCATTTAGAGTTACTTTAATTTTTGAAAGACATTTTGTAAGACAACAAAACATCAGGTTCAGTTTCCCAAAAATTTCTGATGGAGATTGGTTTTTAGGCTTGAAAGTTTTTTTAGAGAGAGTTTTCTTGTGAGTCATGTAAGAGCTGGATTTGTTCTGGAGCAGATCCTGCAGGGGACAGCTCTGCACTAATTATGATAAATTGTTCTGTTGCTGCCTGTCTTCATTTCAGGTTTTGCCTCTCACCTACGACTGGCTGTTAGTCTCTTCCTTCTTTGCTCTGCTATTGCGTTACCTCCTCAAATTCCTTACCCTTTTTGTGCAGAGCTCTGCTAGAAAAGGAGTTATGAAAGTGAGCTCCTTCTGCCTGCGTGAGGCTCTCGGAAGCAGATCTTACCTACTTTGGTTTGCAGCTGGGAGATTATCGGGCTGTTATAGGCGTTAGTGTGCTGAATTCCTGGTGCTCTGGGAATTCACACCACATGCTTTTGGGATGATGACAGATGGAATGAAGTAGCTCTTTGGTAGCAAGTCACATCTGATGTGGGCTTTCAGATATTAATTTTCTTTTTTGGTTTTTTTTCTCTCTTCATGAATGTTTTCAGGCGGGAGCTACTTCCATGTGGGCTTCCTGCTGTGGATTGTTGAATGAAGTCATGGGTACTGGAGCTGTGCGTGGCCAGCAGGCTGGCTTTGGGGGAGGTGCTGGCCCCTTCAGATTCACACAGAATACAGACTTCTCAGCATATCCACCTCCAGCTGCGGCGGGCGCTAACATAGTTTGCAAAGCCTGTGGACTTTCCTTTTCAGTTTTTAGGAAAAAAGTGAGTATGTTTCCTGTTACATTTCTACTCTTAAGAACTAATCTGTAGGCATACTGGGAGGTGAACGTGTGTTTTTCCTTAGATAAGGAAACCTGAGGCAGAGAGCCAGGAAGGGAGTAAGTGTCTTATTCTGAGGTCACAGGAAATTAATGTCAGACAGGATTAGAAGTTAAGAGGTCTGATGTCCATTAATCGGTGACACACTGGATCTGGTCTGACCTAAAAATTAGTGGATTCTCATTTGTAAGATAGTGTTTTAGTTTCAGAATCCTAAACATTAAAACACATCTTGTTTTGAAGATGATGCCAAACATAGTGGTTGTGTACTGAAATGAACAAACTGGGTGATGGAAAAGCTAAACCCACACAATTTAGTATCACAGTTTTTTCTGTGAAATACTCCCATAGTTCTGTTTGTTTTCTAACCAGGTTTAGTTGTTAAATGCAATTGCCCTCCAACAGCCTCTTCCTTCATTTGGAGGCAGGTTGGTGGGTTAATGCAGATAAATAAAATTGAGATTGTTAATAATACTTCTATGCATCATGACTGTCCATGTACTGTTATTTTGTACACTCTGTGACCTAATTCTCTGCAGCTCTTTTAGATAAACATGAAGCCTCTTCAGTTTCAGTTCAGCTTCCCCCTTCTTATGTGTCCTGTCATTTGCATGGCAAACACTTTGGTCGATTAAGCGTTGTGTAGGGACATTTTCTGAAGCTAATACTAATTTACTAAAATCCTGAAAAACTTGAATAGTTTGGATTTGCTCGCAGCAGATGAGATGACCATTTAAAATCGCTGCTGCAAGTCTTGCTTATTCTAGCTTTTGTATATTGTAGTGAGCCTTTTGAACAAAGCTCTCTCCTGAAATGATACCTGCCCTTTTGGGGAGTATTTACCTACCATGTCATTCATCGCATTTAAGGCCTGCTTTGAATTCTTTGAATCAATGGAGGAAGAAGTACGTTCTTTAAAGTTTGGGAACCATGCTGGTTTTACACATGTGAAAAGAGACGTGACACTTAGTGTATTCAAAAATATTTTAACATGCCATAAAATTGACTGGCTTTCAAGTTCATTTATTATGTAAGCTACAAATTGAGTACTTTATTCATTTGTTTTTTCATGTTTTATTCATTGAAACCTCAAATCAGCTGACAGTAGTGCTACAAAAGCAATGGACTGCCTCAAAACACCTGCAAATCTACTTGACAGGCCAGTTTTCTAGACTTAAATCCTAAAAACTATGTCTGTCAAAATTGGTGATTAAGACACTAATAGTAAATTATTATGTAGCCTGAAGGGAGAAGCAGGGTCTAGATCTGTTTCCTATGACACACAGCTGAACGGTTATTTCCTTTTTCTGCTTAGCACGTGTGTTGTGACTGCAAGAAGGATTTTTGCTCCGTTTGTTCAGTCTTGCAAGAGAATCTCAGAAGATGTTCCACTTGCCACTTGCTGCAAGAAACAGCCTTTCAACGACCTCAGTTAATGAGATTGAAAGTAAAGGAGCTGCGTCAGTATCTGATTCTCAGAAACATACCAACAGATACCTGCAGAGAGAAAGAAGACTTGGTGGATCTTGTGCTGTGCCATCATGGGTTAGGTTCGGAGGAGGATATGGACGCTGGTAGCTTGCATTCGTCACGGTCACAGACTTCGGGGTTTTTTACTCATCCATTTTCTATGTCTGTATCGGTGTCGTCTCAAGGAGAACTTGCAAACAGAAGGGGAAGCACAGGAAATGGAACACCTTTACGGGTACGGGTATGATAATTAATATGTGTGTTATGGAATAGCATAGATCTTTGGTTTTTTTTCTAAATAGGTATGCATCACTCTTACTATTTAAAATAAAATGCCAGTTGGTGCAGTTCAGGGTGGCAGCAAAAATGCTTTTTTGTATCTCTCACCTGAAAACAGAAGATTACTAGGTAAGATTACAGGTTTAGATGATACAGAGGTGACTTAATTTGATAATGATTGGTAGCAATTGAGACTTCAATATGTCATTGTCATCTGTGATCTGTTTGGTACAAAGGAAAATATTTTATAAGGGATATTATGTTTTTATCCTGATTAGTTTCATTTTGTACACAGGGACAAACGGAAATGTCTTCTATAAATAATGAAGAAGAAGAAAGTGCAGAAGAGCAGGTGAGAGATGAACTATCCCAAGAATGAATTTTGGGCACATGACACTATGAGGTGTTCAGATCTCTGTCAGCAGTTACTGTCACGCTCTGGTTCTTTCTGAGATCGCTGGGTCTAGCTATGCCTATCTGCAAATTCTTGTTTTAAAAAGAACAAAACTTTAGCCAAGCTACTGCAGCTTAATGTAATACCAGACCTGGTGCTCTGAACTTACCGGGACAGTTAAAAATATACAGTTCATGTGTTTCAGACCCCTGGATTGTCCAGAAAGCGAGCGAGGGCATCTTTGTCCGATATTTCAAGTCTGGAAGACATTGAAGGGTTGAGTGTTCGACAGCTGAAGGAAATACTTGCGTGTAATTTTGTCAACTACTCAGGATGCTGTGAAAAATGGGAACTTGTGGAAAAAGTGAGCAGACTATACAGAGAGAGTGAGGAAAACCACAAGACACGTAGGTTTATATTTAATTCTCACTTTTTTTAAGACTACTTACTCTCTGATTTCCAGTAGCTGGTTCTGCCAACAGAAGGACTTGGTATCTAACTTGTTCTGCTCAGCTGGAACAACTGACAAGTGCATTTTAACAACTGAGGGTGCATCTAGAGTAGCTGAACATGGTTGTAGTGAGTAAATGAAGCTTTCCAGGATTGTGCTGTTTTTTTGAGACACTTTTTTCCAAAGCTCAGCGAGCTCGGCTTTCATGGTGAAGGTGAAATTGCACAACCGAGGGCCAGTTCCTAAGTGAACATGAAACTTGGCATCTCCACGTCCTTCATTGGGTTTCACAAGGTATTAGCAAGGGAGCTTCTCTGTAGCCATCAGCAGACCAAAGCAATTCAGGTCTTTTACTGTGGTAAGAGAATTAAAAGCTACAGCGGCAGGAGTCCAAGTTCAAGTGGTTTGGTCTCAGTCCATGTTTTTGCGATAAGATGGTTCTGTGGCCACAGCTCAGCGACTGCCTGCTGCTACCCTGTTGCACTCAACAGTTGGAGTCTTTCACTTGTGTGACTGTCGTACCCACAGACCCATTCCTGTTCACAAAGCATGATCTGAGGAGCAACTTTTTGATGACATCACCAACTTGGGCAATGCTTGCCTGGCTCTTCATTCCTGCATCCAGCAGTCAGGCTGTAAAGAACAGGGGACTGTGGTGACTGGAAAACTTAGTATTAGATTATTAGCCCTGTCCCACTTCACAGCCAGATTGTGCCTGCACATACACTTCAGGTGTGAAATAAGCAGCTAACTGGGGGGAAGAAGGGTTGTGAAGGTGGGGGGCTGTTAGTGAATGTCAGAACATGGCTTAAGTGAGACCCTCATTTTGGTCCTGAACTAGAATTGAAAACCTGTCTGAAATAAAGCTTTAAACTTACTTACAATTATTTTTTTTTTTTTAACATGGTCTGATGGAACATTTGGTTGTTGATAGGGGATGTTGTCTATTTGCAATGAAACTTGACAGGTTTTGTTCAATTCTGCCATCTTTACCACCTATTTAAGGCTTCCACTTCTTAGTCTGCTGTATTATTATTAATCTTCTGAGGAAAGCGTTCTGCCGAATGAAGTAAGCTGCTTAGAGATGGAAAACCAACATGCCCTGAATTTTAATCCAGCACTTGATTTCACAGTCATCATGTTCTGAATTGAAAAGGGTCTCTGAGTTTAAAGAATGAAGACAAATATTGGGTGTTCATGTAGGGATTTTCTAGTTCTTGGGGTTGGGGTTTTTTTTGTTTTGGAAGAACATAGATTAATTCTCAGCTGTGGGTTAGAAAACCTGCTGTGAACAGGGAGCAGCACTACTTCATGCTAAATTGGCTGTCTGTGTATTTTAATGGGCGCCTGAGCTAGCACTTAACTGTTTTTCCAGGGCCTGCATGTGTGACCTCCCTCTCCATTTTGTTTCAGAGGGCGAGAAGATGCAGCTGAATGACAACGATGACAACCTGTGTCGGATCTGCATGGATGCGGTGATCGACTGTGTCCTGCTGGAGTGCGGCCACATGGTCACTTGCACCAAGTGCGGCAAGAGGATGAGCGAGTGCCCCATCTGCCGACAGTACGTTGTACGGGCTGTGCATGTGTTCAAATCTTAAACCCCAGACCAAAACCAGATTTTTGTAGTTGCCCTTTCAGCATTTCTGGGGGCAGGAGTGCTGAGCCTTGGGGCGTACGTCAGCTTTTTAGTTCTCGACAAATGCACTGTTTTGAACAGCAGGATCTAGAAGTTTCTGAAACATTTTTCTACAGCATACTGAACCCTAGGGTTGGGTGGTGCGATGCCCGTGTGTACAGTAATAGCGCTGCCTGACTTACCTTACAAACCCACAAACTGTTTGAGTCAAACTGTTTACAGCAGTTCTTGCTCTCTTCTGAAGAATATCACCTCTAATTAGCGCATTCAGTACTGGGCAAGTGGTACCTTTGCTCGACCATACTAGCGTGTACATTTTCTAGTGCATTAGAAGCAACGAATATATCAGTTGAATATTCAGCTTTTATGTAATTATAGAATGTAACTGTTCTGACACTGTCCCTGCAACAGTGTTAACAGTATAAAATATGACTGTAGAAAGCACTGCCATTAACTGTACCTGCACAGAGGCCCTTAAGCAATCTCTCTTGCGCAGAATGTCTGCCATTACACCTCTACGGTCTTGGCCATTCTTTGTAAATGTACAAAAAGCTCCGTCACTTTGCAGGGCTCTGCCGTGTGGTCTCCAAATACCGATTATTATGTGTTTTTTAGTTTAGGAATAAAAGTATTTTTTTAAAAAGGGGTATAGTAAACCATATTACTGTGGTCCTTAATCCACTCATGCCTATTGTAACTGTTACTCTTACACGTGATGATTGTACGCCATGTGCTGACAACCTGAAGTTACTGTGAATACTGATCAGGGTCATGAAACTCCTTGCTGCTAACATGTGGAATGTATGGTGTTACTAACCTTAAATGGGAGGGTTTTATTAAGGGAGAGGGAGGATGGTATTTGTCACTATTAACCACACTTCCTGCGGGCTGCTGAGGGACCTGCACTGCCCTCAGCCCAGTTTCCAGCTGGGCCTGGTGCCCACAGCAGGGGTCAGGGTTCTCTCCGAGCAAGAAGGATAATGGGCCCTGTGGCAGACAGCCTGGGGGAGAGGGGCAAGAGCCCCTCCTGTGCAGGGGCGAGGCTGCCCATGGCTAAGCACTGTCACAACAGAGTTTGAGTCTACTGTGAAACCAAAGGGTGATGAGTGAGCCAGTCTGGCCTGGGCGATCACCCTTTAAGCTACAGTTTCTTCTGTTACTTACCCACATGCTGGCACTGTAGCAGAGACAGGGCAGGCTTTGCCTAGGCTGTAGTACCCCTAAACTCTTACCCCTGCTACGCTGTCACGCCTGCTCTTGTCTTCTACATGAAAAACTCATCTGGCTTGGAAAAGAGAAAGTAGCTCCTCCTCAAAATAAAATACACAGCCTAGAGCCACTGCTGGTTATTTTTCAGAAGGGAGCAAACCTTTCAATGGCTTTATTTTTTAGAAGTAACTTTTTAATGGTACTTAATTCCTGGAGTCGCTGTTCAGCGGGTAAGCTAATGAAGAAAACCCAGACCCTCTCTGTTAGGTCCATGCTGATCATTAGCCACACAAGCTTAATAAAGATTTGCAATGGGCTTTCTCAGCCTCGGTCTCTTTTCTTAAGCAGCTCGGGGAGTGCTGTTGGTTTCTCAGCTCAAGCTTTAACATTCTGCTTGAGCTGTGGAAGCGTCCTCCACTCACTGGGGCAGATTCCAGCCTGAGGAGGGTACGTGTGCGTATTTTATCCCCACCTCAGGAAAAAGAGAGTGCACCAACCTAAAGGCAAGTACCAGAGGGGCTGCTGCTGTTAACCCTGGCACTCACCTGCTCTGCCTTCGAAGCCAGAGGCGACCCCCAGGCTCCGCACACCCAAAGCCTGAGCACAGCTTCCCACCGGCACAACCCCGCGCTGCAACAGAAACCTGCGGAGCCAACACCTGGTTTTGTACAATTGTTTATACAAATTCAACAAAGGTAAAACTGCATCAGGAAGGTCTACGAAAACAACACCGTACAACAATGGCACTTATGAATGCAGAATTTTACAATCAGGAAATAACCATGTTATAAACCTTAAATGAGAACTCAACTCACACTTCAAAGAAAGAGAGACTACGTTTGACCATTTATTCTACTGCTGGACTCACTGTATAAATTAATTTTATATTGAGTACAAGAGCTCATGCTACAGAGTGAAACCCTCCTATGTGCAAAAGCTGAAATTGGAATTTTTTAAAATTTTGAGAAAAAGGTGATTTCTATACAGATAAAACTTGGCAAAGTGTTTTAACTTCAACTATAATTTACACCTTATTTCCACAACATGCTTATGTCACTTCTGAAGTATACAAAGCAGGATATAAACTTCCATTAAAACATGCTTGAAGGTGAAAGTATTAACCTACTTTTCCTGACCTGGGCACGTTTGCAGATAGATACTGTCTACGAAGTATAGGTTAAGTTCTCGCCTACCATAAGTAAAGATAAAAATTGGCAATCAAAACCGAAACACTGGTAATGCATTCAAACATTGCATAAATAATTTTTAAACAATTTTTGTACAAAAATAGTTCTGCATAATGTAAGATGTAACAAAACAAAACGTGTTAAGAAGGCAGAAATGCAGTGCGTGGTCCACTTTAATGACACCGACTTCGTTGTTGTTGTTTTAAGAAATGAAAAGCAGAAATCAAATTTACACTACCAAGCACATGCTGTGGTACTTTAAATAACAGTATTTCTTGGAGATCAGTCGTCTTCCGGGTGTGAACAATTATCATCGGTAACAGTCGCCTTATGAATTTGCATAAGAGCCAGTGCAGGACATCCCAGGTAGACTGAATTAGTGGCACGAGTTGAAATTCTCAACGTGGGTAGTTTCATGTTGTTCTCTCCTCAACAAGAGTTGTAAAATCCAACCGCAGTATTTTTCCAATATTCCAAGTTCCCAATTGAAAATAAAATCCCTACATGTTCTTAGTCCCTTCCCCCCCACCCCAGTATTTACACATGTCCTTTAACTAACTCAGTTTTTGCAGAAGTTTTTCTTCCACTTGCCCAAACTGGACACTTACTGACATCTCCGCTATGAACTGCTCGCAGCCTTCTTTTGTCACTTGCTTGCAGTACCTCAGGTCGATCTGGCAGATGTTGCCGCAGCGTTTGAAGTAAGACAGGCACTGGTCAGTCACCTTATTGCAGTCTGCCGGGGGAAAACAAAAACACAGAGGGGGAGAAGTTTAACAGCGCGCCTCGGTCGTTCTCCAGCCCCAGGAGGGTTTGTCCCAACCGTGGCAGGTCCTTGCTCCTCCCGTGCTGTGCCCAGCCGGCCTCATCGCAGTTCTCCCATCCCTGTGGCTCTGCCGTGTAACCAATGAGGTAACACAGAGCGGGCCGGATGCACCCAGCGGCGGCCCTGGAAAATCCCAGCCCTGGAAAATCCCCTGTGAAGGCTGAGCCAGGTGCCACGTGCGGCTCCTGAGCAGGAGCGGCATTCCCATCAGCTGGCACAGCGCCTGGGGGTTACCTACCCCAGCAGCACTCCCCACTGCCCAAACGGAGTCCTGGGTGGGGGGGTTACACCCTGGGGCAGGGGAAGAGCTGGGCAAACCCACCTCCACCAGCGAGCGCTCCACACCAGCCTAACGCCAACGGGCAATTCCCATCCTCCCCCCTCCCCTGCCCCCTTGTCGCTTACCTGATAAATTAATTTCTGTTAATGAATCCCGCGTGGTGGTTCCAACCGCGGTCAGCAGGTTAATAGACTGATCTGTCACATGATTACAGTAACTGAGATTGAGTTTGGAGAGCAGAGGCATGTGCCTTATGATCAGCCGCAAAGAAGCATCCGTAATATCCAGGCCAGCCAAACGCAGCTCAACTATGTTCCGTAGTTTACTCCGGTTGTCGATCTGACCTGGAGAGTGGAGGCAGCCGGTCACTCCCAAAAGCCTCACCCCAAATTGCAAACATCTGCAGATCTATATGAAATGCACTGTGACACACAACACTGCTGCCCTACGTCAACTTCAGACGCTTTCGCCTGTCTGGAGCTTTGGAGGGGACATCAGCAGGAACACTTGTCTATTTTTGGAACAGGCACGTGGACAAAGCCACCTCCTGATTTCAAAATAAAAGGGATGAAAGTAACTGCAGGGGCCCAGCGGAATTACGAGTCGGGAATAAGCAGTAGGCTGTGCAGTGCATGCCAGAAAGCAGATCTGATTTGCTCAAAATTTCACCTGAGCTGATATCCGGGCGAATGTGGCATGACCCACAGAACTGCTCCTTCCCTGAACTGGAAGAAAGTGTTTCCATACTCTCTAAAGTACACCCGTTGCAGCCTGAAGAGAAGAAAGTCAGACAGAAAACCAGCACAGTGGCTCAGATGACTGTTCAGCAGCCAGAGAACATCACTCGTTACCCAGTGGCTTCCAGCGAGGAGGTGTTGCAAGTCACTACTTTGAACACCTCACGCATCAGCAAAGCCCAGAACCCCGCCAGCAGCGCCGGGGGTTTCTGCCCGTTTCCTCCAAGGGACACTAGCAGCAGAACAAGCCACAGAGCGGCTGGGACAGGTCTCCCGCGTGCTCCTCCCGTCTGTTACCTGGCCGGTTATCTGTGGGCGGCGACAAGAGGTCTCTCATTTGTGCGTCTTTCAGGCCTTCTGCCCACTGCACGTCCAGAGTTCGGAGTAAAGGACAACTGGAACTACAAAGTGCCGACACTGCTATCCATGAGCACCCTGATAACAGCAGGTCTCGAAGACCTGCAGATACAGAAGAAGTTGGAGCACGCGGCCTAGCCAGAGAGACATCCACGGTGACCTCCACTACCACGCACAGGTCGGGTGAGGCCCAGTGCCACTCTGACAAACAACCCAGCACGCCAGGGCAAGCAGGGACCCGTAAGCCTCCTCCTGCCCAGCTCTCCATCTCCCCCACCATCCAGAGCTTCGTTATGGTGGGTGAGAGCAGACCCCCCCACCCCCTCTGCTAATCACGTCAGCACAGGCACCTCCCACAGCAATGTTACCTGTTGACGAAGACCTGCCCCAATTTACTTTACCTAGCACATCAAGTAATCACAACATAACTACTCTGGGCCCATTTTAACCCGCCGATGCTTCATTCCTATGTACCTACTCCTCTCCTACGGATCCCCATAGTCATTCCTCAGAGATTAGATACAAACTGGTTTGCTAAATTCAGTGAAGCAGTCAAAACACACATCACTTACCTGGCAGTCGGTTGATAAGCCAACTCAGCTGCTTTTTAGATATATTTGTCCAGCTAAGATCAAGGGTTACAGGCTGTCTCCTAATAATGCCACTAAGCATAAGTGGAGTGATGGATTTACAATGGTTTAAATCTATTTTGGTCCATAATCTTTTGTCACAGCACCTACCCAAAAAGAAAAAAAGCCAACAGCACTTAATTTGGCACTTGTTTTGACTTCTGCAAGACTTTAAAAGGTGTCATTAAACAGCAGGGAAAACTACAGCTTTTAACTGAAAATAGCAAAAATAGGGCTGTGCAATATTAAGCTAAGCAAACCACCGCACAGTGTTATGTAGGTTTGAAGTTTCTGCATCAAATATATCATGCAATAAAGCATGGAATTATTTCCACAGAATTACAAGTGTCAACAACTTCAGATCTCATTTTAAGTCATCACAGCAGTTACTAAAACCCATTTCCTAGCCTGAAGACAAGCCCCACATTCCCGCTTACCTTCCGAATACAAAGACTGGTTCTAAGTATTGCTGTCCTTCCCCTGTGCTTGCCTTACTTAAAACCACTGAATTTTGTAACACAGATCCCCCTGCTCCTGTTCCGTGCTTTTAGTTATTCCTATCTATGTGGCTTAGGCTCTCTTTGTGGTTCTTTAAGGGCAAGAAGCAGGAAATCCTAACGAGCACACCAGATTCGCATTTTGTCATTTTTTGCCATTAGAAAATACTGCACTTACATGGAAAAGGCATTTACCAGCTTTCTGTGACACCAAGAAGCCCACGGAGGAAGCACTCCACACACATTGTCTTGTACCAAATTATCAACCTCTCAACCTTCCTGCCATTTACCCCGTTTGTTACTAGACTGTGCTGGAAAGGAGCCTCTCTTACAATTTGCCCGTCTGTGTGCACATTACAGTTGAATCCGAGATGACAGCCAACAAGAGACTTCACTGCAGGTTTAGTGAAACATATAAATCTGTCCACTAATGCTTCCTGCTGCTGTACAGTCACCGACTGTGTCAACGTTCACACTCTGGTACCCTGGGCACCGAACGGACACACTGTGAGTAAACAGGATAATGAAGGATTCCTCCATCAGCTCTGCTGGTACAGAACGCAGCAAACAGGATCGCTCTCCACATTCCCTCTACAGGGAAACAATCAGCATGGACCTTCTGAGGAGAACACCGGGAGATCTTCACTGTATCTCAGTAGATATTTAATGGCTGAACTGAACAAACAACTGCATTACCAGTCAGCAAGTCCTGGGGGCGGAATGACACCAAGACTTAGCATGACCTAGACTGGCCGTTCCAGCAGGCAAGAACATTGTGGTGCCTAACTATGGAACAGGCTGCTCCGGGGCGTTACAGCCCTGGCAGGCTGACACCAATGATGCTCACACACACAATTCCCACCAGAAACGCTGGAACTGCTGTTTCTGAGAAAGCACCAGAAGACATGCTACTTCTCTAGAAGCTGCTGGTCTCCTTGGGCTCAACAGAGCTTCAGAGATGACCTGCACCCCTCTTCTGGAGGCATTAGTGCCTCCATCACCCACTCCCCTTTTAAGTCCATCCCGCTACATGTTAGACTTAGCTCGGTTTCCCGCCCTCCTTACCATCTGTTCCAGGTCTTGCAAACTCTCATACAGATGCACAAGTCCCTATGACTGAGGTAGCTAAAGACAGCCATCCAGACTTCCCTCTGCATCACATGGGCTGCCCCATCATCCAGGGGGAGCGAGTCCGGAGGGGGGCTGATGGGAGGTGGCCGGATAACGTGCCGTTCCATCTGAATGCATTTGGGAGGAGAGAGCGAAGGTGGTGGCCGGGTTATTCCCCGAGGTGTGCTTCGCAGGCTGGGGATGAGCTGGTGCCTCAGCTCCCGGGGAGTCCCGTTTAACCCTTTGTTGAACCTATGGAGTCTCTCGCTGTTGTTCAAAGCACGCTTAGGTTCCTCATTTTCGCTCTCAGGTTCAGATTTGATGGGTTGGTGATTCTCATTGGCAAGGCTGTTCTCGGTTTTTTGGATCTCCTGGTTGAGCTCCTTGCTGAGCTCCTTGCTCAGTTCTTTATTGGGAAGCCGCCTTTTCCGCCTCATCTTGAACTTCTTCTTGTCCCTCGGCTCGGCACCCTCCGTGCTGGGACCTGCAGTGGGCGAGCTGGACCGTGACTGGTCACTATCCTTGGACCTGGGAGGTGCTTCTGGCAGGTCATCCTCTGGCTCCTGCTTGAGGCGCCGCAGGGATTTGATCATGGCAGTTCGGTCATCTGGAGCCTTCCACGATCGCCGCTGAAAAGGAAGAGACAAGGGATGACTATTCAAGCAACAATGTACTTGGCAACATTTCACATGCTGATGTTCCACAGGCAGCCCTGCCCAGGGGGGACGGGCTCCCTGCCAGCACTGGGCCCCACCCATCCGAGCACAGGGGTACATTCACTGGCCAAAGGTATCAAGTTCAAGTGCCATCATGGATGAGGAGTCCAGCTATTGGCTCTCTGGACTCCAAGAGAGTGCTAGATGCATTTATTCACCACGCGTAATCCTGCAGATTTAAGGGCCTTACTTGTTACACAGTGGACGGTTTACATACAGAAGATAAGCAGCAACCTGTAGACAGCTTTCTCCCCAGCAGGCCAGAAGAAACCAGGCTTGGGACACATTCACTGGCCATCCACTTTAAACACTGCCTGATACGCGTTCATGCCTGATGGCCAAAAGGTCAATTTCTGAAACCTCCTGAATCGCAATCACCAACTCGCATCGTGGCTGTACTGTTGCAGCACCTATTGCTGGATACTCACAGCCTCGTTTAATTACGCTTTAGCTACTCCTTTACATCCTACTAAACTCCGCTGCGTCTTCTCAAGCTTCCCCCACCTCTGGTGCATGCAGAACGGGGAATGTGACTGACAGGTCTGACACACTGTTAGCCTGACGAGACCTCACGCTGAGACGACCTCCAACACAACGCGTGATGACATGGGTTAGCTGGCACCTTCTTCCCTGCCCCGGTCACTGCTCACAACGGCAAACTGCACTTCACTTGCTCACATTAATCAAACCTCTCTTTGATTCACACCAAATAGAAGCGTAAGAGACACACAAACCAAGACCAGGGACAACTTCAAGTCTGATCTGATCACTAAAAGAGAGAAAGAAGCCACCAACTGTTAAAATTAAATAGCTCTAATAAGAAGAGGTCTGGACTGCCAAGAAGAGGTGAACTGCTGTGAACACACTTGCTGTATCAGAAGGTCTATGCTTTTGCAATAAACTAATTGGATCAAGTCAGTGGATGTGCTCCTGTGCTTCAGAGTGTGGCGCAGAGCAGAGAAAGCTGATCACCCTGTCTTCAAATTAACATATTATAAAGAGAGAGGTCACAATAAGTTAATGACAGGTTAGAATAAAAAAAAATTACAACATCGGACTACGGTCAGCTTGCAGCATCCTTCACACAGGGTACTGATGAGCACTTAGTTTAAAGGTATTGGACTTCTGTTATCATACCAGGTTGTGAGAGGTAATGAGCACTTGCGTGCCAGGTCACCCCTGGCTCACTGGGGTGTCAGCGGGGGACTCCAGGATGTCTTGTGGTACAGACTGCTGAGGGGCTGTGTGGCAGGGGCAAGATCCAACCACACAGGAAGAGTGAAGCATCAACATAGAAACAGAGTTTTATTCCTTGGGTCATCAAAACACACCTTGCTGCTGTATTTTAATATGGGAGAACAGAACAGAAAATATAAAACTAGACACTGCAGCTAAACTATCCTGGAGTGTAAAAGTTTCCATGGAGAGAGATATTCTGTAATTTCAAGATGTAAATGTGTTAATAAAAATGCCTGCAGTGACACAAGGACATGACTGATCGAGAAACTGGCTCACCATTCAGCTCACATGAGGAGAGGGGATTAAAAGGCACTGAGAGCACATCTATTAAAAAGGCAAAGTACCTTCTTCCTGAAGAGTTTCTCTTCTTTTCCAAGTTTTAGCTGTTGGAAGAAAGCAAAGTAAAAACCCCAAAACATGCCATTTGTTGTGCTGTCTGATGAAGGTTTGGTGATCCATAGTGCCTTCCTCATGCACTGGGGGGCTTTCATGGAGCAATTCAAGCCATCCATAAATGCAGCAGTGAGTCCATAGGGATGGGAAAAGGAAAGCGTGGCCGGAAAGCAGATATACACAAACTGGTATCGTGAATTTTGCACTCTCATTCCACCAAAGCAACCCCAATCCCTACGTTTACTGTATCGTAGCGTTCCTGCTGTCAAGCCTCACGGGGCAGACTGCCTGTCACTCCTCGTGAACTACACATGCAATACAAAACCAGCCACTGATTCTGATTTTAAAGCCATCAGCCATTTACTTGTGAGACACATGAAATCTAGCTCCTCATTTCTGCCTCTGCAAACCAGCATTTCTATATATCCCAAATGCCATATTTCACAATCCACAAGATAATTCAGTGTCCCTGCCTGGTCCAAGAGCTCTGACTGTTAAATTCAGGGAAAAGCTGTCTACATTGCTGTTGTGAGCAGCTCCTCCTCTCTGCAGGCTACAGAAGGTGTCATTTCTAAAGGTCCTCTGATGGGTTTTGAGTATTGCACATCCCTGAATCAGCCACAAAACAAGCCGCCATGCGCCACCAAGTGGATAAAGATGAAAGAGTTTCCATCAAAAATGGATTTTCACCTTGTAAGGAACCCAAGCACCTTGTAAAAGCTTTTCAGTTAAAGTGGGCTTTCTAGTATTTTGAATAAAACAACAGCTATAGCCCAGTGTTTTCGGCCTCTGAACATCAACCCGAGTGTCACTGTTAGAACTACTGTCCTGTTAGACTAGCAGTTTTCAGAAAGGAAGGTAAAACATTGCAGTTTCTTTTGTAACAATCTGGGATTTCAAGATGAGCTATAAGCCAGAAGGCAAGAGACATCAGCCCCAACCAGCCCACGCGCATCTGTGTAAGTAGATGAAAAGAGTGTTTTGTCATACCCGCTTTCTCATAGTGGGTTCCTGGGGTTTCTCAAATTTCCTTTTCCTCCACAGATGCACTTCGTCTGACTTTCTCCGCAGTATTGAGTCAACTTGAGTCTTTTTGGAATGTTCCTCTGATTTCCGCCTAATCCCCTTTCCGTTTTGCAGCATCTGTTACTTCCTTATTGTCTCTGTTAATTTTCTGTTCCTTCAGCAATGAGCCTGGGAGATTTGATGCGTATTTGAATCCTGGTCCGCGCTTTTGCTTGTACGCCAAAGAGACACAAAACACAAACAAACTTTATATCTTGTGCCTTTCTCAGCTCTTTATCTAAGTTGTCTCCAAGACTGGTGGGTTGATCAGTTTGTAACAGACAAAACGGTTAGCAAGGAGTTAGAGGAAAGTAGTTTCAACCTTCATAAGCTTATTTTTGTAATTACACACTTGCAGCATCTGTCTCAGTTTGCAAAGAATAATGTTTCTCTAATTCCAACAGGCACTTCAGGTTTTGTGTAACTGCTTCTGGATTTTGTTTTTTTAAAAAGTATTTTCATCTTAGAAATTAACATGCAACGGTGCACAGAACTAACCTAAATATTCCCCAGGTTTTGGGTGAAGTGTTGGTACATGGAACAAGAATACAAAAGTTATTAAAGAACAGAAAGCCATCAGCTTAGTTCCTTTTCAATTGAATTAAGCACAGTCAAAAGATGCTATTGGGCAAAATTATATCTATGAGCCAGAGGGAATGCTTGAGATTTTGTATCTCATTCCAGCACCACTTATTCCCATTAAACTCACTTTTCCAGTTTTCCCTGCATGGTTGCACTTTGGACACTCCCAGCAGTTCGGCAGCTCATCGTTAACCACACCATCTGATTCCTTCACCTGGTGAGAGAGAGGCACAACTCAATTCACAATTATGCTGCAAAAAGCTGCAGAAGTCTACAGGCAGGTCATTTAGAGGCATTCTGTACAGCTCGTAATTTCCTCTGATTGACTGCTGCCCTCCCAATGGCTGCAGAAAAGAAACCCAGATCACCGCAGGTGCTGCACCATCCTGTTGGCGCTGAGCAAGCCCTCGGTCCTGCACAATTATCCTTCTGATGTCAACAGGGGAGGAAAGCATGCTGGCCAAATTGGTATTTGACAAAGAGTTCAGGTCTGGGCTTTTTATGAAGGTCAATGACAATTCCAATTAACACAGGGCACGTTCTGCTCTTAAAAAAAAAAAAACAAAAACAACCAACAAACCAATAAAAACCCACCCCACCAACCCAAACCAAAACCCAGGACTGTAATCACACCATCTCCAAATGTCCTCCCACACCACCAATTTGAAAAGCTCAGCCCCATCCCGTCCCCCCTGCCGCCCAGAGTGAGGCACAGCCTGATCTTTTAATAAGAAGGGATTTTTCCTATACACACATTCTCACATACATTAATACTGTTCGGCATTTTTAGAAGCAAAGCACTCTGCACTGTAATCAAGTGTTCCTTAAAATATTTTTCTTTATGGATCAGAACTAGCAGTCCCATGCCTCCAGCCCTCAAGCCCATGTGCCAATAAAAATGATGGTTGCCAAGTCAGCTAGAGAACAGGCACTTTTATTCAAAAGACTGGACACATGAAGGCATTTTTAAGGTTTCTCACACCCACAGTTACCCAGCTAGTGTAAGGAAGCAAAATGCTTACTACTTCACTACCTCTGAGAGACTGCGACATTGTGCTTTTTGAAGGAGAAGACGCACGCTCAGTGTTGTTACACTACAATAAAAGCACAGTCCTGCCCTACGCAGTTGAAAAGCTGCTGGATTCTGAATTTCCATATAGGAGCCCGCATTACTTTCCAAACAGGAGATAGGTGTTTCTGAAAAGGCATTTCTGTGAATGAAACTGAGGATTAAAAGTAGAGCTAAGGTAAAAAAAATCCTCCATGCATAAATACACTCACTGACGGCATGTTCACATTTAAGGGCTTAGTTATATATTCAGAAATAAGCCTCAGGGGAAAAAAAAGAAGATTAATTTATTACTATTATAGGCAACAAAAACATGCTACTGTCAAGACAAATAGCTAGGCACTGGCATCAGCAGCACAGGAGCTGGAGACTGCTGCTGAAACAGGCAGGGGCAAAGATCTGAAGACTTTTCATGTTTCTGAAACACTTCCTCCTCTCCTCCCAGCTCAGCAAAAACGCACTAGCAGTGCAGGATCAAGCCCTCGTTTTAGGGGAGCTGCTTCCTCAAGTCCCCGAGCCAGACAGCAGCCATTCTAGTTTCACCATCTAGTGAGACTGATGACATGTCAGTCTCTCTCAGCAAGTCTTCTGGAGTTAATAAATGAGTAAATGAAGTGGGCAGAATTTAAATACTGGTTTTATCACAACTGTGCGCCTTTGAACCTTCTTTCCCATGGTAGGTGTAAGATACTCCAGGAGTTGTTGTACACATCTCTGCCTCAGGGGAACAATTCCTGGCCCAAGCCCAAGTTGGGAACAAGTTATTTCCCGCACTGAATATAGAACAAATGCTACTGAAGGGAAAGCATTACAGCTCTGTCCCTTCTGTGAAGTTTAAGGAACTGAACAGATGTGAGGAACTGTAAGCAAACTAATTAGACACACACAAACCTGCCATTGAATCTGTCCCAAGCCTTTCAGGCTGGGTGGGAGCCAGTTCTGAGTGTTTGCTACAAACAGCAGGTGGGTGTCTGAGCCACAGTGGGAGGCATCTTAAGAAACGTACCTGCAGCACAAGGTCAGCAATTCAGAAAGTCTAAACATGAGACTACACTACTATGAAGCCTTCTTGTTAGGGAATACGGAGACCCCAGGATGCCCATCTGACATCGCTGAGTGAGAGCCATGAATTCTGGCAGTGCCAAGACTGAAACAACACAGGCAGTGAGACACACCTGGGCCAAACCCATGGGCAGCAGTGCAGCTGTGCTGGAAGAGGTCTTTGTACTTCTGCTGTTCTGACAAGACACCTAAATATCCACCTTTTCCGCCATTATCACTATATCCATCTAGGATGAAAAAGAACAGGCTCCGACTGGGGAAAAAGAACTCCTTTCTTAAGGAAACAGCATCAGATACTGCACTCGCTCAAACGTGCTAACCAGCATTACTAGCAAGTTGACACTTACCAAGAAAAGTTCATCAGTATCAGTTCAACTCAAACGCTCTGTAACAACGAAAAGGCAATATTCCTCCAAAAATCTGACCAGCTCCCTCTGGAAACAATGCTGCACTTGCAAAATGCTCACCAAGTTTTCATAAGAAACTCTTCAGCAAAAGGAGCATTTGTGTCGGTATTGTATTTTCAAGGAAAGAAGCATGGCAGAAACCTCCCAAGAGACTTCTCAGTATGCAGAACATCCTGGCTGTCCTTAGCACAGGTCCAACCCAAGCACCTAGGGTGCTCTGGTACCCAGGGCTCCCCCAGCAAGAGGCACCCACAGAAGCCCCTGAAGGCTGCAAGTGTCAGAGCAGAGATGCACCTGAGCTACCCTTAATCTCTGCAGAGGCCAACGCTGCTTTTTCATGGAGAACACACACTATAAACAAGTACAGCCAAATCAGGAAGCTGCAAGAAGATGGACCTCAAACCATGAACAACGTGGAGTACAAATTAGCCAGTGCATGTGCCAAACTACTCTGCAAGCTTTGGAGATGCGTCCTGGAGGGAAATTATTCCACATGGGAATAAGCCAGGAAAGGACACTCCTCTTTTCACTGATCCAGTTTATTCCAGTCTCCCCCAAAAGTACGTTTGCCAGACATTTTATTGGAGGTGACTGACAGTCTGCATTTACTACTGCCTGTTTACCAAGTAGGACAGGAAGGGGCTTTCTCTTGGGGGACAACCGAAGCAGCTGCCTTGGGGCTGCATCTGCATTCAAAGCCTCTTCCCACAAGGACTATTCACGGACTCCATCCTCTGGGCTTAAGCCCACGTCAGGGGCTCGAGCAACATGTAAACATGGCAACAGATTTTCATCTCCCAGAAAATCATGGAACCCGGGAATAAAGAGCAAGGAGGGAACCAAGGAAGAAGCTCCATTTTCCTTTTGCTGTTCTCTGGGTGCATAGCCTCATCTCGCCTTCCAAGACAATTCTGAAACCCTACTGGTGTCCTTTTGTCTCAGTAAATAAACAGTACCAGTTACCACACCATTCCAGCTCAACAGAAGCACTGAGAAATTAAAATACAAGACACACAAGGCACACTGTTTCCAGAAACACCCGAAGCAACATTGTTCTTAGTTACCAAAACAGCACTCAGAACATCACACATACATAAAAGAACAAACAGCACTTGCTTGATTTCACAGATCTGACCCACATCCTGTGCAACTAGTCCCAAATGTGATATGGGGAGAGGAAACCATACCTGAACTGCCACTAGACAACAATTCGTGTCCTCTGGACTCAGCCATGAAGCATCACTGACACTGCAAAGCAAGAGATGGGGAAGCGCAGGGCACTTTCAGGAAGGACTGGAATAGCAAAGCAGCAGCTACAAGCCCAAACTGAAGTACCTCTGAAAACAAGCAGCTCCCTCCATTGCTTCATCAGCCCCCGAAGCCTTGGTTTAAGCAGAGCCAAGCAAGCAAAGCTCCCTTTCAGAGCCCATCTGTGGCAGGAGCTGTGAGCACCAATTTCATGAATCAGGGAGACAGCCACAGTTCTGGTTTGCCAGCTACCTACTTTCTGCTCTAATAAATGACATGCACACAGCTTGGTGCAATACTACGTACAGCACAAGAAAAATAAAAGGCCAGGAGAGCATCACCCGGGGCCTACATAAGGAACATACCTCTCCTCTCAGAAGGGCCAAAAGCTGCTTTCTGGGGCACGGTGTGTCAGAATACATTCGCTTTGGCAAATCACTTTAACCATAAACAAATCAGCAACAGGAAATGGCTGATCAGCTGAAACAAACTAGCTCTGGAGAAAGGAGGCTTCTAAATGCTAATACAGAAATGTATGCCCAAAATGACACTTTTGTTACCAGAAAAGAATATAGCTGCTCACAGGACTCAAGTCAGCCAAGGGTGAGCACTCCTGCAGCCTGAAACTTGCTCAGTTTGTTCTCTAGACCTGCAGTCTTCCTCCTGCAACATTTGCTCGTAACATCTTTAAAGCCAGCTGCCACTGAAAGGCACATCTGTGCCTGGACAAACACGAACAGCATACTACTCGTTTGTACTCTGTGGAACACAGGAAGGAGCTACCGATACAGGGCTTCTGACTAGCTCATCCAAAACCAGACAGATTTCGTGGTCGTCTTGAGCTGCCCGTCCCAACTGAAACTTTTCACCTCCTTAAACAAGAGGCAAAAAAGAAATAAAAACCAAACCAAAACCAAACCCCGCAAGACATTTGCATCCACACACATTCTGGAGGCTATCCAAAGCGAGAGTCTCTGCTTACAGGGGATGCTGGTTACATCAGAGGATCCTCACCTGCCAGTCAGGACTGTAGGTGCCACCGCTGCCACCCTGCTTCCCACACCAACTCTTTGCTCACTTAAGTTTCCAAAGACAAAAATGTGAAACCTTTCCAATTTCTGTGCACTGCTTTTATGTTAAGGTGATAACTAATCCAGTTTCTGTTTCCAATGTGTATCACATCCTTGTACTCACCTTAAGGCATCCTGGGTGTATTATTTCATTACAAATGGAGCATTCCATTAGCATGAGATTAAACTTGCTCTCCTCCTCTTCCACAGTGTCCTCTTTCCCAGCTTCTCCGCACACCAGACACACAGCAGTATGAGGCAACACCGGCTGTTCACAAATATCAGGAAGAAGTCTTGATCAGGACATGAACAGAACAGAAGAACTCAATGTGCATTTACAGTATCCTCATTTCAAAGAGGAGATAAACAGGGATTAATTGTGCAAACTGCTGCAGGCTCCAGCCCAGGAGAGCAATGAAGGCAAGAAAACCCGGTAACAATTGGGGCTGGGTGCCCAGACCAAGCATCACAGGACATGTTTCGTGGAATGAAAGTGCCCTCCCTGTAGCAACATAGATTCATGGGGCATCCCAGGGATGGATGAAAATGCTTTCTTGGTGGGTCCCTCAAATCTGTGAGCTGACACAGACATTGGCATGCAAGTCTCTTCACTAGTGTACAGTGGAAGGGAAAAGAAGCAACCTAGAACATCACTATTCACATCCATTAAGCTTCACAATCTGACTAGCAATTTGGCAGCTCCCCTATTTTAGAAACAGGGCAGACAGATGTTACGAGACCCAATCCAGGTCTCACAGCAAGCCCACAACAGAACCAAGAACAGACCTTTTTCTGACTGACAGTCTATTATCTAGGGCCCTGCTCCCAACCTGAGCATTGCAAAAAGCACTGCACCGACACTTAAAAAGTGAATTCCTCTCCTGCAAGTGTCACAAGTGAGAAGCGCACTGATTTCTTTCTGTCTTTTGCTGAGGTAGAAAGGGAACTGCAGCATCTCACAGATCTATCACCCATGTCAAAGCACTGAATGCCAGTCTAATTAAAAAGCCACCTTTGTGCTAATGAGGAACAAACTTCTGGTTTGCGGCAATAAGGTATGAGCCTCATTACAAGAAAAAAAAGAAGATCCTCATAAGAAGCTGGTTCTAATGTGAAATGCAATCGATAAGGTTGCAATTCTTAACTATTGAGTAGCCAGAGAGATGGGTTTTCACTGCAAGAATCTCTTGTAGATGGAGCAAATAAAATCTGTAAGTGGATACTTGCACACCAAACCAAACCCATACAGCAACAGTGCATACTTCAGCAAGTTTCAGATAGGGAAAAACCTAGCATAGCAAGCCATTACAGAGTACAGCGTGCTGCCCCCCACACCAAAACGATACATTAGCTACAGCAACACTTTCCTGCTTTCTCATGCCAGCACTTACCCACGCTCCATTTTAAAAAGCATTTTGCAAATGCTATTTAATTCCCACCCTTCCTCCAAGCACAAAATAGGAATCCCCAGGATCCCATTCCACCAGCAGGTAAACCAGATTAAAGCTAAGTTGCCCAGAGCTGTAAAGGCTCTGTCCACTTGTTTTGTCCTATCTCCCACACAACAAGTATTTATACCCACACACGAGAACAAACATCCCAGGAGCAGTACAATTTTCCTTGCTGGGAGCAAGGTTGTCTAGGGAATCTCCTCTGTGCCCCGACTAGCCCTGTCCCGCTGACAGGCTGGAACAGCAGCCATGCTGTCACAACTTGTCCTCCCAGTGCAAAGCCCCCACGCTCCCTTCAGACCTATTCAATGCAGTATAAAGTGTCCCAGGCACTCCTGTTTCCTTTCTTGATTGAACTAGTGATGCAGAGGAGTTTCCTGTTCTCCAAACAGCAGTACAGGCTCTCTTAAGGCTTCCGAGTTTAATGAAGGTCTGTGTCTAGTTAATATTGTCAATGTTATTAACCAGAGGAAAGAACAATCCCAGAACTGTAGGGATCATTACTTCCACTGAGCCTTGCTTCGGTATTTTGGGGTTTTTTTTTTTAGCTGGAAGCTGTTGGATAGGTACCACAATGTATTGTTAGAGAACATAATGAACAAGAGTAAAGACAATAGGATTGCTTATAGAAACTTAAAGCACCATTAAAAGTTACAACAGTTCAACTTGTTAATTTTCTGTGCTTTTGCTGCTCTTGAGAGAATTTGTATTACTCCCCCCGCTATTTACACCAATGGGAACCTACGAAGGGCAGAGAGGTCTTCCCTAGTGCATGGAAGGGTGGGACAAGGAATTAGAGTACCCTGGCTACCAAGCCCTGTACTCTAACGACAGCTCCTGGAAATAAAACTGCAGATACCAAGAAGAAAAATACTTCTTCATTAGAGGAAAGGGGATGAGAGGATGACTACACTCAGCCAGAAGAGAACCCAGTTCATCTCCAAAAGGCTCAGCCTGTGTATCAAGAGCGAAACAGCTTAGTATGAAAGTTTCCTTCATCAGCCAGGACAAGAAAGCATACTGCAGCCCTAATTTAATCCCTCCACGATTTCACTATTTCTTCTCCCTGGAGAATAATAAATTCTTCATCCATGCTGTTCAATTCATGCCACACTCCAGGAAATCAAGTGTTCAAAGAAAAGACACTTGAGCTGCAAAAGCACTCTGTGGAAAGGTAGATATTCTATGTACTTTACTGAAAGATCCAGCAGAGCTGAATCCAATCCTCTATGTCAAGAACAGTGCATGGCTTAGAACAGGACATGGAGTGAGCTACCAGGAGCAACTACTGGAAGCCTTAACTGCTTATCAGGTTTTTTATCAGTGTCAGACCAAGTCATTTAATGACTCTACTTCAGTTTCCTCATCAAATTAAAAAAAAAAAAACAAACCAATTTAAGTGAAAGAACAGTTATTCATATGAATAAACAACATTCCTTTCCTTAAAAAAAAAAAAACCAAAACCAAAAACAACAGAAAAGCACACTCTTAACAACAGCATAATCAAGACCTTCCAAAGAATTAAGAGAAAAGCTAAAGCTATTTTTTACCTTTGAATGGGGGCAGTGTGGACGTGAGACCCGAGGAGAAGCTCTGTGATAATCAGTATGAAAGCAACAGATTCAAAAGGTGCTTGACAACTTAATGGAAGATTAATCTGTCAATATTTGTTAAATACAAAGCTATCACTTATGACTCAAGATGCTTCTAGGCAATGTATCACTGGAGCCCAGGAAACTGACTGCCTGCTTGCCCTGTTCTGATGCTCATTCTCCAACAGCCATTTCCAGTCCCTAGGGAAGACAAGACCCTGGCTTGATGGCTCACCTGGATCAGATCCCGCCCATATGCCTAGGTAACAGCAAACAAATTGAAATTAAGGTCTCAAGTAGCCTGGAGCTGGGGTCACCAATGCCAGATCTTGGAGGATGCCAGTCAAAGATTTCTCAGCATCTTTTCCCTTTAGAATCAGAACGTCCCACTCTTCCCCTTCTCCCCCAAATTCCAGAATTTCAGTATGATTTGAGAGCCGATTTCTGGTGTACCAATAATCTCCACATCTACCTTCTGTATTACTGAGAATGATAGCTGTTCTACTAAGTTTTAGGAGCATTTTGGTTTAAGATTTGGGGTGGGGGGAGAAAAGTGACAGGAAGAGGAGATCTGAACTGAGAAGGCAGGGACTACACTGTCTTGCCTCATATGCTTTAGAGACTACTCAGAGCAGAGTTCTTGGTTCCACACCTTGTCACCAGGAGACAGATACAGGAAAGAAATCTCCAAACAAGCTGTAGCAACAGGTACACTTACTGCGATACACTGCCTCATAATGCAGGACTGCTTCATCCTGCCAGGTCCCCCGAATTTCTTCATGTCTTTGCAGAAGTGACACTCGCCGCACTCTGTCCGCAGACACGCCTCGCACTTGCGGCATCGCGTCCTCCTCCGACGTGCTCCAGCGGTTGTCCGGTTAGCTGCGAGCTTTACCGCAGAAGCAGTGCCCAGTTTCCCTTTGGGCCGTCCGACTGCCCTGTTCTGAAAGAGCCAGATACACAAGCTTAATCGCACATCCCACTTACCATCCAAACTACAAAATTCCTTGGACAGTAGTCAATACATCTTAGATGGAAAACCGACAGCTGTTTCAGAATTATACACAGATGCATACAATCACTCTTGTAGCTGAAGGAGTTCCATTACCTTTTCAAGAAAAGATGCATTGTAAACCAACAAAGAAACCAAGGCCTAAATGAGAGATCCCAGACCTATAGCAAGCCCACTTCAATAGGAGAGCAGGGAGAATCAATGTACACACAGCTCGATGCAGGACCAAGTCCCACGTGACGTGCTTGGCTTAGGTGAAAAGATGACCTGTGCCATTGCTGAGCTCTGAGCTAGAGAGCTCTTAGGATTGTGCTCAGGTTAAGCCAGGTCTACTTTCCTCCACTGGAAGTGGAAGAACCAAGGAGGCAGCGAAAGTAATTCTGAGTTTAGGTACAGCAGAGAAACACTCAGCAGCAATGGCTCAAGCCACAGCAATCTCCCTCAAAAAACAGGAGAGTATGAACTACTGCCAAGTGATGAAGTAGGAAATAAAACACAAATACTACAAAACCCTTCCAGAGTCACTCCTCTCATATTCAATACTAGCAAGTGCTCAAAAATAGAACACTACCTGATGCTGTGCAAAGGCTAAAAAAGGGCATCCCAGGTCTAGATTTCAATGCCCTTTAAGACAGAAACTAAAGGAGCACAAAAAGATTTTTACATTATTAGGTTAACTGCAACATATTCACTCTGGATATCTAAATTTCATGTTCTCATCGAAAACTCCTGGTTATACACAAGAACTTACAGCTCTAGCCAAACATCACTAAATACGATGTAATTGTATGGGACTAATTACGCGAGAATTGGCTTGGCTCATTCTTACCACTGACAGCTTTCTCCATAAAGATGGTAATAATAGGACTGCAAAGCTCATCTGGTTTAGTATTTATACATTTTTTCCACTTTCTGCACATCTCAGCACATGACCGACAGACCAGCCAGTTTCACTTTCTGTTCCTGCTGAATTCTGGGCAATCACCAAAGCAGGGGCAGGTTGGCTACAGAAAGCCATGCAGAATTTCCACTGCAGTTTTTAAAAGAATGGGTATGGAAACAATCTATTTGGTACTACGAAAGCGTCCCTAAGTGTCCTACTATACAACCCTGAAGAGAAGGCATGTATTTGAACTTCTTCCCAGCTGACTTAGCAAAGCTCCAGTAACTTTCTTAAGATGCAGAAGAGTGCTGGTATTTTAACAGTCTCCATCCCAGGAACCTCAGTGCTGGGAAAGCAGAGAAGCCAGGAGCCAGACCTCTTAGCTTTCTCTCCCACAGATCTACTATCATAACTGAGGTGGGAGAAAACATTGCTTAGTTGCTGGGCTCACACAGATTTCAGCAAGTTTTTAATTATGCTCCTCCAGAACAGTCTTTGTTCTGCTTGCAGGTTGATTGCACTGTGCTGTGTGAATACGGACAAGTGTAGCTTCCTTCCCATCTGCAACCACACCAGACACCTGGATTTCAGATCAATTTCAGATGCTCTAGAGAATAAATATTTACCTTTTAGACCAACTTTTCAGCCTCTCAAGGATAAAGTCAGCTCTGGCAGGACTGGCTTAGAGGCAGCCTAGATAAGAGATAATTTCCTTCCTCAGCATGAATCACTCCTCCGTTCTCTCTATCACAGTCTCCCTTCCACTAGCAAGTGAAGCGAGACACACAGACCAAAGGCTAGATATCAGTGGGAACAAGTTAAACCAAAATATGTACAACCACCCGGGCAGTTCCCCTTTGCCAACAGCACATCGAAGACTCTGGGTGAGCACCTGACTCCTTCCCACTAAGTTTGAACATGATTAAGTTTTCTAAGGCTGCAAACAACAGTTACAACACCATGAGAATGGTCTTTTTAAAATGCAATCTCTTTCAAGGAAAAAAAAAAAGCAAGCTCGGTACTTTTCCAGCTGAAAGACAACTCCTGATTCTGCCACAGTAATACGAGCCAAGTCCTAATTATGAGGAGAGTGTCTTAAGCGCCAGGACACTGCAAAGGTGCAAGCAGGAAAAAGTCATTGCTTGAACACAGAATTTGGGAATCCTAAAAAAGAAAAGAAAAAAAAAAAAGGCAGGAGTGTGAAGGTACAAGAACAAGTCTGAAGCCAGACCACACCACACACACAACTCAGATTTCCTTACAAATCACCACCACACAGCAGACAGCAGAGGTGCAGACCTCTGCTCACACGGTATGTAACATTTCTTACCTACCCAGACCTCTTCAACACTCATTAGGAAATTCAAGCAATTGTACTAGCTGGGTTTGTACTAATTTACCAACTGACCAATCCTCAATCCAAGCCACGTTTTCACTCCAGGATGTCGCAGCCAGCAAGGCTAGAGAGGCCTTGCAGGAATTCCCACTAGTATCTAGTTTCAAGGGGCTCCAAAGTGGTCGCTTTAAAAACCTCCACAGAAGAAAATCTAGCCTGTGGGTTGCTATCCCAGAAAGGGGCTGGGATTCAAGGGGGTAGAAGGAGCCTCCAACATGACTTGGGGTTTATTTAGCATATGGCAGACAGCCAGATAAATTCCAGGTTGATGTTAGTGAAGAGATGCTGCAGGATTTCCAGCTCAGACTGCAGTTTAACAATGTACCAGCCCTGGTAGCAAAACTAGGTAAAAATTTCCTTTCCAGCTCCTGTTCCCATCTCTGTACTACAATTTGCCACCCTCTCAGCACACCTCTGAGGAGTTGTATTGCAAATAATGAGCAAATGGTAGGGGATGTCAGGATTCCTTACCCTGGGTTTACCACGGTGGCCAGCAAACAGCGGCTCCACAGCCTGAAGCTCAGGACTGGGTGACACACTAAGCCCTAAACTAGGTTCTGGGCCAATGTAGTCTCCCACCCATGTAGCAGATCGTATCATCTCCTTTCCTAAGGAGACAAGCTGCGACCCTCAAGCACAGCCTGTGCCTGCTGACTCTGTAGTCCCCAGCAGCCACCTCGGAGAACTGTCAAGAAAAGAAAGATTATACCATACTTGAAGAGATTTTTTCCTTAAATCTTACAACAAAAACCAAGGAGTTGAGACAGCCTGCCTGAAATACCATCACAAGCAATCCTCTATGCTCTCCAGTATGTCCACAGAAACTGTGCCCATACTTCTCTGGGCCACAGCAAGAGTCAAACAGAGGGTTAGGAGGATGCTGAAGTGTTGACACCACTCTCCCAAGCTCCTAACGAAGGCTGTGCAAGCAGCTGCTGAAACATATTAGGATTAATATACTAAATACCTACCTCTATTGAATTGAAACCTAGAAAGCTGGTGGACTTGCAATGCCCTCTAAAACAAAACATGTCATCAGGACGTCCTGCTAGTTGTGGGGTTTTTTTCCCCCCTGCCCCCTCCCCCCCCCCTTACTGCTATGCAACACACAGAGGTAACCTACTCCTGCCCCTGAAGCAGACTCAGCATGGCCTCTACAGCATGGGTACTGGGAGTAAACTTAGGCCATCAAATGTAATACACTATAAACTACAAAGCCATTTACAACCCATGAATTTGGGATCACCCTCCAACACCACAGTGGTTAAACATGCCCACTCCTCAGAGAAGAAAGAGGACAAATTTGCAAACTTATTTCCAGAAGTGCTGAGCTCCTACAACCCCCACTGAATTCAACAGCACCCCAGGTGGACAACAATCAGGGGCCTGGGTGGGGTGGTCATCAGCAATTCAAGTCTCCCAACAGGGCTGTGCAGATCTGGGAATAAACCCAGGTACGACACTTCCAACTTTAAACAAAGCCCTAGGAAATGCTACCTGGAAGAGTCACTACTCTGAACATTACTGTGTCTTGGCTATGGACAAACATTTGGCTGCTGGGAAGTTTTCAGTGCCTGCTTACAGGTACCTTAACACACCTTCACCGTATGTCATTTCCATGCTCAGTTGTCACTGCAAAGCCACCCACCGTCACCAGGGGCAGAAGCAGCAGAGGTGCTAAGGGCCTGTAACAGAAACACAACTTTGATGTTTACAGCAACAGATTTCTAACCTTCACAGTTCCAAAGAACAGCTCAAAAGACCTCAGGTAAACAAAAATACCAAGAGCATCAAGCTTTGCAGACAACACTTCAAGAGCTATCAGCTGTTAAATGCATCATTAAGTAGGTGCTGATGTTCCCCAACTGCTATCCCAACACCAACCAGGCTCTCTGTTGGAGTTGTCACCAGGCAACTTCACATACAAAGGCCTATGCTCTGGAGAGGAAGATCAGCTGACCCTGCGACTGAGTCCAGGAGAAAGAAGGTCCTGATCCTAAAAGCAAGGCCAACAAAGCCTGCAGCCTAGAAACAAGCTCTTCTGCGAGTGGTCTTTACCTGGCACGGGTCTTACTCCACCGCTCAGCTTCAGTGACCTGCTTAAACTGCTGCCGCCAGCACTGTACCATTATTTCAGACTCAACATCTCCGAGAAAAATCCAGGGACATGCGTGGTGGCTTTCCAAAGGGCTTATCATGTGGCCAGCTCAGCGAGACCCTGAAGCACTTCACTTCCTAACCGAGTACAATCCGAACAGCTTATGCATCCACTGTGTAAATCTCTCCAAGACACAAGACATCTTACATGTGTAGTGTTCATTGCTTCAAGGTGCTCTGCCACATAAATAAATCCCTTCCATTTGCAAGACAGGGGTGATTTCCTTCTGTAACATGTGGACAGATTCCGATTATTCTGATTTGCTGTAGTTGGACCAAGGCCACACAATCATATCAGCACCGAAAGAAAGATGAGGACCCAGGACTTCCTGGGTGCCAGTCCTGTGCTTAGACCTTTATATGGCACTGCATCCCAATACAATTGTTTTAACAAAATTAGAATAGGCAAATTTAATTACCAGTTATTTCTTCGTAACATCTAATAAATTAACACTAGGGGGGAAAAAAGCCACACACATTAACCCACAAATCATAGCTGTTGTCAGCTAAAACACCACCCTAAAAATGCTAGGTCATGGGCTAACACTGTGCACTGGAGAAGCCCATGGAGTGCCACAGTGAAGGCTTCTGGTCGATTATTTCCTTGCCTCTTCCCATAGCATCAGAGGCGGGCAGATGCAGAGGTGCATGTTTCAATTCAAACAGGGTGGAAGTTCTGGAGGACAAGGCTCCCTGGTTGCTGCCCAGGGCCAGCAGCCAGCACTGTCCTCCTACTGCTCCAGTGACATGTCCCTCTCCTAGCCTCCTAGGCACGTAGTTTTGGCCCTCCTGCTAAGAAAACCAGTCAAATTGACAATTACCAGCAGTGGTGTAGATCAGCAACACACATACCGTTGCACTGGACTGAGATCCAAAGTCACTTTACCAGAGGTCTCCCAAACACACCCTGTCATTAACTCTACATTAACCCCGGAATACGGGAACTGGTATTAAACTGCCTGGCAGACTGACAGCATGTTACACACACACAGTCTTGCAATAGATAATCACAACCAAGTCAACAGTTCTTCAGCATTAAACCCTTACATCTCTTCAGCAATTAACAGAAACCCTTGTCAAAGGAAGAACTTAGGGAAAGAAGGAAGAAAGGACAGGATGATGTATGTGACTGCAGGAATTCGGTGGGGACAAGGAAGAAGCTAGTTTAAGACAGCAAACATCACGCTGATGCCAATAACATCCTTAAAAGCGGTGTTAACTCAAGAGCGCAAGCCAATACCACAGATCTAACATGTCTGACTAAAGCATATCTGCCCAAAACCCTACACATCCGAACTCCAGGAGAGTTCTTTTCCTCTAGCAGTGATGGTTTACAAGTCACATCACCCATCATTGGCATATGCTTCTGCCAGGGTGGAGGTGTCCTGCAAGGCAATTCCAAGGTCCCCCATTAAAGCAAGCAGCATCAGAGGGAAAGGGAAGACAGTGGAACTTTTTCAAGCCCAGCCATCCCCAAACAGGATTAATCCTCTCCACAAGTTGGCTGCCACCATCTCCTCCAATTCCTACCTACAAACTTTCTCGTCCTCTCCTGCAGAAAGCAATGTAGCTCCTAGTGACCACTGCCAGGTGACTGCACAGAGCTCCACTACTGAATGAACAAATCAATTTCCCACAAGTAAATAGAAAAGTTTATACCTCACAAGTTCATCTGGGCATTAGTGACACTCCAGCAGCTTTTCTGCCAACATAGCTATGTTGTTTAGGGTGTGATAAACTGGCATGCCAGTGCCAATGCTAAGTGCCCCCATTTTATTTTCCTCTGATGGTGAGGAGGTAGAAGTTAGGCCTGGAGGATGGAATAAGACATATTGGCAAAAATATGCTTTTGTAGATAAGCTGCATCCAAAGTAGGAGGTCTTAAAAAGAAAGATACCAGTAAGTTATGCAGACTTGGGGTACCTTGTGCGAACATAGCTTTTCTTACCGCTGCTTCAGGACAAATCCCCCTACCCCCACCCAGGAGTATTTTTCTCAGGCTCTTTACACATGCTGAAGTGTCACAGTCAGAAATTGAATTTCTTCCTCTCCCGAGCCACCCAGCAAGGCCGGTGGGTTGCAGCAGGGAACTGCCCTCCCCATGGCCAGCACCAGGCAGGACACATGCCCCAGCACCCACCTGCTCCCAAGCCCAGCACTGACTGCAACCACAAGCGCAGTAAATCCTATCTGCTCTCGTGCTGGGAAACCCAACAGCCTTTTTGCCTTCTTAGTTTAGACGTAAACTAGGGAAAGAGGAAAGAAAGAAGAAAGTCTGAGTGACAAAAACTGCAGCTCCTTCCCAAGCGCTGAAATTGTGCAGCTCAACTACACCTGTAGAGCTGAAGCCTTTCACCTGTTACATACCAGGGACGATCACAGCAGAAAAAGCTACGCGATACCGATTTGAGACATTCCGTATAAAAAAATATAGTAACTACATGTGTTAAAGCAGGCCTGTATGAAACTAGTTGGATCCACACGAGGTGTTTTACCACTGGAACAGTTTTGAACAAAAAGAAAAACACTCCACAGGTCTTTGCTACATAGGTCACAGCGTTGTAATTCAGGATCAGACCAAGCCTTTTAAGGAATCCCACAAGGATCGCCACTTTCTTGCAATAGTTTTTGTTTTAAACTATTAAGATATAAAAACATTATCAAAGCCTCAGGTTTTGGAAGAACTGAAGAATCCCAGAACATAACCAACTTCCCAAATTCATCCAGCAAGAACTAGCACCTCCACTAGTGATTTCACAGCTGGTACAATGCAGCTGAGACCAATCTGCTCCCCTAACGATTAGCTCTTCTAAAAAAGCCTACAGTAATCACACCGAAGCAGAGAAGCAAATGGAAAAGGCCTGGCATAGGACAAAGTTTAAGAAAGGGGGCTGGGACATTTTAACTACCAGCTCTGGGAGTTGAGCAGTGAATTGGGCAGCAGCACAGGCCTGCACATTAACACAATTCACAGAATTAAGTAAAGGCTTAATAAAATTACTTGTCCAAGACCCAGCTTAGGTTCTTGGACTGACACTACACCAGGCCAGTGCAGCACATTAACATCGTTTTTAAGGTTTCTGCACCAGAACTGCCATCCCTGGGGAGCACCCAAGGCACACCACCACCAATCCAAACTCTTTTTTGGCCCTGCTTTCCTGGTGCAATTATGAAGCAAAACATAGTAAAGTTATTAGAAATAGTATGGGCTTTGGAGGACAGACTCAACACCTGGCCTATATACAAACTTGTCTCTCTAAATGCAAATTATTAGGATATTTTAAAGAGCAAAACACCTTGAGTTGCTAACAAAACTATCATGTTTATGTTTAAATTGCACACACACATTTAATTTTATTCCTGGTGCATTTTTAATTGCTCAGGCAGTTCTTAGAGAGTAAAATACGCAATCTGGAACATATGTTCTGGATTATTTTTCACAGATTACTTCAGAAATTTACAAAGTTTATTCTCCTTCCCCCACAGGAGTTAAAAAAAAAAAAAACCCTTCGTGAATAAAGCCTAGAAGTATTAATAAAAGTTCTCTTTTCATTTTAGTACACATCCTTCTCTTTATTCCACACCCCTCCACCCTGGGAATGGAAAGGAGGCTTCAGCTATAAATCAGACTAAGACACGGTAGCCAGGCTCGGCATCAGACTCTCCTGAAGTCCTGCAGCCCCTCTCAGCTATTTGAGGAATCTTATCAGAAAAAACCCCCAGTAATTCTAGAAACGACAGGGAAGCCCCCCGAGAGGAACAATCGCCCGCTCCGAGCGAGTTCGCCTCTGAAGCGGCGCGGGGCCCTCGGAGCTGCCGAACTCCCGGTGCCCCCGGGCGCCCAAGGCCGGGCGCCCCGGGCCCGGCCCGCCCGCCGCGGCGCGGCGCTGCCCGGCCCGGCCTCCTCCCCTCCCTTCCTGCTGCAAACTTCGCCGCCCGCCCCGGACCTGCTCTGGCCCCAGCTCGGGCCCCGGCCCCGGCTCGGGCTCCGGCTCCGACTCGTAGTCCTCCTCGTCGGCGCTCGCAGACATGGCCATGGCTCATGGTGGGCCCAGGCGGAGCCGAGCTGACATGGCTGGAGCGGCGCTGCTGGCGGAGCCCCGCTCCCCGCACACACACACACACATGCAGGAGGAGGAGGAGGAGGAAGGGGGGCCGTGCATATTCATGCCAGGCAGCCAGGAAGGGGCTGGCCCTGCCGGCACGGCCAATCGCGGCCCGCTTGCACAAAGCCGGCCTGCGGGGACAGCGGGGACAGCACGGCCGCTCGGCCGGGGCAGCGCCGGCCGCCCCGCCCCCCCGGCCGAGGGGGGTTCCCCCTGCTGGTAACGGCCCCGCGGGCTGGGGGGGCCGGCGGGGGCGGGCCGATGCTCGGCCTGCCTGGGTGTGCCGAGCGGGGAGGGGATGCGCGGCGCTGGGATGCGCGGCCGCCCGCAGGGTGCACGGCGCTGCACGGGCTGCTGGAGACAAAGGAGACGCGCACAGACAGACAGACAGACACACACTCCCCGCTACCTCGCTACCTGCCCGCTCGCCTCCCGCTGCCAGGATCGGGACGGGAGGAGGGAACCTCCATCCCTCGGGAGGAGGAAGGCACCGAGCAAACTTCGGGATTTTGAGCGATGCCCCTGCTGCGGCAGAACCAGCGCTGGGATCAGATGGGATACAAGGAGACCCAGCTTGCAGAGCTGCTTGCCTCACGCTGCTCCCCGTGCAGGCACCCCCTTTTTTTGCTTGCTCCTGAGGAACCGCTTCCAGCCCTACTCTGAACATCCTGACCCACTACTGGGGTTTTACAATAAAACCCTGCAGTACGAAGTGTTACGCATCGGTCAGTCGGGGACCTGTTCTGGATCCAAAGGTCACAGTAGGGCCAGCACCTGAACACGGACACTGCCTTCACCCTCGAGAGCTTGCAGCTGAGGGTCAAGCCACACAGGCCTGAGTCTGAGCACTGAGAATTACAGTTCCCCTTGGATTTATGGGCCTGCTTTCAGGGGAAATCCCGATTCCATTCAAGTTGTTAGGATTTTGCCTCTGGCTCCTACGCCCACAACACAGAATTAAACATGAGATTAAATATTTGCATGTGCTGAGCAACCAAGAAGCCATAAAGAAGTCCTTGCATCAGGATTTTTACCAAACTAGTTTCAGCTCCCTTCCCTGGCCTGAATTACCACATGGCCACACAAACACTTTGGGTAGCCCAGAAGAGGCAGCAACAGGCAGGAGCTGGCACAGGAGCAAGCCTTTGTGACACCATGATCTACACAAAGCCTGGTTGCTCAGGTTTAAGGAACAAAATAGTCAAACTTTAAACACGTATTTACAGGTGACTGCTGATAAAGCCAAGTGAATCGTGTAATTATGCTCCTTCCTTATTCTGAATACCTCAAATATCCATTTCTTGTTTATACTTCTGTCTGCTCGCCAACTTAAACTCAAATTATGGGTACATGATGGTATTCTCCCAATCCTGCTCATCCGCAATGCCAGGAGTGAAGCATTTACTTGCAACACATGATGGGGCTCTCCAGAATACGACCAGGTAGCTCAGCCGGTCTCCTCAGGTTTCTTGCTTCCCCCACTGTGTTCATACACAACCAAGAGCAGGAGCAGATGAAAGCTGAGGCACGAAAGGCATGTGCCTAAGGCCTTGGCTTTCAGAATCACAAGGTATATATCAAAATCCAGTGTTTTCTTCAGGAGAGAGGAAGGAGGTGGATGCATTTCTCACTGTAGGCCTACAAAGGAGAGCTTTAAACTACGAAGCAAGGATAACTGACATGATTCCAGCAGTGTCTGTGGTTCGATTAGACAGCTGGCCTCCAGCAGAGGCAGGAGAACAGATGACATGCGGAAGGAGACGCCTGGTCCCACACCTGCCCGTGGGCAGACCAAGTCTCCACTAGCCTGGGCTGATTCCACGCAAGGCTCCACGTAACCTGGCTCGTGCTTGTTCACCCCTCCAGCCTTTTGGCTCCGAAATCCAGACGGGAGAAAAAAATAACTTGTGACATCCCCCAAGGACAATCCACCAGTCACACCACAGTGAAATGTCATTCACAGCAAATTAAATCATGACATAGATCATCCTACTCCTCTCATCTGCAACGCATACTAGCACTCTTGATGTTTGCATTAGCCTATCTGGGCTGCAGCAGGTCACCAAGTGTAACCCGCATCAAGACTCGCTCCTCAGCCAGCCCTGCCACGGGAGAGCGTGTTCCAGTCTGCTGCTTACAACAGCAACACAACTGACAAATGAGCTCTAATTACGAGGCCTGCATTAGGAGCAAAGGCACACATGCCAAGAAGATCTCAGAATGATTTCCAAATGCTAGGTAAACTTTGCCGAGCTGGCATTTAAAAAAATTGGATAGGATATGGTATAAAATAGCAAATTGGGAATCAGTGGGGGGGAAACAACACAATAAAATAAAACTTTTCTGGTTATAATTGCTCTCCAAAATCTCATCTTGTACCCAAGCAGCTAACCATTCAAAGAAATAATTAATACACAGAAAGAACTATTAAGAGAACGTTCTCCAGCTCAATTCTTTCACCTTGTCTACACTAGAGAACACTAAATTACAACAAATAGCGAGCAACCCTTGTGCGAACAGCATATATCTGACTGGCCTGGTGTAGTTTACATCAGCTTAGGAAACAAAACAAGCAGCACTGACCCTAGTCATGGCTGTATTGGCATAACTGTGTCCATGCTTCGGCTTTGAGTGGTATAATTCAGTAATAAATAACATCCTTAATTAAACTGCTGAATGAGCCTTAATGAAAACTGCATGAAAACAGACAGTACCTTCTATTCTGAACTGTTGCTTTGATTGCACCTCACCTGAAGTCATATATATGTCTCATCAATGTCATAATCTTCTCCACAGAAACCAATTATGTTGTCACAAACTGAGACAATAACCTCAAGCGAAGAATAAACAGCAGGAGCAGATGAGTGCCAAAGAACTAGATTTTATTCTCATGCAAATATCCGTAAGTAGTAAAACCAGGATGAGGGGAGGAAGACTACAACCCCTGCGCTGTACTCACTTGCTCCTGAGCATCTGTAGTACCAACAGATTTCAGCCGCTCTTACCAGTGCTAAACAGGATCCGTGTTTTCGTATTAGACACCGAAGTTTATGATTCTGTGATTCTCAGTACAAGTTGAAATAAAGATTCTAATGTGGCACAAATGCACCCTTGCAACTTTTTTTTTTTTTTTTACACATTTTTATAGAATATTATATTTAACTGATACTAGAAAAAATATTCACATGGAAACTATTGGAAAAAAACACCTCAAACTGGTTTATGTACAAGTCCTTGAAAAAAGATCTTGTGATTTGAGCTGCTGCTGCTTTCTCGAGGCCAGCACATACGTTTTTGAAAAGGAAACCCACTGAGATGTTTATGAATCACGATTCTTGACCTGTATTGGAATAAGAGAGTTACCCAATAGCTTTCTAACGTTCATTGTTTTGGTGTAAGTGTCCATCCACATGAAATATGATCTTAACTGTTGGGCCTGGGTAAATTTCATGACACTTTTCTCAAGAGTTCTAGACAGTATTTCAGTCCTATTCTTAACACTAGCAGTGACATTCTGACAACCTAAATATCCATCTCCTATCATGTTCTTACTACTTCCTACTATCTATTTTATCTGAACTATGATATGAGTAGTCATCAGATGCACAGAGTATCCATCACAATCTCTTTAATAAACAGTCTGATTGATCAACCTTAGATCAAATAAAGTAACTCAAGATGAAATAACGTATTGATCACTCCCTCCATAGAATGCCTACTGCACATACCTTCCCTAATAAGTATCCGACACAGGAGAAGCAAAGGGAGCAAGGGTTGTACAACCATCTCGTGAAGGCTGACGACCATGGACTATCACCATGCAGTAGAGTAGCAGTACACAAAACAGCAATAGCCCAGACAACGTGCCAAAAGTAACTCACTCACTCCATCTCTCTCATAAGCCTTAAAAACAAAGACACATACACCCAAACCCCAACACCCTGTCATCTTACAAATAAGTAAGACTGCAAAAGTAGTGAAACATAAAGTTCATCTATCACACAAGACATGAGCACTGCATCTTGGGAACCTACTGATAAATAACAGGACCTCCATCTTCACAGCCCCAGATTTGTGGAAACAGAGAGGTACCAACAAACTCAACAGCTCATGAGATCTGGAACTACGAATTTACTCTCTTCAGGAAGAGCTGTGGCACGACTGGGACTATCCACCAGGAAATGAGGGAAATCCTGCCATGTTTCCTTCTTCCACAGATCCTTAAGCCACAGAGCATTTCCACAGCACAGTTTAGTCTCCAAGAGTCATGTTCTGTCAGTAAATGCAAAAACTAGTGAAATAGGCTCCTAAGAACGTAAGAAGTGACTGCCACGCTGTGGAGGAACATGCAAATAGATGTGGCTGCTAGCAGAAAGAGTGGATTAACCAGAATATGTAATCTGCTTTCCTGTAAGTGCACGCTGACACACAGCACAGAATGCTCTGCGACAGCCAGTTGTGTCCAAAATGTAGGAAGCAGCTTTAAAATCTAGAGACCAAACCCAAACCTTTAGAGGCAAACAAATGGTAAGCAAAGGAAAAGTTGAAGTACAGTTTGCCTCATGAGAGCTCAGGTGCTCTGCTGTCACCTACAAACCTGACTTGGATTTGTAGGGAAACATCCAGGACATAAACAACTAACCATGCTAGACAAAGTCTCAAAGCTGCTTTGCTTTTATCAGAATTTATGCATCTCTTTTGTTGTGTTTGCTAATTTTCAAAAAGGAGAGCACTTCTGTACCTCTTCTACCTGGTCTACTAGTGCCTGCAGGAAAGTCATGAAGTTGAAACAAGACCTCATTTATATTCTCAGCAGACTTTAATTTCAATGTGCTATGAAACTAAAAGGAAGCCATCTTCTCGGGGACAGAACATACAATTCAATTTTGTTCTGAAAAGTGCACACAGGATTAATGTCCATAATTGCACAGCACGTACTGTGGAATGACAAACGCCTTCCCCATTGCTCTGCCAACGTGCTTCGATCCAGAAACAAAACTATTAAATCTCAGATACTTAACTCAAAGCTTGAATGGTTTTAATGTTGGGGTGGGGGAGAGCACAAGGATGCTGAAATACTTAAGCCAGGTTCAAACCTTAGCTTTTGGTTTGGTTTTGTTGGCCAAGTCAGCAATAAATGTAGTCAAGCTCCTGGTGATAAAACTTGAGACCTGTCAACTCATTTCACTATCTAATCATACACTATCTAAGAAAAGGGTCTTAAGACGAAAGTAGTTTTCATCAGCACTTTCACTGTCATGAAATAAAGAGAAAGCTGCTATCTTGAAAAATGGCAGTCAAGACGTAGTTGGGAGAAATTCATGTTACTGAATATTCAAGCATATGGTAGAAGAATGACAATGGGGAAGAATACATAAATCTTCTCATATGATACCTGGAGCACAACAGTTTGAAAATAGAGATGTTTTTTCATTTTTTCCAATCTGTTCAAATTTCTACTCAGAGTCAAAATGGCTCTCATTTACCTGTTTGATGTATTAATCACATGAAGTCATTGGTCAGATTTCAAAGCAAGCGGCTGAGAGTTGATAAGAAGGGAAAATATTAAGTCAAAGATGGAAGATTAAGAAGGTGCTCATTCAAGTCCTTGCTATTTATAATTACTCCCTGAAGGGACACAATATTTCAAGTACAGCCTCTTGAGGTGAGAAATAATCTGTCAAGTCACCAGGCAAAGCTTTTAGAAAAATACTGAGGCAGTACGCAGTGAAGCTCTTTGGGCATGTTATGTATGATACACATACACCAAACCCTGAAACCCCTCTGGCCTGCATGGACTTAGCCCAGAAATGAATTTGTCTTGAGAACTAATGTTTGTAAGAGACTGAAGCAGTGCTCAGAAAAATAAACAAGTCAGGCAAGGAGCTGCCTTCCTCAGTCCTGCTGCCCCAGGAAAGCAGAGGCTTGACAGAAACTCCCAGTAGCTTCAGCAGCTCTTACTGCTTTGCACAGTCTTTGGTTCTGGTGCATCAGGTTTTTTCCTGCTCCCAAGTATAGTTAGCAGGGAAAGGGCTTACTTTCGTATGCGTACAGCTACTGTGGGAAGTCCCCTAAAAAAAATCCCCCAAACCTCAACTATGTGGTTTTGTTTCTTAATAGATTTGTCAGGAGCCAGAACTGGGATATCTTTCTGAATACATTTCAGCTCTCTCCTACCACATGGCATCTACTATCCTACAGTGTAAAAGAATAGAAATTATTCAAAATTATTTAAATCACTGATTCCAATCACAATTTAAAACAGTAATGAGAAAAACAAATTTAAATTGATTTTAATCCTCATTTTCTTTTGTACTGAAGTTATTTTCTGGAAGAGAAATTATTTATTAGCATCTGATAACTATCAAGAAATGTCTGATTTGCAGTAGATTATGAACTTTAAAATCAAGGACTTTTTATCAACAAAAAGGATTCACAATACACACATATTTGTGTATGCAAATCTCCTTGCAGACTATTGGCATTTAAAATTGTTGTTGACACCAAGCAGAGTTCAGGCAGTGCTGTGTGAGATCGCTTCAAACACCTTTAAGCTGGTGCCTGGCAAGGACAAAATGTGACAGTTTAAATCCCCTTTTTGCTGCTGCGCCACTTGGAATGACTGATGTAAAACTTACTTGAATCTCCAGCAAAATACATCATACAACAATTTACACAGATTCCTTTTGCTATCTTTCTGCCTTTTTTTTTCCCCCCTTCCCAGTTATTTTCCTACACTAGGAGGACTCAATTTCTACTTTAATTCTTAAGTGCTTGTTTTTAATCGTCAGTATTTGCTTTTAATACATTTGTATCCCCACAGGAAGTACCCTGAATAGATCTCCAAGGACTGGTCTGTTTTAGGGAATTTGGCAGTGTTTTCCCACTGCTCCTATGAGGAATGCTGCTTTCCTGGTGGTAGCCCCCAGGCAGGCTCCTGAAACTGATGCTGTTTTGATGTTGTGCCATTTATACGTGCTCAGATCTGTTTCAGACACCACTCTGGTTAAAACACTAATTGCGGCAACTAGTACCTCACTGCTCTTGCTTCTATGGGTGGAGCTGGCCTAGTGATAGCTATGGTAGGAATTCTTAGTAAGCAAGCAAGTAAAAACTGGAAGTATTTATTCAAAGGTTTTCAGGAATGTTCTTTGTCCACCTAGCACCTCTCCCCCCGAATTTAAAAAAAAAAAAAAAAAAAAAGAAAAGATGTAAAACCATGCTCATCACTTCTGAAAAATCACACTGGTTTCAAATTGAAGTTTATCAAAACACTTGAATCTATGGTTTTTACCCCCTAATTTCTGCATACAATCAGATTTATTGTGTCCACTGGCTCTTAGTCCATTTACCTACTGATTTTTTAAGTTTGATCCAATGCATGATGTTGTGTATAGTTCATACAATTTGAGCCATACATAAAGGAACTCTGTTACTAAAACCAGGTAGATCTTCTTCCCTTACCAGCATTGAAATACTATGAAAAGTGAAAAAGGTTCCTTGCTGGAAAATGGCAACAGACACATGAATGTGCCCAAGGACCTCTGTGGGTTCCAGATCTGGAGATGGTGACTAATACCACTGCCTTTTATTATTTAAAATAGAAGTTATTTCCAAGAATCTAACACCCTTTTCACCACAGTTGTCTACTGTTTTGCTTGTATGCTGTTTAGTTCAGACCATGAACGATGATCAGAAATCTTATTTCCAGCCTAAATCTATTTATGGTATGTTTATACTCACTTGTTCTCATGCCAACATTGTCCATTAGCTTAAATAACTCTTCTCCTCCCCTGGCACTTACACTCCCTGAAGTCCTTACACAACAATCATTTCCCCCTTCAACTTTGTTGTGCCATGCTGAACAAGACATGTTCTTCTAGTCTCGGCTCTTAAGACATCACATCTTGAATACTGTATGTGGTTGTGGAGTCCCATACCCACCCTAATCTTAAAACTACCTATAGCGGAACTAGAACAGAGTGAGAAAAATTATCAAACATATGGTATGGTTTGTGTACCAGAAAAGATTGAACTTACTAGTGTTTTTCAGCTTGGGGGCGGGGGGAGATGGAGAAGCAGTAGCAGTAACAGGGTCATTGACAGCACAGAGCAGGTGAACGGAGACCTCATTCAAATTTCTCAAAATGCATGATACAGAGGGCATGAAGTGTATGTATGATATTAAGGGACAGATCTGAAACAACATAAGAAAGTACTTCTCTACAAAGCACTTTATTAAACTGAGGGGGACACTGCTATAGGATGCTATGGAGATCAAAAAGATCAACAGGTTCCACAAATTATTAGGTAAATTCACAGAGGGGAAAAAACCAATTCTGCCAGGGGAAACTAAACACAAAAGATGAAGATACAATTTTCTAGCTTAAATGGGAAGATAAACAAAATAAAGATCGCTGTATGTCTGCTTTGTTCTTACAACTTTTAATAGCTGTGACTGGCCACCAACAGAAACAGGACAGCGCGCTACAAGGGCTGTCTGGTCTAACGGCATATGACTAGCTCAACCTTCCCTCAATCACACTAATCAGCCTTTTGCTCTGCCTCTCACAGACTAGTGCTTACAAGTTAATCCTCTTTTTTCAGATACATGGACGTATCTGTAGAATTCTTGCAAAAAGATTTCTAGGAAAAATAGTGGGGTAAAAAAATAAACTGCTGTAAGACAGAACTCACTAATGATTGGAATCAGATGCTGCCCAAGGTTACAGGAAAGTAGAGACAAAACCCGAGAAAGTCCCTTTCAACCCTGTGCCCACTCACCACCACCCAACCCCAAAAACAACAATAAAAAACCCCACAGCCTGAGAGATGTCTTCCTTTTTTTTTCAATGATCACTTTTTCTTCCTGGTTCTCATGCACTGATACATAGCTATGAACATTATTTGCATTGCCAATTGCAGTTGTCTTTTTAAAAAAACATAATCCAATTAAAATTTCAGTTTGTGGCCTTTACTAATTAATAGTACTCCTTTAAATAAGAATATTGCCATTTCCTTATTATATTTCTCAAATATCTTCTCTTGAAATCAACAGGTAAAAATTCCATGGAAAAGCCTATAAACAGGCATCAGAAAAACAGCCACATACTGCAGCACTGTTAACCAGCTACTGAAAACTACAGCTTCATCTCCAGCTCACAGCCAGACCTATATATATCTGGATACTTGCTATCATTACAAATGCACTGGCTTTAGGTTTCTGCCAGGTAAAAGAGATGAGAATCTGGCTCATGGTCTGCATTTCTAACTCTTCTCAGAATGAGAGAGTCCAAACATATTTTAGTTCTTTATAGCTGCTCTTCATAGACAACTAAAGATCTTTATCACAATAAAAACAGAAGGCACTGCCACAGAGTATAATTACATGCTACTATAGTTGACTGTTGTCTTCCAGAAATAGGAAATGGTTGGAAAAATGCATGGTTTCTGCTCGGGCCATAATCCGAGTTCCTTAAATAAAATGCTACCCCTAATCCCTGTGCAGATAAAATGGGAACTCTGGTATTGCAGGGCTGAGCAAATCTTGAGAGTGGGCTTCAAGATTTGGCTCAACAGTAGTCAGCTTTCTGCACCAGTGATTAGCAATGGGACACCACAGTGGAAAATCAGGTTTAGGCCCTGCTCTCTTTTCACACCACCCCGAAGTTCGTGTCCCAGGTTAGTTTGTTAGGATTATTTCTCACTCCTCTTCAGGCACTTAAGAACCCAAAATTTCAAGGCAGCATACCCTATGGAGTTCTTCCTTTTGGACATCAGATTACCATTGCGAAAAAAACCCACAGATAACACTCAGCACTGCACCAACCAAGGACAATTTACTGTTGCACAACCCCCCCCCGGAAAAGGAACAGGGATGGGGTTTACATATCCACAGCTGCATCTGCGCTCAGCAGCCAGCTGGGAAAAATGTGCTGTCTAGTCTGAAGGTACGTAACCTGTCAGCCAGCCATCAGGACAAGTAGGTTTCAAATATCCACTCGGTCCCACATTCCTGCTTCCTTGAAGAGGCCTAACTTAGGATCGTGTACATATCCTAGGATCCCTGGCAAAGTCAAACATTGTGGTAAATGATTTATTATCAGTCAGAGGCTTCTTCTGAAAATGGACTGTTTACTTTTACTCTATAGCTAAAAGAAAAAGGCAGGTTCTTGCTTCTTCTGAAAGCGCATTCGCAAAAAAAAAAAAAGGTGTCTAATAGAGTGTAATTATTGTGCTAAGTAATTATCAATAAATTATAAAAAGTACAAAAGACTCCAAAAAGCTCCATAAAGATGAGTAAATATGATCTGGAAGAGGTGCCTATGAATCACACACTATTCCTCTATTACCATAAAATAATAACGGTTCATACATTTTACTACAAAACTTTCTGCTGAAGATGTCACAGATCTCACAAACATTCATTTCACCTCACAACCTCCCAGGGTGGGAAGCACCATCTCCATGTAATACAAAAAGCTCAGGAAGTAGAAAAGTGCCATTCACCTCATGCAACACAAGGAGGCTGCAGCAGAGCTGAGAACAGAACACAGACCCTTGCCTCCCATTTTGTACACTAACCACAGGAGCATCAGAAGTCACCTATTTATTTTATCTCCTCACAAAAACAGTTTTGATCATTACTATTGTTTCTTTTCTCAGCAAGTAATTTTTTTTTTGAGAGTGAGCTGCAGTAAAACTGACAGCCCCAAGTGCCTTTAGAAAAGATAGACAGGAGCGATGCAGCACAAATGGGGCCACAACATATGGATGGGTCTTTCACGTACTTAGTGAAACATCTTGCCCATTATGCCTTATCCACTGTGAACTGTGATTTAAGGTGAAAGAACATTCCCTAAATCCCAGAATTTCACAGTCTTCAAGCAACCATTTTGCAGTACAGAACTGTGCACACTGTTGGCACATCACACTAACAACACATAAAAGAAACTGTGACTCAATTTTAGAGGGAAATATTATTTGCTGCTTTGAAAATCATTTGGGTATTTAAGGCACATTCTTTCAAAAGCAAGTCAACGTAACTTAGCCTACCCCCTCCACAACTTGGGTTATTCACATAGTTTAAGTCATTCCCTGTCCAGAGATCTTTCACTTTTCTAAGAGTTCTCTCCCTCTGCTCTACATTTTCCCTGCTCCATCCCTTTTCAGTACTTGCCTGTCTCCTCATCCTGCTCTCTTGCCGTTTCTAGTCTCTTCCCCTCCTTTCTTTACAGTCATTTCCATTTTCTTTGAAATGTTTTGGCATTTAATGCTGGCTTTATTCTTCCTCCTCCATCTGCTGCTCTTGTCTTTCTAAATCTCTTCTAGAGCCTTCTCTTGGGAGAAAGCAAGAGCCATGTTTTCCATGTATTGCCTCCTCTTTCTGGATTTCAGTTCACTTTTTCTTTAGGGACCTGGAATCAGACAATCCTCTCTCTGGAAGCTCGTATACCAGCTACAATGCCATCTCACCAGCCCCACAATAGCTGGTACCATGCTGTATCATACCTGCTGCTCCCTTTGAACACAAGTATCTCAGGAAAGGCACTGTTAAATATTTGGCATTTCTCCTATATACTACAAGAGCAATACTACAGAGAGCAAAATTACTGGTAGGTTTTAGTCTCCTGCCTTGTGATCAACATTTGTGGAATCTTCTGGTCATGGACACTTGCTCCACCACCTACAATCCAATTTTAAAGGGACTTTACCCCACCCTAAGCGTTTTCTTCCCTGTAAAATCTTCTATTTCATTATCAGGACTTACAAGGAACAAAGGAGAAATAACCAAGCTTAACTACTAACACTGCCTTTATACAAATATCCCCTATATTGTCTTTCCAACATATTTTAATTTGGGATTCAAAAGCTCAACTCTAAGACGTATCTTCCTAGCCTGTTCTCTTGGCCTCTCTTCCCAGACAAGGGAAAGAGCTGTAACGTGTTAAGATGACATGGACATTTGCCAGTTAGAAGCACAACAACAAACTCCTTTTGGGAAATATTCAGCTGTATCTGCACGCGTGCCTTTTAACTAAAACGTAAGACATAATACAAACTGATCACAGATTAAGCAAAGTAAATATGAAGAGAATGGTGAAAGGATTTATTCTCTTAGAAATTTTTGTTTATTTCCAAACTTCAATCTAAAGCCTCACTTTCTGTGACTGTTTCCCTCATATTTGTTATTAGCCAATGTGTTTAATTGTTTGTTACTGTACCTTAGCACTGGGAATGATGCCTTCTAAAAATTTTTGCTTTCAGAAAGGCTAAAGGAAAATAAGCACGAGAAGTTAAAAAAAAACCCTGCAGCCAGCAAGATGGATTTTGCAAAGTGGGATAAGATTTAAGTCACAAAAAATACAAATCTTTTACAGTTACAGTTATGTTGCCAAATATACAGAAATAAAATGTAAGAAATGAACCATTTATCAAGGATTAAAAAATAAAGTAAACAAGAACATTATCAAGCGCCTAAGCTTATAGAAGCCTCAAAACATTAAGATTCTCACTTCTACCACAAGCTCAAAAGATACAGCACAAGAGTCAGTTGTTCCTTAGTTTTGTTTTGTACGTTTCAGACACCTGTTTTCTTCTGGTCACAGAAATTTTGCTTTAATCAATGTCTAGAATATACTTGACTGATGAATGAATAGCAGCTATCAAAGCAGTGGAGAATGTGACACTCCTCTCAAGGTTTTCCACTGTTGTTTTTAAACAAATACATGTTTTAAACACAAAGCATATTCCCATAGATTTATTACAATCTAAAAGGGAAATATGTAGTTAACAAGATATAACTTATCTGAAACATGCTCAGCTAAAACCCAAAAAGAAACCAAGAAGGAACATGATATGCTCATTCTGCCCCGCTCTCCTCTGGCAGTTTGATGTTTATGGTCTCCTACTTCCCATTTGAAAACAGCAAATTCTTGTGGCTACAATTGATTATGCAAAGCCATGACAAGCGCACCAGCACAAAAAGTGAGAACAGGGAAAATAATTCACTCAGTTAATTATTTGAAAGTTATTTACAATGATAACAACAGATTTTCAGATAGAAGCCTGATTTAAGCTGACTGACCCTTTCAGCATTTCTAAAGAAATTATGTATTATAAAACTAATTCAGTGAAAAATGAAAGTAAAAATAGAAGTGATGAGACATCTTCTAAATAAGCAAAGCTGCTTTTACAGCAAGCTGAATAACTGGAGTGTGGTAAACATACCGCTGTTATAAATAACATCCAGCCTTTTGACATTATTCTTTAGTTAATTATTTCAAATTCTTTGTAAGCATTAATGAAGCAAGACTCACGGTTCTCCAGCAAAGTAAGAAAACGACTCCCATATATAGGAGGAAAAATGAAGATAGGGGGACAGAAAACAACCCTCCAAAATTACAGTGGCACACCTGTACGGAGAATTCAGGAGCTCTCGTAGTATAAGAGAAAAAGCATTCTCTCATCCAGATGAGAGTGCTTCCTAAGTGACCAGTTTGTAGGATTTACACATCATTTAATTTTACACAAAATGTTGCATCAACGTTTTTAAATTTAACCATGACTAGTAAATGACTTATCAAAGTTTTATACTGAGAGGTAAGGCCCAAGCAGATTCTTTTTAAATGGAAACTCTAACAATTTATCCCTGCTGAGGCATTTTCATGTTCTGCTTCAACACGTAATCATAAAACCATTAAAAATAACATTTCATGTTAAAAATGCTAGCAGCTGCCAAAGTATCATATACAGCACTGTCAGATTGTAGATAAAAAACCACTAAGACCTAGAACAACAATGATTAGTAAGTAATTGTGTCTCATTACCTTTGTGGTCTTCTTGGGCCAGCTGACCACAGGGACACCCGAAATGGCAAGATTTTGGTCATCATCAGCATGTTCCTTCAGTATGTTCTGTTGCAAATGAAAAGGCCTGTATTAACCAGAGAAATATTTCTCCAACTGAGGAGTGCAGAGACTTACAGAAGACAATACTCCACTCTGATGAAAGGTAAGAGTGACAAGATCTTTGCTGACTTGTTACATCTCTCCAAGTTACTTTTGCTTCCGAACTTCCAATTCACATTGAAACTCTCACAACTGTCATTAAAATCCAAGATGTAAAGTTTCTTGCAAAACAGACAGCAAAATCAGCCATGAATCACCTCAAACATTACAGACTTATTTAACATTGTTGTGTCCAAAAAGACTGGTGTTTTTCCACTGGTATCAGTCTAATACCAGTATCACCTCTCCCTTTACACTCCAGCTCACTAAATCCCAAATGAGCCCCACTAGTCACCACAACTAACACCTCTCCTAATCAAGCCTGCAAAGGACCTAGAAGCATCTAGGCTCTGCCACCATTATTTCTGCAGCCACAGGGCATCAAGTGCATAGTTTGGAGCAATCCTCAGAAGCCTGAACGTTCAGATAAGTCAAGATACAGGTGCGTGCATTCTAACTTGTCATCTTTATGCATGTGGCAATTCAAGAGCACCATCATTTCTTCTGGCCTTCCTTCCACACTGATGGGCACGCGAGAGTTGCTGTAATCTTGTTCACTTTATGTGATCAGGTAAGGCATTCAGGCTCCTGGGTATTCACTAGGAAAGGATATGACTCTAGGTAGTACAGTATTAAGGAAAAAGATTGGTCTCCCCTCCCTTCCACCCCCACCACATCCTTTTGCTTTGATGCACTGTCCTAGAAATCTCCTGAGTGAGTTGCACTGGCTTACACAGCTTCTACCAATGTGAATCACTCCCATGATCACATTAAGTCAACACAGAGGTGGGGAAGAACTCTTTCTAAGCGTACTCAATTGCACAGTTGGGAATAGTGCACGCTTGCTTCCCTTGACTCTCTACGTACTTACTAACCTAGCTACAAAGGTCTTCATTTGGAGTTCAGGTAGCTGAAAAAGACAATGAAATGAAAACAAAAAAACAAGTCTGAAAGAGGATTCTGCTGTGCTGCTGAAAACTGATGCTCAAATAATCACCAGCAGGTTAAGGGGAAAAAAATGCTCCAATAAAACAAACAAGAACTGCAGGTTGGAAATTACCTCGTAATAGAATTTAGGAGATAACCCCAGACAATTAAGTTCAACGGTGTTGCTCCCAAGTATATCAACTTCTTGAAAAAAGCTTAATTAGACAACAATAGGCACCAGGCTCTCTCAGTCCCCAGTGTAGAGCTTTAATAATTAGAAATTTCACACACTACACAAAAAGAGCTTAAAATACAGTAATTGTTTTAATAGGAAGTGCACTTGGAATTCATCAGTAATCATCCAGCTAAAGTGGGGAGTAGGATGGCATGTTCCAGGCCCCAAGAGCCCAAGCAAGCAGCCTAGCATCTAAACTAGGGTTTGGACAAGTCTCCCTGGGGCTGGCTTTCTCTCCCTGGAGCTCAGGCAACCTGCTGGATTCAGCTCAATTCCCCAGTCTCTGCTTAAATGACAGATGCTTTGCTAATAGATACTACAGCACCAGCACAGTGTTGCTTCTCCAGATACGATTATACCAGTAAGGCTGTTCTTGATACTGGTTAGTCCAAAAGCAGCGCCGATGACCAAAATACGCCATACCAGTACAAGCCCAGTTTTGTCAGCCTGGCACTGTGGCTGCGCTCAAGAGCTTGCACAGGCACAGCCTGGCTGTTAGGAATAAAACCCAGCTTGCCCCATCCTGACTCTGATGTGGAGTCTGTAGCGTAACTTCAGCTGCATACTCAAGTGAAACAGCTAACAATCTTTACATACAGACTAGTCATTGGCAAGTTAACTCTTGACTGAGCTGAGGTTAAGCGAGCACCTCTTTTCTCATGTCCTTTTTATTTTGAGAGAGTGATCACTGCATTAACCAAACTGTGACCACATTCTGAAAGTTAGTTTTCAATCCTAAAAATGGAAAGGTCTTTTGTATTCTCATAGCAAAGTCAAAATTCTCCAGAATGAGGCGGCAGCTTGAAAGCCGTATAAACAAAGGACAAATTAATCCCTCTTTACTTTGCTACTCTTAGATTTGAAAGCTTGTAAGACAGGAGACCTTAACATTTCCACTAACAACTGTCAGAGACTCTGAGTTCAATAGAAAGCAGAGTATATTCCAAGAACTTGGCAGGATAACGAAGGTTTCTTGTTATCATACGTATCACGTGAAAATATTACCCAAGAAGAAATTTAAAACTATGTCAGTTTATCATCTCAGCCAGCTGAAAACAATAGAGGTCTGAGCAGCAGAACCATAACCAAGCCACATGTGCACTGACCAGTGTCAAGTGTCACCAGCACACAACGAGCTGGAGGAAGCACTTTTCTTCACCTGCTTCTTTTTTTTTTTTTTTAAAGCAAAGCCATGGGGCTCCAGGTAGACAAACAACGTGATGCTCATCCAGCACAAGGCTGCCCGATTCATTACACTTGAAGGCTGTGGTGACAGCAGCAGGTACGAAGGAAAGAAACTGATTAAGTATGTAAGAATTCAGGTTAGCCATTAATTTCAAAAGCACAGCAAGGAATGACTCCCCTGAAATGCATTCAGTGGAGGGAGGTTTTTTTCCTGTCGTCAGAATGAGAAGGGGGTAAGATTTCTTGGCAAGAAAAAGTCAGAACATATTTCAGTAGATATCATCTGTCTTGCACAAGAATCTTCTCCTGCTGCCAAGGAGTTGCGGATATTTGACAAACTCTTCTTCAAACTGAGTTTCTTCTGCCCTAATGGGCTTCCACAATCCCTTCTGAAGAAAAGCAGCATTCTCGTTTTGAAGTGGGGAAGGTCTGTGGCCTTACAAGGCAGATCTCACAATCCTCTTCCCCAACAGCAGCAGGAATTACCATCCTACTGGTAGCAGAACAGAAATGTGTGCTGAAATCAGAGGCTGCACACAGACAAGTATCACTGGCAGAGTGTTTAGTGTGGGATGCAGACTGTCACAAAGGTCTGCTCAGCTTTACCTGTCCTGTGATGTGGGATGCAAACTACACCAAGGAGCAAGATGGTTACCTCCCTATTCTCTTCTTCATAACTAAGTCCACCCCAATTGTATCTTTAGTAGACTGACATACTATTTGGTAGCTAAATACAATGCAAACACGATGAAACTCTTCCAATCCCCAAGGCCACCATCTAAGTAAAATTACTTCTCAGTGATTTTTTTTCCTTCTTTTCTTCCTCATCAGCATAGGTATTTTTCTAACAGTTCAGCTGCTACTTAATTTTTAAATTGGGAGGCAGAGTTGTTGCATTGTTTCATATTTCATTTCAGGGCATGTATATATGGAAAACAAGGTACAACCACAGGCTGTGTGTGCCCCCAACAGTAACACCACCAGCGAGGATGGGGGGGCAACGGCTGCCATGTCTTCTGGCTGCTCATGCTGCCAACAGTTACGCTGCCAGGCCTTCTTGTCCTTCTGCAACTTGGGTCAGCTGAGCACTCTCAGGGAGGGTATGTCTATCCGTACAACAGTTTTCCCCCATGTTTGCTTGCACATACAGCTCACACGGAGCCCAGCCACAGACATTTGGATACAGAGTATTGCATCTCCTCAACTGATTGTTCAGATGCCATCTGCTATGGAGATGCTGCTGTCAGCAGTCGCTGTTTGAAGGCCTCCGAGAAGCTCCTTTGGTGGTGAACACAGGTCTCATGCGATACAGTGCCCATACAGCAGAGCTGCAGCCAACAAGAACTTAATTCCTTGTTTGAGCCAAGGGAAGAACTGACCTGCTCCCCAACTGAGGCTCATGTTATGCTCTGCAAATAAGCCTCCCTTGTGCTGCTGCGCTCCATCGATCATGGTGATAAATGGGTTCTCAATCTGCAGAGGCATTAGCTTGACACTTCTAGATTGCTCTGTCCCCACTAGATAGTTGCAGTTAGTTAGGAGCTTATATGACGTGTAAGGAATTTACACAGGCTTAGTTTAGTTTTCAGTCTCCTTTCTCATAAGGAAAATAAATTACTTGACTTCAAAGAGTCTCACCTACTTGACGTTAAATAGCTGTATATAGCTGAGTTGTATTTACCACTAAGAGCGTAATCCAGTCACCCACCTTTCTTGCCATGGGAAAGGTTCCCTTTCGGCTTAGTTTAGTTTTCAGTCTAATATGGTTTCCTTTCTCCAGTTTTAACTACCCCATCCTGTTTTCTGAAAACATTAATTATCTTACTGAAGCACAAAGACAGACTTGAATGTCATACAGAAAAGTTCCTGAGTGTATTTCATTAAAAAATAAAACTGCTACAATAAACATGGATTTATTTTCTTCAGGAAGAAAATTAAGACTTTCCAAGCAGAGCCAGAGTTTTCAGACTTTCTGTCAGAGCATGTTCTTGCTATGCATTTGTTAAAAATAGCTCTCAAATGGGTGCACTAAAAGGGTACTTTTTTATAGGCTGTATTATTAAGACATCACATACCCAAAAGTCAGGTTGCCCATGAAATAAACCTTGTGAATACAGCCGAATACAGTCAGTGCACAGATGCTCTGCACAGCTGCTTCTGCAGGATTTCTGCCTCCGTTCAGTCACACAGATGACTGGTGCTCTGGATATTCATCAGGGCGAGGTAGAGGTGCCAGGCTTCTGCTCACTCGACTGCTAATGCTATCAGCAAAATCCCCGCATTATTTTCTGTACAAGTTGGAAGACTAGTAGCAAAGTAAGAGGGAATATGATTTACTGGTCAAGGAGATAAATACCATTCTGGAAAAATGGTCTGTATTTCTTCTTCTGCCATTACACAAGGCAAATTTTTTAAATCCAGTTTTCACAGGCAGTCATCAATTATATGTTCCTACTCTTCCTCACACCTGGCTTAGGATCTGGATACTAAAGATCACAACTTCTGCTCTGCAGAAGTGTTAAGCAATTATAGTTTCAATACCATTAAAATTATCTTTTGCACACATCATTCTTAAATAATGCTAACTTTTCTGAAAATCACATCCGCGGCACATAAAACCAGTATCCAAAATTATGGTCACTTTTATCTTAATCTCTTTGCACCTCAGTTCCCTACCTGTGAACCAGAGATAACAACTCATCAATTACCACCTGTGAAGCACGTGACTACAGTAATGATGAGTATCACTGGGAACCCCAAGGGAACATTCATGTCCCCGTGTTCAGCCAAGGGTCTGATCAGTATGACCTACCTAGCACACACTGAGGAGCAAGGACAGAACAAAATGCCAAACAGCTGCATTCTGCACACCAACCAATACAGGAATCCTGAAAGGACCATTATGCTGGATATATGCTCAAGGGGCTGAAATCAGTCACTTAGCAACTTTTCCAGCAGCATGCTCTGTCTTTTGAAGGTGGAAGCCCTAAACATGCACCAATACGCTTCTGATTTTTTTTTTTTTTTAAGGCAACAAACTGAATAAAATAAACTTCATGCTTTGGTGTGACATGGGTTACAAGGAGATAGGATGCTTTGGCTCCACTGCACTGTTCTCTACAGTGCCAATGAATGGCAGAAAGGAGTAATGGGTTGTCACAACCAGGGTCCCAACATGAGGTGGGAATGGGACACACCTTGTCAGCGACTGCCTCGGACAATTTGCTGACGAGCAAAGGGAAGGCCTGTGTTTTAGTCCTGGGCTCTACTTCTGACTTGAGAGGAAGCACACTCAAGCAACCACTGATGTGAGCGCAACTCCCCCTAACTGTCCCAATTCCTTCAGAGCACCTAGCAAGCAGATTATGCAACTGTAGGGGGTTATGGAGGAAGCAGACTATATGGGGTTTAATTAATTTATTATGCTGTATTGACTCCCATTCTCTGAAAATTGAGGGCTCCCTTAGTTGTGGGCCAATACTGTAAAAAAGATGGGTAACAAAGTTCTTCAGCAGTTCTTTAGACACTGTTCAAGAAAATGTTTGAGTTAACATCCTTTTAAAAGAGGGTCTTACTCTGACTAATCAGTCACAGCCTCGCCAGAGATACAGAGGTGATTCCACAGAAAACAATTCTGCAGCATGCATGATGTTTAGATGTGGTCATGGGCTCTTTAACCAGCAGGGAACCATAAATATCCAGATGCTGGACTACATCCTGATGGTTACATTGTGTGCTGGCAAGGAGAGAAAGTTTAGAAGCAGGCAGTTATCAAAGGAGATGGAACTTCAAGACTGCAGCTCTGCGAGACGCACAAAATAAACTGGCAGATGCTCATTTAGTATCAGTTAAAGCACAGTTATCACCCAAAAGGGCATGACTTGGGCCTTTTTCTTAAATGTCCATGTGCAGCTCTCCATCTCTGTAGCTAGTGAATCCACTGCTCTGAAGAAGAATAAGAAAGCACATACTCCTACACGGTGCTTTAACCAGATTCACATATGGTATCTTGCTGTGTTTCAGTAAGCTGTCTCACAGTGCATTGGAGTATGTCATCAAAAGAGCATGCATGATCATATTCTGAACATCTGCACCATTTATTATGTGTTGTACCCCACTCTGGGATTTCAAGGAGGGGCAGGTTATTTTTAAGTAAACTTGGTCTGTGCATCAAACTCAGAAAAGTAATGCTACCATTCTTTCTCCTTCACCACAAATCCATATCCTGGCCTTGAAGCTTCATTTTGATTTCTGATTACATGATGACCGATCACAAAGCAAACCAGTGAATCTACAGCCACGACTTTGGGCACGTGTGTCCACTTTCATATACAAAGTGGCTGATTTTGCAAGAAGAGACTTTCTGAGCTCTTGCGGTTTACCAAAATGAGTGCTGTGTATCACACTTCCAGGCTCCAAGATTGTGGAATATGGTTCCAGTGCACACTGTGTACGTTCAGCATTCTTTAACTGGCGTTGAAGCCTTTTCTAAACAGCTCTTACAGTACTTGCACTAAGAAAGTACAGGCTCCCTTTTTACCACATAAACATGTATTTTTCCCCTCAGGTTGTAGCTTACACAGCTCTTGTGTACAGAATACATGCAGCTGAACCACCATACTGTACACAGAAACAGCACAAAACTAGCAGTCCAAACACAAGACCACGAAGCAATAGTCATCAATTCAAATCAGGCTAAATTGCCATAGTACTGGACCTGCAGAGGACAGGCTGACAATCTCAGTCTTATTTGATGAGTCCCAGCAAAATTACAAGAGTATGCTGCTCTCAGCTTTGTTAAAAAAAGAAAAAATTAATATGCCTATTTTATCCGATGTGAAAACAAGACACACAAAAGCTAACCACGTAGTGCAAAGGGATGCCATTGATCAGAGGCAGGGCTGGGACGAGAAGCAGCAAGGCCATGCTGGTCTTCAGGAGGAATTTATCCCAAGTCAGATGGGGTACCACTTCCAGTAAACTAAAAATCTAAAGAGAATTTCTGTCACTAGTGAGCATTCACTCCTCACACCATTTCCAAAAACAGTATATTGTACCAGTGGAAAGTAATTATCAACCTATAGAGGGCAATGGAGGAAAAGAAAATGAAAAAGGTGAAAGAAAAAAAAGCAACCGAAAACATTAGACAATGTACCTTCTGAATTACAAGCAAGTATTTACATTTTGTATGTCAGTTAATCAGATATACTCCAGAAAAACACTACACCAAAAAGGGCAGATTAAGACTATAAATATAAACAATTTTTTGAGATATAATATTTACACATGGGACGTAACAAGTGCTGAACTATGAGAGGATCTGAACTTTTGGCCACTGGTGCAACAGTCAGAAAGGACTGCATCAATTAAGTTAGACTGCAAACAGCCATCCCCCAGAGCAGAGATGGCTTTTGTTAGAGGCGTAATTTCCCTCTCTGGCATAGCAGTCTGATATGAGCTGGTCACTACACACAAGCTGCCATCCTTCTGCTGCAGAACTTTGCTTTCTGATCTCCTGCTGTCTCCTATGCCCACAGAATACAATTTGTGTGGATCAGCAAGCTATCACACCCACCTTCATGTCCTCTAAGAGAGCCTGTGGATCTTCAATGCCTTCTGGAACACACTTCTTGTTCTCTGGGAGAGATTCAAGCTTTTCCACCAGGGCTTTTAAACCCTTCAGTTCAAATTCTGTGAGGTGAGTCCATTTGGTTGAAACTTCTGTAGCTGGAGACCCCGTTGGTGTTTTGGGATAGTCCGTGGGGGTCGTCGATTTTACGCTGTCATCTGACTCATTAGACAAAGTTCTTTTTAGGTATTTCATTACTGTGGCTTTTTGTTTTCTTCCTACACCCTCCTTCTCTTCTGAGTGTGTGCTGTTGGGTGAGGAGGAGCCATCCACCAAGGATTTGGAGTTCTTATCCAAGCTGTCATCCTTCTCCTCCCGGATATGGGCATCACAAGATTCTTCATCCATGTCTAACCACGAATCTGATGAATAGCTGTCTGTGCTACGTTTTCTTTTTGCATCTGAAAGTCAGAAAAAGAATGCTGAAATTTTACCTAATGTAATTCATAGCTTAAACACTTCTCTACCACTGGGGCTAGGTGCTGCCTATTTAAAAGGGCACTGGATAATGCCTAGTAAGTATGTGACAGGAATGGGCTCTATTCAGTTGATTTTTAATTTGGGGGGGGGTGGGTTGTTTGTTTGTTTGAATGCTGGTTTTCATTAACATCTACTCAGTTCAAATGACTGGGAAACATTTAGGAAAAAATTATGCTTTCTTCAAAGCTTCAGCCCTCTGTGCCTTCAATTAAGAGTAGGCAGAGCTCTTAAGTCACACACAATTAATTTTCCCGCAAATCCGAAAGAGACCCGATTCAGCAGCCTTACAGCTTTAAGAAGACAGCACAGAAAGAGGAGGGGAAAAGTGGTGGGAAAAAGCATGTTAAAATGCTGTACATCATCATTCTTCCAGGAACTCTGCACAACACAAAATCAACTTCTAAATACTTCTCCTCTTTGCAAGCAACTGTTGGTAAAACAAGAACCCCCACTTGTTACTGCATGAATACTCATTGATCTTCTGAGACAGAGGATTACAATTACGCTTATTTTACAGACAAGAAGCCTAAACATAGTGAGAAATGCAAGGACTGTCACAGAGTTACATCATACTGTTTTTCTAAATGTCATCCCTGATACATTCTAGGTTATTTCTCAGGAAAATTTAAAGGCAAGTTGCTGAGTCTAAAGAACTACTGATGTTAATTTTATACTATGACTCCTCCTAAAAATCCTGTTACCCAACTCCATGCAATCAAGCAGTGAAAGCAATGTAGGAAACTAGTGGCCAAGGTTCCCTAATGCACACATCTTTTCTTATTTATTAGGCACAATTTACTTTACCAAGTGAACAACATTGAATACTGCTAGCAGCAGCAGGAATTTCTGTGGAAATTAACACTGGCAACACCCAGTTAAGTCAATGCGAATTTTAATAGCAGCTGAAATGGGTACAAGATCAAGCTGCAAACAAAAACACTCTGCAAAGGAAACAGAAGTCATACAGAAAAAGTGAGTGAACAATTAATGAAAAGTTCGTTTCACAGCTTTCATGCTTTGCAATGCAGTTGCTTTGGATTAGAACAATGTGAATCATGCTTAAGGAAGGATTAATGGCCATTAAAGAAAAAGCTCAGCATCCGGTTGTTTAACAGTGAGATTCGAAACAAACGCTGAAGCCCAATTCCAAGCTGACAAATTCAGCCTTATCGCAGAGAAGCTCCTTGTCTCTATACACTCGCAATATATATGTGTTACTTGTCAGCTGGGTAACAAAGATGCAACAGGCAATGGCAGAGTGGCTGTCCCAGGGCAGCTAGCCTAGCTGCTTCGCTTTGCAGTTTCAAATAAAACCTCTGTAAGGCCAGGTGCACCTCTGTGCATTAGTGCCCAAAAGATACGAGTTGGCCACTTTATACTTCTCAGGGCAAATGTGCTGTTAGCACAGCGTCTGCAAAAATCAAGCATCTCTGTCCAGTCTACTCCTTCAGTCACGTTTGCATTTTTCCTCAGAACCAAAATGGCCATAAAATTGCTCCTGAAATACACATTTAAGCTGAAATGCCTGTGAAAAAATGGCAGTCACAAAAAATACCAGCTACCAGCAGGGCTGGACACAGCCAAATCCAGCTGCATCCACAGGGCAGGCTCACTTCCTCCCTGCATCCCTCCAAAAAAGCTTCACCATGAAGTACAGCACAGTTTATTTTGTGTGCTGAGGTGGTGGCATGCAACACTCCAAAGCAGCTCCTCCTCGCTGGTCTGTGCTAATACACCCCCATGTTTCTCTTAGAAAAATAAAGAGGATTAGAAAATATCTTAACCAGAACATTTAAGAAACACGAGGTTATCCAGCTTTTATTTAACACTGTTTTTTCCTTTGTCCACAGTAGCTAGCACACTCGCCCACCTCAAAGGGCTATATAATCAGCTTATGTCATTCTCCCATTTTACAGCTGAGGAAACAGATGCTTGGGAGAAAGCACGATTTGCTCATTGTCAGACATCAAATCTAGGGCAAACCCAGGAATCAGAATCCAGGCTCTTGGATCCAGGGCCGAAGCCCCTTCTCTAAGGCACACTGCCTTGGGGAGCTATTTTACAATTGACTGAAGCACAAAAGCCCAGTCTAGATGGGAGAAGATAGCAGTGATAAAACAGAAGAAGGTGAAAGCAGATATACATCCCTAATGCTACCAGTACAGTCTCATTAACAGAAATTGGTATAAATCGACACAAAGAAAATTATGTTTCTGTCTTCCTATGCTGTGGCTCTGCTGAACAGGAACTAATGGCTGTAACGGGGGAAAATCGCGAGCGTAGATAAGGCCTAAAGAAAGAGAGGGAGATCATGTTATGGAAGTGTGAATAATCGACTCCAAGTAATGCTCTGGTGCTAGGAGAAAACAGGCTTCAAGAGAGATCTCCACTTTCTATCTCTTGCTCTAACCTAGGCAAACAAAAGGCAAGAAAGGAATGGACCACCACGGCATACTGGGAGCCTATTCCCCTCAGAAGCAAGCACACAGGGAGGGAGGGCCAGTGATTCTGTTCTGCCAGCTGCCACCACTTCCTCGCCACTGGCTGTCTGCACAAGACAGGTCCTGCTGTCCTAGCTACACCTGGGTATGGACAGACAACAAATAATCTAAATCTAACCTCAAAATGAACCATCACCAAACAAGTGCCCTGTGGGCTGTTCTCTGCGACCTGGCAGTTACATGATACCTTGCCTAACTCTACCTTTGGGGACAGCACTTGCTATTAACCTGAAGTGTATCAGTCTGTTCTGGGGCGCTAGGGGATTACAGTACTGTTGCACCATCAGATTAAGAGTGGACTGCTTTCAAAGGACAACAACTGTCTGCTCCTGTTGCCAATTAAAAAAAAAAAAAAGCCAAGGGAATCAATAATGAAAGGATAACTTCAATGTGAAGGAGTTCAATTTTGTGTTTTCAAGTGTTTTGTTGTAATGCAACATGCCATGATTTTTATTTATTCATTTTAATGAAAACAGTAGCTGACAGAGTTGCTATGCTGTGAGCTGAGGCCCTACATAAGCATAATCAGGATTTACTTGGTCAAGAAGTACATTTTAAGCGCTATATTACCAGGGTTCCACTGACTTGGAGGTTTTTGGTTTATAAAGTCTCTTCATGGAAAAGAGTTCCTACTAAGTGCAACTGTGTTTTCTTCTGAGCCAATACCAGGTTAGAACTCCAGTTTCAGAGTGGTTAGCCAGTCTGTGCTCCCAAATGACTCAGTGCAAAAAGACCTTCACCCCTCTCCATCTCAAAGCAAATAAAACCAGCTTATACAAACCAGTCAGTGATATAACTCAGTGAAGAGGAGGAGCAGCACAGGCTTGACCACATAACAGAGAGCTAGAAATACCTTTTTTTCTATAGCAGTTCACTTCCCTGTGATTCTGGGCAAATCACTTAACTCTCCCAACAGTTATCCACTTGTACAAGAAGGATAATTATACAGTTTCTTTCCTTGCTGAAAAGCAACTTGCTGTATTACAGAACATAAAAGAAAGGGAGGGGAGTGAGGTATAATTATTAAATCTTTCTAAACTCTTTAGAACAATCCAGTGTGTAATATCTACCTTGCCATTCCCAGCTCCAAACCCTGACACTGTGACTTGGGAGCGGCAGTTGCCCTTGGTCTGCTGAAAACAGTAATGGCATTTTCATTAGCAGAAGAAAACCTGAGCATACTGGAAATGTATCACTGCATGGAACACCCCACACTGAAATCACTCAATATAGTCCAGTACCTGTCTGTCATAAGCAAATCTATTCTACCCCCTGAGAAGAGGGAGGAAAAGAAAGACATGGCTCCTTCACCATGCCAGAGGGCATATTTTCTTCATCCATCAGGCTTAACATACAGTTAGAGCCATCCTGTTAAAATTTTAGCAATGGGAATCTTAAAAGCTCCAGGCTACAGAGAAAGTGCATTTTTGATAGCCCAGTATCTTCGCCCAATTACTCTTTGTCAGCTCACCCTCAAGATCCATATCTCACTGAAGGTCAATTGTGGTTGAAAATATCCAGTACAGACTCATCCATTGTAAGAGTAAAAATAATGAAGACATAGCCATCCTGAAACAGTGCATGTTCAAATCTAGTAGGAAACCCAAATAGGATCCCTTTCTGATTTCAACTGGCAGGACAAATGTCACAGTTGAGAGGGACAAGGAAAAGAAAAAAAGAGAGAGAAATTGCGTGCTTTTACAGCAGCCTGTGATTGCTGTCATGTCATCATTCCCCTGAGTGTTTGCCCTTCTGAAGAAGGGATCTGAAAAAAGAACAGTCTCGCACACTAACCAGGAGGCAACTGCCTGAAAACTCATTCTGGGCCAGAAGAATGGGAAAGGAAGCCACAGTCATCATCTTCCAACTCATTTAGAAGGGCAAACATTTTTAGTTAGGGAGTGGGAACACTGAGGTGTGTTTTTTTTTCCTGTCTAAAGTTTTGTGAGTCGAGACATTTAGAAAAACAGAAATACAAAGAACAATATAAGTTGCTGTATTAGCATACAACTATCGGGACAGAGGTATCGCAACACAATCACAGCAATACATTTTCATGAGTAGGCAATGTAACTCAATTTAGCAACCTCGATGTCAAAGCAAATAAATACTATGTAATGAAAACATAGTATGAAAAGTCTAAAGATAACCTTAAAACACAACTGCTGATGAACTCAGTTTTCTGTGTTCTCCAAAGACGTTCTCTGTCACCACAGTAGTCTCCTTTTTTCATGCAGAATAGGTTCTTTACCAATTCTATGAAAATTACCACCTTGTGAATCCCAGAGACCACGGGCAGCGTCCTATGCTCTCTCTGGTAGGTGTCCTCCTCAACTAATAATCAACTGTTCCTTCTTAGCTTCTGAGATCCAGTAAGACCACTGTATCAGAAGATATATAAGAAAACAAAGCAGGACAACTCTAGGGTGAAAAATAGCAAGTTCTACCATCCAAAAGGAAAGGTAGAAAGTAGACATTTAGAACAAATCATGTCAAGGAAATTATTTAAAAAAAAATAGGAGAAACATTACGATTATTCAAGAGAAATTTCTGGAAATTAATACAAGGATGTGAAGAATTTTTTCATAAACCAAGGAGGACAGAAGACAATTAAATCTATTGAGGGGTCTGCAGAGCAGTTAAGTACTTTGTTTCATTACTCTTCAAGGAGAATAATGGGAAATTCTTTCTCAAGGGATACTCTCTCATAGGAAATCAAGAAATTGCTTGCAGATACAGAAGTCTCTAAGGAAGAGACAATTTAAGGACCTAGCACTTCCGAAGAAAAGCTTAAAAACAAAGTAGTGGGGGTTTGGAACACTGACCTCATTTGGATCTCCTATCCCACAGCAGCTGAATGACATTAAGATATAGACACCACAGAACAAAAATTTCAAGGATTACAGTTCATAAAGATTTGAGTCAAAACGCTAGACACTGAGACCAGTTAAAAGAAAAAACAAGCAAGTATTTGAAACAGTATTACTCACACAGAACAAAGCAGCGCAGATTTGTAAAGGTAAACAGTGCACCTTTACTCCATTGAATTTGACAAATGCCAAAGTGAAAGATCCAGCAGATACAGTAGATTTGGGCTTTTGAACCACAATCCCCAGTTAAATAATTATTTTAAGGTTAAGATTCTGCCAAGAAATAAAAAGGAAATTTCTGACAAAAGAAAAGTATACATCTGTCTCTCCTGGAGAGGAAGGCCCTGGATGTCAATGTCAGAGATTTTATCAGCATGCTAATACTCTGAAGTCAAGAGATAGCAGGCAGGTGGATGAACTACATGCTGTCAGTAGATACCACTTCACTAAGCTGAAAGTACTGATCCATTCAAGACAGTAACAACAGCTCAAGATCTGCCCAGCCAGACACTCCCAGCACCTACCTCAACTTGGCACCTGCAGCCACACAGTAGGGCTGCAAGTCAGATCAGTTCATCAATCCCACTGAAAGCAAATATATTCATTTTTTGGTAGGGTTAATTTTCAGTCAGACCACTGAACTGATTCAGCTCAGAGGACAGCTGCACAATCTCTAGAGTTCACTAAACAGAATAGTCTTGTGAGAGCAGCATGTTTCTCACAGTACCTTGGAATTACCATCGGACTATGCCCAAACAACAGCAAAACAGTTTAATATTCACTTCCCAGTAGGCCAACAACTGAAGCCACCACAGGAGACAGCAAGGCCCAGACAATGCTGCCACCAAACCATTTTTCAAATAGCCAGGCTCCTTTTCCTGATGCCTTTGCACTTGGCGCTCTTTGGTCATGCAAAATAATCCTTTTCCCTCTAGACTCTAAACATCTATGGTTACCAGTGAGTTTTTGTATGATTTGAGTATCTCTCAGCTAGTAACTGGACTGAGGTGCATTTTGTGGGGATCACCAAACCATTATTGGTAATTACTGAGCTGGGCTGGAATTCACACTGGTGATTTAGCTGAAAAAGGTCCCATCTCAATATCCTGAACCATCCATTCCCCACATCTAATTTGTTTTGAAATTACACCTCAGCGATCTGGCACCCCCACCCTGCCTGCAGGACGAACGTCCTTCCATGCCAGTGGTTTAGACAACAGGAGGTTGTTCCTTATTTGCCAGGGAATGCAGTTATCAGAGTTTTGTCATTGCTTTTTGAAGAACTGAACCAAGGGGCTAATTCATCCTTTCCTCTAGGATGATCCTGCATTAAAAGAAAAATTCCTCCACACAAGAGTTCCTGCTTAACTAACCCTTCTGATCAGGGTCTCACAGAGCAAAGAAGAGACACAAAATGTGAAGCACCCAAATTCCTAGGGATTCCAAGAAAATTTCCTTGTCTATCTACACAGACTATTAGCTCCCTCAAGTTATTCTTGGTCTGTAAAACTCACTGGAGAGTGATGCCTGCCTATGCTTTCTTAAATCCCTTCTACTAAGAATTATGCTAGTAAGTGATAATTTCCCTCCTCTGTCTCGAAACTGAGGCAGTTCCAACCATGCCAGGTTCACTCCAAGCGGTATCTCAAGGAGCAGAAGGCACGTACTTTAGTTCTCCTCCACACTTCATATGTATCAGTTAAGCTTTAGCTGGTGCTTGCGCTACTTTCATCCCTTGTGTGCTTAAAAGCAGTGAGGCAATATGGTCCACCATCTTCTTCCATTAAAGGGAGGAAAAAGAGGGCAGTTCAGCACAGCAACAACTGGAATTGTCACACATTGATGTAAAGCTCGCATCAGTGCCAAGGTAATGCCTTCCCGCTTCATGCACATTTATTCGTCTCTGCTATGGTCCATTTTCAGCTATTGTTGTAAAAGTTTATTTGACTTCCCTGTACTTAGGTTATAGATCATGTAGATTTGTGTAGGTGTTTTCTTGGTTTTGTTATTCTGCAGAACTAGTAGTCAGTCACCAAATAGAGAGAACTAAAGTAGAGATTGAAGAAAAGAGAAAGAAGCCAGGTTTAGTGACCATAACACATTCTGTAGAGGAGATGCTCTATAAAAGGACTAAATATCCATCCTACCAGAGCACATTTGCAATGCACACATTTCTGGCTACTAAGGTACTGTGCCAAACATGGCAGTAAATCCTCAACTGTTTGGCAGATCATCTCAACACAAACGTTACTGAAACCAAGGAACAAACGCATCCGAAAATCATTTTTTCTGGGATCCATTTCCCAAGGGAATGTTCAATAAATATAATTCAAAGTAGGCTGGTACTTCATGGAAATACTTAAGAGTCAAAACCTTCCCCACCCCAAAATAAAGAAATAGTTCATTAGAATTTCTACAGTTCTTAATTCAATTTATAATCTGCTTTGCAGAAACCAAAGCAGTAACTAGCCTAAGGTAGTAGCATCGGTTCTGAATACGCACTCAGAGGATTCACTCACCAATTAACATTGATTCTTTCTGGTACTCTTTGCTGAGGTGGCAGCGCTGGGTCACACAGGACACGTATCTCTCCAGAACATACCAGCACATTTCATAGTAGAAAGGATAACGGAATTTGGCATGCACCTGAAAGCAAGATCGAGACAGTCAGTCCATGGGGAAGGGAGAGAAGTTTGCAGCACAAGGGCCAGTCATCATTCTCATCATGTTATCAAGAGCACAAACAGTATGCGGGAGGGGGAGGGGAGAGAGGGTGGGAGCCGAGTGAGATGTATGCCTTCGGCATACCAAATGAGGAAACTGCCTGCCTGCCTGCCATGATAGCATCATTTCTTGGTTCACTAATTTGTATCCTCTTGGGGTGGTGGGAGAGGAAAGGGTTTGTGTTCTTGTGAAATCATGAAACTGATGGATGGCCCCTACAGTATTATTTGCCTACTGTATAAACATAGGGTGGTCACATACAGATGTTAGTCACTAAAATTCAAGTTAAAATAAAGGTGGGTTTTTTTTAATTTCCTAAACACTATCACATGATTTTTATCAAAATGGCAGCATTACCTAAAATGAGTCAAGCAGGAAATAAATCTTCGTCAATTACAGTCTTCACGACAATGATCACACGAATTCTTGATTATTGATAACTACACGTTAAAGGTAAAAATCCCTTATGTGGTTTACACATAATATTTTGGTAACAAGTTAGTTTTTGCCATAAACAGAATAGAAAAGCAGGATTTTGACAAAAAATCCTGTCAAGCTGTGCGCTTTTTCTTACATCTCAGACCTGTTGTTCTCACACAAAAAGCTTATTCTCCAACACTATGTATTTGTGAGATTATTTCAGATTCAACAGAAAGCAGAGTGGTTTTCCTTCCTCTACAACATAGTTTTCTGTCTATGGGAGGTCACTGTACCAAAGAAGAATCTGGGAAACTCCTAAAATGCAAGAACATATGTATATTTATTGTGATTTGTTAAAAATGGATGCCATGCATCTTGCATGCACTTGTACTTACACTGTACACTTCTTTCTCCTGGTGGCACAGAAATTTGCATTTTGCAGGCTTGCATGCATGCATTGCAACTGGGATTATAGGGACTGCTTTAAAAATATTCTATGCATATTAACTGCTCACCTAGCCAAGAGCTGTCCACCCACCTTTAATGAAAAGCTTGACTGCACTAGAAAGGAGCATTATCTTAGAAAGCCCTTCATAAAAAACAAAACCAAAACAGCACCCCACCCCAGCTCACCCAAAAACCAGTGAAGTCTAAACAGAACCACTAATCCAGCACCTGGAAACTTAGATTCAGCTCTGCAAAGCAGGCAGTGTTGAAACATCTGCATGGCGATATAAGGATTGAGCACACTTACTAGAATGCCCATATTTGAAAACTGTCCCCAAGGTGGACAGTCAAAGAACTTGCTTCTGTTCCTCGGGCACATGAAATGCAAACACTTTTAGCAGTAAAACAAAATGTAATGAAGGGAAACATACTGTATTGTCCCACTAAATGTATCACAGTGTAGGATTTAAATACTCCATGGCAATTCCCAAAAGTTAAGACCTCTTAAATTCAACACAAATGTAGCTGGCAAATCTGTACTGCACGTTGCTATGGGCTATGCATCCAGCGACGCTGCACCTTTTCACGTATTTCCCTGTATTGTCTGCTACAAAGCACATGTACTAAAAAAAAGAAAGAGAGGGTGGGGGGAAGGCAAAAGCCAACCAACATCCCCCTAAATGTGAGAACATTTAACCCGAGGGTCTTTTTGCATTGGAGAATATTTTTCCTTTGGTTTAGTTATTTGTCATAAAGAAGAGATCGAGTCACTTATCACGATTACAGAACACAGGGGAAATTAGCCATGCTGAAATATATGCTAATAAAGGAACTCAAATTTTTCCAAGAGAGCACTGCAGGAAACAAAATTTGCAAAGAATTGACTTACAAACAGGAAGCCGCCTTCCACCCCTCAGCCTTCAAAAGGTTTTCAGCCACATGCCTGGGAATATTAAAGACATCATTGCTCAACATTTGTTGACAGATTCTGAGCGTCACCAAATTTAGTTGTTACCAATGTTAATTCAATGTGAAAGACAAGGCAGTAATGCATGCAGTGCTCCCATTATGTATATCAATCTTTAATATTCAATTTGAGTTCCTAATTGCCTCACTATCACTGTTCCAACCCACAGCAAATCCCTCCATGCCTCCATAATTCACTATTTGCCCAAGAAGGCTCTGCTTTTACAAACCTTCAGAAGTAAGAGCTACCATATGTAGCAAGAGATACTGTGCAAAGATCTACGGTGCCTTTTGCCAGTAAAGCAAGACTAACAGTACTTTAAAAATCTTCTAAACTTTGCCTTATGGAGAAGTACAGAGGAGTACATTCTTTATCATATCCTTGGACATTTATTAATTATAATGGATGTGAACTGCATTATGTGCATGTCTATACATTTTCCATTGTACACTTACGGTGAAATGAACTCTTATGGGGAGGAGGGGAGGAATAAGAGAAAGAAAGAAAGAAATTAAAAATGTTCTGTGATGAATTTAAAGTGTAATATCTGATACAGACACTGCCAGAGGACTAAATCCCCCACCAGCAGGGAAATACACTAGATCATCTAATAGGCATTTCCAGCTCTAACTTCTGTGATTAATAATTTACAATCCACTGAATAAATTTTTTAATTATTCCTGTACAGCAAGAAAAATCCTCTCTGGAATATGATCCATTTCTTCAGTTCAAAGTGAAATTATTTTAGAGACTTATATCCCCCTCCAAAAACAAAACAAAAAACCCTAAACAAGTAAGGCACGCATTTTCCTTAAGAAAGTATTAGTCTCTTCCACAATGTCCATTAAAATAATTACAAACTCCACTTGTGTTTAATCAATATAATCACAACATTGAAACACAATTTATGGTTATTTACAAAATAATTAATCTATCCACTTTAAACGTTATCTTACATTCCAGAAAACAAAATCAGTAGGAAACACCATCATCTGTGAGTGACCACCTTACGTAGCTATTTTGAGTGCTTTTGTCCCTATCCATGTTCCAATATCTTAACACAGTTAAATTTAGATGAGTTGGGAGTAAGTTTGACACGTTCTTCCTCTTCAGTACAACAGAGCTGTAACAGCCCTATGCCAAGATGATGAATCTCTGCACAGCAGCCTGCTTTGCAGTTATTCAAGCTGGTCTAGCAGAGAGCTAAACAGCTTGGCCTATTTGACTAGCTGTTAATTGGCCTCTAAGAAAGCCAGACTGCAAAATGAAAGTCTCTACAAACTGTAAGGCTGGAGAGTATTTGTTTACCTCAATAGCACATTAGGAGCTGTTTCCAACAATAGACATGTTTTTTATTACTCCTTAAAACTATTTTTAAATGGCTATAACCCTCTTAAAAAGTCTCCCAGGGATATGAGAAATTAAGCTAGAATAAGCATGACAAGTATATAAACTAGGCAATTTTATCAGGCTGTAAATCAGCACTACTGTTTCAACCACGTATTTATTCTTGTCTTAGCTGCTAAAACAATAACAACTACACCTAGCATAAAAATGACTCTGAATATCAGCAAAGATGATTAAGCATTATATAGCAGGTTTAAACACAGTGAAAGCTCCACAAAATTGCTCTGTGCAAAATGAAGAGGGAAAACACACGTGTATTACACTTTGAATTGAGTGTGGCAAATTACTTCGTCAATCACATTGTGTATTTTACTTCTGTGCTACACACAATGGGAAGAACAATACTGTTGAGAAACTCATTTGCAGTATGTTCACACTGGCAAATTTGTGTGAACTACATACTGCACTGCGTCTGCTGTACTAGCCAGTGTATGAATAGAATTATTTGAACACAGAAATTAAAAAATTTGGTTGGCAAAGCAAATAAAGTAGTACACACTAGAATCCTATTTTGAAAATATTTACCCCTTCAAGATTCCTGCATGGTATTTTTAGGACTAGGGTGGGTGTGTGTGTTATTATTTCTAAATAACAGTATTGATTTTCCTGCCTTTTATCAAACTTCTGTATGCCTTAGTTGCATAGCTTACATTTTGCTTCTGTCTAGAAATTCTTGCTATTCTTTGACTGTTCACACAGCTTTGTTATTATACGGCTGCCTACGAGCACAAGTTTTGTGAACACAGGTACAGGCTATGCATAACACATTGCTAGCACACAGCAACATACAAGCACCGAAATTATTTCTGTGAAGTCAAGGAAACTCTGGGCTGTTAGCTTTCACTAGTCTTTTTTTAAAGCACTTAAGCATTTTTCAAAGGAAAAGAAGAACTACACAGACTTTAAAGAAAATCTAAACCAAAACTGACAGGCGTAAAGGTCTGATTTGGGACTTCCAAGTGTTGCGGTATCCCTTTCCAAAAAACTCTGACAATCCAACTCTGATAATCCAACTTGCAGAACCTTCCTATAGGATCAAGGTGCTAGCGACTTTTCAAAGGCATTTCAGTGTAACTGGCTGGTAAGTTCCTAAAAGTTACCAAAATACTTGACTGTTATGGGGAAATCTGTCTCCTGGTATAAAAGCTTAGGAGATCAAAGCTGCACCCAGCTTCTGGAGGAGAAGGACCTGACATGAAACACTACCGAGCAGTTACGACCCAAGGTATGTGATCTTGGGTTGCTCAAGTCCTGTCAGAACAAAATGTCAGCTCTTCTACTACTTCATGAAAGAGAGTTTCCTTCCCATCTTCCCCATAGACATAGATGGAAATAACTTGTTTCTGGCATCGATCCTTCCTCCCAGTCCTCACTTCTCTGTTCTCCACACAAGTTACCTGTGCTAGCATCTTTCCCAGCAACAACACACCCTCCCCTTGAGCACCTGCAGCATATATATATCCAGCATCTACTGCTAGTTCTTATTTACAGCACTCTGAAAACCTTCCTGTGCCTAGCACCTCCGTCTAGCCCCTTCCTGCTTCTGCCATCATAACTTTTTCCTGTCCAAGTCCCTTTTCTCTTTCTTAAGACACTTGAAATTCTTGCTTGGGACACCTATTCAAAGCCAGGATGAACTCCACTCTGGTCTCTAGCTCCAGTTCTGCTCTCTGCTACATTCCCTCTATTCTAATTCCCCTGAATTTGAGATTTTGTCTTCATCTCTTACACTAAGAATTCATTTTTCTCCTTAATATTCCTCCTCTTCATCAAAGTGACTCCAGGAAACCAACTACTCCCACCACTGTTTTGCAATGTGAAGGCCTTGTACCCCCTGTGAAGTAAGGGAGCAGTCCCTTCCTAACACAACACTGGCAGAGAGAGGCAGCGGGGAGGACGCCCTTCCTCTCACTGAGTCAAAGATACGTTTCAAAACAATACATATTTGCTTCAGGCCTATGCACTTTCACTGCAAAGAGAAGGATTTGAGGAAAAAGCCCACCTGGAGCCTGAATTGTGCCCTCTTGGAGAAGTGAACAACAGTGATCTGTACTGATGTCCAAGACACACGATTTTAAGACTTTTTAGTAAAGAAGAATTACACCTTCCTGCCATTTTGCCAGCCCACATCTCCATTAACGCCACAGCTGGCACCTGTGCCAGTGGTTTACCAGCACCGTCTCCATGCAATGCCTCCAAAAGAGTCAGTCACAAAAAGTCCCCATCTGAATTTGCTCATACCACTGTTCCATTTTTGCATGCTAGATGTCCCGTTTATTAATCAAGGATAAAATTTTCACTCCCAACAATGAGGCTGCACAGTAACCTCCTCCAAGATGTACTACTATTTCCACCAGGTAGATGCTACAGCCAGATGAACATCACAACGTTCAGATTAATGTCACACCCCAGACCCTCTTTGTTCCAAGAAATTCCTGCATAGTATCGAGTCACTGTAGAAGAAAATCCTGCAAAGTATAGAAGGTGTTGTTTCATACGCAACTTCAGTGTAGCTTTGTCAATTCAGCTGTGGACAGCAGAACCATCCTAGTCCCCTTAGTTCTCCAGGCTCAGGTATCCATTCCAGGTGTGCAGAGATATGATAAGCAGGGGGTTACCAGAAGTACTGGTACAAAGGTCTGTAAAGCGCAGTATGTGTTTGTGCAAAAGGGAAGGTGTTTATGAAAGTTTAACAGGCAGACAAAAGACACAGAAGGGACACGTCTGTGGGAAGTAGGGAAAAACAGATGAGTAAATCCCACTAAAAATAGCCAACATTTGAAAGTCTCATTACTTCACGTTTACCTCTTGTTTCAACGACTCTGACATGGAGCTCCCACCGCTTCTTGTTTGTCAGAAGGGAATATGAGAGAGAGACTATGACAGATCATAGTCACAAAGAACTGTTCAGTTAAAAAGAGAATCAAGTATCCTTACCCTTGTTCTGTCCTCAATTTCATAGATGCGAAGCTGCATGGGAACATTAAAGCTATGCAGGATATTTCCACCAAACACCAGAGAATCTACTGGAGTATAAACCGCATGTATCCACCCTAGAGAGGGAAAGAAAGAACTGAGAATGCCTCATGCTATGTAGTATTACAGAGCAATTTATAATCCAATTTTAACAACCCCATGAACCCCATTCTGCAGGGGATGAGAGGTTAAAACAGCGAAAGGTTAAATGGTATGCTCGTAGCCACACTTTCAGACTAGTCATAGCAGAAGAATGGCATCTTATGATGTACAGTCTTACAACCCTCTGTAAATTGGGTTCTTCTATTTATTCACAGAACAGTTACAGTGTTTACTGAGAACACACAAGCTTGTGACTCAACCACATCCATGACTAAAAAGTAAATTCAGTCTGTTCAGTACACTTGGCCCTCAGATGTATCTACTGGCACCATCCAGTAGGGTTGCAAATCATGTTAGCAGTGGTGGTGGGCTGGGGCTGTGGAACTGGACTGAGTCCACATCAAACTTCTTTCACACCAGCACCAGAGCACGCATCTTCAGATGTCAACAATTTCAAATTATTACCAGGCCTCCTTCAGAGGTTGTTTCATATCCTGCTATCAGCTTCCTGAAGCAACCGAAATATCTTTTTCACTGCAAGCCCCAAGTTAAGGGATTTAACATTTCTACTACTGAAGCTGATGAGGCTGTTCTGACCCAATCCTGCAAGGGACTGAATTAATTTTACAGGCTCCAAAGCAAGGAAAGAATCTTCTATCACAACAAAAAATCCAGGCATGGCAATTCAAGCAGCCACCCACCAGCTCCTCTGCTTCTCATTGTTTGCTTGGTATGTCAGTAGCTGAAGGCCTGGCTATGCAAGACTGTAGCCTCTGATCTCTGTAGTGAAAAAGGAATTGATCCTGCTAATGATCTGGGACCCACAGAGACCCGACACTTTTTTTTTTTCTTCTTTTTTAATGAAAAGCATTGCAATTTATAAACCAGCAGACAGCAAAGCAACATAGGGGGCAGTCAATTTCCTCCTAACTGTGCAGTACTTTCCATTAAAGCTGTGGCAGCTTTCCTTCACTTCAAGATCAGCAAGGGAGCAGGAAAATGCCATTCAGCCTAAAGGGTTCTCCAGCTAGCAGCCACGAAAGCTCTCCTCCGCAACAATCTTTAGACCGTAAAGCCCTCAAAGCTGTATCTGAGAAGTCCTTGAGCCACAGCAGATGGCAGAACCGGGGCTTTCATTTAAGGGCATATTGGTAGGGCAGAGGCAGGAAGAAAAAGAAATCAGCATTAGAATTTTCACCCTGGAAACACAAGCTCATCACTCTGGATACATTTTTCTGAATTTCAGAATCACAGAATGGTTGAGGTTGGAAGGGACCTCTGGAGGTCCAACTCCCCTGCTTGAAATGGACCACCTAGAGCCACCTGCCCAAAAGTATGTGCAGATGGCTTTTCAATATCTCCTAGGATGAAGACTCCACAACCCCTCTGGGCAACCTGTTCCAGTGCTCAGTCAATTCACAGGTCTGATTCCACATGATAAATGTGATGCATATAAAAAAGCAGGTGGCTTATGGCTCTGGCAGCTCTTGGTATTACTGCATCTTTCCTGCTCCAGTTAGTATAATTTCAGTTAGAGTCGCTCACAATGATCCAGCCTGTTTATTACTTCCAAATCAAGAAAAACCAACTAGAGAGGATTTTTATTTTTTCATGTAAGGGTAACGTGTCAACTACATACATCAAAACTCTTAAAAACTCTTCACAGCTGAAGTAGTTCACCATCTCACGTCAAATGCATCAGTCTGTACTAAGAGCAAACTATGGGGAAAAAAGCAATCTTCTTGATCCTAGTCTTTGGGAAGGAAAGAAGATCCAAGATCAAGGCAGTTGAGGCCACTGCTTCCACTAGGTAATCAAAGATTTATGTGAGGGGGTTGGGAGAAAGAATGGAAACCACATGCTGAAGCAAGTCTGTTGCTGGGGCCCCAAAGCCAACTTAATTGGATAGGTACTGAAACACAGGGTCAATCTGAGTGACAATTCACCTTGTCAGTTTTAGAGATGAACAAAACAAAGCTTGAAAAAGTGAAATGACTTTGTCCATGGCCATACAACTGAGTAGTGGCAGAAGACAGGTCAAGAAACAGCCAGTTATCTGCAAAACATCAGAGAGTCCCACAACTACCTGCCACTGCAGTTTGCTCAGCACAGACCAGTCAACGTACAAACATAGTGGAGCTAGTGGATGCAAGAAGTTATTTTAATGGAATGATCAACATCATTCTAAATACAATGTGTCGTGGCTTAACCTGGCTGGCAACTAAGCACCACGCAGCCGCTCGCTCACTCCCCCCCTCCCGCAGTGGGATGGGGGAGAGAATGGGGAAGGAGAAAAAAGGTTAGAGCTGTGGGCTGAGATATAGACAGTTTAATAAGAGAAAATAATAATAATAGTAATAATAAGAATGGTAACAGAATATACAAAACGAATGATGCACAATGCACTTGCTCACCACCCACCGACCGATGCCCAGTCCGTCCCGAGCTGCGATCGCTCCCCGAGCCGCGATCACTCTCCCTGCAACCGACTGACTAACAAACTCCCCCCCGAGCATGACATTATATGGTATGGAATAGCTCTTTGGACAGTTTGGGTTAGCTGTCCTTGTTGTGCTCCCTCCCAACTTGTTATGCACCTGGCCAAGCAGGAGAAGCTCAGAAAGTCCTTGAGTAGTCTGAGCACTACTTGGCAACAACTAAAAACATCAGTGTGTTATCAACATTCTTGTAGCACTAAATCCAAAACACAGCACTATGCTAGCTTCTATGAAGAAAATTAACTCTATCCCAGCCGAAACCAGGATACAATGTTATCAAATATTTACAACGTAGGTAAAAGGAATAACTGAGCTGAAACCTGGCTTTTTAGTCATATATGAAAGGTAGAAAGGAGATACCCTTCACTTTATAAGAAATAAACCAAAATCACATCAATGCAGTTGTTCAAGTGTACGCTTTTACTACAGCCACGCAGTAGCCTCCTACTAGAAATTATATTTCCTCAGTGAAAATTTCACACTGGAGTGCAGTTGCTTTCCTTGTTTCCCGCTCTTTGGGTTTCAGTCTCATCATACCTTCCCTGACCTCTCAACTCTGCCCCCACTAGATGCCAAGGGTCTTCCTGTTAATAACCACTAGACTTCCTCGGTACTATTTTTGGGAGAAATGTGAAAGGATCTATCACTGGCTTTAGCCAATGCTCCAACAAATGGCGTTCCAGACATGCCAAACCCTCAACAGAAAGATTAACAAACATGAATATGGTTTTGATCCTGTATTGTTGAAGAGCTGGTAAAGGTGCAAAATTAAAGTCTTCCATAAAGTATCTATCTGAGACAACCTCTGTTTCTGCGGATAATGTATTTAATTCCTACTTACATTTATAAACCAGGTCTAAACTCATTGCTACCTTCAACTCCTAACTTCTGAACTAACTAAACACCAGGTCCTTCAAGATGCTCGTATTTCTAATAACAAGACTGAAAATAACTGCTTTTTATGACACAGTTCTCAATAGCAAAACCCTGTAATAACGATGGACTAAAATCTATCAAGGTTGGGAAAATAAAAATAAACAAGAGACCAAGCAACTAACAAAGTCATTAACTGTAAAGTCCTTGGAAGTAAAGTTCCTACCCCAAGCAGGGTGTAGGATGATTTCCAAGCATAGAGCAGAGACTGATAAGGACGATGCCCGTGGGTACCATCCCTTCACTGTTGGGCAGCGTTGAGCTAGGCACACAGCTAAACCCCAAGGAATCCCCAGATACCCAGCAGTTCATGTGCTCCCACATGCAGGATCCAGCTCACAGCCCCTCTGCCAGCTACAGGACGCAGCCCTGTCAGAGGAGTCACCTGCTCATAAGATAGATTTTGGCCACTCAGCTGTATAGTGATTTTCAGTCACACTGCATCCCAAAATAATTTCAACTTGCCTGAGGAAGGTACATGCAATATAGAAACTACAGAGACACAAGCACCAAGAGGTGTATTCCAGGGACACAGGACACTATGGGCGAGATTACATGAAAAAAGATGGAGAACTGACAAGATAGAAAACCACAGGGAGATTGGCACAGATGTTACAAAGGAAAAAAAAAAAATCTCCTGTTGTAATATTAACAAGGCTGTGCACAGAGAAAAACCAAAGAGACCAGCACCAGAAAAGTAAAAGTAGGAAGAAACAGAGATGAGCAGGAAACAGTTTCCATGAGGGTAATATATTGTGGAAATGAGCTCTAAGAACAGATAAGCTTGGATGGCACATTCAATTCATTCCCACAGCTTAGATATAAGCACAACTCGGAAATAAACTAAGGATGAATGTTCATTGTGACCATTGCAAACAAGAACACCCATCTTCTAAGCTTCCCAATTACAAAGGTTTTTAAAGAGGAAGATAGACCTCCAGAATAGGAGCAAGCTGCACGTATGCGTAAGACAAAAAAGATGGCCAAGGGGATTGCTTTAATATGATCCACACCGATACATCCCACCTGTCTCGCCTTCAGCTATGCTGTTACTTTTCGCCAGATGAATTGACAGGTCTATTGATGTCACTCTATGCTGTACAGCCTGTCATGTCTGCTCATGTATGTTTGCATCTTTCAGCTCTCACAGCAAAAATTTGCCACGCAGCCTCCAATACAGACACCTCTGAAGCAAGTGTCATCAATTCTGTCCTCAGTGACTGCTTTCTACTGTTCACATAAACCCTGGTACTACTGCACAGCCCTCTCTGTGTTTCATGGGTTAGCGCGAGACAGGAGATACCTCTCTTCTTGGTAATACTCTCAAAAACTGTAATATTCTCAAAAAAAAAAAAGTGGAAAGCAACACAGAATAAAATGCCACAAATTGAATTTTATCCTTAATGCTAAAAAAAGCACTGTAGTAGTATCAGAACAAATGGATTAAGGACTGAAAAAGTCAAAAGTCAGTGGAATAAGATATTTTTCATTTTTGGCTGAAAGACACAAACAAAAGCACCTGCTAAACATTGTCTAAGGCTACAATTAAATCCTATAGATGAGAGAAAGACATGCGCTGTGTGGCTTCAAGGATTAGTCATGAATTAGAAAACTATTCCTCATGGGTGACCAGTTTCAAACCAGCCTGTGTTGACAGTGGTAATGACTTAAGTGAACGTGGTACCAGCCCATTCTTCCTTCGCAGGCTGGTCCGACAGCTTGCAGCCGGAGCATGCTCTTGGTGCGGCAGAGCGGCTCCTGCACAGCCACTGCACAGCCCTGGCCTGTGAGCAGAGTACTTCAGACCAGGCACCAGCCACGCCAGCAACGAGCTCAGCTAAATGGGGATAGATGGCTTTGGGAGTACAGACACTGCATAGTCACTGCTCACAACCCTCATTTCAAGCCTTAACAAGAAGACTGTCCACTTACAGTTTTTCTGAAGTTGATCTTTTTTATTTCAGTTCTTGGTGATTAATGAGTATTTTTTCTTTCCCAAAACAATCCTAGTTTATGAAGCCAAGCCAACTTTGAGCAGGAATTCTGTTCAGGAGTCTCAGAAATACTCTCAGCTGATTTACAGTTACAAATTATTCCACCACTCCTAAAATACACTTGAATATTTAGATGTTATCATCTCTACTAAATCAAAAAGGTAAAATTAACAGTAACAAAAGCTTTTCTGAACAGTTAAAAGAAAGATACGATCTCATTATCTTTTGAATTTTATAAAACAAGTATTATTAAACATTGCAAACTTGTTAGATTTCAGGGGCCTGCAAATTCCTACTGTATCTTCAAGGATGCAATCATCCATCTGAGAATAACAGAAAAGAATATTAACTTACAAAGCTATGGGGCAAACAGGGCACAAGCTCCAAGCACAAACCATGGTGCATCTGTTTCCATTAGTAATGGAACAGATATTTTGCTTTGTGATATAGAAGGCATACATATTTTCCTGCAATTCTACAGCAACTTGGGGTAGAAAAAAAATGAAACAAATATGTCTCATAAATAAAAAGTGACTAAGGAGATAACCTTACAGTGGGCATTGCCAGCAAATGAGACATAATTTCTCTCATCTCTAAAGAAGAATGATTGCATCATAATAGTGTCCACAACCAAAAATATCAAGGAAACATCATGTTTACATTTTAAAAGTAAAAAAAAAAAAAAATTATAATAGTTTTACCCCAGTACTACAAGTCCAGCAACTCTCAATCTTGCATCATTTGATAGGAATTAGGTAGAGCACTGCAGAGCAATTGAAGTAAAAATCCAACATTATGCTGTCATCTCGTATCTGAAACGGACACTCGAGGCAAAAACTCTCCTCACTGATTCTCCCCACTGATCTTCATTGCTTGGTCCCTAAAGGTTCCAGGCAAGGAGCTTCCATTAGTGTCAGTGGAAGCTCCCAAAATGGGAAAAGTGAGCAGCAACCAAAAATAGCCAGGCAGCTATGCAGCCCTAGCACAACCCCCTGCAAAAAAGTTACCAGTCAGATTTTAATAGCCTGTCATTCTCCTTGATATAAACACTGTGTGCTACCTTCTGGCCCCATTACATAGTAATTCGTCAAATACCGACTGACATAGCGGAGGTGACCTAAGACCGCACACTCGTAATAGGCAGAATCCTACTGATAACCACTGGTACAGTATCTGAAGCGCTTTGAATCCTTGCAAATAGCTGCCTAGGGTCTAGCACAGAACATCACTTTCCATCCACTCTCCTTCCCCAAAACATTCATCTGAGAAAAGTCATTATTTCTGCATTTGACTGGAAACAAGAACTTTGGAGCACTCTCACATAACCATAATAATCACCACAGACCAACAAGAATATTTTGTTATGCTGTGGCTCATTCTTCAGCTCTCAAGAAATTAAGAGAGATTATAATAGCATGTTTCCATGTCAAAGGCCCCAAAGTGCATTATAAAGAACGTAAGAAAAAATGAAGTAAACCGAACAGCTTACTCCTCAGTGGAACACTGCCAACTCTGAGGTGAAACACAACTGTTATAAAATAGCATACAGCAACACTACTGAGAAGTCTGAAGAGGAACCAGAATAGAACACCATGTCCAGTTGACAGTAAGTTACCCTGTCTGGATTTGATCATAGGAATGCCTAATAAATCAGCACTGCAAAAGTCTTCTACAATATCTAATGGAAGTCCATTATTCAATTTTCAGAAATAAAAAATGCACAGTGACTTCTTGGACCATTATTTTTGGGAGCATTATCGTCAGATTTCAAGAATAGACAAAAGTCACCCAAAATGGCCCAACTACTTGAGGATTTGTGCTCCCCTGCAAACACAGCTCTCTCAACTACCAGTTCACACACATCACATCATCTCATCTCCTCAGTGTAGGCACATTAAAGCTACGTATTTGGGAAGCCTACAGCAAGAACACCCATGCAGAGTCAACCCAAAAGCATACCTGCTCATGAGTCTACTGTCTCTGACCAGCAACAGAGGCTCAGAAAAAGGCTGTAAGAAACAGAGAATGATTATAGACTAACCCTTGGTAGTATTAGTCATCTCCTCCCAAAGGAACCAAAGGAACCAAAACCAGTATGTTTGCAAACTTTCGTAGACCAATCACACTGCAAACCCTGGAATCAGGCTGTATCCACAGTAAGTGTGGCAACTGCCTTGGAGGCCAGCAAAACCGGTTTTCACAAAAAGAGAAGAAAATTCAAGTTCACCCATATTCTGGCAAACTACATTATCAGTAACAATCCAGAACTGGCTTGAGTTCACTTTTTCAAGACACATAATGATTATATTCTTACCTCACAGTATTAACGAGAGACAAATACTGCAAGACAAATTTTCCACAAGAGACTTCTAGTTGGCCTGCTTTTGTATGTCCCAATTTTACATGTGCAAACTCTCTTGAATTTCAAGTGCAAGTGTCCACACCAAGCATATATACACACCCATGGAAGAAAAAGATGATTTTTTTGAAAGAGAGGTCTGGCAGGAAATTGAAAAAAGCAAAAAAGTTTAACATACTTCAAACCACTGCAAGATCTTGTTTCTAGAGGACAACAGGGAAGGAGGAGAAGTACAATATCCATATCAGAGCTCCATCACTTACAATCAAAATGACATACTCAGCAAGACTAAAAGACTCATAAGAGCAAGTGGATTGAAAAGGGATGAATTTTTCATTTTGTGTATGCTTAGTTTTGAACTTGGGTTTAGGTAACAGCAGTGATGTTTAGGAGTACACAAGAGAAACTAGCGTGATGTTCAGAGAATCAAGACAGAGGGGAATTCGATGCATAATGCACCACTTGCAAAAAACAAGTGCAAGGATAGATGATGATTTATAGAGCATAAAGACTGGAGTAGCAGGTGAAGGGCAAGAGGAGAAGAGAGAAAAGGTTCCGGTGAAGTTATGCAGGGATGTAAAAGGAGAAAAATACTTAAAGGAGAAGCACTAAAGATATTAGAAAACTGTGTAACACATCATTGGCATTAACTCAGTGAGCAGTTTTTCAAACAGGCTGTAGAGGAGCACTCAGGACGTAACAGAACAAGTGGCTGCAGACGACCATGTGCCCAGAATAATACTGAGTTATAGAAATCTGAGGGATTCTGCCCCAATACTGGTTCTGCGTGTCCCTAGCACAGTGATGAAAGATAACTAAACAACTTCTCTGCAACACCACCACAATGGACTCCAAACACTTCACACATCCTCCCTCCAAGTCATCACTAGTCACACACACGGTACAGAAGAAAGCTACTGGACAAGCTCTAGATTTGATTGTGACTGGTAAAATTTTGTTGCTTCCCTACTGAGACAATAACCAAGCACTAAGATTATGCTTTTCCTCTTCCAGGTCATACCTGAAAAAGAGAAGCACACTCTACGAAGAACTTCCCTTCTATTTGGAAAGTGGGTCAGATATGGAGCATCCACTATCCACTATACCAGAGTGAGATGCGTCACCTTGACCAAATTTCATCTGTGTTGAACGCTTAACCATATGAAAGATTAAACATTGCTCATGGAAACATACACAGTGCAAAAACCCCAGGGCCGTACCATTCTTTACTGATGTCTTCCTGTATAGGGACAAATTCTCTCCCATCCTGGTAAAACAACACTCAAGATATCTACAGAAAAAAAAAATTATTCGCTGACACAGGCAGCGACTATAGCTTCCTCCCCTCTTGAACCTTCAGCTGTACTAACATCTTGAATCTACATCTGGCCATATACCTCAGCAAGGTACAATGTGGTATATTTCTCAATCAACAATTATGCTGACATCAGTTTAGACAATTATATTAAAGGAAAAGGCCAGATTCCTAGATGATTTTATCACTTTACCACAGACTTTACCAGAGCTGATCATCCTTGACTCATCAGTGGGAACCGGTAAAGTAGGAGGTGAGAACTTGTAACGGTGCATCACTTGTTTGGAGAAGTCCTGTGGGGCCATCAGGAGTACAGCTCGACTCCTACGCAAGGCCCCACAGTATCCCTCAGAATCCCAGCTTACTTCCCCTCACCCCATACTTAGGAGAGACTCCTAAAATGTTGTAAGACATGCCTTGGCCCATAACGACTCACTATGCTGACAATACTTTACTCAATTTCTCCTTGATACCACAGCTGTGATCATGCCTCTCAGTGCTTTGCAGTTAGAAGCACAGGTAGAAACTAGCTGGTTTAAAAACTTAATCCTGAAAGGATGATTGCAGTGATGGAGAGGAAAACACCCTGGGGCCCTGGTGAGCACTATAATTGTGCCTTCTGTAAGAATAATCTCCATTCTTGTCCAAGTGGTTTGTAATTTCAGGGATTTACTGGATCTACTGCTGATCCTAGATTCTCAGAGAAACCTTCCATCTCCCACAAGCCTATGATCTCACTCCCTCGTGTGTCTTATTACAGCCTTCTCTACCTACTTCATCCTTACACTGCGATGGTATAGTATCATTTCTAGGACCACCCCCAAAAGTGACTTGAAAACAGGAGCAGAGCAGGATATTTTATGAAAAAGGTCCTTTGCTGATATGTTCTCCATCCACAGTCCAGCTGAGCACTATATCATACCACACTTTCTGTGACCAGACCTGTAATTAGAAGGTATTTTCCTCATAAATGAGTTAAGGCTAGTCAAGAGTTTATCAGTTCAATTTAAAGTTTGGGTTTTACAGGTATCCGTTATCAGAACCTAAACGCTATGAACACTTATAAAGTACATACAAAACACATTCAAACATTAATAATGCAATACGCGCACAAACCAGAGCAGAGGTCGTACGAACTGACCTGGTTTACACAGCCATACTCAATTCACTGACCGGGAACAGCCTTTAATTAGGCATTTCCATACTTTTAAAACAAACATAGAAATAATGCCCTTTCACATAAATAAGAGATTTGCAAATAAGTTTTCCAAACAAAATACAGCAGAGTTGAATCCATGAGGTGCTTAGAGAGAAATTATTCATATATGCCTTTTAAATATGGCATGGAGCCTAAAATGTCTGAGGTATTGGCATTTCTGCACTTTGGGCTTTCCTAAGAAAATAGAAACTACAGTCAAAAAACACATTTGGAATTGCTTCGCTTCAGCCATGTTACAGTTGTGTCCTGCACAAGCTCCCACAACTTACTGTATTCCAGCTGCTGAGCATGACTAAACTAACATACAGAAAGTCTTATTCGTGGGAGGCTGTTCACAGGGGAATAAAGATAAATAGGAAGATGCAGTAACGGGATCTAAGCAAACAGCACAGGCACACTCAAACACCCAGTTCAAACAGTAACAGCACATTCTGACCTGTTTCAAGGGAAGACCTAATTCCTTTAATGCATTAACTCCTCCACCCTCAAAGTCATTTTGCCCATCACCTCCTAGGCTGATTGTTACCAAATACTTACAAAAGTGCAAATTTGTGGCCTTCAGCTGATACTAATAATGCTCCCTAGTTGGCAAGAATATTGTTGCTGCCTTCGCATGACCTGCATTCTCTCCGTCTTCAGGATTAAAAAATAATAATCCTATCTCCACACAGTAATTCTAGAGCTGAACAACTACCAACCTGTCTTTCTGTCACACAGATAGGCTACCTATATTTATTTCCCTGGTAAGATCCGCTAGACAGAGGCAACGTGTTATATCACTATTGACAAACTTAGGGTCCCACAATAGTCAAAGAGAGCAAAGCCTGGTATCATCTTAAATGAGAAGTGTTACAGACTGAATCATCCTTAATCCAATTTAGGCAGGAGCAGAAAGGCCTGAAGTCACCAGCCTTCAAAGCAGCAACTATTTGGTTGCTTTGCAAGAAGAGCCTGAATCATACAAAGTGGCTACTGAGGTGGGCAGTAGTATAAAAATTAAGTGTGGCTGGGCTACTGGAAGATGTCCAGATTGAGCACAATCTCCATCAGCAGAAGTTCTGAAGAGTTATGACAAATAAAATAAAGTTGTTTCTCCAAGTAGCAACCCTTAGGGAGCACAGCGCCTGCTCTTCCATGTATTGGAATCTCCACTGAGCTCCATCAGGGAATCAAGACCCACCGCTGGCTATAGACAGAGGCAAAGAAGTAGGTTACTGAACTGCAGGTGAAACCTGCCAGAAGAGATCACAAAAACAGAAGAGTCTTTTTCCAAGAAAGCTAACAATAGCAAAAGTCAGTATGACTGCCGAGAAGTAGCAGACTGACAGCTGCAGAGACCCAAGTCCTCTCTCCTTTACCCCAGTACAGCACAAGCAATCACTGCACACACTTCCTCACAGTACGTATTTCAACAGTCTGGATGGGACAATTTCTGGAATATTAACTGCATTCAGTCCCTTGCCTTTATTTTGCCACAGTAAATAAAGAGGTCAATACTGGGTTTAGAAGTGAAGGACTGTTTTACAGAGAACCATTAGTCAAACAATTCCAGCAATTCCAAAAACAGTTACTTAAAAAGTGATACCTGAAGGAATGAAGAATGTATTGCCTTGTTTCAGCTCAATTCTTTGGCATCGTTCCACCCTGTCTCCCAGAAAGATATCACTTTGCTTTCCTGAGAGAACCCATTCTTCATAAAGTTCTAGATTCTGCAGAGTAGGCGGAATCAGCCAGAAGATCTAAAAATAAAACAAAGATTTAACCATTACCAACAGTCAACAAAAATAAATAGCTGAGAAATTCCAACAAGTTTATCATGTGTTAGACAAACCAAGGCGTAACACCAAGCCTGCTTTCTGCATAAAACACATGTTTTCCAGGTGCTGTACACAGGGGCACACAACAGACAGCAGCAGCAATTAGTCCATGCGCTGCAAGTGGCAAGGTAACTGCCAGTTGTCATCTCTCTTTAATGAAACATCTTACTCAGAAGATGTCTGCACAGTTTGCTTTCAGTTCAAAACAATGCATTGGTATAATACAACTTCATTGGACTATATAGATGGACAGTATCTGTACCACAGAGATGTTCAATCTGCTGTATTTATTTCAGTTCCCGTCATACGCTGTCTATAATAGAATTGGGAAAAACAACCTAAAACAATAAAGATGTGAATGTAGCCATGCAAGCTGTGTATTTTAAAGCTCCTGTATCCTGTAATATTTCAGATCAAGCATAGCGTGCGTGTGCACACTAAAGGAACATGGAATCTCCAAAAAGGAAACAGAAGCTCTAGCTGCAGAAGGAGACTTGTGAGGGCACTCTGACCCAACAAGGGTACACGCAGCCACGTATTCACTGCACAACACTTCTAAACCGTGCAGCAATAACAAGCCTAAACACACTACCACCAACAAATAAAACATCTGATATTTCAAATAAATCACTCCCTTTGTTTCATAAAGGTGAATGGTGTCCTTCTAGTTCAGCTAACTGCATGTATATCAACAAAGCTAGCTGAAACAGACTGATCACTGACTAGCCCCCCCCACCCCCCAAAAAAGAAGGGGGGGAAGAAAAGAAAAAGAAAATAAAGCAAACCCTTCCTTCCATAACAGGCACAGAGAAATAAAAACAAATATCAAACAAGATTCACCTACCTTCCCCCCACGGAAAACGTGATACCACACTGAAGTGCCACCAAAATCAATATGAAAATCAGTGAAGCATCCTTTCACACTCATCAAACAGTACCTGTAAGCAGGGTGAAAGACAAAAATGAATCAGTCTGAAACAGTATTTTTCACATCTTAATTTGCAGAGGTTAACTGCATGTGCGATACTGTTTCCACCAATTAAGTTTCTGCATTTATAGTACTAGGGTTTGCCTCATGAAGTAACTATAACTAGGTTTCCGCTGAAAAATGCGTATCTCAAAGGTTGAGTTTTCTATTCATACAACAGGAACAAAAGCTTTCAGAGTTAAGGAATGGAAAAACATTAAAAGTTATGCTGTTCAGAAATATTTCTTATGCCACTGCCAGTCCCCAGGGTGACCCGTTTAATGCTCTCCCTTCACCGTCTGAGAGACACAGCCTTCTCCAAAAGTTGTACACAAATTGCTTCAAAGAGCAAAGTTTTGAAAAATCTAATTTGCTTTTAAATCCTCCTGAATGTTCTTTACCTACTTGCCATTAATGCCATTTTTGCAAGGACTGGGGGACAAAAACCTCATTTGGCAAATTAACTCCTTTTTGTTCACATTTCTAGGCATTTCTGCATCAAAATACATAAAGGAACCAGCTGGCCGCATCACCAAGTATCAAATCCACTATTTTTTAATGCTGTCTTGATTCAGGTTTTCAAAGCAGTTTAAAGTCGGCATCACTGGAAAGAGATACAAGAGCTCTCATCTCGCTGCATGAATCTCAATCCTCCAGCCACCATCTGTAACTAATGGCCGAATTACAGCCGCCCTTCTCACTATAGGCACCTTTGCAAACGCAGGAAACACACACCACTTAACCCACTAACCTCTTTTCCTTGTTCCGGTCTCCGTTTCATGGCTTTTTTTTTTTTTTTTTTTTTTTTGTGGGGGGGCGTTATGGAAACAGTACCAGAATGGGATTTGTAAAAAAAAAGAAAAAAGGTTTCATTTAACTGTGTCTTTTTCTCATCACATTCAGGTAGAGAGAATCTCAGCAGTATGCAGAAGGCGTGCAGAAGTCCCTCTAGATGATAGGCTGGAAAGGACCTTACCATGTGTCTGCAGAAGGCTGGCAAATCAGAGAGACTATAGGTACATAAGAGCCCGCTGCCTAGCAACCACATCCCGAGTCGGAGTTCACAGAATGATACGCAATGCTGTCATGAAGACAGTCAATTTGTGGGCTTCAAAAAAGGTCCTACGCCTTCATCTCACAATTAAAACCTCTCCTTGTGCAATTACATGTCTCTCCTCTTGCCCACTCTGGATTTTTTTTTTTTTTTTTAATCCTTCAGAAGCAGGAAGAGAGCTTTTTCTGCCCCTGGGGTATTTCAGATGCTTCAAAAATCACAGCTAGCCAAGAAGCTGTCTAGACTCTCAATATGCTCCATTTCAAAATATGAGTCCTTCCCTCCCAAATACATTTTTTTTAATGTCTCCTTTTATGTTTTCTCTACCAAGATGTTGTTGATTACAAGTCAGATACAAGTTAAAAACAATAAAAGAAGCCCAGAAAGGAAGTTGCCTTCCTTCCAGCCAAACTGCAAAAAGTCACAGATTGAATAATTGCTCATAAAACAAAAAAACAACATGGAAATTCTCAGTTTGTGGGCAGTGTTGAGTATTAGAGGTTCATGTTGTTTTAAAGTAAAAAATGCAAATTCTTATGGAATCAATTATTTTCAGTTTCCAAGAGGTCAGATGTAAAACACATCACACCAACAAAAATTTTCTACCTACCAACAATTACCCGTTCATATTAAGATATTCTGAAAGAGCATAATGGCCTAAGCATTAGCTGGTTTTATTTATTCCTCAGTAGTCAATAATCTAAACTTGAAGCTGTCGATCTGTTTGCATTCAGAGAGGAAATAACCGGATTGAATTCTCTGTCAAATCAAAGTGCTTAAAATTTAGTTTTGTGAGAAAACACCAAGGCAGATATAACTGTGAACACGCAACTCTTTTTTTTTTTTTTCCCCTTGTTTTTCCCCATTTTCCCTGTTTTCTTGAAACTCCTCTCAACACAACAATTTCCATTGCAATAAAGGTGGGTTTAGTGAGACACATATGGTGATTAATAAAAACCTACAAAGCATTTGGAAAAAAAAAAAACAACAAACCAGGTTTTCTTTCCATCTACAAATGAGCCATTCCATATTTAAATTCTGCTGTTAATCTTACAGAGCTGCTTTTGTCCAACCCGAAGAGCTACCGAATGGCTCAGGAGCCTGAAAAAGCGATCTTCCGCCATATAGCAATCTCCCTTGTTGCCAGAGTCTGGCACAATGCCTTTGCATTGACCTCTACAGCTTCCTCTTCCAATGTACACCGCAGTCACATGGTCCCAGCACAGCTCCATGCCACAGCTAATCTTATACACCGCTCAGCTCCAACCTCAGCAAGCAGCTTCTCATCACTAACAGCTGCTAATTTGGGAACGACTCAACTTTTCAGGTTTTTCCATAACAAAAAAACAAAAAAAAAAAGCTAAAAAAAACCAAAAAAAGCCATAACACAGCATCCATGTTGAAAGAAATCTAGAAACTACATCCCACTGCGTGCTCTGGTCACAGCTCCCTGCCTTCAGTGCTCTGGGCCAGAGCAAGGTAAAGTGGGTTACAGGAACACAATCCCTAGTAGGGCATGGGGAGACAGTCTGACTGGAGTTACACCCTGAAAAAACAGGCGATGCAAAAGATGTCCAACTTTAATTTTTTTCACAACTGCTACCACATCCAATCCCTGCATACTCCACTTTATCTCCCTGCACAGCCTCAGTTAGGGTTTTAAAACATGCAGCTGCTTGTAATCTGAGGGGTGGGGGGGGCTTCCCTTCCCCACTGAAGAGTTTGTTTTATGCTCTCCAGAAGCCTGAAATTGTTCAAGTTAACGTATTGTTATTTGGGAGGAAGGATTTGTGGTGTGGGGGAAAGTTCCCCTTTCCCCCAAAAAATCTGGGGACATTTGTTAGGAGAAATGATGCGAAGGAACATGGAGTAACCTGCAAACTCACAGGGAAGAGCAAACACAGAGATCCCCAAAAAAGAGAGGGAGATGATACGAACGAAGCTAAACCACTAAGCAAACACGGAGAGCTGGGAACACAGCATCGACAGAGAGACACCGCTCCCTAAGCCAGCGCAGATACCACACTCCCAGGCAAACCCACAATGCACTCGCCACGCATAGCTACAAACCCGCAAGCAAACAGAGAAACAAAGACAGCGACAGACGCGCCGGGATGCGAGGCACAGAGGCGCGGGCAGGCAGCGGCGGGGAAGGCAGAGGCGCGACGTGCATGCACATGAACTCGGGGGAGACGCGCGGGCACAGGCAGAGGCAGCATTACCCTGAGCTTAGCTCCTTGTCTCTCGCAATAGGCACAGCGCACCATACGGCTCTATTCCCTCTGGCATTGCAAGGGCTCCCCTGCCACTGAGCTCAGCCCATAAACCACTCCCAAACCCCAGCAGAGGCTTCTGTTTTTTGTTCGGGCCAATGAGAAAAGTATAGCTCACTCTTCCTTCCTCCCAGGAGCAGCGCCGGCTGGTTGAAATCCCTAAGCCTGAAACCGAATACCACAAACCCATGAGCCAACTGCAAGTGCCAAACCGGGGAAAAGGAGCAGGCCCTGCGCCCTGCCTCCGCTCGCTCGCTCCCTCCTCTCCCCCGGGCGAGGGAGGCTGCGGCGGTCCCCGGCGGCATCCCGGGGTCCCCTCCTCCCAGGCCTCGCCTCACGGCATCTGGAAGCGGGAGCTGGAGGGGAGACAGCAGGGAACAATAGCTACCTTTGGGCGACTCCTCACGCTAACGGCCTGACCCGCACCGAGCAACACTCCCACGCTGGGGCCCTGCAACTGAAAGCCACAAATTACGCCGCAAGACAAAAGAAACCATTGTCACCCGGGAGACACGGGGACGGACGGACGGCTAGCCCGCCCCGGCCCGCCTGCTGCCCCGGCCCCCGCCGCCAGCAGGGTCCGGCCTCTCCTCCGCAGCGAAGGCCCAAAGGCTGCGCCTCAGGGAGGGCCCCGGCTGCACCCCCCTCAGGGACGAGCGCGGGCTTCCGGGTTGTCCTCAGGGAGGGCCCCGGCTGCACCCACCTCCGGCCGCCGGCTCTGCCCATCGGGGGCCCTGCGGAGCCCGGGCCGGGGTGGGACGCGTGCCCGTGGCCCTGCCGGGGTCCGGGCCTCCGCCACCAGCCCCGCAGGCACAAAGGCACCGGGCCCCGTTCCCCCGCTCCGGAGCGGGGCAGCCCGGCCGTAGTAACCAGCGCTTCCAGGCTGAAGTAAAAGCAAACCACCGCCTATCAAGGCCAAGTAACTAATCATTAAACATGGTGCGGGCACCAGGCACTTCAAAAGCACACGAACGACCCGGTTCCTGCCCTGAGGGGGTTACGATCTGAGTCAGTCAAACAAAAACAACGCCTGCGATAAGAGAAAGCCTATTATCTGCGACGCATCTCAGTCCTCACTAGAGATCTTGTGAAGCGACCGCAAATGACGCTCACAGGTCACACCGGGACCAAAGTGGCAACGCTTTACTGGCCCCAGCCTTGCCCTGGTCCCATCCAAGGTGAAACACCAAGCCCAGGAGTGCGCGGGGTGGGCTCACACCCGAGCACCCCGCTGCCACAAGTGGGGACTTCACAGGGAAAGCATTATTTACCTTCCAGCCGCCAGATTTTGGCACGAGGATCGGCAGAACGGCACCCAGCTACCATCTCAGGCTGCCTGCAAGCCTTGTTGCTGCGGTGTACGTTAGCTAGCACTGGGAAGGTTACCTTTGAACTGTAAGAATGAAAAGGCCTCTTTTTTTTTTTTTTTTAATTGGAAGCTTAAATTTCTGAGAAGGTGCCCACTGCCACGAGGAAATGAATCAAGCTGCCAATTCACAGAGAGCCAGGCCTGTCTGCCCCTGGAACAGTATTTTGGTATCAGTGAGAACACGACTTGTTTCTCCATCCTTATGAGCTCCAGTCTCACCCTAAGCCATTTTAAACACCAGTGCTTATTTCAGTTACACGTGTGACACTGCAAGTTCTCCAAGCTCCACACAAAGGAGGATTTGAGACCAACACACTAACTTGAAGACATTAAGTTTTATTTACTTTGCTAGCTTGGAATGTTTTAATGAGAACTTGCGCTTATTGGTCTAATTTTCTTGGTTTTAATTATATTTATAGAGTGGTTTTGTGTCAAAAGCAATTCACAAATGACACACAAAGTGCATATGAGTATCTCACACACATAAAACAGCGCCAGGTTGTGTTGCGGGACCTAGGAGCTTGCTCAATTCAAAGGGCAATCTCTGTCTCCAGAGGCACACCCTCAGCTTCTAATTAGACCACAGCTCAGCAGAGCATTTTAGCATCTGCTTAAATCTATCCCTACTTAGTAAAGGAATGAATAGAAAGGAACGGACGGCTGAATAACAGCCTAGGAGAAGGAAAATAGGGCTGAGTATATGGTAACAGAGCAGGATCCTTCTGTGAACAGGTAGACGTTTCATACAAGATACCCCATCCTTAATCGAAGAATAACAGCGATATAAAGAGCTATTACAGCAGTGCTTAGATATTTTAAGTAATAGGAATAATTCTGAAGGCAAGAAGAGTGTTGCAGTGACCGAGGCTTTCGTTTTCATTTGTCCCATAGCACAAACCCTATCGAGTTGTTAGAAGTGCCTGTTACTATTTCTATAGCCATCATGTCCTGGCACACTTGCTATTTCACTGCCACTGCTTTGCAAAGTCTTGCAAGGCCACAAACACAAAACGTAATGAACAGAGAAGATAATTTCAGCAGGGCTATCCGTTTTGATAAATGAGAAATCAAATCAGTACATTTTTTGCTTTGGTTCAGACTCAGCTGTATCTGGATAGCTTCAGTCCCGGTTGAATTTAAACAGAGAACTAAATCTGAGCTTGTTTTGAGCTACCTGAAAATGGTAATGGTGCACCGTGACAAAAGGAAGCAGTTCTGAGCACAGTTCAGTTTCCTTTTGTCAGTTTTCTACCCTTAGGATTTGCAGTACCACAGACATCTGAGGCGATACAACAAGCTTCTGCCCCTAAAAAGCTGATGTAACAACAGCGCTTGCCTTTTCCTCCTGCCCTGGCTCCTGGTTACACAGCACGCTGCCCTCTTCAACCAGGCTCCCACGTTTGTCAGGCCCTTCGCAGGAACTGGCACCCAGGGATGTGAAAGAGTGGAGGCAGGAGCAGGCTTCCTCGGTAGCAATGAGCTGCTCGCTCTACTCAGCCAGTGCCTCATGGCCCCACACTTTGCATGAACTGCAGAAGGGGTCTGTCGATGATCCCACCGCTGTGTTTTTTTCACACTTCTGCACTGTCCTTCAGTTGGCGCAAGCATTTATGCAGCCATGTGGTGGTTTGGATGGCCTGAAAATCAACCAATTTTTCCTCTTTATTTCCAAGTCAGTTTTCAGCCAGACCAGTCCCCAGTCCAGTTCACCCTGCAGCTGCACAACGGCATATTCTAGCAATGAGGATGGGACAATGTGGGCATGGGACGGTTTTTTCAGGGACAGTGCCAACTTACATCAGTTTGAGGTTTGTCACTACAATGTCAGCTAGCCATCCCCTTAATTTTTCATGTTGTCTTACTGCTTCAGAGGTAGTACTTGGAAAGTTTTATGTATTTTGGACATAAATAGTTTCCCCGCTTAATTCAGTCCTCCAGGATTCCTATTAGGTAAGTAGTCATTTACTTACAGACAGAAAAATAACCTCATTACCCAGAATTTTTTAAAAAAGTTAATGGTGCAAGTCCAAGTGAAAGCCAGGGCGGTCTCCAGCGCGCATAGTGCTCCTGGTAACCGAAGCAGTGCAGCAGATGGAGTGTTCTCTAACTTCACTCCCAGCACGGAACTTGACGTGCAGGAGCCAAGACAGACATTTGTGTCTGGTAATGCCATCTGTGTCTGCAAAACCGCAACGCTTTCGCTGGAGTGCTTTTTGTTTGTAGGGAACACGTTAATGGTGGGTATTGCATACTGCAAACTCTTAGTATTATGAGAATGCTAAGAACAAGAATGAAATAAAACAATCCCATTTCTGAGCAACAACAGTAATTAATAAAGCATATGAGTATTGACGATTCACATAAAAGAATGGGCAGCACAAAACAAGTGACAGCACTGACATTTAGCTCCACAATTGAACACAGTCTCTTTAATAAGGGGTTATACCCTCTGGGTAGTCACAGCAATTGCTGGGACTAGTATCTACACAGGAAAGGGTCAATCTGAATTTCCAAAGATTAAAAAAGCTAATCTCTTGGTTCCTATTTTAACTGGACAAGTTCATGGAAGAGAAATCTCTTGAGAGTCACTAAGCACACAGAAACCAGTTCCACCTCAGGACAGCCCCTGCCTGAACTGCAGACAGCAGAAGTTCAGAAGATAATTTTAAGGGACAGCATCATTTTATGCTTCGACTGTTCTTTCTTACACTCCTCCCAGGGCATCTATGACAGCAGCCAACAGCAGACAGGTTACTGAGTGCCACGGATCTTTGTCCTAATCCAGTACAACTTCTCTTGTGTTCCTAGACTACCAATGTTTGCTACTGCTTTTATCTCTGTTGCTTCTTCAGACTGATGAGGGTTTTGTGCCAGCAGTGCCTTCACTAGTCTTTATGCCCAATGATGCTCACTAGCAACATCCTCATCACTCCATCTGCATCACCCTTGCCTTTTAACTCTCATGCACGGTAACTCCTTTTCCCCACATCAAACTCTGTTGTCACATGTCAAGCGCTTAGAGTCTTTCACTGTTTAGCTTCCCTCTACCTATCACATCTACTAGTTTATCAAGCTGTCAACCTCCACCTTCACTTTTCCAGTGACAGCAACCTCAATGGCTCTGTGTCTGCTTCTTCATCAGGCATCTCCTTCCTTTCTACCAGGCCATCCCCCACACATGGGAAAAGCTCCATGTCAAAATCTGTTGAATTGCTACTTCTCTAAAATCCCTCTTTGAAACCTACCATCTGGCATTTTATGATGCAAGTAGTGAACTGCAAGAATATACTCTGCTTTTTTTGCTAAATTCTGTTAGTCATGTTGCTACCTTATCCTTTAAACCATCTCTGCCTTGTTTTGTTTACTTGCTACAATTCTCAGCATCTGGAACGTGCCTTCTCTAGGAAGGGGATCCTTTTATTTACTTCTTACCTTGTACAATCCATGAATCTTGAAGTCCTGAATCATGACTCAGTTTCTTAGCTCTATCAGATTATAAATAATGTTATTTAGTAGACTAACCACTTGGGAAGCAGGTTGCCTGGGTTCTATTTTCTGCTCTAGCCACTGGCTTATTGTGTGACCTTAGGCAAGTCACTTAGGACATTTCCAAATGCATATGTGAAATTTGGCACTCCTATCTGTATCTAGTTACCCTAACAAGGAGCTTACTCTTTTCAGAATGATAGCGTATCTTTAGCTTCCGCTGAAATCAATGGTGCTGAGCATATCGTAGGACCAGGCTTCCCCATGACACCTGCCACAGGGGCTCTTCTATTATGAAGACATTTACCTTCCAAAATATTTATTTTTACAGAATGTGAGTAAATGCTGCATATGACTTTCTGACTACACATTCCTTTGTATATGTTAGAACCAATCTATTTTAGACATTACAGTTTGGAAACAGTTCTAAGCGATTTGCAAAACACTAGGGGTCAGTTCAACAGCAGAGCCTGGGATGCTGCCAGCATTAGGTCTGGCCAATTGAAAATGCCTCTAAAACAGAAACAGCAGTGAAGTGCTTCCAGGATTATAGGGTGTTCACCAGCCATACAGGTCAATAGCTATAATATCATTAAGAGTAACACCTATTTCAGTTGTACTAGTTCCTATGAAACTTATAGTGCACATATTGAGGCTCTCAAAGTAGTTCCTTTTTCCAATCATCACATAAAAACAGCTTCAAGGAAGATATTCAAACAGAGGAGGTGAGGTTATACTATCACAACTTGCCCAAAAACTAGAGCAGAAGCAAGACAAACTGCTCTTGTGTTTGGTCTCAAACCTGCCCTGAGCGGGTCCTCTGAAACAAGAAACACAGTCTATATAGTCAGTCCAGTATTTGATCTTGCTGTTGAAAGAGTAAACAGGAAAGTGAAATAGCATGAAGAGTTTTTGGGGACACTCACACCTATTAAAAATGGACTTCAAGTTCATTTCACAAAACATCTCTCATCCAATAACTTTTCAGCCATTAGTAGCTTAGAACCTGGGAAGGATATGAACCCAGCCTACAGAAGCACCTTGACTGTACTGTGTGAACTGTACAACATATCTGTAGCCTGGGAAGTGATTTCTTTGGGTAGCACTTTTGGAGAATTTACAATTTAAGGTCAGTCTGCCATTTTCAAAACAGAGTTGCTCAAAACAGGAAAATAAAAATGTACTTTTCAAAGGGATTTGATTAAAGATTGTATTCAGCAAACTGTGAATTATTTCTCAATTAAAAATATTTAGAATAAAACATGTTGAGAACTTCTAAATAGTAATATTTAGAACAGAATATTCCTCTCTTAAAGACTGTAACCACAGGCTTTAAGAACACAAAGCATCCACAACGTTCTCAAATACAAAATTGTTCTCCTTAAAAGCTAGTACAGTCCATCAGTAGGTATTACACAGCTCACACAAGTCAGCCACAGCAACCCCCCTTCCTACTCACTGAAAAATAAATAAATCATTATCTCCTCTCCTACCAGCTTTGGAGTTCAAAAGGAATTAATCAAGTAGGTCAAGAGTAGAGCCTTTTAAAGATATAAACTTACTTTTTCACTTTGGGGTATTTCATCTCTGAAATAGCATTGGTAGCATCCGTCTGTCTCTCCTTTAAATGCTGTGGCCACATATTATCCACCCAGTCGACTAAGTCCACCTGAAAGCCCCACCAAAATCAACTGTTAGTTACTGAACACAGAGTAGGATATACTCCTGTTGGCTAAAACTCATTAACAGTAACAGCAGCAGACCAGCAGATGCTCACAGACAGCAAGAACCTTGCTGTTTAACCGAAGTCCTGTGGACCCAGCTTGTTGAAGTACAGCACTTCCACCAGCACAACTCTACCCTTTGCAACCCAGAGTAAGGAAAGCTTTGTAGTCAGCTTAACTGGGTGCAAATTCTGGCCTATGGGCACCTGTGAGCACCTTCTCTTGCAGCATCACCTGCTGCCTCTATTCAAACATTTGCAGCCAATAACCTAGAAATCACATTAAAGAACATTAAAATACAAACATAAAAGAGATTATACTATTCCAATACCTTACATTTCAAGAGACATTGACACCATTGTTCTGGCCAAATTCTGATTTGAGTAATTACATTATCGCCTGCTGGGCATTTCCTTCATTGTTCTACTTGGGTATAAATTCACCAAAGTTCTTGTCCAGAAGCCAAACTTTTAGGAAGTGTGGGCAGGAGAAAACAGCAAAAGCTGAGCAGTTGGAAACATATTGCCAGCAAGGTGAGAGACAGAAACTGAAGATTGTTCAGGGACATTGAAACACAGCTCCTGCGCTGGGCACCAGGGCATGAACCGCAATCTGTCCATCACAGCCATAGCAAGGACAAGCCTGGGATTAATTCTTTGGTCTGTTTTGTGATGGAGCCTGTGCTAGATATCCAGAACACTCCCTTCTGGTTATGCAAGTGGATCACATGTGCCAGGTTTCAAAACAGGGGAAAACACCAGTCAATTTGGGAAGTCCAACAAGGCTGTAGTGCTGCGTTTGGCCACAGTGTGGCTGTACATCCCGACCCAGCTCAAAAAATCGTGATGCATGAATGAACCTCCATTCATGGGTCAATAAGGACTGCAAGACCTATCCTAGGCCTCAGTGACAAAGCTGTTCTCTGACTGTGTGCGGCAAGAACGGAGAAGTCAAATTCAGTCACGGTTAGCACCCCACTTAGCTTCCTGACTGCTAAATCTTTTTAAAGGCCCACCCAAGAATGTTATTTGTATGATTCAACTTAACTGTATCCCCCGAGGATTTTCGTAATATGGCAATTAGCACATGAAATTCTTGCAGATTGGGGCTGGCCCCTATCTATTTCTCCATCTGCATCAGGTACTGTTGATAACACACAGTACTTTGAGAAGAGGCAAAGGGAGATAATGCAGCCAGTAGAAATAGTACCAATTCCATGAATATCACAGTTGTATGTGAAAACAAAATTGGTGGTTACTGCCCTGGTTCTGAAATAATTCCCACATCCTGATACTGCAACCTACAGTCTTTACACAACAGGGAACATGAATCAAGGATTTCTGCCTTACGTGGGCTCAGAGAGCTCTGCAGAATTCAAGAGACCCACTTATACAAATATAGTATTCAACTAGTAACTGACTTTATGTACGGGACTTTCTCTGAGCCCCCAGCACCTTCTCTTCTATTTCCAAGTACCTAATGAAAATGGAAATCTCTCTTTCAGTGAGATCTAAATATCCTTGGTCTTACAAGCAACTGAACACTCAGGCCATATCAAACAGATATGAAGCATTCATTTATGTGTGGTAACAGGTACCTAATTGCATTTTTCAGTCCTGAGCACCCAGGAGATTTGCACAAATGTGTTAAAAGCTCACCAAGCATGATGTGCTTGGGAAAACCAGGATCAACTGAACACCAGAAACTCCCCAGAGCACTTCCAGACTGCCCACTAGTGTCTGAAGGACAGCAAAAACCTGCACAAACTTCTAAATTTGTGCTTAATATTCAATTTGTGATATGTGTGTAACAGAACACAAAAGCCTACGTAAGAATTACTTCTACAAATCAGCAATTAGAGCTGCCATCCATTTCTGACCTGTTCAGGCATAAGTGTGGTGTTATATTGTCTACATAGGCAACAGACATCCCCAGCAAAAAAACCTACTGGTATAACTAGAATAGCATGTAGAAATGAGAAGGCAAAAGGGGTTTACAAACAAAACATTATAGAGCTATAGCTTCACACCCAGCTGTGCCTTGAGCATCCAGTGCCACAAGCAGATACAGAGGGAACAAGCAGCACACATTCTGCTTTAAGTCCCTTCGTTCCCTGATCAACCAGGACCAATGCCCAAAGTCTCTGCCCAGTGTCCTGAGGAGACACTCTGAAACCTCCAATGCCACTTCCTCCGTCCCTGTGTATTACTGAATTGATGCTCTAATCCTCGCCCACACACGGCTACATTTAGTGATAAATGAAATCAATCTTTATTAACAAGGTCACGGTTTCACTGCTGGTGACTCCATTGGGAAACAAAATCACAAGAGCCCTCTACCTTTAAAAAATGTGTGCAAATCTATTCCCTTCCTCTGACACTACCAATTCTGACATAGCAGTAATTATGCTGATTTAATTATGTATACATTTTTATATTTAATACAGGTGTTGTCAACTTTTTTGCTTTGGAGCCCCCTGAACATTTTTTAGTTAGTAGCAGGGTTCACATGTAAGGAATTTGAGCTTCCTGATAATAGCTTTAAACTTCCTCCTCCTTAGAGGAGGCAAAACAATTGACAGGTATTTAATTTTGGATGGAATTTCCCTTAAATACCTTGAGAGGAACTGGGTATCTGTAAAAATTGCATGAATAAGAGCTCATCAGGTACCTGGTTCCTGTAAATTAAGTTCCACTGTCAAGGAGACCAGCTGTCTACTTGGGTAAAAATGAGATCCTAACGCTAAATGGACAGGAGTTACAGGTACTTCACATCACCGTGTTTAAACTCCATGTTTTATTTCTTATGAAGCAACCAATGACTGGGAAGAAGCTGAAAATAAACACCATCACCACAGGATCCCTTACCACATTGGGGCGCTTGACAATGTTCTCCAGCTTCGTGTGACTGAACTCCAGGCTGATGACATTGTAGAGCTTTTCACGCTGGGCCTCTGGTGTTTCATAGTATCTCACAAATTGAGACATGCTCATTTCAACTCCTCTCTGTGTGTTCACATCCATCACGTCCACTATCCGTCGGCTTCCTGCAAACACACAGAGGCACTCTCAAAACATTTACCTTTATTTTATTTACACATATATACACAAATATATATATAATTATATATATGTATAAATTCTCAACAACAGGATGGAAACTGTTCTTAAGGGGATGAGAGATGAGCATCAGTCCTTCCACAGGTCCTGAGCAGCTCCAACAGTGAGCAAAGAACTATCTTGGAAGTGGACTTTGTGCTCAGTATGACACTGAACAAGTCACTTGGTGTCTCTCTGCTTCAGCAAGATAGAGAGTTTCCTTCTTTGCATGAATTGACATGAGCAGAAGTACATTATAAACTATGAAGACGCGATATAATATGGTAGCAGGGGGCACGGAAGACAAATAGCTCTCCAAATGATACTCCGCAATTTTCTAAACATCCATATGCCTCTCAAGATGCTTTTACTCATGTACAAAAATAATCCATAAAAAGCAAACTGCCTTGCATCACCGGATGCTATAAACTGCTGAACACCTTATACAGATTGCTGAGCATTCTCAATTCCAGTCATCGTCAGTGGAGATGAAAGCACTAAATGCCACAGAAGAGTGAGCCCCCACTTTGGATCTCTCAACAAAAACTACAGGACATACTTTCAGCTTCTCGAGTGGCAGACATACAAGTCTCATTAGCACCAGAATGTTGAACAGCAGTTTTAGTCGAGCCTTCAGCTTTACACAGATTAATCCACAATCTTCTCTTTGGCCAACTGGAAGGTTTCACCTCTCCCAGCAATTTCATCATCCTAATTAGCAGTTCATTTGTGTGTGAGCAAACGGGAGCCCATGAGAGACATGCCTCATTTCCAGGAGAGAAGGATTCCAGCAAACAGACTCGCAACGCTTCCAAAAAAAAATCACTCCAAAACCATTTTCACTGCCGAAGAAATAACTCAAAATAAATTGCATTAAAACAAAATGGAGGGCCGATATATGCCATCAGAGGGAATTATTAATAATTACAGCACCTGGCCTATTGTGTGCTTGGGAGCAGTATTTCAGCAAGAATGATGGTTTGGATTGCATCACTCCATTAAAAACATCCGTAGCCACTGATAGCAATGACAGTGACAGATGTGATAATGATTCTGGAAAGGAACTCAAGACCATAAAGCTTTGTAATCAAAAAGAAAAATTTATACAGTGTAAATCTGGAATAGTCCCACCGGTCCGTCAGTCAAAGTCTTCACTGCAAGGCCGATGAACAGGATTTCATCCTTAGTCTGAGCTTGGGACTGTACGTAGTGTTGCCACCTTGAGGCAGGATGGGTAGAAAGTTTAGTTATGTGTGAAAAAGCACGACAGTCCTTAAAGTTGGTATTTGCATGTTTGAAACAACATACATAAAATCTAGTTTTGGGTTGCGTTTTTTTGCTGTTGTTTTTTTAACTGTTAACTTCACTGTCTAGGGGGACTGGTCTTTTTTCAACTCAATAGGTGAGCAACTGAGGTGAATTCCCGTTAAACAGCCCCTGAATACAAGCCAGGCTGATTTCTGGCTTCCAGTGCCTGGGGATTAAAGCGGTGGCTACAGCCCAGAGGGGTTAAGTACGCAGATATCGAAAAATTATACTTGAAGGACTGCATGGCAGACTCTGGGATCTGCCATATTACAGTCTAGGTTTGATCTCAGCTTTGCTGGAATTGACCTTGTACAGCCTCTTAATTATCCTTTCTGAAAGAAAAAACAGCAGTTAGCTCATGAATTAAAAACATGAGGCCCAGTTCAATAGCAGGTTTGTTAAATGTACACGATTATCAATCACAGGCAGAAGAGCTAAGATTTGAATTGATAGTCTCTTGACTTCCAAATGTAAGAGTAATTTGAGGGGATGTTTTTCTCTTAAACCACAGTACTATCAAAGAAGCCCGTACATAATGATTCCTGGAGTACCGCTCACAAAATTTGAGATGCATAATTACAGGTTAACAGCCTCATGCTCGCTGCCCACTTCCTAGTGGTTCTGGCTTACTGCCAACTTTATCTCTTCTTTCCTGAAAAGATTCAGCTCTTTCTTTTATTTCCTACCCCTAGAAGAAGGTTAAAAAGTATCATCCAGAAGGGGAGACAGGTAAAGGACAAGGGAAAGAAGCACAGAGAGTCTCCAAAAAGTGGTGACAGGCTGAGAGGTCTCAGGTCAGGCAGAATTTCTGAAAATCTCCAATACGCATTTTACTTGAGGTACCATTTCTGTTAACCATTTCCTAGATATCCTCTTGCCACACTCTCACCCTGTCCTCTAAGAAGGGACCCTGCTCAATCAAGCCTGATGCAGTGCACCAAGTCCCAGCAGGACCTCAGCGACCCTGGTATCCTCTTGCCCTGGTATGGACCATATTTCTCACTTCAGCTCATCACTTGCTGCACATGGACTAACATATACCTGCACCCCTAGCTGGCAAAGAGCATCTCTTACTGCCCACATGGGAAGCTTCAGTGCACCATGCATCACCTCATCCTTGGCTTACCGGGATTTTTTTCCAGTATAACTCTTGACTGGGCAATGCCTGGACAATGCAGGATTAAGAGGCGTTTCCTCTCCTGCAGCAGATGTGACTCAGAGGCAAAATGATGATGCTAGGGTTCACTGGAAGGGTTTTTACAGCCTAAAGAAGAAATGTCTTCCTCCTCTACTGCTGCTTACTCATCAAGCACAAGTGAATCCCCAAAGGATCACAAAGACAGTAACTAAGAAACAAGCTAGCACCATCTTTGACAAGAGGAACAGGGAAAAGCAAGAAGGAGAGGGAATAATCAGTTGCAGAGATGTAAGCTGGAAAATCAAATCAATCAGGAAGAGCTACTTTAGAACTATGCTTCATTTGAAACCTTAAAAAAAAATCAAGTTCCTCTAGCCCACATATTAGTAAAATCCATAATAAAATTAAGGGGGGGAATAGTATATATAGTATCTCATATATAATATCTCTTCCCTTTATTTAGAGGCCTAGTGACCAAGATGCTGTAAAGGTTTTAACAGACTAAATCCTACAACATTTCTATACACTGAATATTATTTTTTACACAGAAACAAACACCTGGAGGAAAAATGACTTGTGCAGAGGCCCTGCCTCCCACTGCCCACCCTGTACAAGTTGGCTTGGTATGGAGATTTGCTCTTCTCTGTTCTGGGCTTCTTCACAAAAATATTTTAAGAGCAACAGGGAGTCAAACCTTGTCCTCTAGTCAGAAAGAGAACTGCACTTCATGAATGAAAGCTCCCCAGGCACCTTCCCTTCATCAGCAAATGCTTTCACAAATCACAGCTTCACCAAGTCCACCCCAAAGAGAGACTTCAGGAGTGACAGGCTCCAACTCCAAACTCATTCAGCAAAGCTCTCATCAATCTCCCCTGCAGAATTTGCACCCACACTTTGCTTCACATGTAGACTATTTTAACTGTTTGCCAGAGAGGGAAATTCTGGGATTCTAATAATTAATCTCCTCTGGATTCCAACAGTTGCTGTTTCCCATTTCTAAAAAGGTGAAGCACTGCCTTCCCCTGCCTTGGCCTGGAACAGCTTCAGACTGCAGCGTTATCCAGGCTACCAGACTCCAGCCTTCAGAAGAGCCCATCCCTCCCCCTGACATGGATTTAGCATTGATATTAGCAGCAGTGGAAGCAAGAGGTGGTCCATAAGCAAATCAACATGCACCATGTGGCAGAATATGAAAAATGTGCCGGCGGTGTGAATCAGAGGTGAAAATTACACCCGTGTTTGCTAGGCTGCTGTCTCTTCCCCAGTGCACCACCGGCAGGAAAAGGTGCAACTCTGCCACAGCAGAGGAAAGACAAAGTGTCCTTTCTGTAAGAATGATTATCAAGCCCGTTCATTAAGAGGATAAAGCTACCTTGGGGAATTATTTTAACCCTTTGTGACTGAATTAAGATCTGTGCCCAAAGTACAATATAGTGTCTACAACCAGAAACTAACCTCAAATGCCAAGGGACAGGCCTGCTGGTCCTTTCTAATCTTAATGCTTCTTACTGGGAAAAAAATCCTTGGTTTGTAAAACAGGATTTTTGGCAGAGCCTTAGGAAATCTGCTAGCTTCATTAGCGGGTTAATTGTACCTGAAGACTGAGGCTTTGACTTGCATCCCGGTTAATCCCTCCAGAGCTCCTGGAGCTGGAAAGCACGTATTCTTCTGCTACCCACAGGAGACTATTATGATATTCCATAGTAACTGGGAGGGACGTGAATCAGAGCAGAAAGTCCTTGCGCAAGTGGAGCTACTCACAACACTCCCTGCATTTCAGACCCAGGGTAAGAACAGCTTAAGTTGAGCGAGCGATGTACCAATACCATTGCTCCCAGATCCACCAGAGGGCACAGAAGAACAAAGGGAAATAAGAGTCCAGCTCGGAGACTTGCACACATCTCTCCCGCACACCTCCCAGTTAGTTTTCTCACCCAGCATCTTCCCTTGCAAAACCTGGTCCACCATGAAACAAGTATCCCCAAGCCAGCCAGCTCCCCCCTTGCAGAGCTCTCTGCCTTTCATCTTTACACCCACTGGCCCAGGTATCCGCTCCCCAGCTCCCCAGCACACGCCATGCTGGCTGCAGAGCAGGAGCCTTTTCAGTGGGGCTAAATTATTTCCTTCTCATGGAGATGTAAAGCTACAAGTACCTGACAGGTACCTCCCCCTCCTTCCCCCCTTCAGTGTCTGTAGCTTTATCATTTGGTATAAAACTGCCAAATTGCAATAACCCATGTTATTAGTTTTTTTCATGCAACAAAAGGTAAAGTATTTAGAGCATGTCCATGGGAAGAGCTTAAGCCAGCAAAAAGTCTTAAGCCTTAATGCTACAGGACTAGATTAAAGAAAGAGGCTCAGGGTAAATAATGTGGTTTAGTGGCATTATATAGAATCAATTAGTATCCTTACATCTACCAAAACCATAAACTGTAATTTTCAGTGATTCTTTGAAACTTCAGCCAGTGAAAACCACATGGAAAAAAAATCCATATACAAAAAATTTTACCTTTAATTTTTATACAGTATTCAAATGCTTTAACCTATAGTATAAGCATAGTCTGGGTAGCTGAAAAGACAGAGCTAGCACACCAAGAACAATTACAGAAAGGAAAATACTACAAGTTCTAAGGAAAGTGGGAAGGGATATAACTTTGTTGAATATCTTGGTTTATTTAGCTATCAAATCTATTTTAAGACCATTGATCGTTTCCTAAAATGTCTCAACATAAAAATATTTAACAGCAACAGATAAAATATAGGAAAATATTATAAAAATTAAATAATTTCATGTTCATAGCATTTTATAGTATTGTATCCTACACTATCGAGAGCATCTTCGCATACTAAGAATCCTACAGAAATTAAATTATTTTATTAAGTGACATGTTAATCATACTGATCTTTCTGAAAGACAAGTCCTAAGGAGCACTGATTGGATCAATGCAATCTATTGTCCTTTTAGTTTTAGGAAAGGTGCCTCTGACGCAGAACCACACCCCAACAAAGAAAGGACAATTTAGGTTTTTATGGCCTTATTTACATTGTAAATTCCAAGCTATACTTTCTTGTGATGTGCTCCACCGGTAATATTAATGGTGGGAAGAAGAACATAGCTGTGCCCGGGGCATCTAGCAGCACCTGCCAAAGCCCAGCATCCAGCTCAGAGGGATGGAGCTCACCTCTCCGTCAAGGAAAGGGTTTGGGAGATGGCTGAGATGATTCAAAAGCTCCCTGCTCCTCAAAGGTCTCACCTCCCCTGTCCTGGCTGTGCAGCCCTGACCTTCTCTCACTTTGACCCTGGCACTCCTCCGACTTTGGGGCAAGCAAATGGAGATTACTAAGATGTCAGGAAAATATTTTCCTTTTTCTAGTTTTCTGCTGATAGTGTGAACTGGATCAGCTCACTGAAATGTTAGACATGCACCAAAGCTGGACCAGGAGAAGGAGCTCAGGGTCAAGAGCCAGCATGGCACAAGCAGGGGTGGAACAGCCAGAAATGGGAGGGAAAGACTGCCTTTTCCCTTAGATTGCCTTTTCTGCCTTTTGAAATATCATCACCAGCCCATAATGAGAAACATTATAGCCTTGATTTCCTGATACTTGGCAATTAGGAGATGGAAGAAGACCGACTACCATACATGTTACCAATTAACATGTGACATATCAGCAATCCTGCAAGCCCTCCTTTGGTCGAGATTGGTATGTAAAGGTGTCCCATCAAAGGGTTGGCAACAACACAACACATCTAGTATCCTCAGTTTAATGAGGACATCTTAAGATGTATATAGCTGTGATTACATCAGACTTCCAGAACATGCTGACATTAATACATATTTTTAGGTAAAGGCATAGCTACACTTGAAGGTCATTTCGGACTAAGGTGACACTAAAGCATAACAACTACCATGAAATGTTTAGGATTTTGGGTGCTATTCCTCCAGAATAAGACAGCTCTTTTCCGGTTTGGGTGAGCTAAAGCAGAGGATGCATACTGCAGAAGAACAGTGTGACTACAGGGAGTTATTCTAAAATAGCCATTCTGGTTAATTTTCCCACATGGACAACTAGTTTTTAAATCCACTTGTAGAAGAGGCTTTGAGATGACTGTGACCACATCAACACATCACTTCAATTTCACTTTCATGCTTTGACATCATGGAAATACATTCTTTTGAGAGGTTTAATTTTTATTATAACGTTCATTCAAAGCAAATTTACTGCTGTTTACACCCGGACATGAATATGGCTGTTTTTAGCAAAACTGTCCCAGTTTAACTAAGATTTTTTTAAAGAGTTTGACTGTGTTAGGCCAAACTTAAAGAGAGCGCAAACAGGAAGCTCAGCTCTAAAAATAGAAACGGTTCTACTTCCAAAATGGCAAGTCAGCGGACATGCTAAACATAGGCAAGCAAGTGTTATAGTATTTCATTTTTATTTCTAAGAGCCAAAAAAAGCATAAAGAGGTAGGATCAATTACCTTTTTTTAATTTATTTTATTGCACAGAAGCCCTAATCATGGATCAATGCTCACTCATCAGGCACTCTCCCCAGATGCACAGCTCCCCACTGGAAACTCATCACAGAGGTAGAAGGCTACACCCATCATGATCTAGCCCAGCATCAGTTAGTGCTGAGAGCTAAGCCAGCATTAAAAATACATATATATATATATATATATATATATATATATACACACACACACACCTCCCCCTCTCTGCAAGAGAGGAAGACAGTGTGAGTTTTCTGCCAGTTCAAATTTCTCAACCACTTCACTGCAAGAAAGAACAAAGCCCGTGCCAGCACACAGGAAGGGGACAGGAGAGCAATGCCTGAAGTGGGGAGAGAACTAAGAGAATGAGCAGGGAACCAATTTAGACTTGTTTAATTGGTATGGCAAACCCCCAAGTTGTTAGATGCAGTGGGTAGCACAAAGAATAGACACACTATACCGGAGCACATAATAGGCAGCAATAGCAAAAACTAGATGCCAGTTTAGATAACAAAAAGATGGTCTGGCACCAGAGCACAGTACTGGAATTGAGGGACAGGTTTCTATTTCCAGTCTATCAGGAACACTGGGTAAGTTTTAATCTCTCTCTGCCCCAGGTCCTGGTTTCATGATACAAACTGCTCACCAGTACTCAAGAAACTGATGAGGCTTAAGTAATTTTTTTAAGCGGCGTCAGCTCCCTGCCTGCTTTACAGCACAGTTCCACAAACATCAGGGTGAGGGATGTGCATCGAGCACCAGTGCTGGTGGCTGCTGTGGGAAATCATACAAGGAGACTGAACCATAGCCCCAACGTCCCCTTCTGATATTACAGACTGGAGCTTTTCTTCTCAAACAATAAGCTATTTAAGAGGCACAAAACCAGTGCATGATAAATGACGCAATGTCCTCTGAAAGTCTGCAATACGCCACTTTAATAGAGACTTCTACTTTATACGTGCACTGCTCCACCTTAATATGAGTGAATGCCAACGTCCCAAAGGGTTGCTTCAGAGCTGCTACAAACCGCTTCCATTTTCAACAAATTAGGTAGAGCCCTCAGACTGTAGGAAAATCACTAATGTAACCTTCACTTGAAAAAAATCCATTCAGAAAGTCTAGTTTCTAATTTAAGTTCTGCCCAGGAGAGAACACAGCGCAGCTCCAAAACTTTGTAATTCTTCCTAGACCTGAGCAAACAGGGGGCAGAGAGAGGAACAGTTCAGAAATCACATTACATTGTCTGATCAACATACACAACTGCTGGTGTCCCACAAAGAACTAATAGATCCCATTATAAACAAACAAAAACCCACCTGTAAAGTCCTACTGGTCCTGCAAAGTATGTTGACCTATCATTATTGGTTCATGGTTGGTAAGAGCATCCTAATGGCACTTGCTCAAGTCTGGAAGGATTTATCTGTACTTCCTCACAAGCTGCTATGAGATTAGGGAGTTAAATGAGTTCTATAAAGTACAGTAGCCTCATCAAATAAAGAGGGATACAAAGAAAACAGGAGAGGTCGCTCAAGGGAAAAGAAAGAAAAAAAGACAAGGGCAAAAGGATGAGCCAGTAAGTCTTCAGTGCTGTACTTGGAAAAGAGAAACCTGCTAGACAGAATTGGAATTAATTGCTTCAATAAAAGTGTTGGGTTTTTTTTCTTATTGTCCAGATGTTTCCTCTTTACAGTTCTCACATTTAAAGAGAAATGCAACAGCTAGAAGTCTGGCCAGTTCACACCAACAGTACTTATAAACCCCTTTGTTGATAGACCATTGGTTTGACTCCATCCTAGCTTACAGGCACTTGGAAGTTACCATTTTCAGTGGTAACATTTATTTGCTGATTTTAGTTGAGGTCAGACTTAGCAGATTTCACAATTACAGAGAACCTTCAGGGCATGAATCACATCCCAACAGCATGACTGTGAGGACATTTGGAACTTGATTTTGAAAACAAAGTGTTTTTAAAAAATAGTGGGAGATTTTAAAACAAGTTTTGGCCACAAAACAGTATGATGGAGGAACTGTTTGTTTTTATAAAGATTGGATCTCAAACACATGTTGCTGTAATACTGCAAATAGCCTTATAAAATCTGAGAGAAATCACTGGCCTTGACATACATTGCTTTCTGATTTTGCATTTTTCCCCTTGAAAAAGCTCACAGCCAGGTACATAACTCAGCTCCCTTAAAGCACAGGTTTTGGATCCTCAGATCAATGGGAACAGTACTGACATGCAATTGTTTTACAGTCACTTGTGAGGAACATCCAAGCTCCGCCTTATCCTGCAAGGAGCCATCCTTATCTCCCATCTTCAAAGTAATCTTGGATCCCCCTGCTCCTCTCAGCTATGGGAGAGATGCACTGTCTCTTGTGGATCTAAATCCCTTGATGAATGTAGGGTGTGACTTGCAGGATCCAGAGACTGAGGTACCCTCAGTCTGAACCCTCACAGGCCAAAGAAGATGTTCACAAGTTGTTTTTCATAAAACTACACAGACATTGGCTTTCCAAACCATGAGAACAATGAGGATGTTTTCATTAACTCAGTTTTGGTTAATATTCCAACAGTCTCACTTACATGAAAAGGAGAAAAGCAGAACCCAGAGAGCAAGCCAGGCACAGATCACACCATGGGGCACAAAAAAACCCATGAGCAACAAGAGGAGAAATCTTACAATGAATGGAGATGTTTCATACAAGTACCTCCCCTCCCATGATATCAGTGGTGACTCTTCTCCTCTAGAAGAGACTAGTTCACTGCGTTTTGAAAAATGCATTATTTGGACACTAGGAACAGAGCAAAGACCTCACTGCTTCCTCCTTATCCCTCCACACAGGACTCCTGGAGATACAGCAGCTTATGACTCCTGACTCAGCTCTTCCACTCTTCCCAACACAGCACTCCCATTCACAGGGGGAGAACCATACATCTTAATCAAGACTTAGATGCAAGTCTGAAGGCAGACTTTTGCACTTCCTTTGAGCAGCCTGTTTAATTTTGGGAAGCACTCCTTACAACAAAGTTTCTCTAATGAGCTTCCCTCCTAACTCCTCCTGGTCTCCAATTTCACAACTTCCTTGAAACAAATGGAGCATTGCTCTATAGAAAAAGCAACACTAGGTTCCTATTCAGCAAAATGATGGAAAGTTTTTTGAACTGCAGTGTGTGGCTGCTTTGTACTTCTTTTGTATCTGCACGGCTAATTTTCTTTCACAGGATGGAGAACTGTACGTTGATTAAGACAAAATTTCCCCTACTTGCCCGCAGACCACACTACAAGCCTCTTGACTTGCTTTGTAGTTTGATGTGAATTCAACCATGATACAATTTTCAGAACAGATCAATTTGAGAGGGGGAGCAAATATGCAGGAGGAACGAACCAAAAAATCACTAGGAAGTAGTTACTCAGAGACAGTTATCTGGTTTGCTTTCAGCTTTTTCGAGTAGCTACTAACAAAAAGCGGAACACATTTGCACAGCCAACTCAGGAACTATTGGGCTAATGTACCAGAAGAAATGTATGCTAATGTAAAAGAAATGTTTTACATGGTCTCTGCCCTCCGTCCTGCCTTTACCCACCTGATCTGCAATCACCACCACCACAATTTTCTGTGGAGACACCACTTACGATTCTTGAGTACTGAATGAAATTTATACATATTTATACGTAGTCATCTATAAACATGTGAACAGGTTTTAATATATATAAAAATCACATTTTATAAACCTGTAATAATAATTACCTACATTTGTATCTCTTTACATTCCCCTTTCATTATCACTGTCTTCCAGAAGTAGGGGGGATTCTTGTCTTTCTGTAGAGTACCTGGCATGTATATTCTTTTTAGCTGCAGTTCCTGGGGACTACAGCAGCATACGTATTTAACAGAACAAAACCGGCTAGATGAAAGATACAGAGCCTCACCTAGCTTATGGCTGTTACATATGCTTGACGGGCAGTAATCCTTTCTGCCCCAACTGAATTTAAATTATTTAAATCAGCCTGCTTACCTTAACTAGTAAGGGAACTTGTTCCACCCCATCGCAGTCCCCTGCAAAGAAAAGGCCGTGGCTCGCCACATTCAGTACATCGTTTACAGTTTACAGGAAAACTAGAAACTGAGACTCCCTAAATTCATTTTCCAGCACCGAACAGGCACCTGAGCAGATCATTTCACCTTTCAGCCTGGTTTCTGCCTGGGAAAAGAGGGCCACACTATTTACTGTGCACTATTACACTGTGGAATTGCAGTTACTCCTACAATGAGCAAAATGTTGTGATGCCAAACTTCAGAAAACTTGCTTAGGTCTCTCCCCTGTGGAAAAACATTAACAGCCAGTGAAATACTCGTCTGCAGGTCTAATTTCTTCCACTGATGTTAAAGAAAGCTCAGTTGCTCACTTCAGTGTGGTACAATGAAGTCCTTAACATCTTATTCACTTAGTGAATAAACCATGAGCAGATGTATGACAGCACACAGCATCTCCTCCAGAACTGCTGTGTCAGCAGCACAAGGGAAGGCTGACCTGCACTTGCAGGGCCAAACCCCCTTATTTTTATAGGGCTTTTCCCTTGCAAATGTCTGGGATTTAATAATGTAATTTATTCTATTATCCTTCTCCACTGACACCATGATTATAAACTCATAGTTGAGGCACAGACCTCCACACATATTTCTTTAAACACTAAATTTGCAACTGAAATTTTTGGCTCAGCTCCTGTTCTTCTGGTGTTTCTAATGAGAAGGCAAAACCCAGCAATAATCAAGTATCTCTTCAGCTACTCCCAGCAAAGAAAGCAATAGGATATGCAGAGCCTTGGTTTTCCTTTCACCCTTTGTCTTGGAGATCAAAGCCTGCTACCAGGTCTTTAAAGATTTGACTGAATCATAGAAATCAAATATTGAAATGATCTATTAGGTCCCATCTTGCACATCATCTCCTTGGGCCAGATAAGATTGCTCTCTGCAACAGCTTTTGGAGGTTTGTCATGTTTGCTTTTTACTGCCCTACCTCAATGCACAAATTTTATCGAAATTAAAAGCTTTCCTGCTTTCAACTTTACTTGGATTTTTTACACAATATAAAACCACCAAAGCTTTCAACACAGTTTATGAAGAGAACACAGCAACTAAACAAAGGGAACCAAACATTTTCTATCCACATAAGCATTATGGCCCAGACCAGTCAACAGCATCAGATTTTAATAACAAAATACATGACTGATGATACATTCTTCACTGCTCCTACGCTTATTTTTTTAATTCTATAAATAAACCCTTAGTGAGTTAGTTAAATAAAATCAAGCAGTGAGTTGATGCCAGTTGTTAGACCACCCCATGAATAGTGTAAGTCCTGTACTTGCACTGTTCCCACTGATACAATGCCTGGCTGGGCATGGTGAATTCCATACAACAATGCTGCTGATCCTACAGAAATGACCGCTGTGGTCACAACTTTAACCTCTTCAGTCCAGGGATCACAATAACTGAAAGTCTCTTTTCTTTCTGACAACCCTCAGCATGTTTTGAAATCGCCCTTTTTGCCACGAGCTGGGATTGCAAGCTCGACTTTGGGGATGTATAATACATACCCTGGCACCCAAAGCTACACCAGCCTGTAAAGAGAGGAGGCAATGCATGTTACAGACCCAGCAGCACCACTTAGGTTTATTTAGTTTATTTAAGTATGAGAGTAAATGCTGGGATTCAATGGCAATAGACCGCCAGCCTGTGGCATGCAAACTGAAGAGAGGTCAGCTAAACACAAAAAATAAAAGCAAATACATCCAGACTAGCCACTACTGTTTAGATATAGACACCACACTTGTGCAGGGACTCCACACCTACCCCGGGAGCTCCTGGGCAGACTGTGGCAACCCAGGAAGACAAAAGCAGTGCAGACATCAATTACAAGTCAAAGGGTGAGACCCTGCGGATGCCACAGAAAAGCAGATACTCTATTAAACTCAATCAGTGCTGACCCAAGCAAACCACTAAAAAAAAAAAGTAATCAAAGAAAGAGAATGGAGCTCGGATTGATGCATACATTCATGTATGCTTCCTCTTTCTCTGTTCTTCACATGGTTCATAGCTTCCAAAACTACTCAGTGCTCCATTCTTCAGACTGTATGATGTCCACGAAGAACAATATAAAGACGAAAATCAAATAAATGAAAAAAATCAATGCTTTGGCTTTCTGACATCAAAGATTAAAGCAAATGGTTGCATTTGGTCCTTGAATTCAGGAGTAGCAAAGGCTAGAGATGGTCAATAGTGACCACAGAAGCCCTGGCTTTCAAACAACTTGCTGAACAAGGCAGTTACCTTTCTCCTTGCTCAGTCTTAGGCTAACCTTGTCAAATGTACTTCATTTGTTCTTAGTGTAATTAGCATAAAGCATTCACACAGATATGTGTGTATGGAAATTCAAGCAGACACATCTGCAAAACCACACTTTTTCTTTCCTGCCCATCTGTGTCATACAGACACTTCTCCATGCTGTGGCCCAGAAACACCATTGGTGGAAGAAGCCAACACAAGAGGCCTGGTAAACAAAATTATTCCGTATACTGCCTCTTCTGGGCATGAGCAGTAAGTCACTCAGAATCACACAGTCTGAGGAAAAATTAGTAATAGCTATTGCACTGTCCCATCACAATGCTTCACATACCCGTTACTCCCCAAAATCAGTTCTTCAGCTAACTTGACACACACACCCTTTTTTTTTTTTTTTTTTTTTTGGTAAAGACACTTCTGGAGACTTTCTAGAGAGCTGTGTGACTTACATTTACATGACTGTCAGCCAGGGAAAAAGAACAGTGTCTTGGAGTCTCACCAATAGCCCTTGAGATACACTGTTTACTGGCCGAAAGACTGACTCTAGTTACAGAGAAGAAATGAACAATGGTGTAAGTTCTCTGACCTTCTGGGAGCCCTTAAAACAAGGGATTAGGAGAACATGAAAGAAAAGAAAAAAGGACATAAACCAAGATACTATGCAACTCTAAAGACAACAACCACAAATGTGCAAAAAGTTTTGGAATAAACCCAAGCCCAAATACTTACTAGCTACTGCACTTGCTTTCAGGTAGTCCGTATGCATATACTAACATCACAACACACCAGCATGGCATGCCAGGAGTGAAAAATAAGGAGCCTGCAGAATAACACTCATCAAACTTTTAGTGCAGATGTGGCAGATGTTTTAGGAGATGTCAGGAGGGCCAATGACCCTCCTTGTCAAATTTTAAGTCAACTTATGAAGACGACAGTGACATTCTGTTCTTCAGAATTAGCAACTGAATCTACCTTAGACAATGAAATTGCAAAGCTTAATAGTTATTAAATTACAACAGATTTTTTCTTCTTTCAAGAGTTGTCCGAAGTTCCTAAGCGGTCCAGTAATTCCTCTCCTCTTCTTCATTTGCATTCTTGGCTCACAGCCGTTTCAGAGATCAGACAAATTCCACCTGATGAAATTAATCCACTGTCTCAGGTTTAAAAGAATATCCAGGTGATCTTTCATACGGAGGTAGGAGTCTAGTTATAGCCATTATTCCAACTGTGCAGTTTAAAGTGTTTGTTCTTTAAAGTAAAGCTACTGTACAGGAAGAATGTTTAATCCACAGACATTGCACATAGGTGCACATTCATGCGCACTAACGTGCAAGTCATAAAGAGTAGGCCATAAACCACTACCAAACTAAATTACAGCTGATATCTGCATTTTTCAACACCACCACCAAAAAAATCCAAAAAACAATGGCAATGTTTCTTTGGAAGTCTGGCAAAACACGAAAAAAAAGACACCTAAGCCCAAGTAACCACAAAGGACGATCAAAAAACCCACCTTTTTTTTTCTCTCCTTATTATTGCCACAGACTAGAGTTTTCAATGAGAAATTAAAAAAGCTAGTCTACCAATTGTTGTTATTTCCTTGTGACTTATAGGTACCCAAATATAGAGATAATACAACAATCACATTAGAAATAGAAAGCAAGATTTCAGAATAATTTGAGAGCAAAGGCTCAGTAACTTCTTATGGAATTTATGTGCTTTGGAAAAACCCAGCACCATGTCTTTAAAATGTTCTGTAACAAACGTGTTTCCCCTGATTTGAAGAAGAAAAGAGAACAAATGATAGGTTTAAATAGCACCAGCATACTATAACGATGAGCACTTAAAAACCCAACAAGTTTATACAGAACACAACATTTTTCAAGTTATGTTCTCTATCAACTCCCACACACATTCAGATGCAGAGAGTTATGATGATTCCATTCCACATTCGCAAAACATCACTCCCCTCCCAGGTTCAGCATGGCATTGAATAAGTTTTGAAACACTGCACTTCAGAAACACAGATACCTGGAGGTTCAGGCAAGATCTGAGGAGTCTGCTAAAAATAAACGCAGGGACAACCACAGGAGTTATTAATAAAAGAAGAATTTTCATCTGCTTTATTTGAACATTAGATTGTGAGTGTAACATATATATTAAACTAAAACTAGAAAAAATGATCAGCAATGATATGCAATAGGAAAATTGCTCACCAAAGTTTCCTGAAGTCATTAGTAGGTAATTTAGAAATTCTGCATGGAGACAGGAATTGCCCCCTTCTGCTCTCGGTGTCAATGTGGCTGCTACATACAGCACAAATCCCACAGCGACAGAAACGATTTGCCGTAAGAACCATGATTTTTCAGGTATAACTTACAGTCTATTTCCCAAATATTTTAGATCTTTTGAATCAAAGTTTCCACTTACAATGCCAGAAGTCATCAATGTATTAAAAAAAGACAGCAGGTGACAATGTTCTTTACCAAATTACAGGCTCAGTACAATGACTCCAAAGGGAGATTGTCCAAACACAATAAAAAAAGACCCATGACGTGCGGTATCTGGCCTAGAGCATATACACGGATTGCTGAACCACCTGTGAGAAATGGCACGCTTTTACATTAAAGTTAATCTCAAAGTTAATTACGATTGTTATTTCTGCTCCATTGTTTTATAAATCTAATTTTATTTATAAATATCTTCCTGCTTTGCTGGTCATGTACACAGGAATCTCCATGCCCCTAATACTCCAAGGGACATCAGTCCTGAGGAAATGCAACTCCCACACTTTGACTGTTACACAGGAAAAACAACGTTGTTATGCAACACTGTGCTGTTCCAAAACATCTCAAAGTCAGACCCTCAACTTCAGCAGCAGTTTTAGAGACAGAAATGGCAGTTCATCAGCTGTGGAACAAATTCACAGAGAACTGCAAACAGGGTCCAGAAAATTACAAGGTTTATGCATAAGGCTCTCCACAGCAAAAACAGGTATTCTGTACCTACAAATGTGCACATGCAGGTATTTAGGAAATCCATAGAGTGTAGGACTTCCAAATACCCTCACATTATTTCCTAATTTGACTGCAGATTGACCAACAGAAATGCTACCAAATAACACTCTCCACACCACTTCTCTAACATTTTCTAACAAAGAGTTTTGGGGCTTTTTTGTTTCCGAACTTATAAATGGTCATAAATTAAGAAACTTTGCCAAGTTTTGTTTGTGAAGGAAGGTTATCAGAGATAACCCCTCTATCACAGATAACCCCAACTGAACAGAACTAAGGCACAAGTTCCTCTCCCTTGTTTTTCTTAACTACATCTTTTCCAGACTTGATATTCCTATTGAATATTAAACTCAAGTATAATTTTCAAAAATTCATCTTTCAGAATGCAGCAATTGAGCTAATTTGAAAGATTAACTCCTGTCACAACACAGGCAAATAAACCCAGTAAATTCTAAATAGCAACAATGCAGTTAAATGTCCTCATGAAGGACTGCAGCTAACACATCCAAAATTCAGCTAGCTCCACAGCAACGACTTCACAGGGTATGGTATCACTATTCAGTAACAATTTTGAATAAACAATAAGTAACACATCCATCTTCAGTAAAAGCAGATTTCAAAGAAACATACAGTATAATCTCCTACTCAAAACGTAGCTTTTCTTAGAGTTAAAAAAATTCTTCTGCAAAAATTGCTAGGAAACATTTGATCATTACAGTCACCACTTCTCTGGTTTGTCTCTTATCAAAAAGACAGGCAGTTTGTGCTCAGTCTCTCTTAGCAACCTTTCCTCAAAGCACTGACCTGGCCTGACACTGATAAAGACTGTGGGGAAAGCACAAGCAGAAGGTGATATGGCTCCAATCATACCTTTTACAAACAGATGGTCTACAACAGATCAAAAAAAAATAGGAACTTGATCAATAGAGCTACCACTTTCCAGGATCATAAGACTGTTTGTAGGACACCTGTTAAGAGCAAAAGCATCCACTCTCTTTCAAAAGGCCAATTATCCAGCATGAGATCAGAGTCCGGTCAGCACAACTACTAATTAGGGTTCTCCCAGCCTTTTTAATTTACAAATTGCTTCTCCATGCCTTCTCCCAGATTCTGAGAGTTATCACAAATGTCTACAAACACAACTGGACAAGTATTTCAAAGCAATTCTGTTCTGTATAGAGTTAATCCAGTGCATTCAAAATAACTTACCCACTAATAGCTTCACATCTCTGACGGTGAAATCCGGGTCAGGCATTCTATAATTAGCAAAGAAAGCAACGTTAAATACCATCAAGATAAGTATGGGTACACTTTCGGTACCATAATAAAGGAGAAATAAATGTATAGTGCTCTTTGTCCATAATGCAGTAGGTGGAATCCAGCAAGGCCTCTCTGAAGTGTGGACAGTGCAGGTTCTAATGACATACATAACATCTTTGCACTGGCAAGTGTACAAAGTTTCTCTACTCATAATGAAAGAAGAGAAGAGGTGTCTTTTCAAGCGCTCTCTAGCAGCACTAGAGTAGGGGGGAAGAAGGGGTTGGGGTGATTTCAATAAAATCCTAAACCTTTATAGCTCGTTCCTGCTAAGCAACTCGCAGCGCTTTGCAACTGGTGGTGCCTCACCAGGTGAGCATTATCACATTTGCCAGTGGATACAAACAGAGGCATAGAGCAGTGAAACAATTTGTTCAAAATCACATCACCATAGGTTAGATTCACTGCTTGGAAATAAAATATAACAAATAATGAATTAAAGCAGTTTTGGTTTAATGACTACTCCAAACCTCCTTGTCTGGCAGAAGACAGCCTGGCTGCATTTGTTGGGTAGGGAAATTGTTGTTCAATTCAATGTGGGCTAATTCAGAGCTAAATTAAATGGTAGCATAATTGGTTCACGGATGTCAATGCATTTATATGATCACTTCTAACACAGGCAATGTTTTAGGGTTTAACGTAATTAGACAATAGCCTAGTACATTGAGTGAGTTCTACATGTCAGGAGAGAGTAAAATTCTGCAACATACAGACCGGATGGAAAAAGAAAACAAAAACAGTAGTGGGGTTTTAAAGCTGATTGACTTCACCTTAATGACGTTATTTCACATTGCACAAAAACTGACTAAGGAACTGGAATGAAAAAGAGCCCTGTGGGACCAGCCAGCTAGGTACTCTGTCTGACTTGAACTGCTCTGGGTTGAAAATAAACAACTTGCCTCTGGTCATGAAGGACATTTGACATAATTCAGTTAGAAATCAGAATGATCCAGCCCATAGGCAAACTTTTAGAGCAATAGTTTTTACTATTAAGAAAACACTGAAAAGTAAAGTTAAAAAATGCATTTACTGTCATGCATATATCTTGAGAAATATTTGGCAAGTTCTGTTTGTCCACTTTTTTTTACCCTTATCACCTTCCTCTAGTGGGATGTGGAGGCTGGACAATATCTTTTGTTAGTTCTCCGCCAACCCTCTCATCTTAGCATTTAGCTGTGAGGGCCCCACAGCTTTGGAATTCACTCCCTCGATGGAATGAAACAGCCTGAGTCTACTGACCTTCAGGGTTCATTCAGAGCTCATCTTTTTTTCCAAGCACTAGAAAGTCAGAAGTAGGGGAAGGAGGAACTATTCGAGAGCAACAAGAACATGCAAGGCTTATCTTCAAACACTGCAGCTTGCCTCTATTTTATGTCAGACACGTAGAATTAGATGGGCAATCTTTTTCACATTTGTATAAATCAAAATAAAAATCAACAACCAAGATAGATAACAACCCTAACCCAGATGCATACAAGCAAATCCAGTCTTTCTGAGAGCTCCAGCAGCAGCCAACAATAAACATTACTCAAACTGGAAGAATACAATCCTCCCTAACAGTAAAATTGCATGTTTAGCTCTTTGGAGAGCACACCTGGCATATCCTTGGTTTTTTCTCTGCAATCTCAAGATGTATCATACATTAGAGAAAGAGTACACCAAGGGAAGAATTTCAGGCTTGAACACAGCAGGTTTCAAGTACAAGAACCCATTTTCTAGCTGGGTTGCCTTGGGAGGTCCAGCTTTAATTCAAGCCCATTCTGCTTGCTGCTGAGACCATGACCGACTGCACTTCTTTGTCTCCAGCCCCACCCAGCATAACTGCCACACTCACTCTTAGACAACTAGGGCTGGTTTGCTACAGCGCTACGATGCCCCCCCCCCAATTGTTTTCTTGAATGTCACCAGTCCTAAACTAATCAGTAAGTGTTGGTTCATTTGGTTTTCTGCATATAAATCCAGAATACCAACAGTGCAAGAACCCAGCAGATTTTTTTTTTTTCCCCTCACTGGTATGCAGTTTTCAGACAAATGCATCTTGTGTAAAAACACTACAATGCTTTCAAAGATTTCATATATCATAAAAAATAGGTAAAGAATAGTATAGCGGGGTGACTTGACTTAACACCAAAACATGAGATTTTCAGCATTCTGTTATATACAAATCATGTTGCATCAAACAGAAAAGAAATGCAAGCACCATAGTGTGCACTGGTGCGAACTTGCACTTCAGTAAATGTTTAAAGATTTGCTGGAGAAGTCTCCTATTGAAGTCCTAAGGAGGACGAGCTCTGGCTAGCATACGTATCTGATTAACCACAATACAATGCAAGATGACCACTGTTCAGATAAGAGAGACATCGTATCTCCAAACAGCATTCTCTCTCCAAGTCACAATCCTGGAAACATCCAAACAACCCTCCCAGAAAAATAGCTCCTCTTCTGCCACGAGAACACAGGTGGACCTTCCTGCTTCTAGCCATACAAGTAACAGCTCAGGAGGATCAGAAACAGGAAAGCAATTTTTGAAGTTTCATTAGAATTATTTTTCCTCATTCATCTCATTCCTTGCTATTTCAGAGTACCTCCAAGCACAGCAACCAAACTGTTCAGCTGTGCTTTGTACATCTGCCAGGCACAGACACGCAAGCTGATTGCTTAACAGCAAACAGAAGTGGAAGCACATACCATCAATTATTCAAAATGTCAGAAAACTAAAAAATCATCTTTTGTATTTTATACAGCACTGTATCTCAGAAGGCACCCTCCATATATGTGGATCACCTAATCTACCATATCATGATACACAGAGCCTCCTCTGGACAAGAGACAGTAGTGCTAGAAAAGACCCAGTAAAGCAGAATTTCCTCCAGAGCCTGAAGTGGAACATAAGGTTCCTGAGTTTCATCAGCAAATGACTCAGATCCAAAGGCAAACTGTCCAGTCTCACTCTAGTGATGGAAGACAGCAGACTATGACACTCATTATTTCAAGCAGTAAATATCAGGATGATGAAACTAAAGGTTCTCAACATCTCAAGTCAGTTTGCTGGTGGCAATACTATGTTGATCTTGCTGGAATACAATGCACACAGCATTTATGTATCTACACATCCACAAAACTCATATATTGCATGCCAGCTACTTCTGATACACGTAAGAAGTGGAAATGTAAATGAAATTAAATCATGTTATCCTGCAGAGTGCCAAATAGGAAAGTTTGATCATGCATTTCACTTCTGTCATTTAAAATTCACATAAACTGTGTTTCCAACCTTCCCTCACTCTAGTGAGTTTTATGCTATTATGTGTGTACAATTCCTTTACAACATCATTTCAAACTAGTAAGTCATGCTCATTTAAATAAAAAATGTTAGAATGTTGAATGTCCTATAAGAGATTACTGATCTACAAATTCTAACATTCTAATCCCGCAGAGCAGTCAGTATTCAATGACTCAGCAGAGAATGGAAATATAAAAACAATTCACCCAACTAACTGTGAAATGGACAATTCAGTTGATTCCATGCAGGAACCACCCAAAAGTCACGTATCAGATAAGATTTTGTCAGTATACTGATTCATCAAAAATGTCCTCAAAAGAAAAAAAAATCTTCAGTATTTTTACTCTCTTCTCTGATGGTGAATTCCAGCTAAAGGACAAAGTTGCACATGATGCGTGGATGGTTCACAAAGGGAGAAAGGGAAACAGGCCTAGAAAGGAGGAAAGATGTCAGAACAGTATTAGAATGATACCGGCAGTCGGTAGGAAACTGAGAAGCTGGCTGGTCAAGCCTGGCTGCTGAGACTATTTTAAGCTCATCACAGCAAACTGAAACACATATTTCTCCTTCATTATCCAAAGCATTAATGTGTAACTGAGAGTCAGGTAAGTGACTCCAAAACTCTTGCTGTGGATTAGCATTTACTCCTCTTCCACCTCTTCGCAATCCAGTTCAGAATTCAATAGATGCACTATCCTAACTGCAGAGCCGCAGAACTCCAACTGAAAATGAAGGCATGCAGCATTCAGTCCTGCTACTTCTTCACTTCCAATGCATGTTCTAAAACTGCTATTTGTTTGACTGCTTTGATAATGCTTGCAAAGAAAGGCACCTGATTTTCAATGGTCATCCTTGAGGCGTGGTCATCTATATAAGGATTCACACTGTGTATGTGTGCATACAGGTTAAGTATTTGAGGCCAGGTCTTTTTTTTTTGCCTCAGCAAAACACGGAAGTACATCTATAACCTGGCCTGTCTGTCACATGGCGTATAACCATAGAAGGTGCAGGTACATGGCCAAAGCCCTCCCTTCTTCAAGGTCTTAACAAACATTACCGGTAGCTTCCAGGAAGGAAGAGAAATAGGAAAGCTGACTGCGAATGCATCTAAAACCAAAACATCTTGAAGAAAAACAAGCCAACACATGACACAAAAAAACGGATTATTCTTTACGTGATCCCATTGGCTCGAGGAATCTCTGAACCCCTGAATCAAGAAGACCACTCACTGAAGGCAGTATCACACCAGGAGGCTTCAGTGAAAGCACACAGCTAACCGAAAGTGGAGGGAAGGGCACAGGAACAATAGGGAAGCCAATGACGATGTGTGAGCTGAAATCTGAGTGTTGAAATGTCTAAGGTGAAATTGCCTCATTATAATTGCCTCCTGAATAATGAGCTATCAAGAAGAAAGAGATATTACAGCTTGTGGTTACAGACACCAAGAAATCAGGTATCTTTGTGAAGGATCTTGTGCAACACCTACAGCAATCAGGCAGCCTGAGCTCTGGAGGGACTGCTGTCTGGAACAGGCAGCCATAGGAAACACTGGTCCCAGGCTGGGGTACTTGTTACCCATCTCTGGTAATGCCCTGCCATTTGCAGCTGAGGATCTGAAGCCCAGTAATGTTTGTACCTGCAGGGCGAGCTCTCACTTCTACACTTCTCCGCTGATGGGAGCACTAGCTGAACAGGTACTGTTGGCACAGTAGGAGCTGAAACATCTCCCCAGTTTTCTTCTTGTACTGTGGGGAATTTGTGAACCTCCTCACACATAGGAGGAAGATCTGGCTGCTAGGAAGGTGCAGTAGTATTTCTGGCTGCTAAACACTCCCCAGTTTCACATAAGAGCTGATGGCTTCTTCCAGAAGAAATTCTAGAAGCTTTTATCACTTGCCCTTTAGAAGCAGCAATTTAAAATCAATGCATATAGAGAGAGCAGTTGTCTCAGATTATTTTCCACAGTAGGTATGTCCTTCAGTTGATTCCTCCTAGAGAAGCGTCTCTTGAAGAAATAAATTGAACAAAAAAGTGGCAACAACCTTCAACAACAACAAACACCCCCCCTCTTTTCCAAGTTGAGCAGAGAAGCCAAAAGGAGGGTCAGAAAAGCAGTCTCTAATGCAGCAGGAAAAATCATTCTAGGAGGGAAAGCTCCTGTATTTGGAGGCTGAGAGGAAGCGAGGAACTGGGTGAGTAGAGTGGAGAGCACAACCCTTAAGGGAGCAGGAATTTCCTGTAAATAATAAAGCTCCTGCTGAAGCAAAAAAGATTCAGCTTCCAGTGACACTCATTTGGACAAGCACCAGTGGAGATGTCGGCTGTCTAGGAGCTGGGCTGGCCAACAGTGTCACGAGTGAACGTATAACAAATGGTAGTTTAAGGAAACTCAGCTCAGAAGATAAACAAGAAAATGATTCATCAGGAAAGATGATACTATAATAATTAATAAGCTAAGAATAAGGAGGTGGCTTCTGCAGGTGAAACATAATTAAGTTATGAACATGGCAGACTTCTCTGCTTCTCAGGTGTTCATATGAAGGTTATAGGAAGGTTGTAGACTTCAGGAATATCAAAACAGACGCTTTTGTATTACCTCTTCTGCACAAACTTTAAGGATCAATGCTTTTCACCTGACCACACCTTCTCTCAAATAATACAACAAAAATATTAGGTTATTTTTCTACCACACCTAGCAGGAGCATAGAACTGCTTAGAAACTGTAAGTGACCTGCCTTTCTCACTTAATAGCTAGGTTTTCTACCTATCTTCTAAAACATTACAGAATACATGCATGTTTTCATCAGAAAACTAGGATACAATCTAGGAAAGGCTTTGTACAAACAAATAAAAAGATGGTATCTTTGTGTTTGCTTTTTTTTTTTTAACAAGAACTAGGCTGTGCCTCCAGGACTAAGTAGAGAAAGAGCTGGGCTTAATAACCAAAGAAAAAATATCCCAATATGACATAATGGTACAACAAAATATACATTACTGTAATTACTGCTGAGTACCTAATAAACGCTTCTTGTTTGGAGTTGAACATATAACACTGTTTTACTACATCATGAGAAGCATCACAGCAACTCTTATTTGCTCTTATAGTAAAGGACATAGGCTTGTCAAATACCCCAAACACTCTTCTCTTTCTCTCCTTAAGTTATATTGGGGTGGCTTGATTCTTTTTAATTAAATAATTGGGACTCCTCAGTTCCCTCAACTTTGAGGTGATCCAGCTGAAACTGAGCAAAGTAATTATGCTTTCAGAAAATTAATTTTCTATCTTTCAGATACAATCAGTTACACAGTCCTAATTTCCAAAAATATCAAGGAACATTTATCTAAAGCATGGATTATGTGGCTGATAAAGTATATTATTTTAGTGTTTCTCTCTTAGGCACTGTCACTTTGTAACAAAGAAACTTGCAGGATTCTCTTATTAAAATACCGTATCATTTATGACTGGACATTAACAAAATGCAACCTCAAAAGGACTCTAATAATGCCACATTTTAACTAGACATTATTAAATATTTACAAAGCTGTAACATTCTGAAGAGATACAATTATAATGGGAAATGACAGACATCATTAGACATTCCACCTGTAACGCAGAAAACAATTGAGAAATCAAAAATTAAAGGGAGGTTGTCAATGACAGCACAGATTGGATGCAAGAACCTTTGAATTTTATTCCTAACTTTCATCGCTGACTTGTTTTTGATTGTGTAGTACCACCCGTAAGCACTTAACTTTTATAGACCTCATTATCTGCTTGTTTATAAGTGGAAAATAATCATTCCTCTTCTCAAGGGTGCTGACAGTCTTACTAATTGCAATACATTTTGAGATCATCAAAAGAAATATCGCATACAAGTGGAAAGCATAACAGTTATTTTATAAAAGCATTTATTAATCATCAAGATTTGGTTGTAACTTACTTAATTCCCAGTCCATCCTTATTTTTGAAGATAAGGGGAACTCTGAGAGCTTCTCTTTGCACATACTCAAAAGTAAAATCTGTTTGAATAATGAATAAAAAAAATCCAAAGTCAATTACAATGTCATTAGCACCTCACATTACATTTCTCAAAATGCTCTCCATTTCCCTTTTCTCACCAAAGAACTCCACTATCTCTTGAAGAAAAATATAGAGAATGCATATTTTAGGTCCAAACCGGAAACCAAATGACAGACAATGCTCTCCCAGCTGCTCTCTATTTTTCCTGTTCACTGATGCACGTAAAATAGAATCCAGTCAGAGTTTGTCAATTAAGGTCTGGGCTGAAACGCCCAGGCTGTAATGAAATACCATATTAACAGTTAAAAGATAATCCTAACTAAATTACTGCAAATTGGCCTACTACTTTTGGGCAAATGAGTAGTTTAAACTGTATGTTGAAGTTTCTATATTACAAGTTATACATGTCTACTTAGGAAAAAAGATGTTTTCTTGCAAGCATTATCCGAGTATAGCAGAAAGCTCTGATTCTGTGAACACAATTTTCTTTTTATGTGAGCGTTACTATTACTTTCAACAGCGTATTTTTTGGTTTTAATTTATCAGAAACATAACTGCAGGAGCTGATAGATAGAAATCTTACACAGCTCCTGGCACTTAGGAAGATGGTGAAAAGGAATAGGTTTTGTGTGGGAGTCGCAGTATAACACAAGCAAACTGAAAATGAAATGTAAGTTTGTTATGTTAACACTGACCAGTATCACCGTGTTGCTTCACTCTGAGGGTTACACAGAACTGGCCTTTCCTGGGGATTTCTTTATGCAATGGTCAGATACAATAGCAGTGATTTGGGGATTAGAAAGTTACAAGGCAGCGATTTGGGTGAGCTGTGCCTACAAAACTCCAGAGCCTTCTGCCACAGAGAGAAGAGAAATTCCTGCGGTGGCCATGCACTGTTTTTGTGGTTCTGCTTACAGGAAAAAAGGGCTTTTAGATAGCATCCATATGCTACTTTAAACTGGAAAACATTGTTTGACTCTTCAGCACTACAAAATACACTAAACACTGCCAAATACACGAATCACTTTATGTATTATATTCAGGCACTACACACAAGTAGTTTAACTTCAAGATTCAGCCAGCCATGTACAGGCTTCCTGGGAGAGCACAAGGACCTCAGACTTTAGCTCGTATCAGTGATTTTTCCCTGTTAAAAGAACTCATACTGAAAGAAATAGAGGAAAACAGAGGCTAAGCTCCCATGCCTGCAGCTGCATTACCCTCTACTTCTGCAACTTTTTCCTTGCTGCATTCAGCTTAAGTAATTATTCCAAGTAGGGATATAATATTCCTACTTAAAGTTACCACATCAGAGCACAGTAATTACCCATTTACAAAAACATTAAAATTGCAGAAACTTTATTGCTACTAGTCTCAAAATAAATGTAATGAATAGTCCAATTAACTAAGGTTACCAAATAAATATTTCCATACTAGAGAAATCTTTATTTCTCACAGGCATTCCCATTAAAACTGTTGTGGCTTTAGGTAAGCAAATAAATAAACCACAGGTATTTTTTAAGGACACTCAGCCAAGACAGAAAGTCAACAAACATCAAGAATAATATCGGTGGGAGAAGCAGAGGCAGATACACAGCCTAGCAGACTAGAGAACAAGTAGCTATGACAAACTGCATTCAAGCCAAAAATCACACCACTGCCTTGCAGCATCTCATGGAAAACCTCCAACCCACATTCCTATGAAAAAAAAAGTCAAAGAAGAGATATCATTAAAAATAAAAACAAGGACATGGGGAATAAAAATAAATAAATATATCGCTCAACCAATTCCATGTGTTCATATAAACTGGCTTTTTTATTCTTACTAACCACTGTCATTGTTTTGCCTACGTTCAAGTCAACTCTTGGATTTACAGAAAAAATAAACCAATAGTGAAAATAAAACCAGAGCAAATAAGAAGGCAGACCCTTTCTTCCTAATGCCCCAACAAAGCATTTGAATCTCTTGTGGGGCTGAACAAAGCAGACACAGACCACAACAAAATAACAAAAGACACTCATTTATTTTCAAGTTCCCTAGAAAGGAGAAAGCTACCCAAAGATTTTAGAGCCGCTGGGCTCTAAAAGGGGAAGCTGTGGATTGTATTATAGTTCACATGTAGCAATGGCAACCACTGGAGTATCTGGAAGATGAGAGTAGCATGCAATCATTTTCTGGAAAATTAATTAACGGTTTCCAGCTAAAAAATAGGTGTTTGTGTTTTGTTTGGAGGAAGAGGGGTCAGGGTTGAGCTTATCTCCTAAACAAATACCTTCCTAAGTAAGATAGGTATTTAATTTCTCCACCACATTAACTTTTCTAAAAGGAGCTTAAAATGCTCAGGCAAAACTAAGCCTAGGGGCGAAAAGGAAATTTTCTGAACTAGATTAGTGGCTTCATAGTTATAGCCATTTCAGGAGGATTACAGCCCAAACTCCTCTTTGCTGAGAAAGCCGGCTTAGACCTGGAGTCCTCACTGAGGCCGGGTTTTGGTGATAGCTAGCTGGGATTCAGGATCCGTTTCAACAACGCTGCAGTAAATAAAGGTGACTTGCAACCCCCGCCCCGGCCCGTTTGATTCCCGGGCAAACCTCTCCCATTTTTCTTCCTGCCGGGCAGCCGTGCTGCAGAGCTGGGCTGTCTGGCTTTGCTTACCACTTCGTAATTTAAGTCACCTAAGCAAACCAAGTAACTACGGGGAGGGGAGCGTTGTGATTTAATATGCGATACAAACACAAAGGAGTTACTGACTTTAAAGTCTCCCACCCCGCCGAACAGGCTCATCGATGGCATCCTTTTGCAAAAGGGGTCCGGGGGGCGGAGGGGGAGCAGGAAGCACCTCCGGCTAAGCGGGGCCGGGGTTGCTGCCTCTCCTCCGCCAGGACCCAATTGCTCAACACCTCGGGGGTGCGCGGGGGTCGCGGGAGCGGAGCGTGTTGGAGGCGGGGGGAGCCCAGTGCTGCCCGTGGTCACCACGCCGCCCCCCAGGCACCGCGGCGGGGCAGAAGCCGCCCTGCGAGGGGTTCGGGGCAGCCCCCGGGGCGGGGAGGGCTGCAGGGCCCCGCTGCAGCAGCTCCCCCCCCGCCCCGGGGGGGGGGCCCCCCCCCCCCCCCCCCCCGGGCCCCCCCGGGGACGAAATCCCCGCATTTTTTTTAACCCCGCCGGGCGGCGACCCCGGGGCGGGGCCGCCGATAGATCGCTTTAATTTCTCTTCCAAATTGAAACTCCTGATGCTGACGATTTCCTCCACGTCTGAGAGGTCCTCGTTCTCATCGTATCGCCTTCTGCCGATAGATCGCTAGAAAACAAACCAAAAAACATTGGCTCGGGGGGGGGGAAAGAAAATCGGGGGTCGGTGGGGAGGAAAGTACATGGATTGTGCAGGACGATTTGATAAACAGATTCTGGGGAAAATAATTAAGATGGCAAGAGAGAAAATGAACAAAACCTCAGCCCAACCAAGCTACACCGCGGCTGCATGCACAACCTTTTCCATCCCGAGACACGGAGCTCGGCGAGGATAACAGGTGCTTGGCTTCGGGAAAACTCAAACTTGGGCTGCTGTGCAGAAGCTGGCGTTGGAGGGCGAGCAGGAGACAGGCGTAACTCGCCGAAAATTCACAAGCTACCGCACCGATGGGCTTTGCAACCCCGTAAAAAACCGTGAACGGTGGCCAATGCTCGTTAGCAACCGGAACATTTTTATTATTATTTTTGCACGTGAATACAAGGTAATTCCCCGGGGAAGAGAAGGGGGGGAATCGTTTAACCCGATGCACAGCATCCCGGTGTCGGTATTTACATAATCCGAGTGTTTCCATAGCCACACCGGAAGCCGCGGTTTAAAAACCAGATCGCTTTATGTAACGCCGTGATGGGTGCGCAGCCCCCGCCCCGCTCCGCAGCGCCCGGAGCCGGGGGGCAGGAGCGAGTTAAATGCGGGCGGAGGCCGGCCGAGCCGGGCGGCGGGGCCCCGCGGCACTGCCCGGCCGCACGCCGCCGGCAGCGGGGGACGGGCCCGGCCGCGCACAAGGTAGGTGCCCCGGTGCGGGGCGGGGGGGACGGGACGCGGCAGCGGCTGGCTCCGGCGGCTCTGCCCCTCTCCCGGCGATCCCGCCCCGGCGGCCAGCCCTGCACACACGCGCGGTGGACCGGCAGAAACCCTCACCCGCAGGAGAAAGAAAAAAAAAAAAAAATTATATATATATATAAAAAAAAAATCGTCCCACCTCCCCTTCCCTTCCGTTAAATTCCACCCCCTTCCCCAGCGCCTAAGCTGCTCTCTTGCAAACTAACTCGCTCCGCTGCCGACGTTTTACATGCATTGCTCCCTTTGCAAACAATTAAGCAAAATCAATTAAAAGGCACAAATAGGAAAGAGACAGAAGCCAGCTACACACCAATCTTCTTCCAGAGTCTTTCTCTGCCTCCATTTTTTTTGAGAGTTTCATCACTTAATTGTCAACAGTTCCTGTCCTGCATTTTTGGCCCAAATGGGGAGGAGGAAAAACAAAAGCCATCCAGGTCTCTCTAAAGTTTTGCAATTTTGCACCAGCACTTTTTTTTGGGGGGGGGGGGGGGGAGAGAGAGAGGAGGGGGAGGGAAGGGGGGCGGCGGCGCTGCGTTTTGCAAAGTCCTAAGGAACCATTTCCAGCCACGGCGCGCGGAGCGGGGGCGCAGGCGTCGCAGTGCCCGGAACGTAAACAGCGGCGGGGCCGGGGCGGGGGCCGGGGGGGCCCGGGGCAGCGGCACGGCACGGCACGGCACGAGCGCCGGGCCCGGGTCACGAGTGCGCGGCGGGCGCGGCACGCAGGCGCTGAGCGGCGGCGGGGTAGCGCGGAGCCCCGCGGAGCCGCGGGCGGTCCCTGCCTGGGTGCCCCCCGCCTGAGCGGGACCTGCCCTAAAATGCCCTAAAAGTTGAGCGGTGCCGCTTTCATGGGTGGGAGGGGGCGGATCGGGTTCAGCGGTTTAAACCCGGGCGCAGCTTTGGAGGGTTCCTCTGAAGAGTGCCCGATAAACGTAGCAAAGACTTGGAAAATAATCTTCCAAAACGTGGGCTTGCGGCTAATGACGGCGTTCAGCACCGGTTTCCATGCTCCCGGCTTCGCTGCGTTCCTCGGCCGGGTAGCCCCGCCGAAGGCAAACGGGGCCGGTGCCCGGAGCGCTGCAAGATCTGCACCTCCGTCCTGTGGGAACAGGTTCTAATATCTATCCTGTATCTACAATATCTGTAAGTTATTATTCGGCGTCAAATAAAGCAAAATTGCCTTTGTAATACGGATGTACAACAGGTGGGTAGAAATCGCCTGAAAAAGCAGGTAAAATCTGTATCAAGTAGCTGCTGATACAAAAAAAATCTTGTAAGTACCGAGATCCTGCAGGTTCCTAAGGCTGTCAGAGGGTCTCATCTCTAGAACACCAATCCACATCTACTCTAAGTTGATGCTGAGCAAATGGGACCATCTGATTGCAATAGCAGGGTCAGAGTGCAGGTTTTGAACAGCCTCCAGGTTCCAAAGTGTGGCTCCTCTCTGAGGTGACATCCTTTAAGGGGAACATCAAAGCGTACCTAAACCCAGGCTCGGGGGCTGATGGCTCTGCCAGTGCTCCTCTGGTTTGCTTTTTGCAATTTTTTTGAGATGGACGTTGAGAATAAATGCGTTTCTACCTTCAGTGTGGTATTTGTTCACTGTTGTCTCTCCTGGACCAGCAAAAATCAGGAGTGCTCTGATCAAACCAGTATGAATGTCAGAGGTAAATTTCAAGCTGTCTTTCCAAGGCTTTAATTCTCAGATCAGTTAAACAGAGACCAAAACTTTTCTTTAAATATGGCATTTTTCTTTACCGTTCTGTCTGCTTCTACCAGCAGAAACATATTCCCATAGCATCCTGTTAGCCTTTCTGTACCAAACCAATCACATCCTAGGTACTATATTAAACGTATTAAATATTATGTAAAAGATTAAAATTCAACCTTGTGGGCCTCGCCAGTCATCTCTTTGGAAAGATCCATAATTTAATGAATCGTGACGTGGATAAAGGCAGGAGCAGATAGAGTTCTAACTTAAGGCATTGAGCTGCTCCTTCTCCATCTGCCAGTAACTGTTCGCAGAATCCTGAAAAATCATGTAATCTTTCTCTAACATCTCCCTATTTGCAGATGATTGAACTTTATTATCATACAGCAGTGTTGTATAGACTATATATTGAAGTGTGGATTCCAGATGCCTATTCTAGCAAGTGCATTATTAATCCATAACCCTGAGATGTATGCGTATGTTGACCTTTCAGCCCAGATGACTCAATTTAAAATTGAATGCATGTGTACATCTGTAGGATTGAGGCCAGAGTCCTTGTACAAGATAAATGGATGTTACTAGAGAATCATCAGACAAAAAACACATAATCCATCCATTCTACTGAAGTCCACCAAAAAAGACAGGAGAGGGACATAAAAGAAAACCAACTCATTTTTCTAAATCTTTTTTGAGGGGATGGGACATGAACAATCTGAGACTCTTGGTTTATCAAGCAAACCCACCAAAGCCTCTGTTAATTGCATACATCTCGAAACACTAGAGCACATTACTGAAGTAGGGAAGTAAATGTGTTTCAGAAATACCACACTTTTAATCTAATAGAAAACACATTTTTAACCTTGTTTTAAGACAGAAATTACTTTTCTTGAACTACAATTTTACCATTGAAATAATACTAAAATCTATGTATTACTAACAAAAAAACCCATCTCAAAAGAACTGGAAAAAAAAGGGGGTGTGGGGGTGCCAGGATGTGTGTGATGAGAATATCCACAGCTGTGTTAGATGGGATAAAAACATTTAGAAGCAATATTGAACCCACGTGCTTCAGGACACAGGTTAAGTGCTGGCAGATGAGGGTTAGGGCTCGTTTCCCCTCCAAGCAGGCCATGCCGCAGGTTTCCAGCAGTGCCTGGAGCTGGGCCCCGCCAGGCAGCGCTTGGTACGGGACAGCCTAGGGCTGCTGCAATGCTGGGTTTCTTCACAGCCAAAAATATGGGAAAAAACACTTTATGTATTAATACTGTGAAAAGGGAGCAGTGATTATTGAGAAAGGGGCTAGTCTGAACGGTATTAAATAAAAAAAACCCAAAAACTTTTGCTGAATGTTAATGTAACTTAAATTATTTAAGATCTAATCATGACAATGCGCTGGATCCTGACCTTGTTAGCTTGGAGCTGTCACTTAATTAAACTTGGACTGCAGGGCTCATACCAAAATAAGAACTATAGTGCTGTGCTTGGGAAGGCTGTATGGAGAAATGGGTTCATTTCACCCCTGCTGAGCTTTCATAGTTATTTCCCATTGGACAGAATGGACTGAAATAATCTTTTAAACATTTAAAAAAAATATCTCATCACATAAGACCTACTGTTCTAGACATTACCTTGGGTGAAGACAGAAGACTAGATATTTAACCATTTCATTATTTTATGAAGGATTATACAATTTTTCTAGACATGTGTCAAAATGTTTCCTCTGTAGAAATTCCACCAACTGAACTTTAAGCTCTACTTGAGGTGAGATTTGCAGAGATGCTTGCCTTAACCTCCTTGCTGCTTGGGACTGCTGACAAACCTCTATTTGCTTTTTGCAACTGCTACTTCTAATGTGCTGTTTTTAATGCAGACCTAACATAATTTCCATTTTGTGGTAACCTGATTTGGTTTTGGTACAATAACAAGAACAAATGGAAGCGATGATTTGCATGTGAAGCTGGAAATATGTTTAAGAAAAACTGCTATGCAGAAGGTAGCACCTTTGCATGCTCAGCACCGTATCACATTAATCATATGGTACTCGGCGAACCTATTCTTACTCAGGCCTCCTACAGAAAATACAGAAGTACATTTTTAGCAGAAAAAAGATTATGAGTATCCTTGTGACAGTGTACAGATTTCTCAGGGCTTTCTGGAAAGAAACTTGGACTTCTGCCACCTGCTCTGATTGTGTTCATGCATAAATGATCCAGAGAATGGGTTGACATTACCTCTAATTAGGGATAATAACAGCCTGCTGCTGAAAGAGCCAGTTCTCTTTCTCGTGCATGCATTTCCCTCATTTCTCCTGCATTAGGTCTGGTGCTCATGCAGCCACAGGGTAAGTCGGTTCAGTGACCTGATCCAGCAGAAAACTCGCCCATTAAGAATTCCCCCCCCCCCAGGTCAATTCACTGAAGCTCTGTAGCCATTCGATGGGTGTAACCTACAGGATGGAGAGGAGAGTGGGGTGAGATGAAGGAAGAGTGCAGGACTACACCCTTTTGGTGGCCTTCCGCAACTGCACTGCTCAGAGGTAACATCAAACCACAGCTTTGAACTCCACCATGATTTCAGAACTTCCTGAACCATTTCTGAGAGTCAATTAAGCATGGCTGACTCTCTTTATTTCAGCTAACTCTAGAGTGGCATTATAGAGGTGTGTAATGACGAGTAATTAGAGTTGGAAATTTGTACCTCAGAATGGAGCTGTAAAATGGAACATAAGGGGGTAAAACGGGTGCACTGCTACAGTCCTGGCGTTTTAGTTGCAGAAGAAGGCTTGGTCCTTAATTTATGTTTTCCTGTTTACCAAACCGATTTTTTATTTCTGATAGGAAAGGAAATGATGCTTATTTCAAAGCTACAATGCTGGGCCTTGGAAGCTTAAAATTGCACTTGGGTTTGGATTGGAAAAGTGGATGGGATGAGATGAGATTTCTTTCCTGATTTGGTAGGTCCTTCTCCATACTGTTTCCTTGAATGGAATATGAACTCAACAGTACAGCAGTGTGCGATACTGTTACATTTTTCAAAGCCCTTCCCAATAAACAGGAATTGGAGTGATGGACAGAAGAGTAGATAAACAGTGAGTTCAAAGAGTCTTATTTTAATACAGCTACTTAGAAAGACACTTGAAGTCCTTCTCAGCTGTATGTCTCTTGCAGGGTGGGTTTTTTTTTAGAGAAATCTTATTTCAGGGAACAGGTCAAGACCTAGGTAGTATTTGTGCAGTAGTACTCATCCATGATGTTACAATTCAACAGTAATTTTGTGCAGAAACAAGAAGAAATAGTGAACAATCAATCTTGGTTATGTACGTGCACAAAAACATTTTTCATAGCTTATGAGTAGCAGTGCAAAATATGTTTTAAGTATATGATTCTGCAGAAACTAAATGACGGAGACTTAAATGTTTGCTTGAAATGTGGAGGAGATTTTACATTACTGTTTTTTGATGGTTACCATTTCTCCCAAGAAAAATGTGGTAATGCAATCACAATACAGTTGTTACTCATTGCTTTGCAATGTGGTGCTCAGACTTAGCCTAGGGCATTGGTGGGAGACACAGAAAATCCTCATTTTGGTGATGAGGTCTTCTGTTTGGGTTTTTTTGGGGTTGGTTTTTTTTTAAGAATTAAAAGCACAATGAACAAAGAATAGTATTTTATAATGCTAACTTATGCTGGATTTTCACTCAAATGGATCCTATACAGTAGTACTGGCACCCATAAAAGAGAAAGAAGGGGGCAAACACTCCATGGAGTTACTTATACAACAGCAACAGCTTTTATGGAAAGACTGTAAGTCAAACTCATTCTTCTATAGAGGTGTTTTAATGCCCCTGTAAATTAAAGTCTAACCAAAACTTGTTTGTAACAAGAAGATGACTCTGTTTATTTCCTGAAAAGGAATGAGATCAACTTTATGTGGTAAGAAACAGTAGTTTCAGGGAATGCCTCTGAAGACTTCAGATTTTTTCTTGGATGTCTCAGCTATGTCTTTTTTTTAAAAGAATGCCATGTAAATGAAAAGCATTAAGTGACCTGTGTTGGTATAGATTGTCATCAGCTTTACTGTGCATAAGTAAATGAATGACCTTGCAAAGCAAAGAAAGGTGTGAAGAGAAAAACAATAAAGACAATGTGCCGCATTTTTCCTACTTGTAAACAAGGTGGAAAATCTCAATGCAACAGAAAATCACCGATACTTTTGATTCTAATGGGACTAAAGTTGCAGTGATTCAACTCATGTGACCATCCACGTGCCTGTAAATAGTAAAAGTATCCTTGTCCAGTATTATTCCTATTGTTAAAATCATAGTTTTCTTCCTTGAAATTGATAGCAACAGGTTTTTTGTCTCTTACATGTCCCTTAATTCTCCACACCCACAAGTTTGATGTGGCACAAGCACTGTATTAAGTCTCACCTTTTCAGAAATCATCTTCGTAACTGTGCTATGTATTTGCTATATGCCTCATTTTTCCCTCTGTAAAACACAGAAAAAAAAAAATTCGTTTACAGGCTTTGCATGAACGTGGTAACAAAACAAATCTTTCAACGCTGGCACGTATCTGTTGAAATGTTCCGCTTAATCAAGTTTATCAACTGCTTGCTGATAACGAGTTTATCAGGAGCTCGGTACACAAAAACGGTTGTGCAAACCTTAACTACGTGGCAAACTGTTAAGTGTATAATTTTTTTTGGGGGGGGAAAAGGTTTGAAAGTTGGGGTGGGGGTTAACCCTAGGAGGGGGCAGCTCTGCGCGGCGGGGCACCCACCGCCGGACGGGGGTGTACAACACTGACCGCGAAACGCCACATTCCCGCCAACTACGCTCCAGCCTGAGGCTGCTCACCCGCCCCGCCGCCGCCGCCACCCGGAGGCCGCGCCCCGGGCTCCAGCCGGGCCCTGCTGCGGGGGTTCACCCTCACAGACCCGCACCTTCCGGGGGGGCAGGCCCGGCTCACGGCTCCCGACAGGCGGCAGCGGCGCCCCTCACCGCAGCGGCGGGAAGCAGCCCCCGGGCCGCGAGGCCCGCCCGCCGCCAGGCTCCCTCGAGGGCTGCCGGGAAGCGGCCGGGGCGGAGCGCAGCTGGGGCCGGGCCGGGCTGGGCCGGGCCGCCCAATGAGGCGGCCGTGGGGCGGTGCCCGGCGGGAGGCGGCGCGCAGGCTCGCAGCGCCTCGGCGGCAGGCACGGACCCAGCACCGGTAGGAGCCGCCGGGCGCCAGGGGTGTTAGCGCAGCTGGTGCCCTCGCTCTGCCGCCGGAAGGAACCGCCGCTGCCGCTGTGTGCCTCCCGCTCCGCTCCGCTCCGCCGCCCATGAGCCTGAACGAGCACTCGATGCAGGCGCTGTCCTGGCGGAAGCTCTACCTGAGCCGCGCCAAGCTGAAAGCCTCCAGCCGCACCTCTGCGCTGCTCTCCGGCTTCGCCATGGTGAGCGGCCGGCCTCGCCCGGCGGGCAGGGGGCCCTGGCAGGCGGCCCGCGGCCTCGCCGGCAGCCGCCCCCCCGGCCGGGGACCGGCGTCCCCTCAGGCTGGCGGCTGCAGCGGGGCGGGGGCGGGGGGACGGACGGGACGGGACGGGACGGGGACGAGCGCAGCCCCTGTGGCGGCGTGTGGCACCCCGGGGCGGCGGGAAGCGGGGCGGGCCCTGGCGCCTCTTTCACGGAGCGCCGGCCCGCCCCGGCCTCCAGCCCTCTGGGCAGCCGAGGTCAGCGCAGCCGGGCGGCGGCCGGGCCGGAGGAGGCAGCAGCGCGGGGGCCGCCCCGGGAGCAGCCTGAGAGGGGCTGGTGGAGCCCGGGGGCTCGCATCGGTGGCTCGTTTTCTGTGGAGAGCTGTCATGCCGCAAGTTAAAAGCTGCCTCGCGGCTTTTATCTCCGCCAGATAGGTCCGGTACATCGTGCAGGATTTCTTTTTTTTTTTTTTTTTTTTTTTTTTTTTTTTCCCCCTCACTGCTCATTTTTCCTGCCGAGGATGCTCGGCATGCCAAAAATCACCCTTCGGCGGGACGTTCCTCCCGATCGCTCTCGGAGGAGACGCGGCGGGGTGCTGCAGGTGTGGAGGGCGGCCCTGGCGTTTCGCCGTTTCCCCTCGCTTCGCCTCGCTTCGCGCTCTGGTGTGAAGGGCGGAGCGGGCTGCGCGGGAGAGCCCCGCCGCGGCGCCCGGGCTCGGGCACGGCGCGCTCGCACGCTGCCGCCCGGACCACCTTGTATTGCGCTCGAGCTGGTTTTAGATAAATTAACAAAAACAACCGATTAAAGCTGACGGCGTCCCCCCGACTTAATGCATCCATCATTGGTCATCTGCAGTTGCGATGTTTCTTTTTTTTTTTTTTTTTTTTTTTACGGAAGGGTTCGGTGTGGCTTAGTTTGGAGTTTTGTGCATGCTTTAGGAACGTCTTTTTTGTTAGTATGTGTTTTGCTTTCAGGTGTGATATAGAAACATAGTCCAATAATCCTAACTATCTCAAATGGAAGCTGTATATGGATTGAAACATGGTCATTTACAAGCGTCATAGTATGTCCAGTCCTGTAAAGTACTAAGCTGCTAACTCTGCAGTCAGTCCCTTTATTCATCCGTGTTAAATATGCTTCGTAGTTGTAAATACCGAATTGTACAGCTCTGATTTTTGATTTTTGCCCCATGTTTAACGAGGTATATTCAGCCGTAAGATAATTCCCCTTAAGAGCCATTGTTCTAATTAGAGGATGCTGTTTGAAAACAAGGCAGCCGGTCTGCAGCAGCCTTCTGACGGTCAAATAAATGTCACTGCCCTCCCTCAATGGCTAAAAACAGACTACAGCTCTTCAGGGGTGGTGGTGGACTGCTGTTCCTTTGACTGACAGGAGACTGTGTTAGTGCAGCGGCATATTTGAGTTGGTTCTCCTTGGGTGACATGCATCAGGCTGGTAGCTCACGCTCCGCTGCTGCTAATAAGTTTTCCTCATTGTACGCCTCTTCTCTGGTGTCAGAGCAGTTTGTCAGGGTTGTTTCTTGAGTCAGGCTTTTACAGTGAGAGAGAGAACATGGAAAAAAAACTGTAGTTTGTTGGGTTTTTACAAGTTTTCATCTAAGGGAGGTCGCAGCTGTATTAATAAAAATACTATTATTTAATGAAAGTCATACTTTCTTAAAGTCCTTTGGCTTTTCTCTAAATATATGCTATGTGGACTCTCAAAATCCCATGGATGTATGAGGTGAGGGTGCTGCTTCTTTCTCGATTCTCTAGAAGAGTTTGAGGAGTTCAGTGTCTTGCAGTTGAAAGCTACTGCTTTTGAATTTATGTTGTTTAGGGTATTCCAGGAAAAAGCCACTTTGTTCCGATTAGCAAAATCTCTTGTTTCCAGGAACGTTACATGTGACTATTCATTGTATTTTAATTTTCCAGAAGTTACCCCTCTCAAAAAATTCCAAATTTTTTCTTCCTTTAACAAGATCATGCTGGAAATCAACTTGCTGCCTCATTGCCTTTGCTATGACAGCTAGTCCTCTAGCTGAGACTTCCTATCTATTTTCAGAAGAGCTGCCTTAACTTTCAAGTATTTTTAGATTTCTTTTTAATAACTTTGCTTATCTTTTAAAGTTGTCCTTCTGCCTTGAAAAGCAGGGCCTTCTTTCTGCTGTCCCGCCTATGCATTGTTCACTAAATTCAGCAGGTTCTTTGGCACCTGATACTTAAACAAAATGCTGCTAAAGTACAATCTCGTCTTGGATCTAAAGCTTACAACAGTAATTAAGCGTCATTGTTCCTCTGTTTTCCCTGTAGACATTAGGAAGAAAGAGCCTAAATGCCACATCCAGGACCACCCAGCAAATTGATGGGAGTTGTCAGGAGTAGAACGTGCTCATTTCCATGCCGGCCCCATTGGTCTTTGCTCTTTAATTAAACAATACTTGCATCCCTAGTATGAGCTGAGTTTATCCCCACTAAACTGTTGCTTTATTTTGGACTAATTTTGTGTATAAATGCAGCTGTTTCGCAAAGTTTATTCCCTCAAGACTGGTTACGCATACGCTGGTTAAATGATGCATGCCAAAGTCAAGAGATTGCCTGGGTCAGTGATGTGTAGAGTATGAAATGCTCAGCCAGGTTTCAGACTCGGAAGTGTTACGCTTCCACAGAGAAGACTGATTAAAAACCTGGTTTACAATTAGTTTTGTTTTAGAGCTACACATCACAGTTTGCCACTGTGTGTTAGTGTTGGAAACGGTTGTGGGGTCTGGTTGCAAGCTGATGTTAAAGCTAAGCGAATAAACGAATAAACCTGAGCATTTACTTTGTGTGGGTTTCCATGGATGCTATCATCCAGTGCCATACATCTAAGAGGAAATCTATGAAGCTTATAATCTGCCTCTAGCATGCTTTTCCAATTTATGATGCCAGCAAGTAATATCAGTCCTCCAAATTGTTAAGAGGTAAAGAAAGAAACTGTAGATTGTAGGGTATGTGTAGCCCATGAAAGAACAGAGGGTTCCCTCCATGCGCCAGAGGAGGCATGGAGTACTTCTCATTTCTGTGTTGTATGCCAGATATTGATGTATGATTGGGTTTGGTTCCCCCCCCCCATGCCTGTCTTTATTTTTTAATCCGGTTTATCTCAGTGCTGGAAATACTTTGCAGATTGTATCCAATATTACAAGCACTAGCTCATGCACACCTACAGGAGCAGTATTAAAAGCTCCTGTGTAGACAGGCTGCTGGTAGGTTATTTTTGTTTGAGCAATTAAGTTGACTTGTTAACATCATTTCATCACCAGGGATGCATCATGCAGGAGTATGACAACATCATGATACCGGAGTTGCAAATATCATAGGGAAGTTGTTAGATCCCAACAGTCATGAAACTGGAAAACTCAAACCGCCTCCCATCCACCAATTAACAGCTCTATGAAAATACCTGAGCCTGAATTAGGGATCTAAATTATACGACCACTGTGGTTGACTTAGTTGTATTTAGGATGTGAAGGAAATTTGTTATCAGACAGAACACTTATATTGTAAATACCTCTAATGTTTCAAGCTGGCTAGAGTGTTGTCTAAGATGGTAATATATACGCTTCAAATTATTCAATGTCGTCAAAGAAGTGTCAACTCTTGCCTTTGAAATATAGCCAATACAGTCTTCTGAAGACAGCTTCAGTCATGTTTTGTAAAAGACTGACTGCACTGATAAATATTTATGAAACTGATTTCCATAATAAAAGTTGATGTTGAAGTAATGCTGGGTAGGACTCGGGCCTGCTGCTGTCAGTGCTGCACAGATACTCTACAAGTTGTTTTAGCTGTATTTAACTGGATTGCTGGTAGAATAACGTGCAACAGCTGCATTTTGTAACCTGCAGCAAAGCATTGCAGGCCCAGTTTCATGGCTTCTGCTGCCGCTTCCCTTTTATATCGCTATTACATTTACAGATTAGCACTGTGCTCTGAAGAATCTTCACCCATGTAAAAGGTTTCTCCTGTTCCAGTCATGGAACCAATGTTTTGTTGCTCTTTTGAGCATCCTGATCTCAAGGTTCTGGACAAGCAGGCAGCCTGGAGTACTTCAGCCAGGCAGCCTGGGCTCTTCACCATTCTCTGTCTTACAGCAGTGGTGAGTGTCTGCTTGTGGCTGCTGTAGTTTGCAGGATGTAAAAGTGATATTGAGCCGCTGTTTCTTCTCCCTGCTGTGCTGTCTAATCTGACCTTGTACTTGGCAAATAGATTTACTGTAAGTAACGCCATGTAGAGATGCTACCTTCTCATTTACGCCAATTATATGGGTATTGCCTTTTCATGTTTACTGGTAAAATAAAATTAAATCCTGTATTTGTATTCCGGTGTTAGCTTTAGCAAACACTCATGTGTTTCGCCATTCTGCAACATATAATAATCCACAGAGTCAAGATTCTAGACTAATGGATAAATGATGCTTACGTTCTCTTCTGTATAAAACCAGTAATAAGATCATTATTTTGAGTTACCTTTTTCAATTTCCGGTGTCTGATTCTGGCTTATACAGAGTCTTTCTGTGAGTTGTTTATAACTCTTAATGAATAGTGCAGACACTCTGAGAGCCTGGCTCTGTGTCTCTGTCTCTGGGAGTTAATTGTACTGTCAGGAAAACAGAGACTGACTGACTCGGGAGCTGAGGAGACAACCAGAGGAGTGCTAATTTCGAGTGATGCCACGACGCATGTCTCATTCTTGACTTCCCCTATGCTCCCACACAAAGATAAGCAGTGGGATGGAAGATGGAATTTGTTATTGAAATAAGCTTGTGATGTGAACCTCAAGACTTGGAGAAGCTACTTCTGTGTGCGTGGAGTTTTTTTCCTGCTAAGAGTAGTGTGTGCTATGAACTTGCACATGTAGCTGTACGGCTAACTAGATACAGTCAAGTCTAGTCCTAGGTGCAACAAGTGGAGATAAAAAATATTTCTGCTGAGAGGCATTGATTAAAATACTTTAGTGATCACTCTGTGCAGTTTTGCCTTGGTGGATATTGGTCCAGTGAGGTCAAGGTGTTTTAGCACTGATACAGTTTTCCAAATACGATTTGCATCCTCCTCTCACTGTGTCGATGGACCCTTACAAAATGCACCTGTGATGTATGATCAACACAGCTTTCTTTTAAGCCATTCCTGATGTGCTAGACTGCATTAAAATTGTCTTGTCCTCTTAATCAGTTTCCTATTTAGGAATGGTAGCTGTGGCTAGGGAAGAGGAGGTGAGAACAATCTGTCAAGGGTATACAGATAATTCCAGACTTGTCTGCATCAGGAGGTGGTTGGTCTCTTTAGTAAGACTGGTGTTTGAAGCTGACATTGCCCTTTTGAAGGGGTTTTGCTTGTTGCAGCCTGTAAGGCAGCTAACTGCATGAGCAGTGCGTAGTGAGAATGCGGTCATACCGACAGCCAGTGTTTCTCAAAGTAGCCCATTAAATAGGTCTTACAAGATTGTCTGTATTTAAACCTAGTAACTTCTTATAAGATTGGTTTCTTGCTCTGTGGTTCTTGTCTGAATGTGTCAGATACAAAGGACAGGAGGGCAGTTGTCATTGGATCTCTATGCTGGTCAGAGAACATCTTGTGAGGTACAGGAGACAAATCTACAGCCATCCCATTGCAGGGCTATCAGTAGTTGCTGACTGGTTACAGAATGTATTTAGCTAAAATCAGGCGTCTAGTGGAGAAGTGGTGAAAAGTTTGAATTAGCTGTGACTCTGTCCATTTTGAAACTGTCAATCCATGGCATGCTGAACTCAATCGTGACTCGCAGCCATGTGTTAATGCTCATATTTGATACCATGAGAGATTGTATGGCAGTTAAAGCACAGACTCCCAGCCCGTGTTATGTTCTAGAGCTCAGTCATCTTTGCAGGGAAGGGGAGGAGAGGAAGTCATCTATAAATAGCTCATAGAGAATACAGATTTACTTGAGATAAGGCATTTTATTTCCTTTTCTATTCAGCAGTGGGTACTGATTCTGAAAACGATGTAAGACTGTGATTAAGTCAGAAGGCTGTCAGATACTCTGTTCACCACTGTTGCTATTACGTGTGATAACAAAGAGCAGTGACTTTTTTTGTGTGTTGAAAGTCTTGAGTGTCAATATGACCTGCTCCATGGGTGGCTCTTACTACAGTTTTTCCTTTTGTTTTCCTTCTGATTGTTGTCTGTAATGTTTTATTTTCCCTGGATACTTCTTATTTCAGAAACCCCTATCTTAAAACGGGAATTGAATTTGAAGCTTGCATTATGCTGGAATTAAAACCAACCTAAGTAAAGTCAATATACTATCTAGTAGCTTACAAAACTGTGGAAAAATGCTAACATTTGAAGCAAGTCAGTAACTTCTGTCTCGCTGCTGTGGTAAAAATCGAGTGACAAACCAGGACAGTTGTTTCTCTTGCATTTCGGTAGCAATATGAGCTTCATTTGTAGCTATGTATGTGACTGGTTCTTTATATTAATTCTTATTGCTGGTAAAATTTGTTTTATTAGTGTATCAAAACTCACTTCTTGCAAAGTGATGGAGTCAGTATTAGTCAGCACTGTGTAAGTGCTCTTGTGTGGATAGAAACCTTCAGAGCATTCAGAATTCTGATTTTCATTTAAAAGCAGGAGCTTCTGCTAAGCCGCTCTGGTCTAATAAGACATGGAAGCATTATACACAAGGAAGTGAAATGAACTTCAGGATATTAAATAAAATAGAAATGCAGATTCTTCTAGAGGGCAAGCTGTTAAATTTCTTGCAATATGGTAGTATTCAGGCTGCCATGACTCTGAAATCGAGGGCTGTTAGAAGCCTTAACATGATTGTGTGCCCAAATTCAGTTCTCTTTGAAAACACCTGAATGCCCACCTTTAGGCTTATGAGAACTCCAGTCCTGCATCCTAACATCACAGGAGTCCTTTAATTTTGTCAAGAAGCTGTATTTTAGATTTACAGCTTTGTCAAGGGCTGTAGTAAATCTGTCAGTCATATCTGTAGGATGATCTGAAGTTAAAGTTAGCTCTTTTTTGAGCCAGGGATTAGACCAGATGACCTCTTGAGGTGTCTTCCAACCTATGTTATTCTACAATTATGCAGGGAGGCAGGATGCTTGCAGCATGGGAGCTGCACAGTAGAAATCATGCAGGAAGTGTTTAGAGAAGCTTTGAAAGTGGTTGAAGGAGAAGGTGCTGAAACATGTTGTATTGGTTACTGTGCAGCCATCACTGACAGCTCCTGCCCAAAGGGGCCTGTCTTCTGAACCAGCGTAGAAACCTAACAGAGGACCCACGAAAACATCCTCCTGCATGGAACGTTAGCGTGTACCTATGAGTTCAGGCTTTGTATGGATTTGGATCATAGCAGGTGAGGTCACAGTGCCCCGTTTTTGGAAGTGTTACCTTACAAGAGCAGTTGTGATCTGTGCATTTTGAAATCGCAGCATGAGTGAAGGAGAGAAGAACTTCTGATGCTTTGCATCACTGTTTGCAAACAGGCACAGGGCCTCATAATGAAAAATGGAGCTTTTTGTTTTAGGTGCCTGGCTCGAGCTTGGCCCAGGAAGTAAAGAACAGAGACTTGCAACTAAAAAGAGTTGGCAGTTTTTCTGCTAGTTTACAGTGAAAAGGTTCCCAAATTAGCTTCCTTGACAGTTTGAGGAGACAGAAAACATGAACTGATTTTTCACTTACGGGTCAAGCTGGAGTTACTCAGCCAGGCGTGAACACAAGGAGGCTTTGCTGTGCCCCCTCCCGAGACATGCCATCAACTTCAGCAGGCTTTGAAATCCTTCAGGCATCCTGCATCCTACAGCCTCCCAAAAAGTCTCTGTTTGAAGTGAGTTCTGAGGTATCTATTCATCTGGAATGAATGGGAAAAATAAGTGTTTTCTTGCTTCCCCTACTCCTGATTTTGGAGTGTTTCTAGCACCAGTGTCAGTTACAATGGCAGCTTAGTGCATATTCTCTTTGCTTACAAGTGTCTCTGTCCAGCTAATTAGCTTCAGCATAATTTTTTCCTGTCCCATCTGTGAACCCATGGTGAAAAACTCTCTTGTGTCTTTTGTTTCTTATGTATATGCCCTCTAGCTTCTATCACATTTTGTCACTGATCAGTTTTAGAAAACCATCAAGCTCCCTTGCTGGAGAACTTGTGGTCTGCAAAGAGTTGTCAGTGTGTTGCGGAGCTGCACCTGATGTGTCTGTCTTGTAAGTATACCCTGGATGTTCAAAGTGGGGGGTGCCTTACACTCATCCTTTGGAGGGCTGAGCCTATAAAGCTGTGATCCTTTCAGCATCAGTAGAATTATTTTTCCAGCTGCTGTAGTCTCCCAAGTGGGTAAATTGTGATGCTTTCCCTCAAAGCATATTGTCTCCCTTTTAGCATTTCTGTTACTCACTTTGGTGTAGGATATTTCCTGGCCGAGCGGTTGGTGCAGCTAATATTCTTCTCTTTGGTTCCAGCTGTGGAGAGGAGGTTGTATTGCGTGTTGGCAGGATAGCCAAGTATGACTTAGACAACTTCAAGTGTCATTCCTAACACCGAGCTCCCTTGGTGTTTAGCATCAGGGCTGAAGGAAGTTACACCCTTCCCGCTCGTGGGGTAAATGTGACAAGTCTTAAGTAACAGCTACAGCCTTGCTGGATTTCAGAAAGCTCCTCTTCTGAGGGATGATTTGGGATATATCAACAAGCTTCCTGTGCAAAGCAGTCCGTGTTACTGTACTTGTCAGCCACATAAACTGAAGCCTTGCTTGCATAGCTCAAACTTAGGCTTAAGCTATCCCATCAGTGTATAATGGTTGTAGGTACTCCTGGGGTCACTCTTTTAGGGAAATGCCCAGCAATGTTAAAATTAAGTCCTCTTAACCCAGGAAAACTTGGATTCCTGGTCTGGATGCCTCCTTTTAATAGTTAGTTGTCCCTATGATTCCGTCAGTGGTTATCTAGGCACAGAGCTGTTTGGGTATTTGAATACTGCTTAAATTAAGCTGATTTCTTGCAAGATTTTGTTTTGACCATGCATATAATTATAGCCAAATCAGAAATAGGTACATTCAGATCAAATGTGATTATTTAGCGTTTCTTTTTAACTCAGGCTAGGCTAGGAAGAGGAAGAAAAGATGTCTTCTTGATGCTCTATTGAAATGGTAAGAGAGCTCAGGACAGCTGGTACACTGAAATTGAGAGAATCTGACTGAAATTCAAGATCAGATGCTTGATATTGTTATTGCATGGAGACATTGATTAATGGAAATATAAAATGTCTTCAATATTTGGCAAATTAAATACATCAGTTTATAGAAGAAAATAAAGTCTTCATCTTGTGAAGCTCTTTAGGGTCATGGTTATGTTAACACAATAAGTAGTAGGATAAAGGATTAAAATGGCTTGTCATGCTGGATGGTTTTGAGTCTAGACATACATCAGAAAATTTACAATAAAAAAACTTTGATAAGTATGCAAATGAGTCCTCGGTGGTGAAGGATTGCAATTGTTCTGTGAAAAACACAGGAAGCCCAACATCCCACAAGTACACCGGAACCTAACAAGCAATTCTGCAGAAGAGAGACCCGACAACCAAATGTTTATCCTCACAAATGTGAAGTTTCCCACGGTTGAGAAATGGTATTTTAAAATATTCAAGCAAGAATGGTATATGCATTAATATAATTTCTTGTTGAGTTTCTTGTAACACTTGGAAACTGCTAGTTGGCTGGGTGGTTAGGCTTATGACGGTAAAAGCTTTCAATAAAGGTATTAAAACATTGGCAAATGGCCTTGAATGCCTGTTGAAACATGTCTGAGCAAAACTCTCAGCTGGCTTAATATATTCAGTGTGTTAGCAGTTGGTGGTGCCCTGGAACATGCTGGTTCTGGGAGCGCAAGAAGATGGGATCCCAGACTAGGTGTAGCTTGGCTCAGCTCTTGCAAAACACTGAGGTCTGAATGTTCTTACTATTCCTGTAGCTGTCTTTGGGTCCTGGTTTCTATGTCTCCCTGCATCCATATTACCCACACTTCATGAAATTTTCTTCATACCAGCTTGATGAGAATTGAGGTGTTTGAAAGGTATGCTATAGGCCGAGTACTGTCTAAACCATTAATAATGTCATGTGGTGATGGGCTAAACCTGTATTGGTGGGACTCAAGAGCTGATTTTTTTTTTTTTAAGGTCAAACAGGTGTGTTATAGAAGAGCTCAACTCATAGCTCTGTGCTACCAAGAGTCTGAGGTACTGGTACAACTGCTTCCTCAGTCACACAGGCCTGTCCCAGCTTGGTTCTTCGTCAGAGGCATTGCAGAAACAGCTTGGCTCACTGAGCTAGAAGACAGCCACTTCGTAACCAGGGTAGCTTTTGCTGGGCTAGCAAGTTGAGTCATTTCAATGAAGGATCAAGAGTGGGAGGCCAAGGTGCAGAAAGGGCTGATGTGCATCAGTATGAACTGTGCTGAATGGCAGTCTCTGTGTCATCTTTATATGGCGTAGATGTGTTTATATTTAAGATTGCTTTTAGATTTTTTTTTTTGACTGCATTTTAAACATACTTTGTCTGTTTAATGAGATACTGTGAGAAAGAGGATTAAATATAGAGGCATTGTTGCATTATTCCCTCGTTGGAACTGTGCTTTGTCTGAAAGGCAAATTTATCAGGAAAGATTATTTTTCAAGAGAGCTGCTGGGATTAATGTCACTCATCAAATTGCACATACATGAAACCACCTGACATATAAAAAAATTAAAAGGCATTTTAGTTAATTTTCTTTATAAAAAATATTTGAGCTGGGTCTATGAGTTTCCTAGTGCTGTTATTTAGTGCTAATTTCTGCTCCCTAAGCACAGGCATGCTTGGAGATCTAAGTTTATAAAAGGGCATAGCTGCATACAGTAGTGGAGGACTGGACCTTGGAGCATCTGCATGAGATGGCACCGCTTGTCCAGAGGTGAGGCTAGACAGAGCTTCCAAAGTGAGAGTAGCTAGTGATGTCTGGGAGCCCTCTAGATTATCTCTTCTAGGAGACTGTTGTTTGTCTTTCCTCCAGCCTCTTAACAGGCCTGTTTGGCTGCCATGGACATTGTGGAGACTAATGCTTTGAATCTGTGTTCTAGGGTCTGCGCTTAAATACTTATTTTGAGTGAAAGAATATAGCTGAGAGCCCTGTGGAAAGGTGATTTTTCTAATGAAAGGCTCCTGCTCTTCAGAACTTAAAAACAAATATCCCAAGGAGAAAGGACCACCAAGATTGTGATGGGCAGTCTGCTGCCTTTGCAGACTTTCATGTTATAGATACCTACTTCAAAAGACTTCATATGGTATTCGTTCTACATATGTATGGGGCACAAAACATTCCCTAATACCCAGCAAAATTTATAATGTGTAGTGAAAGATCAAAAGCTGCCTCTACCATATAACACAGGAAAGAAGAAATGTTTCACTTTAAGAGTCCAAGTATGTTGATCACAAAGTCGTGCTGTTCTGTTGGGATGAGCTGGAGGTGGCAAGGTGGTTGTGCGGTTAATCGCTTTTGTGTGTACTGATGGTTTGCTCTGCAACAGAACAGTAAATACGAAAACCATGGCCTTTGCTTGATAGCTCAGACCTAAATCTGGGCCTAATGAGAAGGGTGCAAATTGACATGAAGAGAAATTTAAATGCAGCCTATTACTTTGTTTGGATCAGATTAAATTGTGTTTCTGGAAGATAAAATTAAATCGTCTATAGTCAAATAATATGTAACGTATGTAATTGCATCTCTCTCTCTCCTTTCCTTTTCAGGTGGCTATGGTAGAAGTTCAATTAGATGCAGATCATGACTACCCTCAAGGTCTCCTGATAGCCTTCAGTGCCTGTACTACTGTCCTTGTTGCAGTTCACCTTTTTGCACTCATGATAAGTACCTGCATTCTTCCAAATATAGAGGCTGTTAGCAACGTGCATAATCTCAACTCTGTAAAGGAATCTCCTCATGAGCGTATGCATCGGCACATTGAGCTTGCATGGGCATTTTCTACTGTCATTGGGACTTTGCTCTTTCTTGCTGAGGTGGTGCTACTGTGTTGGGTGAAGTTTCTTCCTTTAAAGAAAACTGATAATCAGCTCCAGAGCAACAGTTCTACTATCACATCAGGACAGGCAGCAGCCATTGCATCAACATCTATTATGGTTCCCTTTGGATTGATTTTCATTGTTTTTGCAGTCCACTTCTATAGGTCACTGGTGAGCCATAAAACAGACAGGCAATTTCAAGAACTGAATGAACTTGCTGAATTTGCACGGCTCCAGGATCAGCTGGATCACAGAGGTGATGCTGTCTCCTCAGCTGTTACCCATTTTGCATAAACCTGTACTTAAAGAAAGTAAACCCACTATTCTGCTTCTGCCTTGTTATGTCAACACCCCTGTGGATGAACTGGTCAAACTGTTGATTACTGTTTAAAGAGAGATTGTAAATGTTATTCTAACACTTTAGAGAGAAAAAATAATGTTCCTTTCATAAAACATTGTCTGTCTGACATCTGAAGGAATGGATGGTGGGGTGGGTATTCTTGCACTGCACGTGCATCCCTCCTCTTATGAGCACTGTCTAGATTACTTCTTGTTAATGCTGAATGGTGGCTGTATAAATACATGGAAAATAACATTGTAAATTTGGGTATTTGTTAGGGATGGATAGAGAAGCTTTTTTTTTTTTTCTTCTCTTTATTTGATGTTGGCATTTACTAGAAGATACTGCTTGTCCAATCCATATTGCATGGCATGATACAAATTACTTGGGATGTGCAGCAATTAGCGCTTGGTTTCAGTGTTAGCACTGTTCTCTCTAGAAAGCCTGACAGATGGTAGAAGTGAAAGCTTTCCCACCACTTTCCCCAGTATGTTTTGCTGCCAAGTAATTATTACTTTACTGATTTCTCCACCGCCTTTTTCCCGTAGCAGTTACACATTTTATAACTTGCTAAACACCCATGACTAGTCTTACTGCAATGTGGTATGGCCACATGAGTAGGAATGAGACTCTACTCTACTCTTCTTTGGAAGAAAATAAAAGCAATAACTGTTTTTAAGTTCTCATGAGCTGGCACGTACTATCTGGAGAGATAGATTTGCCTGTTTCCCATTTAGGAATCTTTTTTTAAAAAGAAGGAACTAGATGGAAATTATCACTGGATAATTTTTTTTTCTTGAAAATCAGAACCACTGCTGTGTTTTTTTCCACGCCAAAGTAGTAACTATTTTGTACTTTTATATATATAAAAAAAAAAAATTTTAATAAATCCTCAGATACAAGCAGCAAAAGGTGCTTTCTCTGCGTTGGATTCCCAAGTAATTAGCTATGCCTTGGTCTTCCTTGTTTAGAAAAAATCTTCTTGCTGAAATGTTGTATTTAATAACTTGTTACACATTTTTTTTGCTTCCAAAGGATCTGGAAGACTACTTTTCTCTACGTAGATTTATTTATGAAAGTAGGTCATTTGTAATTAATATTGCTGCTTACTTTCAGACACACATGTCTGTGACAGCAAGGCTACTGTGTCAGTTTTTTATTTCCTCTTTAAGCAAAAACTTCATTTGGTCTCTTAGATAAGAGGTTTGTCCCAGAACGATTGCAGCAGTTGTCCTGGGCTGCTTCAGTAATTTTGGCTATGTCTAGAAGTGGAATTTTTTGGAATGCAGTTCTGTGGAGCAGCTTTGGGCTTTAATGGGTAAAAGCCGTTTTTTGAACACAAACTGAGACAGGTTTCAAGTCTAATGGAACAAAACTTGACCTCCTTACTGTAGCTAACACTGTGGAATAGAAACCTGGGATTTTGAAATGAGACAGGAGTGCACGTGAAAATACAGTGCAGCTATACTTGACTGAGCCTTGAACAGGGTCTCTTACACCCAACCTCCATGTCAGGTTATCCTGACATATTTACAGAGTGTTGGATGTGTCTACAGAGGGAGGGTGGCAGAGTGTGTTTACTACTGAAGCACCATCATGAAGCAAATGGGACTGATTTCTCATGTCAGCACCACTGCGGTGGAAGGTGTTGACAAGGTTACCTGGGGTGTGTTTGTATTCTGAAAAATAACCACAAAAAAATGGTGTTTTTTTTTTTCTTTTTTTCAGCAGCATTCTTGGTTTACAAGCAGAAAACTGCTTTCCACTTGCTGTTTTCACAAGTCCTTCTGGCATACAGATGCCAAGATGGATTTTCTCTAGCTCTGCCATTAAGTTATGCTTCAAGTGTATTCTGTTACTGATGTAAATCTGCTGATGGTGCAGATTATGACTACAGTCCCACAGATGTCCATTCACAGAGCACTGGAAGGATTATATTAGTAAAGGCATTAATGAAGCAGCATTCCAAAACACAAAATCTTGGTAGTAGGCACAAAATGTATTTTCCCGTCCTTTACTGGAATACTAGTCCTGTCTTGGGGGAAAAAAAACTATTAAGCACCCGCAGTAAAGAAAGGAAACCTGACTCCATATTCACCCTAGAGCAAATGGTTGAAAGGGTGCTGCCAGGCTTAAAAATTACGCTTCTGTCCATAAATTTTGTATTTAAAAGTTAGATTATTTTGAATGGAAGTCCAGAAAATATATTTTCCAAGTTTGTTTTGTAATATTACTTGCTGTCCTGGATAGTAGCTGAGAATCTCTTCTTTTATGGATCTTTTCAAAGTGACAGAATTGTGTGTGGGGATTGTTTTGCTTAAGAAATACAGAATTAGAAGCTAGTGGGACAACCTTATTTTAAACTTTCTCAGCTGGTAGGTTCTGAGCTAATGGTGCTGTTATTACAGCTGCTTTTCTGCCTATTTTCTATACTTTAAGCCATGATATCGAGTATGTTTCTCTCATTTTCCAGCTGTGGAAATGGTTGTGAAAGTTACACCTCAGGCACAGTCTCATAACTGTGTGCCAAAGGCAGTAACCAGACCCAAACACCTGGATCTAAACTTTAAGAGTGCACTTAGAATTTGTTTTTTATCCCTTATTTATACTAACGGTATTATGTATTTACCTCGAGCATTTTAAACATTGGTTACTGTATATCACTTATTTAGATATAAAATAATTCAGTGAAATAAAATATACTTAGTTGTTGCTGATTATTTGATATCTAGAGGCCTAAAATATGCTTATTTTCTCTATATCCCTTATCTCTTCAGCTATATTGTGCTAATCCTGTGTATTTCTGAGGGTGTCTTCAGTGTATTCAGTTACTCATTTCAGTCATAATACAAAGATAAAATTCCCTGTTCACGCAGATACAAAGAATATAACGTAGCTGACATGCTTTTGCTCCTGTCAGCACTGCTTAAATCTCGGGGCTAAGCATGTATTGTTGTTACTCTCTCCAAGTGCTTAAATAGAAAAGTAGGTTATCTTTCAGCCTAGAAAACATGAAGAGTCAAGGGACCAAATGATGGGTCACAGGGATGTATTGGGCTGAGCTTGGGGGCAGTGGCAGGGGACAATTATTAGCCTGTACTTTTCTAGGGCTTTGCTTTTATAGCATGTAATAGAAGCCCTGCTTCTTCTCTAAGGCAATGTGAAAGACCTTGAAACCAACAGGAGTGCTGTTTCTATACAGGAAGAAGAAATCAGAGCAGGTGGGCAAAGAGTCACTTTACCTATTTTCCGGTGTTTTGCTGCTTCTGGTTTTTCTCCTTTTTTTCCTCTTTCTTCTTTTCCTTTTTTTTTCCAAAATAAGGGGGTGGGAGGAGGCTTCTGAGCAAAGCCACCTGCACAGCGAAGCATACACAGGCAGCCCTGAGGGAAAAGTGAGGCAGACCACGACACCATTGTGGATTTGAGACTCAAATGAATAAGTAGCCCAGGATTGTGTTCTTATCTTGCATCTTTTTTTTTCTTCGACATCCGGTTATTAATTTTGGCTGTCATCAAACATCGCCTGGGCCTCTGCTAAAACACCATCTGGATCAGCTAGTTCAATCTAAATAAAAAGAATACAAATCAGTTATGCAGTGTAATTGAAGAAGCTTAAGGTTTTCTAGATCTTGATTACTCGAGCATTAACAGTGAATCTCCCATGTATCAGGACTTTAGTTTATATTGCAGCCTTTCAATTACCAATTTAGAAACATGGCTACTTTCCTAATTTTATCAGCATGCTGAACATCACTTCATCTCCTTGAAATAGCTCTGTATGGAGTGGACTGATTCTCCTCTAACAAAACACAGTCTTAAAACTGGCTTTGATTTGTAGTCTGTTAGGTCTCCCCTATAGTTTTATAAGGTAATTGCAGTCACCCAAGTGAGCATCAAAGGTCACATGAAAGCAGGAGCCTGGAGTCATGTAACCTGCATGCAACTGGATGCAGATTCTTGAGGGGGAAGCACAGAAGCCCTGCCAGGAATTTGTTGTCTCACTCTGACCTGCTTTATGTCGTGATGCTTTCTGGGGAGTTCATGCGTTTGTGGTGTTCTGCCAGGCAGAAGACATCCAGTCTTTTCTCATTTATTCTGTTACGCTTTCTGAAGCTTTCAATAATTATAGCAGCAAATATCCCAAGTCCACCACGTTGTGTCTTTCCCTTTCTGCAGTTATGTTCAAATTCTGCCTTGATGCAGCCCCATCGTCTGCATACTGGATTCCTTCAAAACTTGTGACAATCACTCTCTAGTTTTCATCCATTTTCTGTCTGGTGCATCCCTACTGTTTGTTCTTTTTACCTGCTAATGAAGACACAGCGATCCTTCTCCCATCCAGAAAGAAGCTCAGATCCGCACTGCTAGCCTCTTGCCTACTACTTTAACAGCTGCTCACGACAGTGATTTGACAAACAGTTTATGAAAATCTGAAGTCAATTTTTTTCCTTTTATCTATTACAGCCTTCATATTCTGAGATCAATAAATCTCTTCTGATGGAAAGCACAGTAATGGCAGTGGAAGTTGATGCTTTCTTTTTGCTTATAGAGCAGAAAAAAAATTGGGTCATAACTTGGTCTTCAGGGAGTTAAATAAACAGCCAGGCTCAAACATCCTGCCTTAGTGAAATGGCAGTTCATCACAGACTGCTGGGCTGGGCTGTTGAGGCTGTTCTCAGGTGACCTTTGACAAACCTTGCGAGGTAAATATTTTTAGCTATGGAAGTACTGCTCCTATCACTCTTTCCAAAATTGAGATAGTTTTTCCCTGGTGAGTTTTTGGTGTTTATTATTCTGCACTGCTGTGGGTGTGCCTAGTACTTAGAGGATTAACTGGCTTGTCAAAAATTGCTTGTGCTCAAAGGACCCCTGCTATAAAAACAAGATTTAAAAAAATAAGGGAAGCTGTGAGCTTTGGTAGCTGCGTGTGCCCCAGATAATTTGCAACAGCCTTGTCCCTGGAGCAGATGAGGGAAGTAGGTACCTGCCATGGGGCCATGCTGTTCCCTGCGTTATGGGAATAAAGCAGTGTGCTGTGGTTATCCAGTGTGGTTCTGCTTGGCTCTAAGCAAAGACGAGCTTCCCCACCCATATCCTGCAGTAACCATCCCTCGGCAACGCGATGCCTTTGTATTTCACATGCGTGGCATGCAGACTGTGGGGATTCAAGCTGAGACTCTTTTGGCCAGCTGTGTCACTTGGAGCCACGTCTGTTCCCTACTGATCCCCGTGTCCTGTCTTACTCTGAAGGCATGGAACTGGGGACAGGCTCTCTTGTCCTCCAGCCCCTGCACCAAAGTGATGTGCAAGGACCTGGCAGCTGCCAAGCTGATGGTCTGGTGTATCCACATGCACCATTGTGCATCTCTCAGAGTCTTTGGGAGGGGGATAGGGACTGGCTCTTCCTCTGCAGCCTGTGTCAGTCATAAGGGAAGAGGGGAGCGGAACATGTCAGCTCTCAGACACCCATCTGCCCACCTTGGGGAAGCTACACACACCCCTCTGCCCATGGGGCTGCTGGACATACACCTGACCCTGACTTGGGGTGCCTGGGTAAAGGACATAGCTGACGTTAGTGCTGCAGCTGCTCAGATTTTGGTAAGTCAGCTTTAGCAGTTTGGCTTGTCGAGATAATTTGATTTTGACGCAAATCCCACTATTGTCTCTGCCTCTATTGTCCATGTTTCCTTTGTGCTGCTTCAGGTCTCTAAGCAGTTTTGGTGCATGAAAACTGCGTTTTTTTGGATGTAGGAAATTAGGAGGCTCAGCAGTGGCTGGATGGGCTGTTTTTCCCTATGGGGCCATTTAGGACAGTGCTGGCCAAAAGACTCTGAGCACACACCCTGTGAGCTGGAAACCCCATGGGGGTAGTCGCTTGAAGAGTGAAATGCTACCTGGAATGCTGCCCTGAGCGCTGATGAATGCAAACATCAATAGCAAAACCTAGAATTCCGAGCAATTACCTTTGGGATTGGATACTGAGTAGGGGCAGGAGCTTCATCTCTGCCAAAGTCAATCAGAATTCCACATTTCGGTATATCTGCTGCCCAGATACCTTCAAACAACTGTCCCTTATCCAAGTAGAAAAATTTCCCTGGGCCATGCTTCTTTCCATCTTTCCAACCTCCTTCGTACCGATTTTCATTTGCTGCAATTAAATACATGAACAGACCATGAGATTTGCACCATTTCATTAAGGGGCTACAAACGAAACCAATCAACACAGCAAACCAACAGAAGAGGAAATAATCTGTTTGGCTCCTCTTAGTAATTTTGAAGTGTCTACGGCACGGTGTGTTCTGCTTTTGCAGTGCTCCATTTGCTGTGCCACAGGAGGGAGAAAGGCTGCAGAAGAAGCCCAGGTTTGCCCACTTGGAACAAGAACTGCATTCACCTACTTTGTTTTCCTGGTAATGGTCATTTTTTACTGACACACAGAGTGAGTGAGCTCAGGGTAAGACTAGTTGTTGAGTCACTTTTCATAACATGAAAAATTACAGGACAGAATTTTCGGATTTGTCACTGCAACAAATCACGCAGGATCTCTGGCTTTAAGAGGTTTGCTTGTCTGGGCAAGGAATAGCAGCACTGCCTGATTGTTGTCCAGTCAAAATAATCTTGATTTCAAATAATACTTGTAGTTACGTGTTTCCTCAATGAATTACAGAGAAGGAATTGCTGTGAGTGTCTGAACGGTTCAGGCAATCAGTTACAGATTTTTTCCAGCTGTACTGCATCTCTTGGCATTTTTCTGCAAGTTGAGAGAGGTTTTTTTGGTCTCTGTGCTGCTCTCCAGGAGTCCATCCCTCTGTCACCAACAGGGAAAGCAGAGCTGCAAGGGGAAGAAAGCAGCCTTGTCCAGGGATGCTGGTTGAGAAGGGGCATCATACACACGGTGATATTGGGGCTGGGATACATCCAGGCCTCCCTGCTCTCACTAGGAGAATCCTCTGCTGTCCCCTTTTCCCAGATACGGTGTTTCTAAGCCAAAACTCACAGGGATTTCTGATCAAGTTACTTAGCGGAAATATCTTTGGGTCTTGGCTGACCTCTGCCATTCTTCATGGCAAGAAGTGGCTGAAATACCAGGGCACCCAGCACAGTGCCTCAGAGGTAGCTGGGGATTGCCAGAACACTGTAAGGCAAGAGGGAAAAATGAAAAATGCTTCTGGGGAGTGTGGCTGCTCTGGTTTACAGGTTGGAGCCGTGGTGGTGATTATCTCCAGCTTGCATCTGGTGGTGTGCTTATCTGCAACACTGCCCTGCCCTGCCTGCTTGTGGGAGCAGCTCAGCCTCTGTTCTCCAGCCACTAACAACTCAGAAACCACCAAAATTACAGACCTGGCTGTGATGGAGGGGCCATCAAATGCACTGGCTGCACCGCAGCACCTGTCTGCTCCCACTCCTACCAGAGTGTCTTGGAGGCTGTGTTGCTCACAGCCAAGATCTCTTGGACATGCAACGCTCCAGTTTAAAAGCTGTTTGTCAATGGGCTGTAGCAGCAGCAGCAAATGAGCACAGTGCTCCCAGCTCCTCACTGGGCACGCTGCCACTACAAGCAATTTAATCTTGAGCTGCAGCTCATCGTGACCTCCATGAAGGAGGTCCTCCTTTTCTTTCACCATTGCAAAGCTGCCAGCACATGGGCATGCTTCCAGCGGCTGAGCTGAATATGTTAAGCTTGTGGGTATGAAATAATTGCTCTGGCTAATTTTAACCAAAAGGAATCCAGCTCGCAATCGGTTCCAGGCTACGCTGGAGGCAACCAGGATCTGAAATGGTGCATCAGCCTCAGCTCAGTCCTGAGGGGCTGTCAATTTATAATGCTGAGGGTGGCTTTGATGGGAGCGAAGCAGATCAGTGGAAGGAGTTACCCCTGGAAGCAGGTGCTGATTTCATCTGGATGAGCCACTGGTCCAAAGTGACTTTACAGTCAACAGAGAGAGAGCAGTCGTGCATATGATGTGCAGTGAAGGTCGTGCTTGTTCCTCCTAGCTGCTTTGCTTAGCTAATTACTAGCCTTGAGATCACTTTCAAGCAAAAAAAAAAATAGAATAGATGAATAATAATATGGAGATAATATTTCTTCAAGTGTTCCTGGAATGCAGTGACTTGTATTGCAAAGAATTGGGATTCTTGGCTTAGGGGGGAAATGTATTAAACTCCAAGCAAAATAAGGGGGGAAAAAAACCAAATTTCTATTTTTATGCTGAGATTGCCCCCAACATTCTCAACCTTTAATGTGCTCAGTGTTATTTCTGGGAAGGGATCATGTACTAACGAAACCCCTGCGTTCACTCAACATAAGCCAGTGTTGGAAGGAAGAGAAGGGATGGAGTGAACGCAAAAAGAAAACTCCCTCTTTTTTTCTGTGCTGGAAACTGGACTCTGGTATGCAGCAGTTAGAAAGTACGCATGGCAAAGTGCCTGGCTTGAGAAGAGAGATTTTCTCTTCTCTGACCCAACAGTTTATTACCTCTAACCCTAACCATTCCAGTCATTTAAATGTAAATCACAGCAGAAATAAGCTTTCATGCGTGTGAGCATGAGCAACACAATGCCGGCACTTGCACAGCCTGTGCTGCCTCCAGCCCCAAATCAGGAAGGGAGGGATGACACAGGGGGGCAGCTGCAGCCCTGATGCAAGGCTGCAGCAGGACATGTGATGTGGCATCCAGAAACCTGGACTGTAGAGTCATTCAGAGCACCGCAACACCAAATACCTTGAAGGGGGCAGGCAGACACACTGGGTGAGGGTGGCTGGTACTTACGCAGCCGCAGCATCCCCTGCCCGCTGGGCTGGTCAGCCAGCCACTGCCCCTCGTAGATGGATCCATCCCGGTAGTACATCCGTCCCCAGCCGCTCCGCAGCCCACTGCTCCACTCGCCCTCGTAACGCTCCCCGCTGGGGTAAAGTGTTGTGCCGTAGCCCTGGAGGGCAGCACAGAGGTGGCTGGTTAGAAGCCTCTGTATTGAAAGGAGTCAGTGTTCAATTTGGGGATATTTCTTTCTTGACACGCTACTCCTTTTCTTAGTATTCTTACACGTCTGCTGGTGGCCTAGCTCAGTGGCAGTTCTTGTGTTGAAGGAAACGGGAGGTGATGGTGTGGGATATTTTTTTTGGCAAATGATTTTATTCCCACAACAAAATCCCAGGCTTGTATATCAGTGTGTTATCATTGGCAGGATCACTGCTAATATTTAGCTAAAAGCGGGTTTTACTAGTATATAAACCTGCCTGTGGATATGCAGCATAGAAAAGACCTGCCTCTCACCACAGGGATTTTATGCCTTTCAACCCTGAGGATGCTTTGTAGAGCCCAGTGTGTCCCAGGCAGGGCAACTCCTTCCCTTGCCCCTGGGCAGACCAAAGGTCTCTACATGATGCTAACCATGGAAATGGTTTTGCCTTCTCCTCAATCCATACCCTCAAAGGCGTAATGTCCTAAACAGCCCCTTGCCTTGCTTCCTTCCTTCTTCACAAGAAACCAAAGGCAGCCCTGAAGGCTACCTGTGGTGAGACCTGCAGGCACAGGCAGTGACGCTACGCGTGCCTCCCTGCAGCTGGACACTGAGCCAGGCTCCCGGGGTGGCAGGCGTCACCCCGGCAGGGTGGGTGAGCTCTGACGTTGAGCAGTCTCCACTCTTTGCTTTCTCTCCTCAGGCTCGATGCCACTGGCAGGTTTGGTTGATGAACTTCTGAATTAAGACCACTGGGTGTGTGCAAACCGGGGACCCTAAGAGAAATCCAGAGGTACCCCATATACCAGGGAGTGATACCAGTAAGAAATATTTGCATATTACTTTTTTCCCATAGGAATAAAGCATTATTTTATCTCTGAACAAAAAATAAAATCAGTTCTGGAAATAACTGATTTTTCTGAGCATTAATTGTATTAAACTGCATGGGTGTAAAGGGGAGGCTTTTGTAGAAGAAAAAAACAACCCTAGTGATATTTGGATGTCATTATAAATCTTTCCCCAAAGCTCAGTCATGCAAAATATATCCTCAAAGAACAGGAGGGGAAGCTGCATAGAGCTGCACACCAATTAGAAGCATAAGAGGCTATTAATTTAATTTAAGAGCAGACACAAAGCTGAACACAAGGTTTCCATTGGCAGATCAGAAAACGTTCCTACAAGGATTTTGCACATAAGATTGCAGTAATTTTTACCAGATGACTTCCTCATTATGTTCCCTTTAGAAAAAACGGTGATTTATGTGACAAGCTTCATTTCCAAAAGAACTCATGTTATTTGTCTAATATACTGTAAAACTCCCAGAAGAAGGTACATTTTCCTGCAGTGCTTGTAATAAAAGTTCCTCCAACTGCTTCAAGAATGAGAGGAATGAAAGAGATGGGTGGGGAGGATTGAGACATGGGGTATGAAACCTCTCATCCTGCTTGGCCGATCTGCAGGTGAGTCCAAGCAGCGATGGCTGCTCTGTGGCAGCTGGTGGGAGGTCGGGGCTGTAGCCCTGTCGCCAGCGGATGGGTGGGATGGTTCCATCTCCAGTGGGGAGACAATGGGCAATGTGGCGTTCTCAGCCACGTGTGGCTTTTTATGAATGATGGCTTTTATTCTTGAAGCTTCCTGGGCTTTCTGCAGGTTCAGACAAAAGATTTAAAGAGAGCCTAAGCCCGGAGGATTTGTTCCTGTAGCTTCTGCCCAGAGTCACACTGCTGCTTCCCTATTGCTGGCCATAGGACACAGTACAGCTCCTGCAGGATCTATGTGGAGAAGTGAGTAATGCTAGGAGCAGTGAGACTGGGGAGGGCAGGGAGAGAGGGCTTAAATACCAGAGCTTTTGCTCCTGCTTTTATTTTCTTGTTCCACATATTCATTTCCTCAAGTCCCTTCAATTCAGCCTCAGTATTTGAAAAATCAGTATTTTAAGTGATCTTTTTGCATGTGTGCACCTAACTCTTCATCACGTTTTGGGGAATACTGCCTCACTGCTGGCAGGTGCAGGAAATCTCACTTACACATTTTTGGTCGTTTTCCCACCAGCCTGTATACACCTTCTTGTATTCCTTGGTTACAGGGTCAAGAATGCTGTATGAGCCATAACCATCCCGCTTCCCAAACTTCCAGTCACCGCTATAAATAGCTCCAGTCCGTTTCCATACCTGAGTGCCTTTACCTGGTTAACAACAAGAGGAACAATGAGGAGACCATCACAGTTTTTAGGAGAGGGATTACAGGGCTGCCTTCCCACAGCTCCATCCCAGGCAAGGCGGCGTTGTCTGCACCAATGCCAGTTTATGTCTAGGATTCAGTTTAGCTTCCCAAGTCAGATGCGTCATTAATCTTGATCAGGGGCTTCCTGTGTGGCCTTTGCTGAACGCACTTAAATCTTCCCAAATCTTGGTTCTCTGCTTGTAAACAAGCCTGTCCTGCTCTGACTGCTCAGAGCTCGGTCAGGGTCTCCTTCCCCTGCTCTGTCTCCTGCAGCACCCACCACGAGTTGAGGATAAATTAATATTCCTGAAGCTAAGTCAGGAGCCAACAGAGCTTCAGGGAGTGTGCAGCCAGGGCACATCCCAGTGTGTGGATCTGACTGCAGTTGGCTGTGTTTGCAGAGGATTTTTAGACATCTATTATCTAGATATTTTGGGTAATTGCCCCTGATTGCATGCAAAAGCTCTTCAAAGTACCTCTTAGAAATATTTCTGAGTACATTTTTGCATGATGTATATCAAAGAGAGAAAGGGAGAGAGAGTCATACATGAATGAACGGTCTTCCAGGAGCATATACAACTGCTGACCACTACCTGCCCCTAGAAACTTTTGTAAAGACATCTAAATTGGTGATTTTTCTCAAAATGATCTATCTTACCATGTTTCAAGTTGTCTAGCCATTCTCCGGTATACTGATCCCCATTTACAGCATAGACCGTGTGTCTTAATCCACATTTCTGTGCTTTCCCATCCCATTCATGCCAGAGAGGCTCTGTAGCTCTGGGGTATTTTACAATGGGCATATTGTTCCTGGCTGGAGAGGAAAACAAACAGTTGTCAGCAATAGATTAAAGAGAAATTACTGAGGTAGGTGCAGGAAGAACAGTCTATTTGTGAGCTATATTTTAATATGCACCCAAACCAGTAATTGATGTCTGGCTTTGGAGAGGTAAAATAGACATAACAAACAGAAGGTATCTAAGAATACTGAAGTTACAAACCAGTACTATCTGGAAATAGGCAAGCAGCATAGCCTGGCCTGTTAGAAAATGTTAAATAAGTCTCAGCAGGTCAGGTCTGTGGTGGGTATCAACCTCTGTGCCTGCCAGAGGTCTTTGGGGAGTACAGGGAAAGGCAGCCTCTTCTCTGTACAGCTGAAACCCTGCCGGGCTCCTTCCCACAGCTGCTCCACTGCCATCTCTGCATAAGATGGGAGCAGCTGTTTAAGCAAATTAGAAAATTATTTGTTTGCTAGGAAATATCTAAGGACAGCAGAAAACATTCACAAGATAGAACAGGTCAGGGAGTTGGCTGGTGTCCCTGGGACCCACCAGAAGCTTCATATGCCCAGCAGTAACATAGCTCAGGCTCCTTTACTGATAAAAATATCAGTCCTGCAGGTGTCTTGTTAAAAAGGGTCAAACCTGCAGTTTCTATCTATAAGGAGGCTTCAGACTTGCCCAGCTCGTCAGTCAAGCAAGCTGCCAAGGAGGTGGCTTCTGAAGTGGGTTTTACAGCATGGACAGCAGGCAGGCAATTGTGGGCACAGCAGGCGGGTGATTCAGGTGTCAGAAGTCTGGAGGGAAAGGATCAGCATGGGGGAAGAGATGGGATAAGAAGCTGTTTTGGCCCACCAATACAGAGAGGACAACAGCAGAATACAGCGTGGTGGTGGTTTCTGGGCATTGCTGGTGGAACAGCTCACTGTTCAGTGCAGTGAGAATGCCGGCATGGACTCAGAGGTGAGAGTGGTGTCCTATAAACCATAAATAAATGCCAAGAGATGGCTGTAGAAACAAAAAGCAAGTTTCTATGAATGCCGTCAACATCCAGAGCTTGGCCAGAGCCCAGTGGGGTGGGATGCTCTGCAATTTTGTCTCCTGGGCTCCCCCTTCTGTCCTGATTTGCTGGACTGAGACATATTTGGTGATTTTTCTGCACCTCTCCCTTCTTGGGTATGAACAGAGCTTCCACCTCGGCTGCGCCACAGATGCTGTGGAGCCCAGCATGGGGGAAAGCTTGGAGGAGAGGGGAAAGGAAGGTGCTTCAGGTCATTGCTAGGGAATAAAAGCTAGAAATTATATCTAAGAAAATATAGTTAGCGTTCATCCTCAGTTCTCCACCTAGCTGTGGGAAATGGTCATTCAACAGCTAATTGGGGGATATCATTGCTAAAAAAAAAAAAAGATTTCTGTGTCCATGAAGAGCCTTCCTTCCCCAAACACAGCTGTGTTGTGTACTGCGTGTCCTGCATGGCTCCTTACCATGGGGCTGAGGGGCATGTGGGCAGGGCTGGGGGCGCACAGGCAGGGCTGGGGAACCTGCCTGGGCACTGCATTGTGAGCTCGGACCCAGGAAGGGGTAAGGGTTCCTGCCAGGCTGTGGCAGCGGGAGAGGAGCTAGAGAGTGGGTTTCCAGCTGGTCACTCCCCCTTCAGATGTCGAATGCAGGTACCTCCTCCACTGACCTCAAGGAGAAGACACGAAGGCAAAGACCACCATGTTGCCAACCGTCAAAGCAGAAGTTTTGGGGACAAGGTTGCATGTGATGGCAGAAGAGGATTTGACAGTGGTGGTCACCGCAGCTGGAGTCCCCTGCCCATGCCACACACCTAGGAGCAACTTGTTTTGAGGACACCAAGGGCAGGATCTGTCCCTCAGTATGACGGAGTTGCAGCCTGCTGCAGATGATGTTTTTTCTGCAATGCAAATACAGGATACACCACAGCTGCCGAGTTCCTCCCTCACCTTTGGGTGCCACAGCCCCTGGAGAGGTGGGCTCTTGCCAATATTTGCCAAGGGCTGGGTGTTTGCAAGATCCAGAACCACATGTTGATGGCTCGTGTCTGTCCTCCCCTTGCTGGGGGAGCAAAGTATCTGAGCTACAGCTATGTGCTCCCACCTTGACACCAGCCCTGACCTCCGAGCAGCTCATGACTCTGAAGAGAGTCCTCACTAGCCCTGTCAGATGGGAGCATCTCTGTCCCATTATCATATCTGACCACTCCTTTAGCTCAAAGCTTAGGATTTAAAAACCTCAGGGAGGATTCCCAGCTGTGGAGGTTACCCCAGCACCCAGCCATCTGCTTGCCATGCCCTCCAAGGCACAGCCCGCATGGAGCACTCAGGATAATGCAGGCCATCGAGAGCCACCTTTATTTGCTGAATTCCCTTCTGAATTTAGGACAGCGATGCCAGGTTTGCTTAATTGTTAATGTAGTCAGTATTCACCACCCTGGATGTTTTTAGCCACCTACTACAAGGGTGTGGGGAGGCTGGCAGCAAGAGGCAGGCAGTGCAGAGCTGCCCTGGCTGCAGCCTCCCGAGGGCAGCTGCAGCTCTCAGCTCTGACGGCTAGAGGCTGCTGCTCCCATGTGTCTCTGCCACTACTGCTGCACTTGGGGATGAGGATCCTACAGAGTCCTGCGTCCTCCTCCAGACACTGCTCTGTGCTGTCACTTCAGAGCTTTGTCAGGTCTCTGGTAAAATGCAGCTTTAGTTTGCACAGCCCTATGGGAAGCCCAATTTTTCCCCCTGGCCCTTCATAGGACTTCAGAGTGATGCAATTTAGCTAAGACTATACTTTTTTTCAGTCATGCATCTTAACCTAATGAAGAGCAAGGTGAAAAATACACCTGGATGCAGGGAAGGGGCTGCTGGCTGTCCCTGGCAGCACCCTGCCTGCCACTGCACCACATCCATGCCAGCTCTGCCTGCGCAGGAACACCCTGCCTGCCGCCCAGCCCCGAGGATGCCTTGGGTGAGTTCACCCCTTCCACTGACCCCCACGGTGCTGCCCTATGCTGGGGTCCCTTTGCCAGCACCCTCCGGAGCAGCTGAGCCACCCACCTGTCCTTGCTTGTCCCCATGGTGGTGTCTCCAGGTGGCATGCTCAGGGTGCCTTTTGTGGCTCCTCCCCAGTGGGACCTGGGTGCCAGAGCAGCAATGGAGGGCGGACAATGGGGAAAGCTCACATGCTTGGTTTGCAAAGCACCCTCAAGTTTGGCCCATGCTCTCCTGCTGCCCCCCACCCCAAGAGCCACCCCACGGACACCAACCTGCGCTTGGTGCTCGCGGGGTGCTGCTGGCTGCATTGGCGGGGTAGTCATAGCAACTCTGCCAAACTCTGTCGCAAAGGGTCACGGGAGTGCGGGAGAGCTGAGGGAGAGCTGCAGGAGTGAGCAGCAGAGGGTGGGGAGGGGTGCTGGTGGGACACGGGCTCACCCTGCTTGTACCACGGTGAGCATGAGGGATGGAGCCAGAGCTGGGCTGCTCTGCAGAGCCGCCGAGGGCATGTTTCTCTGTGGAGCTACATTTCTTTGAGTTAAGGATTATCCAAGTAGAATATAAAATGCTGATGAGCAATGAGCGCTTTGTGCTTCATCTCTGGTTGTTTTTTTTATATGCGCAGCAGCAGAAGGGTGGAAATGAAAGCACTGATTACAGTACTGATGGGTAAAAGATAAATCAGTCTTGCAAATATCAGAAGAAAAAGGAGAAACCCCCTGAAAATGCACATCAGATGTCTTAAAAGAGAAAGCTGAATAAACCTGACACTCATTACCTCATCCATTAAATTTCTTCCGCAGCCATGGGGAACAGGGATTGCCATTATGGCCTTGTGGGTACCTGTAATAATTTTCCCTGACAGGTGCTTAACCATGCACATTTCAAGTATAAGACCAGAGTTCTCGTGTCACTCCCATGAACCAAATGTGTTTGTTTATTGTCATCCTTTTACCACATTTTTCATGTACAACACTGCAGGCTGGATGGTAAAAATTTTGAGATAGGCAGGGAATCTTGGGTTGAGACAAAGCATCTGCCTCTGCAGAGGTGAGATACAGCTCAGTCTTCCCTGTGGGTGTTCATCTGGGAAAGGATCTTTCAGGTTCTGCTAGTGACTGAGTGACAGGGAATACAGCGAATAGTGAAACTGTAAGGCTGCTTCACCCAGGACTGTCTCTGCCACAGTCAGTATGGGGAGGGGAGGAAAAAACCCTCCTCCTTGGACTTATTCCAAGAGTGAGCATGACTGAAGGCGAACACTTCATTTCCCATGACATGCATGAGTGTCACAGAGTGGGAGGAGACAATGCCGCTTCCTGGGAAATCAGGTGGAGAAGGAAAATGAGCTGGAGGGAGGCAAGAGGTGCTCCACATCCAGCATGAGTGGAAATGACAGAGGGAGATCCGTGCCACAGGAAAATACAAACATGGAGTTTCTGGTGCTGGATTAGATGAATTGGGAAGGTGGCAGCTGCCGGTGAGCAGGTGCTAGCATCTCCTCTCTGGCTGCAGGGAATGTGCCGATGCAGCCGGGTAGCTCTGCATCTCCCTAAATCCAGGGAGATAGTAGAGGTGGAACTTACAGACTCTTCTTTAAGCAGGAAAACCAGGCAGAAAACTATGGAAGTTGACCAGTTTAGGATACACTTATACAAGATAAAATATTTCCTGTTATGAAAAATGAGATTAAGATGCTCAGGAAGGATTTATTCACACCCATTCATGTAAACGCATTCTGGTTTTGGGCAGAGCCTAAGAATTACCATGACAATTGTTCCTGTGTTTTACCATGGCCAGTTGTACGGGGTTGGAGTGGGGGACAGGGGTTTATGGAGGGAATGAGAGAAACCCCTGAGGCAGAAGAAAAAATGTTTACTGCAGCCCAAAAATTAAAGCCTTGAATTACAACCAGAAATAGGCCCTTCTGGAAAAGCATTGATTATTTTAAATATTTCAGCCCCTATATTGCACTGCACTTAACTGAGAATTTGTCAATTAAAATAATCAGTTAATTCAGACAATTTAACTTGTCTATTTTTAAACAGCACAGGTTGTCCAAGGCTTTTGAACTGCAAGTCCAAACTAGGTATCACATAACCACAGCTTTTGCTAACCAGAAGTTACATACATATTTGAAGCTCAATATATATTTGAAGCCATTTTAGAGGCAATAAAGACCTTAAAAGGATTAAAATAATTAAGCAACAAGTTAAAATTCAGAAATTGGGACCGAAAACTGCCTCTGCGAAATCCTCCAGATCTGGATGCAAGGGAGGAAAACAGTTGGTGATGTCTCCATTTCTGGGTGGTTTATTTAAACTGTCCCAAGAGAGCCAGAGAAAAGCAATTGATGGCCCGGGCAACTGGTCAGAGAGGGAAAAATGTAGGAATAAGGCCGGATTAGGCTGGAGAGAGCTGAAGAAAAGCCAACTGATGGCCTGTGTGACTTTGGGCAGAGAGGGTCTGAGCTGTCCTGAGAGAGACCAAGAAAAGCAATCAATGGCCTGGGAGACCATTCAGAGAGGGAAAAATATACAAATAGGGCAGTATGCTTACTGTTGCTGCATCTCTTGCAGTTACTGATAAACTAGACAGTATATGATTAACCTGCCAATATTAACGTTTGTGTGTTGCCAAGGCCTCTCTTTCTCATACTTCTGCAAGCAACACCTCCAATTATTTTGACTACTTACCCTGCCTATCTTTTACATAAAGGGAGAGATAAAACAAGTAAGCTAGTCATCCACAATGAGCAATATAGTCTAGATCAAGCTGGCTTAGAAAACCAACTTTCAGCTCTTTAGACAAATTTCTATGACACACCTCATGAATGCTTTCATGTGTTGTCCTTTTCACAGCAAACATTTCTTACAGCTCTATATAGAACAAATTAAAAGATCTCCCTAACTCTCTAATAATTCCTTAAACATGAAACCATGCACAACTTTCATAGCATAACAGAGCTTTTTCTAGAATATATGTGAATTTTTTAACAGAAATGGTCAATTCCATTGACTTGACAAAAAAAAAGAGGTTTTTTTTTTATCCTAGGATAAAATTCTCCTAAAATTGCTGATAAGGTGAAAGAGTACCATGCTATACAGCCATGTGCAGCTCAGAATCACCAGAAATAAAAAAAAATGTAAAAGAAATTTCACTGTGAGCTGGTGGAATTTGCTGCTCTTTGAGATCCTCAGTAATTATTTTCAAGGAGTTTAGGAATCCTTATGACATAACCCCCCCTTACGCTTTGATACAATTTGAGAAAAATTATGTAATAAAAAGGAAACATTAACATTTTGAAACAATATAGTCAATAGCTACGCAACTTAATTTTTGTACAATCAAAATGTTAAAATTGTTGGTGTTCAAAAGAAAATACTTATAAAAATGCCAAATCATTCTAAATGCCATTGCAAGCCAGAATCAACAGCATTTGCTATGCGGTTATATAGGCAAAAGTTGGAATTACATAAATAACCAAGGTTTTATTATTAACATGTATTTTTTCTCAGTTCTTTAGACTCACAGCATCTGCAGTAAACCCCTCTGTAAATAATTGCATTCTGTGTTTTATGAACTGAAAGTACAGCTCCCAAGAGTGAGCTTGGGCATTTACTGAGGACTTCAGTACAACCCCACTGCCCCATCTGTCCCTACCCCAAGACTTGTGGGTGGGGAAAGTCCCCTGGCATGAGTAATAGCAAGCAGAAGACTTTGAAAGCAGGAACAGCACAGGGCATCGACCACACATGAAAGCCCCAGGCAAACCTCTTTCTCTGTAGCAGAAGACATGTAGAGCTACATCTCAGGCTTCATTCAACAAGAAAGGAGCCTCTGGGAACCAGAGGTGACTTTTCGATGGCTGCAACACTGACTGTGGAGTTGTTCTGTGTCAAAGCTGAAACCTGAGGGATTAAGATCCCAGTTGTCCCATCCTAACTCATTAGGGAATTTTTACCTTCTTTGATTACATCATTGTCTTACAGTTGCTGGCTGTTTCAAGCAGAGCCTTTGGGACCAGATGCTCTATTCCAAAAGCCTCTGCCAGGGCACAATATCTCTTACTGCCTTTTCACCACTCCTGGCCATCAAACATACCCATAAACACCAGACAAGAAATACCCTTTCTTAGTACAGTCTAACTGATAAATAAAGCCAGAACAGCAGAATTAGGCTTCAAAATTTGCCTATTTTTCATCTAATAAATGATATCCTCTATACCAATGAATCTGAAACAGAACAGCACATACTTTACTGATAATAGGTAACAGTACCTAAACCTCATAGCAGCTGCTTTTTGTTTTGTGTAGATTATGGCAGAGGTACTCCTCAGTCTGTATCATAGAAGTGAAGTATTTTACTGTTCCTGGAAAACTGTTTACATTTTTTTGCCTGAACTGTTCTCCTTTCCCTTTCCAAAGCCCTCACTACCCCCCAAGTGCAAACTTCCTCTGCTTTGAAGCTTTTCCCTGTGGACTGGACCAGATGCAATTATTTCCTGAAATATTTAATCCGGCAGTGTTAACTTTGGCCAGCCGAAGTAAATATAAGTGAGTGAATACAAAATAGTAAAAATTTAACTCTGGTCCCTGAAGCCAAATGACCACTGCCTTACCAGCAGGCAGGAGACAGAGACACATCACACACAGGACAACCAGCTCCTAGCCAGAGATGACCGGCTTCCTATCAGACCTGGTAAGTAGTTGGTGGGGTATTTATGTCTGTGACATTTTTGTATGCTACTAGTGTTTCAAAGAAAACAAAATCAGTACCCCAATAAAAACAACAAGGCTCCTATTCACTAAATGCCTCTTGGAAGAGGTTCTGCCCACCATTTTGAGGTATTACAGATGTTTTTGCACTTCATATGCTCTGCCATCCATCTTTGTCATGTTTTTATCAATATGTTAATGTTTCTTAAATGTTTTCATTTACTTGAAAATATTTGCTTACCTTCAGATACAATTTGCTTTGCATACCTGCTGAAAAAAGAGTTTTGTTAAATATATCACTAACTATTTAGTGCAAAAGATGGCAAGCAGAGGTTTTGAAATCCAGGGAACAGGACTGGATGTTGGCAGCTGTGGCAACTTGACAAGGATGTTTGTGGGAGCCTGCAGCATTTATATCCGGGCTATGGCTGAGTCTTAAACCCTCACACGTCAGTGAGGCAACTCCAATTAGGACAAAGCCTCTTTGAGAAAGAGCTCTCAGCTCCTGCTGGGCACACTTAACCTCTCATCCAAGAAAGAGGAATATGGCAGGGCATGTCTGAAAGGCTGTTGATCTTTCATTCATTCATGGCATATTCGCTATGTCCTGCTGCAAAGGCTGCTGTAGAGTAAACCTAAGTGCAGTGCTGGTTGTACATTTTCAGATCTGTAATCAACCAGACAAAAAATCAGAAAAAATATCAAAGTGGAATGCCTGTTCTCAAAGATCCCAAGAGATTAAGATGACCATGCTGCTTGAGACAGGCAGGTGGGACAAGAGTTCAGAACTGATGATGGTAACAAGAGCTAGAAACGACACTTTCCTCCTACAGCATATCTTGAGCAGAACCACTGCAGAAGGGAACTTCCGTCCCAAAACCTTTTCTTGCTGTTCCCTCCTCTCCATCTAGGTAAAAACCCATGGATTTCCAAGGGCTGCCACACTGACAGGGATCTGAGTGGAAACACATGTCACAAGCAACACCACTCTGGGTTTTTTTTCCCCATTTCAGACTTCTTTTTTTAAATTTTCATCTTCTGTGCGTGATTTCAGGAGGCTTTGCCACACAACTTGTGTTGAGGGATCACTGCCCACTATTCAAAGGCCTGAAGGGTAGCTAGCACAGCAGCTGCTCTCTCAGATACTATAGGAAAGGTCTGGGTGCAGAGAGCCTGGTCACTACTGTGGGCACAGGCCTGAGCTGCAGGTAGCCTGGCCACTGTCCAGATAGCAGAGAGGAAAGTAAGACCTCTCCCCAAAACCACTCTCACATGTTTTAGCCCTGGAGTGTGGAATGACCTTCAGCTTGCTACTCTGTTGACTAATTATTGAGAAGGGGGGAGAAATGTAACGGTTTCCATAGCTAAAGTCTGCATTTCCTTGAGTTAGATGTAGGGAAATCACAGGAGGATGTATCTTTCACATCAGGGCAAGTAGAGGGCACATGCCTATCTGCAAATCCCTTGAACAAATGAGAAGTTTCTGGAGAACGAAAGACACATTCCAAGACCAGCCTGATGTGGCTACAAGCTTAAGAAGATTTTGTTCTACCTCTGCAGGTACAGTACCGGGGGCTCTTTCAAATTCTTGTTGTGCTGGGGATCGGTGGAACATTCCAAATTGGTCTTCAAATTTCTACAATCACCTACATGTCTCAGGTAGGCAAAGACACACATGGCACAATGGTTAATGGTGGCACTGAGTCTACATTCCTGCTTGAGGATGCTCCTTTCTGGCAGTCAGCAAGGGTTTACTCACAGTATTCTCCTCTCACAGTTCTTTCCCATTACTATGCTATCATGTAAAGCAGAACATGTCAAAGTGTTGAAAATAGAAGAAAAGAGAGAGACCTGCAAGTTGTTGTTTATAGAACTGTTCCTCAGAAGATGCACACTGACTGGGGGGGCATCTGTCTCCCCTATAAACCTGCAGCACATGTGGCTACTTCAGTGGTCTCATTTGACCCTATTCTTCACTACAAGTCCGTGTCTCAGTTCTGCAGATTTCAAGGACAAAAAATCCAAAGAACAAACTACTTTTAATGTCAAAATGAACACACCATACTCTTAATATACAATATGCCTATTAGCAAATGCTCACTTTTAGAGTCTTTATGAAATAGTGACTTTAGCTGAAGCAACAAAGTTGTGTTCTAAATATAATAAATACATACACTCGTGTCACAGTTATTGTTAATGAAAATTCTTTTTTCTGTCTCAGCATGTTAAGGCGTTCATTAATGAAACTTGGCTGGAGCGATACGGCTACCCCATCCATCAGGATAACCTCTTGTTCCTGTGGTCTATCACCGTGTCCATCTTTGGTATAGGAGGTCTCTTGGGTTCTTTAGGAAGTAGATACCTGACTGTCAAGTATGGCAAGTATGTATGTTTAAAGACAATTTCTCAACTGAACCTTAGCTTAGGGAAATGACAGTTGAGGTTTTAAATGTGAGACAGGCTTTTAGGCTTAGTCATGGCTGTAATACAGCCAGCTCAGCAGTGGTGTCAACAGATTTTGCTGCTTCTTGTCCTTGTCCTGTGGCACAGGCTAATCAACTGTACTGCCAGCCTGTTACACCAGATGCAGTTACTCAGGTTGGGTTAGAGTTGATAAGGAGGAAAGGCAGCCCCCTGGATGAAGACAGAATGGGTTTTTTGGAGGTGCTACTCAAAATGTAGTAGCATTGAAATGCTCCTAAGTGCTACATGGATGAGTTCATGATGGATTTTCAAGTGCAGAAAAGCTTTAAGACTTCTCCACTACAAACCCCAGAAGTGTTCCCAAACTCCCAGGTCTAGCTGCGTGCCAAGGCACACTGTGAATCCAGAGTATCCAGTGCCAACAGGGTGGAAGGGCTTATTTTGCCCTGGACCACATATGTATAATTTCACAAAACTAGCAAGACAATTTCATTGTCATCCTACATGCCAGGAGCCTAAGAGCCATTTCCCTTCTGATTTACAAAAATTCTTTTTACTTTCTTGCACTTACAGAAAGAAATGTCTCCTGTGCAACAATCTGCTCATGATAGTGGCAGCATCCATCATGGGCTGCAGTAAAATAGCCCAGTCCTTTGAGATGATTCTAATTGGACGCTTCATGTGTGGAGTAAGTGCAGGTAAGTGATTTGTCCCACAGGTCAGCAGGCTCTCCCAAAATTTTACAGCTTTATTCAAGTTAAATAATAACCCTCTACTAAGGAAATAAAATATTAAAGTCAGAAGATCTTCTATAACACTCAGCAATAAAGAGCATAATTACTACTAATTTCACTGATACCAAATGAAATTCAGCTTTGCCGAGTGCATAAATATTCAGAGCTATCAGGAATGTTTTGATACAATATGAAACATGGGTTTTTTTTCTGATGGATAGTATGTATAATATTATCTTAATTTTGGTTAGCAGTACTGGAAATTATATGGTATACAGATTAAAGCTAGTATTCTCATAAGGCTCCAGAGAACCAGGCTGTTCAAGGCCATGGCCATTTAATTTTGACTCTGAACATATTTCAGGAATGTTCTACAAGTAAGTCCTTGGGGTTAGTACAAAGAAAATTAATATTTGTTTTTCAAATAACCAGGTTTTGTACATTTTCCCTCTGACATACAGCTGTAATGAAGAACTACAGTTGTATTTTGAGAACTACTCACCCACTGGGACCTCACGGTGGTCTAGAACCTGTACCATGCCTCATGCAAAGACCTAATTTTTGTTAAAGAGAAGCATAGAATTGTTTAGGTTGGAAAAGACCTTTAAGATCATCAAGTCCAACCGTTAATGTAACACTGCCATTCCACCACTAAACCATGTCGCTAGGAACCTTGTCTACCCGTAGCTGTAGAGAGCAATAACGTCTCCCCGAACTAAAAGAGATTGCATATCTGCATTGCTTTACCATAGCATAAAGCCAGAAGAACATGTTGTTTTCAAAACAGATAGAAGGGGATGTGACTATCACATCATGAAAAACTTTTAGTTCCCAGACTGGTTTTCAGCATGTCTGGGTTATTAAGTACTTCATATATAGCTGGAAACATCAGCTCTGCCTGAATTCATCAAAATTATTGCTGGACAGTGGAAAATAAATACTTTTGTCTCCCCCTAAATCATGTACAAATCAACATTGAATATAGCGGTATATATTTTAATCTGCTATGGATCTACCATGTAGCTCTTCTACAGCATTAGGTCAGAAAAGGTTGAAATTATATGGGTTAACTGCAAGCATATTAAATGTTACTACAGGTTGTTTAGTTCTTCAGCACTTGCGTACTCTGTATCCTTTAAAATATGCTAGGGCTTACAAGAGATACTATGATGAGGTTACACCTACACCCCAAAGGGAAAACTGTACATTTGTTAAGATCAGGAAACTGCACTATGAAAAGAGGACCAAACACTTTTGTAGAAAGAGTTGAAAAATCTAGTACTGAAAAATCTCATATGTGGGTTGAGGTATGAGAAACAATTCAGTGCATGAAGCAGCTATATTCTGTAATGCTTAATTATTTACATGCAATTTTATTTCCTATGGTTATGAATGTCTTCTTTCTTCTCTCCCATAATTCTCTCCTCACCCCAAGGCCTTTGTGTTCCTCTACATCATCAATATGTTGGAGAAATTTCCCCTAGGAAGCTGCGTGGATTTGCAAACTCTACTTCCTCTTTCTTTTGGTCACTGGGAAAAGCCATAGGGCAAATTTCAGGACAAAGGTATAATACAATTGATTTGCCACACAATCAGTTTCCGGAACCACTCTACATTTTGCTTCTTGCTCTGCTTTTCCATCCATTGCTTTCTCTCCTCAAAACCAATGCAATGAACTTTTATTCTACACACACATTTTATCCCTGCTAGGGAGCTGCTGGGCAGCCAGTACCTGTGGCCCATGCTGATGGCCTCCTGTGGACTTCCAGCACTGGTCCAGCTGGTCACTCTGCCCTTCTTCCCTGAGTCCCCACCATATCTCCTCATGCATAAAGGAGACCAGGAAGGCTGCAAAAAAGGTAATTGAGGGCTCTAGGTTCCTGTTCCTCACTTGACTTGCAATTGTTTTCTGATGTTTGCTCTCCCCATATGGAAATAAATAAACAGAACAAAGCTTTTCCCTGCTCAATTCCAAGATGACTCTCTGAATACCTACTAAGTATATTCTTGTTGTAGTCCCCACATAGAACATGAAACTACTTCTCTCTACAGTTCTGTATTACAAAACTTTTCACATTCAGCTGACACCACCTGTGCTGTCAGTCTGATGATAAATGATAAATGGCTGTTTGCACTGCAGGGCTCCACAGGGCATCCCTTAGCTCTGGTTATTGGCTGTGTACCCTGCTCATACCCTGAGAGAAGGAATAAGGGAGAAAAGTAGGACCCATGGGCAGGGAGAGAGTCATTGTGCACCCCACTAGGCCCCATTTTCAGAACAGGTCCCTCTGTGCCTAAGGGGACCAGGGCTCTGCAACACCATATAGGACATCTCTGCCTCACACCACTGCCAGAGCTCACGCACGCTGTGCTGCCAGACACGTGCATCACTTACTCAACAAACTCCTCAGGCAACAAGCAATAGAGACAAATTAACATGGCAGGTCTTGCTCTCCTTCTCCACAGCCATAAGGCAGCTTTGGGGTGAAGGCCATCACCAAGCAGAGATTGATGACATCATGAAAGAGAAGGCAACAATGAAAAATACCAAGATCTTGAGTGTCCTGGAGCTAATGAAAGACCAAGCTTTCCGTTGGCAGCTGTACATGATAGTTATTCTGACCGCCACAGTTCAGCTATGTGGCATCAACGCAGTTGAGTGTATTTCCCCTTTAAAGTCTCAAAACACTTACTGACAACCTTAAAGGAGACATCATGGCTCCCAGGAGTTCCCTCCATTTTTCTCAGGCTTCTTAGGCCACAACTTGCTGTTTGCCACCCCTCCTACAGGGCAGCAGCAGCAGTCTTCAAAGATTGGCTGGGCTCTTCATGTGACATCCCTTTGCCCAGCTCTTGGTCCTTGCTGGAGTTACCTTCCTCGGTAGTTAGGCTTAATTAACAGCCATTTTTGGAAGCTGTTACAAGGCCCCAGAACCCACTCTTGCAAATGAGCCCACCCTATATTGGCAAAATCTGCGGTGTAGTTTTAAGTTTCTGCTCCCTGCAACTGCTGCTATTTGCCCCCCAGCTGTAACCATCCTACGATGTTGGAATGGTAGTATGCTCACTCTACCTTTAAAGCTAATCAATGAGCATGCTCACTGTTCTGGCAGCTTCCACAATTCTCCCTCTCTTCCTCACAGCAGCACTTTTCTGGGGTTGTTTTGAAGCTACAGCTTTGCAATTGCCTGCATGATTCCTCTACCTCTAACATCACAATGCAGCAACATCTGTAAAGGAAATACACAGCTGAGTCTAACACAGCTTAAACTGGAATCTTTACCATTTCAGCATATCTCCAAACAGTAGTAGAGATACTTAAAAAGAAAGGATGCTTATTTTACCCCCTCATCACTCCATAACCCATGCTCTTCTTTCCTGAGAATATCCTACAACAATGTAGGATGTCTGGATGGTCTCCAGAAGAGACAATATACCTGTCTGTTTCTGAAAACACCTAAATCAGGACTCTGCAAACCTAATTACAGTGCAGCAGCTGGAGGTCCTTTTGTCCCAGCATTTTATCTTTTACCAAAATAATTAATTAATTACATTTTGTAATGTTTTTGTCTGCCAATAAAGTGAATACTACCAAAAAGAGTGCAGACTCCTAGCTCACTCCAAAGCTGAGCTGCATGTTCCTTTGTTAGCAGCTCCTATCCAGGGCAGTGTCACACAGGTATGGGTAAGAAATCAATTATTTTTTTCTCTTACTCTTTTATGGTATTTTCCAGATTTATTTCTATACATTTGAAGTCCTCCAGGCAGCTGGCTTTGATGAAAGAATGATCTCCTATATGACCCTCTGTGTTGGACTCTCTGAACTCATAGCTACTGTAGTCTGTGTAAGTCACATTAATACAGGAATGAGTCACAATTTGCTCTTCTAGCACTGATACCAGTGTGATTTCTGTCCTTCAGAGCTCCATCATTGAGCGACTGGGCAGGAAAGTACTCCTAAGAGGAGGCTATTGTATCATGGGCTCACTGCTAGCTGGTATCACCGTGACTCTCTCGCTGCAGGTAAGGAAACTCTTCTCATGGCAGATCTTTCCGTTACCTATTCTGTTCCTAACCTCTGCACACAGACAGGATCGTGCTACTGAGAAAGGAAGGTTAGGCTTAGAAGTGCCAAAATAACTTCTGTGTTAACAACTTACCCTCTGTGAGGGGAATATCCTAAAGATGAAGCTTGTTTATACATAGGGTTAAACCCTCTCTCAGCAAGTACTCTCTTGTACTCCTGCCTTCCTTTCAACATGAGCCCATGAGCTCAGCATGGAGTGCATAAAACACTGGGAGACTAACACCAGTTCCCAATTTCCTCAGATTGCAAGGGCCAAACATTGGCCAGCATAGATCAAAAGATGGTCCTAGGAAAATGGCCCTTTCTATTCATGCAGTTTTTTAGAAGTAACAATAAAAAACCCATACTCTTTGCATGAGTTAATTCGAAATTTAACTTTGCTGCAGAAGATACTGGGAATGCACGTACCTGCTCACAGTCTGCAGACCAGTTCCCCTCTGTAACACTGTGTCAATGCTGTAGCTTCTTCAGAAGCAAGTCTCCTGGGTTACTAGTATTCATCCAAGAGCTGCTCTATAGATACTACTGTAAAATTAGCCTTGAAGCAAGGTGGCAGCAGACATCTAGTTTTGCTTCATTCATGAAGGATCTTAAACATAGGAGAGAGAAATCTTTTTTCCTAAAGCATCGTCTCATATCTTCTTGACTAAGATCTAGGAAAGTTCCTTTTCAGTACCAGTTATTGAACCTATCACTTAACAGAAGTAAAGAAATACATGATTTGGCTGTCCCATTCTCTAAGGGTTGGGTGAAACACTGTGGGGTCAAGAAGAAAGGGGACAGGGTGGAAAAGTACTTCTTTTAACTGAAGGCTTCCAAGCCTGACAGCTGCCAGCAAACCTGCTTCTCTCTCTGCTCACCTAACAAAAACCTCACTGCTCCATCCACAGGAAAAAGCACACATATTTCTTTGCCAGTTCCCCCACGCTGTACATTTTTTTTGAGGTGACAGTGTTGGAAAACAAGCAGCATTTCTCACCTATTGTTATCAACAGATTTCACCCAGAAATTTGTTATGTTTTTTTTACCAGGACTGGTATTTCTGGATGCCATACTGCAGCCTTTGCCTGATTATCTTGTTTGTAGTTGTCTTTGGAGTGGGGCCAGGTGAGTACTTTATTCAATAAAGGAATTGAGTCATGTGAACTTATTAATATGGCTAGGAAAATACTGCATGACATTAGCATAAGTAAATTCATTTATCCTAATCTTGTAGTAATTTAAACATTGTGGGTCCAATCATTGGCCAGAAACTTCAATGCCATCAGGTTTGGGTTTTGGTAATGAGAGGAACGGAAGAGAGCAAAAAGTACTCACTGGAAAAATACAGCAAAAATAGAGCAAAAGCAGCTGGATAAAAGATTTTAAAAAAAAATACTAAGAAAAAAGAAAGAAAAACAAAAGCAAGAGTTCTTTTAAATTCAGTGTTGTATAATGTTACATCTTATCCCACAAAGACAGCAGTGCAGAAGACCGAGTTTGGAGTAATTCTTTTCCTAGCATATACTACCTGCTCCTTTTAAATTTTTTTTTAAGCCTATTTATTTTTAAAATATTTGCCTTCCCATGTGGCAGGGCTGAATTATTTTCCTAACTAAAAGTTGTTGAAGTCCTGGGACTTCAAAACATAACTGCCCAGGAAATGAATCCGGGAAGATCACTTACTGGTAATCTAGCAGTATCATACTGGGAATTCTTGTTAGTAATAATAATTGTTATTACAACCTTACACAGATTCTTTCATGAGATGTCAGACTTTCTCAGGTGTTAACTACTTAATTCTTGAATCTCCCAATAAATGTATTTGAATAGGTTACCATTTTAATAAGCTGATGTGTAGCAGTTTATAAGATGCCACAAACATTTTCTTTTCTAAAAAACAGTGGCATACTCCAGTCTTTTGAATGTAGGCCATGATAGTAGCATCAATTTGCTGTTTGTGTAATGGTAACGTCAAATCCAAATGTTCAAGTGAAACATATCAACAACTAATAATTCTTATTCTTCTTTCCTTTCAGCTGGTGCCACAGTTTCTATTAGGCTTGAAATTTTCAAGCTCTCATGCAGACCACCCGCCTTCGTGATCGGCTCAGTTCTCAGCTGGCTGGGCGTCTTTCTGATTGGAACAACCTTCCCATTCATTGTGGTGAGTGACTTTCCCTGGGACACTCCCCAGGGGCACTAAGCTTGAGTCGGCTGTGGGAGCAGGAAGAAGAACAGCAGATGACAATGCCATGTCAGTCTAGAGTGGCCTTGGCACCTGCTCTCCCAAGCCCACTTTTGCAGCTGAAGGGCCCTGATTTGCCCAAGACACTTATTCAGACTGACCTTGTCAAAGGTCAAAGGTCAAAATGCAGAGAATTCCTTATCAAATTGAAAGTACTTTGGGACCCAAATACAAAAACTGTGCCAAGAAAGTGACAAAAGAAAAGATATGCTCATCTTGCTCTCTTTCTCACTTTGCTCTTCCCTGCAGGAAAGACTCAAGCACTTCTGCTTCCTCATCTTTATGGGGGTCCTTTTCACTTCAGCAATAATTATCCACCTGTTCCTCCCAGAAACAAAAGGGAAATCAATCATGGAAATCACAGAAGAATTCAATAAGCTAAATTTTAAAAAGAAGCATGTTCCAGCAACAACAAACCACGTCACAGAAGATTACACCTTCTGCACCAGGCTTTGACCCACCATTAGGGGGAGTCAGGCCCTATAAAAAGGAAGGAAAAAAAGGCATTTATCATTTTCTGACTAGCAAGTCAGTCCAAATGGACTGTCAGCTTTCATATCTGTCACTTACAAGATTCCTGTTTTGCCAAACCAGCACCTTTCTCAAGCACTCCACTCTGGGCAGCTTAGAAAAGGGATGATGGCTAATGTTAATAGGATAGACTCATGTGAATTATGAGCATTTGGGCTTAACTTGATCATGTGTAAATCTCTTCTATAACAGAGCAACTAATACACACTGAAACTACATGTAGAATTTACAAACATTCTGCTGACCACAGAGAAAGGGAAGATCTGTGATTCCCTCTCTCTCAATGATTTCTGAACGTGTTTTTACAACTCTGAAATGGGAATAGTGAAGTTCCTGGCTTGCTATCTCTGGCTAGGGTTCAATCCATAACAGATTAAAGAAAAAATTTAGTAGAATAGAAAATAAATTCTTTGTTTCTCTAGACTCAAGTGAATAATCAAACCTTGCCAGGTTCCCATTCATAACGCCCTGTTGTCCTTCTGTTATATCTAGTTTGACAGACTTCAACCCTTTTGGACTGAAGTTTTTCAGGTCAGCAGCCCTCCTTGGTTTGACTTAAATTCAATTTTTTCCTAAAAAATTCAGCCATTTGATTCTAAGCCCAAACAATAAAGTATGGGAGGAAAGTAACTACTCTCAAGAAATAGTGCCTTTCAGTGGCAATGCAGCTAAAGGACTCAGGGGTGGAATCTGGTCACCATAAAACACAAGCGCCTAGAATTGTTTTAGATAATCTGTGCTGTCTTGCCCATCATCATCATTGCCTCGAGTCTGTAGCTCCTTTTCCAGGATCAGAGTTCCCTCAGATATCTTATGGGCTACGAATCCCATAATAATTTAGCTGCTACTTTCCTTTGTGTGACTTTTGGCTACCTGGACTCAGTTTACCCCAGAAGAACTGCCCCAGACTGGAACTCCTGGCTGTAACAGAACACCCATTGCTTTACAGTTTCTCCTAAAAACATCTGTACAGTACCTTGCTGTATGTGCAGCATAGTGTCAGCAAAAGCTCAGTCATGTCCTCCAGCTCTTGGATATATGCAGGGCTCCTGCCTACCATGTATTTCTCTATCATGAGTAAGAAGTGATCACATCCTCATATTTCAGGGATGTGCAATCAGTACAGCCCCTTCAGTTACTGTTCACTGCAAGTGTAGATACTGATTGACAGCTGCAGAGATGACTGTAAATATTTTATGCCTTGAATATTTTATCAGAATAATTTACAGTAAAAGTGGGAAATGTAATTCTAACATAAGGGACTTCTAAGGCATTCCTTTAAGCATTTCCAACAACAATTTATGGCTTAATTTACAGGAGTTTTGCCAATTTTTACAAGCATGTAGTATGCACAAAGATAAGGAAACAAAGTGAGCGACTATGTTAGAACATATCATATGCAAGTTTTCTGACTTCCAGATTTAGTGTGACATACCATTCCAATGATCTTTGCTGTAGGAATGGATACAATATAATTTTTTACACTGATCTGTAATCAACAGCTGTGCTTGACTTCACATACTGCAGGCTTTCAAATCATGAATGGTCTTCAAGGCGATCTGATACCGAGTTCCTAATTCTTCTTCCTGATACACAGAGTTAAAAGTAAAGAGTTTGTGAGCCTTATATGACAGCATGATCTTGTAAAGTACCACAGGCATGAATTTCACCAGAAACTTTTTTTGAAATATGCAAACTCTTGACTTTTCTTTAGAAAGTGTCTAATTTTATGCAAGTTTCCCTCTATTAATGAGAGGCTCACATGAAAAAAGCTAAGGCTCGCAGTGGAGCACACTATACAAATTAAAATCTAAACTCTAGACTTGCACAGTAAAATAAGTGGTTTTACCTCTGGTATTGCTTTGACTGGCATATTTATTTCAACTCAAATAAGGCTAAAAAAATTTAATTGTTAGCAGTTAAGACTGCTGCTTATTTTTATTTAGAAATGTGAATCATAATAAAAATGTCAGATTGCCTTCTAATAAAACTTCTGGCCTCCACAAATGTTTCTTTCCCAACATGAGGATCTCCCTTTAGGGACAGCTGACTGGAAAAAAAGTTATTGGTGTGCATACCCTTCCATGATTGGGGTTTTTCATTATTCCTGTCTTTAGTGTTGAGGCACACTTAAGACTTCGCACTAAAAGATAATCTATGAAACACGAAGTGTCCTTAAAGTCAGAAAAGCTGAATAATTTTGTAGTGTTCCGTATACATATAACATGATTAAAAACTACCAGTCATTTGGAGACATAGAAAGGAAATCTTAAATTTTTGCAAAACGGAATTCTCTTTTCCTAACCAGTCATTCTGAAAGCATCCTTCATTCCATTACAACAATCCCTGAAGTCTTTGAAAACATAAGCAGAGTGTCAACATGTAGCATTGTTGGAGTGACACTCTAGTGAGCCACTTCTCTGGTCTCAGTTATTCATTAGATGTTATTAGGAAAGCCTTCCCCATAAGATCCTCACCAGGAAGCGAGCGGATGCCCTATGGAACATTAATGTGACAACAAAGCGGAACAGCTATTTGGAGCACAGGTCAACCTTCGCCTGTGCTCAGTGAAGCAAGAGCTGTATTCTGGTAACAGTCTGGTCAAGGGGTGAAACAGCAAAAAGATATGGTTCAAATATACACGGGAGGTGACAGAGACAAAGGGGACAGTCATTCAGAAGTTTCAGGAACACTACATGTACATTTTCTTCCAGAGACATCAGATATGTCTCAAATACTGACTCCAACTGAGGCAGATATAAACACTTAAACACTGGATCGCTGAACTGCTGTCAGCTAGACACAAAAAACATAGATCTGGTCTAGCTGGCCTGTATTAAGGAAGGGTTAGCACAGCTTGGCATTTGTGTGTCACACATGACTGTAAGATTGCAAGATAAATGACTAAATGACCTGATGTTGTGAGATTTTCTGTCCTGATGACTAAAGGATATCTGTAAGATACCTGCCAACTGGTTGTTAGCACTAATTATGAAACTGCACATCTAATAAAGGGGCCCTCAGCACAGTGTAAGTAATAAGAGCAGAGAAGCAGTAGAATAACTAATCGACATAAATGCAAAAGATGTTATGCATCAAAGGCATTACAGGAGGAAGACTCTTAACCTACCAAAAGTAGGAATCCTAAATTAAAGCACAAGAGCAAGGAGTAAAAGTTACGATATGTATAAAGTATACTAAGTAGAAGTGGGTGAAGCAGAATGTAAGAAAACATGTGCAACAGGCTGTATTTGAGAAGGAATGCCCCGTGCTGGTAGCTGTATATTATTGCCTGCTTGTGTCTTCCCCCAGTATCACCTCAGCAAGGCAGATACTAGGAGCTAACACGGCATTTCTTTCCTTTGTCAGATGCACATTAAGTTGTTTCAACTTTCTAAGACTTTACAGAAAAGGAAATTAATTCTTAGCATCAAAGGGACAGTATCGCTTGTGCTCTAACAACAGCTTATCTGCTGGAGAACCTAACCTGGAAAAAAACCCATCATGAATTCTCAGCACACGTCAACAACAAAGTACACTTCACGATGAGGACCTCATAAGAACAGGAAAAATGGCTGGGTGGTGCTACACGCTACATTTCAGACATTAGTTAGAGATTCTGTGAATATTCTTTGCATCTGATGCATTTTCTAATAAATATGACAACTTGCATCCAATAAGCCCATTATAATTTCTTCATCCTCACCTTCTTTAACTTAAAGTATATATGGCAAATGATATTTAATCCATTTACAACCTAATACATACAAAACCCTCTTAACTATGAAATAAGTGAAGTTAAAACCCGAGAATTTTCTATATGAAGGAAGAGGCAGCACTCCAGCTATGGAGGTTACAGGACAGTTTCAAAGCAATGTTTTTTTCTCACAGACACAAAAATAAATATACTGACCAATGGCAAATGCCAGACAAAACTGTGCCTGATGTTGAATCTTCTCCTAGCAATGGGACATCAGCTACTATTAAATATTTATCTGGTCAGATCTGGTGTGCCACTGCAGAATAGTTAAGTTTATACCCCACTTCAAAACGGAAGAGCATTTAAATTCCTTTAAGTAATGATTAAGTTATGATCTGCTCCAGTTGCCGTCACATGAAGAGAGAACAGCTCTTTCCTATTATATGTCAAAGTCCTATAGTTCACTGTCCAAGACCCATCTAAGATTCCCAACAGATAACCTTGTCTTTATGTTTCTCAGCTTATACTGAAAACTAAGTGAGTTATGATTATTGAAATAATGTTTAAAATTGATGTCTTGGTTCCCTATCCCCCTAGCACAAGACAGAGAGACAGAGTTCATGAAGTATCCAGGTTCCCTGCAAGGGAGACCATCTTGTTTACTTGGGCTAGACACACCATTGGTTGAAATATTTAATCCAACAATTCCAAACTTTGTACAACAGCTGAAATATGTGTAATTAACTCAAAAACCTTTGAAGTAAAATTTAACTTCAGTAACATGGGACTAGTTCACTGACACCGCTATTGCATAATGCGAGCATTTGGTTCTTTTGGCAGGTACTAGTCAGTAAGCAACAGGAATCGTCTCTTTGATATGAGATGGCTACCATCCTCTCTGACCTGGTGAGTATCTGGTCACCTTTTCTCAGGGCTCTGACTGATAAAGGACAAAGCTAACATAATACTGACGATCCAGATTCCTTAAAGATTGGAAGCTCTTTTGGGACAGAGACCGTCTTTCTTTTCTGCATTTAAACATTACCAAGAACAATGGGGCTTGGGGCCATGAAAATCATGATGCATGGTCTTTTCCATGCAACAAGATTAAAATAAAATAAAATAAAACCAAACAAAAGTCCTGGCAATTTCATCTCTGACAATGCTACTATGTTTTTGTCATCTGAATTACTGAAAACAATGCTAACTATTAAGCACTTATATTATTAAGCATTAATTAGAATTACTTAAAAAAATAGATTAGCTGTACTGCAAAAGGCTAAGAAATTCATGACATAAGCTTTGCAATAAATTACTTTCCTCATTTCATCCAAGATAATTAATATTATCCATCAAGGGTTTCCATAGTCTCAAACAGAGAAGTGATAAGCATTTCTCACTCCATTTCTCAACTGCTAGCAAGAAGGTACTTTGCTTTCCTTTTTAAGTATGAAAATTGTTAATTTGTAAGTCTATTGCAAAAAAAAAAGAAGAATGAGAAGATGAGTTCTTAATTTGTTTGAATGCTTTTGCCAATTAGTAAATCCATTGAATCTGAGACAGGATTTTTAAGGAAATGTAGAGTCTTCTGGTCCATAGTTTCTTGGTTCTTGTCATATGATAACTTGTGAAATCCAGCTGTGGACTAATTAAGTAACAAGGTCTTGAAAGATGGGCCTAAAAACCATAAAAAGGAGCGTTCTTATAAGTATCTCCCAGTCCAGTATTATTCACACTTGCATTACTTTGTTCCTGCCTGACTGCATTTTCTACCAGCTTCTCTTCATTCAGGCACTGATCTCCAAAAAGCTGAGCTCATGAAATTCATATCTGACACAAAAGGAACACAGAGCCCAGTGTCATCTATACAGAGAATGTGTTACTGTCCTGGTCTGTGATGTGCTGAATAAAAAGGGAGAGGCAGTTAGATCCCAAAAGACTGCAAACGGATCCTGATCACAGTTGTCCTAGGCTTGGTCTGCTAGTACAGTCTAAGCTGTTTGAGGATAGCTCCACCTAGCCTTGCAGGCACTTGGAAACAGGATGAATGACCAGTGGTATCACATACCTCAAAAAGGTCTGAGTAGTTACATGTTCTGTTTTTCCTTATTTACAGTTAAAATTATTTCATTCATCAAAGCAGCCAGAGTATCTCAGTCCCTAATCCTTGACCAAGGAAATTCCTAGCCTGGAAGATGCCAAGCCATTCAATATGCAAGCACATACTTTCATGGTTAAATAAGTAGAAAAAATAAAATATTGAGAAAGGAGAAATGATATCCCAAATCAATGTCAGGAAGATTTTTGTTTTAATGCAATTACAGGGGCTATTCCAAATTATTACCTTCTCTTTGTAGCCCATGACTCTGAAAAAGCTGAATGTTAAAAGGATCTTTTCTTATTATTATGGTTAGAGATACGACACAGTCAGAAATGAAAGAAGAGAGTACAATAAAATGTTGTTGATTTTTAATGCTGTACTTTTGTGGTATAACATTATGATTTGATGTACATAGGTTACCACAGATTGCAGACAAGGAAGCTGATTCCCTCTTCACCACATCCAAGACTGACACCTTTATCCGGCCAACCTGTCAGATATTGCAGGCATACAGCGGAAACTGTACTATCGGAAATGTCTTTTAAAACTCCTTTTCCTTCTTGCATGCAAAGTGGTGGATTATCACCCTTATACCAGCACTTAGTCTTGCCAAGGCACTGTGGCTGATGGTTGTACTTTGGCAGTAGGTTAGAGGGATTTTTGAAAAATGTTTAAATCCGGGAGGATTTGAAGTGGACAATGCAGGTTTCCAGGGAGGAAGGACAAGTGTGTCTACAAAGACTGGCCCTGCACAAAACTAAATTAATGAGAAGCTGATGGAATGTTTTATTTTTGCTTTGCAGGTTCAGTTCCGGGGACTATTTCAAATGATCTTAGTGCTGGGAATTGGTGGTAGTTTCCCATATGGATTCCATATTTCTGTCATCAACTATCCTTCTGTGGTAAGTAGCCATCTCCCTGAGAAGAGTAGAGCCTGAGCTTGCCCTTCCCCCATAAATTTCAAATTTACTGAGCATTCAGCTGATACATCTATGCCTTTTCTTTGGCTAACAGTAACATAAAATATGTAGAGCACTTTTTCTCCTTTAAAGAATGGGATGGTACTTTCTGTTTTAAATGAATTGTTACTGCATAGTATACAAGCCTCCAAATGAAGGCAGAAAATGTGCTTTTAGCATGCTTCCTCAGGAAACTTACTGATACAAACTTGAAGATTTGGCAGTGTGATCTCAGTTAACTTGTTTTACTAAGAAAGTTAGTCTCAAAAGAAGTTTAATATTAGAACCACAGGCTAGATCTTATACCCATTGTCCAGTCAAATCTCACTTTATTTTTCAGCACATCAGGAAGTTTATTAATGAAACCTGGATAGAGCGACATGGGTCTCCCCTCCATCCTGAGACAATCATGCTGTTGTGGTCCTTCATTGTGTCTGTTTATGGGATAGGAGGATTCCTGGGGAGCATCTGCTGTGGCTACCTGACTACAAAATACAGGAAGTAAGCGTTTCTTGTAACAGCTCAATAGTCAGAAAGTATGGGGAAATACCAAGGTGAACAAATAAACCTCTTCTTGGTTGAAGTAGTCTGATTGAAGACTAAACTGATTTGGTTTGCTAGCACATCCACCTCTTTCAATTACCTTGCCTATCTGCTCCCCTCAGTGAACTGTATTTCTGTGAAGGATGCATTCATCATCACATCACCCAATCAGTGCCTCTGGGAGTAGCACGATAGTGTACCTGCCCCATGTTCTCTTCAAGATCCCCTATGACTCTCATAAAGATCTCCCAAGCTCTACAACCCCCCAAAAAGGAGCTGTGCGTCTTGTGGTGTAACATGTTATATACAATTAGTCTAACCCCCTGTGAGGAAGATATCCTTAATTGTCAAAGAAGAGCCAGATTTCCATTTAAATACACTCATTCTGGGCTGATGACATTATATTAAATATTCAGATCTAATCTAAGGAAAATGTGAACAGAACAGAAAAAAAAATAAACTGCCTATAACTACGCTGTAAAGATACAATCAGCACCAAAAAAATTATCCAAGAGACATCTCTGTTCTTGGCAATCCATTTTACTGAAAGTCAGTTCCAAACTGTCTTTCCCACTGGCTGGAGATAGGAATCCTCACCCATCTGGTCTGTTCTCAGTGCCTTGTGTGTAACACCACTAACTTCATTTGCAGAGAAATTGGCAAACTTTGGCACTTTTTTTTCAGAAAAAAGTGCCAAATGTGCACCAACCTGATCATGCTGGTAGCTGCACTTTTCATGGCCTTCAGTAAAACAGTCAAATCCTTCGAGATGATTCTGGTCGGACGCTTTCTCTATGGCATTGGTACAGGTATGTGCTCATGCCACTGTGGAGAGCAAGCATCCTTGCTGTCCCAGGATTGTCTCTACAGGTATTGCCATTCTTGGAAAATGATTTTTAGAGCAAATATACTAGACACTTAATAGAAGTGAACAACATCATCCCTTTTCCAAGAAATTTTAGTCCAACAATGTAAGAGAGGATGGAGTCAGAAAGTTAAGCTTTTCTGGGTATTTTAACAGTCATTTATCCTCTTCTATGTTAAAGGTTTTTCTCTCAATATACATCCTCAGTATGTAGGAGAGATTTCACCCAAGAAGCTGCGTGGATTTGCCAACTCCACAGTTGCTGTTTTTCTGACACTGGGAAAACTCACAGGACAGGTTGTTGGACTACGGTAAATACTCCAATTTTTCTATCAGGTTACACTAAAAGTAGTAGAAATCTTTCTATAACCTTAGCCTCTCATCTAGTCAGTGGCTGAGAAACCCTCTCATCTTCCCCAAAACAGGCCTTAGCTTATGCCAGAAGAAAAGTTTTGATCATATTTGAGGCATACATATAATTTTAAGTATAGGAGAAAGAAAAATTAATTACTCATAATCTGATTTCTTCTTATTTCCACACCTTTTCTACTAGGTGACTTCCCCTTCAAAATTTACTGTACTTACATGAAAAGTCTTAGTTAGATGTTTTGGTCCTGTGGTCAAACAGTGGTCAAATCAGTCTCATCAGCTCTCTAGACATTATATTGGATCCTAATGATATTTAGAAAGTTTTTCAAAATGCCAAATAATTTCTTTAAAATTGTCAGAAATAAAAATAGCCAAATTTGTGAAATTTGCTGAATTCATGTGTTTGCTCCACTGCACCCTTGAATGGAATTTGAACAATCCTTATCATTCAGAAAAACTTTCTGAACATTCATTCCATTATTTCAACATAATTTTGTTTCACATACACTTTCCAGGGAGATTTTAGGAAGCGAAGCCTTGTGGCCATGGTTGTTAGCATCTAGTGGACTTTCAGCATTGGTTCAACTGGTTACCCTCCCATTTTTCCCCGATTCACCATCCTACCTCCTGATACAGAAGGGTAATGAGGAAGCCTGCAGGAAAGGTAGAGTGTCTACTTCCCTCACTCAGCTCACTTCATTTGATATGTTAGAGTGACTGCCTCTGTAGAAGACAAGAAAGCAGGGCAGAGCTGTGCAGCATGGTGCAGTGACATGGAGTAACAGCAGAGGCAGTTCTAAACAAAAGAGGTTGAGGTACCTACAGCAAGACATCTGTATTAACGTGGGGCCTCACTCAGTCTAATTTAATCAGTTAAGACAAGAAAGATAGATATATATTAGCATATCTAACATTTCCCACTTTGGTGAGAACTACTTTGTTTCTTTAAAGGAAACAGTTTAGGCAGTTCATTTTTTTATTAAATAAAATATACTTAAATATTTACTTGGTTTACAATTAGGTCAACTCTATGTTAGAAAGATATGCTATACTGACAACCAGAGAAACAAAATTCTTCCATTTGCCTACTGCCCCAGACTCAACCAGACAGCAGAAGCAGACACCACTACCACCACCACTGCCTGTGCCAAAAGGCAGGCAGGCTAAAGGGTTTAACGTCACCACTTGTGATGGAGCTATACTGTCAGAATAATCCACTCCCCTCTGTCTGCCCAACAGCCATCAGGAAGCTCTGGGGGGAAGGAGACCATCAAGCAGAAATTGATGACATTTTGAAGGAGAAGGCTACAATGACGAGCACAAAAAACTTGCGTGTCCTTGAAGTAATAAAAGAGCGATCTTTGCGCTGGCAACTTTACATCTTGATGACTGTCATGACCACCTTGCAGCTCTGTGGAATCAATGCAGTTGAGTGCTCTCTTTATCTCCAGAACAAGAGACAACTCTAGGCACAGTTACAAACCCCTCTTAAGTTACTGGCTCTTACACCAGCTTAGAATTGCAGTACGATTGCAATACTTTTTTCACAGGTGCATTTCCTCTCTGCATTTTTCAGATATACTTCTATTCTTTTGAAGTGTTCCACACAGCCAAGTTTGAAGAATACCTTATCCCATATGTGTCCCTGGGAGTTGGGTTGTGTGAATGCTTATCCTCTATACTGTGTGTAAGTTTTTCAAACTTGAGTTTGCAGGAAAAATTTAATGTTGTCAACAATTGTACTTTTCCTTACTGATAAATGGGCTCAGGGAAGATTTGCATAGCCTAAGACACATCTTCCTGTTTCTGCAAAGCCACATGAAGGATAAAAGGCAGCTCCTTTGCCAAAGTATTTGCATGACTGTATGTCTTTCTAGACTTATTTTTATTCTGCAAAATAATTTCCTGATATTCTAGATTAGATGTGTGTATGTATGTGTGCACAATTTGATATATAACAGCACACAAGAAAGGGAACTGTCTAACAACAGCCTAGGGTTGACTAATAAATACAGCTTAATTAATAATAAATTAGCTTTGAAGAAGCTAATAAAATTCGTTAGAAATTAAGAGATTCTCAAATGACATATTATTCAGATAAGTCTTCCGACAAAATCACATGAAGAGGGGAGGATTTATTTCATTTGAGAACTGGGATTTATCACCTGTGTTTTCTGTGTTTCAGAGCACCCTTATAGACCGATTTGGGAGGAAGGTGCTGCTATGGGGAGGATACATGCTGATGTGTTCCGTGCTAGCACTCCTTACCATGACCCTGTCACTGCAGGTAAAGAGGCAGCAGCTGGTTCCTTACCCAGCATCAGCCCACCTTCCTGATCTTGCCTCACACAATTGTACAAAAACTTGAGTCAGTGGCAGAAAATACACAGCTCTGGTATTCTGTCAAGTGTCTAACAATTTGATATCACTGGTTTCTCACTTCTAGCATCAATTTTTCTGGATGCACTACTTCAGTGTTATCTTGATCTTCCTATTCGTTATCTTCTATGGAATTGGACCATGTGAGTACATCAATGGCAATGCTGGGAGGAAATTTTGTATCATATTTGTTGGCGGCACAACTGGCAGAAGAAGAACAGTCTAGTCCCATGGTAAAAAGTTCTGGTAATTAAGGAGGGAAGGGCAAATATGTACAAGTGGGAGACAGGAAAAGGATACAGACACCTCAGATTTTATTACTGATCACAGGATCTTAATAATTTAAAATACAGTATTATCTTCTCCAGAGGGTTTGAGACATAAATTTCAGAACAATTTAAAAAATACTCAGCTAAAACCAGGGTTCTAGGCATTGCCAGGTACATCATAGTAATCATATCCTTCATTGACCTAGCCAGTTAAGCGTTATGCCTGCCCACATGCTTCAGGTGGAACTGACCACAGGAGCCAAACAGGCTGGTTTTATAAATTGCTGTGCTCATAATGGCTACCAGTGCAATATGGAACTGCACAGATCCACTGGCACCAGAAAAAGGATTCCAGTATGTACAAAAGAAACCTAAGTTGACAGCTAATGTCCTAATTTAACAGCTGTGGTCCCTTTCTGGAATCAAGGTCTTTCACCATAGCAGAGGCCACCTGCCAGCAGGCCACCTATTCTGCCTGTCTGCCTTTTTCTGCCACTGCCATTGTGAGAATCTTCATCAGGAGCAAGGAAACAAGTATACCTGGTTTGTATTTTGCTTTTCTTTTTCAGCTGGAGCCACTATATCTGTCATGGTTGAAATCTTCAGCCAATCATTCAGACCATCAGCCTTTCTGATTGTTGGCTGCATCAACTGGATGGGACTTTTTGTACTTGGGATGATTTTTCCATTGATTGTTGTAAGTGACTCTAACTGGATCCTTCCCTCCAGGCTAACCCACTACTGAATGCCGACAGGAAGCAAAATAATAGCAATAAATTGCAATGACGTGCAAAGCTTAGAGCTCCGTCCAAGCACCGAACCTGCTCAGGAATCCTCCAGGTCTGTCAGAGGAGCAGCAATTGGACTCAGGTCAAATGTGGCCATGGAAACTCCTGGTTTGATACTCGTCCTGGTTTGTGTATTGAGCACACCATTGAATTTTAATTACTAAGACACAGACTTGCACCCAAGGGCAGGGAAATAGAAATGAGATTCTTATTTTCCTTACAGTGTCTCCCATTTCTGCTTGCAGGATAACCTTGGACCCTTCTGCTTCCTTATCTTTTTGGGAATCCTTGCTTTATCAGCAATTTTCATCTACCTGTATCTCCCTGAGACCAAGGGAAAGTCAATCATGGAAATAAAAGCAGAGTTCAACAAGCTGAATTTTGGAAAAAAGGAAACCTCAGTCACTGAAAATAACTTTCCTAAGGAACAGTTGTTCTGCACCAAACTCTGAATGTTCAGAGGAGAAATTTGCATCTCTTAAAAAAGACAGGAAACAATGTTCCAATAGAACTACACAGGAAACATTAAAAACAGACTGCAAGCTCTTTGGTGTCTTATTCCTTTTTTCTTTTTTTTTTTTAACATAGATACGAAATCCATTATGCTAGAGTTTTATTTCTTGCTGTTATCTAAATATTTTCACAGGAAATTTCATCACTCACTTTTAAGATCTACTGGATATAATAAGATTGTTTTAAAAAAAACCTCTTATGCTAGTCTCCCTTATTAAGTTTAAAAAAATGTTGTTAACAGCCTGAAGGGCCCAAATCTTGGTACAGGAACATACACACAGGGTCTGCTCATAGCCCTGGACTCAAAACCCTGGGCCTCAGTTGGTCTCTCTTGTTCCCAGGAGTCCTGTACGATGCCACACATACCTGAACAGTTTGTTACTGAGCTTTCCTAAACAAGACCTCACTAGCTCTAAGCACCTCAGAAGCAGAAAACTGCTGAAAAATAGTTCAGAGTATCAGAAATATGAAGGAACAAGTGAAATAATTTAAGAAGACAAACCAAGGAAAGGAAGGATTAAGAAGGCTAAATGATCATCAGTCATGAGGCTGGGAAAACACAGAAGTAAAAAATATTTTCCTAGCTGGCTGATAGAGGAAAAGCTAGATCCATGGTTTAGGGTGACCTGAGCAGATATGGGTTCAAAACTGAGCACAGTAAATTAGGAAAAAAAGGTTCTAGTGTGGTAACTGTAAAAATATATTGAAAGTTAAATTGTACTGTGCAATCCTTCTGGAGATGTAATGGAAATCTCAGTGGAGAACATCCTAGTACCTCTAGGCAGCGAGAAGGACCTGCCAAACAGAGTTGTTATATGCAAGAGAAGTAAAACGGCTCCTATAAAATAAAGCACGCTCCCAAGAGCATCTGTGGTGTCTAAGGACCTGATTTCCAACCTGGTATGTAAGCTTCTGGGAATTACATCACATGTTTTCAGAGAAGAAAGAGTTTGTTTTGGAAATGTTTTTCTTGTTATGTAAGCAAGCTGCAAATAACTAGTGATTATTGTACCCAGCAGAAAAAAATAGGTTGTGAAGTTCATTGCAAATACAGTCTAAGTTTTTCCAAGTGACCACTAACAACTACAGTATGATTTGTGACTAAATGCTTTGGATCATGCCACCTGTTTTAAACTAATCACTGAGGAAAAGGTTCATCAATATTACAAACAGCAGTTCCTCTCCTTATGGATGGAGCTGTCACTTGAGTTTGGTTTTAATGCTTTGACACAGGAAACATGCTCTGAAAATTCTATTTGTACTTTATTTCTGGATTTTTTATTCAGGATTTTCACTATTTTCAGAATGTTTTGGACATGGGATATGCAATCCACCGACATGGGCTGTAGATGAACACTGGCACGTAGTAGTTAATCTTCTGACTTTTTATTTGCTGGCTTTTTACAGCAAGGGTGCTACAGGGAAGGAACAGACTTAAAATCAACATACACCACACAGTCAACTTAAGCATGTTCATATGGAGGTTTTCACCAGTTAAAAATATTTGTTTAAATTACACAGTTGCTATAGAAGCTCTCCCTCTTTTCTGCAAGCTGGGGAATGGAGAAAGTAGAAAAGTCCTTAACTCACAGGAACTACTGGGCATAAAGACACCTATCACCTTTAACATGGAGAGATTAACAAACCATTTCTTTTACCCCCATCAGCATTTTCAACCTACTTTCCCCACACACATCTCCCTGTGAACACCCCCTACCAAATGCCATATGACCCCTCTAAATCACTTCTCTCACGTAAGACTCTACTAGGCAGCAAAGAGAACTGATCCCAGCTCTGCCACGTACTCCACTCTGGATAAAACCTATTCATTTTAGAAAACCTGTGGATTTCCTATCTCTCAGGAGATCCTGTTGACTGTTATGGTACTATTTGCACAACAACAGAGCAAGTTGAGAACAAGCCTGCTCTGAGTATGCAGAATCCAGTGATCACCACAGTGGAAAATCAAGACCCTGATTTTAAGGCATCTTTGTCCTGACTTAGTCACAGTTCAGGGAAGGTCTCCAGAACATGTGATACTATGGTTTTTCTGTTACAGTCTATTCCATAGAAAGAGTTCCAGACCTCACAACTGAGGTGTCCATCTAAATTTTTAAAATAATTATAAGACTTGCACAAAGAGGCACATTATAACTCTCCTACTTTCGAACAGTCCCTGAAGCACTTGCTTTTTTCACTGGTTTTCACGATCAGGCTGTATCCAAATATGAAGCATCATTGTGAATGCTTTGATTTCCAGAGTGCAAAAAGGCAGCATTCCCACCTGGGAAAGCCGAACACAGACCATCTGCACCAGCAGCCCACAGATGGCACATGCAGCCTCCCCTCTCCCCAGGCACTCCCACCCTCCCGGTACACCTAAGGAAGGCACCCCTCCCTATTTAAAGGCTCCTGACGTGCTTATGAACACAGTGGGGTAAGCTGCCTTGCAGGTAAGTTAGAAACGAAGCTGTGAACAAGGTTAGCTGAAAGAAAACCCTCTCTCCATCCAAAGATGCCTAAGTTCATTGTTAACACAAATATAAACAAGGATAAAGTTCCAGAGTCTTTCACAGGGGAGCTCACCCAGCAGTTATCAAAAGCAATGGGCAAACCAGCACAGGTAAGTCCAGTGCTCAAATGTTTTCTTTACTTAGTCAGCTGTGCCTATACAATGAGCTATTTCTCAGCGATAGCCTCTATAAACTAGTATACCTAATGACTCACCAGTATTTAGAGTCTTCTCTCTGCACAACTGTAAAATACTTGTTTGCTGTAACTTAGCTCTTTCAAAGTCTTCAAACACTTAAAGTATTTAAGCTAGCTTTGTATATAATGGTATTCCATGTAGGACAAGACACTGGATGTGTGTGGGTATGTATATGCAGGTATGTCTGTGAATACCTCTCAAGAACCTAGCTGAATGAAAGCAAGCCTCACCCTCTTACCTCCTTGCAGAGTCCTGCTGAATACATGTTTGTTATCTGCCACCAAATTGCCTGCAGTATAGTGGTTACAGCTGAAGAAAAAAATAAGGTATTCAACTTGCTTGGACGCCTAGCAAAAATACCCGTGCGACATCCTGCTACTTGTAGTCAAAACACCAGGGTAAAATCTTTCTGCTGGTTTCATTACCAAAGTGAAGGATTTTAACCTGCCCAAATCCATGGCAATATGCTACTAAGGTGAGGTTCTCATATACTGTCACTAAGGGTCTTCTAACACTTTTATTTTCTTAATTAATCCTGCAAGGTCACTAGTCATTGTATCAGTTAGTTGTTTACTGAAGACTACTGATGAATATGAACAACAAAGTGAAAGCTTCTCTACAGAGCTGGAAGCTTTCTAACATGTAGCACCAGTAACTTAAGTGAATTGGCTATAGATCTTTAGCAGCTTGGTGAAGTACTCTTTCTGTGTATTCACTAGCAAATGAGTGTTTTCAGAAAACATTTCTTATTTTACTTTGGGAGTGATGCTTTGAAACCCTAGAAAGAATGAAGTTCTGGTGACCACAGAAAGGATTCTGAGGGCTCCCCAGCAAACCCTTCTCTGCCCACTGGGACGCCTGAAGTTCTTGAGCAGATCTTTGCTCCTCATGGAAACAAAGTGCCCTGAAATGGCAGTCACCCTGGATGACTTAAGAGGGCAACAGAGATCTCCAAACCCCTTAGCAATTGTTTGATAACTGCCACAGGTGGAAGTTTCCTGAGAAGGGAAGAAGAGGGAAAAATGGACCCAAAATTAAAAACACAGTGGGATAACTGAAAATATTAGAAAAAAATTTGGAGTGTCTTAAAAATTATAAGAAGAAAATTGTGAGCAGCTGGCATGGCTTTGTCAAATCAAGAACACTTTAAACAGTGCCAGAGTTGTGTCTTATGCACAGATCTACTTGACACTTCCAGCAATGACTCGGTAGACTGAGATGTGCAGACGACAATAGCTTGTATGCACAGGAGACAGTAAGAATTCAAGAAGATAATAAGAGATATCTTCTCAAGTCAAGAAGCTTTCTTTCAATAGCTGATTAATATGTCAAACTGCACAAAACAGAAAGAATAAGTCATTAAAGAGGACAGGATTTGGACAGTTATTATGGGTTACAACATGAATAAGTGTTAAGACTACACTTGGGAGCAGGGGAATTTCACTTCTGTTGTACACATGGTAGAAGGAAGCCTCAGCAGGAATACTCCATCCAACCTCAGGCCCTTTACTTTGAGAAAGAGGTAGACAGACTGAGATTCACTAAAGGAAAAACTCTAAAGAAATAAGATAATGCAAGGATCAACAGATATTCTGGCTCTTCTAGCAGAGAAGGCTGAGGACAGAGGCTGTTATGGAAGAGATGGGAACAATTTATTTTATTTTTTTCTTCCTCAGTGGCATAAGGCAGGAAGCAGCCATCTTAACTTGTAGGAAGATTTCGGCTAGTTCTTGGAGGAAAGTTTTAAAAGTTTCTGCGGCTGCTAATCAGGTTCCACATTGGACTTGCACCGTGGACCCCACCAGTGGTGGGATGGTTAATAGTACTGGCATTTCTTTGACCAATTAGAAATTCTCAGTTCAGCGCTGATAATTAGAATATTTCTAGTTGCTGTTGTATGGCTGTAGACTCTAAAAGACAGTTTTATGTGGTTGGATGTTCTCATCAAATCAATTTGATGTCAAGTTAAAAAGCCAGTTGACCTGGAGAAGCTTGGTTCTACTGTGTCTCTTCCAGGCAGATTGTTTGATGCCTGATAAAGAGGCCCCTCCTTCTCTAGGGACCATAATGGAGCTCTATGTAATCAACCAGTTGCATTAAACATGTAGGAAATCAATTTCTGCCAAATTTGACCATAGCTAGTAATCACGGGGAATAGTCAGAAGCATGATTTAGGCTTGTGTAAGCCTCGTCTCCACAGAAAGCAGGCTTAACTGTAAATGGGAGTAAGATTTTTTTCTCAACACATGCAGTATTATAATGAAATTCTTATGTAAAACTGATGTGTTCTATCCCTATTCAAAGAAACATTTTTTTTTTATCAGTCTAGCAAACAAGTATTTGCTGTTGGGAGGTGGGGGTGTCAGCTGGTGGTTCTTGCATAACAGTTCCTGAATATAAAGCTAGAGGCCAGGGCTGGGATGCAGCTGGAACAGGTTTGTGCAGCAGCGTGGAAGGGATATGTAATGGGACTCAGAAATATACAGGGAACAACAAAGAGATATTTTGAAGAGGACATGCGAGCTCTTCGTGACAAAGGAGGCAATAGGAAAGGGAGAGTGTCTTAGTTAAACACAGAAAGAAGGAAAGGATTAGGGTGGGCTGGAATGCAGAGCTTTCCTCTCGCAGGAAATGGTAGCATTTGAAAAAATACTGATTTTTATTCTTAATCAAATAGGGTTTTTTCTACTGGAAAAACTGTTTCAAATATTTTCAAAGTGCTCTGAGAAGAAGACAATGCTGATTAACACTTCAGCTTGTTTGGTTTTTGGGGTTTTTTATTTGTTTGTTTCTTTTTAAATAATAATCTGCTTCCAGGGTAGAAGTTAAAGGCAAATATGTACCTATATTTGGCATAAAGTTGAGAGCACAGGGTGTCCAGCCTGGGGAGAACAGGGCCAAGCAAGTGGTACCTCAGCAGGGTCTCCTTGGCTTATCCCATGCTGCTGTGGTCTGATGCACCTTGCGCCCAAACAAGCTGTAAGTGATGGCCAAGGCTAATTACCCAGACAACTCCTGGTACTCAGGCTAGATTGTTTTACCAAAAGGGTTAATTGCTGCTGAGTTCCAATGATGCGCTGCTAATAAACGTGGGTAAGAACAGAAGCCAGATGGATGCCAAAGGAACTGATCCCTGGATTCCCCCATGTGTGGATTTGACACTGTGTATTAGCAGCAGGCAAATTTGCAGGCTGGTCATTAATATTAACATAGATACTTTCTTCTATTTTTCCTGCTATCAAGAACAAAAGTAGGATTAGGCTGTATTTTGTTTAATGAAGGGGATGTTGATTTAGACCTCCACTGTGTCAGTTCACATTTACCTCAGCAGGGAAGACTGCAGCAGGAGCCAGTGAGGTACAAAATCTATCTGGAACGTAAGGCGGCAGCAATGCAATTGCACACCCCCCGTTCGCACCCAGCCTTCCCGCACAGGCAGGGGGAGGTTGGTGGCACAGAGGAGGTTCTGAAGGTATTGCAGATCACTGAATTCTTGGAGCACCTGAACTTTCTACCCAAAATTCAAAGTCAGTAAAGACTGCAGGGTCCTCTTTCCAACAGTCTACCTGAGATGAGCGTCTGGAACCTATCTTGCAGTAGGTAATTGGGCACGCTGGCGTTGAAGGTTGCAAGACAGCAGGCAGGGAAGGATCTTTGCCACAAGGCAACTTAAGAATAAGAGTGAAACTATTGGCATTTTAGTAAGTAATGAAAAGCACCTCTGAGTGCCTGGGACTGCTTTTATATATATATATATATATTAATGTGCTGCTAGTATCTTTAGTTAAGAATACAGCCATTCTGCAATAGAAGAAAGAATTGTGATTGCAGTGCCTGTTCCCAAATGGTATGGGAAAGTGGTTCTATTTCCCATCTCCTCATCTTTGTGACCTGCAGGAAAATAGGGAGTCTGGAAGTGCAATGAAGTACATGCAGGAGAATTTAAAAAGTGCAGCTGACAGGCATGCACCTATTTTTACTGCAGTTTAGGTAAAAAAATACCTTCCTGGATTTCAAAACTTTTCCTAACATGGCAAAAGAAAATAATATTCCTTTCTTCTTCCAATAGTATCTAGCAATACAGATCTCTCCTGACCAGCTGATGTCCTTTGGTGGCTCCACAGACCCCTGTGCTATGTGCTTTCTCTACAGCATTGGCAAGATAGGGGAGCAGGAGAACAAGGTCTACTCCAAATTGCTTTGTGACCTGCTGAACAAACAGTTGAAAATACCATCTGACAGGTGAGCCCATACACCAACTTGTCTGACATGACGTTCCACAGATCACTGAAACTATTAATCCCAGACTTATCCTTTGCTGTTCTTCTGTTAACATTCTGCTTGAAGAAGCTAAATGCCAAGTCAATAGAGCAACTCTCCAATTAAAAATAGGAAAGGAGCAATTGTATGTGCTGCAGTGTCAATACCCAGAAGCTGTAAAATATCTCTTACGTAAAATGATGGAGGCTTGGGCTCTGAATGTACCACAGGACTCCTAAGTGCAAAAGCCCAGGTACAGGCACAGTAACCTAATGTTATTAAATTGATAACTTGAGTAACATGTACCAACATTTCTCTACTGCCTGTAGGTACAAGTGGAGGTCTATTACAAAAGCTTCCACTTATATAAAACCATTTCTAGTTCTTTTCCTGAAGGTACACCAATCTGATCCAGAAATGACTGTAAATAAAACACAGCATCCCGAGATCTCCTTAAAACAAGAAGTAGAAAAACATCAGAAACTCCAGAAGGTGACTAGACAAGGCATTAAAGGCAGCAGGAGGGGTGTGGAATATGTAACACCTGAACATGCCTGCCAGAACTTGCAAAAGCAAATGTGTAACTTGCTGAGATGTAGTGCAGGCCTGAGAAGTGTAAAGCTCTGGGGGACAGTCCGTAGCGTGGCTGTGTCCTGCTGCAGGAACACCCTGGCCAGCCTGCAGCACTGTGCTCTCAGCAGCTAATGGGGTCTGTCTTCCCTTTCAGAATCTATGTCAGCTTCTTCGACATCAGCGCTGGCAATATAGGCTGGAACAACACCACCTTTGCTTGAGGTGCCCTCGGGTGGTAACAGCTTAGTCTTGAACCCTCACCATGGTTTTGAATGCTGCAGTTCTAGTCATGTTACCTATATTTGGCACAAATGTAAAAGTCAGCGGTGCCTTTGTTGCTGCTACCCAATGCTGTTTTAACAACTTGTCTGCTGCTTAATAAAAGTAAAAATCCATCAGAATCCTTATGACTGAGACTGTCTTGTTATTCTGGAAAGGTGGTTGAGATGGAAGGTGCTTTCTCAAAACATTCTTAATAGAAGCTTTTCTTTTTTATAAATTAGTTTAGTCTTGTGTGAAGATGAACACTCCACTTGAATATGCCTTTGCCCTGTTCATGCTCAACAGCCTGGACAAATTTAAATAGAACTATCCTGATCTGATTTCAAAAGATGATAGATGTGGCTATCAATGTGGCATACATCCCTCCCTTCAAAAGGAGGAGAGACACGATTGCTTCTTATTTAAAAGGGATGGATTACAGACCAGGTTCTCCTTAGATCTTAACTCTACATGGACCTCTAGCTGCTTAGCAGAAAAGCTCGTGCTGCAAGAGTCTCCTGGGGCTCAGGATAGGCAGAGGGAGTAAGCGGAAAAACCCACTGTTCACTGTTCTGCCCTCCCCTTTTCATCCATTGAACAATTTGCAGTGACAGTGAAGATTAGAGCACAGCTCAAAACGAGGCAGAGGCACAGTGAGCCATTCCCAGAGGCCAAAGGAATGAATTAATTACAAAAGAAAGGTTTCCATATAAATATTTATTATTCAAGCCCTGGGTCAAATAAGAGCATTTGCTTCCGAAGGAAGATAGAAAGATTGAGTACAGATCTGTTTCCTGAATCTCTGAAATTAGGCATATTGTGGGGTTTTTTGGTTGTTGGTTTTTTTGTTTTGTTTTTTTTCTGAAAGAACAAACCCATCTCACCCCTGTTCTGAGCTCTGTTGTCCCTATCACAACTTTGCTTTGCATTCACAGTCTTTAAATACAAGCCTGTACCTCAACCTGCAAAAATGCTTTGTTGCAATAACAAATGAAAGCTGCTTTGGTGACTCAAAGCAGCAGTCAATGAAGCAACATGCTACTTGGCATCTAGATACAGTATACTTATTAAATGTTTTTCATTCCACTTAATGCTTTGCAGAGCTACCCAAGGAAGGAAGATGTGGCACAAGGTAGCTAGTCTATTGGCAGAAGTGCTTGTGGAGAATGGCTGCAAAGCCCCTAAACACAACAGGACCTTCCATGGGGAGGCAGTTTCCTTCTTCACAGAGCTACCTCCTCAAAGAATGCTGTCTCTGCCTGTTCTTGTGGCCACAGCACCAGCATTCTCTGATGTTTTCCTAGCTCCTCCTCCCTGGTCCAGTTGCTCTGTGCTCAGGTTTTGAGTGTGATGCAGGTGGGCAGCTACAACTGCAACCTGTGAATGCCCCAGCCCTGCTGTTTGTAGTCAGCCTCCAGGAAAGGCTTCCACCTGCCCAATGTATCTTCTGAAGGCTTTCTATGCTAGATGCTTTCAGGCTTACTCTCAGAGCATCCAAACCCTGAAATGTGTGTCCCTCATGGCACAAGTACAGTCAAGACCACCTTTACTTGCTAACAATCCTTATACTCTCTCATAGGGAATGCAGAAGCTTTCTTTGCCTCTGTCTCTGGCACATCATTAGAATGCTCTTTGGTATACCTCTATAAAACATTTTACCTTACAATTTTTTGCTCTTAGACACATCTCTTCGTTGTTCTTATTTTAATCACAAGCAATTGTGTTTTAAAGCAGATGCTGCACATCCAGAAAATGGATTATGAATGCATGAGTGTGGAGCAATCCTGTGGGGAAGGGGTGTAATACATACACACTGGTATCTGGTTAATTTCTAAAAATGCCTCTTTAGAAGCTATGAAAATGTATGCACTGCTTCTTCTTTAGTCAAAGGGACAAAAGAGAATGAAATTGTGGATTTCTTTCCATCGTGTGACAGCATGGCCAGGGTCTGGTGCTTTGGGCCTGGCAGGCCACAGAGCAAGCTTGACGGTGGTGACATTGCTCTCAAGTTTTTCTCCCTGCACTGCCAGAATTCCCACCCTACCTCCATGCAACAACTCTGGGAGACAGGAAGGTGGGAGGAATAAATGGCACTATGCAATGGCAGGGAGCTGATGATATTAGTTCTTAATAGCACTGTTAATCACTAAAAAAAAATAGTGTTCAGTCCTGCCAGATCTTAGCGTTATAGCCTGTGCCACTCCAAAGCGTTCCCATACAGTACCATCCCTTACTCTTCGTTCAGGGCTATGTGTGCTCACGTATCTAACACGTATGTATGGTCAAGCTTTCTAGCAGCTGCAGTGCCACAACTTTGTTAAAAATTAAGACGTGCTTGATTCCTGTGTGTAAAATGCCTGCATGGAGCAGGCTCTGGGCCTGATTCTCTTTAGCCTTCCCGTGAGTCATTTCAAGCAGCACGGCAGAGAGCTACGCAAGGCAGGGTGGGGAGTCGTGCCCTCTGCAGCCTACGTGCAGCACATCACACAGCCCAGCAGAAAGCTCATCTCTCAGGCCGCCTCTCACCTCTGAATAGGCACGCACCAGTACATTTCTAAGCAAAAAAAAAAAAAAAAAAAAAAATCACTGCTGCCTTTTTCCTGAAGAAAAATATGATGTGAACATGGGGATGCTGAGGAGTAATAGATCACTTTCAATTTGACTGAAAAGCGTTAGAGAATAATTAACAAGCCAGCAAGTCAGATGTTTCTGCATACATCCTGTTAAAGCTATGCACAGTTAAACCAAAAAACATACAAATGTGCCTTTATTTTGAAAAAGGAAAAAATACCGCTTTGGAGCCAGAGCTGGTATCCCTTTTTGCCACTGCCAAGCTAGGGCCTCCAGTCCTTTTTGGCCGTGATCCTCCAAAAGCCGGTGGGAGTGCTACAGCGGTGGGACCACATGCGCAGATAGGAGGTTACATATGCACTGCCCAGCGCGGCAGGACTCAGTTCCAGGGAACAGCCTACAACGTACCCTCAAAAAATGCTCCATAGTAGTAACGAAGCGAACGAATAACGGCGGAAAGGGAGGAGAGTTCTGGCCGGGACGCTACCGCGGGAGGGAAGCCGTAAACCGCAGCAAGGGCAGCAGATTGGGGAGGCAGCCTCCCCTCTCCGCTCCCTCCCCCGCCCCGCCGGGCGCGGCCCCTTTAAGGCCGGCGCGGCCCCGCGCGTACTAAAAGCGCCAGCGCCGCCGCTGCCGCCCCACTCCGTTCTGCCGGTCCCGCCGCGCCTCTTCGCTCTCGCTGCCGGCCCCGCCGCCCCCCGCCGCCACCATGCCCATGTTCAACATCCATACCAACGTCTGCAAGGACGCCGTGCCCGACAGCCTGCTGGGTGACCTCACCCAGCAGCTGGCCAAGGCCACCGGCAAGCCCGCGCAGGTGAGGGCGGGAGGCGGAGGGCCGCGGCCCGGCGGGAGCAGGGGCCGCCCCGGGCTGGGGCCGGCGGGGCCGGGCTGCGAGCGGGCCGAGCACGTGTGCGGCGGGGCGGCCGCGGGGCTGCGCCCGTTCTCTGGCCCAGCCGGGGCGGAGGGGCCGCGACCGCCGAGTGGAGCGGAGAGTCTGCGGGCACAAGGCGGCTGCGGCTCCAGGGGAGGGGGTTTGTGCCCGTTCCCCGCCCGGCAGCAGGCCTCCCGCTGCCTGCGCTGCTGCCCGTCCGTAGGCCGTGCGGCTCCCGGAGGCCATCGGCCTGGCCGCCCGGAGCAGTAACTGGGTGCTCAAAGAGCTACAGCACCGGGGATTTGTGCCCGGGAGTCGGGATTTAAGCCGCGGAGCTGTGCCCCTCGCTTTGGGGGAAGGGGCTGGTATCTGCCCGGCCAGCGGGGCTCTGGCAGAGCCGGGTAACAGGCACTGAGCCGGGCTGCTCTAGGTTAGGCTGGGATCGGATACAGCCCCTCTTAGGCCAGACCGCTGCAGCCTGAGAAGCCAAAACCCGATAGGGCTGAATAGCGGACAGTTGCTCTTAGGCAGGACCCAGTGGCTCAGTCAGTGATTTGAGGGTGTGAATTCTGGCACACAAACAGTTTTAAGGCCTTTATCTCCAACCACGTGCTCTTTGCCCCGTGCAGCGAGTACCCACCTTGCCTATGGCTTTGCACAAATGCAACCTTCCCTCCTAGAGCTGGGAGCCAGGCTGGGGGGGATCCCCACAGCCACCCATGGGGGCTGCACTGCCTGAGCCTGGGAAGGGTGCAGAGAGCTGGTGAGCTGCCTGGGCCACAATACAGCACACAACTGCACTGTTCAGTTCCTAAAGCAAGTTTGTTTCAGGAGAAGGAAGGTGAGATAATCCTGTAACTGTTCTCTTACCCCAGTACATTGCTGTGCACATCATACCGGATCAGATGATGTCCTTCGGGGGCTCCACTGATCCCTGCGCCCTCTGCAGCCTTTACAGCATCGGGAAAATAGGAGGTCAGCAGAACAAGACTTACACCAAGCTCCTGTGTGATCTGATCTCTAAGCACTTGCATGTATCTGCAGACAGGTAAGGCTGGGATGTGATGTTATTAGCCATGTTTATCTGGCTCTTTGAAACTGTTTTTAAAAGTGAATTTAAAAATCTGAAAAGCCAGAAGTCCACAGCCACCCCTGAGGGCCTGCTTGGCTTTTGTTAGGCTGCCTGTCTGCTTGATGTGTGATGGCCTGCAGCATGTGGAAACAAAAGGTTTTGGTCTCTGGAAATTCTTGACAGGCTGCTACCCAAAAGCTGTCTGGTGACTGGACAGTCCCTGACTGAAGAAGAGTTTATATTTTAAAAAAGAAAAAAAGTGTAATTCCATGGACTCTGAGTAATACTGATTGTTTGGAGGCTCTACCAGAGAAGTTAGCTAGGTTTCAGTAAAAATGAAGCTTGAAATTTCTTCTGAGGCATGGGAAGCAGTCCTCCTGTCCTGTTGTCCTGTCTCACTCATTGCTTACATAAATGAGTCAATAAGGTCATTGTTTGTGTCTTCCTGTGCCTCTTCTGCAGGGTGTACATCAACTACTTTGACATGAACGCTGCCAATGTGGGCTGGAATGGCTCCACTTTTGCGTAGAGCTCTCCCATCTGTCCGAAGAGGCTGCTCCTGGACCTACCCTCATCCTCCCCCTTAGCAGAGACCACTGCACAAACAGCCCTGTATTGCGTTTTGTGCACTCTCACAGATTGATGGCTCCCTGCTAGTGTGTTTAAATATTGCTGCTTCAACATTCCTCTGTTTTCTCTCTGTAGAAAGCAAATAAAAGATTTAGAAGTAAGCTGTCTCGTGTAGGCTTTGGCAGGTTGGGGATGGAGTTGGGCAATCGGCGACTTATCTGTTTCACTCAGGTTGCTAAAGCAAGCAAAAGGAACACTGGGTTTGCTTCTATTCTGCAGACATGGTATTTCATGGTTAGACTGAGTGGCAGGTGCCTGACAGCAGTCCAGGGTGATTTTTACCTTGCTGGTCTCCAGAGGCTGTAGGTGCCTTCAGGGCTTCTCGTTGCCATGAGATGGGTTTTTTTGGGTTGGTTTTTTTGGCTGTATCCTCCAGTGCCACAGCAGAAGCAGTCCTTGGGCCAGCCCTGTGCTCTGGGGAGGCTTTCCTCTTAAAAATGTGCTAGCCGTGTGGGGCTAAGCAAGCAAGGAAGGAGTGCTTTTGCTCACTGGGCCTAAATACTGCTACCCACGTTGCTTGTGCTGGCTGCCTTCAGGCAGGCAGAGGCTGCCCTCCGTGCCGTGGTAAGCCCCTGTACCGGCGGCCGGCCTCTCCCCGCAGTGCTGCTGTGCTCTCCGGGGCCGGGCTCCCGCCATGCGGGGCTGGGGAGGCCGTGACTGCGGTGCTTTGCTTCCCCTCAGCACCGCCCCGGCCCTTCCGCCTCAGCCGTCCTCCCCTCAGGCGCGCGGCAGGCCCCTCGGCAGGCGGCAGGCGGCGCGCGCCCGCCCCCGCGCCTTCTGGAGACTTCCGCCACTGCCTCGCCCACGTGGCCTCTGCTGACGTCATCTCCATGCGCCCGGGCGGCGCGGCGCGGCCATGGCGCTCTTCTGCATCAACAGGTACCCTCGGGCCGGGCCCCCCGGGGGGGGGGCCGAGGGGTTTTGTCCGGGATGTTTCAGGTACGGCGGCGGGGAGGAAGAGCATGAGGAGGGGGCCGAGGCGGAGGGCCGGGCTCGGGCGCTGCTAGAGCGGCTGCGCCAGCAGGCGAAGGCCCGGCAGCTGAAGAAGCAGCAGGAGGCGCAGCCCAAGGGAGGGGACGGCGAGCTGTCCGGGGGAGCCGGCCCAGAGGACGCGGGGCTGAGCCCTGGGGGTGAACCCGGGGAAGGAAAGAGGAAGAGGGAGGGTGGAGGCGGCTCTGCGCGCAAGGACAGAAGAAGCTAAAGAAGAAACAACAGCCTCGCAGCCCCTCTGAAGAAAGGGCAGATACTGAGGAGGCAGCAGATGGCAGCACTCCATCGAAGAAGAAAGAAAATAGAAGGAAATCAAAAGTGCCTCAGGAGAGGACTGAAGCAGGTAATGATAAACTGGGGTCACTTTGGTCGACAGTTACAAACGGAGTAGATGTAAGTTGCCCTTTTACTTGCCGAATTTACCTGATGGTAAATTTTGTTTTCCTTTGTTTACTATCTAATTCCTTTTTTAGAGGAAAACCCCATATTGCAAACTTTGAGCATCAGTTTAGTGTAAGGGAAGGAGGGAAGCATGTCACCTCACTCTTCAGTTGCTTCCATACCAACAAAGGGATGTTTGGCATTTACACTTGGATTTAGGAAGAAAGAGGAGCTGGAAAGTTGTTGCTTAAGTCCTACACTGTAAAATGTTCCCTACGTCCCTGCTTTGTAGCACATTCTGACTGGTAGCTTTGTATTCCTGTTATCCAAATTCCAGATTCTGAAAAAGACATCAAACAACAGGAAGACAGAAGCTACCTTAAAAATAAGTCTTCTAAAAGGAAGAAGAGGGATGAGGAAACAGAGGAAGCTGAAACAAGGAAGAAAGAGAACAGTGAAAGAGCTGAAGAAAATCAAAGAACAAAGGATGAGCTGTCCTTAGCAGCCTCAGAGGAAGAGGCAAATCCTCCACCCTCCAGTTTGATGGTTCTTGGAGACTATGACAGAAAGCCAGTGCAGAAGGTAACTTGCTTGACTGAATTTGGATGATGGTCAGGAATGAACAGGCATCCTTACCAGCTTATTTAATGTATGGCATTGCCTGTTTGACAGCAGAAATGCTTTGTTTTTCTCTTTTCCCTCACCTCAGGTTCAGCCATTCATACCACAGTGGCTTGCTCAACCCAAACTAGTGCAAAAACGTATCAAAGATAATCTAGTTCCAATCAGGGATGTTCCAGGAATTCATCCCAGGCTGTTGAAAAAGCTGCAAATGAATGGGATAGAGTCGTTTTTTCCTTTGTTTTGTCTTTCTGAATTGACTTATATACTTCCTGCAGTCTGTTGCTGTATATTTTATGTAGTAGTCAGTGAAGTAAAATATAGAACAGAACCAAGTTTAGTGCATGAAAGTGATTGTACCAGGTTTAACCTTTCACTTTCAAATCTTTATCTAGGCTGAGTAATTGAAATCTGTTATCTAGTAAAATGCAGCTCCCCTAAATATGGTGACTTGAAGTAATAGCTCACAACTGCCACAAGAGGGGGGTCTTGCTTGTGTCCTGCCATTCCCCCCCTTATGCCAGGCTTGTGCTTTACTTCCTTACCTTCCACCATCTCTGCTTCTAATCAGACATCTCTGGGAACCTGTTCAACTTATTAAAGCGGCAGAAAACTGTTCAAGCAAGAAAAGCTGTTGGTTTTCCATTATTTTACTGGTTTTGTAGACAAGTACAATAAGCAGCAGCTCCTAAATAAGTAGAAGACACAGCTGGAAGCAGGGATAAGGAGAGGGAGAGAAGGGAAGAAGGTGGGATCTCTGACCTTCAGCCAATTACTTGGCCCAACTGAGCCTCATCAAGGTTACGTTGGAATGCGACAGCATGTGTCTTCTCTTTTTTAAGTATGCTATTACATAATGTCTTAATTTAAATGCTATTGCTTGTTTTGTTCTGGGAGATCTTAAGAGGATGCTGATAGCAACTTCTTATGTTTTCTCATAAATCAAGTCCAGCTTATGGCACTTGGCAGTAGATGAATCAAGCAGTGCCATGCTCTGTCTGGTAGAGATGGTGACCACTGAAGTCATACATCGTGTGCGTCACTGAGCATGGTCTTGTCATGGAGCTAGATCCCCTGGCTGCTAAACCTCATAGATAAACCAAACTTGGCCAGTTTGTCAGGGCTTGTCATGGGACAGGGGGAGGAGAGAGTTCATGTGTGACAGCCAAAGCTGTTGTCTGTACAGGACTCTGTGCTTCAGTCCTTCTGCAGCGAACTTGAATGACTCCAAAGCAGGCAGGAGTTGTGCATTTTGCTCCTTGGCGTATAAGGCTGCGTTGCTGTGTTGGCATATTCTGGGTTTATATATGAGTAGTTTGTACTTCAAAGAAAGGATGCTTACAGACAAATATTCATAGCTTTTAAACCTGCCCAGTGCCATCCTAACATGAGGACGAGAAGACAGATATGAGTTGAAAATGGTATTTAATACAATAACATCCTAGCTGACTACTAGAAATAGCTGAATTCTTGGAGAGGGAAATCTCTGTATTCAGTGCTAAGCTTCCATGAGTGAACAAGAACTGAGTAAGACCAGGTAGCATCTATTAACAACTGGTTTTGATTTCTTCCTCTCTTATGTCTATAGCAACAACAGCATAGATGTGGAAGCAGATTCATTGTATATAACTTCTTTTCTGGATACACTGGTTTTAGCCCAGTTAGCTCTGTAGTTAATGTTTGTTTCCATTTTTGTTCAGTTCAAGCAGAGGTGATTCCTGCTATTCTACAGAGTGCATCCAATGGGTATTTGATGGGGCAGGGAGGATACCGCCCCAAAGACATATGCGTCTCAGCACCTACTGGCAGTGGTAAAACCCTGTCTTTTGTCATACCCATAGTACAGGTGAGTTTACCCCCAGTGAAACATTTGTAGGGAAAATGTTGGGGTTGCTTTTGTTCAAGCAAAACTTGAACTTAGAAGTAGGTCAAAAAGCTAAGGCATTTGTGGCTGCAAAGCAGCAAGTTTTTAGCTCAGAGCTGTCTCGGGGAGCTATATGAGCCTCCTTCGTCTCAGCATCCCACTCCTTTTCTCAGACAACAGGCACAGCATGAGGATTTGGGATGATGGAGGGGAGTAAAATGGAAATGTAAAACACTGTGAGGATATGTCAAACCCATCTCTTATCACTAGGGTAGATACAAGAACCCCATTCTCTCCCCGCTGCTTTCAGGGACTCATTTGGCCTTTGCTTTGGCAGGTTCTGCTAGATCGAGTAGTTTGCCAAGTGCGAGCTCTGGTTGTTCTGCCCACCAAAGAACTGGCACAACAGGTATGTGGCTCTTCACCTTCTCTCTGAGCAGAACTGGACCAGGGGAAAAGCTGGTGCAGTCAGTACTTGGCTTGGGTGTTCTGTGAAGCAGGTTGAAGACCCTGTCAGCGGGTTTGATGTTAGTGTCATGGAAGGTATTACTTTAAGTGATTTCATTGTGGCTAACAGAGCCCATCTCTTTGCAGGTGAGTAAAGTGTTCAACATTTACACTGACGGGACAGGTCTGAAGGTCGTTTTGATTACTGGCCAGAAATCTTTTGCAAAGGAGCAGGAGATGCTTGTCCAGAAAAAGTAGGTTAAAAGGTCTTTTGATAAGGTTTATAGAGATTGTAAACGATTTAATCTCAGTAAGCAGAGGTCAAAATATAGGTTATTGCATCACACCATCGTGCCATAATGATTTTGGATAGTGGGTTTATATGGTAAACACTGTTTTTTCTGTCTTTGTCAAAGTGCCTGCTACTACCCCTTTTTGTGATTGTTATGTTTTACTAGATTTTTGGGGTTCTTCACCAGCTGAATAGAATGCGAACATTTGCCTTATACCCACAGGTACAAATGATTGTTCCAGGACTTTGCTGCAACTGAACTTTTTTTAAGAGCAGTGAAGAAGGACATTTTTTGTTTAAAATGAGGGTTTAGTGTCCAACACTGTCTTTGCATGCTTTCCAAAGTAAAGTGCATATTTCAATTTTACTATTTCTCAGTTAAGTGAATAGTAGGAAAATCTTAAGGTCTGCTGACTGAGGATCTCTGTTACTGGCTTTACGGTGTAGGGAGAAACTTACTGATGGGCTGCTTGTTCTTTCAGAGTGACAGGCTACTGCAGCCTGGCTGATATTATTGTGGCTACACCAGGGCGGCTCACAGATCACATTAGCCAGACCCCGGGGTTCAGCCTGACACAGCTTCGCTTCCTGGTGAGTACTCCACAGGTACTTAGTACTTAGTGCAGGGTCCATTACAGCTGTAATTCCTGCTTTGTTCTTGCATGGTACATAAATATATCTCTGTGGGAACTGTTGTGTCAGCCTGGTCTATGCTGCAGATTGCTCAGGCAGCGGTCTCAAGACAAGGTGTTTTATTTCAACTTGTGACTTCCAAGCATCCACCTGCTTCCCCTTCTCTCTTAGCCTCTTGCAAACACAAACTCAGAATAAAGCATTATTGGTCAAGGTCAGGGTAAATTATCAGACTTCCGCCACATGGGAGTCTGTGCAGAGACATAGTTGCAATCTTCTTTAGGATATGGAGATTTTCATCTCTTATTTGGAGACATGGATTGGATTTATGTGCAGATGAACGGGTGTAGTTTGAATGTCAGGCTGGCTACTGAGTCAATGAAATAAAAACAAACTTCAGTTTTGGGGTAGAAACTTCTACCTTCATTTGATAATGGTAACATTACAAATGGAAAACAAAAGCTGACTAATGCTAGACAGTATTTAGCAAGTAGTGTTCTTCATCCTTGTGCATTCAGATTGTAGATGAAGCTGACCGTATGATCGATGACATGCACCAGAACTGTCTGAACCAAATCGTCAAAGCTGCATTCCAAGTAGAAAATTACTCTGGCTCCAACATGCTTTTTCAGAGGACCAAACCAGGGCCTGTAACAGCAGCCAGGTAAGTTGCCAAATGCATTTATTTGAAGTGGTAGCACGGACACCAGCACATAAGTTCCACTGCCCTGCTTCGCAGTGCTCCCTCACAGGCACTCCCAAAGCTTGCTTAGTCTGAGAAATGTCTACCAAAGTAAGGCAGTGAAGAGCTGATACTAGAGAATGTCTTTTGGACTGAAGCCTAAGAATTGTTTTCTCCAAGCTTTCCTTAACTAGATTAAAGGAGCATCAAAAGAATGCACAAATATTGCAAGTCTGTGATTTCATTTGCACAGTAACTATAGTAATGCCCTCTGGCAAGCTGAGTAATGGATTTGAAGGAAAGCTCTTGGAATTATCTATCTGCAGCTGCTGCTTTCATACAGCATGGTAGAGATGTGTCAGAAACTGAGATCAGTGACCAAGGAAGGAAGCAACTAGAATGAGGACGCGGTAACTATGATGCAAGGATGTGTGTGGGGATAGCGGATGCGCGGGTTGTGCAGTTGGTTGAGAGTGCTGATCTGTTCTGTCTGTGGGCTCCACCATAAAACAAGGGTGGAAACGAACCTACAGGAAAGTCCCCAAACAGGAAAAGAGCATCACAGCGAGCTAATTGTTTCCCTCCTAACATCATCTAAAGGCAATTGTGGAGGAACTCCTTCGCCCCATCCTCAAAGCTCAGTTTCCATGTGCTATTTATTTCAGCTCCTGCTATCCTCAGATGCCATTACAGAAACTGTTGTTTTCAGCCACACTGACCCAGGACCCAGAGAAACTGCAGCAGCTGGACTTATTCCAGCCTCGCCTCTTCACATCTGTCTATTCTGAGAAAAAAACACTTGGGGATGGAACAGAGACTGAACAAGATACTAATAAGAAGTACACACTCCCCGAGGGGCTATCGGTATAATGTTAATTCTCTTGAATAAGTTGAAGATTTGTTTAACTCTGGAGTACCTAGTTATGTTTTTACTGTATAAACAAATATGTCTTTCCTATGATTCCTTGCATCACAGAGGTGCTGGGAGAAAGTGGCTTTGGGAGTATTTATGATCCAGAGAGCTCTAGCTTTGCCCATTTGTTTTCTCATTATTTAATGTTAATTTGGTTAAGAGTGTTTTTGTTGTTTTTGTTTTTTAATAAAACTCTCTTAATGCAGAATTAAGTTTACAAGCAATGGGGAGTGGAGATATAAAGTAATAGTAATGTATTGGCACTTATGTAGAACATGAATTTCAAGGCATGTAGATACAGGTCACCCTGTAGACAAGAAGGCAGTGCATGTTGTTACTCGCTGTGGAGAAGCGAGAACAGTGGAACAGCACAGGTCTCCTGTCTCCACCTTGTGTTGTATCCTCCCGGCCTGTGACTGTGACTTCTTCTAAAGGGAGTAGTGTTGTGGGGTCTGGTTTTGCTGCTATTAGTCAGTCGCAAAACATCCAGCCTGTGTAGGTCGTGGACAGGTAGCGAGTTTGAGAGAAGACAGCCTTGGCAAGAAGTAATTTTTCTCTCTGAACTTCTTCCCTGTCGCCTGCAGCAATGCTATGTGCCTTGTGACTTGAATTCCAAGCCTTTGCTCCTCTTGCATTTCATGCTGACAATGAAATTTACCCGCGTGTTGTGCTTTACCAACTCCAGGGAAGCTTCTCACAGGTGAATATATCAATGAGATCACTATTGTAGGTATCTGTCAAGTAATGTTAGAGAGATGATGAAGTGACTGTTTCTATCCCATTTACCTACAGATTGTTCCTGCTGGTTCAAGCCTTTGGTAGAGTCACTGTGGCTGAATTTTCTTCTCGGTTACCTCCAAATGAGAGACGGAGAACCATGAAGGAATTTGAACAAGGAAAAATACAACTGTGAGCATCTCAGATAAGTTCCCTGCATATCTTCCAACATAGGCTATTTCCAATGTGAAAAGCTAGGTAGAACCCAGAACACAGTTAAATGGGGTCCTGTCTAAAGCAGCATGCAGAAGCCAACTTACAGAATGGGTGTGAGACCTGGGACGCGTGACTTTGAATTGTTGCCCCTGCATGTGACTTGGCCTGTTGTGATCTAGCTGTAATCTGAATTTCTGTGTTGTTTTATAACAAGCAGTAAATGTACCTGCTTGTTCATATAGCTGCCCAAAACACATACAGTTGTGAAAATCTTAAGTTTTATGTCTGTGCTTTGGATCTGGCGCTTTTCGGAAAAAAATGGATGTTGGTGCTAGAATTCTATATAGTATTAGTTCTTCCTGCCAAAGAAACCCCTGATCAGCCTGGCATACAAATTTCTATCCATGTGTTTTGATTTGCTTTGTGATTCTGGTAGCTATATGGGATTGCATCTGTGGAATGTCTCTGAGAAGAAGGTAAATATTTATTTTCTGGATTTTATTTTTATTCAAACCCTGTGTTTAAATTCATTCTTGACTACTGGAATTTTGTGCCTCACTCTCTGTGTTCAGTGCCTTTATGAAATGCTCAGATAGTTTACAGGTTTGTAACCTCCAATGTGGTGGGAGCCACCTGGCTTGGTGTCACATGCTTGGAGAACCTGGAGACACCCAGTAACTTTTCATGCACAGCAGGAGGCAACAAAGCTGTAGTGATGCTTGGAGGTCTGCAGGCAGCTAATAATGCCAGTGACAATAAGGAGTGATTTATAATGCTGCTGTCGTGCTCAGAGGTCAGAGTCTGCCTGCCCGACTCCAACAGAGATTAGCAAGAGTTCTGCTGTGTCTGCTTGTGTTTCGCTTGTGTGTGTAGTGCAGGAGGTGTCACCTGAAAATGACTTCATATGCATTTAAAACCAGGTTAATCAGCACAGATGCCACTGCACGAGGGATTGACGTTAAAGGAGTGAATTACGTAATAAACTATGATGCGCCTCAGTTCATCAGGACATATATTCACCGGTAAGAGAACCAGAAACAAAAGGAAGATGTTTGAGATTGGTTTACTTTGAAATATTTAGCAAAGGTGGCATGCACTTAAAAGGGTTTTTAGCTTTGGATTTATTTTTTTTTACTTTAATATGCAAATAGCTTTCTAATCAAAATTAAGCCCATAGCATCCCCAGAGTAATGCGGTACTGAAACAGAGAACTAGCACCCTGTTACAGAAAATGTATTTTATGGGAGCTAGAAATACTGTCCTGGACAGCATTGAGTACTGGGTTTCTAGATGTTCAGAAAACTGCAGCAGTTAGCAGCTGTGAATAAGCCCTGGAAGCGTTCACTGTTTGTAACATATGCCTACTCCTGCTGGGCTAACCTCAGAAACCTCAGAATCAGACTTTCTTAAATCTGGAGAATTTCTGAATCAGACACTTGGAGCTGATAACAGCAGTGACTACATGGCTAAACTGACTTGACACTACTTTTTCTGATTCCAGAGTTGGAAGAACGGCTCGTGCAGGAAAAATGGGTGTTGCTTTTAGTTTGGTCCTTAGAATTCAGGTATGTTCGTGTGGGATCATTTGATAAGGATGCGTGGAGGGGCATAAGGAAGATAAGGTTCATACTACTTCCCACCTTTTCCAGTCAGCTGAGCTTTGTACTTGGAAACTTCAATTATCTCCTGACTAGGCCGCACCTTCCAAAACGTGCTCATTTTCTAGCAGATAGGCGGTGGGGTGTCTCATCTGCTGTGTCTGCTTCATTATGCAGGAACGTAGGTTTCTGCGGATGTTGAAGGATGCTGGCATCCAAGACATAAAGAAGCACCCGGTGAAGGGCAACTCACTAAAGCCGTTGCTGCAGCAATATGAGGAAGCGCTGTGTAAGCTTGAGAAGACAGTCAAGGTAATTGAAACAGGGAAGAAAATTAAAAAATCAAACTACAACTTGTACAGTTTATTGCAACTCATGACTAGCACAAGCATTTGTGTCCAGGATCCTTTTCCTTTAACTGAGATGTTTCCATTTCAGTGTGAAGGCAGCATTTGTGGGGGCATCATTATGAAATACTCAGAAAGGCTGGGGAGGGGAGAAAGAGCTTTTCTGTTAAAAGTAAGGTAGGCAGCATCCCTGGAGGTATTTAAAAGACGCGTAGATGTGGCACTTAGGGACATGGTTTATTGGTGGATTTGGCTGTGTTAGGATTATGGTTGGACTTGATCTTAAGGGTCTTTTCCAACCTATATGATTCTATGATTTGTTGTGGTTGTTCCTTTTCTATTCTGCCTTTCTCTTCACCTCTGAAGCTGGAATTTTGGCAACTACCCAGAGGAAGGCAAACAAAGTGCAGGGATTAAACCTGTTGTCATTACAGAGTTTTAAGACTGTAATTTATAGCTATGCTGACTAGAATTGGGTGTTCCAAGCCAAGAAAGCATCTTCTGCAGGCCCTCCTTTATACACCAGTGGGAAGGTTGAGAGCTTTCAGACAAAGGCAGGAGTAGCATTTAACTTGCCAGATGGTTAGATTGGGGATCCATAATAGGCTTTGTGCTGTATGATGTGGGCAAGTGTTCTGCTCTCTCATTTGAGGACTCCTGATAAACACGCGTCTTTGAAAAATGGTGATTTTTGAGTTGTAGACCAGGAATGTTTGAGAACGGGGGCAGAAAGGATTATTAAATTGTCCTATTGTTCCCCAGCATCCTTTCTGTGTGACTCTGAGACGGGCATCTTCAGTCACCTTCTTAACTTTAATTTTGAACAGAATGAGCGAGCACAGAAACGAGCCTGAATGAATGGAAGCTGAGAAGGTCGTGTTTCGTGGCACTGAAGCTGCTGAGCAGGATAGGTCATGGACTACTACCCAGCACAGTAACAATGAGACATGGTCCCCGGATGGAGCTGCTCAACCTTAGCATATGTGAAGTCAGCTATTAGAGGCCTCATTCCCCTTTTGAGGACCCTGCAAAGAGAGTTCAGCTACTGTTTTTAAAGGAAAATAATAATTCTGAGATGCAAAGTCCTGCATTGTATCCTACTGGCATGTGTAAAACTATCACCGCTCTTGAGCATGGGCCTGTTGGAACTGCTGGTCTTTCGAGGTGAGGGCTGTGCCCTTCTCTCCTCCAAACTGGGACAGCTGATGGTTCTCTCTCACTGCACCAGCAGCTGTATCTGCAAATGCATAAACACCTATACAGTACACAGTGCCTCTAGCAGAATTGTTTGGAGAGCTGCTCTAGGCTGCAGTGACTCTAACTTTTAAATAAATACTATATATATTTTTAAAACTGTGTCTCATAAAGATTCCTGGGTACAGGGATGGAGATAGTGTTGAAGGGGTTTTTCACTTCTCTAGTCCTGTTCCTTTCTTGTCATTTTCTTGCCTATGTTGTTTACTTCCAACATTCAGTACCAGTGGTAAGAGCAGGTATAAGTGTTAGGCTGGTCTTAATGCAGAGTAAAATGTCTGATGTCTAATATGAATATACTGGAGTCAGCTAGTATTGCTGCAAGCCACAAATCTGTATTTGACACATGCCACTGGTATTTTTAGCTGCCCCTGGCAGAAGGCTCAGAGCTACCACTTTGGTGCAGCCTGCAACTGCCTTCTAAGACCAGCTCTGGCTTATTATTTAATAAAGCAAAATGAATGTACACCAGCATTAGTGATACATTATTGCTGCAAAATGAAGGTCTGGGAATGTTGGAGGGGTGGGTGTCAGGAAGGGTGGTTCGGCCTCGTAAAGATAGGAGCAACATGGGGTTGTTTTGTAGCAATGAAGTGGCGTGTGCCCTCCTGCGTGACTGCTTTCCTCCCTCGAGCAGTTTTTTGCGTAGCCGGGGTGCCTGGGCTGGCGTCGGAGTAGCAGAACAGGAAGGTCCTCTCAAGAGCGAGCTGTGAGCTCCCACGGGCGAGGCCAGGGTCTCTCTCTTGCGTATCTATGTCCCGCCAGCCCAGCTTTGGTTTTCCTGACTGTTAAGCAAGCGAGGGTGGTTTTTTTAGATAAGCCCGATTTCGGGCAGGAGGTGGCAGACCCTGGTTGGAACCTCGCCCCGAAGAACCGCCGCCCCCTGCTCCGGGGCGCCCGGCGGGGCTCCGCCGCCCCTGGGCGCCGGGGCCCGAGCGCTCCCGCCCTCAGCGCCCGGCACCGCGGGGGGCCGGAGCCCCGGGGCCTCCCCGGGCGCGGCGGGGGCTCGGGCGGGAGCTGCTGCGCTCCGCCCCCGCGGGAGGGCCCGGCGCTGCCCCGCCCGGGCCGGGGAGCGCGGGGCTGGCGGGCCGGGCCGGGCGGCAGCAGGATGGGGCTGGAGCTGTACCTGGACCTGCTCTCGCAGCCCTGCCGGGCGCTCTACATCTTCGCCCGCAGCAACAACATCCCCTTCGAGTTCAAGCAGGTGGAGCTGATGAAGGGTGAGCGGGGCCGGGGGGTGGCAGGGGCTTGCGGCGGGGCTGGGGGCCGCCGCGGTGGGCAGAGGGACCCCCCCCCCCCCAGCCCCTGGGTGGGCCGGGCGCCCGACTGCGCCCCCCCGCCGGGCCGGGACCCCGGGGTCCCCCCGCACGGGCTGCCCAGTGCCAGCCCGGCCCCTCCAGAGCCGCGCCGCGGGTGGGAGCGGGTTACTCAATCGTCCCCGCCAGCGCGAGACGCTGCGAGAGGGTGGGGTGGCCCTGCGGCTGCTGAGGGCTCCTGACGTCGACAGGAAAACAGGACCGAATTTTCTAAAGAAACCCTGGTTTAAGTGGCAGGCGCGGTGCCTGAGACTCTGCAAAGGTGTGCGATGCCATTTGTATCGGCCCCACCGCAGCAGAAAACGCGTCTCTGAAAAAAGAACGCTGTTCTGAGAAGAAACGCTCAGGATGTGCTAGGTCTGGGGCCGTTCCCCACCGAGATGGGAGACAAAAACAACAGAGGTGGGACGTTCACATATGGGCGAGGGCAGCTGAGGTGTGTGGTTCTTGCTCTGTAATTCAACTTCCTTAGAAAACTTTGCGCTCCAGTAAGCAGCAGCGGTTGCTGCAGAGCAGCTTTTCTCCTCCTCCTGTCCAGGGTTACCAGCCCCTTGGGGAAGGATCCTGGTGCACAGCGCTTGCTGGTGTCTCCCTGTGTTACGGGTTGGGCAGGACAGCCAGCCACCCCTTTGGGGGGTTCCATCGGGTCAAGCTGTTTGTGGTCAGGTTATTTTGAGAGGGTTGAGGACAGGCTTGCAAAGACAGTGAAGGCAGCGGAGTGAGACAGCGCAGCCACCGGGGATCTGAGTGCTGAGAAATGCAGAAGGGAAGGTGGTTTAGTTTGTGTTAAAACCAACTGGTAATTGGTAGGAGCCTGTCCAAGAGGTATTGTGTTTTCACCAAAGGATGCCCAAAGATCTATCTTCTGTCTTTGTAACCAAAGCTTGTAAAAGCTGTCCTTCAGCCTTTCCAGAGCTCTGCAGGATCTGAAATTAAGGTAATGTATTGGGCATAAAAACGCCGCGGTAAGTAATGCTTAAAAGCAGTGAAAGATGAGAAGGCTCCTGGGACTGAAACTAATAAAGGAACAAAAGAGGCTCCAGCCTGTGACTGAGAAACAAGTGTGTTGTGGTTTGTTCTCTGGGTGTTCACCCGCACACCTTAGCTGCGCATTGATTGCACTTGACTGCAGCTTTCCTCCATCCTGTCTCAGCAGGAAAAATTGTTGCTAGAGTTTGTAGCTGGGGGCAGGCCCACTTCGTCTCCTTCCCCTTCTTTCCCAGTACACAAACCATTGTGGTGAAGCACTGGTGCAAAGGAGCAGAGACTGGCAGGCAAGCAATGAGAGCATCAGGGAGAATGGAACAACCGAAATACAGGTATCGGGGAACTGAGAGGAAGGAAAGTGAATTAAATCACAATTTCCCAGTGATCTATGCCCCAAGGCATCAGCATTTGCTTTTGGTCGGTGGATTTAAGATGGGTAATTTGGCTTATGGGAATGCTAGAGGTGTGTCCCATTCCTGCAGCCTATGCACCTCCCATGCCGTGGGGAAGCGCTCCTGATATCTGCAGCTGCGTTAGCTCAGGATCCAGCTGCTCAGCACATGGGTATGAGCACACTGGCCCCCAAATGAGCACTCACTCGGGAATGTGGTATGGGTGGCCTCGCTGCACTAGTACCCATCTGCAGGGTATGTAAGGGCCAGTGAGGGAACACGTGCTCAGATCTGAGCTGGCAAGTTAAATGTGTGTGTCCCCCCCCGAAAAGCTCTTGCTAGGGTAGATCTCAAGGAAATGGGTAGAAAGTGTGAGAACAGATAGAAATCACCCGACAGTCCAGAGACACCCCAGGACCTGGAATCCACGTACCACGTGTAGGAAATCCCAGCGTCTTTTTGAAAGGGGGTGGGGGAGGTGGGCTGTGAGCCAAGTCACAGGGGAATAGTCATGAATCAGGTTTGCCAGGTACTGGGAAAACTAAAACCATTTCCAGAGCATCTCCTCTGGCACAGAGATTCTCAGGTGACTCACACAGCAGGGCGTGGCATGGGGTTAGATGTTAGAGAGACTTGAATTCAGAGGTACACACGTATGACAGAAGCCAGGGGCTGGAGAAAGCTGGCATGAGTGAGTCACCTAAAACAAGGCTCCTGGGACTGGGTTCAAACGTAATGGAGCACCCAGGGACCTCAGATGAACAAAGCACCTTCTCCTGTCAGGTTTGCTTTGCCTGCCGTTGGGGGCGGGCTGAAAGACAGTTTAAAAGCAAAGTCAACTCCATATTTACTCTGATAAAGGATATACAAAACCCACATAAAGGGCTGATTGATAGATCTGTAATAAAGTACCCATGGCTTTGTACAGAATCACAAAAATCTATTTTCATCTGAGGACTAGAAAGAGAGTTCAATATGAATTACATTATCTTCCAGAAAAAAACCCCCAAACCATATCCCTTGCTTTCTCACTCTCCTTGAAGTTTTTCTGATACCAAGTTCTCTTTCCTCCAAGGAGCTCAGTGTTCTCTCTGGGTCTGTACAGGACAGGTACCTCCAGGCACAAACTTAGAGCTGATAGAGCCCTGACCTAGAGCTGATAGAGCCCTGAGTTGGCATGCACTGTTGGTATGAAAGGAGTCTTAACCATTCTGACCTTTGTCGAGAGGTTGTTCTGGTATGCAGGCAATAAGCAAGGAAGCTGACATCATACGGCAAGCCCTGTATTCACCCAGTGGCACTTTTTGATCGCTTATAAACTTAAACAAGACTGTACTTGTACAATCAAAACCAGGAACTTGAGGCCATGTGGTCTCCGTAGGCTCCTGAGGTGTTTGCAGACAGGTCCTGAGCATCACTGCCAAGTAAAATTTCACATTTCCCTCCTTAGGGCAGCACAGGACGGAGGAGTTCCGGAAGGTGAATGTCCTGATGAAGGTGCCCGCGCTAAAGGATGGTTCTTTCACCTTAGCAGAGAGGTGAGCCTCAGATAAGTTCAAATCCCTACTGCCAAGAATCCAAGAATTGGACCACTGTTTGGTCTCTGCTGGGACTCCAGCCCAACTGGTTGTTTGCCTCCTTCCTATCTGCTCCACTTGTACATAAAACAAACCCATGTGTCAAGAGAAGCTTTCTCATGTAAGCAACTCAAGCAGCATTGATTGTGGAAAAATTTGTGAGCTGCTGCTTGGAGCTAACTTGCATGTAGGCAATGTTTCTAAGCCAAAATACCTGTCCATGTGTCCTCTTGCCCTCTGCCTTCAGTGGGTCAGTGCAGTACATCTGACACAGGGCACCCACTGCTGGATGGCCAGGCAATACAAAGCTCTAATTTGGTATAAACTCACTCTGTGGCTAATATTTGCTCAAAAATGTTGATAGCGTAAATGTACCAGCAGGCCCCATCTGTCTCACGGGGCTGATGTCTCAGATAATTGCTGTCCACAAGCAGCCAGTCAAGCCAGCGCAAACTCTCTCACGTGCTGTGCCTAACTGGCAATTTTGTGTCCCGCGCTTCTGCCTGACTCGGATCAGGTTTGTGTTGCTGCTGGTCCAGCAGTGCCAGATCTGGGGGAAGAAGAAAGGATAAGGTGCTTTAATCTCAGCTGATCAGCTCACTGGTCTGCCTTGCTCTCTGGGCAGCATTGCAATCCTCCTCTACCTGACCCGGAAATTCAAGACTCCTGACCACTGGTACCCATCTGACCTGCAGAAGAGGGCTAGAGTTGATGAGTACCTGTCATGGCAGCACGTCAACATTCGTGGGAAGGGGAGCAAGCTGTTCTTAACTAAGGTAAGACCATTATATACCAAAAACTAAATGCTAAGAGCTGTGAGTGCAACAGTTCAGGAAGTACATCCTGTGCGTAGGGCCTTTCTAAGCAAATGTACAAGCCAGGTGACAGATAGGAACAAAACTGGATCTGTAATTGACTGACTTGGCTGCTCAGCTGAGCCTAACTGCAGTGGCCCAAATACTTCATGCTGCAGCCACAGCTCTGGGCGTGCACTGAGATCCAGAGCAAATTGGTCCCGGGTGAGCAGCTAACACCAGACACGGCTCATCGCCTTCTGTCCAGCTTCATGGAAAGAATGAACTTCCCACTGGAAAACAAAATGTAGTTGCTTGCAGATGATGCAGTGTTCCCTTGAGAGGAGACTCTTGTGGTTGAAATTTCAGACTTTCTAGGGAGGAGACAAGGACAGGCAGGAATTAATGACTGACATGAATGTTAATCTGCCAAAGGAGATTAGCAGTACCAGTTGTCGTGCATGGATGATGAGGGATCTTTGGAAGAAGGCAGTGGGAGAGTGTGGACTAAGTTTGGAGGGAAATATGTAAAAAGAAACTTGTTTCTTCTGCCTGCCAGGTGTTGCTGCCTCTCCTCACAGGCCAGCCACTTCCTCCAGAGAAACTGGAAGGTGTTACTGAAGAGCTGAACGTTGTCCTGAAGCAGTTTGAGGAGAAGTTCTTGCAGGACAAGCCCTTCATCGCAGGCAGTGAGGTCTCCCTGGCAGACCTTGTGGCACTGGTGGAGCTCATGCAGGTAAGCATCAACCCCAACACTGTTGGATACAAGCTGGGTTGTGGGCAGGCCAGGCCAAGGTGTGGCTGCAGCACCACCACCTCTTTAATGGCAGATCTTTCTCCCTGCAGTTTACTCCTTAGCAGAGTTAAATCTTGTTCTTTTTGACTTCGACCGTAATTGAGTTTGCCAGGGAACACCTACTTTGAGACAGTTTTCTCTGTAGAAGTATGGACAAAATTCCTCAGAAAAAAAGATAAATTACAGAGAAGGCAGAGAAAAGTACAGCTATTTGGAAGAGATGTGTTGGTGTGCATGGACCTCTGTGTTCTGCATTAGACAGTTCTTGGGTTAGCCATGGTAGTGCGCTTCTGCTGCACGTCCCAGGGGACAGCAGCTGCTGAGGATGACAACACTTCCTTCCTACTAGCTGAACCAGAGATGAAATCCAACTAAGGTGATGACTGTCTGCTGCCTTGAGCCAAAAACATATCCATGCTTCATTCTGGTCCCATCCCTGGTAAATGTGTTGTTTGACTCACTCCCGGGTTCTCTTGCTCTCTGCAGCCTGTAGGTGCTGGTTATGACCTCTTTGAGGAGAGACCGAAGTTAGCAGAGTGGCGCAGGAGGGTGGAAGAAGCAGTGGGGAAGCAGCTCTTCCAAGAAGCCCATGAAGGGATCTTGAACATGAAGAACTTGACCGCTGATAAGATTGCACCTGAATTGCTGGAGCATTTCAAGCACCAGCTCCTAAAGCAGGCCAGCCAGAATTAGGGGGCTATACTCTAAGTAAAATGGATTATTTTGTGTAGGCTTTTTATAGTATTTCAGCATTTCTTCTAAAAATCATACAGAAACACCATTCCACAAAATGCACTTCAATTACAGCCTTTCTGCAACTTAGAAGGGAAGAAAACTACATCTTAAACAGACTGCAGTGAGCTGCTTTCCCCTCTTGTCCACTACAGGTATGTGAGCTGTAGCCCTATAGGCTTTTCTTTCTTGCTCCAACACCACTGGATCTGCTTGAGGGCAGAGGCGATTCGGTCTGTGTGGGAACTGGGGCCAGTCAGAACTGCCCTTTCCATCCCTGTTTTGAGTTTTCCAGGTCAGTGCCGTAGAAGGGGCAAAGGTTTCCTGAGGGTTTGGCAGAGCAGATCTGTCTGAAACAAGGGAAAATAATTGAAAATGGCTTTCACTTTGCAACACTCTCAGTTGGAAGATTTTTGCTCTGTAGTAGAGAGGCAGGTCAGGACCCAGCCCTTGGTGCAGACCCTGCCAGGGCTTGTAGAGCACCTGGCCACTAGAGGCTGCTGCATCACCCGTGGGAGCAAAGGGACACATTGCCCAGGAGCAGGGGGCCTGCGCAGGTACCCCAGTGAGGCCTCCAGCTTCTGTGAAGGGCGGGGTTAGTCCTGCGAATAAAGGTCCTTCAACCACAGATTCGTGCCATGCTTTCCAGAGAACAGCCTGCACAGCTGACAAAAGCTGCTTTTCTAGGTGAAGCTGCTGCTGACCACACAGTCTCCCTTTGCAAACCATATGGGTGCTCTTGTCCTTTCCCCAGAGTGGCTTTGTCAGCTGGATGGAAGCCATTCAAGCAGCTCTCTCCACTGATGAGTGTTGCTGTGGCTGGGCCAGCATTGGTGGCAGAGGGAGCTGTGCTGGCCAGCCCCAGGGCGAGCAGAGTGCACAGTGTGTGAGCTGAGTAATGCCTCAAATACAGTTAATGTTCCACTACTCCTCTGTCACGACAGATTCTCCAGTAAAGTTAATGGTTACGCTTGCCATGTGTGGTACCTCTGTTTGGATTTGTAAACAGGATTTGGAAAGAAGCAGCCACTAATTCCACACCTGCGCAGCACCCTGCACAACCTCTCGCCTGTGTCCCTTTGTACCCCTCCTTCCTTCCTGTCCTCCTGTCCCTGTGACCTTCCATTTCCAGTTACAAGCCATGAGGAGTGTTCCAGTTTGCAAAACTGGTTTTTTTCCTTCTTGTTAAGCTCTGGTTGTACCTGGAAGTCTGTTTGTCTCTGCTGGCTGGTTATGCCATCCACAGAGATGGCTGCATGGTACACAGGGTGTGAGATGTCAGTCATCTTGATGCAAGCCAGGTTATTACAGTGATCAGAAAAGGTGAAAGTATCTGCTCAAACCAGCCTCGCACATCCTTTCAGCTGGACCTACTGGTTCTGGGGAATGAGCCAGCTGATGCTTCTGCGTTTGTTTCCTGAGTAAACCTGCCCTTTAGTTCAGAAGGGCATTGTGAACCACAGCTTGCAACACACATCCCTGCGGGCTGAGCTAAAGCAGCCAAGCCGGCCAGTCCTTTTTACTTTCTGTTCTTCTAGTCTGCGGGAAATCTTAAATGTCAGCAGTGAAAAAGCAGATTTGCCCCAAAACTTTCAGTTGCAGTGCTGACACAGGCAGGATATTGGTCTTCTTACCTGATTTTTTTATTGGTAAGTTTGTTGAGGAGAGTGTGCGGCACTCCAGTTGGTGAAGTCGGTGACAGCAGCTTTCTTCTTGCCCTGAGAGTGCTTGCATGGTTGGTGCCTGAGCAGCAACCCCTGTAGGCGCTGCTCTGCTGTAGCAGCTTGCCAGCATGCTAAGCCTAAAGAAAATGGTTTGTTTACACTGTACTGCCAACGACTTCCTTTCTATAATCTGCAGTTTACCACGGCTTCTGTGCATTGCTGGAATACACATCCTTCTTTGCTACTCCACTGAAGCTGCCCAACCTCCCTGCACATTCTCCTCTTAGCATGTTTCTACTCAACTTCCAGGTTCCTGACCTCCAACTTCTTTTTTGTAGAGAGCAAACCTCTTCCTACCAGCACAGTAAATTCCTCATGCAGCTTCTGTTCAAGTAAAAGCAGAGCAGTGAAGTCATCAAAACCAAGAGCCTAATCTCTAGAGTGCTAATCTTGGCAGACTTCAAATGGGGCTTGGTAGCAGAGCCCTTCTTGATGCACGCGTCCCTGCAGAATCTCGAGATGGGGCTGCTGTGCGTGCAAAACCATTGCATGAGCCAAAGCAAATAGTGTCTTTTTTTTCCCCCCCTTATTTATGATGCTTGCAGCACAAGAGCTCCACGTAAGAGAGTCCTGAGCCAATTTTCTTCTTGTTTAAATAAGGCCCAAGTTCCTTACATGTCACCCATTGGGTGCTCTTGCTAGGATGGCTGCCTTCAAAAGTAAGTTGGAACTCTGTTCAGAGCTCATTGTCTGGGGCTCCTCTGCTGCCAGTGTCACAAAGGATAAACACACAGATCAGCTACTGCCTTGCTCTAGCATGGCCATGGTGACAGCAGGAGATTTTAAATTTTTTCCCATAGTCGCCTCTGTCTGCTGTAAGCCCCTCTGAACTGTAGGTTCAGTCTCCCAATGAAGCTGTGTGTGCGGTGGCCAGTGGCATTTTGGGGCCTTCTGTGCATGCAGGATAAAGCACCTCCCTGGAGTCACTCCCTGGATGGCAACAGAGCTGTACAAAAGATAAACCTGCCTTGCTGGGATTTTTTTTCTAAATTGTGGAGATAAGCCATGTCATCCTTGTACTTTGCCTTTTGCTGTCCCTCCACCTCCCCCATTTTGTTCATTTGTGTCATTTGATCTTGGCTGGTTCCAGCTCCTAGACTGAGAGCCCCAAGAGCTGCGTGCCAGACCCCAACAGGTTGTGCAAGACTTTTGCCTGCCTCAGTGCAAGGTCTGTTCGGTGTCCACTCCCCTTTCAGCTGAATATGGAGAGTAATTACAACTCCAGTGACAGTTTAATGTGCTGTTCTGATTAAATTTCCTCAATTCTTGCCAGGGGCTATATGGAAATAGGTGAGAACCTGTGATTTCTAGAGCAAAATGAAGCTGGGATACACAAAATGGGAGGAACATTTAAAAAACAGATACACATCCTCGGACATTTTCTAAACTATTAAGAAATAAACTGCAAAACTTAATGCATTTTTTCTGTGTTGTTCATGTTTCTAAAAATCTGATAGACAAAGTACAGGGAGGAAAAACAGCCTTTGAGGTGGTGGAGCCAAATGAAAACACAGTGCTAGAAGCATTAGCCTAGAGCCAGGAATAATGCAATCAAATGACATAGAACACAACCAGATAAAAATATCTCTTTGGTTGTGTGGGCTGTGCAGCGCAGTCAGCAAATTGGAGAAAAACTTGAAGAAGGAACATTTCCAGGAGGCACATGAAAAGATCTTTGAAGTCTGGATAGGACTTAATAGATCAATTGATCCATAAAAGAAGCAAAATGAACCCACGCTGCTAATCTTGCTACCCACTGCAGAGATGAATGAACTCTTCTCAGTGATACCTCAGAGTAGGGACATGCAACCATTTTGAAGCACAAAGACTTCTTGGACTATTCCCTGTGCAGAGCCACATTCATGCTCCTCTTCCTCATTCCTTTACATTTAAGATTTCTTTGCACTGAAGGGGTTTGACATGAACTCAAGCACTTGCCACAATACTCTATAAGCCTTCCTCTCCGGTGTGTTGGTGCTGCGTGCAGGTGCTCTAGAGGCTAAACTGTACTGCAGGGGAGCTGAAGTACGTGTGTACGCAGCCCCTCTCCCTATCCTGGCCAAGAAACAAAAAAATCTTATCGTGCACTTTCTAAATCTGGACAGTGACTCTGAAAATAGGGGTGTGGTGCAGCGAACTCAATACTTCATATTGAGATTCAGCTTGTTCACCAGACTCTGGCAAACTGACCAGTCTAAGAGTAATCCCCATTCCTAAGGAGTTCTCAGAGCAGAAGTCTTGGCAAAGAGGTATAAAAGGAAGCACCTGAAAGTGTTCCCATTGGTAATTTATCCAGTCAATGAGTTCCTGGCTCAGTATCCAAGCCTTTTCACCACCCTTTGTAATGCTCCTTTACACAAGTAAAAGAGCAACTGATCCTTCAGTTCCCTCTCCCTGAGGTCCCTGTGACTCTTTCCAAGGATTTGTGCGTGACGTACAAGCTCTCTGGCACAGCACTGATAAAAAGGTGTCAGCTGAGCTGAGGTGGGTTTGACTGGGGGTGACTTTGCTCTGAGTGGTTCAGCTGCTCTATCTTCCAGAGTCCCAGAAGTCCCTGTACCCAGCCAGTATGTCACCTTCCCCGAATCACACAGCTGTGAAATGCTGCAGGGTCCATGCAAGGGCTTGAATTCAGTCTGAGCTTCTTTAGTTCTCCTCCTTTGCATGGAAATCTGAAATGACAAATACCAGGGAGAGAGGAAAGTCACTTGACTATGAGTATGCAGAGGTAGTGCCCGCAGAGGAGTCCTCCATGCTTCACTGCCATTCAGGCATCGCCTCGCAGCGCTGGGCAGAGACTACATGACCAAAGAATTATCTTCTGAACTGAAAACCACAGTGAGATCTGATGGTGCAAGACTAATGCTGGCTTAGAGATGTCGCACAAGGGCGCCATTTGTAGCCTGACACATCCCTGCAGGGACACGCTGTGAATAAAAAGCATTTACCTTGTGAGAGGCGCGGTGGGATGCTGTGGGTGACAGCAGGCATCAGCCAACACTGTGGAGGGGAGCAACAGCCCCTGCTCCCTCAGGGCTTAATACCAACCGCTCTTTCCAGGTTGGTAATTTACCGTTACTCGTAAGTTGCCCTCCTGAAGCTGGCCTACAGGCACAGTGCCAGCCCTAGCCTAACCTTGTGGGATGGGGAACCCTGTCCCCCCCCGACTCCGGCCGTGCCTCGCTGCCCCTGCCGGCAAGGCTCTCCTGGCGTCCTCCCGCATTTTCTCGCCCTCGCCCCGCAGGAGACTTCTGCCCCGAGATCCCCCCACGGCGCAGGCCCCGGGCCGCAGCCCGCCCGCCGCCGCCCCCCCTCAGCGCCGCCGCCCGCCGGCGCCCCCGCCCGCGCAGCCCGGGGGAGGGCACCGCCCGCCCGCGCACGGCTCGGCCCCCGCCTGCCCACGCGGGGCGGCTCCGGGCGGCCGGCGACAGAGCCGCGGCAGCCTCCCCGCGGGCCGGGTCGGGCCGGGCTGGGCCGGGCCGGGAGGCAGCAGGATGGGGCTGGAGCTGTACCTGGACCTGCTCTCGCAGCCCTGCCGCTCCATCTACATCTTCGCCCGGAGCAACAACATCCCCTTCGAGTTCAAGCACGTGGAGCTCTTCAAAGGTGGGACGGGCACGGCCGCCCGCCCGCCGCCGAGCTGCCCCGGAGGCGGTGGCGGGCGGCGGGGCCGGGGCGGGCCGCAGCCCCCCGCGGGCCGCGGGCTCAGCGCCCCTCTCTTGGCTCTTGGCAGACTCGGTGCTGGGGAAGAAGCCGGCGGCGGGGAGCGGCGCGGAGCAGCCCCGCGCAGGTGAGGGGAGGGGAGGGGAGAGGAGAGGAGAGGAGAGGAGGGTCCCCCCGCAGCGGGCACCGGGTCCCCCCGGAGCGGGCACCGGGCCCCCCCCGGGCGTCCGTCCTGTCAGGCCGGGGCGGCGCCGGGCGCCCCGCGGGCAGGGAGGTGCCAGGCCGCGCTGCGGGTCGTGGTAGCGCCCGGCGGTGTAACGCGATCCCCGGGCGGGGGCTGCCGGGGGCCGAGCGCCGCGTGGGCGGGGGGCCGGTCGCCCGGCCCGGCCGCGCCCGCGGCGGGGTTTGCCGCACGGCCCCGGAGCGGCCCCTTCGCCTCCCCCACAGAGCAGCAGAAGCGCGCCGTTCTGCCCAGCCATCGCCCCTGCGCCTGGGCTCTCGGGCCAGCGTCCCGCCTTGCAGTCGCCTGCCCCGAGCTGCTGCTGCTCTGGGAGCTGAGGCGCTGTTGAGGCGGTCCGGCCTGTTCCCACAGGGGGGTTAAGTTGGGTCCGGTTCCCACAGGGGGGTTAAGTTGGGTCCGTCCCAGATCAACAGCGATGCGAGGGTCTGCTCCCTGCTGAGGCAAGGTCAGCCCATGTTTGGGGAGGCTCAGCCGAAGGAGGAGACACTTCAACCCTGGGAGGCAGCAAAATGCTGGAGCTAGTGGAAGCAGATCACCCGTTTATGAGAGGGATGCAGAGGCACAGAGCTCGGGAGGCTTATCTGTGGTCTCACCCTGGTGGCCCATCAAGACAGGGTCCCATCCTGCCTGGGGGGGGTGAAACAGGTCAGGCCTGCCCAGCCCTCCAGAGCTGAATCCGCTCCCAGCCCCTGGAAGCTCTGCTCGGCCCATTGGGAGGGAAAGACCGGCTCCTCTGGTAAACCTGGGCGATTTTAAATACACGCTCTGCCGAGGGGCCTGAATACAATGGTTTGCCCATGCAGCTCTTATTCCCAGCGCGGTCTCATGGCTATGCTGCATCTATTTTTGTGGATCCCCAAGGAATGTTCCTCCAGCCATTTCTAGCAAATTAGTCACAGCGACAGCCGAGGAGTGCTCTGGAAACAGTGTACTTAGCAGAAACACTCAGCTGTTCAGACTTGTCTGACTGTATAGAATGACTAGTGCCCGTTTACATACTGCATTTTCCTGGTAAATTGTTACTTTTTGCCTAAGGCAAAGCATAGTACTTGGAAATCCTTGATTGAGGAGATGATTAGGCAGGAATGTGATTGTCAAGTAGACTGATTTTTTTTTTTTTCCTTCTATAAAATCTTGTCCACTGCTTTTTCTACCCGCCAGTAAATCCCCTTCCCTGCACTATGACTTACGCTTAAAAATTCTCTCAGTGTGCAGCCTGCCCTGCTTTTTGACAGTGTGTACTCTGCTTATTGAAGTTATTACTCAAAGCCCAGCAATACACACTGTGTGTGTGTATATATCCGTGGGGGACGTCAATAACTAATTATACCAGATGCAACTGATGTTAAACAGCGCCATAAGGCAAGTCAACATCACAGGAATTATAAAGACAGGCCACCTCATAACCCTAAACAGAAGGGCTAGCTTTGCTGGAAGAGAGGCGCAAGCTTAAACTCTGCTAATTGGCAAATACAAATATTGGTCTCTATTTTAATATAGTAAGTAGTCGGTCCCACTGAAGCATCCTGGAGTTAGTGTTCATACCAAGGCTTTTATCAGTTTCAGGCCAATGGCGGAGTCTTGGCACAGGTCTTTTGTGTCTGTAGGCTAAGACCCTGTGCGAGTCTGTGCAGCGGACACTGACCTACTGTCCAACTGGCTGTAATGACATGTTAGTCCCATCAGGGGACTAATATGCTCAGTATTCCTTCTAGGACTGCTACACGATAAAAGCAGGCTGAAATCTGATTCAGGCTGCCCTCGCCCACTGCTTCTCATATTGTTGTTTCTCAGTTGCCCGCTATCTTGGGTGATAAACACAGACAGCAGAACAACCAGCCAGCTAGGTCTGAGAATTGACTGCTCATTAGTTGTCAGCTTTATTGACTTGCAACTTTCTGCTGCGTTTTTCCAAAGACCTGAACTCTACAGATCTCACCCAGAGCTGGGTATGTGATGACCACTGGCCTCTGGAGCCCTCCTAAAAGCACACGACCAAGCACCTTCCCAGAGCAACTCCTTGCATGGCAAGGCAGTAGATCTACACAAATTTGTTGCACTTTTTATTACATAAATCATGGGCGTAAGGCACCTTGTCCTTGTACTTTGCCTGCTGGCTTGATTTTTGGGGATTTTTTTTTTTTTATATTCAAGTTCCTCAATTATTAGGCTTAACTTGCACTTTCTGTCTGGCTCTGATTCTTAAGAAGCCCTTTCTTTCTACCTCCTCTGACAACGCTGCCTGGTTCTGCTGTGCGTGTAGAACCTCTTACCCAGCTAAGCTGGAGGCCACCATCACCGCAGGTAGCCAGAGACATTTCCCAGTGAGATGGGAGATGTGGGTTTGAATCCTCTCAGTCAGCAGATGGATGTTGCTTATACTGCAATTTAAAAAAGCATTTCTCGGAGGAGAAACAAGGCGTGGAGGCTGGTCAGTTAGAAAGGAAAAGAGGGTGGTAATGTTTGCTCTGCTTGATTTGTCTCATTATGTGAAATCAATATTGGAAAAGTAGTCTGTAATTTGTAATGCAGCAACCTTCCTTTCCCCCATCCCTTCCCGAAGCCAACTGCTAAGTCCAAAGGCTGGTTTTATTTCTTGGAGACTATTTCCTGCTGCACTTTTGTCCAGGAAGGCAGACACTGCCACAGCAGTGGGGGCAAGTAGTTCTTGGGGATGCAGATGACTGACTGATAGTAAATGGCCCTTTTTTTTTTTTTAACAAAGGGATTTTTGTACAAGACCTCCTGCGGGTCATGCTGATTTGATCAGGATTTGCACCGTGGAATGTCATGTTTCCTTATAGAGAGCACTTCAGCAAAGCAAACAAACTCCTCGCACCTTTTCTTACGTAGGTGTTCCTGGACTTTTGTACAATTCCCTGGAATTTAACTGCTGACTGGCAAGTCTAGTGCCTGCAGTGGGAAATGAAAACCTGATTAGGTAGCTGTTAATGCCTCCAAACTCCAAGGGACCGTGGAGTTCAAACTCTTTTATGGGACGGTGTCTTCCTCCTGCGTTTTCCTGACAGAGGTAGGTTGACACACAGAGCCAGGAGTAACGCAGGGTAGAGGTGTGTGAGCTTCCCTGCCCCTAGCGAATGTCCACTGTGGCAGAATGAATGATTTCATGAGCCTGCTGTTGCATTGCTGACATTCATGTTTTTCCCATCCCAGCAAAAACTCTAGATACATCCTCAGCTGTGTGTCTGCTGAGGGATCAGCTCTGTTGACAGCATTTGCTTTCTTTGTAAATGCTGAATTCCCTTTGCTCTTCAGAAACAAACAAACAGGATAAAGACTTTGCTCCACGTGTCTGTAAGCCAGCCGGGCTCTCTTTGGTTAATTAGCCACTGCTGTGATCTCTGCAGGCACAAGGCTTTCCAGTTGCTTTCCATCGTGACTCCATCCTAGCTAGTGTCAGGCACATTTACAAACTGCAGAAAAATTACTTTGTTTTGCTATTGCCTGTGGGAATGGGAGCAAGAGTAGCAACCATCTGCCCTCCTTAGGATGCTCTGCATGTAAATTCAATTTTTCCAGACCCTGCTTACTTGGAATTTATTAAGTATTTTGTAGCTGGTCAGTTGTCTTCATCCTAACTTCTGTCTTTTTCTCCACTGTCTCTAAAGCCATAGGACACCGTTCTCAAGTCAGTTAGCTGTTCCTGGTTATCGGCAATAGTGTTTTCAATACCAGCACCTTCAGCATGGTATCTAAATGCCTCCTCTGGAGTGATTTTTCAGGAAGCTTTGCAAATATTCCTGATACCAGAGCCAAGCAATGGAATTCCTATATAGAAATGTGACCTGCTCCATGCCACGTGCCCGGCCTGAGCCAACTGACCTCTGCAGATAGCTTTTACACTGTCTTCAGTTTCATTACCTTTTAATAGTGAAATATGACCATACAGGGAAAACCTAACACAGTTCACTGATTTGCCAGTTGGCTACAGGTATTTCATTTATCACTCACTGGTGGATATGCTTCTAACCTCTGACTTGTCTGTTCATGTTCTCAGGGACATCAAATAGTGAAGGAGCTGGCAAAGTCAGCCTCTTGAAGAAAGTGCCAGCACTAAAGGATGGAGACTTCACCCTAGCAGAATGGTAAGAAGTCCTCAGACTTCCTTAGGTACCAGTAATCTGTGCGGCATTTAGGAGATGTCACTCCCGCTGAATGACTAAGGATCACAGGACTTATAGAATCATAGAATCATAGAATCACTTTGGTTGGAAAAGACCTTTAAGATCATCGAGTCCAACCGTTAACCTAGCACTGCCATCCCACCACTAAACCATGTCCCTAAGCACCTCATCCATCCTTCTTTTAAATACCTCCAGGGATGAGGACTCCACCACCTCCCTGGGCAGCCCATTCCAGAGCCTGACAACCCTCTCGGTGAAGAAGTTTTTCCTAATGTCTAGCCTAAACCTGCCCTGGCGCAGCTTCAAGCCATTCCCCCTCGTCCTATCATCTGTTACCAGGGAGAAGAGGCCGACCCCCACCTTGCTACAGCCTCCTTTCAGGTAGTTGTAGAGGGCGATCAGGTCTCCCCTCAGCCTCCTCTTCTCCAGACTAAACAACCCCAGTTCCCTCAGCCGCTCCTCCTCCTTATGAACATGTTGGTTATTTTTAATAGTATAACCTCATTTGCTCTGTTTCCATTTTCTGTTTGAATTGTCTTTCAGAATGTAAACAAATCAGCTGACTTAACTTCTTGATCTTACCCTGAATGCACTTACCTCAAAATGGGATTATAAACATTTCTGGGAAATGTTTAAAGCTTTACAAAAATCCCTTTTACACTAGGAAAAAAAATCCCTTTTATCCTAGGAAAAAATTCTGTTTATCTGAATAAGTCATAAAAGCCAAGTGAACACCTACAGAGATAAAATTTCAGTTTTACGTTGTAAGATGAATACGGAGACTGGTTAGTGGTGTCATAGTACTGAAATAATTGAACTGTAGTAGTATCAGCATTGTAGGAGGGTCTGCACTTTCTTCCTTTTTGTCAGCACAGGATTTTCTGTGGCATCTCTTTTTGTAGTAACAGCCTACATATTGTTGCAGATGGCTAAGATATTTTTCCATTTGAATTCTGCCAATTAGTGAAAGTATAAACATCTGGGCAAACACAAAAAGATTCTGTAAGATCTTGCTGGGACTTCCACTGACTTCAGTGGAAGCTGCAGGCTAGAGATAAATCTGATGAAAAGGCAACGTAACCCATTAGAGAGGTTCATTTAGTACACAAAGCGCATGAACATGCCCAGGTCTCAGAGAGATGGGTCAGAACAGTCAAGGAATGAGTGCGGTTAACACTGCTCATTGATGCTTGTGGAGGTTTATCATTTGTTTACAACAGTACTGTCCAGCAGTACTCTGCACCGTGGAACAGTGCTGTGATCTTCCAAGAGATTAAAGTTTTCATGGGAACTAAGGTGATGAAGTGCAATCTCTGATGTCAACATGAATTAGATGCCTATATGTAGTCCCTAAACGCCACTGGAAATCCTGATCTGAATGCTTTTTGGTGGAAGCAGCACGTTCAGAAGGGGCAGGAGAGGGACCTTAGGGGAAAGCATTCTGCGTCATAACTTCCTGACCCCATTCTTGTCTCTTGTTCATGTCTGAGCAGCACTGCCATTCTGCTGTATCTGAGTCGAAAGTACAACACTCCCGACCACTGGTACCCATCTGACATACAAAAACGGGCCCAGGTAGATGAATACCTCTCATGGCATCATGCTAACATCCGGGCTAATGCTCCTAAGACCATGTGGATCAAGGTAAGGAGACTGAATATTAAAATGCGAGTACAGTGATATTTTCCTGGCAGAATACTGAGCATTTGAACAGCCCCAATTTGGAGAGAGTTTGTCATGCTGAAATAACAAACCTACGCCATTCCTAGCTGAGAGGAGCTGGCAGAGAGGGAGCTGCTCCTACTTGCTCAATGTCAGGATCTGGCAAAAGCAGCTTTGGTAATTTTGTTTTTTTCCTTAAAGTAGGTCTGGTAGAGAAGGTTTCAAAGCCCAGCAGAGTTCCATTGCCTGGATTTGTGAACGAATGTATAATAGATTGGATATTGCCTCCAAGAGCCTCCCCCTCGCTGCACAGCTGTGCAGAGTGTGCACATAGGCAGAAGTTTTGCTCCTCTGGAGAGCATGTGCTTTGTTGCTGGAAGCAGAGACGCTTGCATTCTTCATACAGCAAGTCCCTGCAGTCCCATCAGGGTGGATATCTAGAAGGAGCTTTCTGCTTCCAGCACACGTAGGTATTTCTCTGAAATGGGCGCAGGGATAGACAGAATAGAGCCACAGAGAGAATGGCAGAATTTCTTTATTTGGTGTGGTCAGATCAATTTATATTTAGGCAAAATTAACAGAATCACCCTGAAGCAGAAGATCATTTAGTATCAGGTGATTCTGCTGGACATGGATTCCCAGCCAACTCACCAGACAGTTAATGCAACCATCCTTAGAGAGGCCCAGGTGCAAATGTAGCCCTGCAAGTACAGCTGTGGTATGGAATTTCAGGTGAGATCAGGGTTGCTAGTAAACAGGTAAGAACTTCACTCTTCCTGTGTAAAGTTTGCCCTTGTTTGTGCCTAACAAAATGTATCAGGACTCATTTAGCTTTTTCATTTATTAACATTTTAATTTTTGGCTGGAGAGCACAGAGAAGCAATTCAAATATGAGTCAGATTCATACGAGAAGCCGTTTCTCCCAGTCTCTGCAGGCTGTTATTGCAGTGCTCCAGGGGAAAGAAACCCAACTAATTGCTGCTGATGATTAGATAACCCAGATACAGAAAAGGTCCTCAGAATAATTGAAAATAGGGAAACATATAAAGCCACCATGTCACTGAAGGCATATTAGCTAGGCATGGGAGAAGACAGACTGCCCTGAGATACAGAAAAGGAAGAAGATGCTGTTTCAAGTGATTATACCCAGAGATCCCATCATGCATAATTGGAACCACTTAGGAAGAGAACTGGCCATGAATTTTATGATGAAATAGATTCCACATGTATTTGGCAAAAATCCTGGCTTAGATTAAGCAATCCCAACTTGAATTGTTGAATATACTAGCAGTAAATAGAAATTCAGTCCACTCCCAGCGATGGAAGTTTGTATCTTTAATTTTGTTTCTCTAAATAAACTACATTTCTTTAGCTGTGATGGGTGGAGGCAGGATAGTTGTGAAACACTGTGAGCTCGTGCATACACCTCCATGAACCGTGAAAAATCTCATGGAAAGGCAACTACCCCCTGTGCCAGCAAGTCCGTGGGGACGAGGACCACACTTATGATTGCTCTGGAAAAATTTCTAGTGGTTTAAAGAATGATGCTTGGGAGGCCACAGAAAGGCTGGTATAAAAATGGTGCTTACCCACTCCCAGCCTCGCTGGCTGCTGTCACACACAGGAAGCCATTTCCTGCCTCTGCAGCCAGTGTTGATGCATTCCAGTCCCTCCTACGCTCCCTGCCCCAGCCACCACCATGTCCTCCTTTCCATCACCCTACAGCACAGGCAGCTGGCTCCCTGCCTGCCTCAGCACCCAGTTACCCAACAGAGTGGCTAGCAGGGGTGGCTGGTGGGCAGGCAGCCTGCTGACCTGTCTGGGCAGGCTGTTGAAATGGAAGACATATCAGGGGTGATCACGGCAGAGGTTTGTCTTCCTTGGAGCTGTTGGCTGTTTTTCTTTTGTAACCCACCAAGGTGGAGTGGGAAGGCACAACTGCCAGGCACAAAATGAGCTGAATCCTTGGCTTCCTTTTGCACATTGCTGTTCATTAGCTGGAGATTACTGTCATGGCAGATCAGCCACTTAGGACTGCTTGCGTGTTCTCTGACCATGAGCTGCCTGCAACTGCAGCAGTCCATGAAGCTCTAGCATCATCCCCTCCTGCAGCTTGGCTGCAGGCTCAGTGACGATCACGAGTAGTTCATGAGGTGTAACTTAAATGACTGCCACCAGGTCCATGAGAAGATGGCCAACTGTACTCTAAAGTCCCTTCTCTCCTCAGGTGCTGATTCCCCTCTTCACAGGGCAGCCATTGCCCTCCGAGAAGCTCCAGGAGGTTATGGAGGGGCTGTCTACTTCCCTGAAACAATTTGAGGAGCGGTTTCTGCAGGACAAGGCTTTTATCATTGGGAGCGAGATTTCTCTGGCAGATCTTGTGGCCATTGTGGAGCTGATGCAAGTGAGTGCTGGAGTGTGGTAAGGAAGGCTCAGCACGAGGGAAAACAGATGCTGCTGGGCAGGGAGGGGTGCACCATGCAGTAACGCTTCACTGGACAGAGGGGTGAGGGCATATCTTAACAGAACTGGTCTAAAACAATGAGGAGGATACGGAAGTGGGTTTAGAAAACCAGTTAAAAAAAAAAAAAGCTGGCTGCAACAGATCTCTTTTGTTTCTCTAACAATACTACTTATTCTCCTTCATCCTTTACTGTGACTTTATTTTTAACCTCCAAAGAAGGAGGTAATATATAAAAGTGAGAAGCAATAGCAGACAGGTCTGATGAAATAAGAAAATGATGCAGGGATATTTTTATCATACAAGAATATTCTTCTTCAGATGGTACTTGCCCATGCCATGTCTGGAAGATGCAAGACTGAATCTCAGACAGAGGCAATCAAATTTAAATGTGTTACAAACTCGTTGTCCTCTGCCAGACCGTCAGGGCCTGGATCCTGCAGCCAAGAAGTGATTCTCCCAGTTCTGTATCCCAGAGACTGAAAAATAGCAATTCTGCTTCTCTACAGCATTGTGTTCCAGAGAGTGGCACAGGCAGAAGGTAGAAGGGGGGAGATGGTGTCAGCTAAGACATCAGTTCAATTAAATGCTTGGCGTTTCGTGCTGTGGTTTTGCTGTGCAATATAGCACTCCGTACTGTGGACTGTGCAGTTGTCCCTGGAACTGTCAGCCCACCACATCTTCAATGCCATAGCTGAAAATTGCTCACAATAAGCGATAGTCATCTCTGCTGTTCACAACAGCTGTTCTGGCTGAGGAATTGACTTGTAAATGCCCTTTAAAATACAGGCTAGCTTTTGTGTCCCCCAGATAGATACACCCAACCAGAGGAGATTTCCCTCCTTCCTAGTGCTCCTCTATGAGCTCCTCTTCATTTTTTTTCCTCAACCTGTACCCGCAGGTACACTTTTGGTGCCTGTTGACTTGGTGAAGAAGTGGCCGCCCAATGCCTCACTGTTGCTCTCTCCCCCTTTCTGCAGCCTGTTGGAGTTGGTTGCGACATCTTTGAAGACAGACCAAGGCTGATGGAGTGGCGCAGGCGGGTGGAGGATGCTGTGGGGAAAGAGCTTTTCTTCCAAGCCCACGAGATGATCCTCAATATCAAAGAACTGAGCAACATTCAAATTGATCCACAGCTGAAAGAGCATCTGGCACCTATGTTGATGAAAATGTTGAAATGAATTAACCTATCTTACCATTTTCCTGTCCCTTTTTTTTAACTACTTCTTTGACCTCCAGTTCTACACATAACTGGAAAGAGCACTGTAATTCTAACACAGAAATTGCAGTGTTTCCCCCCCACCAGGCCTTTCCTGTATCTTTGGGGGTGGAAGCAGAGGAAGGTTTAAGACCTGAAACATTAAACTTATACAAAAGGCCGAGGCCCTACAGGTCACTTAGTGTGCATCTGGGTTTTATTTGAGTGTCAGTCTTCTTGGAGGTGGTAGAGACATGAATGGTATTTCCTGGCAAAATTTGAGCCAGCTTGCAAGCTGGGAACATTGGAGAACTGTATAGATGAGCATTGTTTTCATGTGGTTTTAACATTTGCAGCTCCTTCTCAAGTGGCAAGAACTGCAAAGCGTGCCCGATCCTCACCTTCCCAGCACGTGTCTGCACAGACAAGTACAGCACAAAACTGCAGGCAGTCACAAACGTGAAAAAAGACACTGTTTTTTTTTTTATTTTTAAGTTTCTTATTGCTGAGGCATCTTGCTTGGCTGTCCATGTACGTTCCACGCTTCTATTTGCTGTTAGGTTCCTGTGAGAAGTTTCTTCATATTCATCTACAACTGTGAATCTTCATAATTCTTCAGTTTAATCACTGCTCTTCATTTCCGAAAGCCTGGGTTTTGTTGGTGCTTGGTCTGCCAGTACTCATGTGGCAAGGGCTTGGAGATCTGTGCATAAAGACCAAGCAACTTAAAAAAACTGAGGGTGGCCACAGCCTTCGAGTAACTACCTAAAGTACTTGGTTGCTATTATATAGGGACTACACTGAAAGAATGCATGCACAGTGACTGCTTGAAATATGACAGCAATCAATTTGGTTTTTTCTGCTGTAATAGCAATCCACATTTCTCCTAGAAAATGCAGAGGGGGAATAAATCTAGACGTGCTCTCCTGAGACTGTTTTGGGTGGAAGTTCACCAAGTAAGTCACCCTGTGCAGCTGAAGTAATTGGAGAGATCTGGTAGCATTGAGCAACATACGCATCGCAATAAAAGGTCAGAGTTGTTTTGGAAGCTTTTGGGCTCTTTCTCTTGCTTGTGTTTATTTCTGGTTAGCTGTAGCTCAAATACAAACCCCTTTTGTACTGCAGCACAATTTATGAGGTAAAACTGAGAGAATCTAACCATTTCTAGTTTCTTCAGTTGAAAATAGCAAATGGTAAAGGATGCAGAAACTGGTGGAATGCATAACTCTGCATGGGTCTGTTTGTAAGCAGTTGTTGCCCTTGAACCTTACCCTGAGATCCTTGCCCAAGAACGCTGCCTGTAAGGAGTAAGACAAAATGAGTAAATAATGCAGGAATGGCTTCTCTCACTAATCAAATAGCTTCTTTTTTTTCCAGTACTACCACGCCTTGGCAAGTGACATTTCTGCTAGTAAGTTCTATAAAACCTGATGTGTCCTGGTGATGTTTTTCACTAAGGTTTCAGTTCTAGATACTACCGATTCTGTCCAGAGCTTAGGGAGATCTTTAAATTCCCTGTCTGGAAAGAGATTTCCATTGTATATGTCAGCTTGCATTAGCAGGCAATTTTGTTTTGTGATGATGTTCTCGATTAGGACAAGAGAGCTGACTGAAGGCTTCTCTTTTCATGAACCAAAAATACTAGAAACAGGCACACGTTTATTCCCACCCTTCCTTTCTTTTCTTCCCAAACAGTAGCTGAACAATATGTTTTTATTGATGTTTTATTCACAAAATATTGTCTACAACTGAGTTAAATTTTAAACGGGAAGTGGTTGATTTGTTTTACAATTTTGAGAGTGGAGTTGCTAAGTGGATGATGACATGCGCAAATGTCTGCATGAGGGAAAAAACTACCATGGTTTTCCAAAAGCTGAGCATGTTTGAGAGTACTTGCTGCTGTGCTGTCCTCTCTTGGTTGTATATTCATCCCCCTACAAGCATTTTAATCACCCGCTCTAAGGCAGAAACAATAAATCAAATGTCTTTAGTTCAAAAACTCTGGGAGGTTGTGAACAATCTGCCATTCACATGGTGAACCATCAAGAGCAAAGGACAATGCGTATCATGAAAGATGTTTGTGACAGCCCCATGTCCTGTTGTAATTGCGGACATCTCATACTTGAATCTTCTCTTTTCCTTCTGGAGGCCTTCTCATATGCTGGATTCTTGCCATTTGGGGTTTTTTGGCCTTGGAATCGGAAGGGATTTTTAGTACTTGAAGGAATGAGAGAGAAATAGAAAAATGGATCCTAAATGGCATCTTACCTGGAGGCGATGACTCCCAGCAGTCGGGCAGTGGTGGGCTTGCACCCGAGGTTTGCAAGGTGGCTGAATAACCCCGCTGCCTTCGTTTTGTTAACAAACTTGGGATCACCTTTTCCATTTACAAGATTATATCTTTCTGTAAATTTACCCTGGGATCTTAACAGTTTTCCTAGGTTATTTCTGCTGCTGCTTTCCTGGATATGAAGGGACCATTTGTATTAATGTTTACCACTGCAAGCAGCCGCCCCCTGCCAGCCTGCTGTGCCCCGTCCCCTCTCTGTTTGGGTCTCTCTCTTCACATTCTCTAATAAAAATCTTTCCAGCCTAATTGCTGGCTGGTTTATACACGCTGCTCCTCATGCCAGTATTGTCTTCATTAGCAGCAGTGAAGGCCAAGCAATCCCCCCAGCAAAAAAAATTAGCAATTCCATCAGTTTTCATTAGGATTGTCTGGAACTGTAGAAACCAAAGAGTCACATTATACAGGGCCAATTTTGACCACGGTGCTGTGCCTTAAACAAGATGACCTTTTAATCTAGCTGGTTCATAACCTTTTGCTGTAAATGAGCACATGTAACCCTCGTTGGAAAGTAGCTCAGCTTCTGAGAAACCTCTGATCTGTAGATAAGATGCCTTTGATCTGTAGATTAGACTGTCCCTGTGAGCCAGGCTGCCAGGGTCACTTCTATCAACTTTGGAGCTCAAAGTTCTGATTGCAGAAGCTAGTTTGGTAATTATGTACATTGGGTAAAAAAATAAACCTCTCCGCTAGCCTTTTAATTTCTTGAGGTGCTGGTTGTTCTGAGAAGTCACTGCTCTTCCACTCCTAACCCTCCCGACACAGACAGGCGCGGAGGTGTCCCTTACGGTGACCAGAAACGTCTTCCCGCCGGCAGTACGGCCCATCACAAAACTCGCTTCACCCACCCGCCAGGGAGATGCGATTTTCTTGCTCTCACCGCCTCCAACACACATCCCAGCAGCGCACATCCTAAAAAGCTGCAGGCCCGAAAGCCGCCTGGTGCAACTGGGGTGAACAGGGAAAAGCCGAGGCCCTGACCTTGGGCCGGCACGGGCCCAGACTCCCGCGGTGCGACCGCAGGCTGCTCCGGGCGCCGCGGCGGCGCTACAGGACCCCGCTCGCTGGCTCCCGCCCCCGCCGGGGCTCCGCGGCCCGGGCCGCGCCGGGGGCGGGGCGGGGGCCGGGCCGGGCCGGGCGGGCGGAGGCGGTGCGGGGCCGCAGTGCGCTGGGCCGCGGCGCCATGCCGTTCCTGGAGCTGGAGACCAGCCTGCCGGCCGACCGGCTGCCGCCGGCCCAGGAGCTGGGGCGCCGCCATCTTGGGCAAGCCGGCCGAGGTGAGCGCGGGGCCGGGCGGCGGGGCCGGGGGCGGCGGCGGGGCCGGGGGCGGCGGCGGCTGACGGTGCCTGTGCCGGCAGCGGGTGAACGTGACGGTGCGGAGCGGGCTGCCCATGGTGCTGGCGGGCTCGGCCGAGCCCTGCGCCCAGCTGCTCGTCTCCTCCATCGGCGTGGTGGGCTCGGCGGAGCAGAACCAGCGGCACAGCGCCCGCTTCTTCGACGTCCTGACGGCGCGGCTGGGCCTCGGCCCCGAGCGGTGAGTGCGGGCCCGGCCCGGGGGGGGCTTTGCCTCGGCACCCCCTTCGGCCTGCGGGGCAAGGACACCGTGCCTGCCCCTGAGGGCAGGGAGAGCGCCCAGGGTTGTGTGGTGTGTGAGTATATGAAACAGCAAACAAAAGTACAGGAAGATGTTCCATGATGATGACGATGTAGGTTTCCAGGTCCTCCATGAGGCTAAGGTCTAATAAAGATGCAAGCCTAGATCACAAACATTGAGTGCTCTTGGATGCCGAATCCCAGATACACAGTTTAGGTCCAGATAAACCCATGGACTGGTTTGTGCTCATTGAACAGTCTGGGAAAATCTGGTCTCTGAAGATGAGTAGTTCCGGTTGGTGTAATTGGTGTGAAACCCAGTGGGAACTGGTAGAGCTTTGTAGTGGGGTCGCCATGCCAAATGCCGGAACAAGGCCATTCCTGAAGGTAAGCCCTCTCTGCCCCACTTCCCCATCTCCCCAAGGAGAGTAATGGCATTCCCTGCCTCTTCAGTGCTGTCAGGTTATCTGACATGATATGTAGGTATCTGACAACAGTCTGACAAGATGCTGAGCTGCTTGGGTCCTTCTGAAATGGACAAGTATCTTGTATAAACAAGTATTGAAATTCCATCTGCTTTTCAGTTTGTGTGGATGAAGTCTGGCACCTGTTTGTGCCCTGCCCTGTACACAGCTTATTTTTGCTTCTGTTAAATTAACACCATGAAGTGTGAGCCGGGGAGAGCTTAGTGCAGATTTTCTACCTTGTTGCAAACTGGGCAGTGATAATATTTAATCGTAACTTAATAACGTTTCCTGTCCACCGCATTTTTGCTTTTATACCCAAAAAGGATTGTCATCCGCTTTTACCCACTGGAGCCCTGGCAGATTGGCAAGAACAGAACAGTCATGACTTTCCTGTGATCCCTCAAGCAGCCGGTTGGAACAAAGCAATGATGAAGACAACCTGGAGATGACCAGCTCTATCTACTTGTTTCCTCTTATTATCAAATCTGTGTAGCTCTGCACCTTCACCTGTATGATTCACTTTTGTCTTTGCATCCCTTGCATTCAAAGCCCAAGAGTGGGGCAATCAGCTGTACTGATTTTACTAAAATAGTTCAACGTCTTTGTCTCAAGCCTGTCCTATAGCCCAAAGGCTCTCCCGGCACCTGTGGCTAAGCCATTGCAGTCTGGTGATGGCCACATGTGGGCCTAGAAAAAGATCTCTTGTAGTAGCAAAAAGTTTTAATTCCAAAACGCGTTTGGCTTTATTGAGGACCAGGGAGGTTCTCGGGTTCCTCCAGTTTATCTCATACTTCACAAGGCAGAAAGATCCTTCTTTCAGTTTCTCTGTGGCAGCAAAAGGGTCCCAGGCTGGCTAAGAAGACCTGGGAGTCAAATTCTTCTCTTTTCAGGCTCCCCGAAAGCCCTTTATGGAAAGGGAGGCAATTATTGGGAGGGGAGTTTGTGTATTTATATAATTTTTTATTTAAGGCTCATGTCAGATCTTGTGCTCTGGGCTCTACTATTGCTACCCCCAGTGGTTGCTCCTGCAAAGTGTTATTTGTCTGCAAGATTTTCATGGCTGAATGTGTGCTGATGGCAGTGTGTAGAGGCGGGAGTCGCTTGTGAAGAATTGCACTGTGCCACAGGAAAATATTTTGAAGGTTCTGCTACTGCCAGCTTTAATTCCTGTCATTCACCCAGTTGTTCAAAATACTTTTCCTCACCTCGCTGTTACGGGGAGTTTTGGGGTGATGCAGCATCTTGCTGTGTTCTGTTGGTGGTGTTTTCAGCTCACTGTCCCTGCGGGGAAGTGTTTTGGTTTTTTAGGCCCCATATGCTCACTCACTTTATAACTGGAATACACGTGGCATTTTATTAAAACAAAAGCATGGTACTTTTTATGTCTAATGTTATCTCTGCCTTCCACTGATAATGAAAATATTTATTAGTTTCATTTCCACTATGTCATATGGTCAGGTCACAGACAGGGAGCTCGGAGGATCTGTGAGCATGCAGACTTGGGACGTGGAGGGCCATGGGAGTGCAAAGCTGAAGGGTGCTTCTGCGCTCGTTTGTCATTCTGATGGGAGTTGTATTTGTGTATGACTTGAGGTCTCAAGATAGCTGAAAATATTCCCTCTAATTATCATTTGAAGTTGGTTGTTCCCTATGCAGCATAAGCATGTTTGCAACATCTGTCAGGACTATAATACCAAACACAAATTTGTGTATCAGGCTAGGGGGGGCTACACTTAATCTGGTTAATAAAATATATCAAAGCCTTTTTTGATAAGTGTCAGTTTATTGGTTTAAAACTGTGGGGTTTTTTAGCTTTCAGTACTTGGAGTCAGGTATCACGGCTGCCCAGGTCCCTGCACTTTCTCAGGAGGTCTTTTCAACTAAAAGTTTTTGAAACTGGGGTAACAAACAGGTAGGTGAACTGAGTTGGAGACACACGTGTAACTCAGGAGTACTCTGTTGCAGGGAAGAGGGTGGACAGCCCTGGCTTTGCGAAAGGGCTTGACCGACTTGAAGGTGAATATTCTGAAAGGCAGAAAATACTGTTGTTTTAATTCTGATCTGCAGACACACATTTCCTGGAGGTCCTTCTACCTCGTGAAGGAACAAGAACAAGCTCTTGCCAATGCATTTGTTTCCTTTAAAGAAACCCTGCTCTGTGCCCCAGTTCTCCTTTTTCGGGCCATGTTGGCCACTGCTAGGCACTGCCGCAGGCTCTGTGCCTTTCTCTCGCCCTCAGCTGCTCCCTATGTGGGCTCTTGCCTGGCAGTGACTTTCCCAGCATTGCAGAGCTGAGCAGGAAGAGATAAAAAAGGAGAGGGAAAGCTTAGAAAAGAGTATGCCATGCAAAGATGCATACTGAATAAAATGGGTCCTCTGTGACTTTCTCACCCATTTCCATGTTGTGTCTGCATTCTGGTGTTACCTGACAAAACACCCCAGAATACAACAAAATCACGATGAAGCTGCTGGGTCAAGGACCGTCCTCGGAATTTTATGGTTTATGGACTTTTGAGCTTTAAGAGTAGTTAAAACATTAATCAAAGGATCATTTGGTTATGAATTGTTTGTGCCTCAGTCTGAGCCAGTTGATGCTTTTTTGGTGCTGGGGTCTGTCAGAATGAGGTCCTGAGAGTCCTGTGAGCTCGCGGCTGGCTGTTTTCCTTCATAAACTGCTGGTGCTGAATATACTTTTTGTGTTCATGTTGCTTTGAAGAGATGGCCTATCTTTCCTCCACTAAGCTAACGTTAGAGTAGGTTCGTGCAGTATGCTAGGGCTTGAGGTTACCCTGCAAAGCAGCTGTGCAGCCCCCTGAAACCCACCTGAGAGCACGCACACAGAAACCAACAGAAGCAGGAAACATTCTCTCACATCTCTGTTGCTTATGTTTCCTAGCTGGGGAAAATCAGACATACCACCCTTATCTAGGGCTTGGCAATAATATAAAATCCCTTTCCCTTGAACGCTACATGCAGCTTGTCCATCTTCCATGGGATGGAGCCTGTCTGACATCTGGATTTAATACCTGCTGGCTATGGTAGATCTTGCCGTTGTACTGACCCTGTCACCTCCCAGGCTTAACCTCCTAAGGTTGACTAATTCTGCTCCCAGAAATGGCCTCTGTTGGTGTGTTTGAGAACTGTGTAGGCATGTTTGCAAATTCAAAGGTAATGACCCGATTTTGAGCACTCTGTAAGTGTTTCCTAGCTACAGACCTCTGAAGTGAGGACAGTCTGTGTATTTACACAAGAGGACTGGTGAGGCCCTGAGCACGCTGAAGGGCACCACTGACAGAAAAGTATTACAGAATCACGATAGCTTGGGAAGTTACTCTCCAAGCACAACAGTGTGATGCTGCTGTTCACAGCAACCCTGTTATTTGTGTGTCATGACGGAAAGATAGGCATTATTTTCTGCCACAAACAGGACTCTGGAGTCCGTACATTTGGGATGAAGAGGATTCCTCCTTATAGTGCTAAATGCTGATTCAGTGACCTGCTTGACTGCAAGCTTTAACTTCATCAGTGTGATGTGACCTGTTGCAGCAAGAAGTGGCTTTAAACACGTGGGTTTATCCCACAGATGGACCAAGGCTTGAGTGTGCCCTCGTCGCCCCGCGCCTGCTCGGGGGCCGTCCTGACCCGGCGCCTGCACCAGGAGGGCTTGCGTAGGGCTGCAGGTAGCACACCTTTCCTTTAAGACAAGCTGCAATATCATCACCTTACGTTCAAATAAAATTATTTCTGCCAGGAGCTGTCACAGTTAAGGTTTGGCTTGGGTCACTGCCGCCATCACGCAGAAACACCATTCACACCTCCCAGGGGCATAAAAGCGTGTTCCCCTCTCCAGCTAGCACCACGGCAAGTTTTAGGGAAAACCGGGAACTTTGGGATGACTTCCAAACCCACTGGACAGGGCATCCGGAATTTATTTAAGCTTTTGCACACAGATCCCACACAACGATGCGCGGCCCTGCCACGCCTCCGCCCCCTCAGCCCCAGCTCCAAGTGCGGCGCCGCCCGCCCCGCCCCGCCTGCCCTGGCCCCAGCGTTCCGTTGGCTGTCTGAGGAACGGCTGCTCGGCCAATGAGCGGCCGCCTTATTGGCGCGCGCCGTGGAGACTGCCGGTGCCCCGGGGAGCCGCCCGGGCCCCGGGGCCCCCCCCCCCCCGCCGGCCGGGCAGGCCGGCATCCCGGGGGCGGCCCTGCGAGGTGAGTGTCCCGTCCGCCCCAGCCCCGTGGAGGGGCCTGAGAGGCTGGTGGGGCTTGGCTCCTGCACAGCCCGCCCGCGAGGGCTGCGAGAGCCCGGCCCGAGGCGGCGGGGCCTGCCTGCTCCCCTCCACGCAGCCACGGTCAGAGGCAAACGTGGGCTTCCTGCCTTCCCCGGCTCCTCCCGGCCCTGTGTGCCACCCTCTGGGAAGCGGAGCCGGCAAAGCGTGAGCCTCCCCGCTCCTCTCTGTGGAGAGTTACCGTATTTCGGTAGAAACGGCTTTTGCTGAAATGCAGCGGAGGTGATCTTTGCAATGTTAAAAAGAAAAGCCCCGAACAAAACAAAAATCAAGTGTTTTTTTTTTTAAACAAGTGTGTATTTGCAATGTACGGATCCCGAGTGTGACAGCAACAACAGAAGCCAGGAACACCCAAGTCACTCCCTTTGTTTCTTATTTTGAAGCTGAGAATCACACAAGCTCTGGGAACAAGAGCTGACATTTGTAATTTTTACTTAAGCTTTAAACTACTAAGGTAAAAGGCTGTAAGATTTTGAAGGTGAAAGGCTTTGAAGAGGTAATACTGCCTTTTGAGGATGTGATCACCTGCCAGCCACAGATTTATAGCCGAGACACTCTTGTAACTGAAAACAATCCGGTTTGTAATACTTTATATTAAAGGCTAATTGTTTTTTTCCTGCCTAATTAATGTAGCCATGTTCCTCTGAAAGTGCTTGTAGTGACATACTTAATTCCTAGGTATTACAACACTGTTGTAACTCAGTTCCACAGTTAGGTTTACAACCATGTGCAGTGCCTGGTTTAAAAATAAAAAAGAAACAGCCACCCACCTGCCTGACACACCAGTATAAAAGCTGTGTGGAGGCAAATCCTTGTCCCGTTTTTCAAAAGCATTACAATGTTCAGTTACGCTCTCTCAACTTGTGAACACCAGGGAGGAGAGGTGCTAAATATTTGTTACAAACTTCCTGTATAAATAAAAAGTAGAATTAAAATTGTTTCCCCACCTTTTCTGTAGTGCAGTTTCACTGGAAGTCTAACATGGAAGTAAACTCTTGATGGTAGTCTCTCTCCTGTTGACTTCCTCTGCTGCCTTGAGCAAGATTATGTGGATTCAGCAAAAGACTTGAGCATATTTCTGAATATAGGCATATTTGTAAGTGAACTTAAAAACATTCAGTTTAAATATGTAATGATTTGGGTTCATACAGTCTTATTTATTTAGATGTCATAAGCATCTGTGGTTTCTGTCAAAACCTGGGGTCTTCAATATTTCTGAAAGAGATAACCATTAATCTTTGTGTGTGTATGCTCTGCATATGCAAAGTAGACAAGGAGTCCTTGTCTTGAAAGCAATTTGAGATTTTATTAATGTTTATTTAGTGACTTAAAGACAAAAATGCTTTATTGCTGTGCAGTTGTCAGTGATTTAGCTACAAGTGAGGAAAGTAAGTGGTGCACGGGCAAGCAAAATTGCTGAATGAATGGAATTCCTGTCAAAGCCTTATTTTCTCTACATGCAGAACTAATAATGATGATGTACGAGTTAATTCAGCTTAGAGTTCAAAACTCCCACTGCTTCCTGCTGTAGTTAATTCTGGACTTATTCTTCTATTAATGTGGTCTCCAATATTAAAGACTGTTTTTAGCTTGTCTTGTGTGTGTCATCTTTTTGTTTGAGTTGATGGGAAGGTTTTATCACGTAGCAGTGAAGCTTTTCTAAAAAATAAGCACAGAACTGATATTTTTTGCCTTTACTAACATAATGTTTCAAGCAGTTAATAGAATTATAAATTACGGGTTTAGTTCGAGGAAAAATGGCTTACAGACTATAAATGTGTATTTTCCCCTTTAAACTTCTTATCAGTGGTAAAAAGACTGGAAATATTATCCTTCCTTCAGAATGAAGAAATACTAGTTAGTAAAAGTTCAGTTTCTTTTGTTTGCATAAATCTAATAGATCTAAGTGCATATGCATTAGCTATAACTTGCTGTTGCATTAGAGGTGGTCTGTAGAAGTTGGTCAACATACTCAGAAAAGACAGCTGTGTTATAAACACTGGTTCTGTTCTAGCAGGGATAGCAGTAATGAAAACATTTTTAATCAGAGGAATTTCCAGGTGCAGACAGTATTTTGAGCAGTGGGTTGACTAGTCATTATGGCCTGCTGCAAAGTTGGTCTGACACAGATAACCTTCCATTTTCTTTCCTTTCCTGTTCTGTAAATATCGGTAAGTGTCGTGGTTTCCAGACAGGAGAGTGCACTCTGGTTTGTCTTGTAGACAAAAGGTGCAGGAAAACTTCTGTAATTCTTTTTGAAGTAACTGAAGGTAAATTCATAAGCTATAGTGATTCATGCTCATAAAATGTCAGACTATTCAAGAAGCTTTTATGGTTTCAGCTTTTGTCATTAAAGGGATTCATGTTGTAATGTTGTTAATAGAATGTATGTTCATTAAATACTACACAGTAACTGAATAACCTTATAGCTGTAATTACATTTCCAATACTTCCAGTCCCTCCTCACCACCAGGACTAAGAGTCTTGAAAGCCATCCTGAAGTAATGAATGTGTAACTCTGTATTTTATTCTCTGTCCCTAGTTAAAATTCACTTTAATGTTATTGTTCCTATGTGGTAAAGCAATTTATCTCTTGGCATGGGGTGGCGGTGCCATAGGACAGTTAATTGGTTATTGATTAAAGTGTTCCCAGCCTGTCTTTTACTTCTGAATGCTTTCTTTATGGACAGAATAAATATTCCAATCCTGTTTGCTTTTCAGACCTGTTTGTGTTAGGCCCTTCCTCCTAATCCTGGAGAAAGACAGCGTCAATAGCTGATAACATGGTAAGGGCTTATTGAGAAGTTTTTTGAGATATTTTGGTAGAAATTGTAAAGTTTCTTTCATCAGGACTAAGAATAAAGTGGCATAATGAGAACATTGTTCTTGGAGTGATTGTAGTTACTGGTAAATTTAAGAATTTGAAAAAAATTCACTGTAATGCACACGTCTGTTCTAGGGAATCTGTTTCTTGCAAGATGCTTGAAATGTTGATTTTTTTAGCTGATTTCAGGGGGGAAATTGTTCTGATATTTTATTAGTGGCAATTGTGATGACTAAATTAATTACAGTTCTTGTAACTTTATGTGGAGATCTCTCAGTATGGTCCATTTACCAATTAAATTTAAAAAAGTGAGAAAAATCCATTTTGCAAGGGAAACTGGGACACATGTAGATGTAACGTTTCTTGTCATGACTCGACTGTCATTCTAGATTCGAATTGCAGCACTGAACGCGAGCTCCACAATTGAGGATGACTATGAAGGTACCTTCAAAAGTCATAAGACACAGACAAAGGAAGCTCAAGTAAGTAAACCCACAATTTTCTTAAGGAAGTTTTGTCTTGATGGGAGTTTTGTCCTCTCTTGTTGCAGGGATTGTTCAACCATAATTTTTTGGTTTTAAGAAAGTTGTGTTACTGTCTTATCTATCTCTTGGTCCATCATTTAGCAAGCTAGAACTTTACTCAAACGAGTTATGCTAGATCAGTAAGGCTAATGTTCTGCTATACAGTCTGGATGTGGACTGCTATATAGCAGAAAGTATTAGAAGTATGAAACCACCAATACTCGTAATAAATATATTGTAATAAGTATATTTAATAAAGTTGCCCTATAGAATAGGTTCTACTTTTTTAAACCACAGGAAGCAGAAGCTTTTGCTTTGTACCACAAAGCTTTGGACCTTCAGAAACATGACCGATTTGAAGAGTCTGCTAAAGCTTATCATGAGCTGCTTGAGATTCGTCTTCTGCGAGAGGTCAGTGACCTTTAGAGAATGAAACTCTAGAAACTATTTTTATTATAGTTTGTATTACTTTGTTTCTTATTGGCTAATTAGAAATGTCAGTGTTAGCAATTGGCAAGTTGTTTGCTGTTCCTTTTACTTGTCTAATTCCTAATGCCTGCATTGTGTTTATTTTATCATTTGTAGGCAGTTCTTTCTGGTGATGAGAAAGAAGGGCTGAAACATCCAGGCTTGATGTTAAAATATTCCACCTACAAAAACCTAGCACAACTAGCAGCACAACGGGATGACTTAGAGACAGCCATGGAGTTTTATTTGGAGGTACAGTACAGCTGAAATAAAACACTGCAGCCTCAATGTTTACAAAAACTTGCCAAAATACATGCACCTTTCAGCATTCCACCATTCAGTCCCCAAATCAGTAGTGACCCTGCTGAAAGCTAAAGCAGTGCCAGTCCCTTTAGACAAGTGGATATTCATGTCTGAGATGTGAATAATGTTGTTTGTTATGCTTTCTAGGCTGTAATGCTAGACTCTACTGATGTCAACCTATGGTATAAAATTGGTCGTGTGGCAATAAAACTAATCCGCCTGCCTTTGGCTCGTCATGCTTTTGAAGAAGGTCTCAGGTGTAATCCTGATCACTGGCCTTGTTTAGATAACCTTATCACAATCTTGTACACACTCAGTGACTACACAAGTAAGTACAGTACACCAAAAAAAATTCTCAAGGTATGTGTAATTTTACATACCAATAAGAAAAAGTAATGATGCAATTGTATAGAAGAAAGTGTATCTTGTGTAAGCAGTACATTAGGGTATCATAGAGATTTTTTACTTCACGATAAAGTATGATGGTTTGTACCAATTCTGGTTACCCTCAAAGTAAATGTGGTCTCTTAGATCAGAGCCTCTGCAAGAAGTTTCCCTGTAGACTGTTCTCTTGCCTTTCAATGTATATTGATTTTGTCTTTCTAGTAATTTCCAGCTACATAGTTCCAGCATTTGGGTATAAAACTGCAGTCTAGTTCATAGCCTAGTATGATTAATAGTAATTAGAGCAGTTGATACAACTGACCCTAAGATTTTACATTTGAGTAATATGCAATGGATGAACTGATTCAAAGGAAGTTTAGGAGAGAAGTTACAAGATGGCAGAAATGTTGAATCTGATCCTTTAGGGTTCTCCTACTGCAGTGGTCCTAATGGTCTTCATGCAGTTGCCCATGTGAGCAAAAACCTGGTGGGATACATTGCGTGTTACACTAATGGAATCTGCAGTTAAGACATTGGATAACATGAAAATGGTAAATGATTGTGATTTTGCTTTATGATTCTAGTTTCTTTTGTGCAGGAATGGAGTCTTAAAGTACATAAAAGATGTACCACAAAAATTGTTTAAACAAAATCAGTGATACTCTTTTTCTGGCTATAATACTTGGGAAGACATAACAGGTTATTTTAACTGTATGCATGTAGTTATTTGACCTGTTACAAAGCTATTGGTCTCATTTATGTGAATGTCATATCTAGTTGGAATTCAGTGGTGTATATGAAACCCAGAAATGGGAGGTTTTGAATGAACCAAAACAGTCATTGACCGTTCAATTTTTATTTCTCTGTCAGCATGTTTGTACTTTATCTGCAAAGCTTTGGAAAAAGACTGTCTATATAGCAAAGGATTGGTTCTGAAGGAGAAGATCTTTGAGGAGCAGCCTTGTCTCAGGAAAGATTCCTTAAGGATATTCCTCAAATGGTGAATGTCATCTTATAGTATATACTGCATTTGGAGTGTAAATTTTGGGGTTGGGGTAGTTCAGAAAACCTGGTGAGATATAATGCTTTAAGGTGTAATAATATCTTGCTGACCTGCCTTCTCAATAATAAATCAATGTTAAGTGTTGGTGCTGCTGACAGTGCTCTTCAGTAATTACTTCTGGAGGGAGGTAGAAAGAGGCAAAAAATCCATTTGCTGCTGCTCACTTATTTTCATACCTGGTTCTCTTATAATCATCTTCCTTTGTTTTATTTTCCTTATTCGCAGCTGATATCTGCAGCATTCATTTTAGTTTTCCTAATTAAAAAAACAAGCCAAACCAAACTAAAATCCCTAAAATCCCCAAACCTATATACATTACTACTTTTCCAAGCAGTTACAAACTTGGGACTTGATACAATTTTCTCATATCAGTAGGTTTCAGGGAGCCTTACTGATTTTTATTGACAAATGAGTGCAGTCAGAAGTCTTCGTATGTTTCATTAGTAGCCAAGATGCAGAAATTCTTAGTTTATTAAGCTTTCAGACCGCTGCAACTCTGAAAATATTTTGCAATATTATGTTTGAGATTTTAATTGTTTATTATTACTTTTTTATTGCAGTATGTAGAACTTTCAGTAAAAGTTTAGTGTTCTGTAGCTCTGCAAAATAGACTTTCTTTCTGTGTGGATTTTATAGTATGAGTGGGTAGGAGAGAAGTGGGAAAAGAAAGTAGAGGCCCATAAAATTTACAGGACCTAAGTTAACTGACCATTCAGCATCAGAGCTGCTTCTCATACTGTAATATATTGCCGTGATGGTCAGCTGAATTCAAAAAGAAGTTACGTTTATAGTTTAATTATAGTTCAGTCTCACTGAATATAGTAATCGTCCTAGCACACATCCTTAAGTTATGCAATAAATTAATCACAAACTTGTTTAACTTTTTAGACCACTATAATCTAACATCTAAAATGTGAAAATACAGAGTATTTAGAAGATATAGAAGAGAAAGGATAACTTAAATTTTAGGGCTCTTAGGATTCTACGTATAGCAGTAGACCTTTAGCAGACAGTCCTGTTTAGTTATAGAGACCCTGATTCATTAAGCTCCTTAGGTCTGGCTCTTAAAATGAGTTACATGCTGGATTAAGCCAGGGCATTTAGCCATTGTTTTTTGTTTCTGGACTGTGATATCTCTGAAGAAGTGGATTATGTTTCACTTTCAAAAATTCATTCCTAGAGTCAGACTGTACAAGACAATTTTAAACTCCAAATTTTATTTGTGATGACATGAATTCCTCAGAATAGCACTTTGGAATGAAATGAATTTCTCAGCAATACAGTTTTTGTTCTGAACCAAAACTGTCTGTCTCAGAAAGAAAACAAAGCCTCCTACTTTCTTAGTGTTTGGAAAACAGAATAGGGCAATCTCCCTTTATCTTTTAATTTTTAAGGCAGAATGTAGATTTCAGATGGTGAACACTTCTATATGCATGCTATAAAGTTTGTAAAATAATGTTATTTGAATGCTTGTTTTAACACTTTATTTTTGTTATATTATAGGAAGATATCAAATGTATCTCCCCAGGCTTTAAAAAAAAAAAAAGAGCAACAAAAAAACCAAACAACAGACAAAAAATTTTACTTGCCTTCTTTTCTTATTATTTCTTAGTGACATGTCTATCCATAATGTAAATGTGAGTGCAGCTGAAACAGGAAAAATCATAGATGAAGCACTGGAGCTACGTAAGAAAAGACAAGCGTTGCTAGTGCGTGACAGAGAACCAGACCTCAGACTGGTCCAGCCAATTCCCTTTTTCACGTATGTTGTCATATTTCCTCTTTTTAAAAGCCACTTATGCTGACAACTGTGGTGCACTTCAAATTTCTTCAGAATGCTTTTTTTCTTGTAAAAACAAACCAACCAACCCCCTGATATTTTCATATTTTAGGAGTTTATAGGTTGGTTTAGTGTGCTTACGATTTTAGCATAAACCCCATATCTATCAGTTTTCAACCTTTGAATTAAAACCAGCGATGTAAAACAAACAAACAAACCAACCCAAAACCTTAACTAAGAATGATTTGGCATCCATTCCAACTGTATTATTGGATTTTTCATATATGACTAGTTTGTATATGAACTTCAAAGTAAGTTCAGCTTTTTAAAAAATGTTTTTACTATTGGGTTAATGGAAACTCAGAAACAAATTATAGTCCTTATTTGCAGCCAGATACAAGTATACTAATAAGTTGTTACGTATGTCTTTATTAAAGGCATAAAGGGTTGGGGTTTGATTTTTTTTTTTTAATTGTACATATTTTTCTGGAATATGAATGGACTCTGCACATAGGTCCTATTGCAGAGAAGTTGCTTCTACTTGTGGATAAGGGTAAGATTTTTTTATTGTTGTTGATTCAATGCAGAACCTGAAAATGGTTCCTTTGACACTACTTTTTTTAGGGTGCAGTATAGAGTAATTTCCTCAGCAACTGTTGCATAGACCTTTTTTGTTAGAGTCATTTTTTGAGATTAGGCCCATTATTGATTCCTGCTTCCTTCCCACTGCAACTAGCTCAGCAGTTTCCTCTGAAAACTTTTGCCTGCCTCTACATTTTGTTCTTATTTTTTTTAAGTGGTGCATTCTAGAAGGAAAGCTCCTAGGGACCTCTGTTCCAGGCTTGAAATTGTCCATGGTCCATGATGGGAAATACAGAAAGTTATTTTCCAGCTTTTCTAGTTGTAGGACAGATTTTGACACTCAAACGTGTGTTCCTCTCCCACTGAAAAGCTGCTCTTGCTATGTCTGAGCTATTGGAGAAAAACAATGTTGAATGCTGTTAGGTTTGTAAATATAATTTAGAATTTAGATATACAATATTTAGAAAATAATGTGACAAGAATTAATAAAGTTGTGATGCCATTGTGTTTCCACATGCAGGTGGAAGTGTTTAGGAGAAGCTTTACTTGCCATGTATCACCACCTCACAACATGTGATCCTCCTCGACCCAGTCTGGGAAAGAGAATTGATCTCTCAGAATACCGAGACCCAGTTCAACATTTGATTCTCTCTCCTACTTCTACTCCTGTCAGTGTTATTCAGCCAAATCCTGTCAGCACTAATCCAGTGGTGACAATGCCAGATCCTGTATTACCTTATACTCCAACGACACCCAACTTTCCAAGTCACAGTCAGAATTCATTGGAACCAGGAGCTACTGTAGGTGAGCAAGGTACTTCAGTCTAAGATTCAAGATATCTTTCCTATTTGTCTGGGTGTTAAAAGCGCTACGGAACTCATTGGGAAATGCTGTCTTTAAAGCTCACATTGGTGGATTCAGAATCTTCTCAGCATGTCTATAACGTCTGGTAGAAAAAGTGAAGCTGAGCTCTATAAAATTAAGTTCTGTTAACCCTTCCACATTGGAAAAGGGAAGGCCACCTAAACTGCCTGAGAATCATTGATTCCTGACTAAGAGATAGGAGTAGTGTCCAGGACAGTGGACTGACTTTCCTATCTAATGGAATTGAGAGTCAGGTTGATTTGTTGTTCTTAACTGTTACTCCAGTACAGGAGTATCTAACCTCTTCTTGTTTTGTGCTATTGACTCGTACTTCAGTTTTTCACTCTTTTAGAAGAATCATGACTCCATTCCAGCAGTGATGCATATCAAGCTTTTAATGTTGTGAAGAGTCTTGAGCTCCTTAGAATGAATGAGCTGTTAGGGAAAAGATGACTGGATTATTCTTCTGCTTGTGTGTAACTTTAAGAACCTGAGGGAACCAAGCTGTCAGCTATATTTATTTGAAATCTGTAGCAAGAGGTTTGAATATTTTATACTGTAGCTGTATATGTATTTACATATCTGAAACTATCAAGGAGTTACTAGTATTTTGTTGCTATTCATGGGAATTTCTAGGTGTTTTGGGAGTTAAAGGCAGACTCCTCTCATTCCCATTTCAGAAACTTCTTGGAGACTAAAATAATGAATTCTAACAAATAATGAAATGCAGAATTTTCAATAAGGCTGCTTCTTGCGTCAGACCAGCATTTTTATGCAAAACGCCATAGCCAGTTTATATTAAAGTGATTTTTTAAAATTATTTTTATATTTTTGGCACTGTCTTCAGAAGGAAACCAGTGAATCTCAAGTGTTGCTGTAGAATAAAATAGTGTCAGCCACAAATAACTTTTTTTATTTTAAATAAAAAAGATTATCCACTTTTTGTTTGGCAATTTAACCTGTCAGTATCTTTTTTTTTTTTTTCCCTTTTTTTTTAAATTCTGTTTCTAGGTGACATATCTGCAGGTGATAAATCCAAGAAAGGTGTGAAGCGAAGGAGAATTACAGAAGATAGTGGTGAAACAGCAAAAAGGAGATCTGCCAGAGTCCGGAACACCAAGTGTAAAAAAGAGGAGAAGGTTGACTTTCAAGAGCTGTTGGTGAAATTCCTTCCTTCCAGGTACTGTACAGCAATAACTTTAATTATGAGAGTATCAAGAGCTAAGTAGAGGAAGCTGTTTGGGGTTTTGTTTGATTGATATGCCCCAGCCTTAAAACCACTAGACACATGTTATTTTTTGAAGCAGATGTGATGCATTGTCTTCTCATAAATTTAATAACACTGGTTTTAGTGAAAATTACTAAAACCTAATTGAAAAATAAGAAAGCTTTGTTAATGTGAAACTGAATTAGAGGACAATGCAGGTGTCAAAATGGAGAAGATAAACAAACAAGGTAATCTTGGTTGACAAAATTTGGGAACTGAATGTAAATCTCTGAATTTGCTTCAGCTAATGTACTTTCGCTGTTAAAATATGCATAATGTGCCATGTTTAGGTTTCACTTAATAGTGAAGGAAGGAATGAGGATTTTGTTGATATCATGGGTCTTGCTCCCCTTTCACACAGATTAAGGAAATTGGATCCAGAGGAGGAGGAGGACCCTTTCAATAACTATGAGGTGCAGTCAGAGATCAAAGAGGAGAATTTCCAACATGTTGGACCACATAGAATGTCATTTGATTCTACAACATTTATGGAATCTGGTAAGGATTTCATTGTAACTCCCACTCTTTCTCTGTTGTTGCTTCCATACTGTATGCTTTATATTCTGTATTTTCTTAAATCTAGAAGATATAGAAGTATATGTTATTCTAAATAGTATAATTTTATGGCATAGAAATATCTCCGTAACAGGTGTGGTTTGGTTTTTTTTTCCTAAAGTCTTGGGGACTGCTTAATTACTGTGTGCAAGAGCTCTGTGTGGAGTTTCCCATTTAAAGAGACTGGAATACAATAACTTAATTCTGCATGTATGCAGCACAGGGGAACTGCTGCAAGATTAGTGTGTAAAAACACTGCTGAAACTTACCTGTTTCAAGTTATGGTCTGCCTTGACCTTAAACACATATGGCTTTGTGTTTATCTGCTTTCTAGAAAAACAGGATGTTCATGAATTCCTTCTGGATAACCTGAACAATGGTGGGATCTTGGAGCTGATGATGAGATATCTAAAAGTCATCAGCCAAAAGTTCCTAGTGAAGTGGCCTCCTGGCTTGTGTGAGGTGGTCCTTAGTATCTATAATAGCTGGAGAAAGCATAGTAGTAGTCTTCCTAATCCATTACTGAGGGACTCAAGTAATCAGCATATCAAGGTAATGAAACTTTTTTTTTTTTTCATACTTTTATTTGCTGCAGTGTTGCCCTCTGCGTACCAAAAGCACCTAACTGAAATCCTGTGATTAGCCGCAGGTTTTGCTTAGCTTTGTCTGGGTTGCTGCTTGTCCTAGCTGTTGCAGCTTTCATGAGCTGTGATATCCTGCAGCTTGCATAACTGTTTGTTCCTTAGCTCCTGAACATATCTGGGTGATGCTATATGCCAGTATACCCTATAATAATAATAATGTGTGTGTTTGTTAATATATGCACACACACATGCATATAGGCGTAATATAAATACTATAGATGTAACTATATTTTACTCCTTTACTCTATTGCTCTTTCTTCCCTCCCTTGCTTCTGATATGATACAAAGTTTTGTTTTGTCATCAGATGAGTAGAGAGGCTGCTCTGTTCACACTGGCTGAGGGTCAGCATTTCTGCTCTAAATAGAGTAAATGCAGTTTAGTTTTAAAATAACCTGCAATTTACAGAAAAACCAACCAAACCAAAACTAGCTCCACCCTCCCCAGCATCACCATTACCTTCATAAATCTGTAGATTTCACAAATGCAAATAGAAAAAATGGTAAGTTCATTAAATTGTTAAACCAGCTTAGTGACACAAGATGGTACTTCTTGATTTATAAAACCAGTACTGATACTTCTTGTCCGCTGAGCCTGCTTATGTTATCTTTTCAGTGTTAGCAATGTGTATTCGCTTGGAAAGTTATTTGCCTTTGGTATGACTGAGTTTGAAGTATTTTTTTCAGATCAACAGTGTTTCTACATTTTGCAAATGAAAAATGAGTACTGAAAACTGTGTTCCATTGACTTAGTTTACAAAAGTATCGCTATGTAGCAAATGTTAAATTTTTATACGTCCTGTGACTTTTGTATTTCTATATATTTTCCATATATATACATACCCTTTTTTAAACAAATGTAAATATATTTATAAGTGTATTCCCTTGGTTCTCGTTATGACTGCATAACTGCTCACTTGTGTGCAAAATTTAAAAATTCAAGACTTTGTAGCTGTACTCTTAAAAATCATTGTCCTCATGCTTGTCTGTTCTCCTTCATCCTTGAATTTATTTTAAACTTGATCTGCAAGCTATCCTGAATGTAATAAATTTGGGGTTTTAGGGTTGTAAAGGGCTATTCTGGTAACGTGTATGGACCTTTGAACCTTTTCACAAGTGCCTGGTTTTTACAGCTGGACCTGTAGCCCTTATTCTTAAGAATTTAATCAGAAAATAGTATATTCTTCACTGCACAAAACTACCTGGCAGAGATCCATGGTGATGTGATTTTTAATATACTCCTGAACTTTATCCAGCAAGCATTAATAAGCTGATAAGACTAGAGCACATACTCAGTCTCATGGAGATAAATACTGAAAAAATTATAGGATATAGGCTTTTTAGTTCTCAAATATCAGTACTTCTACTGTATTTTGGAAACATGCTTTTAGCAAGCTTTAGCAATTTAATATAGTTTTATTTCAGCCAGATACAAAAATCAGGATGTCACTTTTTTCCAACGTCAGGCAATGCTGTTCTACCTTCTTTTATGAGCTGAGATTTTTTTTTTTTAATGCTCCTTCTATGTATTGGGGTTTTTTTTTACATGTTGGTCTGTAAATGCTATTATGCACCTTTAGACAGAGGAAGAAGTAGTTACAGCTGGGAACAGAAATCCCAAGAAGACAAGTTGAAGGTTTTCTTTGAAGTACCTTGCAAATTTAGTGGGGTTTTTTTTATTCTTCTTTTAATGTATTCCTGTATACTCTTTTTTTGATATCTCTATATTTTTTTTCTGAAGGATATGATGTTGATGAGCCTTTCTTGCATGGAACTGCAGTTAGATCAGTGGCTACTGACAAAAGGGAAGAGCTCTACAGGTGAGAACTGGATGTTACTTTCTTCAGACTCTAAAAGCACTCAAGGTATATGAGGAAATATTTCCAGGAATTCATTGGATTTTAGAGCTATTTTTTCTTAATGAATATCTTTCAGATCTGTATTTTATTGTTCTATCAATTGTTTCCCTTAAAGTAGATCAGTATTTTTGAAATACTAGTATGTGGGACTCTTTTCATTGGATGCTAGTAAGTTTATGAGAAAATGTAATTAATTGATTTGCAGTTTCTCCACGGAATTGCCCTGCTGCCTCTGTGAATGGAAAGTTTGGTCCTGACTTTCCCGGAACTCACTTCTTGGGAGACCTGTTGCAGCTGTCATTTGCATCCTCACAGCGAGATTTATTTGAGGAAGGCTGGATGGAGTTTGTCACTCGGGTGTATTGGCTGAAAGCTCGCTTTCTAGCACTGCAGGTTTGTTTTACTTTTGATTTAACAAATAAAACTTTTCCCAAATTAAAATCAGTGTTGTGGAGAGATGCTATGGCTGATTTGGGAATCTCAGCTCATTTAAGCATGTAGATAAAATCAGCTCAAAACATAGTGATTTCATTTTACTTTTTAATATAATTAACTGTCCCTGAGGGTAGAGGTGGAAATAAAGTAGGAGGTCTCGCATGCTAAGCTAATATTCAGATAGGTTTAATATGTAAGTCTTTGTTTAAATTAGCTCATGCTCAGCTTAAATAAAATATATTTGGACCAAAGTTATTTGGAGTAGTATTATGTAGCTGCAGAACATGGATTTTTTGGGACCCAGACTAGTGGATACTATCAAAGTCCCAGACAGTCCAAAATGCAGCTTTCAACTGAAGCAGACTGTATGTTTAATTACTCTCCCCTCTGCTTCTTCAGGGTAGTATGATTCTTCTTTTGGAGATGTCTAATTTAATATGCAGACTTTGAACCAGAGGGTTTTAAACCTATCACTAAGGGAATAATTTGAAATAAATGTTATTTGATCCCAGACTTTTTTTTCCTTCCAAGCATTGTTTCCTCAGGACATCAAAGAGTTTGTTTATGCATCAATTATGTTTAAGTCAAATGTCAATTAATAATGTCAGTTTCATGAGTGTGAACTAACCAGTTCCTTCCATTTTTATTTTTTGCATCTAAGGATTCCTTTCTAATAAACTTATTTGAGGAAAGATGAGAGTTCCTATATGGCTACTGCCATTTTTTCTTTAGATATACAGAGTTACATTTTGCCTGTGCAGCTTGCATTACTCTCCTGACCACTCAGCTTCAGTATTTACTCCAGTTGGACAGACAGAGTAGAATGCATTCACTGTGCAGAATAGAATAATGTTTCTTGACTCGATGTTTTTACTTGCACAAATGGAAGAGTTATTTCTACTGTTTTACTATTCCATGTTTTTAAAGGAAAGGGATTTTAGTAATCCAAATTAATCTTTCAAATTTATGCAAGCTGAATTATATTTCTCTGATTTTTTTAAAATTTTTTTTTTATTTTTGTTTTTTTTTTAATTTGAGATTGTCAGTTGGATTTGTTTTTTATTTGGGAGGATGTGCAGTAATCACATTGGCAGTGTCTGCATTGAATTTAAACATTTTCTACATGCTTCAGAAACCCTTGCTGCAGACAGAACTCTAGGTTTGTTTGTTTTCCTCTGTACTGTTTCTGCAGGGAGACATGGAACAGGCACTTGAAAACTACGATATCTGCACTGAAATGCTACAGAGCTCCACTACAATGCAAGCTAAAGCTGGCAATGATTGCAACATTGTAATACGGTTACCTAATCTACATGTTGATTCTGTTGTTTCTTTAGAAGAGGTAAGAATTCATTTGCAGGGGTATTCTCCCGACTCCATCCCTCCCAGTTTCAAAGATCATCTATGAATTAGCTCTTTTGTGATGGGAGTTTACCACGTCTGTCGTAGGATTTTTCTAAGAGTGAAAGGACAGGTCCATATTTCAATGATGATGTCAAGGCCATCATCTCCTTTTCAAAAAGACACCTTTTGGATCTGTTGGTCCTGTACAACTTGAGATTGCTTTTATGCAAAATAAAAATATTAGAGCAGCTGCATGTAGATCAGTGTTTTCTTTTCTGTTCTTAAATGTAAGTTTCACGTTTGCTTAAATGAGCTCTTTACTTCCAGCAGTCTTTTCCACAAAACAATTTGTGTACACTTTTAAACGAAGGGATGTCCATACTTCTGTTCTTTCTATTGCTGTTTGGGGGATGAGCTCCAACACAGGAGATGTTTTCTTCACTTTGAAGTCCATCTGATGGATGTATTCTTGCCGTGTAGAAATGCATGATTTTGGGATTTGAAGCAAAAAAGTGTAAAATCATTATAACACTAAAGTCATGTACTATGTATTAAAAATCTGTGGAATGGGCGAAGTGTTACATAGTAGGTGTTTTTTTCCCGGTTTATATTCCTGGATGTAGCTGTAGAGTTCACATAGCTTTACAGCTAAACTGCTAGGAGAAATGTCAGTAGTCAAATATATGTGAACACAAAATGATAGTTGGATTGTGCCATCTGTGATGTTTGCAGATTGAAAAAAACCTAAAATCCCTGGAGAGATGCCAGTCTTTGGAAGAGATCCAGCGACTATATGAGGCAGGGGATTATAATGCAGTGGTGCATCTGCTTCGTCCAACGTTATGCTTTAATGGTTATGGCAGAGCAAAACATCTGGAATTTGTAACATCCATACCAGAGCGACCAGCACAGCTGCTTCTCCTACAGGTTTGTTCTGTTTCTTAAAAAATCTTTTTTAGTAAAGCTTTAGGATTTATTCCTAAAAACCAGAATGAACACATTTCTAGAGTGGGTGTTAATGGTTAACAAGTCTTATTTACAAAACAAAATGTGGAACCAAACCTTTACATGGTCTGAACAGCATAGCTTTATTGACAGCATTAGAAATATGCCAGCTTTTGCTAACTGAGAATGTGGTTAAAGATATAAGATGTCCGAGGCCTACATGAAACGGCCACAAAAATTGTAAATTCAAATAAAATTGAATCAATTGCGGAGACATCTTATGGATGGATTCATGCTATCTGCATCTTCTGTGAATGCTTCTTGCTTTTGCTGATGTTGACTACATGGTGATTTACAACCATTCTGAAACTTAGAAGTTATCTAGCATATGAATGATTTTTGTGATGTAGTGTATCTGTCCTGCATGAATGACAAACTGTTGATAGATACATCCAGTATAATTGATATAGATTTAATCCATTTTCATAGAGTCAAGTAAGTGTACAAATGAGCTCAGCTATAGAAACAATTTGAGCCTCTGGGAAAAAAAAAAAAAGGTTGCACAAAACCAGTCTCATGCTCTTGTAACTGGACTGAACTACAGCCTCCATGCCATCTTGTGACCCAGATTTGGCTGAGTAGAAAGAAGCAGGAGGATGTTGCTATGTGCTTGCCTTACAATTGCTATTTTGTTATTTATGAAGTAATAAAGTGGTAGCACAAGATCATAAAGATCCAAACCCTGTTTTGTAGAGCCTCTATAGAACTGCATATCATTAGAATTTTAGACCTACAGCCATCCCTTTCCTGAATTTCTTTTTCTTGCATCTCTTACTAAAGCAGAAAGATTCAGTGATGATTTTTCTGAAATTTAGATCCTACTTGTATATTTGTCATCCAGGGTCCATGCACCTCCTATTGTCCCTTTTTAATGTCATATTTAAAGGTTTTCTGTTACCGTTCCGTTAAAGTAACCACATTAGCTGTATATAGTGTATTGCTTTGCCCTGCTGTGCATTCATGGTTTAAAATAAACCCTTCATCCTTAGAATAGATTTTTTTCATATTTACGTTCCCTAGGACTCCCTGCTCAAACTGAAAGATTACAAGCAATGCTTTGAACGCTCAGAAGTTGCCTTGAATGAAGCAATTCAGCAGATGATTAATATGACAGCAGCCTCTGCTAAAGAAGAGTGGGTTGCTACGGTAACACAACTGCTCATAGGAATAGATACTTCATTATCATCAGTCAGCAGCATCTTGAAAGACTCTTCTATAACACCAGGCCTTGTTCGATTAACAACCAACCTGATTCAGGTAACTGTTCACTTGCACTAGGAAAGGGGTATTGTGTGCTACAGACCTTCAGACATGATACAGCTGCTGTCCAAATTGCCACCCACTCACAGTGATGTTTTGGGTTGAGCGAAGATCGGGGAAGATGAGCAATACCTTCATAATATTAATTTTCATTTCAGTATGTTAGAGATGCACTGAGCACACCTGTGCTAGCATCAGTGACAGCAGGTACCTTTGAACACCAAGCTGCCTAAAATAATCAAAGAATGGTAGTAAGATAACCCAAGGAACAACACCATATTCTTATGCTGTTTGAAGTAGTGATAATGTGAAGACTAATTGAGCTGACTGGGTGCAGTTTGTAAGTTATGGCACTGATATTGGCTGTATGTGCTTTGGACTAGAAGACAAGATTCTGCAAGCCTTACAAACATGATAGAGTTGCTTGCAAGTGCTGGACAAGCTAAGGGGTTTTCCCAATAAAAACAGAGAGGGTGATGAGAAGAGGGCAGGAAAAAAAGTGATGTGTGGACTGTTTCTAGCATTATGAATACAGCTAGTTTTAGCCTTGTAAAGAAGGTACTTTCAAACCTTAAAACTACTGAATGAATATTTTTCAGTTTAGGTGACAAATGGCAGACTAGAAGCTGCTAATCTACTTACTGTCAAAATTCACTGTGCTTGCAACTCTCAGATCTCCATTTACTTCAGTAAAAGCCAAGGTCCTTCACTACTCACAAAATCCATACTCTCATTGTGTGAAGTTGTATGGCAGTCACTGTGTTATGGAACGTAATGGAATTCTGTAGAACAGAGTATTCACTGTAAGATCCTAAGTGGTTTCTGTAGTAATAATAAGTATGATTCTTTATCTACATAAATACCAACAGAAAAACTGTTGTATGTGTGAAAGAATGTGAAGGAAGTGTAGGACTTCAGGAATTTCTGGCACTGTGGCAATATAATGGGCAGTTGTCTATGAGAAATGGTAGGACAGCAGTTCCATGACACAGCACTGTGTTGCTCAGAATTTATTCAGGTATATCATTTTTATAGCATGTGTTGGGTATTCTAGTTGGTCTTTAACAGTTGTTGTAAGACCTGGTAAAGAATTCAGGAATTCTTTTAACTAAGTTCCTCTTCCTTGCTGGGTTGTACATAAATTTCTTGTACAGCAACAAGGCCTAGTAACACGAAGAATTTATATTGCGTGTTTGCTTACTTCGAACTGTTGTATGTGCTATTAATAGAGAAATGACTAGCTGGAAAATGACGATGCAAGAGGAATGTCAGGGTAGGGGAAATGATCTTCTACCCTTCCCCATACCAGTTCATCGTACTTGTAGGCCTTTTACCGCCACTCACTGTGAAAAGCTGAGACTCGACTTTAGATGATTTCCTTGAGATAAATGCATTACCAACTTTGGGTTGTTTGAAAGGATTCACACCAAACTTTTATTTCATATCACTTTGTCTGTATAACGTCTGTTTCTTTATTAGATCATAGACTGCAGCATGGCAGTCCAGGAAGAACCAAAAGAACCATACGTCTCTTCAGTGCTTCCATGGATTATCCTGCACAGGATCATCCAGCATGAGGAAGATGCTTTTCAATCCCTTTGCTGCCAGCAGCAGCAGCAGAACCAAGGAGAAGAAGGTGAGTTAATTATTCACTTTTACATATGGAGCTGAGCTCTTTACCATGTAGCTCTGGAATATAAATAAGAAAGTGCTTGTTTGTCATCTTATCTTGCTGGCTGAAGGGAATAGAGGAGTATGCAAACATCACTTTCTTATAACCGAGGAAACATCTTTTTGCCAGACGAAGCATTGGCTAGTTGAATTTAACTCAGTTCTGTGTTACTTAAATATTTACCAACTTCTTTCTTCCAGTGAGTCCTGATACCCCTATGTTGCCGTCTTCCCTCATGCTGCTGAACACTGCTCATGAGTATTTGGGAAGAAGATCCTGGTGTTGCAATTCAGATGGTGCTCTTCTCAAGTTCTATGTAAGTGGTAGCATCGTAGAATAATTTAGGTTGGAAGCGACCTCTGAAAGTCATATGGCCAACCCCCATCTCACAGCAGGGAACAACTTCAAAGTTATATTAGATGGTTTATTGCCTTATCTTCACGGTAAAAATACACTTTTAAATCCACTTTCCTTCTCCCAGACAGACACATGAATGTTTTAGTCTGTTTAATCTGAATAGCAAAGGCTTGTTATTCCAGATCCCTGTATGCTTTCTAAACAGGCCGAGCTGCCTCTGTACTATAAACATCTTAAATAAACATCTTAAATGGGAATTAGTAAATCATCTACCTTGCCCTGAAAGAGAAAGCAGTGGAGGTGTTAAGTGATTATTCTGAGTACTTAGGAAAAATGTGGACCTGTATCAGCCACTGATCATGATAAAACTTCAGTTGAATGACTTGAATTTTGTGGTGCTTAGCTTCGGAAGATGCATCTCCCTACTCTTTAAAAAACAGAGGTAATGTTTGAAGCTATTAAAAAATTTTTGGCGCTTATCAACATTCACCCAGATGACTGGTAATATGGTAATTTGGCATTGTTGTATATTCTTTCCTGTGGTAAAGTCAGAGGTTGTTTGGGTTTTGGTTTTGGTAATGAATGTATAAAACTGATTGCAGCTTATGACCTGTGGAAAGGGAATACCTGAATACTGAGTCTGTATCCAGTTTCATCTTCTTTTGTGTCTGGTAGCTCAGCCACACCCCTGCCCTGCTTGCAGCAAAGGTTTACTCTTGATTTAAATGCCAAATTTTATTTTAGATATTCAAATAATATTTTATTTGGTAATAACTCTTAATTTTCAGCTGTCCTCTGAGAATTAAGAATAACAATTCTAAATTCACAACTGTTGAAGGTGAACAATCACCCCAAGTCTACTAGCTAGAGAGAGAGGGAGAGGGAGCATGAGCAATGTCAGGAAAAAACCCAGACAAAACAGAACATCTCATCTTTCCTGCTTCTCTCTCAAATGTCTTGCTGGAAGGTCAGCAGTCTGTGTGGGTGGAGCATGCTTCCTGCCTCAATATTCCAGCAATGACCATGGCTTTTGTCCTCCAACCAGGAGGTAAGTTAGGCAGGACAAAAATGGCAAACTTTGGGCAAGAAGTGTGTGCCGTCTCAGCAGTGTGTTCTGGTGGGTGTGCACTTCAGTCTTTCAGGCTTAGCAGAGTTTGCTGTAAGAGCAGATAGCCCTGGTTCCCCACAAGGAGTATGATGCCAGAAAGTAACCAAGTCATAGCATGGAGAATGAGCCAGTTAATTCCCCACAAATGAGTACCAAATATCTTAATTGGAAAAATGCTGTTGAAGTAATGGCCAGTAATGTTATATAGCTCCTCTTCCTAAGAGAGACCAGTTTTCTTGTATACCATGCCTTTATTTCCTCAGAGTTATAATATTTGAGAAGGATTTTGCAGTTAAGTAGATTTAACACTCATAATTGATGGTATTAGAAACAGAATTCTACTCAATTATGCATAGGTGAGACAGACATGACACGACAATGCAAACTTTTGTTTCCTCCCATGTGCTGTTAATCAGCCTCGATTATATTCAGGTCTACTTTTCTTTTTTTCTCCAGTCCAATAACACAAGGATAAAAAGGATTTAAAATAATGGCCTGAAGGAAGAAATGGAAAGTGAAATACTTAGTGTTGTATGTAGCCACTTTAGGTGTTTTCTTCTGAACAATGCTGAGTTCATCATGAATTCATTCTAAGGTACAGTACTTCTGAAGATATGCAGAATTTAGATACTACTAGAGATAATCCTCTTGTGCTTTGAAGGATAATCTAATCATTCATAGGAAGTAAAAAAGCAGAAAAGACTTTTTTCCAAAGCTTTTGTAAAGCATTGCATAACTTATTTTGTTCATTGTAGGGTTTTTCCTTGGTTTTTATTTTTGTTTTGTTCTCCAGAACACAAATGTTGCTAGCTCAAGATATAGAAAGAACTTGGGTGGAAGTCTTATTTCTGCTGAAAGGGGTGGAGTGATTATCCTTGACATACCTTACCATGTTGTCAAAGATGTTAAATACTAAAACTGATGTAGCAGAGATGTGGAAAGTTGGTAGTAGGGATGTGGATAGCTGTCAGCAAAGCTGAGCAACTCAGTACATGGACTTCTACAGGAGAGGTGCCTGATGACTGGAAGATAGCCCATGCCACTCCAGTCTTCAAAAAGGGCAAGAAGGAGGACCCAGGGAACTACAGGCCAGTTAGTCTCACCTCTGTCCCTGGAAAGGTGATGGAACAACTCATTCTGGGTGTCCTCTCCAAGCAAGTAGATGAAAAGAAGGTCATCAGGAGTACCCAGCACAGATTCACCAAGGGGAAATCATGCCTGACCAATCTGATAGCCTTCTATGATGGCATGACTGGCTGGGTAGATGAGGGGAAAGCGGTGGATGTTGTCTACCTTGACTTCAGCAAGGCTTTTGACACTGTCTCCCATAACATCCTCATAGGGAAGCTCAAGAAGTATGGGTTGGATGAGTGGACAGTGAGGTGGATTGGGAACTGGCTGAACGACAGGGCTCAGAGGGTTCTGATTGGCGGGGCAGAGTCCAGTTGGAGGTTGGTAGCTAGTGGAGTTTCCCAGGGCTCAGTACTCGGCCCAGTCTTGTTCAACTTGTTCATCAATGACCTGGACAAAGGGACAGAGTGTACCATCAGCAAGTTCGCTGATGACACAAAACTGGGAGGAGTGGCTGATACGCCAGAGGGCTGTGCTGCCATTCAGTGGGACCTGGACAGGCTGGAGAGTTGGGCAGAGAGGAACCTGATGAAATTCAACAAGGGCAAGTGCCGAGTGCTGCACCTGGGGAGGTCGAACCCCATGCACCAGTACAGACTGGGGGCTGACCTGCTGGAAAGCAGCTCTGCCGAGAGGGACCTGGGAGTCCTGGTGGACGACAAGCTCACCATGAGCCAGCAGTGTGCCCTTGTTGCCAAGAAGGCCAATGGTATCCTGGGGTGCATTAAGAGGAGTGTGTCCAGCAGGTCGAGGGAGGTTCTCCTCCCCCTCTACTCTGCCCTGGTGAGACCCCACCTGGAGTACTGTGTCCAGTTCTGGGCTCCCCTGTTCAAGAAAGATGAGGAACTCCTAGAAAGAGTCCAGAAGAGAGCAACTAGGATGATAAAGGGGCTCAAACATCTCCCCTATGAGGAAAGGCTGAGGGAGTTGGGCTTGTTCAGCCTGAAGAAGAGAAGACTGAGAGGGGACCTCATTAACACATACAAATATCTTACGGGCAGAAATCATGAGGACAGAACCAGTCTCTTTGCAGTGGTGTCCAGCGACAGGACAAGGGGCAGTGGATACAAACTGAAACATAACAGGTTTCAGTTGAACATGAGGAGGAACTTCTTTACTCTGAGGGTGACGGAGCACTGGAACAGGCTGCCCAGGGGGGTTGTGGAGTCTCCTTCTCTGGAGATATTCAAAGCCCGCCTGGATGGAGTCCTGTGTAACATGCTCTAGGAGAACCTGCTTTAGCAGGGGGGTTGGACTAGATGATCTCACGAGGTCTCTTCCAACCCTTGCGATTCTGTGATTCTTTTTTTACCCAAAATACTATAACTGTTGCTTCCAGAGGAAGCTTTGAAATGTTTTAAACTTGTATAAAACAAAATTAAATTTTTAAGGACATTTTTCTGTCATCAGAGACTGTGAGACCAAGTTTCAAGTAGTTGTGACCTTTAAGTGAGAGAATGTGGGTATAGTCTTCGTTTTTAAATATATGTTGAAGGGTGATTTTTTTTTTCTCAGAAGGACAAGAAGTCAAGAATAATGCGAATTTATGTTCAGTAATCAAAATGATATTCAAATGTCTTAATTGTGAGAACTCTTATGTTAAAGAAAAATTAAGAATAGTGAATGTAAGAAGAACAGCACACCTAACTATTAGAATAAAAAGTTATGTCCTCTGGAAGTCAGTTTTCTAAAAGCTGGCAAGTAATAGAAATGATTTCTTGAGTGTTGATATAAAATTGAAAATAAACCTGAGAACAGTTTATTTCCTGTCATAATTCCCATTGTTCTGTGGACTTATCTCACTGAGAAGAATAATTGCTTTCTTCTGATTTTTCTTCTCTCTTTTGCTTCTTGCGCTAGTATTTTATTTTGTTCCTAAGATTTGAAAGTAGGAATAGCAAGAGGTCTGATAGTACTGTACATCATTCACAAGCTGAAAAAACCAGTACTGTTACTTCTTTAAAATTTGTGCTAAAATAACCCAGTGGAGATTCCATATGAATCCTGTCTTAGTGATTCTAAATTCACTTCACAGAATTTGTCAAGTGTTACGTAAAGTTTGCACGCTTTTGGTATAGGTAAATACTATTTAACACATAAAAAGATTATATTTAACTGTCAGCCAGGAAAATTCAGTTTTGAATTTTGCAGTTAAACTTGGTTATTTGTTTCTTCCAAATCACAAGAGTAAAGATTTGCAGGCCATCGTCTGTCCTCAGTTATGCATTTGGAATGCTGCTGATTGCTCACAGACTTTGTGGTGTTACCTGGATTTGGTCCTGAAGCTGTGATGTATTTAGTTGTTCTGCTGTTGAGAAATTTGACTTATTTGATTATACCTGCCTTGATTTTTATATTGCAGATTGAATAAAAAGTAATTCTGTTGTTTTCATGTTATTAACTATATATGACTTGAAATATATGTATGCAGTTCATCTATTGAACAAAGATATTGAGAATGAAGTTCCTTCAGTCCTGCCTTCCCTGTGTCTGAAGGCTGTTCTTTGCTCTGTTGTTCAGATGGGTGTATAAGAAGATCTAACATGCTCCAGAAATGGGTGTCTGGGCAGTGATGCAGTAGGATTATTAGATGAAAGGAGTTAGCTACCCCTTGTTGACCTTTTTAATATTACTCCTTGAGGTCTATTTGTTACATGAGAAAAGAAATTGAGGGAAAATATTTCTGTGTATATTGCTGTTACCTCACTTTAATCTTAGCTTGGAAACTGAGGTGCAGTCAGCTTTCACTGTCCTGGCAGTCTGGGATAGCCTGGCTGTTGGCAAAACCCAGATAATACCGTGGTGTTCAGTGGGCAGTCCTCTACTGGGATATTTCAGCGGCACTTTACAGATTCAGCTTGACTTTATTGAGGTTTATTACCTTCAGCCAAGAGAAAATAATGATTAGTTCTGCATAGAGCTACTCAGGAATCTCTTAATTCCCCTTCTCAGCACTCCCTGGAGCTTATTTGCCACAGCTCAGTGCCAGACCCCATCTACCTCTACATTTGAGCAGCAGCATGTCCAGGGCAGTAATTTAGACAGCTAGGAAGGATGGCGTGGTGAGCCTGAGGGGTTCTGCAGGAGTCTGCTCACACTGGTAGGGCTGGAGCTAATGAACAGTTTTTGAACTGAGGCTGATTCAGTGTAGGACTATTAGATTATCTCTGCTTCATACTCTCCTCTATCTCCCTGGTATTAGGAGCATAATGCTGATACACCTGAGTTGCCTCTGTATGGATTTGCCTCTGGCCCAGAGGGCTTACCTAGCTCAGGCACTGTGCTTCATGAAAATAGATAGCCTGTTTCCAGACTCGAGCTTGTCCTCAGATGCAGTGCTCCTAAGTGGTGAATCTAAATTGTGTCTGTATGGTGTGCCTGTATCTACAATGTGGGGAGCCTGAAAGTATGCGCTGTGAACCTGGATAAACCACAGATAATTGAGACCTGTGAATGTATATACAGCTAGATCTTTGCAAATGTCATCAGGTACTTTGAACAAAATCTTCAATTTTCAGTCACAGAATTTCCCCGTTCTTAAACTAAGATATAATATGGTATTATTCAGCACAAGTATTTAGTTTTCAGAGACAAGAGGGTGTTGGGAGGGTAAGGAAAGATAAATAAATAAATAAAAAATAAAAAGATAAATAAAAAGATAAAATGGGATTAATTATTTGAAGAAAATCCAGCTTCAAGAATGTTAAACAAAAGTGTGCTTTATACACTAGTATTAAACGATCACCTTCTATAGGTGAACTGTCTGCTCAAGTACATTGTATTGCTTGTGGCTGAAGGTGGTGTGCAAGAGAAGATATTAATATGTAGTTAAGTCTTTTAGCAATAATCAAAGTCTGAATTATTAAGAACAATTCTGGGTTACTGCTAAGAATTTAAAAGCTGAATAAGAATACAGGAGATTGTTTTGAACACGTCAAGGGGGAGCTCTGTTACCAGTGTTAGATGTGATTTTGTTTGCAGCAGTAGGAATATCGTGCTTTTGTTACAGTATCCCGTGATGCTTACATCTTCCTTTCAACTTTATCTATGCTTTTTGTAAACTTCATATGTTGTTCACAAATTCTTACAGGCAAAGTAGTAGAAATAAGGTGTCTGCTGTGACTCAAAAATTTCATTGAAATGCCTTCTAAGAATTGTCTTTACTCTTATTTTTCAGGGTTTTGGCTCTTAATAAATGGTACTGTGTTCTTAGCACAGATGTTTTAAGCAGAAGAGAATTAACATCTTATAGTTAATCCTGGCACTTACAGATGAGCTTCTTACATGTAGAATGACAGAATTCTGCTTTGTGGTGATGTGGAGTGTTTGTAATGTCAGGAAAGCCAATCATGATGCATAAATAATCGAGTTTACAATCTTAGATGTTGAACAATGCTAAATGGTGATAAACGGGCAGATGTACTGTAAAAGTAATATGATGAGCTTTTATACAAATTGCAAATAAGTGAATCTTTTGCATTTTCAATTTATGACTGCAAAATTTCAGTCGAGGAAACTCCTAAGTTAACCAGTGTGTTGAGGAATGGGTGTGGCTGGTTTGGAGAAGTCAGATGTTACTAAAAAGAATAAATTAAAGTTGATGCCTTCTGTCAGAGGAAAAATGTTGAAGGAAATTATTTATTTACTACTCTCCTGGTAGTATACAGCTTCCTAAAACTTTAGAGGCAAAGGACAGTGGAGAATACCCTACGATCTCCCAAATGATGATTACAGTAGAAGCATTTATCTTCTACCGCCTCAAATGAGTTTTTACTCATTTACTTTAACATCTGTTAGACATAACAGATGTGCTCTGATACTGGGGACACACACACAACATATTGCTGTTGGATGTGTAAGATACTATGTCTGTAATTTCTACTTAACACATTTAATTTTTTAATTTAAATTTCATAGTGGGACATGTTAGAATTGATTCTTAGACCTCAGTGATTAAGTGTTGGGTTTGGTTTGGATTTGTTTTGTTTTTTTGTTTTCTGGTTTGTTTTTTTTTTATAAAGATCCAGAATCCTACTACACAGATTATTCTTGGTGACCATGTTTCTGTTGACTTTGAATGTCTTCCTGGAATGTGTTCTTTTTTGGTTTGCTTTTTAAGGAAGCTTAGTGAAAATTTTCAAAGAATTACCTTTTCTCTCTTGGCATTCAGTTGCAGTTTTCTTCAATAATGTTTTAGAGTGATACCATCTTCTAAAGTATGTTACTGATGGGTACTTTTTCCTGTAATGTTGAAGTTAAAGATAGCAACTTGCTACAGTGTTTAGTCATTTGGGATCAATCCAGCTGCTTTCCTTGGTCTGTAGCCATCTGTATAATACTATTCATACTGTGCAATTCTGCGTCCCTTTTAGCTAGATTTTCATTAGCTGTCCCTTCTTTTTCTGCTAAGTCCTCTCCATCCCCCTTTTTCCATGCAGAGGAAATTGATGTTTGTGCATTAGGGCAGAAATTCTTCTGTGCCTTTTCCTTATTCATAGGGTTGACAAACTGTAGTGTTTATATTCACAGAAGCAACTTGGTCTGTAGTGGAAAACTTTGAATGATCTTAGGTCTGAAACATTAAGCTGATATCTAATCTCATTGATGGAAGACGAGTTCATGAATTAACTTAGGAAGAAAAATAAAAGCGCTTTATTGCAGTTACAGTGCCATTGAAATTACTTGTGTGAGACTAGTTTACAGAAATATGGGTAATATTTTGTTGTAACTGGGGAAAAATACATGTAGTTCCTTAATGTCATTTTCATCATCAGCCTTCAACTAGGTAATGCAATCTTCAGCTTGCACATGACTTCTTCATTGATATTTGTGGTGTTGTAGGTTCAGGTACTACAAAAGGAACTCGCAGCATCCACTTCTGAAGATACTCATCCATACAAAGAAGAGCTGGAAACAGCCTTGGAACAGTGTTTTTATTGTTTATATGGTTTCCCTAGCAAAAAAAGCAAAGCAAGGTACCTAGAAGAACATTCAGTACAGCAGGTAAGATATATATTATTTCATTTCAGGGGAATATCCTGAAGTCATGAAAGATACACCGTTGTTTGGGTTTAATGCACCTTAATATATTTTAGAGGAAGATTGCTTTTATTTCCCTATAAAATTATGTATTTTACATATTGTAGAAAATAAATTTTAAAAAAATATAGATGGTCAGATATTTGAAATTAAATGCTAGTATAGCCTTATTCACAGTAGTCTGCCATTTTGAAACCATTGACAAATCAATTTTATTGAGCTATGACTTTCCTGTTTTCAACAGAGAAGAAGTTCGAGTTTGAGGAAAATTAGGAAAAAAAGTCAGCTTGAGAGAAGAAAACTTTAGCAGCCAACCTTGCAGTTTATGAATGTGAAAAATGTCACTGTTAAAAATTATGCAAGTAAATCATAGCTTATATTGAAATCTATGATGGTAAATATCGGGTAGCTGTTTGAGAAATACATGAAATTCGGGAGAACAACAACTACAGACTGCCTTGGGAAGAGGGTTAGTATTGTAGTAGTAAAGAAGGGACAGAGAAAGCAAGTCAGTGATCCTCTGCCTTGAGGATCATTGATGTTGTTCAAAAACCTCAGATAATTTTTTCATTTACCAAATGCAAGTGATCATAGAATTATAAATGAAAACCAGTTTCATACAAGTAAAACAATTGTCTGGCTCCTTTGAACAGACCTTTTTAAATATACAAATACTGCTATGTTGTTACTCATTGAATATTTGTGAATTCTGTCTCTTAAACTTCCCTGTTAGAAAATTAAGATAATGAGAAAATGGGAATAACTAAAAAAAAAAGGAAGTATAAGGAGATTGCCCTCTGCTCCCCCTCCCTCCCCCCCCCCCCCCCCCCCCCCCCAATCTATTACATTTGGGCAATTCTGGATGAAAGAGATCTTATTGAAAACTTTCACAAATTGATTTTTAATAATATGACTTCCCTGTTTTCAGTACAGAAGCAAAATTGACTGTAAGGAATCAGATGAGCAGTAAAAGGAGAAAAACTTATTCTAGCAGAAGAAAACTGTAAATTTTTTAAAGTCTTGTTTTTGCTGTTTTCAAGAAAGAAAAGTGAAGGGAAAATGAGGAATAAATACTGAAAGTACCTTTCTGTAGAGCATTTGAAGATTTTTGAGTGTCAGAATTTTGTCTGATTCCCATTTCATTTACTGTTCTTACCCGAGTTTGAAATTGAAGGTCTAGAGCTTTTCCCCTCCACATGTTGTGTGATCTCAGTGTCACTCAGGATGTTTGCAATTGATTCTCGCTTATGATCAACTTTTCTGAGCAACTCTTGCAAGCAAGTAGATTTTTCAGTGACATACACTGTTACAGCCCCGTACGGTAATCTTCTAAATCATTGAGGAGTATGCTATATTTGTGAGCAGCATAAATTAACGGTGCCTTCAGTTGTTCTGTTCTTGGGAGGTTTAATTTGTTTCCGGCTAGAGTAATACATGTATTCTTATGAACTAGAAAAGCCATGGAAACTCATCTTTAGTAGACTTTTGAATTTTTGCATTTGAGATAATTTTTTTCCTCTCTCATCTACCTCCATCTTCAGGTTGATCTAACATGGGAAGATGCTTTGTTCATGTTTGAATATTTTAAGCCTAAAACTCTTCCAGAATTTGATAGTTACAAAACCAGTACTGTGTCTGCTGATTTGGCCAACCTTTTGAAGAAGACTGCTACAATTGTTCCTCGAACAGACAAGCCTATGCTGAGCCTAGATACTGTATCTGCCTATATTGAAGGAACATGCAGCAAGGTATAATTAACTGTTTTTAAAAAAATATTGAAAAGAGTAAAAATGTATTGTTGTTTTTATGTTGACGTTGAGATAGTTAGGGGAATGATTTATTCCATGATGTTGGATTTCCTCAAGGTAATTACATTTAAATGAAATAAGAATGACACCACCAAAACTTCTAGTTTTGGAATGGCAAGATGTAATACTGATTAATATGGAGTCAGTATGAAACGTTCATTAGTGTTTGTATCTATGGAATACTTTCACTGTCTTCATTTTTAATACCTTAATATTCTGTGATGAAAAGGCTACTTTCACTACAAGGAAGAAGCAAGTGTGCAGCTTGTTTAATGTGAACATTTTATTTAAAATGAACCTTTACTTTGTTTTTATTTTCAGGCACCATCTCTCCCAGATGGTGCGGACTATTCTCCACCAGTGGTGACTGAGTTGTACTATCTTCTGGCAGACTATCATTTCAAGAATAAAGAACAGTCTAAGGCCATTAAATTTTACATGCACGACATTTGTATTTGTCCAAACAGGTCAGTATTTTTGAATCCTGCTGCACATCATTCATGCTGCTCACTTTTTTCAGTAAAAAAAAAAAAAGAGCAGACAACAGAAGGTACTTATTTTGGTTTCAGGAGTTAAAAAACCACCAAACTAAAAACCCATGTGCAATCAGTTATCATATGTTGATTGCATAATTAAGGGTATCTCTAAAACAACCCAACAGACAAAACAAAAAACAGAACCTAGTGTTAAATATTTGATTGTTTTGAAATTAAAACCAAAAAATGAAAGGGGGCAGGGAAGCTAAATTAAAATCAAGAATAACTGGGAAGGGCAAGAACCAAATCAGTGTCTCTCTTTTGCACATTTTGTTCTTTGTTTTTGGCATGTTCATACATGACAAGGAATGAAAAATGTCACTTTTAATAGCATAGCTATAGCACAAATGGCATTCTTCAGTGGATTAGCTGTTTAGGCTGACCTCTTTCTCAAAGTACTGATCTTGCTGCTAGAGAACTACTCAAGAGAATACAAGCTCAAGTAAAGTATTTAAGTGATATGTAAACTTAAACACCTTGTTCCTTGATGACTTACAACTTACTGAAATACCACCGAGATTAAGCTCTTTTATCTTAAAAATAAAGCATGTTTTGAATAACAGTCTTCTAGAATTAATTTTAATAATCTTTAAATTTACTGATTAAATATAGGGTTTGCATATTAGATGTTAGCTATAATTTTATTTCTCCTTGAAGTTGATAGATCAGGGTCAGTGACAAAAACCCTAGATAGATTTGAGACAAGAAAACTATTTCTAAATCCAGTCACATAATAGAGACAAAAGGGAAGGTAAAGGCACAGAGCAATTTTACATGTGAAATCTACAGAGGAAATAGCTCTAGTTTAATGTTACTGAATCTTCCAGTCTGGGAACTCTGATTAGCAGATTGCTAATTTTTTGTTTGAAGCCTGATAAAAAATTACCACCCCCTCCCCGTTTTCCTGTATTTTTGATACTCTAAAACCTAAATTCATAAATAAATGAGTGGAATGCATTTTCACTTTAACGTGTGACATTCTGTTGCTCAGAAGATGCTTTATGTGGTAGCATAGCATTTTTACTCCAGTCATATGGGATGTCACTTCTTCAAATGTCTGTATTACAGTTTCCCTTCCATTCCCCTCAGAAATCTGACTATCAAGGTCACTTGACCCAGAAATAGGTTTTCAGGTGAAATCAGCAAGAAATTACAAGCAAAAATGTGAGAACATTATGATTATTTCTTTGGTATTAGAATCATGGTAAGAAAAATTCCAAAACCATTGACCCCAGATGTTAATGTGAGACTATGGAATATGGCAGCAATTCCAGACTGGATTGTCAGTGATCCGATAAACACAGGACTAGATCCTGAACAGTCCCCTCAGTAAGCAATCTTTATTGTTCATCAGAATTTTCCGACATGAATGCATTTTGGTTTTAGTGATTTTTATGTTGGAAGATGATGATGATGATAAAGACCATTAACAGTTCAGCCCAGCAATACAAAATGTAATAATGGCTGTCTGCTGGCCTACAGAAATAAAGGGTGACAATGTTTGGGCAGGACAGCATGGTTATTGAGACAAGAAATCAGTGGGAGTGCTGCCATTAGAAGTATAGATATGCTATTTTTGCATGGCAAATAAACCTTGTTTCATCTGCTTTTCTTGTGTGACAATTACTGGGGACAGTGGTTTATTAGGAAACCATTTTTAATAAAATCAGTATGATTTGGGCTATACAGCCTCTGTTCCACTACAAGGGGAGGAGGAGATGCAGAAATCTGTTTTCAGAGACCATATGATGAAAGGATGAGAAAGTTGCAGATGTAACAAAATTAATCTTATCTGTGCCATTCAGTGTAATGTTTAGGGGGGAAATTGTTCATGTGTTATGTTCTTGCTTGCATAGGTTTGATTCATGGGCTGGCATGGCTCTGGCTCGAGCAAGTCGTATTCAGGACAAGTTGAACTCTAATGAATTGAAAAGTGATGGCCCAATCTGGAAGCACTCTACTCCTGTCTTGAATTGCTTCAAGCGAGCCCTAGAGATTGACAGCTCTAATCTCTCCTTGTGGATAGAATATGGCACCATTTCCTATGCCCTACATTCTTTTGCATCCCGACAACTTAAGCAGTGGAAATCAGAACTCCCTCCTGAAGTTGTGCAGCAGGTGGGATCTAACTGAGCAGTATGGAATTTTAAATAATTTAAGTGATTTTTTTTCTAACATAGTAACTTTTTAAATTAAATATTTACATGCTGTATACCACATATTAGACTGTATAGTTACTTAGTAATATTGGAAATTCTAATATTCATTCATATAAGCTGCTGGTGTCAAGCAGTATTTAAAGGGTTTTTTCCTTTCTTTTTCCTGTGTAAAATTAGTTTGAGCCTGATCTTTGAATTATCTTTTGAAGGTGACACAAAATTATTGTAACCTTCTGGAAAGGGGAATTTTATTTACCTTACTTTTCTGTAAATGTCATACAGTGTTTCCAGGAAAAGGTGAAATACATGCATATTTAAATAGTGAAAAGATCAGGAATTACTCTGATATCTATGTCCATATGTCATCTCTTGTATCTGAAGACGTCCTCCCCCTTTTCTAGGTTTTTGGCCTATTTACTTAAACAAAAGATCAAAATGAGGACATTGATAGAATTTCCATAGAAAAAGTTGTTATAAATTCATTAGCTCTTTACTCATGATGATGATGAAAAACTTAAAGTTATTACGAAGTTTATTGCTAAGCCAAAATGAGCAATTCTAAATACTCTCTGACAGTGATAAAAGTTGCCAGGGGAAATGTATTATCTGTCTTTTTGGACCAGTAAACTCTATTTCTGGTATAACTGTTCTGACTTACAAATATTATGTAGTCCACAGCTGGAGTAGAATGAAAAAAAGAAGTGCTGCTCCTGCGTGTCTGCTGTAATTTATAAAAACTTACAGTGTTTTAACCACAGAGAATGGTATTGGGAGCACCCTTTTTTTTCCAGGAGAACATATTTACAGCAAGGGGATGGGTCTTGCATTTCAGCTCCCTATATAACTGTATTAACATTGCACTTCCCAGAGACATGTACACAGCATTTGAATAAAGACAAGTAAGCATGCATATTAAAGGAGAACAGATGGTTTATTAAATAGTATGTTTGAAATGACAGCTAACAATAGAGTTTTCTTTCTGAGGCCTATTGCATTCAAGAGCTCCAGAACTAACTACTCAGAAAATGAAGTTATTACATTTTATGCCTTTGATCTATCAAAAGTTTGGTCTTACTGTCTTGTGGCCTCTTGGCTATGAGGGATTTGATGAAGAATTCCAGGGATAATGCTGGAGTTAATTCGTATTATCAGATAAAAGGTACAATACAGAGCAGCCCTCTTAAGTTGTGGATTAAGTCAGAATGTTTATTTAGCACTATGTGAATCTTCCTTTTTTCAAGTGAATATATTAAAATGACATAATTTACGAAGAAAAGCTCTGTTATAATAAAAGATAAATTGGAACAATATAATTCTTGGGATATATCTCTTCAGGAATGTGGTTCTTGTACATAAAAACCTTATTATTCTCTTTTTCTTACAAAATATTTAGGAAAGGAAAGGCTATGTTATAGTTGTTGAAGTGCAACAAGTGCTTAGGATGCTGTTATAGCCCAACAATTTAAATTTATAAACTTCTTTTTCAAAGCAAGAAAATTACATTAATGCATATTTTGACCTAGTTTTTTATGTGACTTTATTGGCAGCTAACCTTAATTTATGCTTCTGGTTTTAATTTCTTTGGGGGAAATTCTTTGTGATATTCTTGCCATATTCAGCTCAAAATTAGACACGTTGCAAGCAAGATAAAATACATTTCTTCACAAATTATAGTGGTCTGTAGTGGCTCTAGCAGACTTTAATTGCAGAACAAACCAATTTTTTTCTTTGAAGAGTTAAGATAATTACAGTTCTGAAGAAGTGGTAAAATTACTTTTTTTAGACATGTATATTGATTTATTATTTTTCAGATTTATATTTATATGCGTATTCTTACCCTTCTATCTTACTGTTTTGTTCTGGTTATTAGTGTCAGCAGTTATTGGAATGAACCAAAACCTATCCATAAACACATTTTGTGGGCCATCAGGGTGTATTTGATAACTTAGATATGTTCTGTGTCTTCTAGGTTGAAAATGTTATAAATGATATACCTCGTTTATGCACTTTTTTATGCAAGAATGTATTTTTAGACTTTTTCATCCCAGCCACAGTGAATTCATGTATTCTCAACACTTCACTCGATCACAGATGGAAGAGCGTCGAGACAGTATGTTGGAGACAGCCAAACTGTGTTTTACGTCAGCATCTCGCTGTGAGGGAGATGGCGATGAAGAGGAGTGGCTTATTCACTACATGCTGGGGAAGATTGCAGAGAAGCAGAAACAGCCTCCTGTTGTCTATCTGCTTCATTACAAACAGGCAGGTCATTACTTGCATGAGGAGGCTGCCCGATATCCAAAGAAGATTCACTACCATAATCCACCAGAACTTGCCATGGAAGCGTTGGAGGTAAAAGCAAGTTAAATACGTAGGCTTGAAAACAGTGTTCTATACAGATAACGGAACACCAGTTATTATTAGTTCGTATTATCAGGCATATGTATCTGGTGCTCTGCATCTGGGAACATTTACAAGACTAACTTGGAGAATAAAACTGAGCCTGTTATTCAGGTTGGTTTTGCTTTAAAGACAGTTTATGTATACAGTCTTAGTATTGGACAGACAGACAGAAATTCCACTTCTGGGTTTTGCTGCACACAGTTCATTAGTCAGTTTTTATCAAAATCAGATGTGGATAGGGTTTACAAGCATCTCATACCTGTGAAAGCATGAGTACATGCATGAGTTGGAATAGTAGTCTTAACCTTTGCTTTCACTGTGTTGTCTGGTAAGAATAGTGGATCTAGAACATGCCCTGTGGTGACTTGCTTCCAAGGAAACCAGATCTGCTTTCGTTGTATTCCATAGGTTGCAGATAAAATATTTTTACTGTTCAGATCTTGTAATGTAGAAGCAACTTTCAAAGGCAGGAAAGTCCTATTCAGGTAAGTTTAGGTAACAGATGGCTGTCTTTAACTCCTGCAATTTCTACAGAGAAGAGACTATTTGTAATAGATTGTAGAGCTATGAATTCTGTACTGACCAAATGGACTTTGGTGTTTTCTAGGTATATTTTCGACTTCATGCCTCTATTTTGAAACTTGTGGGGAAACCAGACTCCGGAGTAGATGCAGAAATACTAGTTAGTTTCATGAAAGAAGCTTCTGAGGGACCATTTGCCAGGGGTGAGGAGAAGAACACCCCAAAAGTTGCAGAAAAGTGAGTGCTAATTTTCAGGAGTATCCTCTGAAAGCATACTTATAAACTACTGTATAATAAACTATTAAAATTAAGCTGATTGAAATACAAACAAAACAAAGCTATCAGAATTAATATTAATATTTACAGGGTTTGGGTGTCATGAGCAGTAAGATTATATGCTACTCTGAGATCTTCTCAATAATTGGTACAGTGTAGATGGGAAGGGAACAAAATAGAACAATTTTGATCTTCTGATCCATTTTGAAGCCACTGTTTTTATTTATTAATTTTTTTATCAACTGTTAAAAAATACAAAAGCAAATGGCCTATATTTTAAAGGATAAGAGACTTTAGTCCTCATAATTTGTCTCACTAACAACTACAAAATAAAAAGAATGTTTTGCTCTTGATCAGTGACAAGGGAGGAACATAACCTGTAAATATATTAACCTATAAAAATCCATCATTTTTAATTTGTTAGTAAGATTTGATTACTGTATTGGAAATGTTGTAAGAAGAGGTAGTCTTGTTTTGTTCTTTGTATATGTCCCTAGTACATTAACACTTCATTTTTTTTAATTGCGCCCCCCCCCCCACAAAGGGAAAAAGCTTGCATGATTGATGAAGACTCTCACTCTTCAGCCGGAACAGTGCCAGGCCCTGGGACTTCCCTCCCCTCATCCTCCGGTCCAGGTCTGACATCCCCACCTTACACAGCCACTCCAGTTGACCACGATTACGTCAAATGTAAAAAACCCCGTCAGCAGGCAACGCCGGACGGTACAGTCCCTGTTCTCAATAATGGCAGCACAGGGAGGTGCTCTAATCATGGGGGGTTTGACCAGGAATGATCAAACTGCTCATTTCAAGGAGGGTGATGGGTCTGTGGTAACACGGGCAATATTGAAGCTCATTATCTTTATAAATTCAGTGCCTTAAATAGAATCAATGTACAGTCAGAGCTTTAAATACAAAATTCAGAGTTGTCACCTGCCACCATTGGCACCTGTCACTTAGTCAAAACAGGAATGTCGATAGGAGGAGTATGTAGCCAACTGAATTTTCAGAGGATTTTTTTTTTTTTTTTTTTTTTCCCCTCCAGAGCTAAATGTCTGTCTGAGCTTATTAGGAAAGATGTGGGTTCAGTCTTTTAGAAGACTGGACACTGTTTCAGTGCCTATGTGAAGTGACAGGTGAAAACTTGAACTGTGGCTGAAACAAGACAAATTGTTAAAAAGGCAAAAAAAACCAGTATTATCCTTTTTTGAAGGAGGCAGGTGGCAACTATTTTGAATATAGTGTGTATCAGCACGAAGTGATTTGCATGACAGTCCAGTAGACTTCATCTTTTAATTTTTCTTTATCATTTACAATGACTGGTTAGCAGCTCATCTCTGTAGAATATAAAGTGATATAATAAATAATTGGCTTATAAATGCAGAAGACGGGGTGGTATCACAGTGTTACTGAAGATTTTGCAATATACATATGTAGCAGAAGTTAAGTTACTATTTAAGTAACCTGACATTATTATTTGGCTAGGAATTTTATTCTGATTCTGCTCTTCTGGCCATTTGTTTATCCATCTGGATCTCTGAGTATCAGCACTCAAGAAGGAGTAAAATATCTGCAATGTATAGTTTAGTGTTGGCAGAAGGTGGCAGGGCTCACAGAAATGCTCTGCTTGCTGTGAATTTATTTCTGGAAGGTGGGCTGCTTCCTATTGTCATTTTCTGAAGAATGGTAATTTGTAAATAACTTTGTTGACATAGTTTTGAAACAAATGTTCATATGCCTGGGAACTCTGCAAGGTGAATCCTTTTCCCCAATAATTAACACTTGGTGAAACTGACAGAAGATCCTTCATCTCTTTCACTAAATTGAATAGAGAAATGTTAATTTTATTCATGCTTACATTTCAATCAGGAGTAATTCACTGGACTCTTGATATCATGTGTAGTGTGTTAGTGTGAATGGCTTGTGTAGTGATCAGGTTCTTCTATTAGCCTTTTGATGTCATTTGACCTGGCAAACATGGAGGGGAGTGAATATTTCCTAAATAATACTCCCTGTGAGAAGCAGTTCTGTCTAAGACTACATCTGCTTAGGTCCTGGACTGTTGAAATGTTCTCAGGAGATACGTAAGTTAGATAAAAACTCCAATATGTGTCATTAGTACATTCATTCAAAGTAAGATATTATGGACTGTGGCATGCTAATTGCCTGATGGGAGCAAAGTTGGCTGCTAAGCAAAGCCTGAACGTGCAAGCTCAGGAACATCTACCTCTGCCAGGGCTGAAGCAGCAATTCTTGGATCTGCTAGCTTAGCCTAGCTAGGACTAAGCTTTGCTGCTGTCACAGCAGTTCAAAATGTCAGCTGCTGAAAAAAGTGGACTTAGGGTGATCTTTAGGAAGGCTGTGTGTAACCATGACAAGTAGTATTGCAAAGTACTACATCATTCATAATGTTTTGTAGTTGCTGGCACAACTGAACTCTGGATACAGCATATTGAAAAGCCCCAGGAAACTGAAATATTTGCCTTGGGGCTGTTACAGAGGGAAGGAGAGCTAACAGGCAAGCAATGCTCAGAAGTCTTCCACTTTTATATTATTACATATACTGTGCTCCTCTGCATACATTTGCATTTTACTTGTATTAAAATACATACTTCTGAAGTAAAATGCTCTTGACATCTTAACACATAATCACATCACTGAAGAAAACCGGTGCCTGCATTTCCATTGTACCATTCCTAAAAATAGCAAGAAAATATCCATCATTTGACTACTCTTTTTAGATATTTTTTTTTACCATTTTGACAGCAAACAAAACTTGTCTATATTGCTCACAGAATGAATAATTTGGCCTAAATTCAGCCTAGATATTTATTCTTTCTGAGACCTGACAATTCTCTTATTTACTCTTACTCTTGTATCTATATTGTTGATCATGTAGGACATAAACAAAATAAGAGCATTATACAGAGTCTAACCTACAAAGTTCTCTTCATATCTTTTGACCATTTTTGTGTGTGCTACGCTTCAAGAAAACATGAGCTGTGAGGAAAGAGAAAAGGAATTGGGATGTTTTGTCTAGGGAGGGGAGGGCTAAGGGGGGACATGACAGCAGTGTAACCGAATAGTGTCCAAGGCTGTACAAAGAGTTAGAGGCAAAACCCCAGGATTTCTGTGTCCATGGGAGACAGAACAGACAATGTTAGACTTAAATTGCATTTTCAATCTGGACATTATAAAATAGTGTTAGAGTAGTATTGCGAAATACTATTTAGCAAAAAAAAGTGAAACACTACAATATGTTCCTGGGGATATTGTAACACTGCTAACTTTAGCCCTGGAAGTCTTTAAAACATGGCAATACAGCCATCTGCCAGGAATGATGGAGATGTAATTTATCCTGATGGAAAAAGGAATGGACTAGAGGAACTTTTGCGGTTCCTTCTAAGCCCTATTTTTTCTATTAATTTAATGTTGTTTGGGGGGGCCTGGGAATTTGTTTGGGGTTTTTTGTTTCGTTTTTAATAAGAGATCCAACAGTGTGCCTTGTAGTGCAGCAAATAGTCTCATTGCAAGCAGGAGAGAATTATTGTACAGCCAGACATCTTTTCTTGAAATATTGAGACTCTGATCTTCAAGCGTTCATCTGTAGATAGGTAAAGTTGTCAGGGCAGACTTACTTCAGATATATTCTATTTAAATATGTCATTATAGTTCTGTAGCTCTCCAGATGTTTTACTGGTGGAAAGAGAAGACCAGGATATGCAGAAATCATTGTTGAAATCACAAGTTGAAAGCATTGAAAAGTTTTATCCAGTGAATGCTGGTGATACTAGTTTTAAGTCATATATTTAATGGAAATGGGAGAAAGGAACCAGTAAATACAGCTTGTAAAGTAACTAAACTTCTTTTTCCTCATGGCAGCTGCTAGCATATATCTCCTTCAAGGAGACAGAAGTATTGCTGAGTGGCAGCTGTTATTTGCTGGCTGACTAGCTGCTGTCATGTGTGTAAAGTAGGCAGCTTCCTTTCTCTTTTCTTGTCCTTCCATTCAGCAACATCTTTTCCTGCCTTCTGTTAATCCTGTCTTTCCTGTCATCACCCCTGCCTGTTGCTGTTTTATAACCCTCCAAAATGAAAACTTGTATTTCATAGTAGAAGTCTGAGGTTTAGACCCTATTTTCCAAAAGCAAAGTAGGAAACAAGAAAAAATGGGAACTCAGCAAGGACCAAGACAATCGTTACCTGGTATATCACCATATTTACACAGATAAATGGCCAGTGTTATATACCAAAACGGACATGCTCATTGTCATCTTTTATACAGGCTGGATGTATGTAGTCATTAAATAATCACAGTACAGGCTTCAAGGAGTTTAAATTTACCTCAATTTTGTGCTAAGCATTAAAGTTAGTGCAGAAAGCAGTAGAACTATTAAATTAGAAAAATCTGAATGAGAAATCTGTTTCCCAAAAAGTGGACTGGGAGGTTGTTGTGAGGTCTTTTTTTTTTTCATGTACTATGGCTTTTATGTGTTGATATTCAATTCCATATTATTGTGGTGGTATGCAGATGATGTATTTAGTATCCATTGCTATTGCAGTGTTAAAATGTCTTATTGTTTAAGTCTCCATCCATGTCATGTAGTACGTTATACGTAGTTAGACGTAATCGTCCTTTTTTGTGTTTGTCTTTGCCTAATTGCTTTTGCAACCAATATTGCCCGTGCTGCCTCTAACCTTTATACAAATCTCTGTTCCCCAGGCATTCTCTTCCTGCTTTTACCTGTCACGGCTTGCTTTTAATAATTGGCAAAACCTGCATGATAAACTCACCGGGAAAGGCTACTTGCTTCATGCTGTGGGAGAAGTCTCACTTCATAGTTTGTTGGTCTGTAATTCTGCAAGTGTTATGAAGGTGCACAGTTTTTTTGTAAATGGGGGTTCTCAACATCCTGATGAGACAAAGGTGATCTCTGAGAAACATTTTGCACCAGGTTGTCACTCTTGCCAAACTAAATAAGCTTCTATGATGGAGTGGATATTTATTTGCATAAAAAGAACGTCCACATTGCATTTTGGAGCATTAAAATCTTACCCTTCAAAACTCTCTCTCCAGCAGTTTAAAATGCAGTCTTTCTGTCTGCAGTACATATTCTTTTCTGGCACATGGTACTGGATGTTCAGGGGCTACATACTGGACTACATGAATAATTAATCAGATCCAGTTTATTGCAATATGCTCCATTTTTACCTTTCCCCAATTTAACCTCTCTCTGATTAGTAAAAGTATCACACTGACATTTAGTGTGAGATGATGTAAAAAGGATTTGGCTAAATAAATGGAACATTGATGAGATACTCTGTTGCTCTGCACTTGAAGACAGAAGAACAGCAATATAGGACTGCAAGTTACTGAATCAGTGTTCAGTGCAGCCAGACAAAGCATGGACTCTCATCTTTGACTCATGTTATGAGAGAACTCCCTTTAAACATTCAGAGGACTTGCTGTCCTCAAGAAATTAATCTGCTCCCATGCAAATCTCAGCAATTCTTTTGTTTTTAATGATGTGCAAGTGCCTTTTGATACAGAGCTGAATGTTGTCTTCTGTTATGGGTGGAATCTGTTTGAAGAATAAGAATTGTGTGATACGTCATGTTTCTGACTACAGACCAATAAAGATGCTCATACATACAACTAAAGAGAAGAGGGGAGATACAGTGCTAGGCAGGCAGGACAAAGAGAGTCTGTACATCCACAGCCTGTGAACAACCCACCTTTATTGCATGAGATAAGATTATTTTTTTAATAATATATAGTTAGTTATTCATAAGCTCTGAACTGTGCAGCAGGATTTTTCTTTACTGTAAATTGAGTTAGCATATGTTATAGCTCTTTAGAAAAGCTTTCTGTGCCACTCATTTCTGATTTTTGACTTGTAGCTGATTGTTTATCACATTTCAGATATCTTCTTGTAATAACTGGGCATACATTTTTCCTTCAGACATTTAAGACAGAAAAAGTTACTATTCAGAAAAAGTGAGCTATACCCTAGTGGCTCTCTGAGCCTGTTACCTACCCCCACATGCAGGTGTTTCAGAGGTCTTCTCCCTCCTCCTTATAATTTCCGAAAAGTGTAAAAGGACGGAGGGCAGACAACAGGATTACTGAGCTGCATAGTAATTAATTGACAAAGGTGGAATACCTCATTCATACTGGCACCATGAAGCTGTACTTCAGCTCCCCTGAGAATAAATTATGTAAGCTTGTACCATGAGAGTTGTTACCTGGTCAGCATACTTAGCAGTGAGAGCTCTGTCATTAGGATTGTATGTCTGCTAGTTCAGGTCACTTACACTTTAACACATCACTGTCTCTCTGCTTCCCTCATTCAGCCCTGTGAGTGGACACAGTTTAGGTAATGAGGCTTACAGCGTGTATGGGAGAATGCTGGTACAGGGAAATGGCTAGTGAAGTACTGAGCCTTTTTTTCCTGTTGCGTTTTTAAATTAAATACTCGTTTAGATTCCCCAAAGTGTAACACAGCTTTTTACTGTAGGTTTGCAGGTGTTACACCTGAATGCTAATGGAGCAAAGTGACAAAGGCTTTTTCTGGTATGGAGGAATAGCGTGGTATAGGGAAGTGTGGAAGTCAACCCAATAAACCTATTTAATTCAGGATAAGATTAATCTTACAAAGCTCTTAAGCATAGAATTAAGTCAAGTAGACTACAGATCTTCCTCTAATATCTAAGACAGATATGTTTCAGTAATGATAGCTATGTAGTTATCCAAGTAACTGGCAGGATTTCGCTATGATACAATAAAGCTCTTGGCAGTACAGATGAACATACAAGTTCTTTTTTCCCAATGACATCTTCCCAATAATGATTAATAGTTTTTTACTAATATCTTGGAAAGTCAACAAGATTCTTCCTTTTGCTCTTTATTCTGTCCAGAGCTGCTCTTTTTCACCCGTTGACAGAGTAGGTGATACAGTCTGACATAGAAATCACTGAAATACCACAAGCTGAATACATTATGACAAATGAGTTTAAAAAATACATAGGTTTTTTCTCAAGTGCCATTTCCTTAATCTTTTAATAAACATTAAATGCTTAACTTTATATCAAATAGAGATTTCAGTTTGTCAGGCTGTTCGAAATCTTCTGAAAATTTAGGATTGATGCAACGAAGTAATGAAAGAGAGGATATGGTGTCAGGACATATTTTTAGTAGGAGTTTTCTTGCAGTTGTTTTTGCACAATTTAGTAGACCTTCTTCCCTTCCCTTCTTTTCCACTTCAGATAATAATTTTGGGACATTAATACCCAGTTGTATTTTTATCTTAGCTTTTGAAATAATAGGAAACTTTACAGGAAGGGACCTCAAAAGAATATTTAGTCCTTGATTTATTATTTGCTTATAACCGCGGGATCACTTCAGCTTTTTTGAAAAGCTTGCCTTACTGCTATTGGCAGATGTGGGAACTAAGAAAATACCTTAGGTAAAACTAGTGATTTTTTTAAACTCTTAAGTTACACTGAGTTGCATTAACTTGTCTTTAATTATAGCAGAAATTATTAAAAAGCACTGCTGTTCTCCTTGGATTTGTATCTTGCAAGAGGAAAGGTATCAGTAGCAGTTGGGAATTTGGAATTAATTCTTGTGTCTCTCAGACCACAGTGGTCTTTGGCATGTAGGTTGCGTAACACTAATGGCTGTCTCAACTACAGTCAACTCTTACCAGATAAAGGAAAAGCTTTATAACACAATGGATGTAAAAATATATGCTATGTGTCTGTCTAGTGTATATATATAAGATATATTTCTGAGTAAGGCTAGAAGAGCATAGTACTTTCATGTATGAAAAATATGTAGATTTTTTTTAAAAAAGCAGAGTTACGGTATGACTTCCTGCAATTGCCGTGAGTTCTGCGTTACATAGTGCGGCATTTAGATATTGATGGAGTTTTTTATTATTTTAAGGTACATCTTGGGCAACCTAACAAATGATAGCTATTTGTCTACCTGTCTTTGAAAACCTCCAGTTATTCCATAGGTTCTTTATGCAATTTTTTAACTGCATGTAACAGTTAAAATAGAGATTAGGGAAAAAAAAAAGCAGTTTTCTTGCTGCAATTAAATCCTATTGCCTCTTGCTCTGTACTTAGTGAATATGAAGAGCAATTATTGTATTTTTATTTTGGTTACTTGTATGTATTTGGAAATTCTCCCTCATCTTTTTGAAGATAAATAAGTCCAATTCTCCCATTGTTTTTCTTATATGCCATCTCATTAATGTCTCATCATTTTTTCTTTGTATTTTTTTTTAAAAGACTCTCATATATTTTTTCTGTGAAGTTACTGATTATACATTCAAGTGTGATAGTTTGCTGAATTGCTTTTACAATAGCAATGCATTTTGGCCATTTCTGGTTTGAGAATCACTAATTCTTTACAGGCACATGCGAATATACAAGCATACTTTCTACGACTGATGTTGTTGTCTCTTAGGTGCTTGTATACAGATTTATTATTTATGCTTAAATAATTCTGTGGAAAATGAAAGCCGGCTGGCTAATAGGCTTGGCCTTTTATCCTTTGTAAAGAGAGGTACTACACTGTGTTTTCCATTCCCTGGAACTTTACCCATCCTCTGTGACTTCTGATGAGAAATTAATACTAACAACTGGTGGCTGCAGCTAATTTCTGAAATACTCCAGTGTTTTTCGTCAGGCCCACTTAGTTTGAAAGCATCTACCACATTCAAGAAGTATCTAATATAATAGGAAGTTTTCTCAATAGTACTCTTCCTCTGTTTTTCAGTGATTAAGGAGACCAATTTTAATGTCATTAATTTTTTATATAGTTAACGTATTGAAGGAAAAGGAGAGTGTATATACCTATACCTACACTCATTTTAGTAGAAATTTCAAATCAAAATAGCTAGCTAATTGTAAGGAGGTATTTGCATTTGTTCCCCATACGGAAAAGCTTCCCTGTCATGCATACTTTTGAAATAGAACATGCTAAATCATTGCCTGTCTTTGCATGCTGACAAGTTAGTGCAATTTCCTAGTGATCAGATGTCACTCTTGCATATTGGTTTAGCAGTTCTTGATTTACATTCTAATGCCTCATCTGTCATAACCGACGCATCAGAACTGACCTCCAGGCTTATGGCAACATTTGGAAATTCGCAATTTTTTTTTCGTCCCTTGAAGAGTAATTCAGCCGCTTTGCCACAGATGCAGAAACTTCCTTTAAAAAAAAAAATCAAGGGGTCTACTGTAAATGTTTATCCTGAAGCCAACTGGGATTTCAATAGTATCCATTTGTACCACAGAAGGTTATTAAAGCTTTATAAATGAGTCATTTAAAGCTTGACTGACCTCTCTTCAGAATATTTCTCTTCACATTCTGTATAATTATATTCTTTCTGTATAAAGCTTGTCATCATGAACCAACTATATAACTTCCAATTAGGAGGCAAATACTGTTCCCCCATTCTTTTTCAAGATACATTTTTGTTAAGATCTGTTCACTGAAAGGGAAGGTTTTCTTTGTGTGGTAGTGAAAAGCCTATGCAGTGCATCAAATTTGGTTTAAATTTGTTGGAATTCTAATAAGCAGAACCTGATCTGCAAGCTGAAGGTCTGCAGAGAGATTTATCTTGATAAAATAAATTCATAGGAGGCCCTTAAGCTCTCTCCTGAACAAGTGCAATTCAGATGGAACAGAAGAAATTTAATTAAATTATCAGCTCATCTCAAAGCAAGGGCTTTTGCTTTTTAATTTTTCTTTCTTGATCTGATCAAGAAAATTAATGAATAAGAATGCAGTGGAACTACCTAGACAATGGATGTAACAATGCCTCTTGGTTAAGCTATTCCTGTATCTTAAGCAGAAACTGGAAGTTAATCTTTCGGGCTACAGATGTAGAGAGAATTGCCTGTATTGGAATTTTGTGTTGGACACTGAATTACGTTGGCACAGTATTACAGAAAAATGCCAATTTCCCATCGTAGTGGGAATATGCAAGCATCTTTCTGTTGGAGATACTAAGCTGCATTTTTTAGTCATGCAGGGTTGCCTCTGATAACCATTGATATAGACAAACTTGGGTTGTATCAGGCAAATTTCAGACATGGGTGGAAGGTTTTCACTGCCTGTTCATTCTGAGGTGTGAATTTTATCCCCCGTGATAAAGGCAAGATCCCATACAACTTTTCCTGTGCAGTAACAGCCATCAGCAGATTAACAACTTAGTTGTGACTGTAATGTAGTCAGCAGCCAACGTACACTATTCCACTCTGTCAAGGCAAAGTCACTTCTATTCTTCTGTCTAATCCCGTGAAGTCCAAGAGTTTTCCTGTCTATCTTAGACCTAGTTCTTTGATGGATTGTTTATCTGCTGTATCGAATCACCTTTCAGAACATTTGGTGAACAGCATCTAACACCTGCAGGATAGATGGCGTCAGTGATCACTCCTGTAAGTCTGCCCTCTAATGGTACTGATTTTTCTGTCCTTCATGAGTAATTTTTACTGGTATTGTTGTTCATGGTTTTCTCTTATTAATTGAGCTTTGCATGTGTCAGCCTCAAAATTATACTGGGTGGTTTTCAAGGTAAAAGACACAGTAAACCCAGGAAATTTTATAGAACTATACTAGCTGAAATATTGCATCCTCAGCCTAACTGCTTATCAAAGTTGAGCAGCATTGCTTTTGAATCAAATTCCAGGATTATATTCTAGGAAGAAATGTGGTGAGGCAGGGAGATCTCTATTATGTTAGTGTTAAATAATACCTAGTGGAAGAGGACTGGGGTTTTAATTTCTTAGCACAAAAAGGTGAGATGAAAATGATAAGTTGAAGTAGAAAACTTAAAATAAATATCTTTTAGACAGCAGAATTGCTGGTTGTTAAGGATCCTGTATTGCTCTTGTAAGAGGTTTGCAGAGTGGCTGCAGTTTTATGTTGCTGTTGCCAAGATGCAAGTACCAGCTTGATGGTTATGAAATAGTGCATTCCTTCTCTATCTCTTTTGCAGAGAGGAGTCAGGATAGCACTGCAGCAGTGCTGTCCGATTCCAGTTCCACGCAGGATATGTTTACTGAGCCTGCCAGTTCTCAAGACAGCCTGAGGAAGACTTACACAGAGAAAAGGATTTCTACTACCTGTGCTGATACACTCATGCCCAGCAAAGAGACCCTGGGATCTACAGAGGAAAAGAGTATGCCCAATTTAATAGATAATGTCAGCTGGTATAGTCTCATTAAAATGTTTCTTCTGGCTTGCAGAAGCACTGAAATGCTGCACTGTGACTGAGAATTTTAATTAGGTGTTATTGCTGCATGTATGTGTGTAGCTTAAAATTGGAACCGTGCTTTGCTTATGTGGCCATCATCCCAAAAAATAATGATAAACTACTGTCTGTGGTGGCCCTTTGACTGGCTTGCCTTCTTTTAAGTTAATAATAACTCTTCAATTTTCCAAATCTCTAAATAATTTAAGGAGTAGTTATTTGAAGGTAATCTTAAACAAAACTTTTTTATTTTCTCCAGGTATAGATGCCCTTTTTGTTCTGGCCCAGTAGCAGCTTGATATTCAGTACATAGAAGAATACAAGTAGTGGAATTAAATGTTTTGTTCTATTGGATATTTTATTTCAGGGGAGAAGTGGAATTGCTCTCTACTAAACTTTTCCATATATAATAGTACTAAGTGTTCTGTATTCCACTGGAAAAATTGTTTCAAAATCCATTAGCTGGAATTTCCCTTTGTCTGACATTTGTACAGTTGCATGCGGCAGTAGATAGAGAGGCTGGACTTCAGTACGGAAAGACAAACAAGACCAGTGTATAAGTTTGTCCACCTTTCCAGATTGTGGAACCAGAATGTTTTGCTTTATTGATATTTATTAGAAAAAATGTTGTATTTTTCCATAAAGCTATCTGTAGAGTCAAATTATAATGGATACATAGATTGTCCAAGCAAATTTTGAAAAATTTCTGTTCTGGAAAACGTGTGGCTCAAAGTTCAGCCTTATCAGAGAAAAAGTTAAGGAGCAGCTTCATACTTGAGGATGAAGTATACTTTAGTATATTTCTAGCCTGCTAGGAGATAAAATCTAATGTAAGAGGCTTTTTATCCTAGCAAAGACAAGGACACAGTAAAATTCCATGACTAAAAATCAAAGTTTAAAAAAATAATCTGCATGTAGCATGCGTGTTTTCAGCAATAATGACTATCTAACAGGAAACGTGGAAGCACCCACTGTGCAGATGTTTTCTGAAATAAGACTTGGTATCCTTCAAGAAAAGATGGGTTAATTGAACTATGAGCAACTAGGTTAATCACAAAAATACTTGGATGGAACTGTAGGTCCCACATTATCCAGAAGGCCAGGTTAGCTCCTGCTAATCATTCTGTATGAGACTAAATTGTATTCTGGAATTGTGGTGTTCTAGATAGAATGTTAAGACTAATACATTTCACTTGGCAGGATGGTTTTAATTTTCTGTTCCTTCCTCCTTTCTTTGCAATAAAATTTTACTGAGTTTACACTTTTATTTTGTCATATCCCCTTCTTCCCCCATCTTCAACAGTATTTAAAACCCTGCATAGTGTATGGTGTGCTGAATTCTTACTCAGGGAAAAACCCAAATGGAGAGATCAGTGTGTGGCTCTGTTTATTAATGAGCTGAAGATTACTTATTCATTAAACTTCAGGAACAGTCATAATTTTTTCAGGAACCACTCAATAATTCTGTCTGTGCTTTAAGGAAGAAAAGGGTTACCATTTGTTGTATTTAATTTTTGTCATTTTGTATATTTCATTTGCCATTTCATAATTTTCATTGTCACTTTTGTCTTCTCTTAATGTTCCAGTTGCAGGAAAGTCAGAAGAGCTGCTGGAGAGCTCAGAATCCTACCATCCTGCTGAGCCGACTGGCCAAAAAATTCTGGTGGATCCTCAGTCTGCTTCTGGCAATCCCATCAAAGCTGCAATCCCCCCACCCTTGCAGTGGGACTGCAAAAAGAAAGCTGAACCTTGTGGAGATGTATCTGAATTTCCTCATGGTCTTCCAGCAGACCTTGAGGAACAGCGGAAGTTCCTGACAGAGCAGTGTATTGCCTCCTTCTGTTTGTGTCTCAGCCGCTTTCCCCAGCACTACAAGAGCCTCTACAGGTTGGCGTACCTGTACACATACAGCAAAACACACAAGGTGAGCAGACCACTGATACAGCAGCTGACTAGCTGTGTCTGTTGCTGAGTAAACAAACTATATTGTCATTTGTACTAATTCCAAAGTCTCAGTGTTAAAATACAGCAAATAAGTTTGTTTAATGCAGTTTGGATTGGAACTGTGCTTTGGGAAGTCTTCAGCTCCTGGATTGTCTGATTCATGTGTGTGAGGCCAGCTGAGTTGAAAGTTTCTTTTTTTATTACTGAACTAAACAATTTTTTGTCATTCAGTAGAGAATTACCTTTTAGATATGTCACATAAATTAGGATGTCCTTGTAAAAATGACAGCAATTACTTATTTTACTGATTAAGTGTATTGAAAAGTGACTTGGAAGCAGATATTCATCAGTATTGATGTAAATACATTGGCGTGACACGGATAGATTTTCTGGGTATCTTGGGTCTTTGTAGAATGAAAGTTTTCCTACTGTCAGAGCATAAAGGTCATCTTGAGTAAAACAAAATTATTTCCTGTTTAGAAATCAGTGAGTGAAAGTCAGTCAGATCCTACTGCTCGTGAGCCTGTGACTTTGGATTAAACAGGAATAACAATGTCTTGGTGACTGTAATAGTATCAGTTCCTATTTGAGGTGAGGGCAAAATAACTTGCTTCCTCCAGCATGACCCTTGCATGTTCTTCATAATAAAATTAATTTCAAAAGCCTTCTGCTATGGATTATCATTGGTTTGGTTTTAAAATTATGTCATTCTTTATTTTACTTCTGCATACTTCTGTTATTATATTTTGTCTTTCTGAAGTATCAGTTAGTAAAAAGTGAGTATGAATAGTAGGTTGAAATTATCAGAGTTATTTCACTAATTGTCATAATTAAGGTTTGAAGTCCCAGGTTTGGTATTTGGAAGTCCTGTGTTATGTCATATGCTGCATTGCATGGCTTCCTGAATTCTCTTCCCCACCAGTACTGAAGCTTGTGTGAATAATATGGAAGGGTAGGTAATGGAAACAAATCATACCCCTTGCCTCATAGTAGAAAGCATATCAACAGTACTGCTGTGAATTGAGCAGTAGCATGTCTTACAAGTCTACTGAAAGGTGATGAATATTCCATTTGGCTGTAGAGTGATTATCCAGAAAAATATTACCATTTTTTAAAAGATAGCTTGTTTTGAAAACATTCTTATGCTGTTTGTATGTGACAGTTGTTAATTTTTCCACGGAGCTAATCATTAATAGGAGCCATAGATTCCTGCAATCTGTCATTACTGTTGCTGACAAATGATTTTGTATCAACATTCAAAAAAAGGTTGCCTGTTTTCAATTTATTGGTTCAAATAGCATGTCCTTGCCTGAGGAACTACGTACAAAATACTTTCTTCTTTTTTTTTTTCCTGGTGAAGCTTCTCTTTTGCTTTTTATATCTCCCTCCCTGTATTAATATCAACTTAGTGACTTGTAATGTTTTTTCTGCATGAAGTACACGTTGTCTAAATCTGTCTCTTCTTGGAACTCAGAAAAACTGAATCCTGCCTGTTTGAGCCTAGTAGTTACCAGGTTGGCTTCAGCTAGCGTTGTTGGGGTTTACTGTCCTCTTTTATTACTTCTCTGCATAACAAACAACTACTGAACACTGCAAAAAAAAAATAATCTTCCTAGTGATATATGTATACGACATACTTTCATGAGGTTGTAATTTTCTTTCTTTGATGATTCGTTCACATTCTTTTGTAGAGCAGTGTGAAATGTCTGTGTTTTAATGGTACACTAGTATATCTTTAGTGGGAGTTACACTCCTGAACAAACTTAAAATACAAAATGCATCTATGCATTTTCAGCAATAATTGCAGTAAGAAATATGCTTAAATATATTGTTGATAAGCCTGATTTAAAAAGTGAGATAAATTACATCAGGTTGAGTTTCTGTGGGGACAGAGTGGATTACTGGTAAATTTTAGAAAGCTGAAATTAATTTTTAAATGCATATAACCATCTTGGAAGATTCAGCATTTAAGTACCAGTGCCAGGAATTTGTATGAAGAATTTAGACTGATGGCCAAAATTCATGGTTGGCTGGGAAAGGGGAGGATTGGCAGGTCTCCACGGTGCATAGAAAAACAAGTTTTCCATATGCAATCTGTTTTCTCCTGTTTTACAGTATTACCGGTTTTGCTGTTGTGAGATTAGTAAAAATAGTTGTTGAGTGCTTTTTTTAACATCCTTTTCAAAATCTTTCAACATTTTGTTTGGCTATGTGTTCTGGGTTTTTTCACCCCTGCAAAATCCTGCTTACTATTTAGAGGCTATTTCTCTTTGTTTTATTCTGTTGTCAGAGCAAATTTGTACATAGCTGTTTTTTGTGGAATAAATGTGCAGGAAAGTAAGGATGAATTTTCAGGAGTTACTTCATTGCCACTTTGGGTAGTAGTTTTAGTTTCCCATTCACCTTGTCTGTGTCTTGAAGTCAAGTCAAGTCTTCATCCTTTGTGATTTTTACCTTCAAAATGAGTGTTGGCACCGTTTGGAAGGAGACAATAGGATTTGGCAAGATGCTGTTTGTCAGTATAACTAAAAGGTGTTGTGAAAAGTATTTGCCTTATGGTCCTTACGGGACAGTATGTAGAACTGGTGTGATACTCTGCAACCAGCAGATTGTCAAGAAATAAAAATATTTACTTATATGTGATTTCTTATCTCAAAAAAAAAATACTCTTTAAATCCCAGATGATTTTGTTCGTATGACTTAGGTTTTTTAAGTTTGTATCTTCTATTATGTCCAACAGAGCCCTTAATGGGGAAATTAATGTCAGGTATAACATAATGTCAGTAGCATGACAATTTAGTCAAACCAAGCATAATACATGCATGTAAAAATTACAAGATTATAATATGTAGGTTTAATATATACTTGGAGACAGGCATAATGTGTAAGCATATAATAGATGTAAGCATTTCAAGTAGCAACAGTTTGGTAATAACAGTTCATTGAAAAGGCTGCCCTTCAAGGTCAATAGTCTTTTTATTTTGCTTTGATGCAGTAGCACTAGGGGGGGTTTTTTTGAGACAAAGCCTTCCAACAGACTATAAAAGAAAACAGAGGGAAGGATTAAGGTGTAGTAGGATGCTTTTTACACCTCTCAGCAACATTTCATGGAGTTTCCAACTTAGGTAAAGGTGGCTTGAGTTATGGGGTATCCATCTCAGGTGACTCAGGTTTCCACTTGGTTGACCATAAGAGATTTTCTTTTTCCACTTTAACAATGCTGGTAAACTTTTTTGCAAGTTATTGTATCCTGTCAGTCATCTTGTCTTTGAATCTTGGGGTGATGAAGATGTGGGAGGCAACAGCTGAACTGGAAAGAGTACTTCATAATTGCCCTGAGTCAGACAGCTAAATCCGGCATTTCAGACTGGCAAGCAGTGTGCCAAGGAGAATAAATCCTTTTTTGCTATGTCCTGGATCCCTTTACCCACTCCTAATAATTTCATCAGCTAAAAAATAAGCAGAGCAGACTCTGAAATCTAATGAGTTGAGACCTGCTCAGGCGTATTTACTGGGAATAACTGATCATGCTGATTTAAGGAGAAGGGTAGTGGAAAATCTGTAACTACATCTTTTATTCCTATTAGTTTTGATTGTGTGAAGTTACCGTGTAATTGCCCCATTTGTCTGAATGATCATTTTTCCTCCTAGCTAGGTTGCTGTCATCATCTTGTTCAATAAAAGCCTGTGAAATATATGTACCAAAGACATGCCTATGGATGGTCAGTATAATGTGCACAGCAGATCACTAGAGCATGATGCTACACTTAATGATCTCTTAACATTTTTATTGTAAAACTTAGATTCAGGAATACATCCATAGCTAAAATTTGTTTAGACTGGGATTTTATATTTAAGCTTTGTGATGGTAGGTTTCTTAAGGGTTTTGTTTTCCTTTAGTTTTTATGTGATAGGTTTAACAGTAAGATTCAGATTGCCACACATTAGGCAATTTTTTAGTTCGTTTTCACACTTGGAATTTACTTATATTTCCAATGACTATGATTGGCATAAAATTAAGCATTTATGTGACTGAATATTAGATGTTATGATAGGCTTATTTTTCTGGATTCTGATTTTATTCAAAACAGGATGACTTTCACAGAAGAGCAGATTTTTGTAGGTTCTTTTCTGTGTTGTATTTTCTTCTGTATGTATTTCAAAGTCTGTTGCAGGCTTAGGTTGATAGGATTACAGAAATAGATATTACAAAAGAAGTACTGTAGGAGAAAGTTAGTATACAGTTAAGTTTACATACTTTGCTTTCTTCAATCTTAATTAAATTTGACACTCAGTGATAATAATGAAATTTATTGGTTTCCCTGACCAGCCATAAAGTACCTTGTGATGTTTATGAATGAACATGCATTTGTTCCATACCAAAAGAAAGCTATCCAAATCCCCTCAACTGTCGTACACTATAATCATGAAGGTCCTGCATAAGTACCTATATCAGCTCTCCGGATGAAGGATTTTTGACATCTGTAAATATCTGGTTAGTTTTTCCAGTGTTCAGCTCTCTTGCACATGAATCCGTAATCAGCATTTTGCTAGAGGGGATGCTCCAATTCTGGTATAATGTTGGAGATTTCTGCGTGATTATTGTCATTAGGACAAAAGCACTTATGATTGAGCAGGGCTTTTACTGTTTCACCAGAGTCTTGTAAAGAAAATAATCTGGAACATGGGATAAGAACTTTAATAATATCTTCTCCTCCCCCCCCCCCCCCCCAAAAAAAAAAAACAAACAACAAACCAAACAAACCATCAACCCTGGAATATACTTCTTGAATGGACATGATTTAATCAAATTTATTTCCAGTGTATTTCCAGCCCCCAGAACACAAATCAGAATTCAACATCCACATTTGTCTCTAGGAACCAAACATCTTCCTCTTTCTTTTATTTGCTCTGTAGTGGAGTTGTCTCTAAAAAAGCCAAGTCTAATACAACTTGAATGCTATTTTCTAATACTGAAATAAAAAAAATGAAGTAAAGCACAACTTCCGTCAGTGAAACCTTACAATTAATAATTGTCCCATCTGTTAGTAATGTTTTGCCTGGAGCCAACAGCTGTCCCTAGTTCTCAGCTACACAAGAGATGTTCATGCATTGAAATCTTAGAGGGGTAGTGCTTTTATGAATTTTTGATTGATCATTTCATTTCCTACCAGTGCTTTCTTCTTAACTCACTCAGCGCTATTAACCACATTTAATGACAGACATGGAATTTTCCAGGGAGGTTAAGTGAAATTATATGGAGGGCAATGGCTGGGTAGAGGTAAAAGGCCTGAATTCACCACCCCACTAGAAGGCAGCTGTAGTTTAAGCATAAAGGGTGCCTGGGCACTGGCAGGTATGCCTTGCAGGTAGCTAGCCCTAGGGAAGAGTTGGGGGGCAGCTTCCAGAGTGTGTGTGTGGAGAAATGGGAGGGACTGAGGGGGAGGCAGGGCTGGGGGGCAGTGAGGGGGCTGGCGTGTGGAGGAAGGCTGTGGGATACCCAGGACAGTGAGTTCTACTGTTTTCTGGGAAACTTTCTATTTTTATATATAAATAATTTTATATTGAGCATTAAAATTCAGCTTTTAACAAAAAAAAATTAAAGTGTTTTAAATACACCTATAGTTTAGGTTTCTGTAGTTGATGGGAGATGGAGGGTGGATCTCAATGCAATGAAGACAGGTTTAAAAAAAAAAAAGACAAGAAAGCAAAACCTGATGATACGAGTCTGGATTCAGCAGCTGTAGGGGACTGAGTAGTCTGCTGGGGCTGATCAGTCTGAATGCTTGCTCTGAGAAGCAAGCTGGCTGCTCTCTCCTGAGTGATGTCTTCTCCAAATCACATGCCTCTACAAATACTGTCAGAACAGCAGCTATGTGGAAAATGAGAAATGACAATGCAGGTTAATAAATAAAAGCAAGCGAGTGCTTTGTACGTCCACCTGTGGTGGCTTTTCCATCCCCTGCCTGCAACTCACCTGCCTCATTTTGTCCACAGAACCTGCAGTGGGCCCGTGACGTGCTGCTGGGCAGCGGGATCCCCTGGCAGCAGCTGAAGCACATGCCTGCACAGGGCCTCTTCTGCGAGAGGAACAAGACGAATTTCTTCAACGTAAGTTTATACAGCTGATAAACACACCGGTACTTTCTCAGCTGTCATTTTAACACCTGTTTGTCATTTGAAAGGTTTGCGAAGGGACAGTAATGTGAAATTCAGCAAAGGCACATTAAACAAGTCATGAGCAGCTAAAGGAAAGGCAGAATTGTATTATAGAGATATTTACTGGGATTCTCCTCTCTTGAAGGGAGCCACATTAGAAGGATTATTTCTGATGAGCTTGAAAATGTTTCTCAGTTATGCATCATTTACAATTGATGTTTGAGCCCTCTATAAAAATTCTAATTCTGTTCATCTTAATTATCCCCTTGTTCACTGTTTCTCAACTAGACTTTTGCTTCTCATGACAAAAAAATAGTGCTAGTTTCTCTAAGAAATCTCTGGAGTTGGAAGGAGCTTTATTGTATTCAGCTTTTGTAGCGTGGCTCAGCAGGAAGAGCGTTTCCAAGTCCCACAGTGTAGTAGCAGCACTGTCATACAGACTGTCCCTGTGTCTGTGGTAGCCCACTGGGGTGTCCATGCCTCTCAATGACATGGGACACAGAATACTTCTGAGACTTACTTGAGCATTTATCTATCAAATTCCCTGCTGTGATTGCAACTTAACACATTGCTGTTGTCTTCAGTATCTCCAGCTTTTCTGTGGTATATTACAGGTTTTTGTGCTTTCTGCTCTTCTGTGATAGGATTCTGTAGCTGTTTTGTGGCTTGCAATGTGTGATGAGAACCTGGAGATTTTCTGTTTGTCTTTCTGGACTATGTATCTGTTACATGGTTGCCTGTGATTGCAGTGACAGAATGTTATGCCTCTGATTTCCCACCCAGTGCTTCTGTTCTAATATTTTAATTGTGAAATGTATTCCCATTTTATATCTGTTAACATCTATCTTCATTTTTGCTGTATGTTGTGTTAATTAGCACCTCTGTGCAAACTTCTGTTAAGTATAAGGTAAGTGCTCTTTTCTGATTATAATCCCTCAGATGGGTTGAACAACTAAGGAATACTGACAGTGGTTCAAAACTGTATCATGGATCAGTTTGCAAAAAGAGCTTCTGTGTCATTGCATCTTCTGGATAGAATTTTTGATTAACAAATACCGTCAGCCTGATAGGATATAGACCAAACAGCTGTGACCTGATTGAGGGCTACGTGGCTTTATTCTGGTTATTTCCTTGCGATATCTGCCTGGTTTTCCTACGAGAATCCTGCAGTGTGATTAACTCTTCAAGCTTTGGCTCAGATCCAGATAATGCAAGTATTCTTGTAGAAATTAATGAAATTAATCAACATACTTCAAGTCAAGTGTGAACTTTGCAGGATCAAGGTTGACTTGTTCATCATTGCAGGATTAAGTGTGAAGTGCATTTTACGTTTTCATGTATGAGGAAGATGAGCAGCAGGGAACCGAGCAGTGTGTATGCGGAAGTGCTTCTACTTGAAAATGTGAATTACCACATTAAGAGAGATCAGTGGTTGACCTAAATCACATCTAGTTTTTGAATGCTAATGCTAGATAGTTTAAATTAAAGATAGATTCCATTGTATCCGCATATTGATCTTTTTATACTCAGAAGGATGAGAAGTGCTAGTATAGACAACTGTATAATAATTCTATTTTGTAAATCAACAAAAACTTAATTCCCATAATTTAATATTATTAATTTTCTTTAATAAGAAATTAAATACACTTTGAAATAAAAGCTAACCTTCAACAAAAGGTATATGCTAGCCCAGTGCAATGTATCAGCAATGCCATTAGAGAAGAGAGAAGATGTGTGAAAATGATGTTCTTGAACTTGGGTCTGCCAACAGACAAAGACAATGCTAGTCTAGAATGCTCCACATAGATTGCTGCCTCCAGGCTTGAGACATTTCAGTTTGGGGACTGAATTCCAGGGTGTCTCAGCTATGGTGATAGTATAACTAGCACATGGAGTGCCTCAGACAGCAAAACAACTTGTTGAGGCCTTTGTTGAATCAGTGCTAACATCTTGACTTATGGCAGCTCACATGTAGGTTAGTATTCCCTTTAACAGGTACAGTGTACACTATGAGTTTAGCATGATAAAATATTTTGGTGGTTGCGTTTTCTACCCAGCTATATTTTCAAAATCCTCTTCAAGTAACACTGTGTGGAACATGTGGCAGTAATCCAGTACAGATGACACAGACATAGCACAGTGAGAAAATCCAGATCCAAGAAAGAAAGGGCTACAAATGCCCATGAAAAAAGCTTTTAGTGTCATCTGACGTTCCAGAATGGGACAAACCTAAATCTGTGAACAACTTGGAAAAAAAATCTCTGAACACTGCGTTGACCTTGTCTGGGTTAAACCTCAACTAGTTGTTCTCATGCAAAGCTCCTAGCCAGGCAGTGGGTAAGCAAATGTACTGCACCATCTGGGTCAGTGCTCAGAATACAGACTTGTGTGTCATCCATTGCATACAGATGGCGTTACAGCCCACTGTCCCAGCTAGTGTCTTCACATACAGAGTCGGGTGATAAAACAGAAATTATAGAGCTCTACAAAAGTAAGTAGTTGCATCTAATCTTAGAAACTAAATGGCCAACGTTAAGATTTTTCTAAGCTTATTAATGTTCTCCCAGGTTATTTTCAACAGAAACACTTTGCCTGAAGTGTTTATTTGCTTCCATGAAATGCATTTGGTTTTATTTTTGAGAACTCTGTGGCCTTTAGGATACAAAAGAGTTAAATGAATGTCTTAAGTGGCTTTCTGTAGATACTTTACTATTGAAATACTTTTTTCTTCTGGAGCAAGTAGCACTAGTGTTTTTAATCTCTTGTACAGAAGGTTCAGGGTTGTTGAAATTATAGCTGACTTAGTTTTACAAGTACAAACAACAGTGTGCAAGATAGAAAGCTAGCAGCTCAAAGACAAGTAGGGACTGTGCCAGCCTGCTCCTCCCAAACATTTTATAAATCTTGCATACTCCTATTAGAATTATTTATGAAATGTTTATGACAGCACTGTATGAAAAGAAATAAACCTGGGTAAAGCTGTCTCCTGTTAAATTTTACTGCAGAACTGCTGGTCTGAATCTGTGTGTCACAGTCTGTTGTCTAATTTGTTAGCTGTCACTCAGCTGTGACTGAAATATCTTTGAATTCATTTTTTACTGTCTTCAGCATGAGTAACAAAGGCATGTTCACTTAGCCCTGATTTCTTCTCATTTGACATATTAGAATAATGTCGGGATGCACAGAACTTCCCTTTTTCAGTTCTAAGAAAAAAAAAATGCTTACTGCATTATTGTACCTATTTCTTTCCCAAACAGAAAAGAATGATCCTGGTTTTCTAGGACCAGAGGTTTTTGCACATTCACGGCCCTATTAGTGATGGCAATCATTTTATGAATTAACATTGTAGTTAGACCTACAGGAGTTTTAGCTGTGTTCCTATAAATGAATACCAACTCTTTTTTTGTTTGGCCAGTTACACATTTCTGTATAACCTGCATGAAGAGGTACACTCTAGCTTTTCTCTTCTTTATCTCCATGTGTGTGTAAATATATAGACAGACTTTTGTTTTTTAAGAGGGCTCCAGGATGGTTTCCATAGTAACAAAATTAGAAATTAATTCACCAGGAGAAAAAAAAAATCCCCAAACATGGCTTTATATAGTATAGAGCACTTTTTTTATATATTCAGATTTCATGCCACTGTTAATAAAACAAAGTTAAACTTTGTGCACAGATGACAGGTATTCATGGGTCTGTGGGTGGGTAGTGATTGTGGAAGAAGTGTTTTGATGGTTGAGCTCAGTGTACCAATAACTTCTCCATATGGTTTAATATACAGTATTTGTATTTTCCTGGCTCATCTTCTGTGGTAATAATAATCTGTTGTAATAAAGATCTTGATGTCCATCTTTGGTAACTGTTCCCCACATACGAAAGCTGTGCATACACACAATATACTATAATGCAGACATTAATGTGCATGAAGTCTTGCTGCAAACTGTTAAGGATAATTGTTCTATTTTTAATTCCAAAAGAAATGCAGTATGTTTATTCTCTGCTGTATCTCTGAAGCTCTTCATTCTGTGGCCTGAGTAAGCAAGGTCAAATCAAGGTGGCAGCATCCACTGGGAGCCAGAAGCTGATAGATAGCAGTGATTTCACTTTAATTTGTCATTGTTCATACCAGGTGTAACTGGGCACTGGCAGGAGACCTCTGCTATGCAGAACTGCAAATTCTGGACACTGGGCAGTTGAAGAATAAAGTCTTAAGTTTGGTGCTGCAGGTTGCTAGAGGTAGTTCTTATTACAGCATGGTGATAACCAGTGGGCGCTTTCTCTGTTACTCTCCCTGTTTAGCAGGTTCTTTCCCTAGTTGTGTTTCAGGTTGAGAGTTACCTCTCGTTGTCTTACCAGAAGGTTGAGTCTGAAAAGGAGAGAAAGGTGCAAGAGCTGACTCTGCTTTGGGATTCTGTACAACCAGAGCCATACATGTAAATTTGACATGTAGGAAAGAAAGCTATTATGAAGTCCCTAATATAAAACCATGGAGGAGAAGTTCCTTGGGACTGCTGAGGGGAAAAAAAGGCAACACGCTTCAGCTTTCCTGGAAGCTGGGCAGTTATATCAAGGAAGTTTCATTCTATGCCTTGATTGATACCTTTACTTTGAGATATACATTACTGGACGCTGTCAGAAACATGGCACTGAGTGAGTACATGGGATTTTTCTTTTGATCTGGTATGTGTCTCTCCCAGCTGCTGAAGTGTAACCTCAACATTAATGATTCCTGTGACTTGAATTCAAATGAAACATTAATTACAGCATTTATTGTCTCTGTTAGAGATAACTGGCTATATATCATCTTAGGGAAGAGGGAGATCCATTAGGGTGGTCTGAACCTATTCTAGATGTTTTTTCTGCCCAGTCTTGAGGTGGCTCCTAATGTTGACCTGAAGAACACCCAAATACCATGCAGGGCCAAGGACAGCTCTTCAAGGCTGATCGTGGCAACTTGACTGTAGCCTCAAGTTCACTGTTTCCTACGATGTGCTGGAAAAGCCTGAAACTGGAGGCAACAGAAGACTAAAATCACTTTCCTAGAACTTTCACTGCTCCTCTTTCCTTCCTGTCCTTGGCTGGTGATAGATCTGGGTTACTCTCCTCCTGCTCATAGTTGGTGTGTGTCTTTTCAGTTGGCAAGTGTCCTTCCAGCTCTTAGACATCTGCTATGTGGAACATGAGTCTTCTGAGAAAAATAGTGCCATTTGAATTAGATTGGGGGAAAAGGGAAAGAACTTGGAAGAAAATTACTGTGCATCCATGTGAGTTGCAGTTGTGTCTCAGCGTGGTGAGAGTTTGAGTTTAATCGTGTATGGAGGTTCTAAGAGAATTAATGGTTATGTTTTAGCTTGATCATGATTGGTTGCAACTTTTTGAAAAAATGTTGGTCTTTTTAGTGTTTCTTAACGCTTTATGTGAAAATGAGTAGAAGAGGATGTCAACTCATGTTTTAAAAAAAAAAACTTTAAAAAAATCACAAGTGACATCCCAGAAATTACAAGGGTTTAGTTATTCAATTTTACCCTTCTTGCTTCTGAGTGTTTTGGATGCCATTTCTATGCAACCACAACAGAATGGAAACCATAAAGGAAACATTTTAAAAAAAACCTTTTTTGATTCCAGCAGTTAGATGATGCTTGAAACAAGCTATTAGGCTTAGCACCATTTAATAGGTGGTATACAAAAAAGTGTCTAGAAAAGGTGACCTCTGCCATTAACACTGACCTTCTGCGTAGCTGCATAAAGTAAAACAATAATGATTCCATAATGACAACACGTTAATATAGTCTAATATTTTTATGCTTCTTTTTTTCTTTTTTATGCTTTTGGTAGGCAGATAGGGGCATCTGGTTAGAGGATGGTTAAATCCCTACCTACTTTAACAGACAGAATTGTCTTTAATCTTTTCAGGAGATGGCCATATTGTAGCCATGAAGTATCTGTGTTTTCACTGTGCAGGAAATAGTCCCTGAAAGAGCAAGCTTTCTGCTTTGTAAAAGTGCTGTTCAGTAAATGCAGATTCTTACTGCCAGCTTTCTACTGACTATGAAGTTTTCAGATGTTAAGTAAAAGACAGCCCTGCCACATACTTTTGTCATGTGCTAGGAAGAGCAAGCTACTTTATGAAATGGTTTGACGATGTAGAAACTGGGACTGTCAGCAGCACGCTGGTGTGCTGTTAGGAGGCACTATGCTGCAGGGAGTCTTTGCTGCAGAGGCGCTTGTGGGAGCCGAGGCTGTACGGGTTGTCCAGTACCTCTCCGTAAGAAGAGATAACAGAGACCTTGCTGTTCTGCACTGGGGATAAGTTTGAGCTAACATGCTGCCCGCCTGGCTTCTTTCCTCTGTAATTTTAACAAGTATTTCTTCGCTTTCCCTACGTTCCTGAATAATGTCATTATGAAGCTATTGTTCTTCATCTCTGTGATGAAACCATTTCTGGTGTGGTGAAGGGATACTTGTGTGGAAAGCTGCTGGGGAATAAATAAAAAACCCTCCAGGAGCCCCTTCTGAGCCAAATGGTTATATAGTTCTATGCCTTAATTTGTAAATACAGTTGGCTGTATAAATGGCAGTTATTTTATGGTTACAGTGTAAGCTAAAGTTTGGAAGATTGAAGAGTGAAACCAAATCAGTGCCTTCCCATCCTCTGTTCCTTGTTTTTCTTCCTTTTTGGTCTTTGTTAATTTTCTCAGTTTCCGTTCACTGTATCTTCTGTGGAGTAACACCAAGTCACAGGCGTTGTGCTCCCAGCATCCGTCATTGAATGTCCACTGAGCCACAGGAGAGGGGAATGCGTACTGAAAAAATCATTGTCTCACTTGCCTGCAGATTCAGGAAGGTATATTTGCATTGATTAAAAATAATTCATATATACAAGGTTATTTTTGCATCAAGTCTAGAAACTTTTTTTTAATGGATGCTTACATTTTGGATAAATTGATTAATTAAGATGCATAATGAGGTGAACTTCTCTCAAACCATGACTAAAAGTCAGTTTTATAAGAGTGAATGTATGGAAGAGGATCAGTGTTTTCTCTGACTCCATTAAATTTAATGATATTAATGTCTCTGTTTGAAACAGGCAGACATTTTCTATGTGGAACAAGGTAACTTTTTGAGAATGCGCATATTTTAGTGAAGCATAATAATTACCATTGTTTTTCTTGTCTGGCATGGCAAATGGCTTCCAGTGGGGGAAGGGGAAGTGGCAAATTGTGATACTAGTTGCCCCTACAATAACAGTTAAAATTTCATGATTTCTTTTCTGACTTATCCCCTGATGGTTGTTCTTTTGCCAGTAGCAAGCTGTTTTCTTTCCTTGCTTTTTTTTTTTCACTTGTAAAGTTAATGTAATTCTACTCACACATCTCCTGCCCAGATTTTCTAACATTTTAATTGGAAGAATGCTTTTAGTAGGTACAAAGGAGTTTGTTCTCTTGTTCTCTCTCACTTGCTCTTGTGTCTGCTCGCTCTCTTATGCAATCTTAATACCAACTCTGAAAACAAAGGTAAGCAAGGAGTTAACTGTGCAAGTGAAACTTTCACAGTGATTGGATTAAGACCAGAAACCCAGTAAGCAATGAAGTCTTAAAGTTGCCTATAAAAAGCTAGATAACTTTTTCAACCTCTGCCCAACATGTTATTTACAGTTCTGCACTCCATCCTCTTGGAAAAACAGAACTCATCAGTGAAAAATGTCTGTCGTTCACAGAGTTTTCTGTCTCAATATATACACGCTGTTCTTTCTGGCTAACTTTGCAGGCTTCCAAGACCCAGCTAGTAAAGATGCCAATAAATCTAAATCCCTGGAGATACAGCATGGGGTTTTGAACTGTCATTTGTGCCAGTGGATATTAAATAGCTTTTTTTTTCCATTCGGTTTCCCTAGGAAAAGTTTCTTCTTTTGTTGAGTAGATGAATTTCTAGTCAAAGGTAAGCTAGAGAACAAATAACCATGAAATAAATGAAGATACGGCTTTGTAGAGGAGAGATTGTCATGGAGGTTGTAGTGTGTTATGGAACATAAAGCAGTTAGTTTTAAAGCTGGATCTTAAAAGTTTAACAGCAACCGTTTCACCCACTCTAAACAGTGAAAGGTGCAGGCTTGCTGGAATACCGTGTGATGAGTGTCCTTTTACAAATGTGTAATGAATAAATCCATAATTTGATTTTTCCATCTGCCATCTGTGTATCAGATATGGATGGGACAGCTACCTTTAAACACTAAATGGGGTTCGTTTTAAGCTTAGGTTAGGTTCTTTCCTTTTAAAAAAATCTAAATAGGATTTTTTTACAACTAAATAGATTTCTAAATACAGTAGGAGTGCAGAGTTTTAAAGGTGATGATCCATGAAAGGTCTTTAAAATACATGGTTTTATATTATATGTCTGCTATCCAGTTATCAGACTAGTTCTTGCAGCTTCTTACTATGAGTTATGTATCCTAGTTTTATCATAGAAATAAATGGCAAGAATGGTTACATCAATGTAGACTGCTGCATAAACAAAACAAAGCAGACAAAACCAGAAAAGAATAAATTTGGAACCTTAGAAGAAAATCCAAGACATAAAAATGAACCTTTTTAATTAGCTGGCATTAGCATTTTCCTTTCCCCTAGGAATTCCTATAGCCTCAGACTGACAGCTTTGACATAACTCCTTTTAGTATCGATGTGTAGAGTTCACACAAGAGTGTTGAACAGGTAGGTCATGTGTATGTGTCTGAAGTTGCATCTCGTCTTTAAATACCCTCTCCTTTTGTTCTAAAACTGATAGCATTACTCTGAGGAACATAAATTTAATGGATGTACAACGAGAATCAAGACATAACTCGGAGCAATTTTATTTGAAACACTTCTTTGGTGAAGCTATGTGTGATATAACCAAGATGAAGTACGTTTTTTCATGAGCTGTTTCTACCAGTTGTATGTGTCCTGGTTTTGGCTGGGACAGACTTAATTTTCTTCCTACTAGCTGGTAATTCTGTGACATGAATCAAGGCAGTTTCCTCTTCTATATATTTAATTTTGTAGATATTTCCAGGACTGCTTTTGAGGTATCAGCCTGTATCTGATCTTGCTCAGTACAGCACTTGTCTGTTCCGTATTCCAGGTATGACATTTTTTTTCATTCCTATATCTTGTCTGTGTAAAAATACCAACCTCACTGAAGGTTAAAGGAGCCAATGGCAGTAAGTGAATACCAAACCAGCTACCACCAGACAAACAGCTCATAGTACCTTTCTGAAACCCTGTGAGAATTTCATTCTGCACCTGTGATAGTTTTAATTTACCTGGCATTATGGTGATTTATTACAACTTTCATCCTTATAGAAAGAAGAAAATTAATAGTGAAATTAATTTTATTTTATTAAAGCAGCATATTTCATGAGAAATATTCCTGGAATTACAGTTCTCAGCAGAAGGATCTAAGTATTTTTCATGGATATGCATTGCCTTAGTGTAAAAATGAAAACAGAAGACTGTGGGATGAGGGCAGCATGATACAAGTCTGTGTGTACATCTGTGCAAATGGATAGCATTTATAGATAAATACTTTTAATTTAATGGCTACAGCAGAATATAATTGGCTAAATTAACAAGGTTAAGATGGAGATAAGATGGCAGATGATGGTAGGTAAGAACATGTTTTGTTGTTACGCAGTAGCTAGTGTATGATGAACGGTTTGCTAGCTGACTGTGGCATCGCTTTGCAGCACTTAGATGAAGATACTGAAGCAGTTCTCTGAGTAATAGTACTCCATCTTTGGCAAAATTCCTAAAGTTAGAGGAGTAAAAATGTTGAATATTGTATAGTGTATTATTGTTCCAGACTGTTTGGCTCCTGTGGAGGAGGTAGGATTTCCTGGCATAATATGAACACTTTTGGAGTTTGCATGATAGCTACTATGTGAAACAGCAAGGGTTGACCACTTAAACAAGGTGGCTTTCTCAGTCTCCTGAAAGGAATTAAGACAAAATATGATTGAGTGGCTGAGCGAAAGTAATGAAGTCCATAGTGGTCAGTATTTTTGCTTGTTCCTCTGAACACTTAAATGTATTACTGTGATCCAACAAGGGACATTCTTGTAAGAGCTTGAGTGAAAATGGCTTATTTCCAGGAGCTTTATGACATTTGTTCACTTCAGTTGCCTACACTTCATCTCTATCAGTTTGCTTACTCACCTCCTGTCAATAAACAGTTTCACAAGTTTGGCTTTTATAAAGTTGTTTAATTTTTCTATAGGTTAGAGGAAGCAAAATCAGAAAAAACAGACCTTTCACTTGAAGCACTTCCTAAATTTTGGTTTTTTGGTTTAAAAAAAAAATTAAAATGCCTAGCAGGTCATTTTCTATTTAAATCTTTTTTTACTGCTCCCTGCCAGTCTATTCAAAGTGTATAAGCACTTACAGTATGATCTCCTGCTTAGTAGACTGGAACTAGTGTGAGTCATTAATATAATGGTGTTTTCTTAAGTATTCAGATGTTTGAGATAATTTAATGAGCTTGACGTAACAGCTAAAATGCTTTCTGTTTACACATACCCAGCTTGTTCCTCCTGACAGGCTGCACTAAGGGTTTAAGAGTATGTGTTGGGGTTTGTTGCTTGTTTTTTCTTAAATAACAGTATAACTATCAATTACAATATATCAGGATCACTGAGCTCCATTTATTCCAGTGATACTGACTCTGAAGTGACTAAAGTATTTCCAGTGGGAAACCTGAAGATAGGCCAGGCTTTTATATCTGTGTAGCTCATCCACAGAGACACGTGTAGCCATCCCAAACTCTGTGACACTTGTAACAGTCTTCTTTCATGACTGATCTTCGTAATACAGAGTACATTTTTTATGTTTATAATCCATGTGTATATCACAGCTAGTGGCAGATTCAGTGTTAAAAAACTTTAATAGAATCTTAAATCAGATTGTTAAAAGAAGTATGGATTACAGGCTGGTGTAGTTGTATAATGAAGGTGGGACTTCCGATGTGAATGCAATGCAATGATTTCAAAAGCATTTTCTTTGTAGTGTAATACATGAAAATACTCATAGGAATGTGTTGAAATAAAATACACATTCCAATTATTTTGTAAGCTGAAATACTGACAATGGGATAAACTTAATCTTCAAAAATTATATTTGGTGACACATAAAGGTGAAGTTTTCATGCTGATAATGAAGCAGTTGTTCCAGCAAGCTCAAAAGAAAAACATCTGGCTTTGTTTGTTTGCCCTTAGTCTGACAGCTCTGTACTAAAGGTCTTACTGAAAATTACTTCCCAGCAGGTTTTAGGTCAGGATATTTTCATTGTCATTTTCTTTCCAATAAACAAGAAAGCAAAAGTATTTTTCTGAATTAATCGTACTAAAGTGAATGTTGCTTTTGGAACCAAAAAAAATAAGGCTTTACATTTTCTAGCTTTTCAAGTAAAACATGCAACTACGTATACAGACTAAATTTTTGAAAGTTAAGCTAATTTGAAACAAAGGCTGAGATTTTGGAAGCTTAACCTTTTTTTTTTTTCTAATTTAAGTTGCAATAGCAAATAAGCAATATTCCATATAGTTTGTAAATAAAACACTAAGGTATAAAAGTGTTAGAAACTGATGAAAAATTAAATTAACAGTAGCTAGTCTTGTTTCTGAATCAATTGATGAGAATGAAAAACTAAACAATTATGTTTGGTTGGCACATTTATTCCTTATTAGTTCTTCCTTTACAGAAATCTTTAAGTAAACATACTGTGCCTCCTCCATATCTTTTATAATGAGATGTTCTTGCTGCTTTGCAAGAAGAGCAAAGCAAAAAAATTATTTGTGAATAATTTTTTCACTTTAAGTAAATGAGAATTCAGCTGTTAGCACCATATACAGGAGTTACTCTTCAGACCTTGCCCCCCATAGTTCTTGTGGCCATTGTCGTATGAAGGGGTTTTTTTGTTTGTTTTTTTCATCTTAACCCTGCAACAGTAACCCCCCAAAACAATAATATAGAAAGAAACAAGAAATTTTTCACCATTTCACAACTGGTCTGGAGTCCTTGAAGTACAATGTATCCACATACATATCCCAGAAAGAAAATACAGTTTTCTCCATTGGAGGGGGGGGAATGCATAGAAAAACACATCCTGTGAATGCCTTGTCATCAGTAAAACGGGTCCTGCAGGCAGGGAATTCCTGTCTTGCAGGGATTAAACAGGAGCAACAGTAAAAGGACTATTTGAGTTCTACTCTGTGTGCGTGCATGTGTGTGTGTTTATGTGTATTTTAGGAGAGAGAACAGTTATAATGTTGAAGAACAAATTTTAAGGCAGGGAAAAAATGAAAGAACTACATTTGAAAATATATCAGGCAGTAAAACTAATCTTAATAGGAAACAAATGTTATCTTTAACAGTAGCTAACTGGCTAGAGGACTTAGTCCTACCACGACTGAATTCCAAAACTGTTTTTGATGAGAAGACAGTAGCACAATGAGATATTGATGCACTTTCTTCAAGTGTATTGTTAGTTTATTCAAATGTCTTGTATGAAAGCTAAACAGAGTGAAGCAATACTTCTGAGTTTAGTTGCAGCTATTTCCAGTTCACAAAAGAGTGGAAATCAGCTTCAAGATGCATTCGCTGTACTTCACTGATGAGAGACTGCACAGTGAGTGTGTTTGAACTGGACGAGGTCTTCATCAGAAAATATGCTTGGGTTCTCGGCATTGCTAGGTTGCGTTACAGAATTTCAAGTGAAGAAATTTCTAAAAAACAGCCTTGACTGCTTTGGAGATCATCAGTATCCGAATGAGAAATTTTGCAAAGTCAGTTCCCATGCTGAAATTCAGAAATATCAACTGCCATGTCATAAAAGTTCCAATTTCAGCTTGTGCCACCTGGCACCCAGGCACTTAGGAAGCAAAAAGATTTGAATTAGACAAGAATGGAGGAGACAGACAGACAGACAGGACTTAACTGCCTTACCCATTTCATACCCAGAGAGTTCCCAGCCTAGGATTTAGACAATCTGTTGATGTGACCCTGCTGACAAACTGTGGGAGAAAAGGAGAGAATAATTTTAGGCAGAAGGGTGGGTTTTTTCTTTGTAAATTAGTAATCAGTGAGTATTGCTCTTTTTCAGAAAATCTTTGCTAGAAATCATAGACAGTGTATTCTGGGCACAGCATTACTGTGACAATGTAGGCAGGTAAACCATTCACATGTAGGCCTATTTTTCTGGGTTATTTTGTCACTGTCTTTTCAATATGTCACTTTTCTGCCTTCAAAATCTGACAAGTCTCTGCTTGCTTTTCATGAAAAATTGAGCCAGAAGAAAATTTCCTGCCTCTCTATGTTCTCAAATTGATAAGGCAAAGCAAAGCAAAGTGTCTTTCTTCCTGAAAACTTCTGTCTGAGAGCTGTCTCCAGCGGCAGACTGAAGCTGACAAAATGAAAGGCCCACCAGGAGATGAGTCTGAATCTGAAGTCTTTTAAGTATGTGGGCAGCAAGGTGAAGACAGTAAGATGATATACCACAGATTTCTGTTCCAAATGGCCTTTCAGTTTCTCTTATTCCTGTTGCTACCTTTGACATATTCCTCTGCTATTTTTCCATTTGCATTTATTCTTTCTTCTACTCTTTGGCCTTTTAAGAACAGCAGTTTAAATGTACTGTGTGGACAAATACAAATAGGTATTATTTTACATTTGTTTATCTCTAGACAAAGAGAGCATATGGTCCATATGAAATTCCTAAAATAATAGCTTTATCCATAGGAATTCCTTGTTTTAAAAGGAGTAAATCAGGTATAAAATTATATTGAATTGGTTAAAATATTCTTTCACATTCAAAGTTGTGGTTTTCAAGCAAAAATGGTGTCAGAAAGGAATGAATTACCTTTACTCACTGAATACTGGAAAGAGATGGGTTTTGAAAAAAATACAAGTCCTCTGAAGGTCCAGATTTGGCACTTGCTGGTTTATATTTCTCTTTGAAATTCAAAGGGAATAAAATTACCTCTTAATAAACAAAACCCATAAACCTGTATAAACAGGATATCATCTTCAGATAAGAAAATTGGTGAATATATGAAATGTGAAATATAGTTTTCTCCCCACCCTCCTTTTTGTTCTTCTTGGCCTCTGACTTTCTGTTACCTACTGACCACTGCGTGGGTTTAACTTCAGTGCAGGTACTTTGTTTGGGTTTGGTGGTAGCAGCCATTTCCGCTGCTCAGCTTTAGTGGTCTCCTCACAGTAGTCACAGCACTGATGGAAAAGGAAAACTGGCCTGGAAAATACTTACATAAAACCACAAAATTTGCTACTCTGGATTAGACTGGGTTTTCTAGGCAAATATTCTGATTTGGTAGCTATTGTTATCTGACTGTTCTCAAGAAGATTAAAAATATCTGAGTTAAAGGAAGCAAATGCTGCTGCTGAAGAAAGAATACCTTCTTGTTCCTGTAGAACTTCCATTGCACTTGAGATTACTTTTATCTTACAAGAAATAAAAAAAGCCATCTATAAGTGAAAACAATATCCTGCTTTCTTAAAAACAAAAGATGAAATCTACTCTTCCAAGTGGAAATAGAGTTCATGCTAGGATTTATAATGCATATCCTCTGAACTGAAGAAAATAATTTGAAAGCGAGACAGAATTTCAAATGTATTGACCTTAATAAACTCATATGCTGTGTTTGCAAGGAAAGCTAGCACGCTTATCTCAGCAGTGCAGAGAGGTCTGGAATCCTTCTGAACATTCATTATTCACCCCAGAACATTTCATCGAGAAATCCTAGTGCACAAAAGTTAAAGATGCTTAAAAGTGTAAAATCACTTCCATCTGGCTCCTAGTATTGCAGCACTGGAGAGCATGTGCTGGAGGTCACATCCCATAGGTGATTCTGGCTGAGATGTTCCTCAAACTTTCTCTGGTTGTTACTGATTTAAAGATACAGAAGATTTAAAAAAAAAAAAAAAAAAAAAAAGGCATTTGATGAAATGCGACTCTTGAAGAAGGCAACATGGAGTGAAATATAAATTTGCCACTTTTTAATGGTCTGGAATATTGATTTGCCCCCCTCCTTTCCCATAATAACTAACTAAACAAACAACAATTACAGGATATGGTGTTTGAGGATTAACAGTTGCACCTAGGATAACTATTAGTCTTTCTCAGAGATGGTTTGCTGAATTCAAAAGTATTCACTATGAGTATTTATTTTTAAAAGGACAAATGTTAGGTCATCTTGTTGACTCTGGGCATGTTTCAAGTTCACTGTAATTGCTCTGTCAGTCTTTTTCCCATCCATCCTTCCTTGCCAAAATGCATAAAGTTGCATTGTTTTGTTCCTGTATCACCTAAATTAGGCTTAAAAAGTAGTAGATGGTAGCTGTTTCTACAGTCCTCATTGGCACAGTGTCTCCAACTAATTAAACAATGAAGAAAATACTATATCATCTTTTACCCCTAATCAGTCAGAAGACATGAACAGTGTCCCAAATACTGCACTGTGTAAAAATCATTAATGAAAAGGCCTTTGATATTACATAGTGCTATATCTGAACCAAGAATGCGGCGTAATGGTGGCAGCCATTTTCTGCAGCAGCCACTTCACCAGCGAGCCTGGAGCAGGCGGCAATAGGAGTGGGACTGCCTAAGCCCGAGATGGGGCTTAAAGGTGTGCTTATGGGTGTATGTGAATAATTCGAGGTTATTTCTGACATGAGCGACAAATATTTACTCCCCTTTTTTTTATAGTTTTATCCACTTTTTGCCACAACACTACTGGACTTAGGGTGTCTGTGTAACCTGTCTCCCATACCCAGAATGTGGAACTCTCATGGTGCGTTTCTGGTTCCCACAGGCGACACTTACACTTCCCTGAACCTCTATTTTTTTGCCTTAGGTAATTAAATTGGAATTTTCTTGCTCAGTGGCACCATAAGTTATGAACACCTACATGTGCAAATAGTGCAAAATTCATTCTGCTTGTGGTGGTTCAGACACCTGAATAATGTGTGGTGTGGGAGTCCGCAATGTAAACCTGGGAGATTTGATGGTGATTAATAAATTGCTGATTGAGAGAGAACATAAGAAACTTTTGGAATTGGACAGAATTTAAGATAATCTGTGGCGAAAACCATATCCTTATAAACTCTAGAGACAAATTTGTTTCCTTAAATTAAGCTGGTAACAGACCTCTACCAAATAATGTTTTTATACTAAAGCAATAATGAATCAGACATGTAGTAAATATTCCAATTAGTGATATTTTAAAATTTTGCTTGTTTGTAAAGCAGTTTGAAATCTACTAAATAAGTATTATTGTAATTCTTGTTTACCTCTTATTATCGCTTAAAGATGCACATGTTCTTGCTGCTTTTTGTGGTACCTTGACTGTTTATTGTAACAGCTAAGAGGTATTAATTAGAAAACAAAATCCTTACACTGCCATGCTTATGGCTTAAAGGTATATTTAGTTTGTGCAGAACTTTTATGTGACATAATTTCCAATCTAGTGATCATCCAGTCTTTGGGCTATTAACTTTAAACATTTTATGATGTATTTAATTCCAGGTACAACAACTGTTTAATTTGCATAAATAAATGACAATAGAGAGGAAACAACTCCAGTGCAATAGAGGAGATAGGAGCTCTGCTGTTAACAGTGACTGAATGAGCAGATGAAAAAGGGCAGGTCAAAAAGAAGCCTATTTGCATGAATACATAGAAAGTGAGTATTCATTTCAGTTCTGTATTTAAAACATAAATCCATCTTATGCAGTCAAAAGATTAAAGGTTAATGGATATTTTAAGTGCTAGTGCCAAAACTGCATTGTTAATAAATATAGAATGGGCTATTGCCTTTGGTAGCAAGATGTAAGAGGCGATGAAGACACTGGTTATTTTAGAGTGGTAACGCCCATAGTGAAATTTTAGCTTTAAAACAAAAAAGCTGACTCTTACAGTCTAAGTGGAGAGACAGACACGGGGTATTGTTGATTAATGTAATTTTATAAAAGATAAATAAGATAACTGAATTATTATTTAGCTTTTTTTTTAAAAAAAAGATGCCATTAAGCATAAATGTATGTGTATGAATTATGCAGATAAAGAGGAAGGGGCAAGGTATATGGGGCTTTCAGTGTGAGAAGCCTAAAATTGATGTGATAAGATAAAAGGAACATGAAGAAATTAAAATAAGTGTAAAAAGTGGCTGAAATGATGGGAAAGATAATTTTAGCAACGGACTTCTGCATAGCATGTGGGAACTATCGCACTTGTGGAGCAGGCTATTAAACCTGAGATGTTAGTAAACAGGATAGGTTTTGAGCACTTCAGAATCCTAGAATCAGGAGGGGAAAAAACCAAACCAAACCAAACCCCTGCAATGCTTAGGAAGGCATGGAGGAAGTCAAAGTAATTGCCCTGCTTGCAAAAGTGAGAGAAGGAACGAGTCGAGATAAAATGTTTAAACTTTTGTGATGAAGGTAATCAGGAGCAGAGCCCGGATGAGTGTCTGGGAAAAGAAGATAAGTTTAGCTGTGCTAAGCTCAGATTGAGAAAGGAGTATCAGGCAGTTTGTGAGGCAGGATTATATGGACTGAGGTTTGCAGTGGACTGGCACATGTTTTGCGTCTCGTAATAAGGGATTGGCTGAAATCATCAAAAGTATGGAAAGAGAAGTATGGGGGGAAAGGACAAGGATCTTTGTTTTCCCCTTCAAATAGTTTGAGGAAGGGAGAGGGATGTAATGAAAGAGGTGGCAAAGGACTGCTGAAAGCAACGTGCCACCAGCACCCCCTGCTATTGCAGAAGCTGGAGATCGGTTTAAAACCCTCGGATTGGGGGAGGGGACGATATGACAGTATAAATACAAGGAAATGGTGTAAGAGGATTGTCCTGCCGTTTGGTGAACGGTGTTTCAGTGACACGAAGGGGAGCTGTAGTGTGGCGCGTTGCGGGGGCGAATGCACAGCTGTACTGGCTGCGTGGGTCGCAGGCCCCGCAGCTACCGCGCAGCCATGGCTGCAGCTGCTGGCGGGGAAGCCGCCGGCGAGGAGGCGGCCGGTGGCAGGAGGCCTCTGCCTCTCTCCTCTGCTCCGAGCATCCAGGCGGGCTCCGCCGGCTCAGCGCCGCGGCGAGAGGAGGGAACCGGCCACGCTTGAGGAAAATAGGTCACGAATGGGCCTTCGGTGGCAGCGAGGCAAAGGGCGATGAAGCGGCACCCACGGGGTTAAACTGGGTCAGGGAGTATTTTGGGAAGGTTTTGGCGGACAGGTGGGAGCAGATAACTGGTTTTTATTAATGCTTGCAAACCGACAGGAGCAGCTGTTTACTCACTTGCCCTAAGTGGGATGGCTGCGAGCCAGGCTCGGCAGTAGTTGGGACCAACATCCTATGTCAAACACGACCGTCCTCCCGGCAGGAGAGCGAGCAAACGGCTCCGGCCCTGCACGCCGCCCCCCGCCCCCAGTTGCAAGGGAAGAGGGGGGGGGGAAAAACCCCAAAGCCCTCGCCGCGGCGGCAGGAAATCTAAGGTATGCGGTTTCCAGAGGTCGGGCGAACTCCGGTGCGAGAGGAAGTGTGAGCGGGGGCGCAGGCGGCGGCGCGGCGGGGCTCGGCCCGCGCGATCAGGTGGGGGCGCGGGGGCGGCGCGCGGCGGGGGCCCGGCGGGGGCGGGGGCGGGCGCGCTCCGGCTCCCGGGCCGCCGGGGAACTCCGGCGGAGTCAGCCCGACGCCTCGGTAATGGTGAGTGCGGGGGGCGGCCCCGCGGCCGTGGGAAGCGGCCGCCCCGCACGGGGCGGGCGAGCGAGGCTCGAGGGAAACTTCCCCCCCCCCCCCAGCCCCAGCCCTGCGGGGAGGCCGGGACAGGAGGGAGACGCACCGGTACTGGGTGCCGGGGCGCTGGGCTGCGGGCTGATGCCCCGGGGGGAGCCGGGCGCTGGGGGGGAGGGCGGCGCGGGGCCCTCCCTGGCGCTCCGGCGGGGACAGATGCGGTGCTGTAGTAAGTTCGCCGCCTCTGCCACCACAAGCGCAAATAGCTGCCGGCTTCCCTACGTCGTAGGGCGTTTCTCGGTGTGGCCTGCCTCTGCCCCTTCTCGCTCGGCTGGCTGGCGGGTGGTAAAACCCTTCCCCGAGCAGACGGTCGTTCCCCGCGGGGAATCCCTTTCCCGGGGCTGGGCTGGGCTGCCTGGGGGCTGGGCGGGCTCCGGGCGGCCGCAGGGCTCACGCACAGCGCCCAGCTGGCAGCCGGCGGCGCGGGCGGGCAGATGCGCTGGTGACAGTTGCCGCCGCGGTTGGCAAGTACTTATTTCATTAGTTCGGCTCGCCTTCGGTGAGAGGCTGTAACAGATCTGCTTTGCTGCACAGAGGAAAATCCTGAGAGCGATGGGAAACGGAGGAGTCGAGAGAAGTTTGGAAGGGGGGACGAAAGGGTGAGGGATTTTTGTTTTCTTCCGTCTGCATTGTTTGGGATTTCTCGGTCTCTTTCCTCCACCCCCTTAGTGGGATGAATTATTTAGCACCCTCGTTTTCAATTCAGCCCTAAAGCTTGCAAGGGGAGGTTTTCATGTCTAGAAGAAAAAAGAGACGGTAGGTCTGTAAAAATCATGTCTGGCACAGAGCAACCCAGCTGTGATCTCTGGTGTGCACTTTGCTGCTCTGCCTACGACAGCCAGGCTCACGCTGGAGATTCCCCTTCTTAACGGTGACCTAACAGAAAAGCCTGTTGTTCAGTATCTATTTTGCATGAGCTACTATGCTGTAGCAGTTGCTGCTTCATTCAGCTAAAGAGAGAGAGAGGATAAGAGGATTCCAATTTAATTAGCAGTTTGTTAAAACCAGTCAGCTTTGTCTGGTCACATGTTTATAATTTTAGAATGTATGTCTTAATTGCAGTAAATTCTGGTGGTGTGCATAAAGCGAGTGCCACATGCTGTTTGCGGCATTTGCTGTGGCAGCTTCATGTTTCTATTTTTTTAATTTACTGCAGCATGTGTTTATTTGTGCAACGGCATATTTTTGTGTGTGATGTGGGTATTTTGCATGAAGCAGATCCTAGGAGATCTAGGAATTAAAGCATATGCTGTGGAGGTTTTTATTACCAGGAAGCTGCAGGATGTGTCTTTTTTTTATTGGAGCATATTCAGGTTGACATCTTGAATACCCAGATACTGTTGGTTGTTTTCAATAATAGGACTTCTGTGTGTTTTTAGCATCTTTATCAGAGTCTGAAATACTCGAAATGTTGAGGCCTTCCTCGCTTCTCCTCCCCCTCAATAACTACTCTGGTTGTTCTCAAATAATTCCTCTCTCGCAATATCCCTGAAATCAAACACCAGCAGACTGTACCCTGTCGTCTGCCTAGCTAACTGAGTCACTGCCATGCCTTGTGCTAGATTAAGCTGTTGTAGTATTGCTGCTGGTTGAATATTGAAGATCCCCTGTGTATACTGTGATTTACGTTACTGTAAATAGGGTAAGTGAATTACGGCTTCTCTGCGGTATCTTGTTCCTCTGGTGTTATCAAAGATCAGTCAACTTTAGTTGGGGTGTTAGGCAGGCTGCTGCCTGAATGTTTACTTGAATTAGACGTTTCCACTAACTCTTGCAATTGGATAAAGTACTACTTTTGTTGTTCTTAAACCCTGTACTGCTGAGGAAGCCCTGGGAGGCTCTGAAAGCAAGACAGCGTTAGGTGTTAATAGGCATGTCTCCCCACCCCCCCAAAAAGAAAAAGGTAAAATACATGAATAACAGAGTTAATGACATTCTTTTTTGTTGCATGAATTCCTGTATTAGAGGAGAAAAGATATTCTGAGGTTAGCTATGGGGTGTATAACAGTAAGAGATTTTTTTTCCTTTTATAGCAGTCAGGACTCGTTCAGGGCCTCCACTTGCTGGACAGAGAAGGGAAGTGTTCTACAGACGCTGCTGTAGTGGGTGGAAAAGAAGTATTGAAATGAGTTATCTGTCAGCTTCTAATAACTTAATTTGAAGATCTTAATTGGCGAGTATGAGACATGCAAACTCACGTAGAGTTTTAACTGTTTGAGGGGAGTATGTCTTCTCCAAGGCTTGACTCCTTTTTACCACTACATGTGTCTTTTTCTGGTTCATAACTGCTAATACGGGATATTTGTGTCTTGTTACCTTTTTTAAATAAGCTGCTTCCTGCCCTCAACTTCAGCTGGCAAACAGTTTGAAATCCAGGATGTGTACTTCTGTCATTCCTAAGCCAGTATGAAACCTCAGACAGAACTGTGACCTTCATACATGAACTAAGTTGTGTATTTGCAAACACTTTTGTTTACAAAACTGGCATTAAAAAGAAAGAATAGGAAACCCTAGTCAGATCTTACAGGATTCTGATTTGAGATTAAAAGGCTTTTCCACTAGTTCCTGCTATCATTTTACTTGTCAGAACACTAGAGGAGTTTACATTTTTGTTCAGTTTGGCTCTCCATTGCTTTTGTCCTTCTCAACATTGATGAAAAATGCAAGTATTTCTCTGTGCTTCCAGACTGTGTGCACATACCGAAATACCAGCCGGTGATGGAACATGCCATTCTTGTTGCTTTCCAAAAGGCTTTTAGAATTTGATGGCTAATAGCAAACAGTTGAGTATAATTCTAATAGTACGATTCTTGGTAGGTGTGGTATTTTGTATTTTCTCCTGGTTGGTAGTACTTGTTTATACTCGTGCTATTAAAAAAAATGACAGCTCTTCATTACATTCCGATATATGCAGCTTGCTTAATCTTTGTAAATAACTTCAGAGCCCTATTCAGTGAAATTCATTAGCTTTTTCCATAATCTCAATTTGTTCCTAAATAACCTGTGAAAACCCCTACCTATGTATATTTCGAAGGCTGTGGCTTGTAAGCTAGTAAACATTAGTCTGAGGTCATAACAACTGGTGACAAAAATTTGATGAAACATTGCCAGTACCCAAACAGAGGTGGTTGTTACAGCTACATATTGATATGTACAACCACATATTGTTGGTATGTCGCCTCCTAATGATGACAGGGCTCTTTCCTGACCAAGCTGCAGTACGTACAGTACACACACATCTGTTTGGTTTTGTGTTACATCACCCTGAACCTACTTACTTTTTCATACCTACCAGGTCATTCGGGAGAAGCTATGCCCAACAGGTCGCTGAGCAAAAATGTACTCTTTTGAAAAGTCCATATATGACCCCCCAAGTTAGCTGACGTGGCTGCATGATCACTCATAATGCTCTAAGAGAAACTGATGTGTCTGAAGGATGCATCTTAGCCAAAAGGTATTGTAAGGAGAACATTTCTAGGTAATTTTTTGTGAAGATGAAATTTTATATCAAGATGAAATTAAGCTGAAGGCTCTTCTCCAGTAGTTTTAAAGATTATCACTTGATTGTATTTTATGAGCTGCCATATCATATTGCTTTAGAGGGTTTTCTCTTTTCAAAAACTGTGATGGAAACTAGTAGCAAGTGTTCTCTGGACCTTTTGATTTACGTTCCTTCAGGCTCTAAGATCTCTTTCAGCAGGATCTCCTAATGCTATATATTCTAGTGATTTGGTGTTGACAAGAGAGAACATTGAGTGCTTGATGAGTGTTGTTTTCTGAAGTGATGGCATTTTCCTCTGTGCTACTGATCTAACCCAAGACCATCTAGCTTTTGGCATTTTCTGAGATTTTGACTCTAACTTGGTGATATATTTGTAAAACACACAGGTGGATGATGCTACTTTTTCTAAGCATTGTATGAATATGCTGAAATATTTCGCGAACACTGGGATTTTATAGTTTCTCATTTTGATATTTTAGTGTGTGTGTCATTGTGCAGAAGAGAGTCTAAAAGCTGAGAGATGCTCCTTGCTGTCAGTGCAGGGATGCTGGATGTCAGCTGAGGGGCAGAAGTGGGCAGTTAAGCATTTTGTTAAAGGAAGTGATGCAGGATTGAAGAGCCATTTTTGTTGGCAGAAAAACTTTGAATATTTTCGTAAAAGAACTTTTTAGCACTCTCACAGCCTAGTTTAAAATACTCAAAATCAGTTGAGTCTTGTATGTGGAGACTGTTTTGCGGTTAAAAGGATAATCACATTTTATGTGTTGGGTAATCAGTGAGTTACATCTAGAACTTGGATATATAAGTAGGTGAAAAAGTGTTTCTTCAAATCCTGTGAAATCTTTCAAGCCTACAGAAATAGTAAAAAGATGGCATCCTGTACTAAGAGACCCTTACTGCAGTGTTTCAGCATGAAGAATCTCTGATCAACTTGTAATTCTACATTAACAATGTGCCGAATCTCAATAATTAGTATATCTCTTAATATTACAAAGTTCTTGTCTACCTTTTCTTTCTAGTATCTTGTATACTGTGCTAGGTGATGGAGGTGGATCAGTGTAAGCTGTGTGGAGATAGACAACTTTAGGTACCCATAAGGCAGGCAGGTAAGATTTACCATTTTTCCTTTGCTGCACTCATCCACCCAACTTCAAAATTAGCTGGTGGTCTTGTGAAAAAGCTGCCTTGCCCTTGGCCCATTTGGACATTCCACAGATTGTAGAATTCTGCACATCCTTTTGAACATCTGTCTTATGTTTAACTTCTCCATTTAAGCATTGCCCTGTTGTTATTCTCAGAGGAACGGAAAGGCCACCTTTCGGGGAGTGAGACATTTGAGACTTCTCTCCAGACTTTAACTCTTCTGTCCCTGCATTAGATTGCTAGGTATTTCTAATCTCTCTTCTTGATACCTAGGCTTTGTTATGCTGTACTAGCCTTGTATTCGTTTAAGGCAGGAGTGTTGTCAGAATAACATTAGTAATACACTGTGCCAGGTTCACTGGTTTGGGTGTTACCAGATGTAGGCAAAGACGATAGCTGACAGTTCTGTGTTGTGAAGCAATTTTTGATTTTCTTAAAATTAGGCTGAAGTAACCCTCCCTCTGCCAACTTTGTAAGCTCTAGGAAGATGGGGCCAGTCACTGTAGCAACAGAAGTGTAGGGGTCTAGGTAAAAAATCTCACAATCCTGAAACTTACCCTTCTCTGGGAACCGACTTCTCCCAGCTTTGTGTTAGCCCCAATTCTCTTTCTGGTTATGCAGCACCTCCTTTAGGAATGCATAGTATGGCTCAGCCTTGGCGTGCCACTGGTAGAGACCAGAACCACCTGCAGACTTGCCAGTTGGCATTTATCTCCCCTAACGTTTGTCATCTTTATGACTTACTCATCATCCTTTGCGTTCAGAGGAGACAGTCGTTTCTAGTGTGCAGCTCATCTTATCCTAAGGTGGAGCCTATAATAGCTCAGGTGAGCCACATCCCTGTAACACCTTTTTGTCTCTGTAAAAGGTTTCTAGGTAGTTTGCCCACTTCAAGGCAGGTGGGTGGACTGTACCAAGCTTGTTTCATTAGCTTTGAGTACCATTTGCATCTGATGCCAGGCAGTCTGGTTGTAGCAGATATGCAGAAAAATCCTCTTAAAACAAGGCTGGCTGTTAGGCAAACCCAGAACCCCTGTCACTCTCTAGATGTGCCCTGCTGACCATTTATTTTGGTGGTAAAGAAATCTTCCTGTGTCTAGCCACTGAGGATGCCTAAAGAGATGTAAAATCTTGTTAAAAGAGTTTTCCTGTTGTGGGTTTCATATTCCTTCATTAGGTTTCTGCATCAAGTTATTTGCGTATTAGAAGATGTAGAAGCATTCTGTATTCTTTGGATTTCTGTGCTTTATATCCCCCCAAAGAAAGAATTCCAGGCTCTTTCAGACAGGGACAGGACATAAACAAAATGTACCCCAAAAAAAATATTGAAGTGCCTTTGTTACTTTCCTCACTGTATAAGCAATTATATAAAACAGGAATGCCTTGTTAAGATGATGAGTTACAAGTTCAGGTGGAGTTAGTGAAACAGAAATTGAGGTCTAAAGATAGCCTTTCTTGGTGTTTTCCTTTGAGCAGGTAGAAGTGCCTGAGTATATCTCTGGATGACTTCTGCATCCCTTCGGTTAACCTTTTTCTCTCCTTTTTAAACCCTGGATTGGCTGCAAGACACAGTGAATGAAACTTAGGAAAGCAATTAAATTATCAGCAGTAACACTCTTTCTCTCTTTCCTAAACTACAGCTGGTGGAAGGGAGCAACTTCTGGAGGGAAAATAATAACTTAAATATTTTGTCCAAAAGTCTTCTTATCAATAACTGATCTTCCAGCTTGAGGAGTTGCCCAGCTATCCAAAAGGGAACCTTTTTTCATGTTGGCAACAGAAGAAAAAATAAAGTAGCTGTTCCACAGCTGTATCTTCAAATCCACCTTTGCTTTAGCACCCCAGATTTGCAGAGTAGAGAAATGAGGGGCCGGACAAGAGGGAATTTAAGGATTGTTTCTTAGAGTACTCTGGGGATGGATACTTCACCGGCGCTATTGATGTTAACCTGGAAAAGTGGTGTGGGGAGCAGTCATCTTCATCCAGGGGATGATGCATTATGCACACACCTCCTGTGTTTCCTGGATTTTCAAGTGGGTGATGCCTGCCTGAGGCACACTGTTGCAGAGCTCCGGAGGGAGCGCAGCTGTGTCAGTGCTTAAACAGGATTGCACCTTCAAAACAGATTTTAAGAGAAGGGCCTGTCGCTCCCTTTTGCTTTCTTTTTCTTTTTTTCCACTGTAGCCATGGAGTAGAATGGATTCTTTATTTCCTTCTTTTATAGTCTAGTCAGCCATTTCCCTTTAAAAAGAGATGATGTGACTTTCTGTTGACATCGTTGTGAAATCACATGGTACATGGGAACCGTCTAGAGTAAAAACTCCTCAAGCCTCCTGACCCAGTGAATAAAAGCCTCTAGATTCTGCCTGGCAAATGGCCAAACCCAATGTTTTGCAAAGGCTATCTGTAGACCTCAGTTTCTGTTTCACTAATTCTACCTGAACTTGTAGCTCAGCATCTTAATGAGGCATTTCTGGTTTTATATAATTGTTTATGAAGCAAGGAAATTACTCCCCTTTCCCTGCCTCGTGTGTGTATGTCCCTGACTCACGCTCACACATAATCGTGTCTCCAAGTGGGTATGGCCTGGGTGTTCTTTTCATGGGGTTAAAACCAATTTAATGTCATGTCAAATGTAAAATGATTGTTCTAGAAATTGAAATACCTTAAATTTAAGACTCTAAAAATATGTTGTATTTCAAAGAGAGAAATAAGAGATGACAATTGTCCATTATGTTTCTGTATCAGCATATGATTATTGGAGCATGTGAAGCATTTTCATTTGTCAATATTTCTCGTGCTGCTCTCTTGCTAAAATAATGCTGCAGAATTCTGTGGTTCTTCCAGAAAGCATACACGCTGTTCATTCACTTCCAAGTGTGTGTGTATTTAAAAAAGAAGAGAAAAAGAAATAGGCAATATTTAATCTGTACACTAGGAATTGTAATCCTGCTTGATTCTGACTTCTTAAAAGGAAGTTGCTGCAGTTTTGCCTTATTTTTGTTTCCTTTTCCAGGCTGATAAAATGTAATTTATTTATTATCATACTATTTTTTGTATTCTGCTACAGTACAACATGAACAAGAGTAAAAGCAGACAAGAGGAGTGCCACTTAAATAATCTGAAAAAGTTTGTAAGATTTTTCTGGAATAGGCAAAATTACAGGAAGCAGGGGCTGCTTTTTTTTTCCTTGATGACACAAGTCCCTGCAGCTAATAACTTTAATATTCTATAGATAGCTGCTTTTGTACCCACTTGCATTTGTGATCACAGAGGTGGAATTATTCCACTACATACTGAATAGCAGTGTGGATTAAATGAAGAATTGAGGAAGAAAAATAATAGAATTATCTGCAGAAAAGCCAAAATCAGGTGGCAGAGTAAAATAATAAAGAGCTATGGGAGCATGTTAAGATTGGATGAGAAAAGGTGGTTTAGTAATTTGCTAAATGGGGGAGGCGGCAGTGGTTTTAATGGTTACGCTCAGAACTAGCAGGAAGTCACAAAGTCAAGCAAACAGACACTTACTGAGTTGAACACCACATAGAGTGATGCTTTTAGAAAAGAAAAGGGATATTCAAGGGTCTGTGCTGTATTTTTGTAGCTGAAAAAAGTGAGCTTTCAAATCCTATATGTTGAAACCATTGAGCTTGAACCATATTCCTTTCCTTTTCAGGCTCCCAGTGCAAGATCTTATGTTGACCTAGATAACTGCAAAGAGAGGGCATGAATAAAGCTAGTAGTACTTCAGTATGTTGTGCTTAACCCTGTATTAAAACATACACTTAAAAAATTGAAAATGTTTAGGAAAATGTGAGCTTTCCAGGGATTATGCAATTGTACTTAGTTCAACTTCTGATTTTAAAATACTGTGTAGATTCTGTCATTATTAATCATGGGTTCTCTGCACCATTTTATTAGTTGGTTTGTTAGTTTTGTCATATTTTCTAACAATCCTTAATATTTAAATTAGATTTGATTTTAGTAAAGACTCTTCTTAATAGGACATTACTGAGACTGACAAATACTGGTCGAAGAAGTGTTTGTTTTTGCTTTGGTCACTCGAAGGCAGCAGTGGAATTGAGTTTGTTTTATGTGGTGCAACTTGCACTTCTGGGACCCTTGGAAAAAAAGAAGAAAAAAAAGAGGGAATTGAGTCATAAGTGATTGTAGGTCTTTATTTGTAGCAATAGTTGTTTTATGTGTTTGCTTGTTTTATGTGAATCGGATCATCTGAAGTATGACTAGCATTTCTCCATTTCATTAGGAAGAGAAATCATGGAGCACTGAGAGAGTAAAGTTTGGTCTCTGCTTAGAAAATGGCTTACTTTAAAGCTCTGCAGTGTCAGCAGCAGCCATCCCCAGAGAAGTTTTGGTTTTGTTGAGAACTGTCAGCCTTTCCTCCTCAGAGAGGCATTCCTAAACCCCAGGGAATCCCCTCCCGTAAAGCTCTGGAGTAAGCAGCGTGGAGGAATAATAAGCACTTCCTTCCTTTCTATTTTCAGTGACTGAACTAGAAAGTAACCACTACTGCTGTAGCTCGTGCTCACAAACCCCTGTGCACTGCAGTCCTCTTCTCCTCACCCTCCTCCCTAAGCCTTCAGTTCTTCTGCAAGGGGAGGTTGTGCAGCAAGTTTCAAGCTGAAAAAAATCTAAAAAGTGTCATCAGGAATATGATAAACTGACTTTGTTATTCAGTTTCATATTTAATATAAAATTCAGCATTAAGTTATCCACTGAATTTTCTTGTACTTTCAGATTTATATTTTTCTTGCAATGCATATTAGGCCTGATTCCCCTGCCCCCAGCTCTTAGAAAGTGTTTGTTTAGCCAGGAAAACATGGAGAGCAGCTTGATGTTTTGGATCTTGAGAGGCATTTTGGAATTATTGGAAGTGTCTCACTCCTTCCTCTGGTTTCGTGTAAACAGTTTCGCTGGCTGTTGCTGGAGGGAGGAGATCCTTTCAGCTGCAGGAATGGTGGCCAGCAAGCAGAAGCCGTGCATTGGACGTAAAACCCTTTTGGTGGCCACAGACAGAGACCTTTTGTCAAGTGGCCTGAGTGTTGATGATCAGTAACAAGACCTTTCAAATTGCTGCAAATGTTTGCCACAGGGATCTGTGCTCCTCTGTGTGTGTACTTTCAAGGGAGGTACTTTGCTAACAAATCTGAATTTTCAAATGATAATATGAAAACTTGAATTTTAGTCAAACTGAATAATGTTTTCCAGGCTCCTCCCCAGCTATTTCATTACAAGCTTTGCATTTGTATCTTAAATTTTGTTCAAAAAGCTGAACGCCAGGCTATTTTTTTAAAAAAGTTGCAGTATGTGATCTGAATTCAGAAATATTCTTCCTGAAGGTTATTGATACTTAGGAGGGAAAAATTAATGCCTTATGGGCTTAGTTAAACTTCTCTTTGGGAGAGGTTTGGATGAGACTGTTTCTTTAGTCTGTGACTCAAATTGCAGTCTTAAAAAGAATTCAACATCACTCATTAAATACATTCTGATAAAGTCACACAAAGATCAATGTTTTGCATATTGCTTAATAATGGAGTGGGTGGAATGAAGATTGTTCTGACTGCTGATGGCAGGTTTCTTTCTGCTTTTGGCTTGAGGCTGCATGTGAAACCGGCAGGTATGTAACAGAGGACAGTAATCTTATTTGTTGCTGTTTCGCATTTGTGAAACTGCAAGTCAACACATGAAAAGTTAGTGACTTCCCTTTTAAAATCAGACCTTTTGTAATTGCAATGGTAAAGTAAACTTTAACACCTCTAGTTTGAGTTTTAATTTAAGCTCTTCCAACCTGTGCTGTTGTAGAAAGACAGAGGAACAGCATTCCCCAAAATATGCAACTTTGTTTCTGTCGGATGGACTTTTTCACTTTCACAACTTCCTAGCTGCAATTAGCATATTCTCTCATTGCAAGTGGTTTTACTGCATTGTTGTAATTTCCAGGGTAGCATTAAAATGTATACGTGGGACATGTGAGAAGGACCTGCAAAATTATTTTTAACTGATTACAGATACAGTATCTGAAAGCTCCCTCCAAGAGATCTGCCTAATTCAAATGAAGGATGAGATAATGCTGAAAAAGACCAGGAACCTACACATTGGCTGTCTTCCATTCCTACAGTATGCATCTAAGTTGCCCATAAATTGCTTTGTATAGTTAAATTGGCAAAGTAGGTTGTTGGAGTGTAGTGCCATTATGAGACATTCAGTTGTTTTAGAATTTGGCAGAAACCCAATTTACATACGTGCAGAGAAGCAAAAAATACCAGCTCCCGAATGTGTGTTTCATCTGTAGCCTGAAAGGAAAGTCATATTACAGTTTGGGGGAAGAAAAAGCTTCTCCATTTAAATAAAGTATGTGCTGTTCTATGGAACTGTTACCTACAAGACTTGTAAGTGCTTGAGAGCTACTGAGCTGCATGAGCAGATAAGATCTTTGCCACTAAGCTGCAGAAGGTGCTTGTGGATGTTGGTAGTTGGGGATAGGAGGAAATGACGGTTGTGCCTCAGGGGTCAGCCGTGGTGCAGTTTTAGGTACTTTCTGGAAAAGGGAAGCTGCAAAAAAAAGTTTGAAAGAAAGCTTCAGGGAGCAAAGAGGAAAAATGGCTTTCTCTGGGATCACTAGGGAGTAAGAGTAGAGAGCATGAGGAAAAGCAAGAATAAGAAAATTTGGCAGAACAGTCTGTGTATTATATGTAGTTGAAATCATTGTTTCAGTGCTTTGAAAACACTGATATTTTCATGTTGGTTTTTCCCAAGTTCCTATACATCCTATGGAGTAGAACTGCAGATTCTCTGAAGACATGCAGCAGGAGGGTCTGTGATAGACAGGCCAGTTACATATCTGCTGCTTCTGTGGTCAAATTGCACTAATAATTTTCTTTACTTCCACCGTGCTTCAAGTTCTGAATGATTTTGCTCAGACTGAAAGTAAAACGAAAAATATCAAAGCAAGACCTTTAATCAAGGATAAAAGAGTAAATATTTGTATATCCTGCTCTCTGAACAGGTTTGGAAAGCAAAATTCATTTTCAAGTCTAGTACTCCTATTAATGAGACTATTCTTTCCTGCATTGTCACAAAATGGTATATGTAACCAGAGGATTTTCATCTTAAAGAGCTACTACAGGAAAAGTTTCAGAACTGAATAAAGCATGAGGGAAGGCTTTGCACTGATGTAATGGCAGCTTTTCTGAATGGTCATGTAAGTTACATACTAACTTGCAGGCATAGTGGTATTTGCATTGCATTTTTTCAAATGTGGTGACTAGTGTGTTGACAGCATCCACATTAAACACCTGAAAAAAACTCCTTGGACTTACTAGAGACTGCAAAATCTGAGCTGACTAACCATAATTAAATCATATTTTCTATCAGTCTGCAGCCTTGCTCCCCAAAGATTCCCTTGTCCCAGAAATTTAATTAGAAGGCTCATGATGTATGCACAAGTATTTGAATCTGCCACTGGAAAATGGATACTGCTGAGGAATCTGTTTCTTCCTATCAGACTGGTTAGCACTGTGGTGAACACTGATGATACCAAGGCAGTAGCCGAGTTCCTAAGACATTTAGTAACAGATTATTTGAAGATAAAAACTTGCTGTGGCTGCACAAAAGTAGCAGCTTTCAGGACAAGAAAACTTATTTTCAGTTACTCCTTTTTTTTTTATGGTAGTTGAGCTTTGGCTTAGGAAGACGTGTTCACAGCAATTTAAGAAAAACGTGTAATATAATTTAGGCTTTGCTTGGTTTTTTCTGGAAATAGTTCAGAAGCGTATTTAGAAGGTGTGCTGTGGCTTCTGCCATCCTCCCTCTTTCGCTATTGACAGGAATCAGTTGACTTTAAATCCAGATCTCCCCATCTGAAGGACCACAGCATTTGTCTGTCTGTTATTCCCCTGACCCTCAGTGAAATTCAGTATGCTGTGAAATCTGACCCATATTTTAAGATTTTTTTGTCCTTTTCAGTTGGATCCCTCTTCAGAAGTTTCCTCTTTTCCTTTCTCTGCAGGGAATCTGGCGCATCCCCGTGGATGAGATCGACCGCCCGGGCAGTTTTGCATCTCATATGAACCGCTCTATTGTCCTACTGCTAAATGTGCTGTCACAACTAAAGGATTACAACACCTTGCTGAAAGTCTCCTCTATGCTACAGAGGACCCCTGATCAGGGAAAGTATGATATATTTATGTTAATCCATTACTTTGTAAAGCTTTGAATGTATTTTGTTCGCTGTGTAACTTTTATTTAAAGACTTTCTTAGTTGAGGAAAAATGTCTTTAGACAGATTTCCTTGGGAATATAGTGGAATGATGGTTAATTTTTCTCAGGATTATGATTCCATAATAAGAGTCTAGATTTTCTCTGCATTTCTCTTGAAACTCAGAGCAATAATACAGCTGCCTTAACAGACTTGCAGAGGTTGTCTGTCATGTGGAGGGATTCACTGGCGGAACAGAGCATCATGACTTGTGCACCCCTCTGCTGGCCTCTTGCATAAGAGCTGTGTCCACTGAGGGAGGTCACAGCCCAGGCATCCTGCCTTCCTGTAATCCGTGGCTGAACAATGGTTATGTGCCTGTTGGCGGCTGATGCTATTTAAAAAGCTTATCCTATTCAGGGGTGATCTAATTTTAATTGCATTAACCTTATTTAAGAAAGAAGAAGCCATTTAACGTGAACTATATACAGATTCATATCAATGGGAAGACCAAAATAAATATCTAAGGAAAACATTAATTGAGGTAAAATTCTAGTGCTGAGTGGGAAATGTTGAAATTAGTCTCTGGCAAATGCTTGAGAAACTGAACTGAATGATTGATAGCAGCAAGTTGGAGGCATTGAAGGCTGCTTCTTATGTTTTTGATTGTGAGTGCATGTGAATTTGCATAGATCGTAGTATGTCTGGGAATATGTCACCACATGTTCAGCAAACTTGAAGCCAAAAATACTTTGACTTTTAGCGTATCAGAAGTACTGGACCATAGAAGGTTTAAATTCTGTCCTAAGCAAGCCCACAGTTGTACTAAAAATATTATGTTATTTATAAGTCTAGACTGAATTTAATGAACAAGTAATTTGACATGTTGGATTAGCCAGTGCCAGCCATGGTGAACTGCAGTCGTTACAGGAACTTATAAATGCAAATATTCTGGGTGTGTCTGGTATTTCCCAGTAACAACCCTATTTTTAAAAACAGGGGGGGTTTTAGCTGAACTTTAGTTATTACTGAACTAATAAGGAGTCAGGTTTTTGTGTCTTTTGTCTGAGAAGCAAACCATAAAATTACCAATTTAATGTAATACTGTAGAGAGAAAACTTATTTATTAAATATGTTGGCTTTTTGACTGAAATAGTACCCTTCAAAATTATTTACTTGATTTTTTTAGCCCTCTCACTAGAAGCAGCCAATTGTGAAATAGAAATTCAGTTTTCCATTAAACTCAATTAGGTGGAATTGATGGCTGGAAATGTTTTCCTTGAAAGTGGACTAAAGCATTGTGTCAGAATACACTGAAGTTACAATGCTCTAGTAAATTAAATGAAGCTATAGAGTGAATAAGTTTTACACATACAATATTAATTTTTTTATCATACTAAATAGGAGAAAAGGTATTAGCACACCAGTGGTTTACCGCTAAAACCCCTAGATTTACAAAGGCAACTAATACAACCAATGAGAAAGGATTTGCTGATGTCCTTAATCTCACATGCACGGTTTATCCAGAACATGAAAATCACCTCACAGTTCAAGATAGCTTTGTGTGTCTAATACTCTTTTTCAAGAAAAGGTTTCAAGAAAAAGCTGGTATTTGAGGGGCACAGAAAGGTTGATATAAGAAAACTGTCATTCTGATTGTCTGTTGTGCTCTGGGTTTGGGGTTTTTTTATTTTATTTTTCATTTCTTCCCTTCCTTCTGTTTGTAGACAGTGCTATAGTTTGCTTCATGCATGTCATCTTTGATGATTGTGGGGAGGAGAGAAGTGGAGGGAAGCATAGCTAAAGTGTTATATTTCAATATGCAACTGTGTATGTTTTGTTTGCTTTCTTCTAACTGGTTTTAAAATTGTTGTGTTGGGTGTTTTTTGTTGTGGGTTTTTGGTGGGGTTTTTTTTAATGTCCTGGTTCTTGCTTTTCAAGTCCTATAAGCTTTTGGCAGTTAGCTTAATTTCTGTTATCTTACTGTGGCACAGGAAGTACTTGCGTGATGCAGATCGCCAAGTTCTGGCCCAGCAAGCCTTTGTGCTTACAGTGAAAGTGTTGGAGGACACTCTCAACGATCTGACGCAGGTAAGGTAGCAGTGCATTTAATGGTCATTGATTTAGTAATTAGATTTTTCTAGGTTCAGTTTACTAATTCCTTAGATCTCCTAAAGATGAAGGGCTATGTTATTATCACTTATTTCCAGTATCTTTTGTTTATACGCAACTACATAGAAAACTTTCTTCCAGCATTGTTGTTTTTTGGTTTTGAAATCCAGTAACATATGCTGTTATTGAGAATGGATTGCAGTAAGTTTGGTTTGACTGTCCCTTAAATTTCAAATTATGGTAGTTACATGGAGTATAAGAACAGGTGTGGTCCACTGGAAATTTCCTTTTAAAATGAACTAAGATTCCTCTTGCAGAACAAAACCAGAAACTAGATACTACGTGCCTAACCATTTTTAACTGCTAGTCCTTGACAGCACCACATCTGTTATTACATTTAATTGTAATTTAGATTTAATTTTTAAAAGTCATATAGTCATATAATCAGTTTCAAGGTTAAGATAACTGGAAACTGGAAGTTTATTTGGTAAACACATTCAAGGAAGAAATTGTTCCTGAGGGTTTTCCAAGTTAGCAGAGTATAGGTTTAACAAATTAAATGGAGACGTACTTAAGAGCACTGGAATTCTGTGTTTGTTCGTAAATCTGGGTGGAAGAATTGTATCATCAGCAATTTTTGAAAGAAGAGATGATGTACTAAGGTTTCCTACCTTTGGACCATCACCAAAATAAAGGTAGAAAAATTAAAATACTATAGCAGAGTTTAGCATACTTCTTGATGTACTAACAAGAAGAAAGTCACGTAAGAGCGATCAAAGGGAAGATTCTTAAATTTGAGGTTGATCTGCAGCTGCCAAAAGAAACAGGTTCAGTTTTGTTTCCAGTACATTAGAAGAAAATTTTGTGCTCTTAAAACCTTGGATTTCGTTTAGTTGGCTCCCATAGTGTAGGCTGAAGTAGTGGGGAAAAAAACCCATTGCAGCTTTGGTTCAGCCTGTGCTGTTGATTTCTGTGGTGTTTTCACTGATTAGAATACTTTAATTGTAAGACTTGTGGGTTGGTTTAATTAATATTCAGGAACAAACAGGAATGAACATAGAATAAATGGCTTTTCTTCAGCAGAGGCAGTAATGTAAAGGTACTGATTGTCAGTATTCATGGTAGTCATAGCTGCGCTCAGACGCTTACTGCCTGACGAACCTAGTGACTTTCTATGATGGTGTGACAACAACAGTGGACAAGGGAAAACCAATGGATGTCATCTATCTGGACTTCTGCAAAGCCTTTGACACGGTCCCCCACAACATCCTTCTCTCTAAATTGGAGAGCTATGGATTTGATGGGTGGACTGTTCGGTGGATAAGGAACTGGCTGGATGGTCGCATCCAGAGGGTAGTGGTCAATGGCTCGATGTCCGGATGGAGACCGGTGACGAGCGGTGTCCCTCAGGGGTCCGTACTGGGACCGGTGCTGTTTAACATTTTCATCAATGACTTAGCGAGATCGAATGCACCCTCAGCAAGTTTGCGGATGACACCAAACTGAGTGGTGCGGTTGACACACCAGAAGGATGGGATGTCATCCAGAGAGACCTGGACAGGCTGGAGAGGTGGGCCTGTGTGAACCTCATGAGGTTCAACAAGGCCAAGTGCAAGGTCATGCACCTGGGTCGGGGTAACCGCCAGTATCAGTACAGGCTGGGGGAAGAAAGGATCGAGAGCAGCCCTGCCGAGAGGGACTTGGGCGTGCTGGTGGATGAAAAGCTGGACGTGAGCCGGCCATGTGTGCTGGCGGCCCAGAAGGCCAACCGTATTCTGGGCTGCATCAGGAGAAGCGTGGCCAGCAGGTCGAGGGAGGTGATTCTGCCCCTCTACTCTGCTCTGGTGAGACCTCACCTAGAGTACTGCGTCCAGGTCTGGAGCCCTCAGCACAAGAAGGACATGGAACTGTTGGAGCGGGTCCAGAGGAGGGCTACTAAAATGATCCGAGGGCTGGAGCACCTCTCTTTATGAGGACAGGCTGAGGGAGTTGGGCTTGTTCAGCCTGGAGAAGAGAAGGCTGCGGGGAGACCTGATTACGGCCTTTCAGTATCTAAAGGGGGCCTATAGGAAAGATGGGGAAAATCTTTTTAGTAGGGCCAGCTGTGTCAGGACAAGGGGTAATGGTTTTAAACTAAACCAGGGTAGATTTAGACTGGATATAAGGAGGAATTTCTTTACAATGAGGGTGGTAAAACACTGGAATGGGTTGCCCAGAGAGGTGGTGGAGGCCCCATCCCTGGGAACATTCAAGGCCAGGTTGGATGGGGCTCTGAGCAACCTGGTCTGGTTAGTGGTGTCCCTGCTCAGTGCAGGGGGGTTGGACTAGATGACCTCTAGGGGTCCCTTCCAACCCAAAACATTCTATGATTCTATGATTCTATGATCAATAATAACAGAGACGAATGACTTCTTTTATTAAGGTTTCAGAAGATCAGAATTCCAAGTCTTGTAACGTTGCTTCTGGAAGGATGACAACAGACGTCTCTAATAAAACCAGTGCCGAAGAGGGAAAAGATGTCCTTCCCAAAAAGCCAGTTTTATCGGATGGAGTAGTACATAGTACTGAAAATGGAGTAAAGGATGTGACCCAGGGACAAATTCCCAGTGCTATGGACATATTGGAACAAGAGGACAAGAATGACAAGGAAATTAAAGAGCTCCCTGGGCCTGGTTCAGTTGAGCCTATGGATCTTGATGGATATTCCAATGTCCCTGAAAAAATTGATTCTTCATGTAAACGCAGTGAGCCAGATCGTCTTCAGTCTGGCAGGAACTCAAAGGAGAGAGCTCCAGAGAGCCGGACTCCAGAACTTTCTTTGGAAGAGCTAAGTATCAGCTCAAAACATCAGCAGCAGGCAGCTAAAGGAATAGTTCAGGCAGTACCTACAGAAGAACCTGTCCAGAGATCAAGCAGAAAGAGGAAATTACTTGAGGATGTGGAGTCTGGGAAAACACTTCTGCTTGATGCTTATCGAGTATGGCAGCAAGGTCAGAAAGTTATGGCCTATGACCTGGGTAAAATTGAGAAGATCATGTCTGAAACCTACATGCTGATTAAACAGGTAAAGTCTTTTATCATTAATGTAGTTTCTCTATGTGACCTCAAACATGAATATAGAATAACCATAATTGCCAAACCAAGTAATACAAAATTGGCCCTATATCTGTTTAAAAGTTGGGGAGATAAATATCTCTCAAAGAACCACTCTCTTGACAGGACCATTACTGTGAAGGGGTGGGGAAAGTACTACCCTCCATGTTTTGGAACTAAATTTCTGAAATCAGTTAAGAGTTGTAATACCAATTATGTGGGGTTTGTTCATGCTAAATGTTAGTTTGAATTGAGAGAAGTTGTGTGTCTTAATATATACTCCTGAATAAATTAAGATCACTGTTCTGCAATAGAAGTGCTTTTTCTCCCCCTTACTCCCATGCTCTACATCCTCACTTCATCTGAATTTAATTAGATTTATAGATGAGCTAAGTAATTACAACTTCATTAGTTGTGATTCTTTGTTCAGGTGGATGAAGAAGCAGCACTTGAACAGGCAGTCAAGTTTTGCCAGGTGCATATGGGAGCATCAGCACAGAAACAGGTAAGCTCTGTGAAGTCCCTGGCTGCTTGTAACAAGCTTTATTACTTAGTCTGTACAAACAAGTCTGTTGCTGAGTGTTCACAGCAATTAGAAATATCTGCTTTCGATGTATTGTTGTCATGTAAGATAAATTGTGCCACATTAGTGTAGGGAGCTCATCCCTTTTGATAGGGTCATTGATACTGTTTATGCCAGGCTTGAAGGTTTTGCATGCCCAAAAGCTTTTAAGGAAACCCCAAACAATCTTCAAATTGAAATGTTTATGGCATACTACAATTTTCTTAATGTCCACATCATTCCTCAGCATTACTTCTCTCCGATCGATAAGGCTTAACAATCTCATCAGTTCCTCCCTTGCTAACATTGCACTCTGCTTCAGAGATACCCAATATCTTTTCTCTCAGCTTGTGTGGCTGAGAATTTGATTTTAACTCTGTTATATTGCTCAGTTTGTTTTTAGTTTGTAGTTTCTGGGTTTATCCAGCAAACAATTACAGAGCTTTAAAGGGATGGTTATTTATCAGTCCTTAATGTGAGATCAAAGCCAAGAAGCAAATTGGATGAATGACATGTTTAGTGGTCATTTGTTTTGCCAGCAAACTGTCAGTTGAAAGCCCCAAAGTATTTTTTAGTTTTGTATTTTCTGTAATTTTTGCCACTATCACACAATGAAGCAGTTACTCAGCAGATTTTGACTGGAAGATAAAATACGTTTTGAAGAAAAATCTTATGTTCCTAGTTAATAGCTTACGTTTAATACTGCTCGGGGCTTTGTGCTGTTTTGTTCTATGAAATTGTAGTCTGTGTTATTGATTGCTAGCTCTCAAAGAGTAATTAAAATAGTGTTTGTTTAAAACTATTTGAAAAAAATCTGTTGGAGTGCAACTCAGAAACCTTCTTTGAGTATTTCATGAGTGGTGGTCTGTATCATGCTTAAGTGTTTAAAACAGGAAGCATCTCAAAGGTTTTCTGTACAAGAAAGGTAGGTAACTATGTGAACGTGATGGGTTGAACTTGGCTGGATGCCAGGTGCTGCTAAGCCGCTCTATTGTTCCCCTCCTCAGCTGGACAGGGGAGAGAAAAATATATCGAAAGGCTTGTGGGTCAAGATAAGAACAGGGAGAGATAGTTTGCCAGTTACTGTCATGGGCAAAACAGACTCAACTTGGTGAAGTTAGTTTAATTTATTACCAGTCAAATCAGAGTAGGAGAGAATAAAAAAAAAACCCATAATCTTAAAACACCTTCTCCTGACCCCTCCCTTCTTCCCGGGCTTAACTTCACTCCCGATTTTCTCTACCTCCTCCCCCTGAGCAGCACAGGGGGATGGGGAATGGGGGTTGGGGTCAGTTCATCACACGCTCTCTCTGCTGCTCCTTCCTCCTCAGGGGAGGACTCCTCACACTCTGCCCCTGCTTCACCATGGGGTCCCTCCCATGGTAGACAGTCCTTCATGAACTTCTCCAGTGTGAGTCCTTCCCATGGGCTGCAGTTCTTCACTAACTGCTCCAGTGTCAGTCCCTCCTTTCCACAGGGTGTGGTCCTTCGGGAACTGACTGCTGCAGCATGGGTCCCTTGTGGGGTCACCAGCCCTGCCAGGAGCCAGCTCCAGCACGAGCTTCCCACGGAGTCACAGCCTCCTTTGGGCATCCCTCTGCTCTGGTGTGGGGTCCTCCTCAGGCTGCAGGTGGAGATCTGCTCCCCCATGGGCCTCCCTGGGCTGCAGGGGGACAGCCTGCCTCACCAGGGTCTTCACTATGGGCTGCAGGGGAATCTTTGCTGTGGTGCCTGGAGCACCTCCTCCCCCTTGTTCTGCACTGACCTGCATGTCTGCAGGGCTGTTTTATCTCATCTCACATCCTCTCACTTCTCTTTCCCTGGCTACTGTTCTGCAGCAGGTTTTTTCCTCCCCCTTCTTAACTATGTTGTCCCAGAGGTGCTGCCACCGTTGCTGATGGGCTTGGTCTTGGCCAGTGGTGGGTCTGCCTTGGAGCCAACTGGCATTGGCTCTATTGCACGTGGGGGAAGCTTCTCACAGCTTCTCACAGAAGCCATCCCTGCAGACCCCCCCAACTACCAAAACCTTTCCACGCAAACCCAATACAACGAATATGTTGGATCATGTTCAGTACTGATTTAAAGTAGAGCTCTCTTAGAAATGTCTTGAACAAACTTGTTTTATGAGCTGCAGAAATTTATTCTGGTTTTCTGCAGTTTGTCTCTTCTGTCCCTCTCAAGTATTTATTCTCCTATTATTTCATCTTTGCATCATCCTCTGTAACTTCATCTTCCTGTCATGTGTCTTGCCCAGGAGAAGCGTACGAGGAGAAGTACATGCTATAACTAGTCTAGAGATACTCAGACACTGCATTCCAACTTGCCAGTTACCAGAAAAAAAAGCATTGTGGTTGCAGGGAGGGGGGGGGAATTACCTGCTTTTCCATCACTGGATTCTTTCCCTTTGCCTAGGCATTAATTTTTATAAAAATGGAAGGACAATAAAAGTCTTTCAGAATTTCTCTTCATTTTCCAAATGTGGATGAGGCTTTTCTTCTGGAAAATATAGCTATCCCTGCTTTGCAAAAACATAAGCTTTTGAGGAGGTACATCTCTGATATTTGCAAGTTAGGTATTCAAATCCATTTCAAATTAAGATAATTTTTCTCGTGTCTGTTTTTCAAAATAAATACATTTCTTAAACCTTCAGATAATTCTTCTAGTTTCTGAAGCAAATTTGCTGTCTTTCACCAGAACACTGCCTTGTTCTTCAGATCTTTTCAGCCTAACCTCAAATAATGCACATCGCCTGGTCCTCCCTTCAGTGTGTTAATGTACGTGACAGATGCTTCTCAGAACTAAAGTGCAACTGTGTTGGAGATGCTGGTTAATAGGTAGAAGAATTTACAAGGTGAACCTTCTGTATTATATAGAGTTAAGAGGTTCCTTTTAGGTTTTTCTGCCTAGTGGAGCTGAAGAAAGTTGAGGCTGTAGGTCAACTCCTATAACAAGGTTTAGTGCTGCAACTTCAGGAAAACCAGATATTACTGTGTCTTTTGTGAAAGGTTCCTGATACTTTTTCTTTCCATTTAAGGAATGTGGCATCCAATGGAGCTTGAACCCTGTGTTTTCATGAACTATTCTCTTGAATCTATGGGTTCTCCTCATTTCGGTGAATGTTGTTTTATTGGTGATAACTGCCTTGTCCAGGAGGGTAGAGGGAGGGTCAGACCTTGAGGGCAGACTCTGTTATACAGCATTTGTTCAAGACAAGCTTACCTTCACACTAAATTTCTTCCTGAAATGGTGTAAGTTTTAGTTGTCAGGAGGCATGCCAACCTGTGTTTTTCCATGTGCTGTGTAGAAAGTCTGAGTCCTGAGTATCTATAAATGTTTCCAGTTGTTAATACAGAGATAAAAATTATCTAACTGCATCTAGTTAAAATGTGCACTTGTACAGTGCATGTCCTAGCAGAGTAACGGGTGAGGACGTAAGAGTAAAGAGAGTTCTGTATTAGCTTTTCATGGAAGTAACTTTCTCCAATTTGTGCCCCTCAGGAAGTTAGTAACATTTTTCCATTGAACTATAGAAATGAACAGAAATGTCAAGAGATTCTAGTAGAAGTGTTTCTTTGCTCATAGTCTGGTATTTAACAGATTTTTAGTTCTTAATAAAGAAATCTTGGCTCAGAATGTTAAGACTTTTTTAGTTTATCTTGGGGGGGAAAATAGGAGTCATCACACTGCGATTTATGACTTCAAGATAAAAAGAATTTGCTAATAACCTTTTTTAAAAGTTAGGTTGCTGTTTGCTTTTTGGATGTATCCACCTTTTCAAAAACTACTCGACAAACTCGCATTTATCGGCCAAGTACCTTGCTGGGCTTTCTTGAAGATTTGGGGTATGCAATTGCTATGCCAGGTTTTCTAGCAAAGTCAACAGTTGCTCAGGCATGTGGCAGAACATTAGAATGGTGAAAAACCTGCCCACAAACTAATCTTGAAAGTAGATACAGTAGGTGAGCTAGTATTTAACTGCACTGGAAGTGATGAGTTTTCCTGTTAAATCACTTGAAATGAAACAAACCGCTTAACATGATGCACTTTGAAGCTTATAACATTCCCTTTTAGGAAGTGGTTCCAGCTACTGGGATTATCACATACTGCAGTCTCATTTTCTTTTGTTTCTAGCAGGATCTTGTAAACCATGTGAAGCTGCCCTACTGCTAGTATAACCCTATGAATTAGTGTGGAGACGCAGTAATAGCCACTCTTGTAGACATCTGTCTGTTTTCAACAGATTGAATCCTGTTTTATTTAAAATTGGCATGTATTTGCCTTCTGTAAACAAATGATGTCATGTATAGAGCCTGCTGCAGCCCAGCAAAGTGCTTTGTTATTGGATAGTTTGAGTAGGTTCATAGGGCCTGTGGTTCTTCAGTCACTTATCCCAAGACATTGACAGTCAAAAAAAAAAGTGAACACAAACCTCACCTTGATATATGTCTTTCTCTGATGGCTGTTGTATTTTAGAGTTCCAGTCAGTATATGGTTTCTTTATGAAAGTTTTCACTTGCTACTAAAATTAGGAGTTATTTGATTTGAATTAATGCTTTTCGGCTTTCTTCCAGACCAGTCAGAGTTTTTAACCTAAATATTTAACAACTCCATTGAATGTTTTTATATGCCTCTTCAGTCATAAGCAGGAAACAATACAGCAATAAGTAAACGGAATTTGACAAAGTGAGTTATTATACTATCTAATCTTTTTAATGGCTTGGCAATACTGTGACCTTTTCACTTGATTTCAGAAATCCTCTGTAGTCCTGATGACTGATGCAGTATTAACATGTATTGAGCCAATGAGGCTCTAGCATCATTTTCTACAGGTAGCTAAATACATGGCAAAGTGACTTAGAAAGGTTGGCTCCCAGCTTTGAAGAAGGCAGAAAAAGATGGTGGTACAGAACCTTGCCATGATAAGTTCCTGTGCTCCTGGAGAACTGTTGAGATTCAAGTATTCTCTATTGAAATATGACACATCAATGAAGAAATTAATGTAGATATTTTGTCATGAGATCTTGCGTAGGGTGGTGACATACCCTGTTCGTGCCAAGGACAGAAGATTGTGTTTCAGAGAGGGATCCTTTATAGATGTGGCTGCTGTTCATGGTTCCGGAGTTGCTTAACATCTTTATAGGACGCTTCACAACACGCTTGGGCTTAGGGTGTAATACCTTTAACAGAAAGGTGGACCTATGTGTACTCAGTACAGACTTGGATAAAATGCTACAGCATTAGAGCTCTAGTGTGGTGAGGAACCTTACTCATTGAACAAAATCAGTTGGGCATCATCTTAACAATTAAACATCTTCTCAAACTTAATTGGATCCAACTCTTACTTTCAGGAGTAATTGATGTTTTCCCATAGCAAACACAATTCTGCTTTACCAAATCTTACTCATGGGGGCTTGGAATTTTTAATGTCTAACGAAGAAGCAGCTGAAGAACTGAAACAGTTATTCAAAGAGGCTACCAAAGAGAGAATTGTAACTTTGAAAAAGCTGCTACTAAATACAACAAAAATTAATCCATGTATATTACCATATTTGTGGAGGAGGAGATTTTAATTTTATGAATAATTTGTGCTGTGTTTGTATTAGGCTAGGTTCAGTGATATTGTAATAAGTATTTACTGTTAAACCATAATGGTGAAATATAATCTGAGTTTATAACACTATTTAATGTGGAAGTGAAAGGGGGGGTGTTAAAATCTGTGCAGTTTTTTTGGTTTTATTAAAAAGGAAAATCCTTTATGTTACATGGGAACAGAGTTGCATAAACAGACAGGATTCCAGTAATTGATATAAAAATTTATTCAAGGCAAGTTGCTGGGATATTTCTTTCAGTATTTAATAATAATAATAATATATGATATAAAATAATCATTATTACTTTAAAAAGTGATGTATTTGTCAACTTCAGCACACTTTGGTTCAAAAACTAAAGAGTGGTGATGCAACATACTTAAACACTGATATTAATGCTGTTGGCTTTCTTTCTTACCATATCCTCAGAGTTAAAGAGGACAAGAGCGATATTGTCTGATCAGTTTACAGTATTACAGAAGACTGCCCAGCAAACAGTTTGAAAATAAATACCATCAGGAGTGGGGTTGTGACTCCAAAGTATATGCTAGTTGCGAAGTGAGTAGTCCTGCAGCTGGAAAGGGTAGGAGAGTGGTAGCCATCTCATCTGAGGGAAGAAAGTAAGTAGTTCTGGTTGAACTTAAGGGTTGTGCTAGTGTTGGAGTTTTCTGATTTTTTTTGTTGTTGTTTAAAGTAGCATCCTCTAGAAGACATGCTAGTGAGTCATAGCATAAGAATATAGCATAGTTAAATCACTTTAAAGTGAGAACTACTGCTAGGAGAAGTAAGCCTGCTTCCTTGGTGGCTGCTCCTTCCTTTGCCCTGGTGTATGTTCCTCTGTGCTGGCACAGGCGTTCATATGGCTGTGCAGCACACCGGGCTGGAGAAGGGGTGTTACTGAAAGTCATTCCTCTTTTTGTGCTTTTCCATTTAAGTTCTTAAGTGGTCACTGTATCATTAGTAGTTATGTTACTAAAGTTACACTAGAGGTTTAATTCACTTCGTGGTCAAGCAGCATTTTGAAGGGTGCTTGTTCTTTTCTTTGATTTTCTCCGTCTGAGAATGTTATCAAAAAGATTTGCAGAGATCCTGAAAGCAGTCAGCTATTGCTCTTGAGTTAGAAGATATATTTTTAGTCTCGCCAGCTATGATTTTCTTATGAAATTAATGGTCCCTAGAAATGGAATACCAAGGAGGCCTTGTTGAAGGAGAATGAAAGATTAAGAGGCAGACTAGTTTGACCTTGACATAGCATTGTGCTTAAATGTGTGGTCCTAAGGACCAAGGAGGGGATGTGCTGGCAGAAAGCAGTTGTGAGGCTTCTAGATAATTAGAGAATTTCTAATATGCCTTTCCACTGACTGCCTGAAATTGGTCATACTAAATTCTTCATTTTATATATAAAGATGATGTCTGTGATACTGTTAAAGACGTGTCAGCATGGGAAAGTTATTGCAGCACAAGCTAGGATGAAGCTTCGTGGTGCACAGAATATTCTATTAATGCATGCAGAGATACTTAAGTGTAAGAACACATCTGTTGTCTTTTTTTCTTGACTTGCAATTTGAAAAGGTATTTTTATTACTGTGGACTTAATATTGAATGCTTTAATACTAAAATTTCAGCTGTCACCAGTGTTGAAACTGTCACGACAGGTAGCTTAAAGAACACAGGTAAAACTTCGTGGCTGTGTGTTAGGGTATACTGTGTATCACCAATCATGAGAACAGAATTTATATAAAACAAGTAGCTTAAAAAACTGCAGACATCAACGTCGCATACAGGGCTGGATTTAACATCTCTAAAAATACAAGAGTGTTCAAAGGCAAAGTTCCAAAATGCCACTAAGTCTCTAGTCTTGTGTTGTGACCCTTGAGAATATGGGACTGTATGTAGAAAGTCCTAGTAATGGGTAGTGTTGTAGAGGCTAAAATCTCTGTTGGCTCCTCACAGTATAGTATATCATGTAAATGTCATGAGAAGGGAATATTTCAACATTGCTGGGCTATTTAAGACTCACTACTGCCTTAGCCAAAAAATCCTTGCTCTGGGACCAACTCCATCCCTGAAGAGTGAGGGAGAGAAAAGAAATTTTCAACCACCCTTTCCTGCTCCAGCTGCCAAACCTCGAGTGTTCCAACTGGTAAAATCCTCCTTTTCACCCTTGGCTTCACTTGCCTCTTCCAAACTAACACATGACCACCTTCTCCCACTGGCTGGTGTCAAACTCTGAGTACTCTCCTTGTTTCCCTTTCTAAACCTGATGTCAAAACTCTTCAGCAGCTTTCAGTGTCAGAACTAATTAAACACGACACTTCATGAAGAACCTGCCACTAGAATCAAAACAAGTAAATTTTTTTATAAACACAAAGGCACAATCAGGTTATGCAAATCAGCTGTGCCTTTCAGGTTCCTGGCAGGCTGCCAGCGTGATCCCTGGTTTTATAAAGTTTTGCTGCTTCTATAAAAGCCTCAACCTCTATTTGTTGAGGAGAGGCACTGGTTTAGCGCTGCTGTTACTGTACTCTCATTCCAAAACAGGTAACTGAGGTCTTGTTTTCTTCTTTCACCAGTGTTTAAATCTTCCCAATGCTGGTGATGGGTAATCACAGCCTTGTACTGAAGAATTTTAGGGGATCATAGGTTATGAGCTTGCTGTATGGGGTCTGCAGCTGGAACTGCACACAACCTCAAAAGCAGAGCACTCAGATTGACTCTGGAGCATCAGTCTAGTGATGCTACAATCTCTGTGCTGGACCTTATAGTGAATGTGACATTTTATTTGGAAAAGAAAAAAAATCATCATCCGTGAATGAAGCTAGAGGGCCCTTCAGTGGATTTTTCCCCTTCTGCTGTGGCATGCAGTCAGCACTGCAGTGACACGGTCTTTTAGGCTTTTTTTTTTTCAAGGAGAAAACTTGAGAGTGACTTGGTTGAACTGCCTTGAATGTCTAGAGCATTTTCTTCTCGAATTCTCACTTTAAAAAAAATATCCACAAACCAACAAACCACCAAGCTGTTCTCTTCAAGAAACAGCTAAAAGCCTTCTGTAAAGGCACTTTGCTGAGGATGGGAGGAGATAAGTAAAATACTAAATAATTAGAAAATAATAATCTCTAGTTCTACCTCATGTGTTTTCCCCCCCTTTTTGTTCCACCCACATGCTGCTAATTTTCTTTCCTTCCTGCACATCAAGACGTCAGAGACTGCTTACAGGAAAAGTTGTTTTTCCTGAGTTGTCTGTATGCTTTATTAATGCAGCAAAGATGACAAGAAAGGAGGGGGAAGGAGGAGGTGGGGATAGGGGGGACAAAAGGATGAGCGCTTTCATGGTCTCACTCCTACCAAAGGGTGACCATTTTGTTCACTGTTGCATTTGCCAGTTGCCATGGCATCCCCCTCTTACTCTATCCTGGAGGTGTATTTTTGATATAATTAACAGCTCTCCTCCTCCTGTCTCCTGCAGAAAGCAATCATTTAAGTGAACATGAAGGAAAGAAAAGTCACTTTTTTATCTTTGTCTATCAATGTTTTTCATCCTACTACCGCGTCTCTCTTGGTCCAGTAATGGTGTGTTTTGTATGGAATCATTGCTGGAATATGGCTGCCTGTGTAGAGCAGGACATTAAGCCCTTGCATGCATTTGTGTAATGGAGGATTTTGGTAGGCTAGAGTGCAGTTCAGTCATATTATAGAAAACTTCTTTATTTTCTGTATATAAACTGTAATCTTAGGAAATACAAGGTTCTTCAGAATCTGGATGATAGATACTGCTGCTTGAAGAAAACTTTCAAACGACATTTCTTCTAAATGTTGCTGCAGAGAGATTGAGGAAAAATATGAATAGGCATAGTTTAATTAAAACACAGAACAGAAATTGGAGTGATCATACTGTGGAACGTGGCTGACATTGTTCAGCCAGTTTGTGTGACACTTCCAGGCTTTGCGGTGATGCACTGGTATCCTTTAAAAAAGGCGCACCTCTTCTTGTAGGTGGATTCAGAGCACTAGGATGCTAAACTCAGACGTGGGAATAATTTAAAAAAATCAACAAGAAAATGTTATGTAACAGTTGCAGTGCCAGCATCTTTCATTTGGAAACTTCTGTTGGGAATACTGTCACTTTCCCTTTCTATGGAACATTTGATCCTTACTTCTTCCCACAGCCCCAGAGCAATGAACCGTTCCAGAAGTAATATCAGTAAGATTCCTGTACAATTTCTTTGTTTTTCAAAATGTGGTTTGAAATAAACCCTTGGTGGGGTTGTCTGGCTTACAGCTTCGCAGATAGTCTATGAAGTAAAATTTTCTCATATTTTATCTTAATACTCAATTTATTTTTGCTGCTGCTGTTGTCTCGTTACAGAAGTGCCTCACTGGGAAACTAAAGGGAGCTATTTTTTCCACTAACATCTGTGAAAAACTTCTGCACTTTTGCTGCCACTTTTCATGGTGGAAGGCTGTCCCAGTGCTGGCTTCCCTGCATTTTCTTTACTTTTCTTTTACATCAGCTTTCAACATGGGAAGGGTTTGCCCATAGCCTCTGTGAAGCTGAATGATCTCTTTGAGGAGTATGCTGAAATAGTCAAGGTTTTAGCAGATAAGGAGACTGATTTGGACCCTTGTATAAGTCAGAAATAGTCACAATTCACACAAACATGCATGCTAATTATTCACTTAAATTTTAGGTTTATACAGACTTCATAACAAAGAACATTTTTAGTAAGTATTTTAAAGAAGAGCAAGTAAGGTAGTGGATATATATATAGAAGTAATGGATGATTTTTCTCACTGTGTGACATGTCATTTGGATATTAATGAACCTTAAATGTTTCTTCCATCCACTTTGATAGCATAGTAGTCAAGACAAAAGTCGTACTGCACACTCTTCAGCACCTCGTTTTGTTTTTACAAGTCCTGAAGGAAGTCTGATCTTGACTAGATGAACCTGCAGTTACAATGAAAGATATGAAGAAAGCAGATAAACGAGTTTTATGCTTATTTCAGTTATATGCACATCTTCTATGAGTAGCATCCTCATCAATGTAAGAAAATATTTATTTCCTTTTGGTGACCAAAGCCTTTAATAAAGCTACCGTATTTCAAATGCAGTGGTGGTAATAGAGATGCTCAGCATAGTGAGGTGGATTGGATGGGGGGAAGGAGAATTTCTGTAATTTTTACGTTGTGCCACAACAAAGTAAAAACTGAAAAAAAATGAGAAACCACATAAAACACTGGTAAATGATTGTCACTGTTTCTCAGTTTCTTACTATGTTTTTGTGGAAATAATCTTTATTATGCCTTGCTTCTGGTACAGCAGTAGAAATAGGTGAACATGAAGTGCTTCTGGCAAGTCCAAGACTTCATGTAATGGGTTTTTTCCTGGGTTTATTTCTCAAATGTAGTGTTACAAAGTAGTGATTTCCTGGAGGCAGTCACCTGCAGGATGCTGAAATGTGGGCCCATAAGTCTTGAGTCTATAGTGATGTTGCGCTGACCTGGGTTTTGTGAATAGCATCACTTACTGGTCAGAGGTGCTGGAATTCTTGCCCTTACACGAAAACCTGAATATTTTAGAGAAAACGTGTGCTTCACTGTGGTGTTCCTCTTAGCTTTCTGCTTACGGCTTTTGGGTTCTCTTTGATTTCTGGGTACAGTAAAACATACAAAGCAGGTTTAAATTCCTTTTCTTAGGCCCATGTGAGTGGCAGAATACACAGTAGCCAATGGTGGGGGTGGGGGGTTAATGCTTTGACTCTTCTTTTAAAGATAGCTTTCTTCTCCTTCTACTCCCACCCCCTCTTTTGCAAAAAGAAAGTAGTTGAGAGGGTTTTTTTCTCCTTTTGAGGTCTTTCTGTTTTCATTGGGTTGAAAAGAACCTGTCTATTTGTAGAAGCCTTAGTCAACTCTTCACCAGGTCACATGGTAGAAGGTTCCCTTACAGAGCCGTAAATACAAAAATCTTCCTTGGTTGCCATTCTTTGGTATAAGGCTGCACTTTTTGACTACACATCAGAATTTTTAGTCATGGTTTTACTGAGACAGAAACATCATGTTAGTTTCAGCTTTATTCTTTTGTGCAAATAAAATGTTACTCTCTTTTTGAGGCAGGTTGAGAAAACCTGGAGAAAAAAAAAAAAAATCTTGCCCAAACCACAGTTCACCTGGAGGAACCAATTAAAAATAAAAGCTGATTTATTTTTCTTGTCCCTGATACAGCATCTTAATTTTGAGAGAAACTGAATTTGAATTTGGTTCCATTGATGTATACCAATAAGGGTTGTTCTAGTCTCAACCTTTTCTCTCTGTGCCCTTGATCATCTACAACTTATAAGGCAGCCTTCCTCTTTTCCACATTTGTCACTGACTCCATTGCCTCTGTGTGTTGTGACCAACCACTGGGATTCTACCTGGCAGCCAACTCTTAGGGCATTCCTCAGAGGCTTCTACCAGGGTGTAATGCTCTCTAATGCCTTGGATGATGGGGTGGAGTGAACCCTTAGTGAGTTTTGAGTGGCACTGCCAGCTTGGAGGGCTTGGCCAGTAAGCTACTGGGCTACTGTTCTAAGGAACTTCAAATAGACTGGAGGATTGCATTGACAGGAGCTACCTGAAGGTTCAACAAAGAGAAATTCAAAGTCCTGTACCTGGGGCAGAATGACCCCTGTGCACCACAACTGGCTGGGGAACAGCTCTGCCAAAAAATCTTTGGAGCCCTGGGCAAGAGGTTGAACACAGCTCAATGGTGTGCCCTTATGGCGATGAAGTCATAGAGAGCTGGGTTGCTTCATCCTGGAGAGAAGGTTAATGGAGTGTGGAGGTATGGAATTGCTATCTTCAGCAGAGAGGAAGGAACCAGGTGAGAGTCACCATTTAAAGTTGCAGCAAGAGAAATTTGGATGAAGTGATAGGAAAATAACATTCACTGTGAAGGTGGTAAAGCACTGGAACAGGGGCCCAGAGAGGCTGTGGAATCTCCATCCTTGACGATGTTTGGAACTGGGCTGGACACAGGCGCTCAGTAAGCTGACGTAACTTTGAAGTCAGCTCTGCTTTGAGCAGGAAGTTGGACTGGAGATCTCCAGAGGTTCCTTCCAGCAGGAATTACTCCATGATGTTGTGCTCCTTCTCTCACTAATAATTTTTCTTCTTGGAAAGTACTTATTTGGAGTACCATCCAAATACTACTGAGTTACTTTCCAAATGTCCTCTTTCTGCCCATGGAAATAGCTGTGTGTTTTTATGGAAATACAGTTTGAGGTGCAGATCTGTTTTTAACAAATATGTACCTAACTAATAGTACCTTCATGTATTTCTGCTGAAAAAATTTTGGATACAATACAAGCACAGAAATTTCAGGTTCTACATAATGTATTATGTAAGTTAATGAAGTGCATGGGTGTGAAGGGTTTTCCCTCTAAATCACAGCTCAAAACATTTCCTCTAGTGATCTCACTTCTGGCTTAAGGCTTTCTTCTGCAGTTTAATTTCCCTTAGGTTTGTGTGATCCCATTTGTGCATCTTGAGACCTTTAGTTTTGGAACCAATGCTTTAAACATCAGAAACTTGCTGCTTTCAGAAGCAGAATAGACCTTTTTTGATCCAATATTGTAATTATTATGAATATAGCTGCTATATTTTGGGTTTTGTGTGCATATAGAATCTGGCAGGTTTTAATCTCATGCTTTTTAGAGATTGATTAATCAAGTTCAGGAACTTTAAAAATACATTCCACCAATTATTTTTAAAAAATGTACTTGTGTGCTTTCCAGCTTTGAATTTTAAATATGTAATTTCTCCAGCTGAAACTTACTCTGTTCTCTGAGTGAAATTCTGCCGACTTTTCTGGCATTGTAGTAAGTCTTTGGTTATCTAGGACATTAGGGCCCAATTTGATTTTACATTTGACAGCATAACTCTTTGTTTCTATTTCAAACACTCATACTCTATCACCATGGTTAAAATGAGTTTTTCTTCATGGTGGAGGTATGAGAGGTAGAGGTACGAGACAGACAATTAAACAGTTGAGGATTCCATTCAACCATATCTTTTACGGTCCAATAAGCCTCCATTAAGTGAAAACTGTAAAGAGCATGAAATAAATGCATTCTGTGGCCTCACAGGCAAGAATACTTTATGTGATTGCTGATAAAAATTATGGAGAAGATACTCGTTTTATGGGTACTTTTGTTCCCTTTTTTGGTGAATTTATGCCACCCTTCTATTTTCTGTCTATATAATTAATGACACTGCATTACATTCTTAGGTCTGGCTTTGGCAAAGAGCATCGCTCTTAGTGCCACTGTTACTTCTGCAAAGGCAACAGATCTTCCAGAGCATTGTTCCAAGTTAGACACCGATGTTAGTCAGTTCTGCAGTTATTGGAAATTTATCATTTGGGGTTAGGCTGATCACTTACTTTGCAAGCAGATACATTTTTCTGTTTTCTCCATTTCTTCTCACATAATTCACTAAGAATAATTTCTTTTAATAATTTGCAAATTCTCTTAAAGCACTGAAGATCTGTTTGTTCAGGTCAAGGGTTTGTCAACATATTTTTAAATGAAAGAAATGTGTCTACTCACCAGAGATTGTAATTCATGCTTATTAATGGAGTTCAGGAAAGTATGTTATGTTGTGAGGGATTTGTTAAAGCATTGTAAATGTGAATATGAATAAATGTTCAAGTGGTAGTTTGATAAATAGACTGTAAAGAACAGAAAAGTAATCTGTAAAGGAGAAGGATTTCTTTATAATAATGATTGATTTTTATATTTGCTTTAGAGAGGGTGTTTTCTGTCTACAAAAAGTTGTACTGCCTGCAGTTGCCACTGAAGCAGGTAGCACATGCAGAATTACTGGCATGTATTTTCTCACTCTCTCTGGCTGCCCTTTTTTGTTTTATGTAGTCCACAGGAGAAACACCCACAACCCCAAAGCATACAAAGGACAACAGAGAGAGCTTCTTCCCAGTAACGCCAGCCACACTGCATCCTACCCCAGTGAATCCAGACACTGTGACTCCTGAAAATCTCCTGAGACTGAACGATCTGCATTCCAAATCCAAACCAGCCTCTTCCTCTTCATCCTCCTCCTCCTCAGCATCTTCAGTACCTCCATCCCAGGAGTTACACAGGGACACTGAGCATCTCCGGAGTCAGAATACAGAGACTGCTCCCAGCATGAGTGATCTCGCACGTGGTAAGTCACAGGGAGACAGAACGCTTTGGCTCCCTCTAATCGGTTTGCCAAGGCCACATGGTGAGTCAGTGCCTGAGTTCTGATTCTGGCCTGTTTTCTGATCACTGGACCACATTTAAAAGGCTACACAAACAGAGACTTTGTCTTGGTCCTGAACTGGGCACATCTGCATAATTAATACATAATACATAATTAATACATAATATACTGTCTATGTAACTTGCATATGAAATCATGGAATAGCAGCCTAAAAATAGTCATATGTTTTAAATGAAGAATATAAGTCTCTAATAGCATAAAAACATTTGTTTTATTTTCTTTAAAGAGGTAAGGATCTAGTTCTTTAAAATACCTTAAATCTTTTAAATAAGTTAGAAGTGATTGCAATTGAAATAAACTGGTGGACAGCCTACATCTGACTTATAAGCACCTGATCAACATAATTAGATGCATAGCTGTCACTGCCCTGTAGTATGTGTGTGGAGATACGTAACACTGAAAATTCCAAGCTTCTATGTGGTTCATAAAGTTAGTGTATCATCACTATTACCTTTCACATTTGAGAAAAGAAGCATCTGGCAGGCTGGAATGTTGGGACTATATTATTTATAACCCTAGTGTGATTATGTGCAAGGTTAGAGTACAGAAAAGGATTGAAGAATCGGAACCAATGTTACTTATTCTATAGCACAATCATGTGATTTGTTTAGGACTGTGTTATGTCCTTGGTCCTATGCAGTTTGTCCAGATGAGGAAAGAATTAAATGAGAATGCTGTCTTTTTCTTTACTGCTGTCATGGTAGGCTGGCTTGTTAGCAGTAGTCAAAATCACTGTGCAAGGCAGTACTGATCCACTTTAGGGAATGAAGTAAGATTAGACCCAATTTCAGACTTCTCTTGGGTGCCCAAAAGAGATGGCTCTGCTTCTTTGTGGGACACTGTGCCTGTTAAGGTAGCAGAGCACCTGCTATAGCCTGTACTTTCTTGCAACCTTAGCAGGAACACTGTCTGAAAAAGCATCTGCTGCTGCTTTTGCTCATTCCATCTGTTCACGAACTTGGGGCCTAACACTACTCACAAAATGCCACAGACAAATTCGTAGGAGCCCGGATAAAGTTATGAATGAATCATACATATACAGGTATTTTGAAAAGTGACAGGTGAGGATATGGTGGAAGTAATGCCCAGAATTGTGAGACTTAATGGTGCATAATATTAATGAATAATGAATAGACTTTGATCTAGTCTGGATGCTTTGTTAATCTGGTATTGTGACTTTCTGATATTTTGATCTGTATACTTCTCGGATTTAATTTCTTTCCATATGTAATCAGCCTTGGCATCTGAATGCACATAATCTTCTGAATTAGTCAGCAATGAAAAGCAAATTAGGGAGAAAGCAGTTTCCCCAAATTCCTAATCTCTGAGTACAGAACAAACCTGAAATTTAACATCCAATATTAGCAGTTTCATTATAATAATCTAATTTTCCTTTTTCACAAATCTAGGGAGAGATTGTCTTGGGAGGGGAAGAAAGCAAAAGGGGAACGATAAGGAAGGAATGGCTTAGTCAATGTGTAAACCATGTTTGTTATTGTCCTTATGAAGCTAAAGAATGGAGCTGGATGGTGTCATAAGATATCTTGGCAGGCTTGTTCAACAGGGAGTAATTCAGGTTTGTGCCTAGACAACAGGGTGGGAGAGAAAAATTAATGCTCTGTGAAGTTGCTGTACAGTTAATAAGGAGACTGGTAGGAATGACAGTGCAGATAAGAACTCACACATTCTTTTGGTTTTCAAACTAAATTCACGAGCATTTCTGACGTGCTTTCCTCTCTGCAGTTTCCCAGGCTACATTGCAGTGATTGGAACGTTTATTTTAATCTTTTTGACTTCCTTGGCTTTGTTAGGGTTGTAAAGTTACATATTTTTCTTTCTTCTTTCGTGCTTTCTATATATCATCTTGGGTGAGGGAGATGGAAGGGTTAGCTGCCAAAATTATACCCCTGAAACTGTGTCTGAAGATGAAGAGGCTCTCTCTGCAGAGTTGTCATTCAGTGCTGAATGCACACGTTGTATCTGGCTTTCTGGCTCTCAGACCTACCTGACAGGTCATTTCTCTAGCTGAGAGAGACACCAATTACTGCTGTGTCCTTTCTTTTTCTTTTCTTTTAATTCTCCTATCTCTGCATCCACCTCCTCTAAAAAGAATTATTTATAATTCTGTTATAACCCTTTTTCATCTGCCTTTCATTAGCTCTTTTTCTGTAAAAACTCCTCCCATTTTAGAGTAATCTATTATCATCTTTTTAGTCATCTTCTTCTGTATCTATTTGTTTATGTGAAAGTAATCCACATCTGAGACTATTAGCTGTTACCATTTTCTGTGACTTCACCCAGAAAAAGGAATGGCTTTTCAAGCAGTGTTGATGCTATGCCACTCATTTCTTATGTAAATATTTTAGTGAGATTTTTGTCTAGTACATGAGTAACTGGTACAGAATACAGCGTGATGAAATCCAGCAGCAAAGTGATGATAGTGGCAGTTTCAGCACGAGAACTTCCTATATTTAAGTATAAATATACATGGGACTATTAGCCTTTGTGGCTCAGCCTAAAATTTTCTCTGGGGAAACTAAAATAGGACAATTAAGATAGACCCTCTCCAGCCTGTCACACTGTTCCAGTATTAAACGAACTAAAGTTCTAAATTGCTGAAAAATCTTGACATTTTCTTCTTCTTCACTGTCCTTATTCTAATAATGATTCTTATAAGGAATGTACAGGAAAACATTCACATCTGAGTTTTGATACCAAGCGAAGGTTTTTATACTTTGAATTATTTAAAGTAATGTGTTTTGCTTTAAAGCCAGCTATTTACTAAATTGGAATATAAAATCAGAGTAGAGGAGTTACACACACCCCCCCTTGAATTCATGTCCATTTAAGGCCTAAGTATTTCAGTATAAAACCAAGAAGGTCATGATATAGCTGTCCAAACTTAGAAATTCAGAACTGAGGAAGACATTTTTTTCTGTAGTGTGCAGGGAAGCCATGTGAATATCCTGCTATAATTTCAGAAGCTTGTTATGTAGGCACAGCAGGGCAAGTAGAAGCGTAAATGTATTTCGACGTAGAACTTGCATTTCTTGTGCTCCTGACAGTCTGCAAGTCAGGACAGTTGTGTGGAAAGTTAAGTAGCACTATTGTAATAGTGAGCAATAAGTGAAATTGTTTAAGTGTGTGTGGGCAGCAGCAGCAGACTCCCTAAAAGACAGATGTTCAAAATAGAGAGGGTTATGAAGTGGTAAGTCCTGAGAATTCAGTACAGTTGTTGTAATATGGCAGTTCATCCTGTAGGCTTTTAACTGGGCATCAGAGCCATAAGAGTATTTTTAGGTGTAAAGAGCATCTTTTCCCAGAAGTCTGTGGCTTAGTTTATTTTAACAACTGATACATGACCTTAGGTTGATACTGAATTCTCGGAAGGCCGAGGCAATTTATGTAAGGGAGAGGGAAATTCTGCAAAGAATTTGGCAACTCCATAATTTTGCATTGACAGCATCTGTCTTCATATTAAAACAGTGCATGGCACAAGGGGTCACCTTGATTTCACACAGTTTCTAGATATCCAAATATCAGCAGACATCCACGATGCCTGTTCCTATCTGAATGAAATAATGGAGATTGTAGGTTGTCATCTTTAGTTGAGTTTAGCCACATACTGATCTCCGTGTCTTCTGATTTGCTTGTCATAAATTCATAAAGACAAAATACAGATTTTAAGAGCTTGTAATTCAAACTTTCTGCTTACACCAAATGCCCAAAGTATTTGGCCCTGTTAGCCATGCCTTATTTTAACTATGGATTTCAGTTCAGACTTTTCAGGTACTCTCTAAACGACTGGAAGTAGTAACATTCAACCCTCTTAATTGCAATCAGTGTCTTATCTTGTTTTTAATGCTGAATTCAAAATTGTGCTTTGGAGCACAGAATTGTTCTCAACAGATGGCTCAAAAAGAGCTGAAACACAGAAAATGTTAGACTGGCCAAGGACCTGTGGCCTCACATGTGCCCTCTTTGTGTTGCAGTTACCTGGCATGAGGGTGTTCTCTTAAATGCGCGTGTTCTTCTGCTCTGTTTTCTTGTGTCACTTGTATGCAACTTACTTTGATTACTTAATTTCCCATGTTAATGGATCCTGGTTTTCCGCAGCTGTCTTCCTCAGTTCCCAAGGCTGAATTCCTCCAAGGCTTTATAAGCTCTTAAGTCCTTGTAACCCCGTGCCTTTTGTACCATCCTAGGGTAGAAGCTCTGATCCACCTGTTAGCGACTGCAATGTCACTGGTAGAAATCAACCAGGCTGCCTTCAGCTAGCTCTGCATTTGCTCTCACTGATCTCTTGCTGCTTCAGCCTCCTTGGCATTGGTATTCTCATTTCCCCTTGTCTGATCCTTGCTTTTCATTAAGCTTTTTATTTTTCACAATGGGGGCACTCTGAAAACAACTTCACTGCTGAATGTCAGCAGGGGGGTTCCTGTTTGTGAATGACTCCTTAATTCCCTTTTGCCTAGCGCTCAGACAGTACCAGTCAGTCGTGTCTTTTCCTCTTCCCTTTGGAAGTACACCGATTAGCTTTGCTATCGCAACACATTCATTCCAGAAGAGTTTTTCAGTACACTTAATGTCTATTTCTGATCTTTACCCTTCAAATTCCTTAAAGTTTTATTTATTCAATCCAATGCTGTGCAGAAAATCCTTTGAAATTAAAACTGTCATTGTTTTTATGTACCCATGTTAGATCAGTAAGAAAAATAGAACAGGAACAGCAGCTTCCCAGCTGTGGCTGGTGAGGTACGTAGCCAGGGGTTCAGTGCAGGCTGGGTAGGTTTGTGGTCCAAGAGGCTCTCCAGCCCTGTGCACCCTTAGATCTCTCTGAAAATCCTGGGGAGTCACTAGCCTATGGATATTTTATGCTATTGGAACACCTCTTCTGGAGACCTTTTCTGAACAGATTTGTAAAAGAACGTGGTAATGATGCTAGTCTGTTACAGTATGTTTTGAGTTTCACTAGGTTTAGATTACTGCCAGCAGCATAAAATTTACATATATTCCTGCACATAGGAGGACTGAAGAGAGATGTAGTTGTAAGCCTGCTGCACAGGTATTACATTGCTTACAAAGTTCTTAGAAAATTGTGGGGTGTCATTATATTCTTTTAAGAGATTTTTCAAACAGCTGCTTTTGCTGATTTGCATTGTGCTTAGCTGGCTGTCAGGCCAAAGGAGGATGAAATACTGACAGAAAAGGAAGGGTCTTACGGCTCTCATTGGATAAGTAGTACATAACATTCAGAAGCAGCAGACTGCAAATGAGTGACTGTTACTATCCTCAGGTGCTACTCTGTGATGATGTGTGCTTGCTGAGCCAGATATTAAAGCAGAGATATCAATTAGCTGTATTTTTATAATACTATTTGAAAGTTCACGTGGTTGAATATCAAACTATTGTCTTTTTGATCTAGGCCCATACTTTTTTTTTTTTTCTTTTAATTGAAGTTTTGTTTTACAAAGAGAGCAAGAAAGTTAGTATTGAACTTCAGGGCTCTTCTTTACCAACATGCATGCCAGCTTTCTGCACCTCTAGGAGACTTGGTAGTGGCAGCAAATGTCGTTGGGCACAGGAACTCCACTATCTCTGCTGTTAGACTGGCCCCAGCATGGCCGTTAAAGAGACCTGGTGCCTTGGGAATGAGTAGGGGCCAGGGACTATTTCTAGAAAGCACTTTCAGAGCAGCCACCTGTTAAAAGTTTTGCTCGCATTAATGTTGTTCTGTGACAGCTGTCCTCAGCATTAAGAAGCAGTTTGGGGTATGTCTCATATAATTGTACAGTAGGCTCCCTGTTCAGGACCCTAGCAATAAATATAGCAGTAATGCCATGCTATTACAGTGCGAACTTGTGTTCACCAGACTGCTTGAATTTCTTTCATTTTAGGGGGAAATCGAACTTGTGTTCTGCAGCTTTTTGCCTCCAAAATTACTCTGATGTTTAATTTTTAACGCATGGCTTTGTGTGTCAGCTTTGAATATAATTTTCTGAATTTGGCATTTCAAGTCAAATACTTATTTCTACAGCTATGACTTGTATAGTGGTTTTTTAGAAATAAATTTCATGTCAGGATGTTTGCAATGAATTTAGAGAAAGAAAATGTATAAGGAAAGGGTACCAAGTATACCTACCACACCCCATGATGAAATAAGCAGTCTCACTGCCTGCTGTGGTTTAGTACCTCATGGCAGATACAATTTGAGGGCTAATTCCCCTGTTATTTCTGTAGGTCAGCATCCTTATCGAGCTGTGTTCAGCTGAACCAACCTGTGTTCCAGTGCAGTCTTCCCGTTGACTTAGTAGCACAGTCTATGAGGAAACTCTGAGCTCCTTCAAATTCAAGCTTTCCATGGCCTTTGCAGCTGCTGTATGGGGAAAAAAGCTGTATTAATTCCCAGCACTCTGGAGGGCAAGGCAGATGGAATACAGAAAATTGTTTTTACATTAGCACTATTTGGAAATGTGGTAAGATATTTACTCCACTGTATCAGGGAGCAAAGGATCAGACGCATTTCTATCACCATGAAAAAAAAAAACCTCAATCATAATATCTACCTCGTATGGTAAATAAGTAACAGTCAGTTTTGTGAACAATTGTGTGTGCTATGAGTGGCCATTAAAATACAAAGTAAACCAGTTGTTGCTGGGACTAGTAAAATAAGCATTTCCTGGTGTCTGCAGGCACACAGAATTCAATGGTTACTCTTTTGAAGTGGTTGCAAAGCAAGGTAGTACAGATTTGCTAAATCATAGTAATGTATTTTCAGGTTTTTTGTCTTGACACACAGAACTGCTGGGGAAGGTGTTCTGCAGAGGGATGAAGGCAAGTGGTGCAAGTGCTTTATTTAAGCACTTGAAGCTGTTGTCTGTTCGTTTCTCCAAGCATTCACTTTTGAAATCATGTTAGTATTCTGTCCTGGAGTTTAAAGCTCAGCTCCTTCCTTTTTTCCTATACAGAAATCCTGTTTTGTGCATGCAGTGTAAGTTGCTTGTATCCTTTAACATATCTGTGCTATACTTCGAGCTGCTTCCATCAGAAACTGGAAAACATTTTTTCCAGGTGCTAGTCACATTTTCTGGGCTTGTCTCTTAGTTGTCATGTAATAGGATTAGTGCATGACTAAAGGATTTTTTTTGTAATTCCACATAAAATGTTTTATAAGACTGTAATGTTAATGTCTCTTATACCTGAGAGCATGATGAAATCAAATGATTAAGTGTGCGGTGCAGTGCAGAGAGACCAGAGCAGCTGTTTACTGGTTACAGTAATACTGCTTTTAAACTTTCTCCACGTCTGCAAATTGCCAAGTGAATATTTTTGATGGTGTTATTTTTCATTTTATACACATCCGAATAGCAAAGTAAATTGTCTCAGTATAAAAATGGTTGCAGGAGTTGTATAATCTATGTTTATAGTGTGTGGATATATGTATATAGTGTATTCTCTGTATAAAGAGAGACCGAGAGAGAGAATATTAACTGTGATGAAGTCATGAACCCAGGCGCCCGCTATAGGCATCTGCAAACACTGGTTACCCTGGCAACAAGTGGAAAGAGGTTGGAGAGGAAAGCTGGAGTAGGTTGTTGCATTGAATTGTTTTCAGCTTGTTTCTTCCTCACTAAAGCAGGGAGATGTTGAAAGGTATGATGTCCCTCTTTCTATGTGTATACTATTTTATATGTATTTAGACAGTTGTTGAGAAAGGGAAGGCTAAAAAAAAAAAATAGTTGTAATTCAGCTCAATTGGAGATGAACTTTTCAATATAAATAGTAATATGCATTGCAAATCTGTGTTTTTTCTATGTGCTTAATTTTTGTGTGTTGTGTGGTGAGGCGGGAGCGCTAAATGGATCTCCAGGGTACAGTACCTGTCCCATCTTCAGCCTGGAGACAAGTCACTGTTGCATATTACATCTTCAGAAACTGATTTTATTTTAAACTTTTAAAACCCCAACAAGTATGGGTATTACCAAAAGATTTGTTAACTGATACTAAATGTGAGCTTCTGAACACCTTCAGAATGTGCTGTACTTACATTCCTCTGCTCTTGCACTTCTGCAGAATATTGTGGCTCATGAGTTACTGGAGTCTTTACCTCCCTGGGGAAAGTTTTTATTAGAAAAACTAGGACATTATGTTCAGGGCTATAACAGCATCTTCCACAAGACAAATATCAAGATATTCTCTTCAGAAATCTGTTTTAGGCAAATAATAGGAGATACAACTGTGTGTTTCTTCTTGATTATCCTTTCCTCTTTTGCCCCTTTTGTCTGTAATGAAAAAAGATGTAATAAATATTTGTGTGCTATATTAAGGCATAAATAGTATAAATTATGATACATATACTTGAAACAACCAATTCCTGTCACTTTCATGAATTCTAAAAAATATTTTGTTCATTAACTTTATTTTTAACTTAGAAATAATGCCACATAAGTGACTACTAGAAAAAAAAAAGATTTTAAATTGTACAGTCCTAAAAGAATAAAGTGTATGACCCAATCAGGGGATGGAATTCAGTCACTGTGTATTTAACACCTCTGACAGCAAGGGATTGATTAACAAACAGTTGTTCTTGATTTCTCATGTACTGAAAGACGCAGCCTAATAGAATATTAACAAGTGTTGTTTCCAGAAGTGCAGTGATAGAAAATACAGGCTTAGTGTGCCAGACTCCTCCTGCCCTTTCATTTCCATTCACTTCTACATGAAAAAGGGCTGACACATAATTTTATGAAGATTGAATCTAATTTTACTGCACTATAAAACTGGATCTTCAAAACTAACAAAACCAAATATGATGTGGAAGGTGGAGATGCTTGTGAGTATGCTGATTGCTCATAAAAGAACATAAACTGATATCAGCCTTGTAGCATCTTCCTAGAAACAGGCTGCTCAAAAGAGCTTTTGTCAGTGGGGCATAATTTAGTTAAAATAAAGCACAGCAAATCAGCTTAAGCAATGATATATCTTATAATTAAACAAAGATTATAATCAACGTAAGAAGTAGAATTTTGTCATTAAACAATAATGCAAATCAGAGCTCTTATTCTGAATGGTGAACTAATAAGTCCCTAATGTAATTTAGCAGTTGCGTACATACAAAACTGTTCTCGGTTAGCAGTATAGTTGAGGCTGTAGGATTTGTAATTTATTTGTATATAGTATTGTATCTGCTAAATTAATTACTGGTTTGGTATTCTTGGTTAATAAGTGGGTAAGAAAGATTCTGTTAGTACTTACCCTAGATAAGTAAGACTGTGAGTTTGGAGTGTGGAGTAAGTTAAAAAAGAGTTGACTTCTTGGCTGTCTTGTAGGGTAGTCTTCTGCTATCAGAATTTTCATCTTGCTTTTCTTCAAATGTTGATGTAATGTTCCTTTGTGTCTTTTGATCAAGTGTCTTGTAGCCATTTCGGTGTGGGAGTCTTCTGGGTTTAGACTACAGCTTATCGTCAAATGCTAGCAGTGTAATGGGATATGTGTATGTTGGCTTCAGGCCACGTTCAGGCTGATCCTTCTTCATACAGGCTCTTGTACTTTGTCAGCATGTGGTTAAATCATACGTGTATCTGGTATAAAGGGCAGGCAAATAACAGAATGATCCTTCAGCTGTCCTCTGCTTCTTAAACAGGGAAACAATGAAATACGATTATCCTAGTCAAGATTCATGTAGTTAAGTACTTCCTTCTGTGTTGTTTTTAAGCTAATTTGGTCTATTAATATGATACATGTATAGATGCAACTATCATTTTCCTACTTCCAGTGCTGTGTTTTGAAGTATCCGTAGAGAAATGTGCAAGAGAGTTCTGAGAATGAGAACTACATACTTCTGCATTAGACCTTTCCATTTTGTGCTTGATAGTGAGTGGAACATCACAGAACAGACGCTGCCTGTGATATGTGCTGTAGTGTGTGACCTTTCCTTTTCGGGATCTATTGGAGAATTCTCTACAAGCAAACTCATTTATCCTAAGGTTTATATTGACTATCAGCTACAAGTTTAGATGTTGGGTTCTTTTCTTTACCAATGAAAATTAGTGAGTGAAAGAACTTAGGGCCTGCTTAGGTAAGCCTTTTTTTGTACAAATTATTCAAGAACCCTAGAAAATTTAATTCATTAAAAAAGTTGCATCTTTCAAACTGCATTGATCTGACTTTTACCAAGCTCTTAAGCTGTAATGTTGTCTTAAGCATTTTCTGCAAGAGGAACTCTCATACAGGAGAATATTACCATGGCAAATTCCAAGTTCTTATCTACATTGATGAAGGTGGAGAAGTGTTTTCAGCACTTGAGGGGGTGGGAGTATTTTTCCAATGAGGAAAGTTTGAAATACATATTGCTTTTTAAAACATCATACTGTCAAAATCCTAAATAAATTTAGAGCATGGACATACAAAGAATTTTAGAACAAGTTAGACTGTGAATATACATTGCATTTGCTGTTCTGTGATAGATGCCTGTGCACACCTTAGTCTGTGTAAATAAAAGGTTATTCAAATTAGACTAGACAGCCCTTTGTTTTTGAAGGCTATCTTCATTTTTATCGGAGAGTAAGAGCTTGTTTGTGTGTCCATAGCCTTGAAAAGCTAGCTGCTCTTTCAGACTGCCCTTCCCAGAAAGGGCATCAGTAGCTCTCAGTAGTTCGGTGAAAATTGCTCATTACCTACAATATGCAGCTCAGTGTGCAAGAAAACACTGCATTAATTTAAAAGCAGATACACCTGGTACATAATAAAGAGATTGTACACTCATGTACACAGACTGGGTTACAAAAATCCCAAGTTCTGGACTAGCAGAAGGTCGGAATTTTAGACTAACGTATTTAGGGAGGTACCATGGACATAGCAGTGAAAAGTGGGTGTTTAGTATAACTTGATATTGGTTTCATAAAAAACAGATTTGGCCCTGTTACTGGATGTTCACAGTAATTAATCTTACTTACCAGAAAGCTGCACTTCAGTGTAGGATGTACCTGTGGGTGCAGATCACGGAAGGACCCATCAGTCACAGCTGGCTCATCATTAAGGGTGATGGATTTTGCTCTCTGTGTGTGGCAGGTGTTTCAATCCTCACATCTCCAAAGGAGAATGGTCAGTTGCATGTGTTTTTCTTGCAGATGTACAGAGATAACAAAATATCATACACAAGGATTTTTTCTTTTGCTTTTTAAATGACTTTTATTTTTTTTAAGAGTTTGAATTGATGGCACCAACTATGAAAAAATTGGTATTGCCATCTTAGCTTGCCAGTATTTAATTTCACTCAGTCATGTTACAGTTTAGAAATAGAGCAAGGGTTAAAAAAAAGTTTCCTACCAGTTGGTTAGACAGCAAAAGGATTGAGGCTTAGGAAAGAGATCAGCATGTCTCTTAATCTGTGAATTATATTTCATTAATAAAGAGGAAGAAGAGCTTGAAGTGCCTTTGGAGGGGCTTGGATTTCAGCATCAGGAGTCACGGCTTTGTCAGCAGATGAAAATGGCTACTGTTGCACCGTCGCCAGAGCCTGTTTGCTGGCAAGTGGAATCGGTGACGAGCACAAATTCAGGACATGTTTGTACCCAAGGTAGGAGCTTTCTATGCTTCGGAGAATTCTGAAAATGGGTGGTTAGCTGCGGACCAGTCTATAGGGATTGGTCGACTGGAAAGTCGTGATGCGTATTCCTCAGTTTCTCTGCCTGCCTTCCAGTGAAGTATTCCAGAATTTAGAGGCATTCCTGGCAATGTCCTAGCTTCCTGGGAAACTGCTTTGTTGTCCCTTAATGGTTTTTTTTTTTTGGTGCATGACTCACATGCTAAATAGTACGGCAGCAAAGCCAAATAAAAAACCTCCCAGTACCAGGCTATCGTGCTATATAGTTTGTGCATCTGTGAAAGTAGAATTTTTCTTTTAATTGAAATCTTATACGGGGCAGCATGACAACACTTGGGATTACACTATTGGAGTATTTAGCAGAAGGAAATGATTTTTCACAAAACCTGACTCACTTGGTCTGAGTAAACATAAAAACCAGCATTACAGCAGTTAATGCTTTCTATCCCTCCTCTGCCCCCTTCCCAAGAGAAGTAGGAGTTGGTGCTTTAATTGAAAAAATGTAAAACTTGGTATTTCAGGTGGGCATAATCTAGATATTAATGTTTGAGGTATCTCGTTTTTCTTTATTTGTGAGAGGCAGATTATCCTGTGTCGGCTTACTGCAGCATTTCTGGTACTCTGCTCTGAAATGATTGACTGCCTATGGACATGGGTCACCGACCTTGATGGAAAGCCATGCCTCATCTGTTGTGGCAGTTGTTACATTCTTGTGTACAGTTGAGAACATACAATTCAATTTTACATCCCTTAGTAGCTAGTTCTACTGCTGGTTGGTTTCATGATAGCATTAGGGAGCTAGCATTTTATTTTGCTGTATTTAAGTGGCCATGTCAGTTACAGAAATCTGCAAGAGATGGATTTGACAAGACTGAATCTGTAAAAACGTATACGAATGCCTGTCATTACTACCAGCCTGAGATAGACTCTGGTGTTTTTCTTCATATAACATCAAAAAAACCCCCCTTTTGACTCCATATTAGTTATTATTGGTAAGAAATCTGTATTAGCATTATTGGTAAGAAATCAAGAAATCTCTTTTAACAAATTCTCAGTTTTTAATGTGAAGCCATTGTCGTCTTCTGGTTATTGTTGTGTATATATTATTTTGTAATGTGATAGTGCCTAAGGAAGGGCTGGATCCCTCTTTACTTCATGAGATGAGCCCTGTCTGAGTGAGTTTGCATTGTAAAGACCAAAAGCTGAGACACTTGGGAAGTATGTGGAAACTAGTGTGGCAGGCATTGGCATGAGCACACCAAGGAGGTTTTTATGGCATGATTTGAAAAGGAGAGTAATGAGGAAATTTTGATGGGTGCTACCATATATTTTTCTTAAATTGTTGAGGAGTTGCTATCTCAGTAATTAAAGAGGCATTGTGATGGTGGAGGAAATTTAGACTCGTAAGTAAAGCTAAGTAGCTTTATTTGTTGCATTACAGAATGGAGAGGCAGTTAGAGAATGCAAAGACAAGATAATTGCATTGGAAACAAGTAGGAAAATGGTGTTTGTAGTAGCCTTTTAACTAGATGTAGATGGGTCAGTGCTACACTGCCACTTGTCATGCTTGGTCAGGCTGAGTTTCTGCTGTCCAGTAAGATTTTTCTAAAAATTATTACTGGTTTCCAGTTGTCATTATTGACTCTTGAGGCACTTTATTCTTCTTTTTCTGAGCCTTAATTAAAGCAAGGCTTGAACAAAGGCCTTTTGAGCCAGCTGTATGTCTAACAATACACTGTTTCCTCTTAGACGTCTGAAATCCTACGTAGCTTCCTAACATGTTTTTTCTTATTATTTTCTGTTTAGCCTCCGGTTCCAAGCCTGAACTCAGCTCCAGTTCACAGACTTTGGGAAGTCAGCAGAACAAGACAGATGGCACCCGAGTAAAAACTCGCGTTCTGCCCAACATGCCAAAGCTTTTCATACCTTCATCTGTCACCAAATTTCCACCTGAGATCACTGTCACTCCACCCACTCCCACCCTCCTTTCTCCAAAGGGCAGCATTTCAGAAGAGACCAAGCAAAAATTAAAGGTAATAAAAGGGAAACAGTAATTTTTTAGATTATTGTTTTTATCTTAATTCTCCCATCAATAAAATATCTGTATGAAAGGAGCAACAGTTCCTGTCACCAGTTCATGACCAGAGATAGAATAAGTAGTAGAAGAAGATGCTAGCTGTTATCAATAGGAGCCAGTTTTAAAGGACTGGTGAAATATTGGCCATGGGTGAAATCTATGAAATCTAGCTATTCTAATCCTTAGCCCTTTTCTGAGGGAATTAGAAAGCATTACAAAAATGGGTGAGGGAGCTAGTGCAGCCATTGCAATTCTTAGGTTAGTGAAAGCTAGCAGAATATTAACTATGGGGAAGCCTACTGGTAAATGTTATGTTGTTTCACATTAGGATGCCATATCCTTTATAGAGAGCTATTGAATGTGAAGGAATAGCAACCAGTTGGCTTTTATCCCTGTGATCATGGGTTTATCCTGACTATTCAGCAATATATTCTCTCTCTCTCTTTTTGGGATCAGTCTGCTATTTTGTCTGCTCAGTCTGCAGCGAATGTAAAGAAGGAGAGCCTTTGTCAGCCAGCTTTGGAAATCTTAGAGACCTCAAGCCAGGAGTCCTCACTGGAAAGTGATACTGATGAAGATGATGACTACATGGACATATGAATGAATTCTGGCCATCATCAACACCAACCATATAACCATTCTTCTTCTTGCCAGCATCTCTGGCAGTCGAAACATCTTCGTTGGCATTACCCTCCATTTAATCTGCATCATTGTGTTCTTCACTTTCATTACCTTTGTTATCACCACTACCACTTGTATGGCCTTCAAAATCTTCGCCATTCTCCCCATCATGGTGCTTGACGGAAAGAATGATTGTTTACCAGGCAGTTTTAATTAATTTGGACCACACTATCACCTTCAACTTCAGTAAATGCAAGAATGTTTTGAGCTGCAATTCACATCTCTCTACTGTTCCTGCTTCTTCAAATCAGAGCCTTGGGATTCACTCCAGTAGCTCTTTTCTATAGCATTTTCTTCCTCTTAGTTGTCCTTTTGCATTTTCCACACTAGTTAAGTTTTTCTCTCAATAATTCAACAACCTAATGTCTGTCTAGCCATGCCACGATTAGTCCAACAGCTCCTTTTAAGGTTAACGGAATAGGAAAAATTTGCTGAGCTGGTAGAGGTTTTAATTGCATCAAGAAATTCTATGGCTTTGTTGTGGGACAAGAAGGGTGAGCTGAGAGTCTGTCAGCACCTTGGCACTGCTGGGTGCTTTGCTGGAATTTGACTCTGTGACAATAGGCAAAAGAACCAGCTTTTCCAGGCAGACAGAGGTTGGCCTCCTGTTTGTGCTCATTTCACAGCAATGTATGAGGTCCAGCAAAAATGATCTACCTGAATGTTGGCTTACAGAACTGATCTTTCCAGAATTGTCTTACAGTCCTTTCTCTTCTAATGCCTTGGACAAGCATTTTGAATTGGGGGCTAGATGATATTTTTATGGTGGTATTGAAAAAACTTGAAAGATTTCAATACCATTTCAGTAATGTCTGTTTTTTACAGAATGACACGAAAAGGTGTTTTTTATCTATCTGCAGAGGGACTGCTCACAGTTATTTATATGAGAAAATAATGGTAACAAAGATCCTTTTTTTTTTCTACTAAATGTTAACTTTGTAAAATAATGAATGCAAACCATGCAAAAAAAATACGTCACACACTATATATACACATGTGTACGCCCACACACATATATATATGTGTATCTACATATATATATGTATGTATATGAAAAAAGAAAATACATACAGCTTGCAATGTTGGATTTATTTGTGTTTGGGGGAGGTGGTTTTCTGTAAAATGCAGAGCTTTGTATAAACTTTTGTTTTTTTCTAATAAAGTTGAAATGTACTGTTGTCTCTGTTTGTCTGAGAGAGCAAGCTGCTGTGGTTCTGGAAAGTACTGCTCCTCCCTTCCTTTTATTTCTTGGATAAGAAGGTAGTGCAGGAAGGGGGTGGGGAGGAGCTTCTTCCTTTTCTGAAGATTGCCAGAGCTTTTTGGATGGGTTTGGTCTTGCGTGACCCAGAACCCGGGTTGGCCAGTGTTGCCAAGATTGCCTGCAATGGGTTCGCTTTCCCATTGAGATGTGATCTGAATTCTTTTTCACCTATCTGGGCATCTTTGAATGCTGATGAACAACATAAGGGGGAAGACAACATGTGGTGAACAGGATTACATAGAATATTTGGCTGTACAAATTATCATTTAATTCACTATTACAGTGATCGCACTCATTCACCGTAAGGGTGACTGGACCTTGGATAAAAAGAAGTGGCATCAAACTTTGTATTGTAAGTTTATTCTCATGTTCCGGGTTGTTTTGAACAAAATGTAATTTGTAGGCAAGTGAGCATGTCCATCTTGGGTGTATTAGCGACTATTGATGTAATTTCTTCACTTACACGAGTGATAGGCGAGCTTGATGCAACTGATGTGGAAAAGATCAGGTATAACTGAATGGTAAAAACAAATGGGTATTTTTAATAGTGATATATTTTCTGTGTTTGCTCTTTAATTTGGTGTAAGTTATAAATACAGTAATAGCATACTGTATAGTCGTTGGTAATGGCTACAGTAGTACAGATAATCAGGCATGATCTTTATTTTTTTATAAGATAGCACAGGAAAGGAGAAATCAACTTCTTATGAGGATTGGAACAGAACTCAGAGGATGTAATTCTAAATAGGGCTCCTTCACCCAAATAGGGTAGACTACATAGGCTTTTTGGCTAATGTATATTCTTAAATGTATGGCTAACTTTAAGATCACATTTAAATTCTTAGGTTCATGCTTCTAGCATCGGTTTGATGTATGAAGACAAACATTTGATTTTCTTAATTGAATTTGGTCATTGAAAATGGTTGTTGTCCTTTATTATTATTATCCCTTTTTTTTTTCTCCAGAGCTTGCTAAAATGCCCGATCTTGAGCTTTCTTTTGACTTCTAGTCCTGCTTTTTGAGGAGGATTTAATTTTATGCTAGTTAAGGAAAGCTAGAACAGTAAGTGAAACTGTTCCTATCAGCAAAGAGAGCTGAACTTTGCTGATGTGCTCTAAACTAATTTTAATCTTCAAACTACACAACTGTGCAACTTCTTTTATCCTATAGTGTCTATAAACTCTTATCTGGTTTCCCCCCCTTATTTTTTTTTTTTTTTTAAATCTATGATCTTTTATTTACATTGTGTTCTCGGGTAACTTAAGGACTTTTTCTCAAGTTCAAGATGTTACTGAGACTGAACTACAGGCCACTCCTTCCAATCCTGCCCTCTGGTAATGACTAAATAGTGTGTTGCTGAGCTGTGGGTCATCTTCCACAAGGGTATTACTGCTGATGTACACTGAAGGAGACGTTCTTCCTCCATATGTGTGAAATCATCTCTCTGTAAGTACAGTTTATGTAGTTCTTCAGTTCAAGGAACTATATTCTGGAGTGAAGATGCCAAGATCACTGGATGCATTTACATACAATATTTGTCTGAATCACCGTCCCTAAAGGTACTTGGAGCAAGAACTTCAAATCCTTACAGACAGAAATAGTCACTTAATTGTAGCATCTCTTGAAGCCTGGCAATGTAATTTTGTGGAATTTTCAAGAAAAAAAGCATTATGGTAAAACTGCAGTTAGTTATTAGTTTACTTGAAGCAATTTCTTTCATTTCCATCTAATCCTAGTTGTAATAGCTTGAAATCTGAGTATAGGCAAGGTCCAGCTTACCAACTCCCCCATTTCAGAGTTGCGTATCAAATGTAAACACAACATCTGTCTTCAGGATTTACTGGGTAACGGTTGCTTCTGAAATCTCAGTGTTCCCAGGTGTCTTTCTAATGTGTCAAATAAATGGCAGCTACTGAAGTACATTGCTTCTGTATTGTTTTGTTTTGTTTTTCCCCTGTGAAGCTATGGGGACAGGAATGTCTGGTGCCTAAAGTAAAGTTAAAGGTAAGGTCTGTGACCCAGTGGGGTGGGGGGAAGGCTTTTACTTCCCCCCCCACCCGTAACTGATGAAAAAGCAAATATTTTTTGGCTACTGAAAAGCCAAACTGTTAAGCCTTCCAGGCAAATAGGAAAAACATTTTTGTTCCAAAGCAAATGGAAGAAATTATTTTGAATTGGATGTTTTGAGTAATTTGTGGATAGTTGATAGCTTTCTGTGCTGTTATTGGGCATGGTTTTTACACACAGTAAGACACCTTTAACTGATCACCGTTGTTAAGGTATATAGTACAGGGATTTGGCTGTGTTTAATGCAATTTTATTTCCTGGATATAATCTATGTATAGTTAAGACCATCGAGAATTTATTTCTCTGAGGCAAGGACTAGTGTTTTACTAAGAATTAATTTTGTTGGGCACAGCTGTCATTACTGGCTTCTGCCCCCTGTCTCAGAAATGCTGTTCTTCAAAAGCTAATAATGTTTTGTTCCACAACCAAAATAGCAAATCAAGGAAGATACCAAGTATCTTCCTTAATTTTATCGTGTATTAGGGTTTGTCAGTTGTCTCTTGTTTTGGTCCTTTTTTAATTAGAATGAGATTTCCTCATGAATAATGAAATTAATGTCCTTTTGCAGCCAAAATAAACACCATATGGTCAGGGACAAAGGGACCAGGAAAAGATGAGGAAGGCATGGCAGCCGAAGCTGATTAGGAGACAAAATGGACTGAATGGAAACAGAGGGGTCAGGTGAGAATAGACTAAGTCTTGACAGCCAGGGTGGGATCACACCATTGTTAAATTCAACATTCTGGTTTTGGCAGTGGTATTGATATTTCAAAGCAGCTGAAAAATCCGTCGTGTACATAGCCTGTGCATCTGGTGTTACACACCATGCAAAGCTCATTTCTGTTCCTGCAGGTGGTTGTCTTACGCTTTTAAGAAAAAAGGCAAGAGGGTAGATGAATTGGGATGCTCAGAAGAAAAAAGCAGCGGGCATAAATCTTATGATCTCTTACTTAGTCATGTAAAGCTGGGATGAACAAGCTTTGTTCTTGCGGTTGAAGATGATGGTAAGAACTTGAGTGTAGGTGTTGAGTGCTAATTGCCATCTTTCCCTTTCTTCTAGCTGATGACTAGGAATCCACTGATGCTAAGCTTTGAAGCATGTGTCAGGATTTTGGGAGTAACCTTGGGGTACTGTGCCACAGGCTGTACGAGCCCAAGTTACGCCTTTGTGAGAACTTCCTTGGGGGAAGACTCAGCCGTTGTTGTGGGGCACAGTGCAACAGGTAGCATTGTGAAGGGTAACAGACCGGCGTCTGAGGTTTTTTGGCTTCTGGAAGATGACTTCTCTTCACTTGAATGGCTCTTTCACATTAATACTTAGAGACTCCAGGCAAATCTCACCAGAGATTTAAAGGCACATCTCTCCTTGTTCCTGCTGCTGTTTATGTAATACATGTATGAGGATGACACCCCACCAGCAAGCACTTGTTAGCCAACTCCAGAACCCCTCTTCCAAAGTCTTCAAAGCCATCTTAGAGCTCACCGACCTCTGTGCAGCTTTGTTTCACCTAATGTGGGTATCTTGCTGTCTGCGGATTTCTTTTGGCCTTAGAGATTATATATGGAACATGCATGTTTGTTTGATTCCCACCCCTTGCCCCAAGCCATCTATACCAAACACATGAACTGTTTGCCGTGTCTTTAGGAGTTCAGTGCTTCCAGAGCTCCGATGCAGGCTCAGATTTATCCCTAATAAAATGTCATGTATGAATAAGAACTAGGCATGTGGCAGATCTGGCTGGAGTGCAATCTCAAGGCTGCGAGTGCATCTCTACATTGCCATGTGCCCAAAGTTCATCCTGTGTCATTTGGGAGCTACACTGTCTGCTCTGGTAGCGCTAGAGGGGGCCCTAGGACAGAGAAGAAAAAGGGAAAAAAAAAAAGGGGAAAAAACCAACACCCACCCAAACCCTAAAATGGATGACCAGGATCTATCCTGAATATCTTTAAACTTCTGAAAGATTAAATTATGTTGCTGGTTTTGACCTAACTTACTTCTAGGGCCTTCTGCTACTGTACCATATTTCCTTTTTGTAATACATAGTCTGATTCAAAGCAGAGGGAATGAGAATTCTGTCCCATGTTCCTGGCCATAGCAAAAAGAAAAAAAAAAAAAACCAAAACAAAACAAAGAGCTCACTTTGTTACCATTAATACTGCAATTTAGCAGGAAAACAGGTCCACTATATACTTGCTTTTCACATGAAATCTGTTTGCCCCATAACTATGGTTTTCCTTTTTTTTTCTTTTTTTTTTTATTCACCTATAAAAAGCCTACTGGTGTTTCCCATTTTCTTAATGTGCAGCCTGTTATAATGGGGGAGAGAAAAGAGTATCTTTTGACAGTTAATCATGTGTAAAAGGACTCAATGCTTTCAGCTTCATCAGTGTAAATCCTGATTAATTCAATCCCAGTTCATTGCAATGGTGTGGGGTTTGTACCAATGTAACTGAGCCCAAAAGTAGGTGATAAACATGCAACTCATGGATCTGTAAAGTGTTTTGAGATGGATTTGTTAAAGTAAAATTCTAACTAGGGACAAAAATGTGTATGAAAACAATGAAAGAAATAATGTAGCTTTCAAGCTTGGAAAAAAATCTTGTATAACAGTCTTTGTTATCTAAAGTAGCCAGGAGCTAAGATCAAGTACTGCAGTCAGCTTGCAGAAATGCACATGAAGTGGGATAGTGAGGTGGAGCCGAGGCCATAGGGCTGACTGCAGAGTCAGAAAAACAGAGTCACTTCTACCAAAGGGAAAAGTAAAATCACGCTTCTGCCTGCATTTCAGATTTATCTGCGCAATTAAATGATTGTGTATATAGCTTGGTACAAAAGCATTCAATTACATAATCCCAGTGGGAGGAACACTTTGCGATGTCTCTCTAAGTATGTTGTCTTAGTGAAGGAAGCTGCCTATCTAAAACCAAGTCAACATATGTGGTAAAAAGTAGTTTTTGCTCTCAGATCAGAAACTGATATCCCCCTCTCAATTTTTATTTCTCAGCCTATTTTTTTCACTCCCTTCTCTTTCAGAGACTCTGCAAACAACACTGAATTCCAGTATAAATTGAATATAAACAAAGTTCATATATGGTATAAGCATATGAGAACCACACCGGAATGGTATTAATTTAATTTTAGTTAGATTGATACTATTCTAGCTACAAGTGAAAGGCCTTGTAGCAGGCCAAAGGCATTTTAGACATAGTGTTTCCTGTGCGAATGCTTAATTGCTATGTATAACTGCAGTTAGCTTAAGAACCTGTCTACCTACTCACATTCTCTTCTTATATCTCAAGGTTTTCGATGGGTATGGAGGGCTGCTCACAGGAAATAATATGCAACTGAGTTTTATTTGCAAATAAGCATTGCATGAACTATTACCTAATATAGCACCAAGCACATACTGTTCAGTAATAATTAGCAAAGGATGTTGTCTGAGCAGAGAAGCTTCATGCTTCAGAAGTGTTCTTTGCTTCCTTGTAATGTAAGTTTCACCAGAGATTTAATTTTCTTACATTACACACTAAAATGTATGAGGAATCACATTTTCTCTTCTAAATGTGTGAGTATATATAAAATATAATTCATTCAATAGGATTGCAGTGATCATTTTCTTTTCCCCTTAAGAGATGGCACTAGATGTATTCTCAAAGAATAGCTTAACTTGTTAATTGAGCCGACATATAAAACTGCCCTGCTATATGAATGTCAGAAAGTGGTAGTTTGAATATGGAAATTCATCACTTAGGAATGTCTAGACTGTATATTAGATTTTCATTAAGTTAGACTGGGTTAGAAAAAAAATACTAAGGTTTAGAAATTCATAGTGGAAGTTACTGAGCTTACAACATCAATTCGCAACGCTATGCCCTCAAGTAATCAATCCAAGTTCAAACAACTAACAGTGCTGCTATGACTTTCCCAATAGACGGCACTGCTGGAAATGCTTCCTATATTTAATAAGTAAATGGGCTTTCCTGGGAGCAAAACAAAGAGTCTGACATGTTGTCTCACAGCCAGTAGCAGTGGTACAAGATGATTTGTCAGTTTGGCTTTCTTGAACATAGTAACAGCTCCAGATTGCACATCTTAAGTACTGCTGCAAAAAGAAGTGCAGGACTTTCTTGTTGATAACCTGGGTCCATTGATCCCCTTGCTTTGTTAGCATAAAGAAGCCTTTAAATTCTGCCAGCACAGTTAGAACTAGCTGTTGGCATCTAGGCAGTGCTCAGACTGTTCACATTTTAATTGTGAGAAGACAGAGACATGGGTCTTTCTACAGAAGCCAAACAAGCCGAGTGCATTTACTGGAGCGGTCTTGGGTGCACCATGATGCTTTTCATTGTCTCCAAAATCAGTCTTCAATGAACTGAGCAAAGATTCTCCTACAACGGCAAGTTTTACCAGGCCTGTACTTTTCTTTGGAAGTAACTAATACAGCAGGTTTTCTCAAAGCAATGAGAAAGTAGTGCAGGATTGCTAGAAAGCCTGCAGCCTCAGAGTCATTTTAATCCCTCGATGCCTTCCACTGCCTCCCCCTCGGCCACAAGCGTGCCCCTGTTCAGCTGGGATGGCAGGTGCTCAGCCTGCTCTGAGCACTGCAGGGGCAGAGCAGCTCCCGGCACGTGGACTGGCAGCTGTTCGGAGGCAGACACAAGGTCCTTCAACAACTGCACATAATTCAGATGACAGCTCTGGAGATGTTACCATCTAAATTAATGAGTTCACTTTTAGACAATCAATAATTGAATTAAAATGTAAGAGGGAGTAAATAGTAAGTGCTCATATGCACTCCTCCTGCATTTGCTTTTTTAATAAGATGAGCTTCTTGCCATTTCAGTGAAACTCGGAAATATTTACATTACCATTATAATGCCCAGTTTGTGTGTATGGTCACACTTCAGTAATGAGAACTCAGATACAAAGCCAGCACAGCGCAGCAACTGTTGTGTTATCTGGTACTATGAAGACAAATGGAAAAGTAGCTGTAAAGGATATGAAAATATGGAAATATTATTTCCAAGTGTAGAGAGTCTGCTGGGGAAGTGGGAAGGAGGGGGAGGACAATGTTTCTTCTATGTGCCTGATTTAACAAAGTACTTAAATATAACTAAAATATATAAATATACATATAAATATCACTACTGTTGATTTCAATGAAAATAGCAAAGGGCATCATCAGCTTCTACAACTTGTACTTCTACAACTAAAATTTTGATCAAAAACAGGTGCTTTAAAATAGACTTAACTTAGTACTTGCAAACTCAAGAGTTCACTGTTAACCACTGAAAAATGCAAAAGGCCAGAGAAAGATGGAAGTATCTCTGCTAGTAAAAATCACAGCCCAAATGAAACATGGGGGAAACTGAGTGACTATGAAGAATAGGCTTGGATATGGTAGGATGTGTAAATAAAATGACAATGTAATGTGAGGTTTAGATAACAAATCAATTGGAGTAAACAGAAACAAACTGTCATTTTAAAATTGTGCTACATTAATTTGAGAGCAGTACTAAGGAAGTAAAAATTTGCCAATTAATTCTCCCTGAAATTATGATGGCTATGGCATACAGATGAACTCTGGAGAGCAGTTGGCATAATCCTCATAAGTTCCAGTAAGGGAGATCATAAAATGAAGTTCCACTTAGTGATACCTGTCTTTGTGTGATCCCTGGGACAGGGTGTTTGTTAGGAATACAGTTTTCTTTACCAGCTTTTTTCCCCCCATCCTCAGTGGTTGATATTGTTCCAGCAAGGAAATCCTGGTGGCTTTCAGAAGGGCAGCAGCAGAGCTGGTGATATTTACTGAATATGATGGACTAGAACCTGGCTCATTCTTAGTGTGTTCTCTGTCTGGGCTTTGTTGATATTCACTTTCCTCATCTATTTCATAATAACATCATTGATTTAGTGGTTGAATCGTAAGAGTCAAAAGAACTGAAATGTGCATCAGAGCTTTCCCGCTAGCTGGTGAGTTTTTCAATTAACCATTTATCTTCCATTTTCTGTCTCCATAAAATGGAAACTACTTATCCAAAAAAAGCCAAAAAACCAAACCCCACCCCAAATCGCCACCAAATGTGAATATAGGACATTTTTATATATGTTAAATTTTTTCTAATTTTATCTTCTAACCAATTTTAGTTAAAACTATGGCTTTTTTCATTTTGAGTGAATGAATATTAATATCCACTAGGAACTGTTCCCATAGTTGAACTAAACAAGAGCTTCCCATGAACAGAATTCTGGAGAAGACTAACAAGTGTCTGCTCAAGTAAGTGTAGAACATGCTCATTTTTTTGGAGAGTCCTTAGCTCTGATTCCTGAGAAATCAGGATAACTCAGTGGAGCAAAACCAAGTCTTTTTTTTGTAATCAATACTTACTTGGATTTTTCAGTTTTTCCCATTCCCCAGTTGAAACTTCCCGTGTCTTGTAACCATTTAACAATATGTCACTAACTATCTATTATGTCCTGCCTTACTCTCTTTTAGATGAAAGAGCCATGTAAAAAAAGAAATTGCCGACCCCTGTGACTGAATTTGAGCGATAATGTCAATGGAATTAACACATTGCCATTGTTGAATGGTCTCCTGTGGCTATATAAACATCAAGGTAACACATTTCCAAAGCAGACGACATTACTGCTGTGATGCTGTTCTTTTGAGAATATTTCCTTACTGCCAAAATACTGATGTAGATTTAGTATTTTGCCTGGTGGAGGATGTTTGGGAAAAAAAAAAGGTTGATTTTGCTACTTTTATTTTGCTGAATTCTGGTTTATTTGCTGAAGAAAACCTATTACATTGTTTGGCTGAACATGGAATAAGAGCACAAGTATGTGGAGGTTTATTTAAGATGACTTCTTATTGGCAAATACATTTAAATGACAGCTCCCTTTAAGCACATAATTCCATTTCTGAAGAAGGCCGCCTGGAAAAGCTGGAGCAGAACTGCCTTCAGGAAACCCAGGATTCTTCAGCCTGGGGAGAGTTTGCTGGAGAATAATTGCCTCCCGCACTAGCTTCAGCCATTAGTGTTAACTTTCATCTCTGTGAACAGAAATAGACTGAGGCTTAAATACCTTTGGTATGTTGCTGAGTGAAATGTTGGTAAGATGCAAGTTTTGGTTTTAACTTTGAGGATGGCAAACAAATCGTAAGGCCAGGCTAATCAAATGACTTTATAACTGTGATAATCCCAGTGTAGGCTCGTTGTCACTGTCTCACCTAATGCAAGAGAGAAATTGTGGATGTTGCACAGAAACCCTTTTTAATTCTTTGGGTCACAAAACCATTGACAATGGCTGCACTACAGAAGCCAGAGCTGATCAGTTAGGACATGCAGACAACAGTAATGATTTCTTTTCTTCTGAGCTTCCTGATCCCGGTTGAAAATGGAAAAAGAACCTGTATTTCTACAAGTATATTTTAGTTTGTCTGCCGGTAAGAAAAAGATATTAAATGCTAAACCAGAACCTTTTATCTGACAAGTTCCCTTCCTAAATACCCCTTGTTACGTGAGTTTTACTTCTCTGCAGTCACCCTTAAACAACGTTTGCTGCATTTCTACTAGTAGGAGACCATAACCCTGTATTGAAAGGTGGGATGTCAATCTCAACGCTGACCTCATTTACCAGGTAAAGACAGACATATCCCTCTCCAGAATCAGTGAGACACTCCCACTGCCTCTACCAGAGCTAAATCAGTTCTGGAAAAAAGGACTTCAGTTTGCAAAGATGAATCTGTCACTTCCATGAACGTTATGTGTGAAACAGGAGACTGCTTATTTGCAGGATGTCTGCCGTGCTTATTTGCTGCAAGAACAGCCCTGGGTTGGATTCCTCAAAGGAGGAGACTTTTTGACACAGACGATGTTCTGTTTCTGGACTGCTCTTTGGTGACGGGGTAGAAAAGAAGGTTGTGATGGGAGGAGCTACCCATGGCAGGAGTTTGTCAGGGCATGAAAAATTACTTGGTGAATCATGAACACTGTGCATGAGTTAAATACACTAAGTGGACATGGTTTGTGTAAATTGAAGTCCTTTTTCTCCCTTGAGGGCTGTTTGAAGCTCTCTAGTAAACTATGTGCTTCAGAATTGCAGAGAAACTGCCTCTTTAATCCATGGATCAATCTTTTGTCAGCCCTAACACACTGGATGATGGCTTTAGTGTATCTCCACTGTCACCCAAAGGCACTTCTTGGGAAATGAAACCCAGTGGCTCGATAACTTGTCACCTTTCCCATCACTCTGGCCTAGGCCTAGGAGTGCTCTACCAGGCTCAGCAACATTTAGACTGCAGTCACACACCTCCCTTGGGAGTCAATAGCTGGTCTTCTGTGAATTATGATGTGTGGAAATACAGGATTTTATTTTTGTAAGTCCTCAGCTGGGTACAGAAGCTGATGGCAGGACCCTTGAGCCCAGCAAGGGGATACCAATAGCAGAAGCATGTACAGCCCCTTCCTTTTTTTTTTTTTTTAATTCACTGTGTCTTCCATTTTTCCCCCCTCTTTTCTTTCTACCCTCACTTTTCCATACGTTTTTCCCCCACCACTTTTTTTTTTTTTTTTTTTGGCAAGTACACAGGATCTCCTGAACAAGTAAGGGAACAACTTTTCTGAAGAACAGGAGTTATGGAGCCCTTCTGTACTTCTTTAGGGTTCTTCAGGAAACTTGTGTGCAGATGGCTCACAGCACCAGTGCCAAAATGGGCTCCAGCCTTGCGACAGTCGCAGCTTTGACCAACGGCAAATAACACCAGGAATAATGCCAGGTAGGAGAAAATGGTCCATTATCCAAGTCACCTACTATGCTCGTGATTTTATCACCTCAGACTATAGTAAAGTAGTTGTATATATACTGTGAGACCTAAACATCTAGCAGAAAACCCTGTGGGGAAAATTCAGCATGATTGCTATAGTTTATTTCCTGTTAATTGACACTAGGGCTCCATCATCAAGGTTCTGAACAAAAGGCAGGCCTAGCTACTGTTCAGGGTTGTTGGAGTTCAAACTTGAGCATGAAAGATTCTTTGATTCTTTGATACTTGATTTGTGCTCTGACTCCCTTCTGGACGATTAGTGTTTCAGATATGGAGCCCTCTTTAAAAACTTGGGCAGCTTTGAAACATATCAGTGTACGGTGTGAGCGCAAATCATCTCAGAAGAGAGGCAGAGCTACTATCCCAAGAGACAAATGAGGATGAAGAAAATGGGTAAAGAGGAAGGCTTTGTGTATTGTGTTAGCTGTCTGGCATGTTCTGTTGGTAGTTGCAGTTTTTTGCTTCTAGTGGAGCACTAGGTAAGTTCTAGTACCAACCCTGAAGTGACAACACTCAGTTCTGCTCTCTCCCGCTGTGCAGACACATGTTCCCTCCTTGCAACTACTAGCTTCAGGCCTGGATCCTCACTCTGTCTCCCTGATGCTGATGAACATCATACCTTTGGACAGTGCCCCCTACAAGTGAGAAGCTGTTGAGAAGGCTGATCCCCCTTTCCCCAGACATTCCATCCAGATTCTCCAGCTCTGGAAGAAAGATTCTCCAGTCACTGGAAGAAAGATTCTCCAGTCACTGGAAGAAAGAACCAGTCTCCTTCCAGAGAATTAAGATTACCAGTAAAGCGAATGAAGCAGTGTGATCATGTAAGAGAAGCCTGGACATTTCCCTCTGCTTGAATCTGTGTCGAATGTGTAGCACTGTAATCTGCAGTCCATACCTAACCTCTGGTTACTTTGCATCAGGAAGCAGTCTGTTCATACGCCACTAGAATATACTTTCTTCTTCATGGCCCCAGAATTCATTTAGTAGTCATTCAAAGAATAATAGGAATAAGAGATGAGCAGGTATCTCAGAGCCTTCTTTGCTGCTCATGTGAAGGCAGGATTGTTCTCTGCAATACTACTGGTTTGTGCAGAAATCATTTAAAAGTCTAATACAATAAGGGCTTTGCCTGTTTTTCTGTGAACAGGCTGCTCTTGCACAGCCAATATGTTTTTTCCTAGATACTCAAATTGCTTCTCTCTCATTTTCATCCCTACTAATGAAGATAATTATATCCCTTTGTAGCATATTAATTCCTCTGTCATCTGTGTGTTTACACCCTGCAGACATGTTCATTTCTTCTTTGTGCACAGAGCCATCAGTCAATGAAGGTTTACTTACCAACTCTAATAATCTTTTCTGATATTCAGCTCATCCAGCCTCCCTCCAGTTCTCCAGTAGCTTTGATAATAAGGTGATAAGAATTACAGTAATTTTAACAGTTTGTTTTACAGCAGACTAACAGAAAGAAGCCCTGACACTTCCCTGCTCAACTATATGCTATTTTCACATATGCATCCTGTGGTTATATTTCCTTGTTGGAAGCAAAACCATCACACTTATTGCAGAAAACCATATGAACTATCTCTATGCTGTAGCCTCCTTAATATTACCATGTTTTTTATAGGTGGATATGGCTGAACAACACTGTCTTCAAAAGAAAAGTGTGCTACTAAGCAACTCTTAGGGGAAAATCTGGAGGTGGGGGCGAGGAACTGCAGAAGTCAGCAATTCCTCCCTTGAACAACTCTTTGGCAATATGATGTGAAGGGAGGAGAAGTAGTTCTATCTTGGAGAGGAAGTACAAGACAAAGAGGTCAGAAAGTCATAACGGGGGACCACGAATGGGCTTAGATTTCATATTTTTGCCTCAGGTTTCTGCTAATCTAAACCAGTCCTCCCAAACTGCTGTCATAACTTCTCCACTCTGTCCTGCAGAGCACAAGTGCTCTTTAGATCTGGTAGGCTCCCTCTGGTCCGTGAGCAGTTATTTAAAAATGAAGTAGAATACTAGCAGCTTCTCCAAAACCACAGCTAACTGCAGGGATGCAAGCAGGTTGATGCCATTGTCCAGTCCTCCTGATTGCTTGTGTTGTCTTTGGCTACAGATCATTTTGCAGTTGATGCACAAACACCAGCCCAGGTTCTATGTGGTGCTGACAAGCATGGATGCCTGCACCTTACCCTGGAGCATGATAGCTGCCTTTACATTTCTAGAAATTATTTTTATGGCCGTGACAGCCTATCATAATTCCAAGGTGACCTTTTTAATCTCCTTTTTTTCACTCCATTCATCTTTGACTTGGCATGAGACAAAGGAACATCTCTCAATGCAAAATGTACATAAGCAGGGAGAGAGAGAGATGGGCAGCAATTTGGACTCTAATGCCGTTGAGTTAGAGTATATACAATATAAGTTAATTAGTTTAAGTTAGAGTATATATACAATTAGTATAATGGATCGTTTTTCCTACTATAGACATAATAAAACCCCCTGGAATCCTGCAACTGAATTTTGCCACAGCTTTGTCCAGTAGAAGGCTTTGAAGCCTCAGACCGTTGCAGTGGGATAGTCCCCAGAGTGCAGGAGTATTCTCAACATTTCTTCTTCTGAGATTGCTTCGGGTTAGCTCTTGATCACCTCAGAATTCATGTAGCAGGAATATCGTGGAGACACAGAAAAATTAAACACTGAATTGTCCTGTTGTAACCAGTCCTTAACAAGTATGTGTGAAATGTATCTAAAGACTTGCTTGACCTTGCTGACTGTCTTTCCCTGCTGATATTTTTTTTTTTAACCCTGTCTCCTGGTTTCAGCTCAACTTGGCAAAAGTGTAGAAGTCACACAGATGAGTTAGGTCCTGTGGGTTTCTTGAAAATGCTCTGTCTGAAGCAATGGCTGCGATGTGAGTTAACATAATAGTAGACAGCAGAGAATCCAAACAGGAAAGCTCCTTTTTAAATGCCTCAGTCATGAGAAAAGCGTCAGTTGAAGCTCAGGGTGGGTCACAAGGTATGTGTTGTAGTAATGCACAAGTGTGAGTATTCCTTGCACTTTGTGATAATCTGGCTGTTTTGGTTTTTTAACTTTGTATTAGGAGGAAGAAACTGAGCAGCACCAAGCAGTAAAGCAGGGAGGAGGAGGAGTGCTATGGGCTCCTTGGCGGTGAGTCCAAACCTGCATTGCAGGCAGACTTAATTCTCACCAAATCTGACCCCAGCAGTAGCTCCCTGAAGAAGCTTAAACCAGTAACCGCAGTTAGGGGGTGGCAAAACCTGTGACCTCATTATTGATAACCATCTAATCTGTGCTCAGAAGGAATGCTTGCTCTTAAATATGACTTTGATTTCCTCCTGCACACTCCCTAGCACTCTTCTTAGCAGAATTTAAATATTTCTGTTGAATTTACATATATTGTTGTTTGTGGTTGGCAGGCATAGATGAGGTTGTAAAGTGCCAGTCATTTAAAAACAGTTTTGCCATAACAAAAGCAAAGATTGTGTTTTTAAGGATGGTGCCTATTACATGTGTGAGTGATCACTAGGTTAGAGAGGAGAAGATTATGCCTAAGTAGATGAAATCCAGTATTTTCAGTTTAATGCAGTCATTGCACACCTTTGTTGTCCTCGGTCTGAGTGGAACTTGACTGTATAACTGTTTGGATAGCTCAGAGCTATGGGTCATCCCTTGGTTTCTCAAGGAACTGCAATGGATTTATTTAAATCATTCACGTTCCTGATGTTCTTAACTTAGAAGCATTTGTCCACTCTAGTAGGGCTAATTTTTAATTTATTTTTCTAAACACATCTATCCAAAATGATGCTAGGCTTTTATATTCACAGTGGGGAGCATTGTGAGGTTTAAATATCCCTTTAATCACTAAGGATGTAATAAAAACAAGAAGAGTTCTTTGAGCTGCAGAGTGTTACCCAGGGAAAAATCTACTCTGGAGCTTACAGATGTGAGCTGAAGAGACAAACTGGGCAATAAAATCCACAACTACGGACCAAACCGGCTAAAAGTTGGTCTGTAGCTGCCCATCAGGAGCTGAGACTTGGAGGGGGGAAAAGGCCATTCAGCACCTCTAGAGCCATAAGAGCCAGGTCATAAACATTTCACAATCTGCTGGGTGGGGGGAGGGAGCCGTGGGTCTGTGATCCTGCCTGGGGTTTGTACCCTGGCCCATGACTGCAACAAAGAATGAGCATGAGGAATTTGCCAATATGAGAAGAATGGAGGAAAAAATCTAGACAGATGAGGGACTGCAGGAAAAGGTGGTAGCTGTGACTGATTACGTCAATTCATGTACATTTGTGACAGCCTCATCCCACTGCAGACTTGAGGAGTCCATGAACTCTGACAGGTGCTTTTTTTTCTATTCTTGGTGATGTCAAAGGATTCTTACCTGAATATTGTTACTGTGGCCACCAGTATCATTTTGCTACAAGGCGATGAACAAGTTGGGTGAGGAAAAAGTACAGCTTAGAGTTTATCCAAGGACTTTCTGCTTAAAATGAATACGTATTTCCAGCTCTTTGTTACTGACTTCAGACTTTCCTATAGATTATGTATGTCCCATCTTGCTCTATATCAGCTTTCAAAAACTGTCTTGCGGGACATACTGCGTGAATCTGTCTTGGCATTCATTCTTCTTATTTTAAATGGGAGATCCTATAAATAGCTCAGCTCAGACTCTACAGGTTGGTTAGACATCCTGTGGGTTCAGTTCCCTTCTTCCTGTGAGATGTATGCGCCGTTGTGTGTATCCTATGGCTATATAATTTTTATAGTTCTTTTTAAAAGAAATGATAAATAATACTGTAAAATCAAAAAAGTATTCATAAAATCTTAGTAAAACGAAAAATGATTTATTGAAAAATGCTCTGAATCAAAATCTACTGCGTATGATTTAGTTGCTTTCTTCTCTCATGCTTTCTGGTATTTTAACGATCTTCCTCAAAGTTCTTTAGAGTCAGTAGTGATGTTGGAGGAGTTGAGCTCTACTCAGCTCTGTAGAGCTCACAACAGTTTTTATTTTTAAATTCCAAACCCTTTAAATCTTATCAATTGTCATTTGCTCTTTGAAGACAAAGTTCCTTTGATCAGGAATTACACTGTTCATTGATTTTCTGGTTTGATTAGAGCCTTACTGTAACGAACAGTACATGGAAACTTCCTTATGAAACTGATAGAGTAAATCTGCATTGGCAAAACAAAGTAACCTGCAAACTTGCATGACTGAAGTCTGGCTTTTTATCTGTTGGTTTCATGGCTTTACAAATGGTTGCGCACCAACAAAAATAATCTGCTGTGGAAACCAAAGTAGCATGACATTGTACCTGCAATCTCAAAAGTCCAAAAAGTTTAGATACAAGCTTCTGGGTCTGGGCTGCTGCTTTTTCCTGAGAGTGCTGCAGTATTGTCAGCTGGGCTTCCACTCAGCAAAATCCATTCTGCTCAGGATTTTTTTCTGGTCTCAATTCACAGTTAAGTAAACTGCCAGTAATTTTAAAGCTCTGCATAATGCTTCTCTTTGCATATGAGTGTGTGCGCATGTCTATAAATATAAAAGTATTTCTGTATGGATGTTAAACCAGAGCTGTTTGCTGCCTGTTTTCTGCCGATTCTTTACAACTCCTGATGGAGACCAGTGGGTTCTGTCTGGGTTGCTGTGTCCCCAGCTGCGGGGAGGAAGAGAGGAGGAGAGGAAAGGCAGTGCTTGCAGCGTGGTGCTTGGCGGCCCTTTCCTGTGCTGTCTTGCGAAGCTGTTCTTGCTGCTGTCAAGTCCTTTCAGTATGTATTTTTTGTGGATTTGAGTGGGACAGAGTGCTGAGCTGTGTCTGGGAAACACAATGGGTTGACAGGAAAACAGTGCACCTAACATCAGGAGTCTGTGAAAACTTGAAAGAGCTCTAGACAGAAATATTTTGCATTTGACTCTGGACTGTAGCCTTTGAGGCCAAACTCAGCCTTCAGTGTTAAGTGGCTGCTAAGTATTTCCCTTCTTGTCTCAATGCTAACTAACTGCTGGGAGAAGGGTGCATATTCCAGGAGGGCTGGGGAGGGCGGATATGATAAAGAGGAGACAGAAGAGCATCCTCTTCTCTTTAGTTCAGGAGCACAGCTTTGTGGCCAGATACTTCAATCCACAAACCTGCAAGAGGAATGGCCTTGTGTTAAACTTATAACATACAACTTTTCATTTACATGAGCCACTTTCACACGTTCCCTTCCAAAACAGATCCTGTAACTGCTGAAATGCAGCTGCCTTCAGGGTGGGGGCAGGCATGTGGCCAGTCCCTGCAGTTCGCTGTGCCTGGGTCCAGAGAGCCTCTTGTGACTTAGCGTTGAGCTGTTACCAACAGGCCCTCTCTAACCAACTGTTCCATTTTGCCAAATGTTATTTTTGCTTTCTGAGAGCATGGGGAAGATTTGGGGGTGATACAATTTGGGGCTCAGCATGGGGTTTTCAGCCCTATGGAGGTCTGCCTTTTGCGGGGCCCCTTGCATGGGTCCCAGGGTAGGAACATCTGGACGGCAATGTACATGTAACATGCCTGAAGACACCAGACAACTTTTCCCAGAAAACAGCAATCAAACCCAACTGTAAGAAGGGGAGGAAAGGTGCCATTTCCCACTATCAGAAGAAAATGCTGTGTTATGTGAGCTGCCGTAAGGAACTGGGTAGGAACTGTTCCTTACGCTACATGATAAGAAATTATGTGTACTGCTCCTTCAGAGGATCTCAAAACACTTTGCAAGCTTTTTTCCTTCCTGTAGCCACCTACAGAGACTTGCTGATAAAGCTGCCCAAATGCAGGCTGTGCCCATGCCGTCAGAGCTCAGCTGCTCTGTCCTGATCAACCCCACTCCGTTCACTCGGTCAGCTCAGTGCTGTCTGAGGACTTGCACTTGTACTTCCTTGTTTTCTGTATGAGATATTGGTCACTAACAAGGATGAGGAATCACATGCTGTGGGGCTGGCACAGCTGTAGGAGCAATAGTTGCATCAGGCTTTTTCTCTGGAAAAACACGGCTTTTCCCCATGGCCCTGTGTGCATAATCAGGCTCTGTTTGCTCTGCAGCGAGCTTGAGCCTGTATTTAAGGGGGCAGGTTTGTGGATTCTGAAGCCATCTGGAGAGTCTGAGGCCACTTCATGTTTTTAAATATGAAAATAAGTAGCTATCAGTGTAGGGCTATCTACTTATTTTATTTGGGGTCCTGACAATGACACCTCGTTTCAGAGGGGAGCGTCTCTTAAATGCAGTTTGCACTTCTCCCTGTTATTTTTTCTTGCATGTGCAAACTTGGGCAGACAACACTGCTTCACTTAAGCCCAGTTTTATTAAAGATGATAGGATAATGCTTTCTCAGAACCGTGTGCACAAGGGGAAGTCTGCAGGGGTTGGGTTGCTGGCTGCTGCACCTGAGCACTGATACAGATGAGCAATGATCCAAGACTGGCTCTTTCAAAAGATCATTATTAATAATTTGAATTTCTGTTGCATTTCAGCAGTCACCCGGACAGTAACTTTATGCCTCACACTTGATCTTGCTCTCAGGGCAGAATGCTGTCCTGGAAGTTCCTCCTAGGCAGAGGTGGTGCATCCTGCGCAGCCACTTGCAGACTCAGATCCAGGTTGCTGAAGCCTCCTGCTAGCTGACACGTGTTATCTGTTCTCCCGCAGTCTGAGAGCCCCAGACACCAGCCAGAGATGGCAAGATGATCACGCCATCTCAGAGGGCTCCCAATTCAGAAGGTAGGAATGAGGAAGGGTATGTGTGCAGACCAGTTCCCTACAGGGTCCTGTTGAGTGTTAAGGGTTAAAGCTTCACTTAAGGTGGCAGTAGTGCCAGAAAACATTTGCCTTGCTACAAAACACAGAGGGGAATGTTTCTTTCTAATCACCTCCTCAAAGAGATGCAAAGCAAAAGCTCTTGGCCTCTGCTTTTGTCATCACACATCCCCTCCCTTCTGTGCTGCCCTACCTCATCCCCTTCAGCATAGCAGGAGAGCCTACTGTTAGAGCTAGGCACAGCAGGATTTTTACCTGCTGCTGTAAATGAGCTTGGAGCAGAGCTGTGTATGTCACTGACTTACATGTCAGATCCACTATCTCTCCCATCCCTTTCCACCCCCCTAGCTCCAATTTGCCAGTGAATTGTTAGACACCAGCACATTCACCTCTGTCTTTCCAGCAAACTGCCTGAGGGCGCTCCGTGGACAGACAGACAAGAGGGTAATGTGCTAAATTCCCCCTTTGCTAGTGATGAATTTCATGGGGATTGCTCCTGTTAGCCACACTTTCCAGCAATAGTAACAAATTCACTTTTTTTTTTTCACTTTTAAAACCTTTGGTGCAACTAGAATGGCTGGGAGAAAGCTAGTTGTTAACTAGTCATGGGTAATTAATGACTCCACCTTCCCCATCAATCACCTGGGAAAAGACAAAAGGATCTGAGTACTTGTGGCAAATGTGTGTTCTCTAGACATACTGATACGCAGTGTGCAAATGAAGTGGCAGCAGGAGACCATCTTCTACCCTTTTGTGGAAGAAGCAGCAAGTCATGATACACATCCCACGCTCTTGTCAGGTGAAGAGTCTGAAATTCCCAGTACTGCTGCTGCTGTTGTGCAGCTTCATACTGTGTGGGATGTTGATCCATCTTGCTGCTAGCTTGAATATGACCCAATTTTTCTTCTGTTTTTCCTTTTCAGGTTCTGATTATGGTTGTCTTCCGCTTTCTACAATTAAAACACTAGCATTAGAAAAGCAGGACATGGAGGGGGCAGATTTGATGCTGGCTTTCCTTTTGTAGCAGAGCAGAAAAGCATTTCTGTGTCCTGTTTTCTTTATGTCTGGTAGCAGCTGTGCAAGTATAAGCAGGGGAGATTTGACCTTGATACCATTTTCAGCTGTTCTTTTCCCTTCCAATTTATTTTTCCACATTTGTAATAAACTCCAGGTGAATTACAAGTTGATGTTGCTCTACCACATTACAGTCTCCTGCTCAGGGTTACTGAGACTCCCCAGTTCTGGATGTCCCCAAGTTAGCTGAAGGAGAAGAGTCTGTGGTGTTCTGTATTATCCAGTTTTAAAGGAATGCCAGGAAGGCTGGATGTGGTCCTTCAAAGGTGCCAGGATCCTCGTATAAAATCTCCCTCAGGACTTTCTGAACTCTCCAACCCCTTTCTTTTAAATGTTCTTCCCTGCCACTCCAAGCATTGGCCTTTCTCTCCCTGCCTAGTACTGGGATGACTAAAATTCAATATGCTATTGAAAAAGAGTCTGTCCCTCCTCTGTTTAAACTCCTTTGTCCTCTTTGCATGTCCTTGCGTTGCCTGCTCCAAAAGGCAGTAAAAGCAGAACTAAAGGGATGTTTCTTGGTTATAGAAACTGTCTAAATAAATTCAGAATATGTTTTGCATGTCAGACTAAAAATCAGATGGCCCAATAACATCACTGACAAAATAAATAAATGTTTATTTTATTGGGAGCAAAACTAGACCGCGGATCAGCTGCAGCCTTATAGCAATGCTCTTTGAAATGAACAGAGCTCCTGAATTTGCTATGTGGGATCCAACATGGGCCCATTGAGACCAATATCCTGCTTTTGACCTCCTTCTTTTGAACATCTTTGACCTTTAAATGTTAGTATAGCAATTTCTGTACGTGAATGCATAGAACTCCCTTCTTCACCGATGTGTAGTGACTGTTCTGTGCCCTGCAGCATGAGACTTGATTGCTGTCTCTTAGCACTTGTAAGCACTTGTAAGTACAAAAGCTAATGGTCACACTTGCAGAATAAACTAATTAAGGGAAAATGCTCAAGTCCTTCAGTTTTTGCTCAGCCTTCCTTTCAGTAAGAGCGGTGACTTGAACAAGGCCTAAAAACCAGTGCCTGATCCACCATGACACTCTTGGATCACTTGCACTAGCCCTGGAAGGTGCCAGCCAAAGTAGTTTGGTGCCAGTAAAATTATATGCTAGTATGGCTGTGTCATTAAATAATTGCAATTTTCACTCATGAAGCTCAGCTGAAAAGATACTGCATGTAGAGCAGCCTCAGTCCTGAGCTTCAGAACAGATCTGATGCAAAGGTGAGGACCCTGCCGTAGAAAATCAGCACAGTAGGAAAATAAACTGTGCAGTTAAAGCCTGTGAACAGAGATTGGCTAGGTAAGTAATGTTATATCATCAAATGTGTTTCTGTTAGTGGAGAAGACATCTGTTGGTGAACGAATGTGTTGCTGCAGCATCCCAGTCATGAGAGCAAACTTTACCACAGGCTGTTAATCACCCACTTGGGAAGGAACAAGCTCAATACAGTCCTGATTCTGATACCAGAAATCAAGAGCAAAATGATTCTGTACTTTGGAGATGAAAATTATATCAAATCCTTGGAATAGCCAGAAGGAAACTTTTCCTGCTTGCTACTTAAGTGATTTTTTTATTTTGTAGGTAAGTCTTCAACTGATGTTTTTGGTCTTGTCTCTATTTGTTTAAAAGTGTGTTAGCAGTAAATCAAGGTGCATTTCCCCTGTAGGGTTTCCTGTATGTCAAAGCCATGTTAATTCTCTTTGATTTTCTTCCCTTAGCCCCAGCCATTGCTGCAGATCCTTCCTCTCTTTGTCCCTTTGGACATCAAAGGATAGCAAGGGGACAGCCCTGGCGAGAAGCTCCTCCCTGCTCATTAGCCTCCATAAAACAGGAACTCACCTTGGCTAGCTGCGCTTGGAGTCCCATCCTCATCCCGGTCACTCTTGACACTGGATCTCAGAAGGAAGGGCTTTTACTTGCTTCAGGAAATCAGACCTGCTTTTGAACTGGACTATTTTGGCTCCCCTTGTAAGAACTCTGGTGGCTCTTTTGGCCGTGCAACCTCCTAGACTCCACAGTACATGGAAAAATGCAAGCTTTACCAGGTAGGTAAAGGACTCCCTCCTTTTCCTTATTGTGTGGAAAGATCCTAGACTTATGCCAAGAGCATACAATCATTTTATAAAGAGAACAAGTGCTCCTGAAGGGTTACCAGTATTTACAGTAGTGTGCATGTGGCTTGAGAGGATTTCTAAAATGTGGGTTTGTTTTTGTTTTTGTTTTTGTTTTTTTTATTGGGAATAGATGAGAAATTGTGGGTTTGAGTGTTCTTTGTGAGCCTTGGAAGATCTTTTGTAAGGTAGCAAAGGATTACTCGCAATTGTGCCCAAAACTCCCTTATCCATATCACTTCGTGCAATGTGATCGTTTACTGAAGGCTAGAGGTGTTGTTCATATATAGTCTGCAAAGTACCCTGAGTTCCTTCAGGTTGAAGGCCACAGAAGGTTTGGAAATATTTGTTATATTGCTAATACTAGTTCTGATACAAACTGTCTGGTTTTTCTTTTGGTTTTTCTCCACCCTTTGAAAGTATAAACCCCAAGCAGACATACCCCACCTCTACCAGGTTCATGCCCAAACACAGGATTTCTGTGATTCCCTTAGGATTTTATTTATGTTTTCTTCATCAGTCCGTCTCATAGGATGTTGTTAACCTCTTCTGTGTGGGACATGGTTGGACTGGGCCCAATGACAGATGTGCATTGGGAAACTAAGGGCCAGCCCAGCGGTACTGCATTTGTCAGTAACTGAAACCCGAAGTTAGTCTTGGGTTTTACTCTGCATCGGCAGGAAACAAATATTTACCTGGTTCAGATATGCAGTTCACGTACGCGTTAGAGGTGACTGGGTATTCTCAGCTTCCTTTCTCTACTTCTGCAATGTGTTATTCCATTCATAAGCAAAATACATGTGCAATGACTCAGATGATTTCCACCTTCACTGTTGTTTTGGGTTTTTATAAAGAAGTCCATATTGTGTTGATCTGATTCATACTGATTTCTGCCACTTCAAGAGAATTTTTACTTGAAAAGCAAAAGAGCAACAATGAAAAAAATCACAGACTGTATTACGGTATTTCATCACGTTAAAGATTCCAACTATTGCAGAAGTCACCCCTTTTTCTTACTGAGCTGTTTCTGGTGTATGACCCCACACAGCAGAAATACTCCAGGTGATGACTGGGTGCATTTGAGAGGTGCGTTTGTAGAAACACTGTACTTTTGTTACTGCCAAAAAGCTTACTGGTTCTGAGAAATGAGGTTCCCTCCAGAGGGTTGGGGTGTTTCTACTGACATTTATGAGATCAGTGGACATGGGGTTCTTTTTTGTTGTTGGCAAGATTAATTTCTTAGAAAGTTTTATATATTTATGTGCATTTCTTCCCTGTGGGCACTGGATAGCTGTTAGCGTTGGACTTCTTCACTGAGAAGTTAACAGCAATGAATGTAATAATAACTGGTGATAGCGAAGGTAAGAAGCATACCTTCTACCCTGGAGTTTTCCCAGTGTTGCAAACTCTATCCCATACTTTGTGGGAAGACTGCAACAGATTTTCTGACATCATACCATTGACAATTAATTGAGGGACTGCTTCAGGTCAGTGGATTATACTCTACCATCTTCTGTCCAAAGATCTTAACACCCCCCCCCCAAGCATTACTGAATTCACTCTCATTTCTGTTTCTTTTCTTTCCATCTCCAAGATAGGAAAAGGATATGTACAGCCTATTCTAGATACAGAAACTGAAGGACAAACTGCACTTATTTGTACAAGGACTTTAAAATCGAGCATGAAATAGATTGAAGATCTCTTAATTTTCAGTGCCTTTATTACAGCAACTATCTTCCTTTTCAACCTAATCTTGGCATAAGGAATATGTTTTAAAATGTGCCATGTACCACCATGATGATGATAATAATGAATACTTTTAAAATAGCTTAGAACTAAAATTCTTGGAGAATGTTTAAATCTCTTTCAAATAATACTTAAAATAAAAATAAGTTACATAGAAGAGGAAACAATGGAAGTACAGAGCTAATGTGTTCAGTTCAGTGCTTGGACACCCTGCCACAAACCTCCTTGTGCTGCAGTTCCAACATTGCGGGCATCTTTGTGGGGGAGATGTGTGTGAGAGTCTTGGCATTAGTCACGTAGGCACAAACTAGGAGTCAATTTGAAGTGCCTTGCAAGCCAGCCTTTGACTCTGCAAATAAAATCCAAAGTGGATCCTACCAGCGGATCCACCACTGCAGAATCCCGCTGAAGCTGGTTGCACATGACTGTGTGGATCCATTAGCAAGCTCACACCATCGCTGGGCTCTGGATCCCCATGCAAACTGTGAATGTCCTGTTTCTCAGCTTCAGACTGTGCACACAAAACCTGCAGGGTGAAAGTAATGAACTACATTTTAAAATCTTTGCTGCAATGTTTACTGTATGTGCAGCTCTCTCTCCCTGCCTCCTGTAGCATCTCGCTCATACAGGTGCATTGTGGACTCTCTTTGGTGAAAAACAGGTTATAACATCTGCCTTTGATTTTTAATTCAGTATTGAACTCCCTTCACTTAAATTCCTCTTGATTTCATTGGAAGTCTCCCCTCAGTAAGGACTCCTGAGATCTGCCTTGTAGTCTCATTTAATGGCATTGGAATTTGCTTACAAAAATGTTAATTGTATAATTCATTTGGGGAAGAAGTGAGCATCTGTCTAGCTAATCAAAATCTGTTTGCATGTATTTGTGACTGGATGGCTCCTGTGGGAAATCAGCCCAATTTTATTGTAACTCCTTTTGATACATGTGCTGCACTGAGCTACCGAATGCATCGTCTCATGGCAGCTTTCATGTCTCTGCAAGAGGATATGGGGGAAGCTTTAGTAAGAAGATGTTAACAGGCTAATCTTAGTGAGCAAACTAGGTGTCACTTCTTAGCCAGTTCATTAATGTTGGATCAAAGCAGAAAAAAGGGTAGAGGATATATTTTTTTAAATGCCTAAAGACCTTTACAAACTGACAAAATTATGTTTAAATGGTTTTTGTTTCCTAATACTGTGGGAAGAACCCCCCAGACTCGCATTGGGTTGTTTTGTGGAAAGATGTTACTTTCTGAAAAAAGCTAATTTCTCTGGAAGTAGTTGTCTACTTTTCATGTTTATTCTTTTGAAGGCATTACTCGGGAAAGCTGTAACAAGGTGAAAATTCCCTTATTTCTTGATGTGCTCTGAATAAGATCTGATCAGGCTGAGAGGCTGAAAAATCTCCCTTTTAAACAAATAGCCGTGTGTGGCTGATAATGCAGAAGTGGCTGCCAGCACCAAAGTGAGGGCTGCACTGTGCTGCTGCGAGTGCCCCCCAGCTCGAGTGGGCTTATCAATACCTTGTTCATACCACAGGGCAGTGCTCGCAAAGCCTTATTGTGTATGAAATCAGCCCACCAGTAGCTATACCAGGTCAAGTTTTGACCTAAAATGGAACTGTTGGGGTTTTTTTTGCCTGGGCTTTTCAGTATGGCAGTGGCAATCTTGTATGTGTTACGATATAATTAAGAGCTTCTGTAGGAGGTTTTAATCCAAACAGCTTTACAGAGGAGGTGGATGCCATCAACACCAAAGGCAGTTTCTCCAATAGTTCCCCTTTCCTCTTCCACGGGACCATCGTTGGTCCTCTGCCTGTAATAGAAAGTGCAGGCATGTTGCAGGCAGCTCCTCTGATGTGCCATGGTCTGTTCATGTCTGAAGGGGCACCTTCCACTGCCATCGCAGGCTCCTCAGTGGTCTCCAGCTCCCAAGTCCAGTTCAGACCAGCCATCCTCTTTTCAGAATATTCCATGGTCTGGCCCTGTCACCTCGCTTTCTTGCCTTCACTTACATTTGGGTCTTCCCTCTGTCCCTTCTTTGTCCTCTGGAGAGATTTTTCACCTCTGCTACCACCTATCTGTCGTTTTCTCCCGTTACCCACTGATACACTTAAAATCTCTTTCCAATCCTTTCAGCCTACATTTTATTCTCTTGGCAAAGTATTTTGTGTAATCCTGATCAGTCTGAGTTTTGGAATAAAAGATGTCAGGTTGAGTTTTTACAACACACAAATCTTTACAAAAGAACTTATCAGCTAAACCCAAACCTGTTGGAAAAACCTTTATGCCTTCTGAGCCTACTAAGTAACAAAAAGACTTTGAAGAAAAATAATGGACTTTCTTTAAGAGGGTTATTGTAGCACAGACTTCCTACTTCTCAGCAGCACCTGGGACCTTCATGGGTGAAATCACAGCGTTCAGCTCCTTGAGCTGAAGCAGCACTGTGCACTGTGCAGTGGTTTGGGGCTGAGAGGCACCGTGGCCAGATGGGAGGAGGGAATGGCCAGATGTACGCACCCCGTCTATTTACAACAGCATGCAAAATTTGGTAGCTCCTTGTACTGGAGGGAGCTGGCACTGGAGGGCACTGGGAGGGCCGATGTGGCTGCTGCATCTCAGGGCTCTGTCTCTGAGCAGGAGGGGCTGCTTCACGCCAGCTGCCCTCCTGCCCAACTGAAATCACCATTTTCTCTCTCCCGGTAGACGTGAAAGCGCCGTGTGAGGCACTTCCTTCCCCCAGCCTGGAGTCCTACCCACAGAGTTCCATTGTGGTCACCCTCGAGGACATGGGCCTCTGGATGAAGTTTCATCAGATAGGAACTGAGATGATCATCACCAAATCCGGCAGGTGAGGGGAGCAGGACAGCTGCCCACACCACACCTCTCCAAGTTGTTAACAAAATCTCCGAGTGCTCATTTTTTGAATGGTGGCCCTTAAACTAGTTTTGTAGCCAATTACGCACATCTCCCTGCCCCTGGCAGAAGAATTGCACTTTCAGGATGTCATAGAAGTCCAAGCTGTGAAGTGCAAAAGGTCACTGTGGGGCTGATGTGCTGAGAAAATGTCTGTGCTCTTATCTCAGCACTTAACACTGATGTTCTTCCTTCGAGGTTGCTCTGGAAAGCGCCCTGGGCTTCCTTTGCCTCGGTCGCAGGCAGCAGCAGTTGAGCAGTAAATACCTGGTTTTGAGTCTGAATTTGCAGACAAGAACATAATGTAGAATAGTAACAATCTGTGCATGCAGAGTACTCTAAAGTTTAAATGAATCGTGCATTGTGGAGCTTGCAGTGAAAGAATATGAAATTGTGAAATTGTAATATATTATGTCAAAGCTGCTGTGAGCTGAAATAATCCTTTTGGGGAGGGAGGTAAGTGTCAGAGTTTTTTTGCAGAGTCAGAAGATGAAAGTGGTGGCAGGGAGTACTGGAATGGAAAGCTAGATGTGCTCTTAGATGACAGCACGTTTTCTACCCACGCTAGAAAATGCTGTAATCTATCCTCCAGGTCTGCGATAGCTGCAGAAGGCTAGGAACTACATGCAAATTCCAAATATTTTAAGTTTCCCACTGTTGTGTTACAGGCATCAGAAGAACAAAAGCAGTAACAGTGTCAGGCCATCAGTGACTGCTGCCCTGTTAGTGCCTTTTCCACCTAAGCCCATAGGATTATACAATACATCAGTAAAATGATAAAATGTTCAATAGCTGGCTTGTAGAAATACTGCTACCAGAACTTTGCACAATAGTGAGTAAATGTGACCTGCTTGATTGTTGGACAATATCCACTTTGTAGAGAAATCCTTATACTGTATATTTAATTTCTCCCTCAGACGAATGTTTCCACAATGCAAAATCAAAGTCTCTGGCTTAATCCCATATGCCAAGTACCTCATGCTGGTAGATTTCGTGCCAATGGACAACTTCAGGTACAAGGTAAGTACTTCAAATAACAGAAGTTATGCTGTCCTTCCATCTTCATTTGAAGTAGATTAATCTTTATGCTTCACTGGCCAGGCTGATAAATAAATTGTCTTTTGACAAAGTTCAGAAGTGATTGGTGGATTTTATGCGCCTCTGGAGTTACTTGTCAGTTTTGCTTGGGAGCAGCTGGAGAGGTAACTAATTTTCATTGTAAGCGGTACAGTTTTAATCATGATTAACATCAGACTTCTCTGACAGCTACTGGGAGAAAGGAAGGAAAAATGAGGCCTAAACTTGGAGCTGTTTCGGTAACATGATCATGGCTTATAAGAGAGAATCTGCTGCTTATCAGGACTGTGCTTCAGAGGAGTCCGCTAAATCAACAGTGAAGCAAAGTTGCTGGGGTGTTCTATAATGAAAGTCTTTTTTTTTTTTTTTTTTAAGCTCTAGATTTCTGTCTTTCCCTTCACAGTGGAATAAAGATCAGTGGGAAGTTGCTGGAAAAGCAGAGCCCCAGCTCCCTTGTCGCACCTATGTCCACCCAGATTCCCCAGCTCCTGGCAGCCACTGGATGAAAGAGCCTGTCTCCTTCCAGAAACTGAAGCTCACCAACAACACTCTGGATCAACACGGGCATGTAGGTTGTAGCTGGCCTTTGTGCTGTGCTCTTTTGGAATGCGCTGCAGGTGGATGTTAAGGGAAATAAGTGAGATTTGTAAGAAATTAGATCATGTGGAAATTAAAACATATCCAAGCGCCCTCCCTTCCTCAGCCCAGTGCTCTCTTAACTACCTGTGAGAGAAGGCTTTAGTCTGTACTGTCTAGAGGCATCATGGAGACACCAGTCCCAGACGGGCATCTCCGGTTTGAAATGGATGTCCTGGGAGCCTCCACAGGAGGCTTTGCGCAGTGTGTTGGCAGTGGTTAAACATAGAAACTTTCTCCTTTGTCTGTCTCTGTGCCAGATCATCCTCCACTCCATGCACCGTTACAAGCCTCGCTTCCACATTGTGCAGGCAGATGACCTCTTCAGTGTCCGCTGGAGCATCTTCCAGGTCTTCAGCTTCCCTGAGACTGTCTTCACTTCTGTTACTGCCTACCAGAATGAGCAGGTACAGCGTGCAAGTACTGCCCTTGGACACATTGCTAAATAATCTGTCTTTAGAAATCTTGTAGAGGAAGGTGTCTCCTTTCAAGGTAGTCACCCTGGGTGCCTGTGGACAGTGGAAAGAAATAGGCACATTGTGGTTCCTATGGAAAACATCTAATCTGGGATGAGATGAATCACACACCTTAATTGTATTAAGTGTGCTGTCAGTGATTAACAGAACCCTAAATGCAGTAAAAAGTATGGGCAAAAGTCCAGCTATAGATACTGACCCTGTATATTTCTCTAGTCAGATGAATCCCACCCCAATTCCTGCTGACCCTGCCAAAGTCACATCTCTCTGTCTGTCAGTTCCTAATCAATAACAGGAGCTACTGGGAGAGCTCAGATACTGTGGCAAGGGCATGCCCAAAACCCTCATACAAGCTGTTGTGATAAATACTGAGGTGAAGGTCTTGAAACAGTAAAGAACCTAACCAGTCACCATTATATTGAATCTTGTTCCTTTTATTTTAAGATTACAAAGCTCAAGATTGACAACAATCCATTTGCTAAAGGTTTCCGTGAGCACGGGAAGAACACTCGAAGGTAAACTGGTTTATTCATCTTAATTTATTTATATCTGGAGTTCACTTGTGAATTTTACCCAAGGCCATTGAGCAAAACTGTACCAGCTAGTTCTGCAGAGCCTGCTGCATGTGCACATTGCATTTGACTGTATCTGGGAATGATGTCCCCCTGTGCAGCCTCCTCCCAAGAGACCTGGAGAGTGGGAGGAGATACAGGATTTCCTACAGAAATGTGGGTGGTATGATGAATTTAAGACCTGCATTCACTTGAAAGTTGGAGCTAGACTGGAGTCTGACATGAACAGCAGTGATAACAGGAATGCACAGTAGATCGTTGTGTCTCTTTGCGATCAGCTAGATTCTGACTTTGGAGGCTCCCTCATCTCTTTTCCCTGTGTGCGGAAAAGCGTCTCCTCCAACAGGAGATTTTGTCTGCAAGAGGGAAGCTGGATACCAATACCAGTGAGATCTTCTGCCTGGTCTGAGGGCAGCCAGTGGATGAGGTGATTAAAAAAAAAAGCTTAAATGCAGCCATAGATTGGCAATAGAGAAGGAAAAAGTGTTTTTTTCCAAGCAGAAAATGTAACGAAAATATCTGAGATTTTGTTTTGAGTTATTTTATGCCTGAAAAAAAATCTAATTTCCTGATGAAAAAGGGCAAAACTGACTCTTTTTTCTTAAACTTTGAAAATGTCATAGATTTTCTTTCTCCTCCTAATAGGATCATTTCTGACTAAGCTTAGACTCATTTTCCATTTAGGAAGAAAACTGCATTTCAAGCAAAAGACCCACCCTCCTATACATGTACCTGTGTGTGTAGTATGTATATCCAACATTGGGCTACACTTACAAACTCAGTGCCAAGACCTCCAGTGCTGGGTTTCCATGTTGGTTGTGCCTTTTGTACAAATACGAAGTGGGCAACCCCTTTACCGATTTATCCCCAGTATCCTGTGGGTTGAGGACTCTTGCTGGAAGCATACACTGATGGCAGGCAGCGTGGCTAACCCTGTAATTCCACTATGGCAAGAACATTCCCTGAGGGCCCATCTTCCAGGGCTTGTCCAGCATCCCTTGCATATTTATCTAGGCAAAAATCTTACATACAAGCTACCCCCATGTCTTGTTTCTTTCCCAGGGAAGGACGAGCCAAATGCCAGAAGCCTAGTCCATCCAAGGGCCAGAAGAGAAAGTTGCCTGAGGAAAAGGAGTCCGGTGCTGACGAACGTGGTAATATTGATCACAACAAACACAGAGAATGATTTCCAAACAGTGCCTGGGCCACAGGAAGGAAAAGAAACAGTGACGTAGCTCTGCTGTGTCTCCTGGCTGGGGAGAGTGGCCTGGGTGGAGTCCCTAAAGGGTGCTGTCTCTCTGATGGCTTTGAGTCTCTGACTCTTTCTGGCAATGATCCACAGGAGCCTGCTTGCAAGTCGCTTGTCATTACTGACTGCTCATCAGCTCTCTCACCAGCCTCCCAGCCTAGCCACACTTTGTGACTGCATATGATCGTAGGCTGTGCTTTCATAATGTTTTCTCTTCAGTAGCAATACGAGCTTGCAGTATCACCCATTGCTTGCTTCTTGGTTCTTGGCGGTACAGTTGTGCCAGCAATGCTCTTTGTGCAGCTGGGTTGTGATGCAGATGGGGGAACTGATACTGTTAAAAAAAAAATTCTTTACTCTTTCTGTTAAGTTGTTTTTAAGCTTGATCATTCCTTGCTCCAGTTCACAGTGCTGCTTGCAGTAGCACAACTAAGGAGAGAGGGCAGGGCAGGACCGAACACCACAGTGTAAGGGCAGAAAAAAGCTGCAAAGGGCTAGTCCCTTAAGGAAATATGACTACAGAAGAGGTATTAGCGTGTTTCCTTCAACCATCCTGCAATTAATCCAGCTGTCAATAGACCATTGTGAGCTCTGGCTCTCTCTTTCCCCTTCTCATTTTTTTCCATTCTTTCTTTTCCCCACTGTGAGTCAGATTTTGAGAAAGATGAGAATGCAGATGTGAAGGAAGAGAGTAACCCCGTTGTGGTCAGCAGCGGATACCCCTTCTGGGTCTCAGAACAGAATGGCAGCCATGCCTTTCCTGCAGCATCGCCAGTGCCAGCTGACCAGAGGGAGGGTCTGGCCAGAGAGCAGCAAGTGCCTACGCCGTCCTACCAGACGTATCGGTGAGTCCTGTCTCCTGGTGCTCATTCAAAGCCTTTGACTGATGGGATTTCTCCTCTTCTACTGGGTATTTCCTAAGAAAAACAGCCAGTGGGAGTGAGGAAGGATGCCTTGTTGTTGGACAGCACACCTGGGTGATAGGTACTAGATTAGCCTGGAGATATCTCCACAACAAAGCCTTTCTGTGTTACTTCAAACCCACTGATTCTGGGCATACTCATGTCTTAGTAGTGCTGTTTATTTCCCTGTCCTGAAATGCTCTCCCAGCCGGCTCTGTGTAGCACAGAACTTGCCTGTCCTTTGAAGGAAGTGCGTTGGAGGAGTGGCAGAACTCCAGTGACTTGTTTTCCCCTTCTTCTTATCATTGCAAATTCAGGCATGAGTTATAGTGGGCCTAGACTGAGCCAGAACTAGAGTAGTCTGGGTTTACCTTCTCTGGCACTTAGTTTTTCTGTGTGAGTGACAGCGAAGCTTGGACTAAAGTCCACACTAACAGTAAGATGAAGCAGTAGGCAAGGGGAAGAGGGCATGCTGAGAGCTTGCCCTGCCTTTCCCCAGGGGATCTGTGTGGGTTTTCAGTGGTTTTCCGCTGTGGTAGGTTTGACTTGCTCTTCTCTCTGCCCTTGGGGCTCAGGTTCCATGAAGCCGGGGACAGCCAGCAGCTTCCCACCCGCGATGCCGCAACCTTGAACGATTTTCGGGCAAGGTGCCACCCCTTGGATCTCACCACAGTGCCCGAGCACGACTCCAAACAACTCCCAGAGGGCTTTGCCAACTTGCCTCCGCTCCCCCCACCTCTGCCTCCTCCCCAGGACTACACAGGAGTGGTGAACATGGCTCTAGACTCTGTCGGGAAACCTGGGGCCCGAGCGCCCATGTACAGTCCCTATGGCACCGAGCAAGGCCTCGGCCAGTGGATGGTGCCTTCCCACAGCCAGTACAGGGCAATGAGCTACTCTGCCTTCTCCACAGAGTACAATACACAGGGGGCTCCAGGACATGCCCACGGGACCATGGCAGAGTGGAGCCAGTACCCTCTGTTCCCATATGCCTGCTGGTGAACAGGGGAAGACCTTTCCCAATGAAAAGACTGAAAGAAAATTGTAAATGAGATAATACTTGCTCTGGAGTGTTGATCCTGAAGCCTTGTCTACACTAGGCAAACAGACATTGCTGCAAGCGGTAGCATGGGACACCTTCACTTCCTTGTCTCCTTGCACAACCCCCCTCACTGTACTTCACAAGAAATGGCTAAACTGCTGGCTGTCCCAGCCATGTCAGTGTGACTCTGGCTGAATCAATGTGTTCTGCAGTGGGGTTTTTTCCCATCAGCAATAGGTAACCACAGGAGCTGCAAGAGCAGTATTTGAAGAGCTGCCGAACTCTCAGTCCCAGGCTGTTTGCATCTCGCATTTGGCAGTTTCCAAAATCCTTTCCTCCCAGGACTTGCATGCCAAGGAGACAGGGGCTGAGGATTTTCAGTAAGTGGTCCAGGTGGCCAAGAAGCTGTACAGAATTATTGCGAAGATGAGCAAAACAAGCAATCCCGGTGCCCCCTTGAGCAGTTCCCTCACTTACTATAGTCAAACTAAAGCTAGAGTCTTGCCTTTCTTCCAGCAGCATATGAGAGTAAAACACACAGCAACGCCTGTGTGTCTGGAGCGCAGTGGTGGGTCACGCAGGCAGGGAAGAGTTTGTCCCGTGCAGGAGAAGCAGCAGCAAGGCTGTGTGTTGTGTCTGCATGTCCCCTGTGCCCGTTCTTCTTCTGTCACCCCTAGATTTGAGGTTAGTGAAACACACTCTTCTTTCTGCCGGTGGTGGAGGGAGGTTGTTCACAGAATGTGGGGGGCTGCTCTGGGGCTTTCCAAAGGTCTGTGGTTGTCAGAAACAGGGCCACGAACAGCAGTGCTGGCTGTGTCACTCTGACTTCCTTTTGAAGGAAAGGAAATGTTCCACTGTGAACTTCTTCCTTCTTCCACCGCCTGCTACCCCTGGAGAATATAATTTATAGTTATGGTTGCTGTGCTACACTCTGAGCAAGCTTTGTCAATAGGCAGCTTTCACCAGCCTGGCATTGCACATCGGGCATATACTGTAATTAATACCCTGTAGTCCTGAACTGCGTGCTGCATTGCTGGTGAGCTCAGCACCTCCCAGGCTGGTCGGGGATGTCATCTTGCCACTGTTTGGGAGTCTGTAGGGATCTGCTTCCACGTTTAGTTATCAGAGCAGCTTCAGCTCCCTTAGCTCTGTGGTCCCATCATAGGGAAGAGCTGTTCTGCCTGTGAGCAGCCTGCGCGCTGCCTTGCAAAGAGGATTTCGTTTTGTCTTTGTGTTAGAAGGGGGAATCCTCTCTGTTTTCCCAAGTGGCAGAATGGCCCTGGCAATGGGGTCTTGTTTGAGATAGGCTCTTTGCTTCTCAGGGAGGGTAGACGTGTTCCTAGGTGTTATTTAGGGAATGTTTTCTTGTAACACTTTAAATAAATGGCTGTGTGGCCTGTAGCCATCAGTAGGCAGTGAGGTGTGTCATTTAGCGTGCATGCCAGATGGTTTTCTCTGTGTGTGCGCACGCCTGTGTGTAGTAAGATGATGTCTGTGAGCAGACCTGGGTGGGTTTGTGACCACCGGTGCATCAGGACCGGTGTGCAGGTACACCAGGAAAGGCTGTGCACTGGTCTGTTTGGGTACTAGGTCAGCACTGTGCGTGTGCATAGCGTATAGGAGTTGAGACATGTTTATTATTGTTAAAATGACTTTGAACAGTAGCCCTACAAATTTGTGAAACACAACCACAGTGACTACTTCCTTATTTAAATAGTATATTGCTAACTGCTTTTGTGCCACAATTATGTTATGTACAGAGCAGCCAAGTACTTCCCCTGGGCTTCACAGGATGGGTGAGAGATGTGCAGCTTTTAAATAAAGGTCAGACTCCACCACAGTATATGTACATAATACCCTATTAGCCTCTTCTCTGATAGCACCCTGGCCAGTAGCGCTTTATACCTGCTGTGCATGACACGCATGTGGATACGAGTGACTCACTAAAAAGAAATCTGGTTGGGGAAAAAAATGTAGAGGAGGTTGTTTTTAACCCCAGAATATTGTGATTTCCTGCTGTCCAAATGCTGGCTGCATGGAGGCAGGTCAGCTGTAAAAGACTGTCCTCTGTGGATGAGAAAAATATTCTGTCTCTGACCATTAGTAGTTGATTTTGCCACTGCTGTTTTTCACATCTTGGGAATCAGATGAGAAGGCTGGCTAGAGAGTTTGGTGCCTTGAGCCCTGTGTGCGGGGACCCTGGGTGCAGCAGAGGCAGTCCTCCTGGTACCCCGCTTGATCGCTGCCAGGGCCATGCTAAGAAGAAAAGAGAAGGTAGTGCACCCCCTCGCAGGCTGCTTGGTTAGATCTGTTTCTTTATCTTTGAAGTTGGGCTGTATTTCCTCCTGTCACAGGGTGCTAACGAGGATGGAAACCATGCTGCAGTGAGTATGAGGAACTGAGGAGAACTGGGCAGCACTGGGAAACCCCTGTGCAAATATGGGCGTAATGTTCTTTTTTTCAACCCTTCAGAATAGCTTTGCAAGTGCAGCTGCCCCATGAGCCTGTCGGTAGAGCTGGTTTGGCAGGCGGCTCTGCATTGGGGTAAAAGACTCAGCCTTGTGCCCAGGACGAGCCATTAATTACTCATCAGCCTTCTGTTGCAACAGGACTCCTTGCCCTTCTTCAGTGAATCATCCGGCTTATTACAAAAGTACCTTTACTTTCCTCACTCACCTGTTGCTGGTTAGAGGCTGTGGCTTGGCTGGTTTGTGAAGCCTTTGGAAATTTTGCCCGTAGGTGTGTGCTCTGGACTTTGCTGCCGCCTCCTCCCTTTGCAGTTCCCACTGTCTTGTTTTCTTCAGCTGTGGCATTTAAAAGTCTGTATGAGCTCGACTGAAACGCTGTTTTTGCACGCATGTGAGATAATGTAATGCCTCTCTGACAGCTTCAATAAAAGGAAATGAGACATGTGGAAGGGCAGGCCATTAAGAGCAATAATAAAATAAACTCTAAAGTGTGGGTTTTGTGCATCTCTTTCAAGCACACCAGTGGCTCCGCTTTAGTCATGTTACCTGGGGCCAGTTTGTACATGCATGACATGCGCTGTTGATCTCAGCGTTCGTTGTTCTGCGCAGCGTATTCAGTGAGCCCCAGATTATCTGCTCGCATCGCTAGATGTGACTCAGTCTCTTGCACTAATTCTTCGCAGCAAATTGTTTATTTTCTCTGCGTTTTCTGCTCCTCTCCTGCAGAGGAGTTACATAAGGATGAGGGCAAATGGGCTATAAATGGGATCTAGGTAAATTTCCTATGGGAAATAAAAGATCCTGATTTATTTTGGTTTCTCCTACTGGTTTTTGCAGCCTTAAGCCTTGTCTGAGACTGCTTCAGTGCAGATGGAAATGGCAGAAAAATGCTTTCTTGCCAACACTGCAGTTCTTCCACAGACAGCCACATCCCGGTGAGCAGCCGCAGGCTGGGGAGAGGCACCTGTGACGGTGCTTCCTGCCGCTCGGCAAAGTGCCCACCTCTCCCACGCCTCGCAAAAGATGCAGCGAGTCCTCCTCAGGGTGCAGGGTCCCCTCTCGCCTGGCCCCGGGTGGGGCCTCTGCGCTTGTACTCGGTCACCCTCCGGTTCTGCAGAAGCAGCTACCAGCTGGTTTCAGTAGGAGCTTATCTGATTTCCAGGAGCTGGAGGGAGAGAGATTTGCTCAGCGGGTGAAAACCAAACTTGGCCTGGCCGAGCCCGAGGGAGCGCTGCTCTCCGGCACCTTCTGCGGTGCCTGGCATCGGCCGTGAGTCCTCACGAGCATGGTGTGGGGCAGGGTCTGCCTGTCCCTGCCGGGGCCCAGGGAGGCTCCTTCCCCATGGAGAGGCATGGGGACATCATAGGGAGCAGCATTTCTGTGCCCAGGCGGGCTGGGGCACTTGAATTGCCTTGTAGCTGGACAGCCAGGCTGAGATGGGCTCATTGCTTCCTTCTGCATTGACCTGACTGCCCAGCATGGGGGTGGCTGTCGTTTGGTCCTTGGTGAGCCTCCCAGGAGACTCCTGCGGTGCATTTCCTTGGTCAGTGTATGTGCTGTGTCACCTTAAGCAAATCCAAGCAAGCAGCGCAACCCCCCTTCCCGGAATAATAACATTCTTCAAGTCAAATGGGGTTTTTTATTGCAGAGCTTAAAAGCCACTTAATTCGTGAGCCCCAGCTTGGGATCCCATACGGAGCCTCTTAGCAGGGGGGATGCAGCATTTGGCTGACAACAACAGACAGCAGCCATCACCCGCCGTGCGGGGCTGGACCAGCACAAAGCCAAATATCAAATACCTCCTGCCTGGGAGCTGCAGGCAGCTGCCAGCCCCCCTCTCCCTGCTCATCAGTGGCCAAATGTGCAGCCTGCAGGTGTCTTCACTTACCTGCTTCCCCGCCCTCAGCCTGAATTTACTTTGTAAATGGCCAAGAGCAAAGAGAGAAGGGGTAAAACTGCCCAGGGCCAGCTGAGAAGGGGGGACAAAGGGTTTTCCCAAAGCGTGGGGAGGGGGTGGTCTGTTGCGCTTTCCCCCTCTGCCCTGAGCGATGCCTGCCCCAAAGCCTACCCAGAGGCTGGCTGGGCTCCTGCGGTGCTCAGAGGCACAACTTTGCTGCTGTTCTTCTGTGGCTGTAGGGGGTGCCTGTTTCTGCGTGTTTCTCTAGGGCTTGACCCTCAGTTCCCCCAGCTGCGAGAAGCAGGTACGCTCCTGGCCTGGCTCCCGGCAACTCCAGGTAAGCTGGTTTCACCGTTGTGTTTTGCAGAGATGTAGTAAGGTTTAAATGCGGCTTCAAGACATTACAGCAAATCTGAGAAGGAGAAACCCAGGGAGGGGTAATGCAGCTGCTTGCAGGCTCACAGGTCAAAGTGAAGCAAGTCGGGAAAGCATCTCTCCTCCGCAGCCCGTGCTCCCCACAGCATACGGTGTGTGCTGCCCAGAGCAAATGCTGAAGTGTTCTCAAGACCTGAGCCTCAGCAGCAGCGTCAGATAAAACTTTAACCAAGGGTGAAGCAATCCTTCAGTGCAGGGGCAAGGAGAGGTGCCACAGTCATGATGAACAGTGTTGCTGCTCAGCTTCATTTAGTGTTTTTCCTTTTTTGTTTTTCCAAGTCATGTGAGTTTGTTTTATGGCACAAGAACTTGCTGTAGGGTGCCGGATTGCCTCTGCCACTTCTGTAATACTCCATTTTTTCTTTGAATATGCAGGTGTATGACTCCAGTGTTCCTGCTCAGACAATGCCCTGCTTGGTGAGTGTAATGGATGGATTTAATTTCCATCTCCTATGGTTTTTTGGGGACATGCTGAGATTTTTATTTCTTCCTCTCCTATTTTTACTGAGGGAAAATTTTGTGCCTCCATAAAGGAGAGTGGGAGTGGGTAGCTAACGATACAGGACAGGCACACCGTCAGTCACGCAGTCAGGCATAAAACATTGCGCAATTTTGCTATCTCTGCTTCTTATTGAAAAATAAGACTGTACATGTAAAACACAGCAGCTCTTCACAGGAGAGACCTCCTGTGTGCTGGCACTGTCGCTCCTCCAGTTCCCATTTGTGGGGTCACAAAGCACCGGCACCTTGGGAGTTGGTGGGTTAAGGGTAGATCTGTGTGGAAATGCTGGTGCAGAGTAGAAGGGGGTGAATCAGCCCTGATTTCTGTCACACCGTGGGGTCCGTCCCCATGCTGGCTCTGTTCACACTGAGCAGCCAGCCCTCTGCTCGCCCACAATCTGATTTTGGCTCTGTTTTACCGTCTAGAAGGGGTTCTGGAGACAGAGCTTGTCCAGAGCTGCCCAGGCACCACCCAGCAGCATTCAGGTGAGGGGGAGATGAGAATGGCTGCAGATCCAGTAAGTGTAAGTCAGCCTTCCCATGTCCTTCGGGGCATCCCTGGTCATCGTTCTCCAGGGATAAAAGCAGTAAACAATTGAGCAGTGGAAGGGATGTGATCAAAACCGCCCTGTTCACCAAAGGGATATGCTAAGCATTGCACTGACATAGGCTAAATGATTCTAATGTGCTCCCTGTAGAGCCCCTGGGGACACAAGGGCATTTTGAGAATCATGGATGAGAGCGCTAGGCCAGGACAGCAAGGTTTCCAACTCATCAGGCTGGGCTGGCAGTCTCGCGTGGAGCCCTGCCGCATGTTTCTGATCCCTTGCTTCATCCTGCCCGTATGTCTGTTAATGGCCCTGTCCTGCCTCCATCCTCAGGGACTAATTGCCTCACACTTGAGCAAATGTGCTTGGTGTTTAAAAGGAGTCTATCAATTTGTGCGTATTCCTGAAAGCCTCACAGGGCCCTGTTTCCTTTGAAGTGTAAAAGCATCTGTCTGCCTCTGCTTCTCCAGCAGTCTCCTGCTCCATTTGCATCTCCTCTCCAGCTTGCAGGGGCAGCCCAGGGAATCCACCCCGGCCCCGTGCAGTGCTCTGGTTTTGGGCTGCTGAGAGGGCTCCCTGCCATGGGAAGATGGGACTTCAAGACAAAAGTGCAAAGCTTTAGTCTAGGCAGGGGGTTGAGCTCAGCTTGCAGTTTGGGGTGCTTGGGATGGAGCTATTTTTGAAGGCCAGTTTCCAGTACTCCAGACTTCGGGAATGCTGTTGCTGTGCATTTATCTGCGGCATGTGCATTGATTTGGAAGGAGAGGAAATAAGCCCGTCTTCTTTCCACTGTGGTACTTAGCTTCTCATGCCAGACAGCACTGGTTGGTATGGAAATAAGCTCAGACCTGGGCTGCTTTGGATAATCACCATCTAGGAGCTGAACTGCACAAGGGTGACCAGAACCTGTGATGGTTCTCTGATGTACATTTGAACAACTACTGTTGAAATCCTACCCGGTCCCTGCCTGTGTGTGTGGACAATTTGGCCTGTGATTCTCCCTATCCCACCTCCCCTGGACAGTGTGACTGGCCCTGGACAGGCTGCTTGTCCCCACTGGAGCATTTTTGTGTAGGCACAACCTTACAGGAGTGACTGTACTTCTGGAGCCAGGACTAAAAGCTCTGTCATTCATTGGTTATCCCTGGGGTGGTGGTGAGAGGACAGTACAGATAAATCCAGGCCTGAATTGCAGAGGCTGTGTGTAGCCGCTGCCGTCCAGCACCTCCCAGTTGGTGTGATGGGTTTCCTATTTCAATGGGGCCTCAGTGGAGCAGCGGTGGCACCTCGCTGCTGGAGGCAGTAAATGGGCTCCCATCTGGTTTTAATGATCAGTAGCACTTTGGTGCTTGTTTATTCCCATGTTTTATGCTTCAGCAATAAAATCCTGCTTCAGTTTGTTCAATCCATCCTGGTGTGGGATGGAGATGAGTTCACAGCCTCTGAGAAAGAGGTCCCAGTGGTATGCAGGGTGGTGTTTTTTTTAGACAGCTGGGCAGGATCAGATGATGTAGTGGCAATTAGTTTGAAATACAAACGTCAGCAGACAGTGTAGAAGGTAGGGAGGGCAGCTCACTGTGTGCCTAGCAAAGAAATCTTGTCGTCGGATTAAAAGAGGAGACTTTTAGTTATGGAGCTGGATCTGTGCTCCCTTCTGTCCCCCACAGGGCAGCATGGAGCTCTGATATGGAGTCTGAATGAAATTAGTCCCAACTTTAAAACCAGGTACTTGAGGAAATTTTAGTCCCAAAGTGCTGCCCATGGCCATCACTCAGCTGTAGCGTTGTGTTTTAACCCTCCCATCCTGTTACAATGCTAAAATGGTGGTGGATGTAGCAGATGTGCTGGCGGGGCCACATCTCGCCAGGGGCATAGGCCAGCTCTGCTGCAGGTTACCAGCACCGCAGTGGTCAGAGCAGCTACGGTGGGACTGGGAGTTTTACAACGTTCTCTGGAGTGAATGAAGTCTAATGCTAAGTTAACTTAAGGAGAATTAATCTAAGGAGGAAACTCTTTTGTAAGGGGGTGTGGAGATTTCTGATGTTGCTCCCTCTGCCCAGCACGCTCACATTGCCTGCCCGGCGCGTCCAGGAGGGGAGAGCCTGTCCGCTGGCAGCTCTGGTGATGAGGAGCAGACAGTCCTCCGAAGGGATGAGCAGTAACACTTTGCACGACTCTGGCAGCCGGTATCTGGGGATCTTGAATCATTTTTGCAAACGCTAGTTAAGCTTTTCAGCACGTCGAAACGTGACTCTGTCCCGCGGGGTAGGTGGGGACATTAAGGCAAAGAGAGATTAAAGACAGTAAACCACAGAGGGGAGAAATGGGCTCTTTGTCTCCATTCTGACTTTTATGGAAACCTGGAAACCTTTTGCTTTCCCATCTCCCATTTGTCTTCTACCCTAATGGCAGAGGAACAGTCTCCTCCATTTCCCAACAGTATACTCCACGGAGAATCCTTAGCTCTTACCTCTAACAGGCATTGATTTTCAGCAGAGATCCTTTTTCCCAACTGTCTGTCAGGTCTTGGAGCTATAGGTGGCAACTAAAGAGAGAAGGATTTCAACAAACCAATTAACCCCCTTCCAAGTTGTTCAGGGTCTGTTCCTTTGGTGCCACTGATGTTGCATTTGTGCTAGTTTTCCCTGGAAGGTCTAATGTAGTGGGAGCGATTAAAGGAAACTTTTCTCAGGCTGCTTTTACGCATCAGGAAGAAGGAAGGTAGGCAGCTGCTGCTCCGTTTGGTTATGGCTTTCCCCAAGGTCGTACACCCAGCCACTACCAGAGGCAGGACTGGTTTCAGTCTGACGTGCCTTTGGAGTGCACCACTGAGATCTGCTGGGTCCCAGCACTGTGCAAAGCAACACCAGTCCCTCAAACCCCAACAGGTACCCTCCGAAATGGGCCTCCAGGTTACACCAAATGTGTTGCCTCCAGCTTCCCAAACAAACACAGAGCCGTCAATGTGGAGGGAAGGGACTTTTACAGAGCTGAGAGGGTTTTGCCATCATCATGTCAAGAAGGGCTGTCTGCTCCTCCCAAGGGTGAGCCTGGCCTCTGGCTTTCAATTGCAAATGAAGCAAAGGCGAAATGAAATGTTTGCACAGAAACCTCCCTGGCCTCTGCGCTGGCTCAGGGTTGGGTCCAGTGTCTTGGCCCTTGACTCGCCCTGATGGTGTAAAAGCTCCTGGGATTGGGGCAGAGCTGTGTCATGGTGCCCTGGAACGAAGAAACCCTGATCCCTACAGACGCTCCTAGCAGCCTTGCACCAGTGGAGTTGAGTGGGGCTGCGGGTGGCAAGAGATGGGCCCAAGTGAAGGTGGGCAGGCAGCAGGGTGCCATGCTCATCTGCACACTGCTCCCAGCCCGAAAGGGGGGATGGCGAGGAGAAATAATGCTGTGATTCCTGGGATTTGAGGTAGGGACGGCCTGCGAGCTGCGGCGCTGACTCCTTGAGTCCAGACTATAAAGTACTTCACAGGGCCGTACCAATTGCCTGGCCTATTAGTTTTATGGAGGGGGATATTGCAAAGATGCAGTTGATCTCCTTTTACCATGGTAATGAAAATGTAACCATAGTGGGGAAAGAAAGTCTGGTGGGGAGGCAGCGAGAGCCTGGGCTTTGGGAGCTGGGGCTCACCTCCCTGTGGGCTCCCAGGGGTTCCCCATCTGCTTCCACCGTGTCTGTGGCCCAGCGGGGCTGGCTGCCATGTGTGGGTGCCCTTTGGCGAGGAGAGCCTTGGCCCCTCACCCTGGCTGGGGGCTCCTCCCGGACACCCGAGCGGAGGGTGAGGATGGAGCCGGGCGGCTGCACAGGCAGGGGCACAGTGCCACCCAGTGACTGCCTGTGACCTGCGAGGGGACAGCTGGGGCAGAGCTGGGGCAGCCTGCCGTGGGTTTGCTGCAAAGGTTTTGGAGGCCTGGAAGCCGCACGGAGGGCTTCCCAAGGCAATGGAGAATATGGGGAAACCCAAGAAACTGGCCGTGTTGCTGCTTCATGATTAAAGCGTGCAAGGGGCAAAGCTCCCGTGCTGTCGCGGCGTGTCTGGAGCAGGGGTTTCGCGTGACTGGTCTTGCTCAGGTGCTGCTGGAGGCTGAGTCTAGGGCAAGTTGGGGCTGCAGCAGCTCACATTTCGGGAGGGACCCTGGCAGCCAAACAAATGAAGGAGGGGGTGGTTACCCAGGATGAGCTGCTCTCCATGGGGAGGATGTGTCTCTGCACTGGGAAGCACAAGAGAGCTCCCAGGGCAGCATGGCCGGTCCTGGGGAGACCAGGCTGCTGCAGGGGCTGCCTTGGAGCCGCTCAGCCTCTGCCAGGCTGGGGCTGGCCTGGGAGGGACCCCTTGTGTCAGGGTGTCTTGGGCATTAGATGAATGCCTAAGCCAAATAAGCCACCACTTGTGGTGGCTTTCTGACTTGCACCCCAAGGTGCAAGCAGGACCTTTCCTCCGTTCTGCCTAGACCCTGCCTACGTTCCTCGCTGGGTCAAGCCCTGTGTCAGGTTCCCAGGCTGTAGCGAGCATCAACAGGCAGCTTGAGTGGTGGGGGAAAGGGAAAGGAACCAGGTACAGCAGGGTGTGGTGTCAGCAGCTCCCGAGGTGGCTCCCTGCATTGTAAATCGCTGCCCCAGCAATGCCCTAACATGTTTCCAGCAGAGACTGTCTCTCGGAGGAGGTGCAGACTATGGCTCTATTTTGAGTGATGACTACAGAGCCTACAGAGCATTTGGCAGCGGGGGGTGTGTGTTAAATCAGCCTGTCCTTCTCCAGGTACCTTGTCGCCTCCCTCCATTCCCCTCTCTTTTCTGTAGCTGTTTCAATGCCCTGCTGCTGCTGGGCTGTGGGACCGCAGTGTGTGGCTGAAATCAGGGCACTGCAGCGAGGGAGGCACGAGCCCTGCACGCTTGATGGATGAGTCCTACATCTTACTGCCCTGCCAAGGACTGTGCACACTTTCTGTTCTTAGGCTGCTCTCCAATGTGGCTTTATTTTTGTCTTATTTAAATATAGGCCAGCGTTGATACCACAAACGCTGCTGTGGAGGTCTGTGGGCTGACGTTGCTGTACAACACAAACCCTTGCTAGAGACCCAGCAGCTTGTCCCACCGGTTGGAGAGCTGTTTCCATCCCATCGCCTACCTCTGCCTTGACCAAATGAGCACTAGTGACAGTGAAGGTGGGTCACTCAGCCCCATGCAGGCAGGAGCTGCTACTGGGCACCAGAAGTAACTTCTATGCTGCTGCTGGGGTATGTCCTGCAGTTTAGGATGATCTTGGCCAGAGGTTTCCAATAGTGCCGATACCCAGCATGTGTGGGTCAGACCTGTGTTAGCCCATTCAGCAGAATCCCAGACCGGAGCCAATATTAGCCTTTCTGTTTCAGACTCTGCCTGATGTGTCCCATGTCCAGGCTAAGGTGCTGTTTCCTGCGGGGAAGTTATTTTTGTTCATCTCAGATTGAGTTTTCCAAGGTGCTGAGTAGCCACAGCTATTCCAGGTAGTTGGGGCAATGGGAGGCATTTGGTCTTTCTTGCATTAAGATGACCAAGTCTGATGAATTACTTGTCCTTTGTGCCAGGCAGTGCATTAGGCTGGATGTGCAGCAGGAGGCCGGCCCCGTGCCGTGTGCGTACTCGTCATTGCTGCAGACTCGGAGCCAGGTCACCAGCTGTGATACCTGGGAAGAGAAAAGCTGTTTCTCTTCAAGGTCAGTGGATTAATGGTATCACTGGTCACGAGATGCGGGCAAAAAGAAGGCAGTCCAAGATTACGAAAATGGATTTAGCATGTAGAAGTCCCAGTGAGAGTCCCCTGAACTACCTCATAATACAGATAAAATTAGTGGAGGAACATAAAATACATTAAAACCCCCTGGGATTAGAGTCTAGAAACACACAGGGCGCTGTGAATTACCCAGGGTGCTTCACAGAATGGGCAAGTTTGATTTTTATGTTTTTAATGATAGTGACAGCGTGCTCTAAGACCTGGCTGGGTTTGTCACTTCTGTCAGCAGCATCCTGGGGGTCTCATTGCCCGGCTTGGCTGCCGAGCAGTGGTGGGCTGAACAGGAGTCGAGTGCCAAGAGTTTCAAAACAGCTCCTGTTGTTCACTTCTGTCAGTCCCTTCTGTCTTTTCAAAATAGCATCCTCTCCTCTGACTCACTGCTCCCCCTGAGTCAGCCGAATCTCGGGTGCCGGGGCAGTCCCCAGGGGTGGCCAGGGGAAAGCAAAGCAGCACACCCAGCACTGCCTTCCTGCCCCCGCCGCCCTCCGACATGCGAGCGAGCGTTCTCGCTGCCCCCAGATTTGTTAGCTAACGCAGACTGGGAAACATGAGGGGCGTTAATGGTCCCTGGGATCCATGCTCTCTCTTGTGCTTGAGTGCTTAATTTCTAGATCAAATGCAAGATTACAAGTGGAGGATTTTTCACGGCTGACTTTCAGCTGCCCTTGTTGGACCAGCCAGGACGTACAAAGCAGGAGCTGGTTCCCTGCGGATACCCCAGATTTAGCTCTGATCCCGATTGTCTGTTGCGCCAGCGGCGGGTTAGACGAATAACTCGTGTAGGGAGGGTTCTAGTTACAAAATGCCTGGAATGAAGCGAGCAGGTGCTGGGAAGGTTATCTGAGGAGAGCACTGTGTTCATTCCCCATCAGCCCTCGCTCCCCCGCCAGCCTCAGAAGCAGTGAGGATGGCAGCTTCCGCAGGTGAGGCTGTGCCTTGCACGCGAGGGGCTGCTGGGTTCCCCCGTGAGCAGCCATCGCGCCACCCAACAGGGGCAGTGGCTCAGCTTTTAGCTCCCAACGGCTGCGCTGGTGTGGAGCAGGACCCCTGCGAAGCGGAGATGGGTCCGAGTCACAGGGCTGTGTGCGCTGGGTTCCCAGGCGGCTCCCATGGAGCGTGGCCTAGCTGGAGCCGAGCGTTAATAGCCTGACTCAAGGTAGGTACACAACAGTCCGTGTTAATGAGTTAGAGTAATTGGTGCAATTTTGGCGGTAGGCAAGCTCCTAGGGCTCAGATTTCGGAGCAGGAGGCTTGCTCTGGGACAGCTGTGATGGTTTCTTCCCCTGCCACCTGCCTGTCCCCCTTGGACACGCAGTCCTGCTGCAGGAGGGCTCAGCTGCTTGCACAGTGACTGCCACGGTTTGCGGCTCGGGGTATTAAGGTAACCTGAAATTGGAACTGCTTTACCTTACCACACTGAGCTGTGACTTGCGGTTCAACAGCTGCTACGAGAGCAGCTGATCTGCCGTCTAAAAAAAGGCAGAGGGGACAGTGGAAGGGACAGAAACCACTACAGCTGCTCCAAGGTGAGCCATCCCTGCTGGCAAGTGCAAACCTTTCCTACGTGCACAATCCACGCGTTTGTAAATCAGGTATAAAATTACAAGGGAACGTGGTCATTTGCTGTGGCAGGATTTTATTTGAGCATATTCAGACACATTTCCTACTGGTGTAAGCTCAAGCAGGCAAACATCTGGTTGAATCTAAAGGGATGTTTACTATTGTACTGGTTCAGAAATAAAACCTTTTCATTAAATGAGGGTGACCAACTGCTAAGCCCAGCTCTTCCCAGCTAGCTTGCAACTAAAAATTACGGCTTACGCTGCCTGTTGTTGGACTGACCTAACTGAACTAGTTCAAACATAAATTAGTGCAAGCCTGTATGCAGGTGAGCCAGAAACAAACCCAGCCTGAGTTACTGGTTACCTTTGACTTTTTGCTGAGCAGACTTGGCTGTTGCTGGAGCTTTAGGCAGCTGCTGTGCTGGGTACTCCTGGTACAAAACCCGAGTCCTGACTGCAGCGAGGGGAGAACCGCGCCAGCCCACGGAGAAGCGGAGTGTTGAGAGCAGTGGTCCCCAGCTGGAAAATCACCTGGGAGGTCAGCGCTGGGGGTCGGAAGCTGGAGGGAGGGAGGCCAGGCTGTGGTACAGGGGATGGGTTCCTGCCAGGGCAGGCGGGAAGCAGCCCGCATTTCAAAATGGAGAGACAAATCATGGTCCCTTGCAGCCCGCTCGGACTACGGAATTTTTCCCTTCTGGTAATTGAAACGTGCCACAGTAAAATAACCTGGCAACCCGCTCCTAGCTCAAGTGGTAGAAAGGGATTACTTCTGAATGCATAATGGAGTAAGGGGACATAGAGTGTTGCGGCCTTGCGTCATGGAGTGGTGCAGATTTATACTTGGCGACACCTGATGCATTTTGAGGCACAAATCACGTTTGTCCTGTACAGAGCACAAGTATTTCGCACTTTGTCTCCCACTGCCCAGTGAAAGCGCCTGCAGATGCTGCAGTTCAGCATTTACCAAACCCAAACCAAGCCCAGGCCCCGGTCCCACGCAGTCGCGGTTCGGCGCCCGCCCTTGCACTAGGAAGGGCGTGCAGCACCTATGTTGGTTCGCATCGTAGGCATCTCACCACAGCCAGTTACACCCGTGGCTGTGACTCGGGCGGCAGGACACAGAGTGCTGGTGTAGCGGGGGATGCTTGGTTTTGCTGAGTGAAGCGAGTGCTACTGAAGATGTCACAAGAAGCAGCTGCAGGAACCGGTGAGCACTTCCAGCTTCTGCCTGAAAGCCAAAGGCTTACAAAATAGTTTGAAACAGGGTTACCAGGCCTAGTGCATGCCCCCACCTGTTCTTGCTTGTGCATTTGACACACCGGTGTTTTTTCTCTGAAATGTGACTATTTGATGATAAGACACTGCGCAGAGTTGGCTATGAACGTTTATTAACATCGCAGGGAAATCTGTACTCCAAAGAAGACACACGCTGGCGTGTGAACATACCTACACAGAGTCCAGGGGAACAACGCGAGCTTTGCAGGCTGCTCCTTTGCAGCACTCGAGGCTGACGTTCCTCTAAGTTTTTCTCCTACAGATCATCATCTCAACTTTCAGCACATTGTTAATGATTTTAAGTGAATGATACCAAATATTAAAAAAACCCCACCACCTTAAGTTCTGGTTAGTGCTATTCTCGACCTTGATTGACTCTAAAAAGGCCAAAAATTACCTCCTGGGTTTTGACTTGCAAAAGCAGATGTTTATGGCATACGCTGACCCCTTTCAACAGCGGCCAGAATGCCAGCCACTCCAGTACCTGCACGGGTTACACCTTGTTTACTCACACAGTAACAAGCTACATTCAAACCATGTGCATAAACCAGTCGTTCTTACAAGCACAGTCAAGGGTATTGCGGTAAGAGGTGGTCATGGTTTCTACAGAGACCATTAAAAGCCTCGGCAAAAGAGCAGCATTAAATACAGCGACAGGAAGAGCAGAGAGGTGCGGAGTGAGGGCGGAGGAGGCAGGGCTAAGCTGCGTGACCGGAGGTGCCTTTCTTTCAGGTGAGCCTCCAGAGCACAGCGGCAGGGTCTGAGCAGAGGCAGGAGGATGGAGGAGGAGAGCATCGTTCAGCCTGGCACCAGCAGTTTCTCCTGCTTAATTCTTTCCTTGGTTCTGGAAGCTCAGGTTGGTGCTCTCACTCACCCACAAAACAGGGCAAGGTAATGACAGAGTAAGGACTTAAATGCTCTGCTAATAGTGCCAAGGTTTTAAGACTGAAGACAACAAATAATACTGTAAGTTGAGGCAAGTTTTATTTAGACTGTACAAACAGGGCACTGGGAAAAAAAAAAAACAGTGGCTTGATGTTGGGACCAGCTCTATGAAATAAGTGGAGTAAGAAATTAAAAGGCACTAATCTTAAGAAAAGACACTCCATATATTCTAAGAATATAATTCATTTAATACTGTTAATCTGATAGCACAAAAAATAAAACAAGCTATGATCCCCAAAATAAACTTTAAAAGCTTACACTTAATATTATTGCCTGAAGATCATGGTCTTTAAATTACATATTGTGTTTTAAAGTTTGCACAGTGAAGACTGTCTCAAATACAAGGCCACCTTTCCCACTGCAATAATTGTATCCTTGTCCCAAAACATGCTTTCTTTTAACAGAAGTAAACTGAAAATGACAACTCCACAAGAATGCTTTCACTGGTCCCAAAAGGCAGTCTTTCAGGCAGGTCTCGCTTCCAAATGTAGGTATGGAGGAAAATGCTTGAAAACTTGACTAGAAAACAAAGGCAGCTCACGCGTTCCCAGGATGTTAATACAATATAAAAAAATTACTTTACAGGCACATGAAATGGCACAAAGAATGCTGTTTTTCCCTTTACAAAAATAATGCTCAGGCTCTTCAGAGCCCCAACCCAAACAGGATATTCCCTTTTGTTTATTCTTTCCCAATTTGTAAACAATCATGAGTTAAGTTAGCGCTTATCCAGTGATGGACACTGATTAAAACAGTTTTCATTTAAACTTTCAGACTGGTCAGAGGCTTCAATGTCTATATACACACGTACGCAACAGGAGGAAGTCAACAGCAAGCCTTTCACGATAGTGAACTGCTGTGGCACCAGGTAATTAAACCAGCTCCAAGGTGGAAAGCAAGAACAACTTTAATGGTGCACAGATGAAGCCATCGCTTGTAGGCTCTCATGCGTCACATGAAGCGTACCTTACACGCCCAAGGAACACCGACACCGACAGGTTATCACTCAGATCTAAGAGGCTTCGTAAAGCAACAGATAGCGCACATGTAAGCAAGCGACAAGCAATTGAGAATCCAGAGTCCTTCAAGAGAAACACAAACTGATCAAATGCAGTCTTTATATGAAAATACTTGTCTTGTAGTAAAATAGCAAAGATGTTTTGAAGCAAGGTTACAATCAGCTGAGGCTGGTCAGTATGCTACAGTTAAACCACATTTAACATACCTGAACCACACCGCTGCTACTCGGAGAACACTGTTCATCCATGGCCCAAAACCAGGTTCACAGAAATTTAAGAATTCTTGTCTTTGCATCAGAAGCCATTACACACAAATTTTGCATAGTTTTGAAGGTAAAATATTTTGCTTTTCTGCCGTATCAGAACATAACTAAACCTAAAACAATGCTTGTGTTCAAAGTGTATACCTTATTAATGAGGGGAAGAGTCAAGACGTTTATTTCAGTGAAAAAAAAAATCCAGGTCAAAAGCTGTATTCAAGATCTCAAATCTCACAGTATTTATTTACCATGCAAAGGAAGAATTCCACAATCAGTCTTCTGAAGAGCTGCCTGTAACTAGGTCAGGTCTGAAATAAGATTTCTCTGCAGCAGACTGAGTTTAGTGCAGTTTCCGTATTCAAAAGATGACTTTCAGTAGTACAAGCCATGTAGTAAACTCACCGGCGTAGTTGGGACACAGAAAAATCATGACCTTCTTTAGTTAAGAGCGCTGCATAGCTTTTCTTTGCAAGACAAAATGTCAATGCCTATTGTCAAGAATAACTCTTACAGCACCAAACACTTCAGTCAATGCTACTCTACTTCACAGTTAATTTGGTAGTAAAATGCTCTACAAGAACTTCTAGACTGTCGGCCACTTGATCAGTACTACAGCACCCAGCTAAGAGCTGAACGGCGAGACTTCTTTAAACCCCAGCATTGTGGATGTCTTGTTGCAAACGCCTTTTTTGCCTTTCTTCAGTGCCTTCCAACTGAGGATCTTGTGGCGCTTCCACATCCGCTAAGAACAACGTGCTTTTTGGTGGGTTTTTTTAGGATTGAGCGATACAAATCAACAACAAAACATGATGGAACTCAAGACAATTTTTATATAATTTGACATTTTTAAGAACTGGTGAGATTCTGCAGGTGTCTGAAGTTTCTCATTTTGCTACAATTGAAAGCCTTCAGAAGTTGGGGAAAAAAAAATGGGGGCTGCTGTTTTCCTGTCAGCTTCTGCAACAGACATTTTTCTTTAACCAGGCTGTCCAAGGGAGATTTTGTAGTTGTAGTCTTTGCAGATGTGTATTCTGTTAATTCAGCGTTCAATTATTTTTAAAAGAGCATTCCAGTTCACCTACAAAACACATGTAAAGGCGGCAGCACAGGATTCCACTGTACCTAAGCATTCATATCCTGTACACAGGCTAAGGACTTAACCTGCATGGTACGAGCTGGACTTATTTAGCTGCAGCTATATAGTTCCCTACTGTAAGTACAATTACAGCAGTACAGCTTATATACAGAAGAAGGGAAAGAAGCTATACTGGTAACAGACACCTCTGTGGCCTCTTCCAGCCTGAGCATTAATTTATCACATGGGGGAACCCAGGCAGCTGACTCCAATTAACCATTTTTTAGAGGATGCTGGGAGGGGGAGGGATCTGGGGCATATATAAACCAGAGCCAACTCATTTGGAAGGGTAAAAGAAAAAAGATGGCAGCATGCAGAGGACTTGGGATGCAAGCAAGGAAAAAGAGGGAGGAAAAAAAGAAGATGAAAGCAGCTCTGGAGAAGAAGCACAGCAACGTGGAGACACCCGAGAAAAAAAGGTACTGTGTTTGAAAAGGAGCTTTCAACAAGCTGGGGCTGGTGTAGCTAGGAAACTTGGGAGAGATAAGGGAGCCTATAGAGAAATGGGTATAAAAGGTGTATGTTTAAATAAGAGGATTTTATCAGTATTTACCAAGGTCCGCTATCCCACTCCTCTCCTGCCTCTCCACACCATGCCAATCTGATCAATCTGTCTACCAAGTAGCAGCTCGGTGACGAGTACTTCTATACTAGTAAAACTACACTTTCAACACTGCAGAAGAGCTGTATGTAGACCAGGCCAAATGTTTCCCTTTAAAGCTCACTTTCCACAGTTAGTGCTTGCAAAAATCAACAGAAATGCATTAAGTAGGTAAAAAACAGGTTACAAGTATCAACCCCTCCTAAGTTTCCTTATAAATAAATGCCTCAGCTTCAATGCAGCTCAATCAATGGTTATTTGCATTTAACACACACTGTTTCAAGGAAGGTCAACAACAAGCTTAAGAGTTAACAGAAAAGAGCAGCTTCTAATACAACTGCTTAGAATACATAAGCTTCAATTATTATCCTTTAAAGAGACCATCATTTTAAATGTACTACCTTAGGACAGGTTCTCTTAAAACTAAGTTGTCTTCAGTCCTAAAATTGCATTTTTGTTGTTGCTTTTTTGTTGGACAGTAATGCACAAGTTGCATGTTTGATCTAAGATTAGGGCTCTTCCTACTGAGCAAGCCAGAAAAAGTCCATGGAAGTCTCAACAGGAAAGGTTTTCTTCCCATACTTCTCTGCTATAGACTGGTTCAGTCTTCTCCAGCTTAAGGCCCAATAGTTTTAAAAGTGAAACTTAAATTCTGGATGATGCAACTATGGTATGAAGGTCAGGCAGTGACTTCAGTTGTATGTATTCCAAATGTATATTAAAAGAACAGTCAAACTGCATCAAGCTGGAAAATGGGCAATGCTAGCAATGTGCCATTAAGTCATCATCCCACCTCAAACAATGCTAATGATAGCCAGGAAAATGAAGCAGCAGTGTAAATCGGGTAGAGGGAATCATTCGTTCTCATCTGGGTTTTGAGGGTCAAATATTTTGACATGCGTGAATGGGAAGAGCCCTTTTCGACCGTTGACTTCTCCTTCCCACTGACCGTTTATATTCATCCTTGTAACCTTCACAATATCTCCAACCTGCATAATTTAAAAAAAAAGTTATCACACATGAGAATCTAACCTCTGATACAAATCAAATGAAGAGGAACAACAAACACAAGCCCATCATAGGACACCCCCCTTCTTGGCATAAGGTTCAACTGAAAAGAAAAGTTACTAAAACACCAACATTTTGCTGTTAGACTTGATAACGTTGTCTGCGCTCTTTTTCAGACTCTTAACTAAATGTGTATTTACATATTCAGGCAAATTGCTGAACTAGACCTTTTCCTATATAGGAAAGCTTACAACTTCATGCAACAATATATTTAGCTTACACCTAAGTTAACATCACTAAAGCTACCATCAGTAATGAGACTCAACACCCATTCAAAAGAGCACAGCACTCATACTGGTTTTAGCATCAGCTGGCTTGGTTCAAAGGAAACTTAATTTTTCAGAGCGAGATTCCTATTGCAAGGAAACCTTTACTTGAAGTTCTAGGTCTGATTATCAGAGTCTAAGAAGCTTCTGTAGTTTCTAAAACAATGGTACACTTCTGAAGCAGAAAAAAGCAATCTCAAAACTTTTTATAAAGTATTAGATGTACAAATTCCAGCTTAATTTGTTTTCACCTCTACTTCCTGCCAAAGAAGTTGAAACGGGAATGACGACATCTTGGGCCTTTCCTACCTTAACCATGTCTCTTCCTATTGGCAGTGAAAGATGAAAAAAAGCTAAACTATGATTACGCAAGAAACATCAGCCCAAATGATGACAAGTTCTACTCTTATCATTGTTCAGTGCCTGTATTTAATTGGGATTAGGATAATTTACAAAGCAGAATATCCCATTTGACAAGTAGCCTTTAAGACCAGCTAAACAGTCATTTTTCCCTTAAACGCTTCAGAATAGCTGAACATGTGGTCTGTTGCAGCAGCTCTCTAACTTTACACCTCCCTTCCTGTTTACTTCATTTACTCTGTGGTAACTATAGTAAATATTAGAAAAGTGACACCAGCAGCTAATAACTAATTTCACAAAAAGCAGAACCAGTCTATGACCAATAGCCAACAGTTCCTAAGTTTCTTCCCCAAACTCTGTCCAAACTCTTGTAGTTGAGTCTAAGTTACCAAGGTACTCCTGTGAAACCCAAAGGTAACTAGTTTTGATCATCTTATTTACGGAAAACCTAGATTTTAGTCCTTGTACAGTATGTATAACAATTTGTCTACATTGCCTAAATAGTATTAAACTTTAGAATTAATGCAGATAGTTTAAGGGCCTTAGTTTAAAACTTTTTGGGTAAGACCTGTGTATTTTCTGTTAAAGAAAAAATGCCTGAGTTTACAAAACAGGGTGCGTGTCACTAGATGATCGGAAGCCTGTTTAAACCAGTTACCATTTCTCTAACAGGTATTTTTTGAAGATCACTCAGAAGCAAGGCAGTCACTCAGTGTTATACCTCTTAAAATAAAATTTCTCAGCCTTTGACACTCTTTTTAGAGATTGAAGCTTTATGTTGCATATTAGAATGAAATTAGACATTTAAGCAAAATGTGTTGCTCCAACCCCCCCCACCCTTTTTCTCCACTACTTGGGTTGTCAGTGTCCCATCTGCCCCTCCAAATTTGAGACTGTCACAGTTGGAACAATTGTAATCTTGTGCTTTTAAGAGAGGAGAAAACCCTCTGAACCCCCGTAAGTTCTGGGGATGTAACTGAGACCATATTGCTTTATTAAATGGACATCTTTAGTTATGCTGTTCCTGAACTCTAATGTGAAGCCAGCACGTACCATTAAGTAGTTATACGCTGCTCATGAGAGTTGGCACATAGATAGAGCATTAATCATAGAATCACTTTGGTTGGAAAAGACCTTTAGGATCATCGAGTCCAACCGTTAACCTAACCCTGCCATCCCACCACTAAACCCTGTCCCTAAGCACCTCATCTATCCTTCTTTTAAATACCTCCAGGGATGGGGACTTGACCACCTCCCTGGGCAGCCCATTCCAGAGCCTGACAACCCTTTCGGTGAAGAAGTTTTTCCTAATGTCCAGCCTAAACCTGCCTTGGCGCAACTTCAAACCATTCCCCCTCGTCCCATCACCCGTTACCAGGGAGAAGAGGCCGACCCCCACTCACTACAGCCTCCTTTCAGGTAGCTGTAGACTGTTTTTCATCTCTTCAGACTCCTACAGCACACTTTAATTGTGTATTTGCTAAAAAGCACAATTTGTCAGACTTTTCACTGAATAGAAAGGCTAGAAAAGCTTTAAATAGTAACAAGATGACCTAAACAGGAACCTAACAAACGTCTCTTTAGGAAAAGGCTGATAACATCTATAAATACTCAGTGTTACATTGCTGGATTTAAATAACCCTTGAAGACGGATCCAAGTTTTAGACCCAAATTCAGGAAGATGCAGCCAACATTGCAACAGTTAAAACCTAGTATGAAACTGCATTTGCACCACACCATAAAACCAATCCCCTCTCAAACACTTCAATCTTATTCATGGAATAATAATAAAAAAAATCTGTAGTACACTGGATCAAAAACATGGACCTGCATTTTCTGAGTCTGACAACTTAATTCTGCTCACATGCTGTAGAGATAAATCCATTATTCATTTTGAAGCTCTAGGAAAAAAAAAATCCTTCAATTTGACTCTGAATGATGTCTACAAGATGGATAGGTTTGGAAGTCTTGCTTCAGTTGAGTGAAAAAAAAAAGCATTTACAATGTAAGTCTAATGCATTCATTGCAATAAACTGCCATGTAGATTAACAATGTAAAATGTTTTTTAGACTGCTGGGCGGGCAAAGTTGCTAGAAATTGGTATTTGCTAGCTGACAAAAAATACTCAAAAAATAGTCCCATATACCAAGAACCACTGGAATAGTAAATTGATTTGCAGTAACTTGGTTATTTTTTGAGAAGTGTTTTTATGAAAGCTTCTGAGTATCTCTTGTGCTAGATTATTAATAAAAATGCAGTTCCCCCGAGAAGATTAAATGAAATAGCATGTTGAAACAAGATTTTTGGAGAAGGAACCTTGATGTCATGACAGAATAATTCATGGATCTTATGTTAAAGATCTCCATTTTGAAAATGTCTAGAAGAATCTGGTCAAGTGATTTTGTAATTTTTCCCCAAAATGCTAACTAAAAGCAGTATTTGGAAAGTGCTTTTTAAACCATCTATAACGTGGCCAGCTGAGGTTTGATCTCCCACTAAAATTTTTTAACAGGCTATTTTTTTCAGAGAATGTTTTAAGCCAGTCAGAAGGATTGTCTTATGATTAGGCACAGGACAGAGTCAGGAGACCTGTTTCTATTCTCATCTCTGCCACAAACTTCCTGTATGACTCTGGACAGCTCATGGCCCTTATCTATAAATTGGGATAATGCTTCCTTCGTCTCAGCATCTCTCAGATAAGTTAATTCACTTGTAAAGCATGCCAGCATCACTGGATGGAAGTATCAACTGCTGAAATGAGTAATACTTCTGAAATGCAGCCATTTGGTTCCACCCAAATGATAAAAATCAAAACGTATTTTAAGATAGCATCCTTTCATTATGTCCCTGTTACAGCATGAATTCAAAGCCCTGGGGAAACAAGCTGCGGAACATGACAGTTGGAAAGGTTACTTCATTCGCTCTAGACTCTTCCGTACCTGTCTTCCATTTGAAGCTGATTCATACATTGCAAAAGGTTTCCTGCATGCCATTTTAGTCACACAGTCAACCAATTCAAAGTTTTACAGATATTCCAACAATTGTATGTTAATAGTTCTACGGCAGATAGAGTTCTGCAATATAAGTTTAAGGAGATAAAAATGCCTTAAAACTCTAAATCATCATTTTAGCCCACTGGGTCAATAGCTATAGAAAATATACTGCTCTCTGGAATTCATGGGGTGTTGAATCTCAGTTGTTATCCTAATTAGTGTCACAACTCACCTTCTTTGGTTACACAAGTATTAGTACCAAAATGGAAGCAATTGGTCAGGCCAGTTGCGTGTTCTGGAGAATAATAAATAGGGCTCAACACTAAGAAATTACTTGATATCCCGTTGTCCCCAAAAGGTATAAAGCTGAGCTACACAAGAGGCAGAGTTCTGTCACACTGCAAACAGGACAAAGTGATGCTTTAGTAGCTGGTGCTTTACGTATTCGAAGATTCAAGAAACCAACAGGCTGAAAGTACAGCTTAATTATCCTTCACTTCTGATGTTGTGTGCCAGCAGGATAATAGCTGATCCCCGATCCAGAGAATCAGTTCAGAGGAAAGACCTTCAACCACGCTTGAGACATGAAAGCACGTCAAAGGGCAGCATAGAAATGTTGAAGTTCTAGATGCAATTAATCTAGCCTCATCCAGGAACCGAGCAAAACAATAGATGTTTGCATTTCAAGTATAGCTAGGACAATTGCCAGAGTTGGGGTTGCAGCACCACAGATAAAGTGTTACTTTTCATTAAATGATGGTAGCCCGTCTCCATCCAATTTGACCAACTGTCATGCCTGTACAGAATTCGGAGGGCTCAAAACTCCCACAGACCATCATTCTTGAGCCACACTGAATCTCACTGTAGCACAGGATCTTGTCTAGGTTATCCATGTCACTTTCAGTTTCATCTGAAAACAAACTCTGCAAGCAGTTCTGAGGGTGAACGTATATTAAATTGTGAGGTAGTCAGCACTATCGTGATGGGAACCATTAATAACTTTGTCTGGAAAAGTAAGTTACAAAGACTAAGATGGCACACAAAATCTCCAAAGTAATTGTCAGTTGTATTTTCGAAGGTAGTGTATTGAAAAGTTGTGCACGACAGCACAGACACAGGAACCCTGCTGCCAATGTCACTTTCAATCCAATAGTTACAGAACTAAAGCTCCCCGACCAACACTTCACACTACACAAGTATAGGCTCAGTATTTTGCTTAAAATCTAGACCTTGTGGGTTAGATGCATTTTAGTGTCTAACACAGCAATACTGTTTCCTTGGCTTAAGAAAAGAGCAATGCTTGTTGTCTAGTGAAGGAAGTAGCCTAATTTCCTAATTGAGAAAGTTCTACTACTAGCACATTTTGGCCTACTTGTCTCAACTTTCCTTTGAACAGGAAAAAAGTTAACTGTAACCTAATTGTAACAAGCTCAAGAGAAATATTGTAAGTCAGTTATATAATTATGGTGAATGGATATTTATTTCACCAAAACATTTCAGTTACAGGTTAACTCTGTACTAGCAAACATACATGCATATGTTTGATATATCATGAACAGATAAACTACTTAATACTGTAATGTTGGCACAGGTCTAAAAAAGCCACCATTAGTGTAAAAATATAGCAAAGCTCTTGTTTAAAAAAAAAAAAATCTATCTTCAGATTCCATAACAGTCATGTTAAGTCTGGAGATGAACTCTTAAGACTACTACTGCCTTCAGAACAGTCTACAACACTTATTACAGTGTTTGCAATATATTTAAGAGTCATTTTTTAAAAACACAGCAGACATAAGTCTAGTGGCTGCTGCTGGTCTACCATTTTCTGGTTCCTTAAGCCATTTCATTCCAGTTTATAAGTGAATTTGGAATTTGTTGTTCATATCAGCCTTCAAACAGTTCACTAATTTTTAAGGGAATTATCCACATTAGTTTATCCACTGACTACACTGGACATGATGAACTTTGTTGTATAGAAGTCAGGGATCAATCAACTACTTTGGATCCAAGCAAGAAGTACCCAACTACCAAGAGATAAGCTCATTTAAGGTAAAACATACTAAGCCTCAGTCTACTGGGCACTGCATACACTTTGCATGTTGGTTAGAGCATACCAGTTTAAAACAAGGCTTCATTGGCATGTTGTTATTAACAGGCCAGCTATAAAAACTACAGGATATTAAATGCTGATAAACTTTAAGGTAGACTTTGCTGCTCTGTATCATATTAACAGTGCCAAAGAATCTCTGCTCTTACAAAATTCATCACCACCTTAAAGTGCTATCCCTGCATAACCTTTGAACACAGGATTGCCCTCCTAGTTTTTCCAAAGAAAAGCAGGATTGAAGAACAGCAGTACATAACCGTGTAATGTGGAGTTCTAGTCCCAATAAATACAGGACACTGTATCCCTGTCCTTCATATTCCTTCCTCCAGAGCACCAGAAAGGAAGGAAATTGCTTCTTGGCTAAAAGCACACAAGTAAAGAAACAGATCTGGGTGGCTGGTTTTTGGTTTTGTTTTTTGGGGGTTGGGTTTTCTTTTTTTTTTTTTTGAGGTTTTTTTCTTTGTGGTTTGGTTATTTGGGGGTTGTTTTTATGCAGTATCCATGAAAATACTACATGTTAGTAGTAAAGTTAGTTAATTACAGTGAAAACCTCCAGACTCCAATCACTTCATTAAAAACATTAAATCTGAACTGCCAAGGTAACCAACTCAACTGACAACGGTATATCTTAGAAATACATTTAATTAATCATAGGCTTGACTAATTGTTCACTGGCACAGGGAGATGCCCAGTTATACCAACTGTATGCTTTGAGACAGAGGCTAAAACAAAATTTTTAAATATAGCTCTAAACAGATTACTTTTTTTATTTTAAAGAATAAAAGTAGAGCATATAATGCAGTAGGACCAAGTAAACATTTAGACATTAGTCACTTCAATAATACCAATATGAATGCTAAATAATTTTAGCTCACCAAGGTCCAATTGTAATAAATACCGTATTAACTAGTATCCTTACAGGAACAACATTGTAGCTGCCCTTAAATACTTTAAATACTATTTAAAATTTAAATAGTCCATCATTATCCAAACAAACAGATCTTGTTTCGATTTTCAGTAGAATGTTCACTTGTTTCACAAGTTACATTTTTCATCTAAGAAATTTAAAAAAATAAATAACTAAACATTCCTTTCAAAACAAACTTCTCTGTAACAGGCTATGAATCTTTACCTTTCCTATAAGAAAACTTCTGACAGCTTATGTGAACAGTAGTGTGAAATAGAAAAACTGGACTTGCAAGCAGAGAGCTTGTCCCATTTTCAAGCTAAACCCAGGAGAATGACATCACTCCACTTAAAAGGAAATTGAGCAGATTACTATGCAATAGCTTTACTTACTCCAGATGGTATTCTCTTCCTTTATGTACTCTCTGTGTGCTGACCACGTAAAGCTAGAGCTAGCAATCAGGTATTTTGCTCTCATATTGCTTTATCAGTTTAAATGAGATTACACAATCAGGCACTGTATAATCATACTATCAAGGTGTTCTACCTGTACAAGCTGAACTGTGATTTAGGGCACACCTGTACTAAGGTGGAATACTGTCAAATACTGTTATTCTGAAAGAACACCATTAACTTTCTTCCCCAAAACATTCCCATAACCTGTTCTTTCCCTACCACAAGCTACTTTCAGTGCTCTTACAAAAGAGAAGCTTCAAATGGTCCAGATTATCTAGTGATATGTAGAGACCTGACAAGGTTGGGATTAAATACTTTATCAGGGCCCACCAGGCAATCTGAAGGAAGGTCATGAAAAGAAGTTGGGATTTTTTCTTTAAGAGTAGTATATGTGACAAAAAATATTGCTATAATAAGGTTGCTAAAGTTCCCTATGCATGGATAAATATGGAGAAGCTGTAGTCACAGATTTTAATGAAGATGTAGATCAGTTCCCAGAATTCTAGTTCTGAAGCCTCTTGAGAAGCCACAGTGTGGCTAAGGTGCACTTGTGAAGAAGACAGACTACACGGGAGCACAAAATATGCCAGTAGTGAAAGACACAAAGATGTGAGGCAATAAATGATTAGAATTCAGTGGAAGAGATTAAGCTCTCAAACAAAACTTCAGCAATTTGAAGGTTCAAAACAATCCAAACCTACATATTACTCAGAGAATTAATCCTACTGGTATACTAGAGTAGCTAAAATGACAGGATTAACTAGGTCACTAAAGAGCAAGTCAGAAAAATCTTATTCATGAGGCCCACCCTTCCAAGCGGTTCTGCTACCTTGCAGCAAAACAAGTTCCCTGAAGTAATTCCACGACACACTGATAACGTAACAAAATCAATCACTTGCTTTGCTTTGTTTTCAGAAGCACGAGTAGTTTTGGCAGGAATCTTCTGTACAGTGCAGTTAGTGAATTTACACTTTGCTCTATGATAATTTTCACACACTGTTCACAAATAAGCTGCTACATTTCCTAAGACTCAAAGAAAATCCAGTCATACATACTTAACTTTTAACCCCATAAGAGTAATCACCTGAAGAGGTTTTACAAATACACGAGGAAAAACACTTAGGGCAACTATTATGAGTAACTAGAAGTCACAAATATAACCTTTCAAGTTTCAGTCAAAAGTATCAGCTATAGGTAACAGCTTTAACTTGCAAAGTAATTAAGCAAAAGCAAAAAGAAAAGTTCAAAATTATTTTTAAAATTACTATTTTACTTTCTAAAATGTTGTTTCCTTGCATTTGCTCCTTGCAATATTGTAGTATGCTTAAATTTCATCTCTGAGACTAGCACTTTTTCCAGGTGAGACATTTTTGAACTATGGGTTAACTAGTCTTCAGTATAATCTAAATGTAAAATTAACAGCCTCAGTGTTCTGCATAGAGCTTTAAAAACTTCTTCCAAGCCATCATTTATGCCAGTTAAATTAGAATTGTAACATAAATTCTTTACCATTTAATGAATAAAGCTCTAAAGTCTTAAAGACATCCCTAATAAAAATAAAATAAAAAATGCTTTGGTAAGCACAGGAACTTACTAAAGGTTCAACGTAAGTTTAGAGGCTACACTGCAGCCTTTCATCTAACTCCCTTGCCCCCAGTTTAGGTATTAAGGTTTCTCAAATTCCACTTCTGAAAACCAAAGTAAAAGGGACTAGAGTACTTCTGAGATATTTCTGCCCAGATTTCAGCTCTCAGCACCAGATACTCAAGTGCATCTCGTACTACAATTGAGTATCAGAATGACTGTTCATCAGCAATCCTTACCTTTCTCTGCAGGATGCTACTGCCAGTTCTCAACCTGGAATACTGCAATGATTAATGAAACATCTCTTTTCTTCCCCAAGATTACGTGGAAAAGCAAAATCATCCTCTCACAGCAGGATGTATACACTCCACTACCCTTGTAACACATTTACACTGTTGAACAGGCAAGAAGAGAGGGTAAATACAGGTCCTGAAGTAACTTGGTCACTTTCCTCAAAGGAAGTGGTATAGATGAAGCAATTTTTGTAGATCTTTCTTCAGAATGTAGCCTAACTACTTCTCAGTCTCTTGATGTAGATAAGCAGACTCCATATGAAGTCATCCACACCGACTTTGCCACTAACCATTTTTAGTTTCTTATTTTACAAAACAACTGAAAACCATAAGACTTAATAGGAAAAACTTACCTCTAATGCCAGCGCAGTCTTGTCATAAGCACAGGGTACTCTCTTTTGGATAGCTTTGGCATAGACTGGTCCGTTCTGTGTTGATGGCAGAGGATTGATCACTGCTCCAGGTGTACTGGATACTGAGGGAAGAGGGCTTGCGGTTTGAGGCTGAGCATAAGCATGGGCAGGTTCTGGAATACCGTAACTGTTGGAATTCCTGTTTCCATGCTTTCCATGAGATCTGATTAGCTTTTCTACATAAGGAACAGGAATCATCCCAATCCGACCATCCTTGTTTCTGGCGCTCCACCACTGTTCTTCTGGCTTCTCTACAATTACCAGTATCTCGCCCTTTTTAAATGGAAGATCCTCAGCATCGTTGCCAGGAAAGTCATAGAGAGTCCGAACATACTCCACGTTTTCTTCTGCAGTGGACATAGCAGGGGCAGATCCAGATCCCACTGATGGACTTGGATACCTAAGTTTAAAAAAGATTTGGTATAAGTGATAGCTATTGTTTTGTACTTCCAGTAACAAAGCTAAGTACCAGTTTTACAGTAGGAAAACCAATTAGAGGAGAATTACTTATTCAGCTTTGTAACAAAAGTGTTGGCTTGGTAGCACTGTGAGGCATTTAATAAGTAACTCATGCTCTCGAGTAATTACTTAAATACCCAAATTAGCCTCCTCAGAAACCCAGTAAAAATCTATCACAGATGCAGAAAACTGGGAGAAATAATGCAAAATCTTCATCCACCTCTCTTGGATTGTTGTGAGGATCTCAGGATAGGCCAAAATTAATTCTATACCTTATCAGAGTCATGATACATAAAACCAAAATTATTTGGGTGACTTGGAGTGGAGGGGTTCTTGGAGAGCTAAATAATACTCTTCAGTTCATCACATCTACATTTTTAACTTCAGTACCCACTTCTAAAGAGTTCAGTAACTCTAAATGCTAAACTTGAGGGAGCATAGTGGAAAAAGGGAATACAAGAAGAGGGTATGATAAACATACTTTTGTAACTCAAAGCCAGAAGTCCAGTGTTGTCTTTCTGATTGGTAGTACAGCATCATTCTAACTGAATCCTACTACTTACATGCAGAATTTTGGAGACAGCCAGTCACATTTATACTGAAAACTTTTGCTTACGAGAGAAAGGCAGATCCTGCGTTTTTAGGAGACAACGCTTTTCCCCTCTTTTCTGGAAAGTAATACAGAATTAAGCTCCCTAATCTTATTTTTCCAACTTCAACTCTCAAAGCACTGTTATAACAGAAAAGTTATTAGTTTCAAAGTACTTATCTTTTACTGCATATTTAAATACCTAATAACCTAAAAGTGACATCTTCATAAAAGACAATATGTATCCACTGGTAAGAATGGAGTAAGAAATGAAAAAGTTAACCATCTAGAAATATTGCTGTGCCTTATTAACCATAATATTACCTTTAATTTATTCACCTCATTGTTTAGTACTGTGCCCATCATCTGTCCAATACAGTCACTTTATTGTCTGTGATAATATATGATTGTTCATCAAATGAGACTATTTTCACTGCAATCTATTTTTATCATGAGTTTTATACATTGTATTCAAAGCAGCTGTCAGAAATCCTAACATATATAGGCCATAGCAGATACTTTTTATCTAAGCTGTGATAACAAGAATGCATGTCATTAGCCTACTTCAAGTCTCTTTTGCTACTTGCAAAATAAGATGGAAGTCAAATCCCTATGATTTTTGCAAGACTTGCCAGAAGCCCTAAACTGAAAGATATATGCTTCTTTAAGACATCCTGCTGCAGCCAAAGCTGGGGGAGAGAGGGACTCCTTTAGAGAGCAGTCACTCTGCATAAGCAAGAGCTCAGGAACATCTGCTACGATGGTCAGAGCTCACAACTGACACAAAACAAATAGAAACCTTAAACCAGTCAGTTTTCAACTGTTGTACAACTTTAAAATGTCATCTTTGAGAGCTAAAAAGCATTGTATGGCTATATACAAATAAACTACTTAATCCTACCACGAAAACCACCTCTTCATGCTGTACTTTATGAAGTTAAAAGAATCAGCCTTCAAAAAAGCACAATCACCTGAGTGCAATGTTCCCCTGAAAATGCCAGAGAAATAAGAATTAGCAATAACAGTTATGAAGCACATACCTGTCCACCCATATTCTAAATATAGTCCATTAACTAAAAATAAATTAAAAAAAAAGAAATCTGGAAATGCTACCTCTCATCATCCCTCTTGCAGCAGGAAGTCTCCTTCAAATAGAATTTGAAACCATCAACCATATCATTGATTTTTCTAAAAGAGTTTAAAACAAAAATCCTGCTTAAGGAAAACCACCTAGTTGATCCCATTTGTTGTTTTATAAAAAAAGCTTGTCGGTGCACAGTAGGCTACATCCCATCTGTCTCTGTATGCTGTGAGAACAATATACAATCAAAACCTTGAAAATAAGGTGGTTCTAAAATGTTAATAAAACATTCCACCCAAGCCTCCTAACAAATACCAAGTGAGCAAGAGGAATCAGCTAGGTTTTCAAGTTTTTTGAGAAAGCCAAGTCAGTCATTGCCATAAATGATTAAGAACAAGGTTTTTGCATCCAGAAAGGCACAACAGTATCCAGGTTAAGGACAACAGAGATGACCATAAAGATTGCTTCTGTGTAGACTTTTTTTACTCCCAACTGCCCACAAGTTTAAGCGTGCACATATCACTGGGCAGCTCCTTTTAGTGTTTCTGCAAGACACTTTTTTTTTCATCTACCCATCCCTCTAGCCATAGCACAATCACTACCCAGAAGACTTCTCAGTGACTTTAAGAGTTCTTGAAGCTAGTGCTTTTTGTCATATTCCTCCCATCACCTGACAGCTATACAGAAAGGCTTTTTTTGACCACTTGAGTTTTTCAACTTGACAAGCAATTGTCAACCATTGACAAGTTACTGATTGTCATTAACTGGCCTATGCCAAGGTTAAATTGTGACTATAAACCTCAAAGTTATTCTTCCCCCCTAAGAACTTACTAATCTGCAAAACATGGTAAGATTTGAAACTGCAGAATTTAGAAGCAAACCAATTTGAATTTTTTTCTTTAATTTGTCACTACTTTTCTAGCTTTTAGTTCACTTAATTTATCCAGGAAGCCCAAAAGCTTTGACCTAAGATACTGGGAAAGGCTTTATTAATTAAAAATAAGGAATATGTTTCTAGAGTTCTTGACCAGCAGTTTACTGATGCAAGTTCCAGGTATGTCCCATGTTGGGAACAGGACAAAGAATGCGCTCATAGCCAAGTCACATTTTCCCATCCTCCTAGAATAGCATTTCTCAGTGTAGTGCATGCAGTATGCAGACATAGATGAACAGTGACACAACCAAACTGTGAGAAATGTTTTATGTTTTTTTGGGGTAGAAATGCCACTCTAAAAGTCTGGGAAATGCTGTCCCAGAATGTATTAAAGCTGACTTAGCAGGGTGAAGCAGTCTAATCACATAAAGGCCTGTTCTACTGTAATCAGCATGGATGCAGGGGCAGACAGAAACTTAAGCTCAGTGGCTGTACTTCAATCACTGGGAAGACTTGTGAACCAGTTTCTCAACCATCTTAGAAACAGAAGGACAATACCAGAAGAAAAGGTTGACACAAAGAATGACCACACCCTCTTCCAAGGCGATTATAGCCAGTGGTAGAGATGTACATGGCACCTTTACATATGCCTATATGCACTGTAGGCCTGAGCCCTGTGTATTATATATGGATGATCTGACTGAAAGAGCAACCTGTAATGGTCAAAAAGACCCAGAGCACTAAGAAGCACCACGGTTAGAAACAGCTTCAAACTAGGGCCATGAACAAGTGTTTCCTTAGTATATATACCATGGCCCTACAACCCATGTTAAGATCCTGGAGCTACTACTTTGGACCAAGACACACCACTGCCTTGCACCACCTCGAGCAAAGATAGCAGCGGGTGGGGTGCAGGGAGGGTGGCACTCACCTGGGCGCAGGCTCGATGAGGGTGGTGGTGTCCAGGTAGTGGATCTTGTAGAACTCCAGCAGGGCGGGCAGGTGCTCAAACTCCTGGTCACCGATCTTAAAGCGGCGGTTGGGCAAGGAGTTAATGATGTAGTGGGAAACCCGGGAGTTCTCGGACACCGAGAGCACGTAGTCCCCCGGGCAGGTGGACGAGTCCCGCACCAGGAACATGCCATGCCGCTGCCCCTGCAACCGCGACTGCGCCTCCACCCGAGACAACGGGCCCACGTACCAGCTGGAGCGGTCCGACGAATCGAAACGAGCGGCGGAGGACATGGCTCCGGGTGGGGAAGGGGAAGGGACCGGGGGTAAGGAAGGTGAAGAGCCCGAAGGCCCAGGCCGAGGAAGGGACCCGGAGAAGGGAAGGCCTGGGCAAGGAGGCCTGGGAGGCGGATCGGGCTGGGGGCTAGGAGGAAGCGGCGAGTGCTCAGCACAGAAGATAGGAAGCCCAGGGAAAGGGGGATAAGGGAGAAGGAAGCTCCGCGCCTCTGGAGGCGAAGGACCGAGAAGCGGCTGGGGTGGGGCTGGCCAGACGCGGCGGTCGGGGCCCCCGAGTCTCCCTCAGCGGCGGGGTGTGCAGGGCATCCTTCCCGCCTCTCTCTCAGGCCTGCGGCGGGCCCGGCTGGGCGGGTGGCGAAGAGCAGCGGCGGCTGACAAGGACAGGCGGCCCGGGAAGGTGGCGAGGGTAGCCTGCTACGGTGCCTCAGCGCCGGAGACAAACGGGGGCGGGGGAGTCAGAAGCGCCGGGCTCCCGCTTTCTCCTATCGGTTCCCTCCCCTCTCAGAGCCGAGCACCAAAATGGCGACGGCGCCGGGCGGTGGGAGCTCTCCGGAGACACCGCCCCGCGCAGGCGCGCTGCGGCCCGCGGCGGGGGAGGGACGGCGCGGGGCTGCTGAGGGGGAGGGGCGGCCGAGGGGAGCCCGGGGGCGCGCCCGCCCTAGCGCCGGGGCCGCGCCGAGGGAGGCGGCCGGGCGGGCGGGGGTTCCCTGGCTCGGTGCCCCATCCCCGCTCGAGGGGAGGGAGCGCTCTCCCCTTCCCCAGTCCCTCCGGGCTAGAGTCAGTCAAACGTGCCCCAGCACAGCCGGCGTGCGGGGACACCCCCGGTTGGGGCGTGAGCGGCCCGGGTGCTGTATTGAGTTAGGCGGGGTGCGAGACCCCCGCGCCTTCTGCAGCCCATCGGAGGGCAGGGCCGTCCTCCCCACGCACCGCTTCCCTGCCGTGCTGCCGGCACGCTTTACCACTGGTCGCCCCCAAACCGCTCTGCCCAGGCCTTGGGCTGAAGGCATCTGAGGGGGACCCGCCAACGTACCTCCACCATCTTCTCCCCATCCCTCTCTCGGTGCATCCTCCCTCCTCGGTGCTGCCCAGACCCTGACTTTCCGGCTTTGCCATGGTTCCCCGAGGCACAGGCTTGGCTTCCCTTCCCTCCAGGGTCCCTCCTGCCCTGCCTCGGGCCTCCGTCCCCTCTCTGCTCCTCCTAGCTCAGTGGGGTGCCCCGCAGCCAGGCACCCCGACCGCAGGCGGTTTGGAGACAGAGATCGCCTTCCCTGGGGTTTTGTTGGTTTTATTAGTTGATTATTTTTTTAAGGAACAAAATGGACCGCTGTGATAATCTCCTCTGACCTCGAGATAACTTCCTATGTGCTCTAAGAGACAGTGTCGTGTCTCTTTATGGCCTCGTTCCCAGATAATGGGGTCAAAGCCCTGCCTGTCTTGGGGGGCCGGCGGGAGGGAAGATGGTGCTGCAGCTGCTGAAGAGGAAGGAAGCCCCGGAAAGGACTCAGCAGGCCTCATGGGCAGGGGCTGGGCAAGGACTTGGCGCATGGTGCAGCATGAGCTGTTTGAATTTTAGAGGGAGGTTGGTGCGTGGTGACCTCAGACGAGCAGTGTGGGCCTTTGCGCGGTCTGACTCACGTTTGGGAGGGCTGGCAGTGGCAATCGGTGTGTCCAGCTGCGTTAGGCAAGGGCGTGACAAAATAACTGCACTAATTCCCCAGGCGTGCTGGAAACCTTTGCAAATAGTGTGAGTTTAGCTCAGCCTCATGACTTTGTTTAATTTGTGCTTTTGATTTTGGTTTTTTGTTTTCCTTTGGGCCTGGCAATGTGAAATGAAGCAGCACTTGAAAGCAAAAAACATTTAAAATGGAGAAATAAATTTAAGAACACTGTCTTGAAGAGCCTAACTGGACTGTTGTACAGCCTTATTCCAACTTTCCTGTCTTTCTTTCATGCTCTGCCTTTTCCGAAAGCTCAGTCACAACATGGTCATTTTTATTCTCTTTGTTCTTCCTACATTGGCAACTAGTGCCAACTGAGGTGTTTGGATTGGAACATATGGGCTGTGTCTCTGTAGACGTTTAGCAGAGATCAGATAATCTAAAATGGAAGACTCATCCAGTTGTCATTCTTACATTTTAGACAAAATCATCCAGGAAAGTCTCATAACATCACTAACACGAAAGGATCTTAAAGTAGGCCCTGAATACATGTACAGGTATCACTTTACCAGCCGCTGAAATACAGCCATCTCCTAGGTGGAAAACAACAGCTGTTTAGTCCTGTGCAGCAATGCTAGCAAAACAGTACGCCTGGAGATGAATAGTACCATCTGAAAATTCACTTCTGTGCAAAAATATTTCATCCACTGCTAGGGAAGCTTACTTAGTAGCTATACCTTTGATCTGTTCCTACTGGTTCCTATTGGTATTTGCCAATGAGAGACTGTTTTAAATGTGTGATAGGCTACACTTTTTATTGTATTGATTATGAAGGTTATTATGTTTTCTATCATTTGAACAGGTTTAGATTGTTTTCTGTTTGGCCATGGCCAAAATATAGATTAAAAGATAGTACCTGGACTTGTAATAACATGCTCAATAACGTTCAAAAATAATTACAAAAGCCACAAGTTAGCAGCAGAATTAGTAACACATAGTGTATAAGAATTCCTACTGCTGCATTTTCTTGAATTATAATTTTTGTTATAATAAAAATCAAATGTAGTAGGTCACATACATAGTGATTTTGTCTCCATTTCATATGGATAATACTAAAATCTCAAAAGAGTTGAAACATGGAACAAATAGTATTTAATTATAAAACAGGTTTTGTGCAGTACTGCATGGGGCTGGACTGATGCTGCAGAACCAGCACACCCACCTTCCCATCCAGAGAGGATTGTAAGCATGGAGACGTTTTCAGTTTGGAAGGAACTGCCACAATTAGCTGTTCTGAACTTGTATTCATGCAGACTGTGTGCATCCTTCAAGTAATTCCCCCTTCAGTTTCAATAACTGTGGTTGAGCTAGGTCAGATCAAGGTAAAAGATCCCGCATTCTACTTACATATGAGAAAAAGTTGACTTGTTCGAGATTGGTAATGTTAGCTGACAAGACTGGGCTTCAACTTCCTAGACTACAGACAGTCATCTCAGGTGTATTATATCCCTACAACTGCATTCGGTTTAGGAAGAATGGATAAATGCATGGTACCACTTTACCTTCTTATTACATATAAATACATTTATGCTCTTTGTCTTACCTGTTGGCAGCTTCCACCCTCAGAGCATGGCCAAATAGTGGTAGCAAAACTGAGGAGGTGGGGAGCTTTTACACTGCATCAGCTGCAGATGAAATGAAAACTCAGTTGGCAGAATATTCTCTTGAGAAGGTCCTGTCCCTCTTTCCCTGTGCCCAGCTGCTCCTTCTTCCTTTCACCAGAAGCTTCTGACCCCATCAGTTGGGCTGAATGCCAATTAAATTGTACATGTGGCTGGTCTCTAAGTAAGAAGTAAATTTCTGTCAAGGGTATAGGAGAATCCTTATTTGTTTCAAATCAAGTACTGTGTATGCTTCCAATGCAAAATTAACGACCCTAATTTAAACCATGAGGAAACGGGAAAGGATATGTTGGATTTGGAGGTAGACAGCTGGAGAAGAAATACAGTAGTGAAAGCAGTTATGAAACAAAAACTGAAGCAATCACAATCACTTCTCCAAATGTGGAAGCCTGAAGTACTTCAGGATACAAGTCCACTAATTACAAATCTCGCAAATAAGCCTATACAGCTTTACCTCTGTACTGGCAGGAAATAGGAAAATAGATCATCAAGAACCCTAGTTATTAGTCTTCTGGACTTCCTAATGTATCAGCAGTTTAAGTGTTGGTATTTTGATCACTCACCTCTGGAAGAGTTGTTTGGCTATTCTCTTACAGACCAGAACTAACGCAAAGCTTTCTTAGTTCATTGTCCATCTGTCCACAATGTCTTGTGCTATACCATCTCTGAGGACTGGCTGTAAAAAATGAGTGCTTTTTACTGTAAGATACAAGACTGACATATTTAGGAGATCAGAGAATTTATAAATAAAAAAATATGGAATCAGCCTAAAATCCCTAGGAGTACATGTTTTTCTTGAGATAACACAAAGTTTAAGTGGGCTCTTGAAGGCTAAGTTTCTGAAGCATCATTCTTGATAGGAAAACCGATCAATGATAATTATAGCTCTGTGTATCAATCTGTCAGCTCCCCTGCAATTTCTTTATATAGGTAACTGTAGTAAACAAGGAGAACAAAGTGCTTTGTATGTGCTGAGTTAGATAAAATTGCCAGTTTTAAAGCAAAGCAATATTATTGTTTAGCCTATGTGTTACATTGAAAAGGTACATGCTGGACTAAAACAAGCTACTGCTAAATGATTAGGATGGTTTGAACTAAGCTAAACTCCGTGTTTTTTTAAAACCATGACTTTAACAGTCACATTACGCTCCGTTAAAAGAAGTTTTGGGGGTGAAAGCAACAGAAGTTTTGTTTTTATCAAATCAAAGTACCTAATACCTGCCCTTAGGTTTAGTTCATGTAACTTAGGGGTTTTATGCCAGTGACTAGACAAAATAGAAAAAACAATGCGGCACTTCTCTCTAAGACAGATGATCTGCTTTAAGGAAAAGTAATTTCCTTGTAACTGCGTTCTAAGCCTTATATTGATTTGCTCTGCACAGTATCCAACTGTGACATTTAATAAATAATGCAATCACGGAATTGCATATACTGATAAATGGAAAAACAGATTACCTGACTATGTAAGAACAAGAAAGACACAGAGTCAGAGGGTAGAAACTGGAAAAAAAAAAAACCCACGAGTTTTCTCAAGATGTTTCTTTAGCTTAATAATTACTCGTGAATGTCTTATATTCTCCTGTGTAATCTAAGAATTAGCCTATCAGCTTGGTTATTTGTAATAGTAAGTAATACCCTCTAGTGGTATTTATAGGAAAAGAAGCCAGACAAAGAATGATCACCTTTTTTTTTATCGTGAAAGAGACTAAATAACATTTTCACTTGTATGACATAGGGTATCACTGGTCTGTCGAGAAGTGCTAGTTAAAATGGAAAATGCACTGCAAGCATTAGATGAGCTAGATGTCTGGGTTTAGTTAGAACAGCTGGGTCTAGAACATGACCTGGACCACTAGAAGTCTTGAATCCCTTGTTGTCTGCAGACAAAACAAATTGCCACTGCAACACTTGCAGTCTGGAAGGAGTGGTTCTAGTCATATCCAGGTCAGAGATCTGTCCTTACAGCTGAGGGCTACATTTAATTCCTGCACATCAAAAGTAACTCTATAGGCAAAACAGGAATACTTGTCAGTCTCCGATATTGCGGTGTAATAAAGTCTGTATTTCCAGACTCCATGTGCAGTTCAGAGTTCATTTTCAAAAAACTATTTTCTGAAGAAGCTCATAATCAGTTTTCTGCAGTTACCAGGTCTTTTATTTGCCAACTAACAAAGGGTCAGAGATTGGGGTGAAAACTGACAGTGCTGGAGAAAAAAAAATCCAACAAATGCCCCCCTTACCTAGAAAAAGCTGTTGAGCTTATAGAATTGTGCAAACACTCTTGAATCTTTTCCAGAGGCGCAGTCTACTAATGTAGAGTCATCTAGGTCCATTTTGAAATCATCTTTGCTTCCATAAATAAAATACCCCTAAGTAATGGTAATATATAGGAACTACTTCTATTTCTCTAAAGTATCACGTCAACGTGCTGTATTTGTCATGATGTGATGATACTTGACTAGTACCCTTATCATTCTGGTTGTCACTTTGGTTTTGCCATTCTCCTGCAACCCCACTATTGCGACAAGATTTAAAAGCTTTTGGTAATTTGCCATGATCCGCTGGTGGCACTGATTACTTCCCACCCCTCCAAGAGGAAGAATCCCATACTATTCAGGTATCACACTGGTTCAGACTTTAAATCAGCTTCTAAACTAACATTAAGCAAGATAGTAGACAGAAGCCAATTATTTTAAGGCCTCCTGAAGGAAGGATTACTATGCCTTATCTTTCTGAGCTGTAGTAATACTGTATTATGTTCCTGGCATTAGTTCAGCTACTGCAGGGTCTTGGACCAGTGTAATCTTCAATACCTCTAGTTATCTCCGTATTACTTTTTTTCTTATGCTGTGGCAAACTAATCTCTGGTCTCTTTATCCTCTTCTAAGGCATATAACAAAAGAATGGAAAAAATTGCCCACTCCCAAGCTGGTGTAACTTCACTGATACTAATGTAGTACTATAGGATCTAATTAAGCTCACCAACTTTCAGACTCCACGTCACGGTTAATAAAACTGAGGCAGTTGTTAAAAAGAAAAGAAGTTCTGACAAGGATTTATTAATTTATGCTTGTGAACAAATGTGTCTGACAGTTGAGAGATGAGATTGCCATACTCTGTACAGAGAGTTTTTTCTAGAAATCATCTTTCCACTGTGTTGACAGAACTTGCGGTATAGAAGTTCAGGAGTGGGTGTCAGTTCACAGACTCTAACCCAGTTACAAAGATGGCTGCATGCCCAGATGAGATGAAGGTTCAGACTTTCTTGCTACTGTTCCTGTTTCTGTATGTTCCATCTTGCTGAAAAACCAATCAAGCTGTCTGACACCTGGCTCAGGAGGGAGACACTAGGTGTTACCTTCCTGTGTTAAGCTGGCTAGGAAGTTTTATTACAAAAAGAAAAAAAAAAAAATCTCAAAAAGCTATTTCAAGCTAAAAGCTGGAAGGAAAGAAGCTAGTCAAGCTGAGCCTTCTGTGCCTTTTTTTTCTGTCCATGCTCAAGGTTGAGAAAAATCTTCTTCAAAGGAAAAGAACCTCTATACTTTAACTGGGAGAAAATGGCAGTTCTGTGGTTACTTTAAAAATGCTGCTTTCTGGCAGGCGGGCAGATACAGACTGCAAGTGGCATTTTGAGCAGAACACGTGCAGATGGGCAGATATTGACCATGAATGGCATTTTGTGCAGAACACTTATTTTTCAAACCTTTAAATACATATTTATGTATATAAGAAAGACATACAAAATCTCTAAGTATTTCCTCCAAGCCTTAATTTCCTCATCCACTGGCAAAAAATAAATATTAAAGTTTTCTAATCTTCACTTGAATTGTCAAATTCCTCCCAGTCTGATACGCTCATAACTTCCGAGGGAAAGTCAAGGTGATACTTCACACGGTCTGCATGCCATTCTGAGAACCATTTCTCTGTTTCCATTAAAATAGCCCTCGGCAAAGTGAGGACGCAGGCAGCCATCCCAGAAATATCATCCTCTAGCTGGGGTCCTTCCTCCCAACAGTCTCTCTCTGCATCGTAAATGTGGACATAGTCCATGCGGATTCCTCTGTTGTGGGATCTGCCTCCTAGGACATAGATCCTGTTGTCTAAGACCGCAATGCCTGGCTCTCCATGTCCTGCAGGAAGCGGACATACATTTGTCCACTGATTAGTGCTTGGCCTATAGCAGACAACCTGGAAAAAAAAGGAAGAGATTAGCCAAAATTGAACTTGTATCTTAGTGACAGAGCCTGGCCATATGGCAGACTATTTAGGAAGCCATGTGATATCATCAGTCTTTTGACAGGGTGTTAATAATGGAGAAAGCATATCACTATGTAGTAGAAGTACAGTACTCAGCAGAAAACTGCGTAGTTGCCATACAGTTTTGAATCACAACTTCTGACCCTGCTGCTGGAGTAACAGCTGTATGTCATTCAAAAATGTATACAGAAGTGAAAGAGATGGGGACACATGCTAATAGAAGCTCAGACATAATGCATCTGTTTGCATTAGGAAAAAATGCGCTGGAACATACAAATATGACAGATCTGCTGAGCTGTCTCTGCACCATATGTTGTGAAGTTTTAGATTTCATTGGGTACCTACTTGACTAACTGCTTTTGTTTGTAAGCACCTTTTTATCATTCAGATACACTTTTCAGCTAGATTTAATTCTGCACATCTTCACTGGCTTTATAAGAGCAGTTACTTTTTGTGTCTTCTTTTCATGTCTCTAGCAGTTCTAGAAGCTGGAATAAAACTCAAGAGAATTCTCTCCAGCCATCACTTATCATCAGGTACTGTACATTTAATTGCATTATACAATTGCCATCCAATATATCCTTAGCAACTCTGTCCTGCAAATACACATTGGCAATTCAAAAGTCCTCGACTTAGAAAAAAATGCATGTGAGAAGACATACATTTAGTTGATGTGCTACTTATTGGGTATGTGCATGCCAATGAATGTTATCCACCAAAGATGTTTTAAAATTGATAAGAATTCCAAATGCTAGAGCTTTAGTGCTTTGTGGGTTAGACAATGCATTCAAGACAGACAGCAGTAAATAAATTATTGCAAGTTCTGCAATTGAGTGGGGAGAGCTGGTGCAGTAGCTGTTGCTGGGCAGTTTTATTTGCATACTTAGTAAGAGAAAGACATATCAGAGTGCCAGATCCATAAGAAACAGACTCTTCCAAGAAAGACACAGGTATGACATGCTCTCACCTGGTGAACATCCCTTCTGTAGCCAGAATCATTGTTGCTTCCTCCAATTACATAGAGCTTTCCTAGCAGAGCAGCCATCCCATGCCAAGCACGTCTCACTGGGCCATCTGCTAAAACGTCCCAGCGGTCAGTCTTTGGGTCATAACACTGTAGCTCCTTCAAATAGTCTTCTCCTCTCCTCCCACAAGTAATATACATCTTTCCATCCAGTGCTGCTCCGGCATGTGCATATACCTGTATCACCACATGAGAAAGCAAGAGGCTGGGGTCTGGATTTAGGTATTCCTCCCAGTTTCAAAGTATGGAATAGGCAGTAAGGGAGTGACATTCTTCATGAGTTATGCAGACATCAACATCTGGAAGGATTTTCTTATAGACAATTCCTTTCTAGGTGATTATGCTATAAATGTGAATTTCTGAATGAAATACACTATAATTTCTAAAACTTCCAGAACTGCAATGGGTTCTCATTCTTTATTGTTCCTTGATTAGAAGATATACTACTGCTTTTCTCCCTAGTCTACTTGGAAGCCTTTCTGTTGGAGATTTTTCTTACACAAGCAGTGTTATCAGGAATGCAAGATATCCTCCTTAGTAGCACTCTATTGGACCTTAAGGCTTTTTATGTTCTCAGCATTGACACACATACATTATTCGTGACCTCATGCAAGGTGTTTATCCTCTTCTGCCTCTGCATCCCTTTTGTAAAATGGCAGTAATATTTACATTTTTACGGTGTCCTGAGATTCTCAATTAAGAGGCATTATGAAATCACAAATATTATTTTGTGCTGGTCACTTGACCCACAGCTTTTAAAAGGTGTAGTAGAAATCAGCACAGTTTCTTGAAAGATTACTCAGGATTTTCGTTTTCTTCACTAAAACCAAGATTTATCAAGCAGTTGTTTGTATTTATCTTCCTCCTTTGCAACACTTCTAACTTGAAAATGGAAATTCTTGCCTTTTTTAGCAGTATTAGAACTTAGAACAAACTTTTTCACTCATAACCCCAATTCTCATGTCACTACAGCATTTCCTGGTTCCTGGGGTCACAACTGCTAGTTTGGCAATTGCTGTTCTAGAAGGATAAATGTTACTGATGACAAAAGATAACTATTCACTCACGTATTTCAAATGAGAAATGGTCTTACGTTAGCTGACTGCTATGTGATTCTGCATCACATAACTTCTTACCCAACCTCAGTTCTTTGTCCAGGAACTAAGTAGTCTATAGAAACTCATGTACCTTCTTACTGGGGCATTATCTCTTCCGATCAGGAGTAAAGCATGTTGTCCAGACTGTAAGTGAGAACCTTGTACTACTGTGGCTCACAGTTTACCTGCCTAGGAGGAATGGCAACTTCCTGTTCCCAGAGGCTATGTGTTAAATTTTAAATGGTTTTAAGCATTAACACAATAAAGGTGCAGGGGGAAACAACAAGAAAACAGGAACAATAAGCATTTAACCTCAAAATGTAATTTACATATATTATTATTCTCCTTTCTTGATATTCATTTATCCCATATACAGAGGCTACTGTTTCCCACCTAAGTATCACCAAATTTAAAGCTACACATCAGAAAAGCAACTAAAAAGATTAAATCGGGATTTGGGGAACTGTAGTAGCGTGTGTGGCTAATGCACTCCTTACCTCCTTCTTCAGAGGTGTCACATATTCCCAAGTGTTGCTTTTAGGGTCATACCTCTCCACTTCCCTCAGGTCTTCATGGTAATCTCGGCCTGCGACAGCATATATGTAGTTGTCCACAACACAAACACTGAGGTCAGCGTGCTCTTGCTGTAGTGACTGGATCTGGAACCATTTGTTGTGTCGTGGGTCATACCTTGTAAAAGAATGGGATCAAAGAGAGTTATTCATGCAGCCACAGATTCATTCCTGGAATACCAGACAGCACCACAGATGTGGGTTACTGTACTGTCTTTGGCTGAAATTGAGCTCAGCTGTAAGTGGAGTGAAATTAGGCCTTGTCAGCATTTTATTATTAGCAAAGTTGCTTTATTCTATTTTTAGAAGATGTATTTTAGCTGACATAATCATACTATAAAAGCCTAGATTTTCCATTATCTTATATACTGCTGTCAGGTTATATATCAAAATCTCTGCTTGCATAAAGCCATTCTACAAGGTAAACCAGTCTAAAAATAGCACAAAGACTAAATCTGGACCTTCAAGAGTCCAAGAAGGGCATAAATATGTGGTGGGTTCTTTGATTCTTTTCCCCAAATATCTGCTGCTCAAAGTGAACCTCATGATTCACTTTCAGATCAAGAGTATCTATCTGGTCTGGAAATTTTAGTTACAGAGAAAACTCGTTGTGAAGTGAAGCTATGCTTGCCGTAAAATAAGGGCAACTCAGCTGAAACTAGTAAAAATGACCACAATATAAAGACAGAAGGGTTTTTTTCTGTTTCTGCAATGTAATGGGCATGAATATCTAAACTTGATCCTTCCTCCTGCTCTTTTCCCTGTCACAGAATAATATAAGAGGATCCTGGAATGCTGCTATTGTGCACACAAGTTCTTGAAAATCAACCAGCAATAGCATTTTATTTAAAAACCCTTTCTGGTAGGTAAATCCCTTTGTATTGGGACCAAAACTACACACAGAGGACTTCTAAAAAATCCTAGCTCAAGAGAGTCTAGATAATCTAGGGTTCTAGGTTCATTACTGCTTCCCATATCTTTAATACTTCCCCCTTCCAACAAGGCAGAAAGTAACATATGTAATGCTCTTGAATGAGTAGCTGTTTCTACCCTATCAGGCTTGGCTTTGTCCCATAAGCATTGCTGGAAGGTTCCTGTTACTATGAGGCTTATTTCTTTCTTTCTTGTGTTTTCTTTCAGTGAGGCCCCTGCTCAGTTCCTAATCTTTCGGCTAGCAAGCGTGCAGACTGCGCTACTGGCTTACTGACTCAGAGATGGGCAACAAGGTGGTAAAAAAAATAATAGCAGGATTATCCTTATCTTACCTCCAACACCTTGACTCTGCTCGAAAACCACTTACATTGTTGTCTCCGCCAATTAAATATACAAAATTATTGAGAACAGCAATCCCTTGGTTGGACATTCTGGGGGCTAGTGCAGCTGTAAAGTGCCTCCATTCTCCCAACAAGGGGTTCAGATACTTGGCTTGATCACTGAGAACAATGGATGGAGTAGAATGCATCCCTCCAAATCCCACTACACACTGGAACTCTGATCTCAGCTGTGTTTGGGAGCTCTGAAGCATTGGCTGAAGACATTCATTCTTGTGGTACATTAATGCGTCTGCAACAGTATCTTTTAAAGGACATGGACTTAATTTGTCATGAAGCCTTTGCAGGATCTGTGGTTCCATCAGAGGAAAACGAACTGTCTCAAGTAACTTAAGGGGCTCCATCAGAGAGACCTGATCTGTCTCCAGTTGCTCTGGAGAATAATGATAAAAAAGTGCTCCATCATAAACTTCAAACTCATAGTTAACCTCCAAACGGTTGCTGCTGAGAAGGGAGTAGACCTTCTGCAAGGGTAGCTGTCGATACACTTGTGTCCTTGAGAAAGCTGCAAAGTTCTTCAAAATGTAGGAGTCCAGCTGATCACTCAAATGTCTCAAGTCATAATGGTCAGCTAGTCTGTATACATCGAGGATGTTCTCTTCATCTACCCAGGACATGAGAAAATCACAACAGAACTTAATGACTTCTGGAATCTGCAAGAGAGAGATATTTTTCATTTCAGACACCACTTGCCTCACACTAAAGAGAGGTGACAGAAGCCTGGGATGACTGTAAGAAAGTTGTCCAGAAGACGACTGCTCTCCTCACAGTCTGATCACCATGTTCACTTGCACCCAATTCACCTTTCTCCAGAGAAACTCAACATGGGTACATAGATGAATGTAATAGATCTTCTAGTCACAGTATACTGCAAGCCCATGAGTTTGGCTTCAGGTGCAGCAGCAGCAATGTGTCTTCCAAGACACATGGGACACTGGACAGCCAGGCTACCTGGTTTGTTAGCATGGCACCAAGCTGCAGGCTGCCTGGGAGGCAGTCATGAAAATGGAAGGCATGGAGGACATGGTTAAACCCAGGTTTGCAGTCACTCTGTAATTGTTCTTTCAGAGCACTATAGACATACTGTATCAAAGACTGTATCTGTAACAAATATATCTGCATCACTCAAGAGCACAGGAAGCCATTTGAAAGGAAAATTAATATTTAGTGTTGCCTTCTGAATACAATTTGAAGTTGTATCTGGCAGGAGGGACTACTGAAGAATCAACTGCTGTCCAAGAGCCTGCTAACAAAGTGGTGCTAAGTGTGTAGAAACCAACCAAAGCAAGCACTCAGAAAGTTTAAGATTTAGTACCAAAGCCTTCTGCAGCGGTTACCTGCAGGGGAAATTAGAGGAAAAAAACCTTGTCTTAAAGGCACATGAACTCTGCACTTAATGCAGAAACCATAGTGATAGGATTTCCTGTAGTGATGGGGTCAAGGGAGGTCATGTGCCTGTGGACTCAATCTGAGGAAGATCTTGAGCAGCACAAAAATTTCTGAGCAGCAAGCCCTGTCCTTTACCATAGGCCAGAGATATTCTATTTCAGGGAAGCTTTCATAAGCAGATCAGTGGAAGTGAGTGCTATATAAAATAGTCCTCTAGATGAAATGGTGAATGTTTATAAGGAATAAAACCATTGGCACAAATGAGATCTGCAAGTACTCATACATTACGTCTACCCTTCCATAGCTAGTTCCAGTGGATACAGCATCCCAAAGAAATTCTTCTCATGAGACCCACGCTCTTATTCACCCCCTAACGCTCCATCTAACCAGATATCCACGTTTTCTGTTTCTTTCATGGTTGCTTTTGTTTCTTGCTTCTTTTTTGTCACATCTCCCAGTACCTCACCTGAAGCTGACAGGCTGCAGCTAAGGTTTCCTGTACACTGTTCACACTGAGTTCCAGCTCAGAAGTGTAAATGAAGTTCAAGATTTTACACATTGCATTGTAGGAGATGCCATGAATATGAACTTCTTCTTGTTCCATCTCTCTCAGTCCTCCTGCAAACATTCCTCTGTAAAAAAGACAACGGCACATGCTATGGCAGATTTGCATTGAAACTATTTTCAGTTTGCTTATCTTATGTTGTCCTGGGAACATAAAAAATATTCGGAAATATAAAAACCTAGCCAGACACTTTTATGGGATTACCTCTTCTCTAAGCCAATGATACAAAGAGTACAGGCCTTTAGGACCTAAGAAACTAATACTCTTCATTCTGCAGGAAAACAGTAGAGGCCATCTGAAAGGTACGATTCACAGCTGAAGGACTTAAATACCGACCCAGTGCATATGAATAGTCAGTGGGCAGAAGCAGATACTCTGGGTGTGGGGGAAGAGGGAAAACAGAGGAACTTGGGACTGTAGGAATTTTTGCTACACTAGAGCAGTTCTTCCACCAGTTAGAAGTTTGTCTGGATTGCGTTAGGATTTGTTTGTTTGCTCTATAAAAATAAAGTCAGTTCAAGAAACTGCTAGTCAAATTGACCAGGGGAACGCCTGATCTAATGGACAGTGAGTCACACTATAGGCACATAACAGAGGAGTGACCCACTTCCAGTGACTTTTTGTGTATTATGAAATGGTCACCACAATGGGCAAAGTCTTACAATGCTAAGGATATGTTAAAAGCCGCCCAGAAGACACCTGTTCAGATAGTCTCTCCTCTTTATACACCTCCAAGTACCACAGGCAGTGAATGTAGTGGAGGTAAGCTCAGTGTGCAGGAACAAGAGCTTTATTTCTGTAGAGAAATAAGTGAGATGAATAAAGCCATATTTAGTAACTATTTTGAAACACATTCAGTTCCATCTTATGGGTCTAATCTTACATCCAGAAGCAGTGTGCCAAGACAGAAGATTTGGATGTTGCAGGTTTGAGTAACATTCAGACACATGCTTGTTACTGCTGTACTGAAGTGTACCTGAAATAGTCACAGGACGCAGCTAGGAGTATGCGATGAGCCTCAATAGGTTTCTCTTCCACTACCAGAACTACATCGAAGAGGATGTTGCTGTCTCGGAGAGATACCAAGCCACTGAGCAAGGCCTGAGAGTGCTCTGCACTGCGGTATGTGTTGCTGGTGCGCTGCTGAAGGGAGGGCTCGAGTTGAGCTTTGTGTGGCTGAGTCAGCTCCTGATCCTCCGCCATCCCAGGCAGAAATGCACAGCCACCAGCTGTAGCAGAATGAAATCTGTGAGACAACAGAATCAGCAAAGGTTTGTGCCTTTTGCTTTACAAATGGTCCTCTGACCCCCGCCTGTCACAGAAAATAAATCAAACCGACTCTTCAGTCAATGGAGAGACAGTTCGACCATGAAGAAATTATTCTGAGTGATGATACTGGAAATAGACAGGTGTATATCAGCACATCAAACTGGCAGAACATAGTTTTTCACACAAGTATTCTGACTCTTGGGTTTTCAGTCCAAGAGTCAGAGTATTGTAGCATGTGGGGATTTTTTTTTTTTTCTTAGCAGGAGTTTCACTTCCCAACCCATTACCAGAACCCCTTGTTTCCTTTGCATTTCTGCATAATTTATAACAAAGAACCAAACTGACATATTCTTTGCCAAATTCCAAGTTGCCTAATATCCTCAGATAACTTTGCTGCAATATAAATTGCACCTTCACTCTATCTTGATATTTTATCCCAGAATCTGAAAGCTCCCCTCTCTCCCTGTCTTTGCTTTTTAATTTTCCTTAGCTGAGCACACTTCCATCTATCATTCTGTAAAATGCTATATGAAACTGTAGGCTTCAAAATGAGTTTCTTTATTGCAACGACTTCAAGCTAGCATGCGCAACTGCTTTTTGTTTCACCACGATTCCCTGCAGAGAGAGGGTATTTCCTCCAGCGTAGGCACTGCAGAGGGCTATCCTGTACCTTGTTCTAGGGCTGCCATTGATACTGTAGGAAGGTCCCCTATGGCACACAGGGAAACACCTGTAACAAGCTAGCTGGAAGTGATTGTTTCACGTCTATGGTTAAGCTCTCAAAATCTCATGAGTCCTCTTCTACCATCCTGTAATTTACCCTTTCCATTGTATTTGAAGAATGTCAGAAGTTGTAGTGGTTAAAGCTCTTCGACTCTATCCAGTTGTCAGAACACATTAAAAAACCCCAAAAACATATTAGCAAAAGGAAGTAACTTAGCTGATACAACTGCTTAAGACCCAGCTATCATAGCCTCTCCTCCAGTGGCCTGGGAAATAGTTTAGTGGCACAAAGGATAGTCACAAGGGGTTATCAGCAGTCAGAGAAGCAAAAGCAGAACAAACCCAGCAAATCCAAACAAACAATGAAGAAATGGAACCACTGTTTAATTGTGCCAGCTATAGACAGGGAATGCAGCATTGGAAATCTCTCAAAGTACTGTAAGGTATTCTGTGTATGGACAGTGAAGAAGCAGCTATCTGGATGATGCCAAGAAATACGAAAATATTTCTTGTTCTGCCTGAAGGAAGTTACCTTACACTGTCCAAACCAAAAGGAAGCTAGGTGGCATTGCATGGTAAAGGCGATGGCAAAAAAACCCTGAAAAAGCATATTAATTGTTGTCTGCTCTTTTCCAGCAAAACCGAGACAGCCAGCTCAGAAGAGGAGCTCTGATGAGACAGCCTTCTAGGGAGCACATTCAGGTCGATCTTACAGGGAAACTATCCATCGTCAGCTGAAGAGATGAGTAATAGATTATTTTTCATGACAGGTAGATGCTTTTACTAGAAATGACTGCTTTTGAAGCAGACAAAACATTACTGTATTGATTTGCTCCTGGGGAATACTAAAAGTGATGGATTGAGGCAAGGAAGATAATATAGTAAGAAAGGCACAGGAAGGAGGAGTGTTACTAGATGTTGGATCAGAAATTTCCCATTTCACTAGAAGTGAGTAATTGCAGCAAAACCCAAGTAGGGTGAGATATGGTCCAAATGAGGAACAGATTCAGATAAACCACATTAACTATGTTAATGTGGTTTAATGTGGTTAACACTCCAGAGTTAATGTGGTTAGTGCTCCAAAAAAGGTTGCATCTTTTCAGCTACTTAAGAGAGCTATGAGAGTAAAATCATTGCATCAAAAAGCAGAAGTAAATGTAACAAATGAACTGTTTTCAACTTTGAACTGAATTCAAAGACTTTTTCTGGGTAGGACAAACAGCATGACCTTTGATGCAAGCTTATAGCATGTCATGTAGTATAGCCATTGGTGGAAGAGAGGCTAGGGAGAAGTGGGATATATTAAACTACACAGGCCATTGAAACTGTGTAACAAGTTTTAGCAAAGAAATGTATTGTAGAAGTGGCTGAGAGAGAGATACATGGAGTGGGAGACCTGTATAATCATGCCGAGCCTTTATTTAAATCAAACGTTAATTAATATAACTGTAGACAGTTACTATTCAGAATACATTCTATATCCAAATAATCTTAAAATGGAACAGAAAGGGGATGAAGCTTTCAGCAAGTAAAGCCCTAGAAGGGATCCTGTCTTACAAATACGGTAACTGGAACCAGGAAGATCAAACAGTATCATGAAAGAGAGTAAATAAAAAAAAAGAAAAAAGAAATAATTCAGGGATTCTGAAGCCTGTATGAACATTAGTATCTGCAGAGCTGTCAGTGACAAATGGGGCTGTCTTGGAGATCTGCAGGGAGTTTATCTCACTGCTAGTTCTACTAGACATGGACTTGAATTATCCCACAACTGTTAGCAATAGCTGAACAAACCAGCCCTTCTAGCAGACCTGTGGAAAGCTCAGTGTGGTCAAACATAGATGCTGGGAATGCAGCTGAACCATCCTCCACAGCTGATTTTTGGCTAGTCAACAGCTGAGCCAACAGGTATTTTGCTACACTCTGTTTTCTGAATTTTGGCAGTCCCTACTTGTTCTCAGCTTCTGCCCCTGAATTGTATTTTGGCTGTCACTGCTGAGCTGGACTGTCTTCAGGCTGGTCACTCATGCATGCACACCAACACAAGAGCTGCCTTGTGAGTTTGGAGCACAGAGCCACTATGGTATGGAAATTCACCACTCTATAGTTACCTGTGAGTATTTTGCCATCCAGAGTTACTTGCTGCTAACCAGTTTTGGGCGTATAGGTTGAATACTGAAGCTTCTGTGGAAAAAGGGTGGAATACCACTGAGCAGGTACAATGCATGTGGTCTAAAACTTGCCAGCACTTATAAGCTCTTTCTGTATATGGATACATGAAGTTTCTTAATTACACTGAATCTGTATCTTGTCATGTGTATCTCCCTCATCTCCTAAATCAGGCTTCAAGGCTCATAAATAAGCATGAATACCTATTGTCATAGTTTTAACCAGTAGTAACACACTACTCCAGAAAAATTCTCACTCCTACAATTTTTATGAATGGTTGCCTACTTATAAAATTAGAAGTGAGCATTTATGGTATTAATCCGTATCTGACTGACATAGGTGGTTAAGTCCTCTTCTTCGAACCAAAAGCCAAGGAAAGCCTCTTAACTTGTGCCTAGGTAGTCTTAGGAGCTGGTAGACAACACCTTTAAGACAAGGAAGGCTTGTGAGGGGTAGCCAGCAAGATTCACTTAGCTGATTACCGAGAGCCCTCACCTTTGTAATAGCTGTACAAGGAGCAGCTGGAGTTGAGTGGGTAGGAAGTTACAAAGAGTGGTTGTTGGAGCAGGGTTAGTGGGGTTGTGTTGTGTGCTTCTTTGAAAGGAAAGTGGGGTGATTTTGCAATCAAGTTTCCTGGATCAAATGCAGTATACTTGGTGAGCTGATAGTTTAGCGTATTTCTCTGAATATTGTTCTAAACTCTGACTACAAATTTGCTGGGGAGGGATATCGGTGTTGGCACATAACCTTGCTTCTCGGGCTGTGTGGCCTAATTATGACTTTTCTGCTGTGTGCTTTGTGCCTTTGTTACTCTCTAAAAATCTGGCACCCCAAAGAGTGGAAGTATGCTACTTCATGTATGGTGTACCAGCTGGGTGTATGGGAATGACTGTTAATGTATCTAGGAATTGTTATGCCTTCTGAGTGTCCATCAGTGTTAAAAATATCAAGTAGCTTTACTGAATAACCTCTGTATATTTTTAGCTGAAAATAATTTAACCCCATCTCCTCAAACTTGTACTTTACTTAACCTTTATTGTTCTTTAAAAAAAGAAAGCTAAATGTAGTACAAGCAGTACAGCTCTGAATGGAAGGACAGAACAGGTTTGTACAGCTCCTCACATGCTGCAAAAAACCTTCTATTTACTGTTTTTCCTTCCTGAACACTCATGAACTTTGCTGGCTTTTAGGGCTTGAGACACTATTTTCACAGGCTGGCATATGTGTCCCTGAAAATGAAGGAGCTGTAGGTAGGCCCTTGCTAGCTAATGTAAATGCACAGGCCCTTGAACCATGAAGTTAAGTTCCCTCTACCCTGAGGCTCTCTGCCAGGAGGGGGCTTGAAGGATGTTCCTGAGGCCTCTCTGTTTTCTTCTGTTATTGAGAAACTTGCTCTATGACTGAGCCAAGTTCCTAGAAATCTGAGTAATACTTTTTTTTTGTTGTTTCCTCTTGTGCAAGTTTCTCAGTGCCACTCTGCTGTTAATAGTGGGATTCAGTGGCTGAGTATTGCAGGACTGACCCTAAAATGGAAGAGATGAGGAACTCTTTCTGTTCGCTGTGCTTCTTTAACAGTAGCAAAGGTAAAAAGTATAGTCTTAAGTGCTGGATGCTGTCTACAGGAACAAGGGAAGGCAAGTCCTTGTTCTAACCACTTTGAAACTGCAGAAAAAATCAAGACGAGATTTTTCTTAGCTGGCTGCATAAGGTATTTGAGATTGCAGCTATGTTGGTTTGCATTTGTCTTTTAGGGGACATGGATTAATGTAGTAATTAATTTTGGGTATGACAATTGAGCACCCAGTACATAAAGAGGAAGGAGGCATATAAGGTCAGTAACATATGCACATTTCTATAGCAGTGCTAATGTAGGAAGACACGCACTGTTTGGTCACTTCAAATCAAGGAGTTAAAAACCCAACATAAAAAAAAAATCCCCATAAATGACAAAACCCTCAGAGATACCCAGAATGACACGACTGCTCTTTCCAATAGAATGAAATTTTTCCATTTAGGAACCAGGAGAAAGCAGCCATGCCTTGCAAGGGTAGACACGGAGGGACTGTGAAGGAAATCTACTATTTCCTTCTATTTCCTGTACTATATTCAAAGTTCACTGTATTGCTGGTGGTCTCTTGTAATAAGCTATAGACATAGTGGAAGCTACAGTGTCTCAGTAGCTTGCTGATAGCTCTGTGTGATTGTCTTGCATTCAACTTCCATTACTACAATATGCTTCTGCAGATTGCTTGTATGAAAAAGTACAAGTCTTAGTGAGGCTTCTGATTATTCAACGGGAATAATTGCTTATCTGTACATGAAGAGAGTTGTGGTTCAGTTTTTTTAACAAAATCCCTCTCTGATCAATGACAGAATACTTGCTTTCACAGCAAAGATATATGGTTTATGACTGAGGAGGTTGGCACTGGGACAAGAGGAATTGAGGGAATGGATTGTCTTGATCATTCAAATGGCAAAATGGTGAGACTGGTGTGCTGGCTTGCTTTTGTGCTCACTGCAAATCCTCATCCTTTTAAGAACACAGGGTGCAGGAATGGAGTAGCTCAACTAGAACGGGGAAAGGAAAAGTTAAAGGCATGGTAAAATAGATGTGGTAGAAAAGAATGCAGTGCCTGTCCTACCTGATTTTTTAAGTGCAGAGCAATTGTTACACCAAGGTGTGTGCTGCTCCAGTAAAGAACATTCTGGGGAGTGGGAATTCATACGGCTTACAGCATACACTTCCCGAGATTGAGAAGAGAGTCCTGCTTCCCTAAGAATATATCTGTGTTGTACCTGGGAGCACTTCCAAGCAGCTGGGTCAGGACATACATCCTGGATGCATCCTGCTGCTATTACTGGTATTGCATGGTATGATGTACACCTAGACAAGTATTCACCCCTTCCATGACTAGCATCCGTGTCATACTGTGATGCTTACTAGTCTGTGGGTGGGTTTGGGGGTTTTTTCTTGTACAGTTGTGCTGACAGCCTTGATTCTCTACTGTACAGAAACTGCTGGATACGGGAAGGATTATCCAAGTTAGTTTCTATGGAAACTCAGACATTTTTTTATTGAAAAGCTCATGGCTGTCAGTTACATCTCTGTGAAGAGGTGTCTTACGCAGCTAGTAATATTTTCTTGTGCATCAGCCATGCCAAAAATAAACTAGAGCTTGCTGGTGTCGGGTAACCAAATCTGTTTGGCTTGCTGCCATATGGACAGGTGGTTCAAGCTTGGGGGTCCCATGCTTTCTTAGAATTGTTGAATAAGTTAGGCTGGAAAGAAATTTGGCACGTCTCTAGTCCAATCTCCTGCTTGAAGCAGGGAAAACTTCAAAATAGGGTCAGGATGCTGAGAGCCTTGTATAGTCAAGTGCAGAACCTCCATCCTTATCAATAATCGTAAAATTGAGTGCTTAACCATAAAATCTGTTTTCTTCTGTATCCTGCCTGAATTTGTTTTCCTGCAATCTGTGACACTTGCCTCTCATCCTTGGTACTATGCACCACAAAGAAGAGTTTGGGTCTATGTTTTCCTGTACCTGTTAGATAGCTTAAAAAAATGGCAACTGGTTCTCCCTTTAGCCTTTTCTTCTCTCTATTGAACAAACCCAGCCTTCTTGCCTTGCATGCTCTTGGATCTCCTTGTATGCGCTCCCGCCCTGTTGTGGTGGTCCTCCACAGAACTTGTGGGGTTTTTTTTCAGCATGGAGCTCAAAGCTGGGCATAGTATTCAGATCATCTGGGCTTAGAATTGCTGAATAGATTAGGAAATAATAATTTCCCATGACCTGCTGGCTATGCTTTTGCTAACACAGCTCAGTATGAAGCTGGCCCCTGTTGGAGGAATCATATTCAACTTGCTGTTCATCAGGACCCCCAGACTCTCTTCTTGCAAAGGTGACTTCAATCCAGGCTTGTGTCCAACCTGCTCTGACCCATGGCCATGACTTCACTTCTGCTATTGAAATGTATGCAGTTCCTCTTGGTCTATTCTTAAAGGTTGCTGATGTCCCTCAGTTGCAGCTCTGCCCTCTTTCTTGCAGGCCATCTTCTTCCTAGCTTTTTTCTAATACAGAGCAACCAGTATGGCATGCTGATTGTGATCCAGATTAGACCCTTAAAGGCCTTAGTGCATTGAAAGAAGTTTAAAATCTGTGCCCTAAGGCTTCCCACACCTTCATCTCTCCCTAGGGAGTAATACGAATTAGGATCTAAGCCAGGTTTCAGCTGAAAGCCTGACAAGAAGACAAGATACAAGACTAGAGCAAAATGCTGGTTATGCTGACTCTCAGGGATTGCAAATGCAAATAGGCAGAACCTGGCTATGTACCAGAATTTTAACAGGGCAGAGGGCACACAAACAAATAGATCAACTAGTCAGGGAGTGTGCAGAATGGGGACACAGTTGGGTGCCTGCCAAAATAGTTCAGAAAACAGATGTGATGCCACAAACAATGTAAATTGAAAAGCAAAACTATTGTTCATTCTAACTGGAGTGCAAATACTAGAATTCTCCAACTATATAATAATTTGTAATGGGCACTTGTAAGACTGCTACATAGAAGACAATTGAGTACACCATTATGTGTAGACAAGACTTAAGCCAGTTTTGTGCTTTTTGAAGAAAAGGGTAAGGGAAGAGGGGTGAAGGAAAAACAGAAGCTTTGCTCAACAATGCTTCTTTCAGAATTATCTTTCTATGCATTCACAACTGTGCAAAAAAAAAATCTTTCTGAAATATCACTTCACTTGAGGAACCTTCTACAAATATGGGAAGCAACCCAAACAACTGCTTTTGACCAAGGTCCCCAAAAAAAGAAAGAAACAAAGACATCTGGTAGTATAAAATATCTCAACATTAGTTTTGAACACTCACTAAGTGATGAGATGCTTTTGCTAGGTCTATACAGAGCATCTTTCTTTGACACTAATGGAAATATGCAAGCACATCACTCTGGGCTGAATTTCTGACCCGTTTTCAGTTTCTAGCATTAGTAGTATACCTGAAGTGTGGGAGGAAACCAAAAGGTGTGGTTTGGGAAACAGCTTTTGCAAACTATGCTGTCTATCAAAATTTGGCATTTGTTCCTTTCAGAAGCAAACACCTGTTGTTTTGGTTTTTTTTCCCAAGCCTATTAAAAGTTATTGCTAAGACATATAGAGAATAAAACATCTGTACATGGCAAAACTCCCATGAAATGTATCTATATTTAAATATATAAACATTTAAAACTTTTTTTTCTCCTTTAACAGTAGCATAACCTAAAGAGTATGAGCCTTATCCATGAGTAATGTGCAACCTACCTACATTCATAGAATTGTAAAGTTTTCTGTGGTGTGCTTTTTGGAGGTGGCCTGTGGCCCAAATGCTACCAAGAAATTGCAGTAAGGAAAGTGGAAATTCAGTACAGTGCTAAACTGCTTTCTCGTATGGCTTCATCATCTTTCAAGAGTTTGATTATCCACTACTACTTTTTTTTCCCCCTCTCATTCCTAATCTTGAAACAAGATTTGCTTTTTGTCTCAGTCTTCAATAGTCATGTTCTGGTTTGGGTGGAGTGGCTGCTTGTATTTGAAGGAAGGCGTGTTAACCAACTACATTCAGGTGTACCTGCTTACCCTAAAAACAAATGACCTACCTTTAAGGCTCCAGCTTTTTCCAAAATCAGCAGGTAGTATTTAGTTCTATGTCCAGATAGAACTAGTAAATCTGTGACAAATACGTTCTTTTGACAGAATTGTTTATCTCAAGAACTCTTAGAAAGCCCCTCAAAAATCCTAAAGTCTTTTCCATAATAAGAACACCACCACCTTTTTTAATGAAGGCTCTACAGGATCAAGCTAAGTAATAACTATGCCAAAAGTGACAGTTTATAAATTAGCCAATGGTACATATTCTATGAAACTTGAGGGACTCAGCTAGTTGGCAAAACTTCAACCTGCTTTGCTGAACTACTTAAACCACATAATGAATTTTTTTAATAGTCTAAAATACAAGGAGGGAAAAAAAATTAGACAGTAATTAATTCTGTGCCGAATACAACAATTAAGTGACCTGGAAGAGCACAAAGGGCTCTTCCAGCTCTGATTTATTTATGAAACATTAATTCGTTCATATTATTCACCACATTAATTTCATTTTTCATTCCTGAAGGCATTGGTGTGGGGTTCCCCGCTCCCCCTTGTGACTTACATGCTTCCCCATCAGGAACACAAAATGAGCAGTTTTCTCCACAGCGGAAAGCTACCTGGAGTTGCACATCATTAAAAGAGACAGCCTGACTCTAGACTAACCCTGTGATGAAGAGGTGAAAGCCCGTTCAACCTTGCTTCTGGCTGGACTTTCTCTTCCCCTATTGATGAAACCTTTGCAGGTCCTGACACCCAATATCCTCCCACTTGCTCATCCCACCTCCCATGTGGGCAGCCTAGGTGAGGCAGCTTTGGGCAGGGACGTGGGTCTTGGCCTCGACCTTGCCAAGGCATCCTCAGGGGCTTCGTGCAGGCATCGGGGCCTTGGCTTCAGCAGCCGTGGCCTGGCTGGAGTGGCCTCGGTGGCTTCCTGTGGGCGGCAGGGCCTTGGTGAGGGGCTGCCTGGGCCTCGCTGGGACGCGGGCGGTGGTGGGGCTGGCAGACCCTGCGCCGGTGCCTGCCGCGCTGCCCCCCAGGCCTGCTCTGCCCGTTGCACCCGGCGGCCCCCCGCCCCCGGGCATCCCTGAAGCGAGCAGGGGGAAGCGGGACACCCCCTCACGCGCTCGGGCCTCGGCCCAGGGGGCCGAGCCGGGAGAAGCTCCCGCCCGGGAGAACGGGTAACGCCACAGCCGGGGCTGGCTGGGGGGCGCCGCCTCCCCGGGGCACCGGGCGGCCCAACCGGTGGCCTGTGCTCCCTCTCCCCCTGCTCCGCCGCCGCCCCAGCCACCTACCGAGAGCGGCGGCGGCGGCCTCCGCCAGCGGCTTCCGCCTTCATGTGCGACCCGGAAACCACGGCCACCGCGCGTGACGCGCCCGCCTGGCGAGGGAGGGGCGGCCGGAACCGGGGCCCGGCCCCAGCCCGAGGGTCCCGGGGGGGGACTCCCGGCCCGGCCGGGGCGCCCCCCCGGCGGCCGCGGGGCGACCGCGGGTAGTGTGCCTGCGGCGGGACTACATCTCCCAGTAAGCCCCGCGCCGGGCAGGAAGCTCTCGCGAGAGTTGGCTGGGCTCGCGCCGGGACTTCATTTCCCTCAAGCCTTCAGCGCGCCGGAAGTGGCTGCGCGACGCTTCCGCGGTGGCGTGTGGCGGAGCGACGGCGGGCAGCGCGGCGGCTGGGCGGCAGCGGCGGGTGGCAGCGGCACTTGGCGCTCGCGGTGGTGGCAGGGATGGACGTGACCGGGCCCGAGACCGACTGGCGCAGCACCAACTTCCGGCAGAAGCTCGTCAGCCAGATGTGAGTGCGCCCCGCGTCTCAACCCTGAGTAGGCCGCGGACGGGCCTCGGCCGCTGCCAGAGGGGCTTTAGCGGCTCCCGCTACCCCTGGGGCTGTGTCCCACCCGTCTCCGCTCCTCTGCAAGTCCTTCCTGGTCCTCCCCTTGCTGCCTGGGTTCCTTTCCCCCGGGCCCTTTCTCTGCTCCCCTGTGAGGCGGCCTCGTTACCGGGATTTGCTCAGAGCCTGTGCGGGGGGTAGCCGGGCCTGCGCTTTGATTTCATTTCTCCGATCCTCTTTCCGTTTCCCTTTCCTCTTCCCCAGGCATACCGGCTTCCTGCCCTGCTTGACAGCATCTGCTTACGGGCTTTGATTTTGGCAGTGTATGTAGTGTTGTCAAGTTTGACATATTCTGTCCTATGAAAACCAGTGTTATTATCTTGCATCTGACATTTTTAGATCAAAAATGAAATTAAAATGTCGATGACAATGTTTTGGTTATTTTGGACAGGGACTTGCTTTCTCGCTTCTAGAACAAGCATAATTGTAATTGGTTTCTTATCTGATGCATAAAATGTTAAAAAGCATTTTGGCTTGTTGACTTTTCAGTTGTCCTTTGTGAAACAGTTGCTTTACTTGAATTACTTTGCTGCTCTGCATACTTTTTCTGTTTTATGGAAGGCTTTTTTACCCTATGAAAGGTAGTCATTACAGAAGTGAAAGCACTGTTCAGTGCTTCTAAAGTAATGTTGAAATTCTTATTTATGTATGCTTGAAAAACTTGATCTTGCCGCCTTGCTTGTGAGAATCAATATTTAAAAACAGACTGTCTTTTTTATGATATGTAAACAGTATGGTGTCTGACTGCATGTGGTTTTACTGCCTAGCTGTGGGTTTACTTAAGGTGCTCTTTCAGAATTAAACTGTTATGTTATTCATGAAAGAAATACTATAATGCGTATCTGTCAAAGCCGTGCAAACTTTCTTAGTGTTCAGAACTGATGTTTTACTTTCTGAACTTTCTGCAAAGTCATTAATCTTGTTAGATTAATCCCTTGCATTTTCTTCTCCTCCTCTTCTACTCCTTCATCAAAACAAGCAAACAAAAGTGCCCTCGAATGCTGTGTAACTTTGAGGAAATAAACATGAGTAAGCAGATATAAACCTTTGTTCTTGTGTTTGCCCCTCAGGCTGTAACTGTTTTTTCTCTGAGCAATAAACAATGCTGATAAATGTTTCAATGAAAGCTTACAGCAAGAGAGAAAAAAGAAATTACTACTACTGACCAATAAAATCTTTAAGGTTAATGCCATATGAAGAGATGACAGTATTCTTAAACTTTTAATTCTTGTTATGAAAAAGTAGAAATAAAATGTCCTCAGTTTGTCTTTTACGTATGTGTGCAGATGTCTGTATATGATCTGTATGATTTTTGTTATAGATGTATTGACACAGTCCATTTTTTTTTTAAGACTGTAAGTGGTGTTTCTTCTTGTGCTCCATCCAGTGTTATGGTATACATCATATGTTTGTATTCACTATCTTGTTTAAAAAGCAAACAAACTTGTTACTGGGATAAGTGTATAATGACTACAGTGGATTTTTTTTTTAAGTGATTAATATGTGCTAGATTTCTGAAAACAACTTGGCTTGGTTTCATGTTAGTGAAGCTAGCCAGAGGTAGAGTTTATAACAGATTGGTTTGTTGAATGAGAAATAGAAGCAATATATTGGCTAAAAAGACTACGCAACAAGTTCCTATTTCTTTCCATAAGCTTCCAGTTTTGCCATTAGTGAGGCTAATGTAGCAGGTAGAAGAGGGAGGTAATTAAAATAAATATCTGAAAGTTTTCTTAATTTGTGGGAAGGTTGTTCCTAACCGTTATGAAAATATACTGTCTTATATGTAAGTATCTCTTCTAGTTCGTCCTGCAAATAACAAGTGATATTTCTTTGTCAAGATGAATATTAACACTTGGTCTTAAAAGTTAACTTCAGTGTATGGAACCACTGAATTTAAGTTTTGGGTTTTTTGTTGGTGGGTTTTTTTTGGTTTTTTTTTAAAGAGTAACATTATGTGGATGAACATTTCAGGGATGCTGTGTGGAATAGGTATCCTAGTGAATGTGTCAGTGGTCAATGTGTATGATTTGGTTATCATCATTTGAGAGCATTTTATAACCTAAGAAGCTCCATTCAGCATTAGGTTCTTGTGCAACTGCAGGCCCAAGCAGGACTGGCATACTGTTGCTAGATCCAGGAATACCCGAGCTCAGATGACTGAGACCAGGGATCAGCTTTGGCTTATCCAAGGTTGTTCCGCAGACAATGATGATGTAGGAGTGTGAATATATACTTGTGCTTGCAGGGTACCCCTTTATTCTGGCCCTTACAGGGAGCAGGCACATACTGGTGCCTTGGGAGTCTGCTTTCTAAAGGCCTTTCCATAACATGTTTTTAAATGTTGGTATTGCTTGAAGGACAAATCTGAACTGGCTTGTGTAGTGGTAAACTCAGTGCAAAGTTGTGTACAGTTCCTGCCCCAAGCTACTTCTCGACTATGTTAGAAGGGAATAGTGTTGAGCGTAGAGAAGGGATGTAACTTAAGTTGTGTGACAGTCGACTAATTTTGCGTTAATTTTTTTCTTGAAGTTTTGATGTGTATGTTCTTACTTAAGATTTAGTTAATGATTCAGCTAGATGAGAAGAAAGAACATGTGTGAACAGAAATAAGGATGAGATTGCAGAGAGCACGTGAAAGGGGGTAGAAGTGGAGACTGAGGAACAAGAAGGGAGGAGATCCGTGGATCACCTAAAGGTTTTTTTTGAGTGAGGGAGGGGGGAAAAAAAAAAGAAGATATCTGCATTGCTGCTCTTTATGAAACATTTCACAAAACCGGGTCATAAAGCAGCCTTAATTTTATATTCCAGCCTAGGTCGTCTGATGAGAATTGGGGCAAAAAAGGCCAAGGTGGCACATGTTTCTGCCTTCCTGGGACTGTAGAAAGTGAGGGATGCGTTTTATAAATGCTTATTTTGACACAACTATGAACTGAAGAAGCTACTGCCTCTGTAGTACATCTTCATTGCAAGTGTTTGGGTTGCCATGCAGTGACCCTGATAGGGAAATATCTCAAAGTTAAAAATAACTTGGGAAAAGTGGTTATTTTTAACCTTGGTTGTTCTTCAGTACTGCTGATGGCACAGCCACACAGACAGTTGTACTGGCATAACTTGGAAGGGGCGGCTTCTTACCTAGTCACCTCTGCTGGAGGGTATCACTTCTGCTTTGTTTTAAGCAAGAAACGTTTGTTGAACTGAGTGTTACAGTGATCAAATAGTCTATTTCATGAAGCAGCATTCGGTGATGTTACATGGCTTAATGTGGTGTTGGCCCTGGAACTTGGTGCCCTTTTGTTTCATTGGAAGAGAGCTGATTCACACAGTCATGGTGTGAACTGGATAGGGTAGCTGGTATAGTTTTGAAGGAGAACGTGTTTTGCAAGTTTATTCAACTAGACCAGCTGGCCTGAGTGAGAGGTTGCACGTTGTTGGGCTGGAAACAAGCTTCTTGGGAATGGAGGGGGAATTCCTGAAGCTGGTGTTGGTGTTGAATGCTTCATCTTGTGAAACCGTAACTTCAAGTGTTCTTCATGGAATAAAAAAGGCAGAGTTTTAGTGTACATCTTATGATGTGTTTAGTAAACACTTATGAGGCAGGTGAAGGTTGAATTGGCTGGTACCGTCTCGTTTTCAGAGTTTTTTGTTGAGTTTGGTGTTCTGCAAGGCTATAATATGTTACTTGGTATCCTTAAACTCTATGCTAAAGCTATGGCTTTTTTTTTTTTTTTTTTTTAGTAACTTTCCCAGTCTTTTAACGTAAATGTTATGTTGATTGCAGATGGATACATGAGCAAAGAACAAGTGGTGTGTGTGTTTTTCTTTTCCTCCTAGTCTAAACCTTTATTGGAATGCTAACAGATACGACATGGAGCCCTTAGAGTGGCATTATTGGTAATGCGGATGTAGTCATTAAAAAATGTCTTTCATGTTCTATAACATCAAAAGGAAATGGTAGATACATATAAAAGTAGATAACTTCTTTGCTGTGGTTTTTTTTTTCCAAGTTCCTGATACCACATTGATCACTGTCTGTGTCACAGCCTCTTCGTACTACCTACATGTTACTTCCTTCACTTCCCTCTGCTTAATCTTTTTCTTGGCTTTCTGCCTGCTCAGTTCTTGGTGCTCTTGAGATGAGAGGCATTGCCATTGTTCTATGGGGCTGAGTTAAAGGAGGATTCAGAGTAGTGTGGATTTAGAGGCAGCCTTTCTGAAAGGGAAAGCATTAAAAAAGGAAGGTGACAATAAAAAATTGAATATAGCTTCTTCCTCTGCAGCAGAGCTTCTTTACGAGCAGCTCACTTTAAGGCTTCTTTGCTCATGGAGGAACAGTTATTCTGCATTATATTCTGGCTCTACTTCAGTTTAAGTAACCTTCAAGTATAAACGGTGTTTTTCTAGTGTCTGCAAGACCACACGAACAAGCTAGCATGAGAGAGCCTTACAGCAGGTAGACATGTTCTACTGTCTTCTACTTTGCAGGCTATGGCAAGTTAGGTGTATGCTACTAGGCTACTAGTTTGCAAGGTAAGGGTGTGAGTTGTGGTAGCCTAGGCTTCTGCATTTTAAGGCTATAGCATCTGCTCTTCTCACTTCTGTGACTGTTACTGAGTTAATTCAGGAAGCTGAACCAGCTTACTGCTCATGCAAGCACCATTCCTGCTGCATGGGAGGTGGTAGAAATTCAGGTGGAAGAAAACAGTAAGTCCCCCTTCAGATTGGCTGAAACTTCTGGGGATCCCTACCCTATCACACATTTAAGTGTAGGGTAGTTGCTTATGCAACAGCAGTTACTGAAAAATAAGTTGTTGATATGTTCATTACAAGGTGAAAGTATTTCCTGGTAACTTATTTGTGGAATTTAGACTGTAGCTGCTAGGCTGCTTTAAAACAGAACAGGTTTTGCAGTGAAGTGAAATGTTTCCAAGAACAAGAATGCCCAGAGGGTTTGCATAGGGCTGTTCACCTGACTGAACTCGTTTTAGGATGTCTATCTCGTTGCATGTTTCACAGTTGCATTGCTTGCTACTTTTTGATATCCTGAGAATGCACCTTCTTTTCCACCCTCACCCTTAGCAATGTGTGGGGTTTGTTTTTTTTTTTCTTTTCATCTTGCATGTTCAATACGACAACCAGAGGGTAGATCTAGATCCAATTTACTAGAGGTGTGATAGAGAGAGAACAGTAAGCCCTCATGATTCTGGCTGGTAAATGGGAAAGAACAGGAAAGGAACTGAAAGCTTTTTATTACCAAACCTGTTCTTTTTCTTCCCCTCAACTTTCTGTCAACAGGGCCTTCTTTTCGTCTTACTGCTTCCCCTTCTGCTTCCATATTGATTGTCCCCTCCCTGCCCTGCACATTGCTGTATACCTCTACTCTTCTCTGCCCCGAATCAATGCTCCTACTCATTATCTTTAGAATTTTTTTTTTTTTTTTTTTTTAATTCTTCCACCTTATGTTTGGAGGATTCTTTTGGAAATGCCTGATGCTGGGCAGGCTCAGGCCCATTGTTTGCCAAACATGGATTACATTAATCTTGTCATTCAGCGTTCCTCAAATGACCAGGTCCTGGTATTTTGTCAAAATAATACATCAGGTGGTAAAATAATGACTTGGTTAGCAGTTGTTCTTGAATGTCTGCAAAGAATACTTGTGTTGCCTTTTAGAAATTAGTTGGCTTTTTTCTCCATTATTTGAAGAAATTTTAAAGGATGGCAATTTTAAGTAATGTATGTAGTGGTGGTTGGTGTGTTGTTTTTGTTTTTTTTTTTAATCCTATAAATGACAGAGGGGTAAGAAGCTGTTTACAGACCTTCGTAACTACAGAAAATATTTTCTGATGTCCTCAATTAATACCCAGCCTTGTGTTTTTCCTTTTTTTTTCAGTGATGATGCTATGAGGAAGGCTGGTGTTGCCCATAATAAATCCAGCAAAGATATGGAGAGTCATGTGTTTATGAAGGCCAAAACAAGGGTAAAGCATCTCTGTTTGTTTCCAGAAGTTACTGGGGTGTCAAAAGAAGTTTGGAACAACTCGCAGAAATAGCAAACCTGATGCACTTAGTTAACTGTCTCTGCTTAGAGTACATAGTTATGCAAAATTTTTTATTTATATGTGCTTCTTTTACCCTGAGGGGAAGTGAGGAGTTTTGCACCTAATATATGCATCAAATGGGCCTTCAGGCCAAGACAGCTTTCCTGATGCTGCAGCATTTAATGTGTATATGGGACCACACTTAATTCTTATCTGAAGACTTGTGTGTAGTGAACTGCATGGAATTTCCTTTATCTGTAGTGTAGCACCATTCCGTATGACCAGTTTGGCCATCAGGAGAGACTAAGATATCAGTGAAAAGGCTGTGTCACGAGTAAGACAAACGGAAGTGCTGTGGTCTCTGTGAAAGTCTGGTTATCATGTACAATTCTAGACTCTACCAAAATGTAAACTTCTTTCCTGGATCTGTGTTATGAGAAATTGGATGCTGTTGCTGTCTCCAAACAAGCCACATTTGAGAGAGAACTTGTCTTGATGAAAATTTTATTATGCTGATGCCACAAATTTATGCCTGCTGATGGCAACCTCACTGGTGAGTTGGTAGGTTCATGGGCAGGAAGGCTATCTCAGCCCTGTGCAGTTTCTCTTACACATTATGAAGCATGCTAATAAAATGCTGCAAATAATATTGTTTTTTTCACTTCTGATGCTTCTATCATATGTTAGTCTTTAAAGTTGTTAGCTTGTATTTGTAAAACTGACTTAGCTTAAAAAAAAGTAGTCTGAATGTGGCAGAGTTCAAGGACTAAAGTAAGTCAGTGTACCAAGTAAGCAGGTTCAATCCTTAAGAAAAAGGGATTAGAGCAGATAAGAAGTGGAAAATTGATGTATTAGTTTATGTTCACATATTGCGATCCTATTAGTGTGACTTTCGTGGAGGTTCTTTCTAGTGAATTGTGTGGCTTCTTGGCCTTCTTGCACCATCAGCCACAATGACTTATTAGTAAAAATATTCTCACTTAGTTAATGAACAGACCATTCCTTGCAAGTGAACTTCACTGAAAAGCCCGCAGTCATTGTAAAGTAAATTCTGTTATGTTGAGGAAGAATATTGAAGAATCAGAAAGTCATGGATGAAATGTTTTTATTTCATACGCTAAAACACTCATTTTTCACCTTTAGGAGGAATATCTTTCTCTTGTGGCCAGACTCATTATCCATTTTCGAGATATTCGTAAGTAACTGGTTTCGGTTTTTGGTTTTTTTTTTTTTCTTAGTCCTAGGATTGCTTATCCCATCCTCCCAAAAAAAGTAAATTTTAGGGTTTGTATGTGTGGTTCTGCATGTGACTCTTCACAAGTTGCTTTAAAATTTTTTTCTGTAACATACGTGCTTAAATTCTAAATACTATTCCTTTTACACATCCATCTATAATGAAAAGTCTTTGAGAAATTAAACTAACTACTTTTCCCACCTTCCTAATTTTTTCCTGTATTTTTACTTCTATTATATTATATTTATATTATATTATATTTACTTCTACTTTCTATTGTTTATGTAGGGTTCTGGTTACCAAATTGGCTTAGGTTAATGCATTTTGTTAGCACTACAATAGGCGGTGGGGTTTTTTTTGTGGTAATTATTATGTGAATTTATTTCTTGTAGAGAGTATATCTGAAGGGCCAAATTTATATGCGATAGGATTAACAAAGGCAATTAATTGTTCTTCCTTTGCAGACAACAAGAAGTCTCAAGCCTCAGTCAGTGGTAAGAGCTCCTTTTTTTTGTTTGTTTGTTCTTCTTCTCTTCCTCACCCCCATTTCCAAATAGAACAGTGAAGATATAAGGGCTCTTTTGTACTAAGTATAAGGTGGCTGTGGATTCCATAGCTGGAACATTAAATGCTGCTGGAGGAAAGGAAAGGTAGCGTGATAGACTTGGAGTTGTTGAGTGATGAGGGTAGGAGGCTGGGACAGTGTTTTGGATGTAACACAGGAGACGTTGTTTGTTTCCCTGTTTGTACTTTTGGTAGCTCGCAACACTAAGATTCTTGAAAGAACAAGAGTGATTGAAAATAATCTTCTGCTGAGCAGTCTAGGTTCCCCCCTGGTACCAGCTTTGGGTTCCTCACTGTGTTCCATCAGAAGCAAGTGTGTGTTTGTGGGGTGTATGCGCTCTGCCATTTGGCCAAGGTTAGATCTGATCATGCTGTCTGCCTCTGTGCTAATTCTTACAGCAGTGTATGTCAGGAACACAGTACGATCCTCTATTTTTATCCCCCTGTAAGCTAAATATGCAATGTCTGTGACTGATTAACATCCAGCCTAGACAGTTAGAAATTACTTTGTAAGTATTCTTAAGAAAGAGGGGGTGCTGCATTCTGTACCTGATTAATATTGCTTCTGCACCCCATGCTGTGTTTTGCCCTCTTGAATTGCCATTCCCTCTTTGACTTCACTTTTCAGAGTGACCAGGATTCAGATTATGACAATTGCCTTGAAAGGCACTGAATTTATCCACTGCATAATAAATGTGATGTTATAGGGGGAGAACAGTATAGCAACATACCTCCTCTGGTCTGAGCACTGCTTCTCCATGTTGACCTTGGGAGGAAGAGGCAAAATTGTATCCACTCTCTTCTTGGTTTTTTGAGATTACGAGCTGGATATCCTCATGGAGTTTTGTGGGCAGCTTGTTCTGACTTGCATATAAATGAAGAGGTGGCTAATAAGTTCCTTTTCTCTAATGTATTTAGAATCTATTTTGAACTTTGCAAATCTGAAGCACTTTAAATAATCTCCACTCTATTTACAGAGAGGCAAAGACATGCCAGAAGCCTCTTGTGGTCTCACAGGCAGAGCAGTGAATGTTAGATTCTCAGTGTACTGGATCTAGTTACGGTCTGAAGCTGACAGATCAGAGAGTGGATGATGGAGAACAGAGGATTTTGGGGAGGTCATTGCATGGCTGGCTGCATATTTAGTAACTATTTTCTTTGTAGATCCGATGAATGCCCTGCAGAATCTAACTGGGGGTCCCCCAGCAGGGGCACCTGGAATGGGCATGGCTTCCCGAGGTCAGGGAGCACCCATGAGTGGGATGAGTGGCCTTGGCCCAATGGGACAGCAGATGAGTCTCCCAGGGCAGCAGCAGCCTCCTGGAACGTCGGGAATGGCCCCTCATGGTATGCCTGGTGTCTCTACAGCTACTCAGCAGAGTAAGTGTTCAGTTTGCTTCAACCACTGAAATTGTTAGATCAGCCTTTTGTTACATAACTGTTTTCCACAAAGATGCTGAAGAGATTTCGTACTTCTGGCTAAATCAGCCAGGTGAACTGCAGGAAAAATTGATTTCAAATACTTGCTACCTGATGGGGTAAATGTCTTCCATAGCATAGTGAGGAACAGTCTAGCTGTTGTATGAGCAAATGCTTCTTTTGTCCTACAGGATGTCAACTTCAGAACTTTGTTTTTGTAGAGCTCACCTATTTTTCCTAAATGTACGATGCACAGAGGTCACCACCAGGAAGCACATTTCCTCCTGTATGTTTTTACATTCTCTGCTTAGGTTGCTGGCTTAATACAGGCAGAGAGAATTAGAAGTTGGTAGTAGGAAGCGTCATTAATTCCACTGTTAATGTGCCTCATCCATTTGGGCAAGCAAAAGTATATGCTGCTAATGAAGAACATTAGCGTACTTTTGGGATTATCTTAAATTATTATGATTTATACTGGGTAACTGTCTCTCGCACTGTTTGGGTCTCATGTTTTAAGTACAGTCTACCTTCTTTTTAGCCCAATTCAACTTCAGCTTCAGCAGATTGCTCAGCAGCAACAGCAGCAGCAGCAACAATTCCAGCAGCAGCAGGTGGCTTTGCAGCAGCAGCAATTCCAGGCCCAGCAGTCAGCTATGCAACAACAGCAGCAGCGCAGCAGCACAGCAGCAGAACCCCCACAGGCACTGCTGAAACTGCAGATGCAGCAGCAGCAGCAAAACCAGCAGCAGGTGATGACAAAAAATTACCACAGCAAATTGAGGGGATCTGTGTTCAGTTACTAGTCAAGTGGGGCTTGGCTTGCATGGAAATACTGAATATCAGCTCTGCTGGTTATGAACATGTTTCCACTTTGGGGTAGGACTTCAGTTTAGACTTGCAAGTGAATTGGCAGCAATATATTACATCCCAGAGGAAAGGCTTAACAGTTGTTTGGTTGCTTTCTTCTGTCATAGCAACAGAGAATTAAAACCTTTGTCTCTTTCTCTTTATAAACATCAGTGTAGTCTTTCATTTTGACAAAAACAGGGATGTGGAAAAGAACTGAAAGCACTTGTATTACTCTAGAAATAGTGGCTGTTTTGTCATTGTGTTAATTACACATTGCCACTTTAAAAAATGTGTGCCGAGCACATTGTATATATGTTATCATCCTTAGGCACGAAAGCAGAAGAGGAAACTTCGTCTGTCATGCACTTGTGTAGTTTCTGGTAAATAGTGGTGATGGTGCAGGCTGGTTACATTTGAAGAAGTGCTTGAGTCCATTTGTATAAGAGACGGTGACGGACTTCATCTTTGTTTTTGAAAACTATTTTAGTAGTGAGACAAGCTTGTAATATTGAAACCATGGGATGTGTACTATCTAGAGTTGAGATATACGAAGAATGAGTGAGTAAAAAGGTTAGGCTTTCCATTTGGACTTAAAAACTCAGCCTGATGTATTAGGATTCTGTTTGCTCTTGGTTTGGTTTGTGCTATAAAAATAAGGCTGTTGTCACATTGCTGGAAGCATTAGCATCCTGGCTTTTCCTGCTTTTCAGATTCAGCAGCAACAGCAGCAGCAACAACTACAGCGAATTGCCCAAATGCAGCAGCTGCAGGCAGCACAGGCTATGCAGGCACAGCAGCAGCAGCAACAGCAGCAGCAACAACAGCAACAAATACCACAACAACAGATACAGCAGCAGCCACCTCAACAAGTAATGCAACAGCAGATGCAACAGATGCAGCAGCAACAACAGCAGCAACAGCAGCAGCAGCAACAACAACAGGTTGCTCAGGCACAACAGTCTCAGCTTCCACCACAATCCCAGCCTCAACCCCAACCCATGGTATCTCAGCCACAGGCAATCTCAGGACAAATTCCTGGTCAGGTTATGCCTGTTACTCTTACGCCGCAGCAAATAAAAGTAATGCAGGTAAGGGCTAGTGACCAGCTAGTTGTTGGTTCATTATGATCCTCTAGAGAAATAAAAAAAATTTGTTGACTTTTGCTTATGATGAAGTAGGAAAAAACATAGTTTATTAAGAAAACTGTAGTTAGCATGTTACGATTAGAGGTTTATGTCTGGGCCTGCCAGCAGAGAACAGTTTTGTGTCTAAGAGTAGAATTTCTGGAAATCTGTGAAAATCATTTATGCAGCTAATATTTAAAAATAATTTCTTGTCTTACTATTGAATGGACAAGTAAAGAAAAGAAAAAGAAACAAGCTCTGGTTAAAGAAAAATCACCTCCATGATGTTTGCTGTTCTAGAACATGAGCAAGTGCTTTGAAGTGCCTAGTGCATGTGACTAGAGCCAGTGTTGGCTCTCTAGCGTGCTGGCTTTGCTTCTGCTGCCATATTTAGAGGTTTTGGTCAAAGTTTAAGATACCAGTAGTTCCTGCCTTGAAGAGAGTGTGGACAAGACAATGCTTTTACTCTGTTGAACCTCTTGCTGGGTTATCCTCCTAATGGTGTGGCTTTTTGAACTATTGCATTACAGTCAGGTTTTTTCTGGGCTCTGTATGTGCTGTTGTGCAAAAGCTCAGATGTAATCCCAAGACTACTTTTCTTTGGGCCTTGCTGGGGAGGAGTAGAGTGTCAGCCACACTTGAGAAATTATTGACCCCACACGGATGAGTTGATACATCCACTTTGTGCTCTTACCAGCTAAGCTAGGAGTAGCTAGAAGTCACGTACATCACACTGACAGTCATAATGAATGTATAAACATTTGAAATGCTGGTCACTGGTAGGTGCTGAATAGTGTGCTTGAGGGAAATAAACACATACGTGGTTAACTATGTTTGCTAGAAAGTTGAATTATCTAGTATTGTTATAGGAAGACCTGATAATACAGGGAAGAAGTTGCACAAAGAAATCTAGTCTTGGGTGCACAGTCTATGGGAAGACTGTTCTAAATGTTAGAACCAGGGGAACTTGTTTTCATAAAGAAAGCTCAAAAACTCTAGGGAAGACTATGTACATGGGGCTGATCTTGTTTCCACACCCTTTTTTATGATTATAGTCAATATAGTTGAAACAGAAGTGTAATACTCTAATCAGATACATATCTTTACTTCATGCTTTCTTTTCATACTCAAGGTAAGAGCTCAGCTGGTCCAGCAGCAGCAGGCAGCAGCAGCAGTGCAAGCAGCTCAGGCCCAAGCTGCTCAGATGGGAGCTTCAGGGCAGGTAAGGGCCCGTGAGCCAGTATCACTAATTATAGGCCTGTAGCAAGTGCATGCTAGAGATGAGCATGGAGATGGGTTTCTGGTGGCTTTCTGATGAGGGATCTGACATCAGTCATCCCCTTTATAAAGGGGATATGGGCTTTTATGCTGATTCTCCTTTGCCTGGAGTCAGAGGCAGGATTTCGTTGACAACCTCTCTGTGCATGCTCTCTGTCCCGAGTAGGTAAGATTGTTGCCTGTACTGACACACACATCAGTAAGATGGCCTACTGTGGACACGCTACAAGTCTTGACTGTTGGTACCTGTAGTGTATCACCTCTTCTTCTGTTAAACTTTCTTAGGTGACTGCTTTGTTGTGTAAACTGATTTCTGTACTGTGAACCTTTGCCTGCTATCTTTACTCACATGTGATTTACCTTCCATCTCCATGTATTGACCATAAAGAATATTATAGACAGTGAAATCTCTCTGCACTCCCCTTTCATTCCTTTCATCTTTCATCCTTTTTCTGAGTGAAATGGGCAGTAGATATAGATTGCTCTTGGTCTGGACGTGAATTGTGAAGAAAAAATGGCATGTGTCACAAGTGCAGAGTTACATTTAAAAAAAAAAAAAGTGCTGGGGGAAAGCTTATTGTCTAACACAGTTTTCTTATCCTGCAATACACTTGTAGCCCCAGTGATCGTTCCTTGATGTGTGTCTGGTATGAAGGAGACATGGGGAAAAAAATTGGGAATGGCTTGAGCTGAACCTCTCATCCCATTTTCCACAAGAATATGAAATAGTCTTTTGTGGCTTACCTCTGTAGTGTTTCATATTGAGGCATTTTACAGATGTGGGTAAGTACAATTATCACCGCTTTGTAGATGAAGAGACTGAGGCAGACAGATGAAATGAGGTTGACTAGGATTAATGGCAGAGTTCTTTTCATATACCCAGACTTTCCATGTCTGCATGCACCATTTTCCCTTCAGTGCACAAGTAATATTATAGATTCAATAAGACATTTGGAAGCTTTTTACATGGACTGTGAAAACAATTGGTTCTTCAACATACCTCTCCCAGACTTGTTTCGGGAATAGTGTCTTGTACCATCATAACTGTCATGTGGCCCACATCCTTGTTGGTGGCTAAGTTCTGTTCCTGTATTGGTCCTTTTGCTTGTGTCAATGTAACACAGGATGTAAAAGCTGAGCAGTGGTAAGTACAGTTGGTACAGTACTGGCAGCAATGCAGAATTCTCTTTCTACGGTTGAAATGTGAATTCAAACTTCTGTTTGTTTCTTAAATAATTTCCAGGTGGGAGCTACAGGGACTTAGGCTGACTGGGAGGAGACTCTGACTTTTTTTTCTTTTTACTAACTTAATGGTGCTCTTTTCAACTCCTAAGCAGATGGATTGTGCTTATGTAGACTCAACTTAATTCTTGCCCTGTTTAGTGAATTCATATGCCAGTAGCTTAACAGCGCAGCGCATTTGAAGAGTTTTGGGTGATAAGATGGTTGACAGCAGGTTTTGTATTGCAGCTTTATTCAGACACGTGTAGTAAACTCAGGGGTTGCTCATTATCTATCATGGTTGGAGTTTAGAAAGTTCCGCATGCAGGCTTTGCAGGCTTTACTCCATTTATGTTCATGTCATTGCAATATGAGTCTACTGAAATTCACTTAACACTGTGAAGTCCAATAATTAAATGGGTTTCTTGTATAAATATTTTCTGTATATAATATTTAGTTTTAAGATTGTGGCTGTATACAGTATTACAATGCAGCTTTGGTGTTGAGAATGTATATGGATTTTCTTCAATTTGTAAGAAGTCTCTTTTAAGAGTACATTTTGCTTTCTATTTAGTACATTTTTTTCACTAGCACCAGCATCTTTAATAAATCTGCCTTGGTTTCTTCATTTGGTTCAGGGAAGCTTTTGTTATAAAACAAACCCTATCCTAATCTTTGCTTGTTATATTTAAACTTGGTCTCTAGGGGCATTCAGACTGGGAGCTTTGGTTGGTATGGCTGCGTTTTTCCTTTTCCGTAAAGTTTCTGTTCATCCTTCCTACATAAAAGTAAAAGCAATCCCAGCTTTAAACGTGGATCCATGTGAGTTTTTAAGTTCTCTGAAGTTGTAAAGACATCGTGCAGGTCAGTGTTACCCTGCTTGGGTGTCCAGTCCTCGTGAGCATGTAACTCACAGGTGAAGCTGGTAAATAAAAGTGTCCTAGGAACCACAGAGTGCTACACAAGTGCTTGCAGTGCCAAGAGAAAAATCTGTAATCAACTGGAGTTAAGTATTGAAGTTTAAATCACTGTTGTGGTGCAACTCTTTCAGGTACTCAGAATGCAGATTGACTGTTGCTCTTTGAAAATCAGAGCTGCCTTTAGTGGAGTGATAGTGGCACAGTACTTACATGCGCTCACCAGAAGCTGCATTATGGAATTCAGAATCTTTATTTTAGATGAAAGAAAATTAGAGGTTCAGGATTCTAATTGTTATAATCCACTTCATTTTTTTCAAATAGTGGGTTTATCTCTTAAAGTGGAGGGTCATTCTCTTTCTCTGCTTGCTCTCTGTTTTTATGGAGTAAAAGTCTGAGTTCTGTAAACTGAGATAAATCAGTTCCACTTGTGGAAGAGGGTTTGCCTTCAGTTTAAATCTATTTCAAAAGTACTTGAACACTTCTGGTTGTCTTCTGGTTTTAGACTGACAAGAACAACTCCTTCATGGATACATTGCTTTGCATAAAATGGATGCAATCTTTGGAACCCCCTTTCCGGACTCCTTTGTCAAAGGGTCACATGTGTGAATCAGCTGGAGAATGGGAAACATAGATTACTTTTGTTAAGAGAATGGAATTGATGTCATTTTATATATACACTTCCTTTCCAAAGTACACATTTCAAATAAGACAAAAAATAGAAACAATCAAAACCAAAATTATGTGCATAAATGTTTGACCAGTCACAACACAACAAACAGCTGAAAGCCTTTGAATCTGAGTTTGTCATGCTGGTGTTCAGTGGTTTGCCAGACACTTAAACTGTGAATATGCTTCTAATTTCCTTGACCTCAGAGGAAGTAATCTAAATCTTCACTCTTCGGTGGTGTGGCATGAGAAACAGGACCAAGATGGGACATGTGGGTCACCATAACATCCCTGGGATTTCACACGCTCCAGAGATCCATGTGCATTCACGAGGGTCTAAGATGGGGTGATTGTGCCTGGAAGGATATGTTGGGTTTTCCACCCCCCAGCAATTTCCCTTTTTTTTTGTTGTTGTTGTTGTTGTTGTTGTTGTTGTTAGGGTTGTGTTGCTTCACCAGCTCTCATGTTGATACTGTAGCTCTTCACTGCACTTTGTAGCATCCACCTGTGCTTTGTGCCAGTGCTGGGTTGTTGTGTTTGCTTGTGGTGGCTGTTGCATGCTGTGTGTGTACATGTGCATGTGTGTGTGGTGTCTGAAGCGCTGTCATTTTTTTCCCTTTTGAAATCCTGTCTCTGACCATCCCCCTTTGCCTGGATGGAACAGGACTGCATTGCTCTGATGTTGTGAACTAACAGCTGTGCTGAATTTGACACTATTTTCTTTATCAGTTATTGCTTTCCTTTTTCAGTCTTGCTATGTTGTATTTAATTTTATTTATTTTTAACAATTGTAAGCACATGCATTCTCTGACTTTCTAGAGACATGTTGCTGGCTGCTTCAGTCCATTTACATAGAACACTAAGCAAGAATGCCCCAAACCATTTGCTGAAAGGAGACTTTATTAACTCATAGGTTAGCTAGGGCCTGTATAGGTTCCTTGGTAATATGTATGCTGAAAAAAAAAAAAAAGTAGCCCAGAGAACTTTACTGTAGGACTTTGAAGTACCAAACAGAAGCCCTTTTACTGATAAGTCCATCTGACAAAGCTACCTGAATACTACCTCAGAAATATGATGTATTTGCTATAGATTCTCAGCATATATGGTGTAATATCAAATTTTAAGCAACAGAGGGCTGGCTATAGAGATATATCTGATTAAACCTGTGTGGCTCATGCAGGCTGATGGTTCTGAAAGGCACTTCTAGATGCTGCAGTGCAGCATAGTCCTAAGACTATTTTAAAATACAAATTCTAATGCTAACCTTCATAATTTGTCCTAAATGATTGTACTTTAGGGTGTGCTCAGTCTATACATCTGGAGAATCAAATAGTGCATGAATAAGCTTGAGGCAGATTGTGGACTTAGAATATTTTAGCACAGCTTAGTCGTAGAGGAGTGGGTATTTGTCAAAATGATGGAAATTACAAGGATATATTTGACTTACTCTGTGGGTTATAAAAGTAAGGAAATAGCTTTTTCAAACCCAGAAGTCCCTTTTATTATACTGTCATAGGTTAGGTTGGTCTGAAATTTTGCTCACTGTGGAGCATTCCTACTGAGAGTTGCTGATGAACTGTCTGCCAAATTCTTTTATAATGAAGGGTGGCACATGCAAATACTAAATCCTTTGAGTCCACAGTGGGGGAAAGCACATCAGAAACCTATAGCATTATATAGCTTCTTATATGAAGCATTCTTGACAACAATCTCAGACTACTTATTTCAAAGAATTCTAGAAATTCCAGGCGTCAGGCAAAATTTAGGAAGAGCCCTTCATACAAATGATAGCATAGTCAACCCTTGACCCATGAATTTGAATCTACTCTCTCAAGATACATAGAATTCATTAGATGCTTTCTAAAAATTGGCAGAAAGGATATAAAAAGGAGTTTGATTTATAAGCTAGCATGTTAGGTTAACCTTTAGAGAAAAGCTCACTAACCTTCCCTTCATGTTCCCCCTCCCCCTAATTCCTGGAGGTTGCATGTGCTTCTCATCCTGCCAGTGCACTGCATTTCTTGTTTTGCGATTACTTTTGTCTGTTGTCCCTCTGTCCTCAAAGATGATCACCGCACCTATGGCCCGAGGTGGGATGCAAATAAGACCACGGTTCCCGCCTACCACCGCTGTGTCTGCTACACCGCCAAGCTCCATTCCTTTGGGCGGACAGCAAATGCCACAGGTATTTACTGAGTCAAAGCACATTGTGTCAGGAATTGTGCAAAGCATTCGATACGTGATTGTATAGCACTTGCTTTCGAGGAAGGGGAAGTTCACTTTTTTGTCAAACAACTGACTTGCTGGTGTTACTCAGGGTTTGGTCTGGTCTGTTTTTTTATGGATCCTTTTTCATTTTAAATAATAGGTTTTCTGAGAGCTTGGGATATCATATAAAGCCTTTTTAAAGCAGTATAGATCTTTATTTTAACATTTGAAACATTTCCATGTTCATAATTGATTCAAGTCTCAAATTAGAACTTTGTGGTTTCTATTTAGTCTTTGTCCATGCTCCACAAGTGTGCATTTATGAGAGTGTTGCAAGTCAGTACTGCAGTGTACTGGCTGAGTTGTGTGTGACCTTACTTATGTGTTCATGCTCTGTACAGGTGCTTCTTTCATTGATAGTGAACTTGGCTCATTTCAGTTTGAGTAGCTTCTTGGTATGGTATCAGGGACTAAGAAAACTGGAGCTGTTCTTTTCTTTCATGGTTGTGTAGAAGGAACTGCCAGAAGGATTCCACTCGTACCTGCATCAGAGAAGATGAACATATGTAGGCAGGCTGGCAGCACCTATCCAGCTGTTGCTGGAAGATGCATGAGGTCAGATGCGCACATCTGCCTGGTGCAAGGTCTGGATCTGCTAAAGACCTCACAGTCATGTTTTGCAAGCAAAATGTGTCATTTTGGGGAGCACTATAATGAAGTAGATTTGAGTTCTTACCAGTAATTCACAAAACGAGGCGCTGCTCTGCTCTGCAAAAGCTTGCTGAGCCCTGTGTGATTGGTGTTTTATTAACATATTAAGATGCTGGAATAGCGTTCAACTGCATTTTTCTATCTGTTATTCATGAACCTCAGGTCTTGTTCTTCTGGATGCTAATTTTCAGACTTATTACCAGTACAGTTCTAGTTCTTAATACCACTGCATTTTGTTCATAGGTTTAATGAAAGTTTCTTCACTCTTTGCATTTTTGTTTCCTTTGCAAGCTTGTCGTGGGGCTGTGGAATGTCTGAAACTCTGCTTCCTAGTGCTGCAGCATCAACTTTAGTAGGCACAGCCTTTACTTCTCAGGAATTTGCTAAGGTAGATACAGTGACCAGAAAGATTCTGCAGACCTAGGCAAACACATCTGTTGTCGGTTTTGGTTTAAGATGGATGGTTGTTTCAATCCAGATCATTGTTTATAGGTTAACTGAAGTAAAACCTAGGCATAGCTGTTGAGTCAAAGGAGAATTTATTTTGATCTTTATTCGCTGAAGCAGTTTATATATACTGAGACAATCATCTCCCATATGAAGAATACACAATACTTGGTTTGATGAGGTCTTCCAATAGATATTTAAGTATTAGATTGGCTTATATTTAATATTTGAGTCATAACAAAAGATGTCTAGTTTAAGCATTCAGTGCCATAGGCTGATCTTTTAGTGCTGTCATGTCTATGGTAGTTGAGGAGCTTTGTTTTCTGACACCACGCAAATTGGTCATCAAGGAGTGCTCTCAGCAGCATGCCAAGGACTGTGAAAATGATGTAGAAGACTGAATAACTAGAGAAGGCAGAAGAAGAAAGGAAAATTCTTTATGAACAATGATTGGAGTGAAAATGGCTCCTAAGCAGGTGGTAGGATGAGTGAGTCATCGTTTAATGAAGCGTGTTTTTAAAGTGAGTCTGACATGCCATATACTTGACAGCTCTGGATCAGCATGAATCTCTAGTGCTGTCTGCCAAAATATTTTATTCCAGTTCTAGGTGGATTAGAAATTAGAAATGTTGGAATTTATGCCTCTTAATTTTGTAAAATGCTTAAATAATATTGTCTGTTGGATGTGTTATACTTTCTTGTCATCAGAGCCCTTGCAGCTGTTAACAATAGGAGTACAGGGCTGTAGTGTATATCTAGTTATTAATTACTCATTTAAGAGTCTGTCATCTCCTTGACTGCAGTGTCAAAGTCATTTAGACTTGGTGATAGGTAGTTCAGAGTGTCTTTTCTCTTTAGTAAAGAATCTTGGTATTGCAGTAAAGAATCTCTCTCAAAGAAAGGGCCAGATGTGATACCAATATTGTGTGGCTATTTATTTTTACCCTATAAGACACAAATGTCAGTCTGTCTTTTTTTTTTTTTTATCACAAGGCTCAGTTGATTCTGCAGTGGGTTCTTTTGTTTGTTTGGGGTTTTTTTTGCTATTACGGTCTTTTCAATCAAAAGAATACATTTACTGACATGACATTGTATTCCACAATCTCCTGGTCTTTTAAATTGCCAGAGAATTAGAACTGACGTTTTTTTTTCTTAGCTGAAGTTTATTTGTGCCTGAATAGTTCAAACATGAACTACAATCAATATTAGCTGTGCTTTTTGAACAGCTAAGAGAAGTTTCATATGACATATTTGAATTGGCTCAAGAAACCTGCTGATCTTCAAATGTTAAAAGATTAATCTAATACATAGCTTTTGCTTTAGCAATTAGATAACTAATGTGTTAATACCAATGAATCTCCTCTGTTTCTAGTGCCAAAACCTTCAAGTTCTGTCTACAAATTTATTGCAGTCTGCAATAGTATGAACTTCCAATTTATTATTGGCGCAGAAATCTTCAGCAATTTGAAAATATAGGGGAAAAAAGTAAAACTGAGTTAATATTAAAATAAAGCAAGGGATACTGGCTTGACTGGAAATATGGAAATCTGTATCTGCACTTATTTCAAGCTCTGCAGAGTTTCCATTTTGTCATGTAAAGCAGCATAATGCTGAACTTTAAACCCAGTATGCAATAGAGTAGGCAAGGCTGTGCTTACTGGCTTAACGTTGGAACTGTAAGTACAGTAGTGTAAATGCTTTCTAGAGTTTTTACTTTAGACTAGAAGTGTTTCTACTGTTCTTCATTATTACCCATCACTTCCTTGTTTCAGTCTCCTTTTCCTTGCTGTTAGCTTCTGCATATTGTACACTCTAGCTACTGGGAGCTTCTGAAAAACTCTCGCTAGCCTTATCTACTCAGTGCTGTCCCTTGCCTGCGACTCAGCAAACTGGAGGTAGGCCTCATAGCTAAGTTTATCTTCCAGCATGGTGCGCTCTAAGTGCGAAGAATAGCTTTGAATTAGTGGTTACGAAGTGCAAATTTTTGCCATGCAAGCCTAAATATCTTTTGGGCAAGACTTCAGAAAATTAGGGCTTGGTGTCATGATCAGGTCACTGTAGAGTCACAGAGTAAATTCATGTTTGGTGGGCAGTAATAGCTGTCCATAAATGTGCTTGAAGATGCAGAAACTGTCATCCTGCAGTGAAAAAACTATGTAGTTGCATTTCCCTATATATGTTGAAGATGAAGGGTATATAAATGGTCAGTAACCATGGTTTAACTCTGGAGTTAAATGAGGAGCTCAATTAATTTAATGGAGTTAAAGCTCCAGAGGGAAGGTTTTTTTTGTTTCTTGAGTTTATTGTGTATTTTTGGGTTTTGGGGTTTTTTTAAGCCTTCTTTATTTAGTGGGAGTCAGTTGGAAAGAGCATTCCCTAGAAGCTGAAATTTCATTAAATTGTTATAATCTTAATCCATATCCTGTAAACAATGTAGAAATCTAAAGCTGAAAGCGTCCTTAGATCTATTCTGTAGCTAAAGACATCTGAAATTATTACATAGCAAATTAACTGCTTTCAAATAAAAGTAAGGCAGTAAATTCAGAATTGCATGCTTCTCAGTATACGTTTTTGAAAATGTCACATTTTTGCTTAATATTAGACATTAGCCTTTGGTATTCTGAAATGAAGCTGGTAGAGAGCAAACCTTTTGCAAGAAGGAAAGCTGTTTGCCTATGCATGTACTTAAATGAGAAGAAGTAATGCGGAAGAAGATCTAATTCATTCTATGCTTATGTGCACAGTAGATGCTGCATGTTCTTTTCTTTGCTTTTCTGCAATATTTGTAAATTAATGTGAAGGGACCTTGGTGTTGAAGTAGATACAGAAGCTTAAATCTGGCAAAAAACCCTAACGAAATCTTTCTTCTTCCTTCCCAAAACACAAGGATTTAAGTTTTCAGAAGTAATTTTATGTAACCAACTTGAGACCCCCCCTTAAAAGGGGCCTGATTTTCAGGAAGTGATGAACCACTCAAAAGTGGTCTTAGCTTGACTTGATGAAAAATGGGTGCAGCATCTGTATGGGTAAGTTCTAAATCACTTGCTGTTCAATAGAATGTTATGTAGAATTGTAAAAAAAATCAGGGAGTGCTTTTTGCAGTGTTCATCCTAGCTTCTTTCCAAACAGCTGTGAGATGCTTGGTTTCTGTGGGAGGTAGACTATGATTTTCAGAAATGCCTTTCCAGCTGTTGAAGAGATACATGCAGTTAAAGAATCTACCTCCTGTGAAAAACACTAAGCACAGTCTCAGTATTTGTTGACTATGGAGAAAAGGAAGATATAATAGCTGATTTAAAGCATCATTTCAGCCTCACTTGTTCTAGATATTATCTTTGTAGGAGAGGTTGCGAAGGTAATGGGGTTACTGAAGATGGGGGAAAAATCTTTGTATGTCAGGCTGCATTTGATTTGAAACTACGCTTTAATGGATCATAAGCTAGTTTTTTCCAGTTTAGTAGTTTACCTAGCTTGGAATTGTTTGGGCCCATTTTTTCTTTGTGGAGTGTGACCTTGCATAGCTGTAATGTGATATTCCAAGCGAAGCATTTCTGTTCATATTTAGAGCATACATGCAAAAGTAGACCATGTAATACCGACTTTTTAATATGCTAAATATCATGTCCTCTGGAAACAGTTGGATGATTTAGATGGATATTTAACGAGTGATTGAAGGATCACACTAAATTGCAATGCCCCTGTAGTGTCTGGGACTTGTGGATTTACTGGGACCTTTGATTAAAGATGGTTGAGACTAAGGGAAACAGAGTTGTTAATTCATAAAGGTGCTAATCAATGACTTACAGAATGGACACATGGGTTAGTGAGTCACAATATGTGGCCTCTGTGGGCTAATTGAGTTTATTTTTGTATGTACTTACTTATAGCCTCAGGTCATAAGAACTCTGCATGTTCCTTAAACAAACATGGTCACTTAATATCTGCATTGCTGTACCATGCTTCTGGCCATGATACAGGATTTTTTGTCTGGTTTTAAGTGATCAAGGGGAAGAATGCCCACTAGAACAAATGTGAGAGGTTGCTCTAAATTAAGCATCATCTGTCTCTGGCACATTAGAGTGTACAGAATAAATTTAGTTCTTACCCAGAATTTGGTGCTGTTCCGGAAATGCTCTTACTCGTTTTCTTGTCCTTTAGGTACACCTCCTCATTCTCCAAAGGTCAGAAAGCTACTTAATTTTTTTCCACCCAGCCATTCATTTTGGAGTGTTTCTATCTCCACCCAGATTTTCAAAGCTGAATATTTAAACAAGATGTTGGTGGCTTGGCTTACTTAATTTTTTTTTTTATTTCCTTCCTCCTAAAGAAAACCAGTGGGGAAAGTACAGTCAAATCTGACAGACCTCTGAAGACTAATTAAAATGTCAAAATAAGGAGGGGTTTTACAGCTGTTAATTCTCAAGTTGGAACTGTCTTTTCTTACTGCTCCTCTTTATACTAGTTCTAATAAAATACACATTTTTCAGATGGCACTTCTGACATGCTAATTGCAACATGATGGTTTGGGAAGTGAAAAACAATTATACAGCTATTCAAATTATGTGCAGATTTAATGTTTATTTCTAGTAAAGTTGGATATGGAGAGACTGTCATTATGGGGGAGAACAGGAAACTAACACTTTCATTTCTTGTAGGCCTGAGGATGCGCTTCTCTCTGTAGGTAAAGGCTTTTAGTTAGGTTCCCATCCTCTACTCCCTTTTGTTGTTATTGATCTTACATTTTTCCACATTTCAGGTCAGCCAGAACAATATTACCATGATGTCATCTCCATCTCCTGTCCAGCAAGCTCAAACACCCCAATCAATGCCTCCACCACCACAGCCACAGCCATCTCCTCAGCCAGGCCAGCCAACTTCTCAGCCAAATTCAAATGTCAGGTGAGCTAGACTGCAACTTTTGAGGACCTTTGTCAGTGCTGTAAGGGTGAGGTTGTCAGAAGCATTCAATATATCTTACTCTGTTTCTGTTGAAGTGAATGAATTTTAACATCAATTTCAGTGAGAGCACAGGTGGGATTGTGCTCTGAAAACCCTCCATTTTGAATAAAGAAGCTGTGTATAAAATCCTTGCCAAGTCTACAGCAGAGCTACAGAGTCCCATAACAATGCTTACTGAAAGCATATCTGCTCACAGGCTGATCATGCTTCCTTTTCAGATTCTGGCAGGTTTGATTTTTATGCTTATTTTTCAGCTCTGGCCCAGCTCCATCACCCAGCAGCTTTCTCCCCAGTCCATCTCCACAACCATCCCAGAGCCCTGCAGCTGCACGAACACCTCAGAACTTTAGTGTCCCATCCCCAGGTCCTTTAAACACTCCAGGTAAATGATCTGAGAACTATACTGCAGACTGTAAGTTGGGGTATGTTTTGGTAACTGTAATAGTTCCCAGGAAACCTGTTGGGTTTTGGCACAATGTAAACTTAAGAGAGCTCAACAAAGCAGCCAGCATTGCAAGTAGTGAACATGTCACATGCACCACGTAACACAACAGCATGGATATCTCAAATGAAAATCAACTGAAATCTTTTCTCATCACTGAACTATGTAAAGGGTTTTCCTAACTTCCTCAGTCTTTGAAAAAGGAATGATACTTAATTTAATGGAACAAGTTTATAGAGGCATAATGATTCCTTAGTTCCGTGTAGGAAGGAACTCTTAGCAATAGCATGCGATCGTAGAGGATGGTAACCACTTAATCACAGGTAGCAGGCTGCTTTGCTCCAAACCACTTTCCTAGGTGTACTCTGACACTTGTGCTTGTCTCTCTCCCAGATGCAATAAGCAGCTTCTGATACTGTGAATGGAAGCGACATGCTCGCTCCTTCTCATACCAGGGCTGTGTGCTCTGCAGTTTGGAAAGCACTAACTTAAGGAAAACTACAGCAAATTCAGTGTGTTGATTTAGTGTTTAATGCACCAGAGTGAAGGACAAAATGAGGACCTAGACAATGGGTATATGAAATGTTGGACCTTTTCAGAAAAAAATTGTATTAAATGGGAATTGCTGTGCTGCCCACAGAACATGTTATTTCTGATTAGAGAGTTGGACAAGCACTTAAACTGTGGAGGACATCCAATTGTAGATTTGGATATTTGATGTGAGCTACACTTAGAGTGCCACATTTCAGATCTAGATTCTGAAATGTGAGAATGCTGTTCTGCAGTATCTTTTATCATCCCTATGACATGCAGTCTTTACTCCTTACCAGGAAATCCAAATTCTGTGATGAGTCCAGCCAGTTCTAGCCAGTCAGAGGAGCAACAGTATCTGGAGAAACTCAAACAGTTATCGAAATACATTGAGCCGCTCCGGAGGATGATCAATAAAATAGATAAAAATGAAGGTGAGGTTCCCTATATTTAATAATGGATTTCTCTCTGTCAACTATCTCTTCTGATGAAAGAAGCAGTACCTTGCCTTTTGTGATCGTTTCTGTTCTAGGGATTAAAGGTGACAGTGAAAGTTAGTTGCTCTTTCTTCCCTATGACTGTAAAGATTTTACTGTGAAGAGTGGGTAAAATCCTCATCCTTAAATTCCCATCAATTTTCCTTTACTTCTGATGTTTTTGAGACACATAATGCTTACGCAATGGATATGCTTATGACTAGATGAAAGATCTTTGATCTTTGCTACTTTCTTTAGTGTTGGCTCATGTTTTCACTTTTAACAGTATATTGTATTTATGTCTGCAAGTATGGAAGCTATGCTTGTAGTCAGTGCTTGTGTCTCTGATATTATTTCAGATAGGAAGAAGGACCTGAGTAAAATGAAGAGTCTCTTAGATATCCTGACTGACCCTTCAAAACGGTAACTCTTTTTCCTTTTGGCTGGACATCAGATTCCCCAGCTCTTCCAGAAATTTGTTGTTTAGTATCTAGCCATGTTGGCATTGAAGCTGTCTGTGGGGCTTGGATAGCAGAAACGCTTCAGCCTAGGTGGCCATTTTGTGGTGATGAAATTTCTCCTTTTTTGCAGGTGCCCTCTGAAGACACTGCAGAAATGCGAAATTGCTCTGGAGAAGCTGAAAAATGATATGGCTGTGGTACGTAATGCTTTGCACTAGCAAGAGATAAGCAATTCCAAAAGGTCTTATGATTTGGCAAGATAATTTTTTGCATTTCTTGTTGCTCATGCTGTTAAGATTTCAAGTAAGGTTGGACAAACCAAGAAAACAAAAAATGGGCAAGCATTTACTTCATGTAAGTCACCTGTATGTATCTTTTAACTGAACTTTCAAGTACTTGTGCTTTGTGCAAAGATTCGAGTAATTATTTCTATGAACTTTTGCAGCTGATTTCAGGACAGACTTCCTAAGTGAAAGTTACGGACTTTTTTTTAATGTTACTCTGTGCAGTTTTGAGAATTCTTTGCATTTCGTGCATTAGAAGTTTACTGCTATAAAATTTGCAGAATCAATAGTTAAGATTTCTTTTTTGGTGATGATTAAAAGAAAAGGGGCTTCTCTTGTGTTTTAGCCTACTCCACCGCCTCCCCCAGTGCCCCCCACCAAACAACAGTACTTGTGTCAGCCACTTTTGGATGCTGTTTTGGCCAACATACGTTCACCAGTCTTCAACCATTCCCTTTACCGTACATTTATGCCAGCTATGACTGCAATTCATGGACCACCAATCACGTATGTATCATTGGCCTGCTGACTATCTTAAATGTTCATTATCTAAGGAAAAAATATTTAGTTGTAGAAACTATAAAAAGAACAGATGGGTTTATGGATGGGTGCGAGTTGTATCTTTCCTTTTTACACCTGTAAAATATTTGGCAAATGTGGTGTTGGCATACCATTTTCACCCAGTCCTTTTGTGGACTGTATTTTACATAGGGCCCCAGTTGCTTCCCCTCGAAAACGGAAATATGAAGAGGATGAAAGACAGACCATACCAAATGTCTTACAAGGGGAAGTTGCAAGATTAAATCCTAAATTCCTGGTGAACCTGGACCCTTCCCACTGCAGTAATAATGGCACAGTTCATCTCATATGCAAGCTAGGTAAGCAAGAAGAAATTAAGGGCTGAATTCAGAAAGAAGTGCTGAGCTTGACTGTAGAAATTCCAAGAGTTTTTTGCTAGGTCTTGAATCTTGCCAAGCTGTGACTTCTGCACGAAGTCTGTACTTACTGGATTCATAACACTACTTAATCATGACATTCTACACAGCCTGTGTCAGGGTACACCTGGAGATTTCCTTCACACAGATTGTTCCTTTCTTTGCACTGCAGTTGCAGATGGTAATCTCATTTAGTGTCTAGAAAGTGACTTGTTGCTAGGAACAATCTTGAATTGTGATTTGACCTATACTGATAGGTCAGAATTATTCTGCCTCCAACAACTAGGACAGATCTAGAGAATGGGTGAGTTAATTTTTGGCAGGGTCTATTTCAGTTTGTACTAATGATCAGTGACAATGGTGTATGTTCAAGAAAGAAATTAAATTGCATATTTTTTTTGTCTCAGCTGTATCAACATAAAATGTTACAGTCTTTTAACTTGTTTTGCTCTTTGGATTCCAATGAGGAAAAGAGATTCTTTCCTTTTCCCCTTCATTTGAGAAATCTGAACTGGTTTTGTCCTGAATATTAGTACATAAGGCACTTAATTTTCAAAAATGAGGTGTCTAACTTAGTGAAGTTCAGCTGATGAAATGTGAGTTGGCAAGGTGCAGAAATGTGTAAGAGAGAGAACTATGTTTGCCAGGCTTCTTTTCCAAGAATTTAAGAGGGTTGTTAAAGTAAGCAATGAGATTGCCTTCCAGTAAAAATGGAAATGTACAGCCTGGTTCCTCCTTGGGGTTCAGAGGCTAGAAACCAAGCTGAATTATGCGCAAAACCCCCTCTGTCCAGCAAGGAATGTTTTGTTCTGATGGGAAGTGTGTTTGCATTCTAGATGACAAGAATCTTCCGAATGTCCCACCACTACAGCTCAGCGTTCCAGCAGACTATCCAGATCAGAGCCCTCTGTGGATAAAAAACCCTAGGCAGTATGGTATGAGGATGGTAGCGTGACATTTGTTGGGCATGTGTGTGTGGTAATAGTGGGAAAATGTGAACACCTAATGTTACTCTTTTTTAAATTTTTTAAAATATTTTTATTATAACTCTGTTTATCTGTTATCTTTTTTTTTTTTTTTTTTTTTTTTTTTTCCAGCAGCCAATCCCTTTTTGCAGTCAGTGTATCGGTACATGACTTCAAAACTATTGCAACTTCCAGACAAGCATTCAGTCACAGCACTCTTAAACACCTGGGCACAAAGCATTCGTCAGGCCTGCCTCTCTGCTGCATAACATCTCACTTTCTAAATTGTGACACGAGAAAGAAGGTCTCAACAGCTGGCCTCTTCCACATGCCACTGGAAAATCAGATTTGGGGGAGGGTACTTCAGAAGAAAGAAGCCTTATGTTGTTTTGTTTCTAGGTGTCAGGTTCAGTAGAGAACCTGATGTTAGATTTAGCTTTCATGCTTTTTATCTTCTGCCTCTGTGGACTTTTGCCAGCATTTTCAAATATACAAAATGTGTATATATGGTTCTTGAGACTGTATTAGGATGAGTTTTTATTGTCTTCTTAGAGAAGAAATTATTTGTGGACTTCCATCAGGGAGTCTGGTTTAAGAGGGAGTAGGAAGAGAATGTCCTAATTTGCTTCCAAGTTTGCTCAGTGCCAGTATTCCTTTCACACTGTATGTTTTGTGACCTGATACTGCCCCAGAAATAAATTAGCTGCAACTAGAATGTGCTTGTAAACTTCTCAGTGGTTGCAGGAATCTTTTGCCTATTAGCTTTGCCCAGAGATGGGATAAATTGAAGCCTTGTAAGGCATCCCTCAAATATGTGAGATAAACCTGGATAATGATACTTGGAGATGGGAGGGGAAACAAATAGAGCAAAAAAAGTATTTTATAGCTTATTTTCAACACTACTTTGTATAAACGGTTTTTGGTTACTACAGACCACATATTTCTCACTCCAAAAAAGTGAGGTGATTCAAAAGAAGAGATACTAATGTGCACACTGACTTCCTCTATAAACTCAGTAAACGTGTATGTAAAGGTGTGAGGGGGGAAACCCAACGGTATAAAGCCCTAGTAACATGAATCAATCTTTTACTAAGAGCCTCTCTGAGGTGTCTGGCTTCCTTTGGGAGTTGATGCTGTTCAGTGAAAATGCTTCTATGCTACATCAGTTTGTTTAAAAGGAAAAAATCAACATAGCTCAGGAGTAGAACTGACAACTAATATTTTGTTCCTTGAGCAATGATGGGCACTCAAGTCAGTCATCAGCTACTTTATTGTTGGGCACTTCTAATGAAAACATTTGCCATGAGTAACTCTAATTTCATGCATAGTGTGATTTGTTTTATTTTCCCCATGCTTATAAGTGGCTCACTCTTAATTTCCTGGTGCAGAAGAATTTAAAATTTCATATGTTCCCATTATATCCTGTTCCATCTCTATTGTGCAGCATACCTTAAAGAGTAGCTGGGCTCTCTTACAGTAGTGTCAAGAAATTGCTATGACCTTCGTAAATCTGTGTGGTGTCATCAGTTTTAGGATGTTTTTAAATGTGGGTACGTAGTAAGCACTGACTGAGGCAGCAGAATGCTATCAGTATTTTGTACATGAACTAATGCATTATCTGTTTGTTTCTATTGTAATAAATTTATTATTATTCCTGTGTTGGATGCTGACACTATACTGCTCTTCCCATGTTGATCCTTAGATACCAGTTCTGTTGTGTCCATTGGATGATGGTTACTTTTTTCTATGGTAAGTGAAAACTCATATGTTTTGAAGGTAGGGGAGGAAATCCTAAATGGCTCTTCATGTCATGCAACACCATCTTTACTCTCTTCACAGTGAATTGGAAGACCTGGTCAAGAGATTAGTAATTGCATCTACAAACAAAAGATGTAGTTTGTTTAACTGGTACTGTTACGTGTCTAACTCTTTCCTTAGGGCAAAAGAACCAGCGGCACCAATACAGTTTGTAATACATAATTAAGTCATAACCCTAGAAATGATTGGGGGGGGGAGCAGCTAAAGATATTGCAGGGGTCTAACACTGAGACATTTAAAGCATTTATTTCTTAACAGTTTGGTTAAAACATGTCTGGAAATAGATACACAACATGCACGTCCCTTACATTTACAATAACTTTCCTAGTGCAGTTTTCAGAGCTGTCACTGCAGTACCTTTCAGTTTTCCTTCAAACAAGATGTAACGAGATGTTAGACTAAGGGGGTGGGGTCGGCATCTTGACATACAGGGACTTCTCAATTGGGAAATAAATCGTGAAAACTGGAAGTGGGTCATGTACCCACAACATGTCAAATTAATAGCTGTGTACCATATAGCTGCCTGCCTTTTCTGTTGATGGGCAAACTGTCATAAAGCTCCTTATAGATCTTGCTAAAATAAAAAATACAAGCTTATTCCCAAATTATTGGAAAGAGGCACCAATGTGGGAGAAAATTAGTATTAATGTCTGGGTACTTTACTGGCTGTTGGGGCATTAAAAGTGAATTCAGAAAATGCCCGTTATGAAAAATTGAGGGTTTCGTGTCTTTCAGAAATGCACAAATCTGATACGAAATCAGAAATTCACAATTCTGATCCTTTCCTTTCTTGAACAAATGGCATACAAAATTAATTCATAATCAGCTTTTACTTGAAATGAGGTGACAATAGCAGCTGAAAAATCTATCATGAAACTTCAATGTAAATGTTCAAAGTAGTAATAAGGAAACGAGAGAATGAAGAGTAAGAGTGTTGAATTAAAGTGCAGTTCAGTGAAGATGGCTTCTTTAAATATCCTGAGTTCCCCCTCTCTCTCAACAAAGCTGTTCACTAGTGTTTCAGTGGTGGCAAAACTGCCTATTTTATAATAGGCACTGGTGTGGTAATCAGACCGCAGAGAGGAATGCAGCAAATCAGTGTTACTCTGATTACCTGAAACCATTTCTTTTTCAATTAGGAAGGGATTTGGGTTAGGATTACTGCCCTACTGGTGAGCTCACTGATTGTGTGATGGACTGTCCTGTCTGGCTGATGAGACTTTCAACTTCAGTTAGAACTTTTTTCCCCAAAGTTTTGGCATTTTGAATTAATTACTATTTTTCTTCATGAAACAAGGATATTGTGTGGTTGGCTGTTCTTCTGCTTTTCCAAACTTGTTATCTGAGGCATAGCTTTTCTGTGTTAAAGTCTAGTTTTGTATCTTTGCTCTGTGAGCTACCCTGACATTGCCTAGCATGGCCAGGCAGCAGGTGCATCAGTAGCTGCCAAGCTTAGCACAACACATCCTGCGTTTTGGCTCCCCAGGGCTGCTTGCTCTTGCTAGGCTCTCGAGACTGGATGCTTAAGGGCAGAACATGGAGAAAACATTCTTGCAGGCACCCCTTTTGGGAATTTCTGTGCTAATGAATATGCCTTCCTGTTTTGAAGCACCATGCCTATGTTTTCTGGACTCATCCTTCTCCCAGTACACTACTGAAAATATTTATGCCTTAATATTCATGTACAATAGTTATTTTACAGGATATGGTATGCTTAAATTTAGGAAAGTGTATTTTTCTCCATCTTCCAAAACTATTGACTCCCACTAGAATGTAGTGTTAAAACGGCTCTGACCTGGTTCATTCCGCACAAAGGAAAAAGGATTTTCACTTGTAGATCATTTTTTATGGGCCAAATTTGACCATAAAAGGCATGAAATCTACTGGAGAGCCAATACAGCTAATACTGACAATGTGAGCTAATATAATTGATTTGCATATCAGTGGATTAAATTAAAAGAATTCTTTTGATTCTTTTCTGGGAAGTGCTACTTCTGCAGAGGTTTGTATTGCCGTATCTCCTCTTGCTGTTTCTCACCTGTATGAGATCTGTGAGGTTTTTTGGAAAGTATCATCTCACATGGATGGCACCTTAAAGCACCAAATATTTGAGAGGGGCTATAGGAAGCAGCACGGTTCCTGTCATTTGAGTCATCTTTATAAATATTTGAGAAAGTTATTCAAGCTCTAAATAGCCAATGTCTTCACAGAGTGATTCAATCTTTGGAACAACCCACTTAAAGAAACATTTCCTACTCTAATGACGTCTTTAAGAGAACTGCAGGTCTTTTGCTAAAACTGGTTATGCAAGATGAACAAGTCCTTTCTGGCTGGAGTAGAGAGATAATAAGAGAGAAGGGCCCTACCTAACTGTTCTTGGCTGTTTTCTTTTGTTCTGTGTTATTTACTGTCATGTCTGTTTAGGCAGCAGTTGCTGTCTTGCAGATTGTCCTATCAATTACCGCTTGGATAGGGGCTGTCTTACTAAAGAACGTACTAAAAGAAACAGCCAAGAACAACAATCAATCTTTTAGACTGTTATTCTGCAATGTATTGTTTTCTAACTGCAGTAGCCTTAAAAAATCATCTAACAGGAGAAATGGTAACTATTTATGTTAATCTTCATCCGAAGATGAGTGTCTATTCTTCATTGGTTTAGGGCTATTAAAAATTATGAGGAGCAGTTTTAAAACACAGAACGGTGTGTGTCTAAAACTTGCTCTGTGTGTGCATAGGTATATAATACACATAAAATTAAGATTTAAACCTGAAATGGCAGTAATGCTGTTGTGTTGCCTGCTGGGAAGTGCGAATGATAGGACCATAGCTTTTGCGTTGTGTTGTGTTCCTGCCCATGCCCTCCAACCGCCACCCTTTGCAGAAGTGTTTTCTAGATTCAGAAGTTCTGGATGGCCTTTACCTATAGAACTTGCACCTCTGGCTTCCACTAACATCCTGCAAACTTATTGTGAGGAAAACTAAAAAAAATATCTTAAAAGGAAGATTTTCATAGTAGAGTACCATATGAACTATTTTAAATTGGTTCAAGAATATTAGGCAGGTTTCTAGAGGCATTTCCTTACCTGGTTTGACTGGTTAGTAGTCTCCTGAAAGGTTTTTGTTCTTGTGTATGCACTGAGGAAGAGAGACAACCTACCTCTCTGCTCTTTTTCCAGAAAACTCATTATTTGCTATAAATAATGTGAGTTTTGCAGGCTCCATGAATTAGTAGCAGTCCAAATTTAGTTTTGTACGTGTTTCTAAATGTTTCACTTTGATGCCAGTATGATTAGTAAAATGTGCATGATAAAACTAATAGAAATGGTAATACAGCCACATAACAAAATGGTAAAATGTCTTATCTGATGACTGATTTCTGACCTATCCCAAAGTCAGTCATGCCTTTTTTAAGCAGTCTTACATGCTGAACAGTGATTTGAACAGGTCATTACAGAAGATGAGGTAGAAATTTTTTTATCTGCAGAAAAAAAAGAGAGAAAAGATGAACTAAGTCCTATGACTGTATGCTTATGGGAGTAGTCTGGAGTGGCAGTTAAGCGAACAAGTTTGCAAAGCCAAGGCCCTCAAGAATCAAATGGCTGAAACCAAACTTGCAGCAGGACAATTAGCTACAGCATTGCAGCAGGACGATGATGAGTGAGTAGGAATATCTTCTCTTACACTGTGTGGAACACGGTGAGATGCAACCCTCGTGTGGCTCCAAGACTCAAGAAAATTGGTGGATTTGTTAGCAAAAACTGGTTATTGCAGGCTTACTTGCATGATACTGAGTGCTTTCATTCCTACAGTGTAGTTTTGGATATTTGTTTACATTTACCTTATAGCTATTTTCTTACTGAACTTCATTTCACTTTGATTAGTTCTCTCTGCCATGTGCCATGGCAGATTTTTGGTGAGCACAAAATGGTTATTTTCCTGACTGCCTTGCCTTTGGAAGCTGATCCGATCAGGATTCCTCTTTGTGGCATCCCGGTTCCCCAAAGAATATTTGGTGTTAATAAAAAAAAAACTTAGAGAACGGAAATTGCAGGAAGGGGTGAGAGTGAACACGGGGCCAGAAATATGCACACAGCTGTGCCTGTGGTTTGCCAGTTCCTTGTACTCTGAGGGCAGAAACAGGCTGGTGGGGAAATGGAGCCCCTCAGTCCCAGGGAAATAAGGGTGTTTTGAAATCACAGAACAGACTGTGAAAACACCTGCTTTGCATTGTTTTGTACCCTCGGTTGTGCCATTTTGTTAGTAAGATACTTGACTGAGCTGATTAGAGATATTTTGTGGGACAGAGTTTTTTTCAGTTGCTGAATGTGGTCCCTCCAGAAACCTGACATACCTTTTACTCAGGAACTCTCTTTTTAGTCAAATATTTGACTCTTGTATCATCATGGGGGGTAAGTATTGTGATGATAAGTTGGGGGTATAATATGAAGGTATTTAACATGGAGATGCAGGTGACTATTTAAAAAAAAAAAGTCAACCTCTTATATAGTAGTGTCATGGAAGTTGCTAGACAGCATATAGACTTGCTTCTAGAGGACAGCACTAATTATTTCTACCACTGTAATGTTAAATAAAATCCACCCCCAATATTCTCAGCACTGTATTTGGTTTATGTTTCAGAACTTCAGGTTCTCATAGTAGCCAACAGCAGAGCTTGTAATTAAAAAAAAAAAACCCCAAACAAACAAAAAATCATGACCTGGGAAGTGATGACCTAGAAGGGGACTCCCTTTCTCTCTAGAACTTTGAAAAGAAGTAAGCATAACTTTTGCCTTGTGCGTGTGAACAGAATCCTATTTATAGCTTGTGCAGAGTAAAGTGCCTGGCAGCGTATCTCGCAGCAGCTTGGTGTGAGGAATAAAATGTCTTGCTAAAAATGCTGTACTGCATTCCTCTTTCCTTTTGCTTGTGCTTCCAACCAGCATAGGTAAAGCATATGAATTTTGTGCACAGATCTGGTTTGTTAAAACATAGCTCAAGCTAGTGCTGAAAATATCGGCACCTTATATTGCTAGCAACGTACCTCCAGCTTTGTCTCGCCTGCTGTTGCTGTTTGGGTGGTGGTTTAGAATGAAAGTGTATTTCTAGATCAAACTAAATGACCCTCAGCTATTCCATTTTTCTGTATAAGCTGACCAGAGTGCTCTTGATTAAAGTATGGCTCTGAGTTACTGAGTGTAGGGCCCTGGGGCCGATGGATTTTCAAGGCTTTCTTGCAGCTCAGTCTTTCAGTTGTGAGTACTGATGACGAGGTAATGGGCAATCTGTCATAGCTTTTAATTCATCCTGTCTGCAGCAACAGAAAAATGTGGCATTCCTTTTAGTAGTAATCCCTGATTCATTAAGAGTTTAATGAATAATGAGATTCGTGAAGATGTGTAATAAAGTGGGAAAATACTTTTGTGTGTGTGTGTGTGATCTAAGGAAGCACAGAATGACAGCTACTGAGGAGCAGCGGTTGCATGTGTTAAATGCACTCATGTGGGTGCTGTCATATTTGTTCAGTAAATGGTTTCTCTCCTGTCTCACTGCTGTGCATAGTCCTTAATGCTTTACAGGAGCATCAGTGCTGCAGCACAGCTGCTTGAGATGGGAACAGACGGATTCCTTAAGCATTGATGGAACAAAAAAGTATTTCTTGCCCTTTTTTGTGTCAGGGGAGAGGACAACAAAGTGTTTGTTGAACTCCAAGAGACGAACGCTCCTATCTGCTGGCCTGAACTGCCAGGTTAGTGTTACAGTAAGGTTACAGGGGAAACAGCAATAACTTTTGTTTTTACAAGCAAGTGTTAACGCCCCATCGAGCACAGTGACTTGAGAAGAGACACATAGAGAAATGGTTTATGGAGGGGGAAGGCATAAACCTGCCTGGGCTAGGAAGGCCTCGGGCAGGGGTTTAAGCCTAACACTGGGCTATGGGATGCCACTCTTGCTGCCTGGTCCCATCTGGGGTTTTTTTTCTGCAACTTCCTATAACTTTCTTGGTGCACTGCTATTTCTGTTGCCTGTAAGCATGCTTAAGTCCTATAGCTAATTCTTGCTTTAGAACAGTGTAAGAGGCTTCAATGATGTTACTGCTGAATCAAAAATGCTTCTACATACGGAATAGTTTTAGCATTATAAATACTGATGGCTCATTCTTCCCCCCTCAAAAAAAAGTGATTCACTAGATTCCATAGAAATGCTTTTATAAAAATAAAATTTACATCATTGTTTATAAAACTCAATTAACTTTAATATTAAAAAATACCATAGGAAGATCTCATATGATAATTCAGACATTTTAGTCATTGAATTCCAGGCTCATTATTAAAACATTTATTTTTACAAGTGTAAGCTGAGAGAAGGAAATTAGTGTTCATGTGGTTTCCATCCTTCAGAGAAAAAAGTCATTATTACTGCATAAAGAAAATATCCAATCAGGATAATGAACGTGCAGCCCAGTGGCCCAATGTAAAACCAGGATGCAATGAAGTAGATCATCAGCAAAGAAAGGAGAGTCCTGTAGCTAGCCAGAAACCTCAGACTGATTCTTGGTCCCCAGTTCTGGCCTGTTCTGTCCTTTACCACAGGACTATACCTGATTTTCTGTATGAGGTGGGGGTTGGTAAGATGATAGCGACAAAGTCTGCCAACAAAATCTTCCCTGGAGCAGAGCACATCCATCTGATCAGCAAACTGAGGTAAGAAAAGTTTACACATTAGTATTCTACTGCAACTACTGTCATAAAGTGTAACTTATTTTACAATTTTCTTCATTTATAGCATGAGGATTATAAGAAATAGAGGGGGGAAAAATACCAAATGTACTTTTAAATAGTAGAACTGCTTTAGTGCAGACTTGTCTTTTATCTGTCATACACATAGGAAGAAAAGGATTTGCTTTTCCTGTTTTAGAAACATCAAGGATAAAGAATACATTTAAAATGTTATTCATTAATGTTTTGTGTAAGAAAAGCAGACTACAGGGTAGAGAAGCAGGCTTGATACTATTAGCTAACACACACTTAGAACACAAGAAAGGAGTCAGAACAAGAACAAACCAAGTGTCATATATGTGCAGGTGCAGTGAAGACGGGAATTTGCAGTGGAAAATACAAAAGGAGGCAATGCTGTACTTACCCTTTCATTAAGCGCTGAGGATAAACGAAATAATAGGCGGACAAGAGTGGCATTTTCGTAGCTTCGGATGGGCTGAAGCTCAGTATCTCCTTGATACTGCACCTCAAATCTACGTAAGCCATTTATGATCTAGAAATGGGAAAATAAACGCCGTTGTACGGGCATCTCTTAGCCCCAGATAAATTGCATTTCTGTTGATGTAGAAGGACAACTTGTTTTTTCAAGAACAATCTAGGTAGCTATATGGAATCTTTCTTGTCTCACCTGGTACCTGCCAAGAGGTGTAAGAATGAGGCCATCCTCACTTTCAATGCAGTCTGGAAGCTGTTTTTTTCCGTTCTCATCTTGAGCTGTCCCACACTTCATCATCATCTGGGTCAGCTGGGCTTCATTCAGCTACTCAAGAGTAACACAGTTCTAAAGCATCTGTGTGATCTACCCCCTTCTTCTATTTCATTTCTTTCTCCCTTCACAAACTCCTTAGCACTGGAAGCCTTTGACAGCCAGCACAAATACCAAGAACTGCTTAATAGCACCTCAGTTGGACATTAGAAGGAGATAAGAGTCTCCAGATTTCTTGTCTGTGATCATGAAATCCAAGGGAGGTGTTCTGGTTTATATGTCCCTTACTCCTTGAGAGCTGCCAAATAGCTGTCTTCTCGCAGGTCAGTTCTGTATAAGGGAGTGTGGCTGACAGAAATTATCTGTTCTTTTAAATTTAACCAAAGATAGCCTACTTCTAGTTCATCCATTCATCTATAGCTGCAGTTATATGTAGTAGTTTTGTAGCTCTTTACATTTAGAAGATACTGGACTGTTTTTAAAATTTAAGTTGTGTCTTGCCTGTTTGTAAACGTGAGAACAGGCACAAGAAAAGAGACAGGTTTGGTATAAACTATAGTCCAAAAGACTGGTCATTTGAAACAAAGTGGGCTTAATATTTAGAAATTCAGAGCATCTAGTTCTACCTATATTAAAAGTGGTTTTAAATTGGTCAGGTAAAGTCAAGCCTACAACAAAATTTGCTAGCAGGGTCTCTGAATGGCTTTGTGACCCCACAAAGTACAAGAGTGGTAGAAGTATGTTTGAGGAATCCTGCCTCTTGTTCACAGTGCCACACAGGGAAAGTTCTTGGAAAGATGTTACATACCTTAAAGATCTGGCACAAGTATTCCAGTGCCTTCTCTAAATATTCATCTGTTTTTTTGATGCTGTCTTGCCCAATTTCATCAAGGTCATTGCCTGTGTAGGAACCATTCATCTCGGGTGGTGTAAATCTAAACCATGAAAAGAAGGACTGGCTAGCCATGGTCTCTGCAGAATGGTCTGATATGGATTTTGCTGTCTGCTGTGCCTGACAAATTAACTGAGCCAGTTTTAACACCTAAAACAAAAAAAAAATTGTGTGAGACAAACACAAAGGACCACTAAGCATCAATACATGGATAAAACTGTGCCTTGATACCTGGCAGGAAGAACAAACCCAGTAAACTCACTCTCTTGGCTTGTACGGACTTGTGCTAAGACTGTTAGTTGCATTTCCAATAGGGCAAAGGTAGTTCTTTGCTGTTGAATCATTTAAGAAACTTGAGTGCTGCTTAGGTTTTTCAGCTGCTTTTTTTCCTCCTGCTATTTTTATCTGTCTTTCTGATGTCTGATGGGTACTAATCAATACAGTGAATCAGAAGTTCACAGTAAACATGTTTGAGAGGAAATACTCGCAATATACTGCTCCAAGGCAGCAAGCTGTTACATTAATTTCTTATTTAGCAAAGAGCAAGCCGATTTTACAGCTGTGCTTGACTGAGAAGTTCAGTCAGGTTCCAGAAGTCACCATCAACAAACTTAATTATGCAGTAGTGCAGGGTGTGAAGTCTTCCACTCTTAACTTCTTATAATGGCGATGCTTAGTGCTGAGAAAACACCTGTCAAAAGTAGACAGACTGGTGACAAAAAACTTGTTTCTTACCAAATTCCTGACTTCTGTGCCAAACATCTGTTTATACTGGAAGTCCTGTCCTTCCAGGCTGTAAACATGACTCTTCACCTTGAACGAGGCATCTGTAATAGTTGGAGGCCATGATGAAAAGAAGCTCCCACCAAGTGTGGGGGTCATAAAAAGTCTGTGTTGACGATGGGGAATAACAAGTTCTGGCTCCAGGAATAACTGTTCTCCTAGAATTTGAGAAAAGTAGTGAAGATGGTTATATAACACTCCTGTTTTTGCCTGGGTAAGGTCTAGCTACAGAGCATCTTAAGGCTGCTGGGCAACTTGCTTTTAGATAGGTAGGTAGTTCTAGGGGTAAAAAGGCCTCAATTACTTGTTTTTCATGTAATTCCCTCTGCCCACAGCAGAAAATGTCAGGGTGCATTTAAATGCAGACCATACAGACAGCATTTTAAGCTTGTAACTCTTTCAACAAAGGCAGTGAAGAATAATGACACTTCAGACATCGATACTTGTCAAATCTTGCCTCTCCCAAATTTACTGGATCCTAATTATCCTGAGGTGCGTATGTGACTAGCTGACTAGTTTTTTTACTAAGTATAGATACCTTTAGAGATATAAGAAGTTTTAATCTTGAGGTAAATAATAAAGTAAGACAAGTGTAAGAAAAACTGACTTTACTGTAAATACCCAATACTGTGTTCTTCATTCTTTAAAGAAAAATTGTGGAATGAAATCTAAAGGATGGTGGTTAGAAAAGAACTAGAGACATATTAAACCATATTAAACAAATATTAGTGAAGACACAGACTTTTGAATGGCAAAATAGCATGCAAAATGGGAGAGCAAGCCTATTTACCTCAGTGCTTCTGAGGTAAGATGTGGCCATTGTGAAGAAAGATTGAGACAGGACAGCATAAGATGTCAAAATATCCATTTACCTTTCAGGATCATTTCAGCCAGATTAGGCTGAGCAAAGACCTTGGCTACTCGGAACACCATGAGAGCATTTTTTGGACTGACTAAGTCTGTTCGAAGAGCTCTGTTCAGAAATCCTACAAACAGCTTAGTATACATGAGTAGGTTTTCTTGAATGAAGGCAGCCCTGTCAAAGCAAGTACAGGATTTGTGAGTACAGCTATTTAAACAACTGTTAATTTGTTTTCTGCCAAACAAGTCATTAAGGGAATGTTTTATACTGTCTCTGGAAAGATGGTCTATTTGCACTGAGACAAAATAATACTCCTCTCAAAAGAAAAGCTTGTGTTGTAAGAAATAATCTCTAATCTTGTACAGGAAGCTAATTCAGGTTGGTGTATGGTTCTTGAAATCCTGCTGTTTTACTCATGATCTGCATAAACTTGAGGTTTGGTTCAGATTACTCGCAGCTGCTTTCCTCCTTACCATTTCTCTGACACGCTGCGAGGCAAGGGCTCTGCACTTTGTGGTGGCTTTTCTGGAGCATACCTCCAAGGCTGCAAGTAACTTAACCACATCTCAAGAACCTAAGCAAAATCAGACATAAAAACAGGTGAGTATCAATACTTTTTGGAAAGGAAGACAGAGGGGTTTTGTTTGTTTCTTTTAAACCTAGTGAATATTACCTTAATGATGCCTAGTTTTTAGGAATAAAGCGCTCTCTAGTAATCTGAAAATCTTTGAAAAGAATGGAAGAAACTAAATGCATGTTCATGAGGACCAATCTGGATTTTATGTAATAACCCAGTGAGATGGCATTCAAACAGCTACTACAAAAAAACGTAGTTGGTGGCTACACTTAAGGTGCATTTAACAGCTCTGACAGCATTCACTGAATCTCTATTGAAGTAAGTAAACAAGAATTGCATTAACATAATTTCAGCTCTCGTCTTTTGCATTCTGTATTCTGTACGTACCATCCTGAGGAAACAAGGTGGAGTCATGATTGCACTGAAGCCAAAAATAGGTTTGCCATGGACTCTCTCAACACTTCCTCTGAAGTTCTGCCTTACATGTGTACCTCAAACACTGCGGTATAGCTAACTATAGGTCTAGTAAGCAAGATTGTTACTGTCTGCATTTTTAAACTCCTACATTACCAGGAGTCATGGTCTGATATATTTCTTTTCCTGCTTGCAGGAAGTAATATTTGAGGTATCTTGCTACTGTAAATTAATATCGTATTACTTTTGTTTATGATGTGTCATATTAGAGAAAATACTAAGAAATTAGGACCTACAAGAATGTATCTGTTTTAAGAGTAACACCTGCTGCTTTTCAATCACTAGCCATTTTCAGTATCAGGAAAATCAGCCAACTACCTGTAGTAATTCTCACCAAGATCTATTCAACTTCCTTCTTAGGTCTAATTGGCACTCTTTCTCTAACATTAAATGTACATGTTATATAAAGAATTTCACTGCTCTAGGGAAAAAAAAAAAAGATTTAAAGACCAAGAAATAGCTGCTAAACAGCAATAACTAATTACTAGTTCTGTTGAGTACAGACTTAGAAAGAGAAGCAGATACGTACTGCTCTGAAAGAGGCATCCAGAGGCCAATGGCCAAAACAATGTTGCAGAAAGATATAAAGTTTCTCCTGCACAAACCGAGGAATTACAACCCTGCAAACAGATTCAAAGACAGTCACTTTTATAAACCAGCAGCAAATTTAAAAACAAAAAACCAACACACTTCCACAAATGCACAAAAGACCGGCCCAAACTTGTTCTTTCTTAACTGAAGCTACCTCTGGCCATTGAATTTCAACTCAAATACATAAATATAAAATTCTCCACTAACCTTGGCCAGAATCCTCTGGTAGCATTTTCTTTTCCCTGACTTGTGCCAAGATACAGACTAGTGTAATAGCAAGATATCCCCCCCCTCCTTAAGCTGCACCCCCATCTAGTAGATGTGAGAAATGTAATCCATTAGCTTTCATGTACTTTTAATAATGTATTTCTGTATTTAGCCATCAAAACAACCTAATCCAACCTCTCAGTGAAAGCAGAGCTTTTCAAGGAGAAGGTCTATATATTCCAGAGACAGGCTGCTCACGTACCTACCTTTTAAACTCCTCTAGTGGGCTGGCTGTGTGGGAGTGGGCTGAAGGGGAGAGAGGCTCTGGTTTCAGGCTGTTGCTGAAAGCATGCAGATGTTTCACAAGCAGTCTTACCACTAGCACATGCTCTTCAGTGGGCTTAAATGACTCCTAGATTCAAAGCAAAAGACAGGAAGATGAGTATCATATACTAAACATCCAGGAGATAATTCAGGAAAGTTATATTCTCAAAATACAAGAAACACTCTCTTCCTTCTAGGTTCTTCACTGTAGTTTGGTGCCACCTGATTTTAGACAGACTTGTGCCCCAGGACAAGCTGCATCAATCTTCTGCCATCAGTTCACTGAGAAACAGTAGCCTAACTTTGATAATGTGATTATAAGAAAAAGTATCTACAGTACTCTAATGCATTGAATTTCAGGCTAGCATTAAAGAACAGAATAACTTGTAGATTTTGACTTACCCCATTCTGAAAAAAGAATATTCAGCCTTTCATTATGGTTATAATTTCATTGTTGTGGACAGCACAACAGATCCTTTGTTTATGCTCTTTGCTGGCTTTACTGAGGAGTTCTTCCTATGCTGGTACTCATCTGCCTTGTAAGAAAGAATAATCCTAGGAAGAGTTTTGGTAAGAATAAGAACTGCTTCAAGTCCCATGTGATCCTGTTGCTTCTAGCATCATTATGGGTAGAAGTAGCCTGGGTGGGAGTGATGGTGAGCCACAGTGATGTTACTAATAAACAAGTGAGTGTATGATATAGCAGGGAGATGAATGAGGTAAAAAAGAGCTAGTTTTTCTAGGTGCCCAGCACCAGAGCTGGTCTGCTGCAGAACCTGGGGACAAAACACTAACTCCTTTGCTACTGTAATCTGCTTTAAGAGTAGTGAACTAATCTCAATCCACTACTGAAGGCAGATTAAGATATCATTTGTATTCTAACTTTCACATCTATCATCCTTCTCAAAAGTTGAGATGAATGTACATGAAACAAAAGTTACATCTGCAAGCATAATGGAAGATGCTGGAAAAGTGTAATAGACAACAGCTGCAAGATGTTTCCAGGATGCCAAATGCAGCCATGCTGAGGTAAGACTCTGAATATGACTCTAGGGGACTGGCAGGCATTTTTATACAAAAAGCTTCCATTTCTTAAATCCACAGTATTTCCAGTGTTGGGGTGGGTGATATTCTATGTGCGTGTCCTTTTCTCTGCAATGCCAGAGGCGAAACAGATGTGTTTGATGATAGATACTGTTGTGTAGTACAGCCAGATCTGAGACTCTTCTAAGAAAGAGGATAACCTGTTACCAGTTCTAATGAAGGCTGGTCTTGTGTTCTTGACAGCTCTTGGTTAAGTTAACATGTTTTCTATAGTCCTGAGGAGAGTTTATATAAGAGCATAGAACTCTGAGAAGTTACTTGGTCCTAGGAGTTTAGTTCAGGACCTCCAAAAGCAATTAGAGAGGTTGAGCACTCTGCTATAGGCCTCAAAAGGGTGTAATTTAAAAAAAAGTCCATTTTGAAGGTACCTTTTGAACTTGTAAAACCACCAGTACCACTATTTCAATTCATTGTTTTAGGTGATGCTAGTAGTTTTTCCACTTAGCAATTAATAGAATTTCCTCTTAGCACCATTACGAACATTACTAGTTTAAAAAGTATTTTTCCTCACAAGTGTTTTTGTTGTCAAATCTTAGCTTACAGGATGGATGTATTCCATTCTTAACACAGTAAATGGATAAACATAATAGTAAAAAAGACTTAAAGACAAGTAGTAGTTCCTGTTTTCCTTTCTAAGTAGTACCTTGAGATATAGGACTTTATAAAAAAATAAAGGATTAAACAGTGGGAAAGTTCCATGTAGTGCTAAAGAGCTTTATAGTATAATAAGAGCTTTATAGTACTTATGGTCAGCCCTCCCCTTGCCCAAAATGAAGACCCAATGAATAAAGGGCTGAAATAAGGAAAGAGGAATCGTCAATCTGTTCCAACAGGAAAGTTTTTGCATGCACATTTCCTGAACAATCTGCAAATGTACCACTCGTATGCTTTTGCAAAACTGGACAGTCAGGTTCCATTTGCCACTACAAATTTAGTACTATCCAATGACATTTTACTGGCTTAAAAAAAAACCCTGGATGTTACCTACCTTAATTTTAGGTAACAGCCATGCAAATTCCCATCTTCCATGCAAGGTTTGCTTAAATGACAAGTGTGTGAGGGGCAGAAATCTGCCATTGGTGAAGCCAGTTTTAGTGTCAAAAAGATGTCAGCATAGCTGATAAGCCTCTTTCTACAATGCATTACAAGAATGCATCTCTCAAAATGCAGTTCCCGATTAGTCCTCATAACATGCTAGATTTTAACTATTTTCTCCACGACCTTTGTTAATACCTCTCAGTATCTGTTTTCACTGAAAATTTAGTAAATGTCAATGCAGTGTTCTCAATCAAGTTGTAAAACCACACCTTAGCAGAAAAAGCTGCTGTACAGCTACCACCAATACACTTTGCAGATTATGTGATGGAACAAGATTTTTAAAAGGAAACAAAATGAAAAGATGATAATACTTGGTATGCGTGGAGGGCCTGGTAGCTGGATTGAGCAGGACTACCGTGGTGTTTACTGGAGATACTGAGTCGGTAGTGGAGAACCTCCAGCTGAGACAACAGAAACAAAAAGGAAAGGGGGGAGGGAAAAAAGGAGAGAAGAGAGCAAGAGAAAAAAAAAGTGAGAATGAGCCCAAGGAAGAAGGGTGGGGGAAAAAAATGAACATCACAAATACATTCAGGGACAACTTATCACAATAACAACTGCAGCCACAGTATCCTCTTCTTTCTGGTGTTCAGTAGATTGATTCCACAGTATTTCATACTTTTTATCAACTTGGAAATACAACTGGGAGCATGTGCCAAAAAAGTATAGCTGTAAGTGGCTGTGACTATTCTTTTTGCTACCCTCAGAGCAGGTACTGGTAGGGATATGGAGCTTTTGCCAAATAAACTCCCCATTTCAGAAGTTAACTGAACTGCAGCGACAAGGAGTTATACACTGTTACAATGTTGTATTAAATAATGGTGAAGAAGCATTCAATATGCTGCAAGCTTTTTAAATACTGTTTTGAAAACTTGTCATTTCTTCCTGTGCTGCTGGAGAAGCAGGGTTTGTATACTGGGAAGAAACTCAAATTGATACTTTCTTCTTCCCAAGGAACAGGAAGAAACAAAGTTTGGCTCTTTGTAATCACTGTGAGCCTGTCCAGTCAGTTTCCAGTGCAGAGAAATACTCTCTCTTCTTCTACTTAAAGGCCATTTGGGAAGGCTGCAGGTCTTGTGGATTTCCTCAAAGAGGAAATTACTTTTACTATTAGGAAAAAATCATGTGTCTAAAAACGCAAAAGGCATACCTAACATACAGTGTTATATGCTGATGCAAAAGGCATAAAATCTCTGAATATCTCTGTAAGCCTCAGCAAGATCCCTGCTTGGATGAATAAGGTAAAGCGTATTTTTTGACAATATGATGGTGAAGAGGATACTGTAGCGCCAGTGACACACATGTATGAAATTAATGAAAAAACATAAACCAAAAAATGTACACTACACAGATCCCAATGACTACTGTCAGGCATCTAAACTAACTCTCCAGATCACACCTCTGCTGTCTTTGAACAGCCCCAACGCAATCTCCTCTAGTGCGAGTTTGGTTTTGGTTTTATACTTGTAGAGTGGTAGGAGTGTTACTGCCAACTCCCCAACAGCTCAAACACACCGTCTGCTTCATAATTGACTCCCCTGCCACAGGAACCAGCAAGAACCTGTAGTCTAATGGGTGTTCCACATGCAGTGCTGGGGTCTGTGGCACTTGGCATTGGAAGGTCAGGAAGCGTTACATAGTTTTATCAAACAACTTCTTTTTAAGTGTTCATTGTGATTACAGCAGAAGGGAATAGGAGGAGAGATGCTGCACGCTTGGGCTCCAGATCGTCAAAGGAAGAAAAAGAAAATACATAATGTAAAAGAAAGGGAAAATAGTTGAATTAATGGGGTAAACAGTGAAATTCAGCGTAGCAAATAGCATCAACCTCAGGTACACACCAGACCCAGAAAGAATTCAAAGCAGTAAAGTAGAAAAGAATTCCATCTTCTCAAAATAAGTTATTTACTGTTCATTCCCATTCCACCACCTTCTACTTGTAAAGAGAAGTCTGTGATGACATTAACAAGGTTTAAGGAAAATCTGTCATTCCTTGAGGCACTTCACAGGGAAGTTACATATCTGGGATCTGGCTTGGCCCATCAAAGCAAACAAGTGTGGCTAATGGACAAAGAGCAAGTTCTGTGGAACCTCATCACACCTTCAATACAGGTATGTAGCCATTTCAAATCACTGATGGTCAAACAGGTCTAGATCCAGGGATGAAGGGTCACTAATTACGCCTTCTTCCAAACGCACAGAAGGTTAAATGTAATCCAGTGACCATGCATAATTATTAATGATTTTAAGAATAAGGTTTAGGGTGATCTTCGGTTATCCAGTCAAGCCATTTCACCCGTATGTTAAAACAAAACTTGCATTTCTGCATACTCTTTCCCATTTGAGGAAGTATGAAGCAGACTATTCTCCTTCAGCCCGCCCTGAGACCAGCCTACAAAGCTTAGTTTAAGCATCACAGGCTTACGAACAGCCCTGTCCTCAACTGATCTGGAACCCTTCCTCAGTCCCACAGGGATCCTTCGTCCATTTATGGGTGTCATGGGGAATTCCAGTCACCTATTGAGGTGTTCTAATGCCCAAAGAGCAAAGAGTTCCTTTTTTACAGGCCTATGATTACTTCCCATCAAAGATGAAACTAAAATACCATCAGGGAGTTAGGGCCTCAAGTTGTGGCTCAGTACACCTTGTGGGGGATCCTGAAGTGATTATTTCAGATAACTTTAAGCTCTACCTAGGCCCTGTTCCACCATAACATTGATAGCCATTGTCTCTAACTGCTGCTCCCTAGTGTTAAAAGAGAGCATCTGAAATACAGAGGGTGAACAGAGGAGAGAAGTTTAAAGCAATCCTTACTTCTGGCCTAAGCACAGAGCTTGATGCACAGAGACTGGACAGACAAGACAGACCAAAGGTACTTGAAGCAAAGCCTTTCCATCACAAGTGCACAGCCATGCTGCTGGGAGTCCCCAGTGGAGACTTTGCAACGTTAGTGAGTTTGCATTGTGACCTGAACTTTAAGAATAAAGGACAAAACCCATCATAGTTCAGCTCTCCAATGTTCTTCCCTAGCAAAATATAAATATGTTTGTTATTTTATAGCCTGTGGAGTGAAGGATCAGATTTTCTCAAGCAACTCTCATATTGCTCCTTCACACAGGAATAAATCCTGAGTAGCTTTTATATTTCTCTCCCCTTCTATGAAAGTCCCACTGTGACCCAGAGGGAATTCAGAGGATCCACATTTTCTCCTTCAAATTCCCTTTACATTTATAATGCCTTTAGTCTTAGCCTCCCCAACACTCACTCAGTTTTTACATGCAGTAGTTTGTTACTGAACAGGCCACCACAAACTGCTTAAAACAGTGTATTATCTGAGCAAGAGCTTGTAAGATATTCTGAACTCTGTAGCTACAGAACTGCTTCTGACACCATTATGGTGAAAAGCATATTTTGGAATATGAAACAACAAAAAGGGCTTATTCACTTAACACTGAAGGACAGTTTAGTAATATTTCCTTTTTTAATTTGGATTTATGCTAAAAAATGGTTATGGATCTTAGAAATTACTAACTGGTATTTCAGTAACAGTTTCTATCACTGCCGGAAATAAATTTTAGCTTTTTTTAGCAGCCATGTTGCCCCAGTGGGATTTTAACACTATGGTTTTATAGTGGCATCTTCCCCATCGCTTATTGGTGATTATTGGTGTTCAGATTGTTGTGACCATCCCACAAACTTGTCTTTTACAAAGAACAAAACAAAAACAACACAACTTCTGCAATGAAGGCAAATCTGGATGACACACTCACAACATTCTTCATAACAGGATTAGCAATTTTGACACACTCATGTAGATACTCTGGTACTATTTCTTTCCTTTGGACCAATATACCCAAAAAAATCTCAACAGAATAGGAGATTGACAGCAAGATAAGCAGTCAACTGTCAGACGACGCTCATGAAGTACAAACTATTACCTTGACATGAGGGGACTGCATTTTCTGATACATTTCCAATGAATAATGATGAAGCCACATTTCAACAAAGATCTGCAAAAGAAATATTTTTTCAGCTAGGGAAAGAGAAATAATCCAGGACTTGTCAGTCACAATTTATGTGTAAGGGAAGATCGCAGTATATAATTTGAAAACTAAGCTGTACTTGTAAATAGACAGGCACCTATTCAGAGATGTTTCTGGTTATCATCATGTCAATGCAAATGACTGAGTTGTCATACTGTTAGCACCTGCTACGCATCAGTAATTCAGTTCAGCAACATGGTAAGAACTTGTTTCAGAACAAATATTAAGTCCAGAGTCTCCTTTCCCTTCCCTTGATGGTGAATAGAATCAACCTCTCTGTGCTCAACCTTTGCTTAGAGCATAGAATTGATGTAAGATTTAAAAAAAAAAAAAAAAAAAAAAAGAAAATAGGTTTAGAAACTTTTCTGGGAAAAATTACTCAAATGCTTGAGATCAGTTGTTTTATATGCATTCTAAAAAAAAAGATAAAGTGCCTTTCTAAATTACAACTTAACAGTTTCATGGTGGTTCTCTGTTTCACTAACAGAAAACAACAGCTGCACTGCTCAATTCCAAAAAGAAGCTGAAGCAAAATGGCATAACTGCCTCTGGTTTAAAAAGAAGAGATTCCTCAGTTAGCAGCAGGAAATGTTGCGGGGTGTTTTCTTCCTTAAATCCAACTTACCTGAAGCAGTGTTTCTGACCTCCAGATCTCCTGGGAAGCTGGGTCAGCATTCACAGAAGGCTGATGGGCAATGTGCCGTTTCAGCAAGCTGGTGTGATGCATGCCATAGGAAGTGAAAGGCACAGCTGGGGACCTTTAAAGGCAAATTGAATGGAAATACCAAAGTCAGTAAGCCTCAGTGCAGGGAAATACATCATTGCTCTTAATCATCGGTTTATAAACTAGAAAACAGTCCTTAAGAAGTAAAACTGCATAGTTGATTACACATTTCAAACTTCTGCAATGTGTTATAACTGCCAGTCACTTTAACTATAAACAAACATCACTGTTCCTACTGCACTGAGCCAGCTTTACACAGACCTGATGTTATGTTCAGTAATACATGCTTTTTCACTTTCTCCTATTTGGTTTGTTTTCTTTCACTCTGCCTTCCATATTCATAATTCATGTGATCTGTATTTTCCTTGGTATATGCTAAGGATCAACAGAGCATGGAAACAGACATTTGAAATGTATTTAAAATGCAGTTATAAAAGAGATAATGGCTATTCACTTGTACATTTGTATAAAATTGCTAATATTGATAACATTATGTAAATTGTAAAAGTAGGAAAACCGATCTTGAAGATGTGGACTTTCAAACACTTATCCATTACAAAGAACAAAAGACTGGGTGCTTGTATTGGAGAATTTTCACTTTGTTTTTATGGCGTTATCACATAAGACATATAGAAAGACATACAGAACTTCAGTAAGTGGTCAAAAATCTTTCATCCTCTTCCTTCCAGTTGTGGCTAAGTATCTTGATCTATTACCATGCAAAAAGTCACCTGAAATGCAGTCACTCATTATATGGTTTGATTACTAATATGTGTCTTGGTTTTTTATATCAGGAAGTTATGAACTAAGAAACCTACAAGCACTATCAGTCTGCAGCAAAGCCAGAGACATGGTCCTGACACAGCAGTTTCAAAGAACTGCAAAATAGGTAATGAAAGCATTAAATAATTAAGGATGGCAACCTCAGAAGTGAAACAAAATGACCAACTGCCAAGTTGTCTGGCTTTATAGCAACATTAATGAAAGATGCAAGTTTCCTTGTAACAGTGGTTAACACCAGTGCCATCCTTACCAAATCCCACATGTACCTGAAGATAGTTTTACTGTCTGTTTTACTGTCAAGTACAGTCAGGTCTGTCCTACTCCAGCTGCAGGGCACAAAACACAACTGGAGTTGCTGAACTGATGAATTTTTGTTGCTCGTACATGCCTTTTCTGCTGCAGTAATAGTTACCTTTCTGACTTTCAAATGAAACCTTTGTGATAAAATTAAGTGAACACAAATCTATTTAATTTTTGTAACTATATAAGCACATACAGATCATAAAGAGCGGAGGTGTTTGCTACTTGTTAAGAGATTTCGTTCAAACGAGATGTATTTTGTAAGTGCTCTTCCCACAATTTGCCTCTGGCACTGTAGTTGTTACCTCGGAGTCGGGGAAGGGATGGCTCCCCCAGGGTTTGAAGAAGGTGGAGGAAGGACACTCCCTTCTGTGGGCAGGAAACACTTCAGGTATGTGTCCACCAAGATGAAATAAGCACTGTTGGAAGGGCTGACATGATGGGTGACGGGTGAGTTCTGAAACAGACACACAGAATATACCTGGAGCTATACACTGTGACTTCAAGCCACAGGGAGTGTCTGCTACACAGCCAGACCCACATAGTATAAATGAGCAGAAGCCCCATGGTTATAAAGGGTGATCTGACAACAAAGACACTTTGGAGCAAAGATAAAGTAACTAACTGTAAGAGAACTGTTGCTGTACTAGTGAATGTAACCAAGTATGAGAAGAGTGGAGTGTTATATAGCATGGGTAACAACAGGATGAGGAAGCAAATAACCAGGCACCATAGTACAAAGCTGTGGTTATGACTGTATAAACGGTGTTGTTGGATAGAGGGGTAGGAAACCGATTTGGAATCCATTGCCTGCTCCACGTTGGCACGTTGTTGGATAGACTGCTTACTGGTATATCTAAGGTGGGTATTTTGTTTATTATCTAGTCTTACATCATCAACTGAACCAAAGCAATAACAAATTCTGAAAGTACAGATAAAACTGCTGTTAATTTAGCTGGACAGCATCTCAGCCAGCTCTTAAAGCACTGTGAAGAAAGGCTAATGCTATTCTAAGGGAAAAATTGTGAAAGGTACTTACCTTCTGTGTAATCAAACTAATTGCAAAGTAAAACATGTAATATTCAAACGGATCTGGAAGAACAGAGTCAAGGATCAGATAATAAAACAACAGGTACAGCTGTTAGATATCTGGGGATGCTGGCTAGACATTCAACTTTTATTTTGTCAATGCTAAATTAACTTGCTAGAGCTTAACAGCAAATTCAGCTTTGCTTTCCTGCTTTCCATCTGACTCAAACATTGGTAACTGAGGTTTTCTCCGTGTGGCAAGGTCTGTTTGCATTAGTCTTAGCACATCTTACTATCTCAAACTGAAGCCAGTGCAGCTGCAGCTAGACTGCTTCCAACAAGTACACTAGCTACAAAGTTCATATGACCTTTTTCTATCATATTACATAAACTATGAGTAGTTACAAAACCAAAAATTGTGAAATACAGCTTCTACTGAAATCACTGGGGATTTTTTTTGAATTTTGTTGTTTACTTGAATAAGGCCAGAAATTCCCCCACAAGGGTTTATATAAAGAGGACAAATTTATTTTTCATTGGAATCTAAACATTTCTAATCAGACCACACTCTTCAGCATGACAGTGCTTTACTACAGACGCATAATAAATATACAACAGAAATGCTTCATGATGTCTGTTTTAGACATTTAGAAGGCATTAAATATCTAACTATTAAAAGGATACTAAGAGCCAAATTCAAACCTAAACCACCAGATGAAGGAAACTGGACTTTGTTGTGATATAAAGAGCATTCAGGTAGAACTTGCTCCTGTATTGAAGCCTTCACGGGGCCCTGAAAGACAGTAATGAAATATTTATCAGCCTACTCAGCATACTTGCAGAGTATGTTTTCAGACAGTGAAGTTCTGCTGCATTCCAGCATTCTGGGATCGTATCTACATTCGTATCAGCTCAGTGGGATTTTACTGCATTGCAGTAGTTCCTTGTGCAAATGCATACTCTTTAGATAAGTGCCAACTTTCTCTCTGAAAATGAGTATTCAGTAGAAGAAAAAAAAAAGAGCCTTCACCAAGACTTTTACAGTTGGAGTAGGAGCAGCAGAAGACTGGGGCTTGCCTGGTGGCTGATGGTTTTGTTAGGGTAACGGAGCTGTGGATTAGCAATTGCTATATCCTTAAGTTACGTTTCCTTTCGTTAAATACTGTAGAACTATCTGAATCAATTTCTAGATAGCAGGTAGCTGGTAGCAATGGAAGAAACATAGTGAAAGAACTCTGCAGATAAGCATTTTTGTTTGAAATGTCGTATTTCATATCTAGGATAGCAGTTAGTCTTTAAACACATGGGCACAAAGTGCAGCTCAGGAAGACACTGCTCTGTGACGAGCTTGGAAAACTATTTTCAATCCTGCAACTACTGGTAACCAAGATACAGCATATGACTTTCTCTGGGGACAGGAAAAGAATCACAACACAGCTTTCATGGCTGGACAACATGAACATCTAGGTGCTGACAACCACTATCTGCTACGAAGTTTATGGCTGGCAACTCTCTTCCTCTAGCAACTGTTTAAAGAAACGGTTATGCTCTAAACCTGAAGCATTGAGGCTATACCTTGGCCTCTACTGAACATACATATAAAGTGCATGCAAGTTCCAATAGCTGCAACAACCTACATTCGCTTCTTAAAAATTATTCAGTTACTCACAGGAAGATATGAGACTGGGAAATCATATCTGTACTCTTCTGCTTGGAGTTTGTAGACCAGCTTCATCATTGGGCCACTGCAAACAAGCATCAGAAAAAAAATCCATGGTAAGTACCCCCTCCTGTCTCACTTTTGTGAACTTATGTTTGCACAATGGAAAAAGGTCAAACACTGGTTATTTGTTCACCATATATTTTTTAATCTGTGCTGAAATGAATGAGTTTACCTGGGATCCAGGAAATCCAAAGCCACGGAATATTCAGTAGGACTTGTTCTTCCTTGCAAACAGCGAAGATTCCAGCCTACGATGATGCCATCCAGGCTACCAAAAATGCTCTCCACCAGCCATGGGAAAATGCCATGTAGCTCCTTTAAGGAAAACAAACACAAATAGTTAATGCATTGCAACAGATGTGCTTGACTCCTTGACCAGTCTGGCAGCACTTTGGTGCAGGCTCCAGAAGAAGTAAAGGCCTGAGGCATAGCTGGGCCGGGAACTCCTCTAGTTTCAACCTGTTCTCTGATAATCCACAAATAGCAGAGTGACGTGGTGAGCATTGATGTGTATGAGCTTGGAACACCAACTGTGCGATTGACACATGAATAGGGGGTGACTTTTCCAAGACTTGTTTATCAAGGAACAAAGAAAGTTCTGGGTACAAGAAGCCTCACGTACACCTTTCCTACCACATGTAATTTTACTATGATTGCTTTATCCCATTAATGTGATAGCCTAAGTGAGCCTTCTTTGAGCCCTCCCTGCTAGGCGGCATGGCTGTATGGTGGTGATCTCCCCTTGAGCTAGGACACCTCTCAAGGTTGCTCCTCAAGGCAGAGAGACCTTCTACCAACAGCAGATCTTTGGTAAGTGACCGATATCGCGCATAACCTTGTGGTTTAACAACTTTGATTTTGTCTTGGCAACTTTGATTGTGCACTGAATTGATGCTAATGAAACATTTATAAGTTTTGCATATACAATTCCTTAGACATAAACTGTTGCCCAAATCTGAGACTAAGACTGGACCTAGCCACACCTAGTTTAGAAAGCAAGGGGGTCTACTCTGAACCTCATGACTCAACGGGAAGGTCCCCCTTACTCTTTGCATCTCTGGTCTCTCTGTGAATCATTCTAACTCAACTGTAATTCAGTTTTCCTTTGAGTTTTCCTTTGTATGATTTTTCCTTGCAGTAGTTAACAGAGTGAAGCTTGCCATAAAACTTTAAGTCGTACTTTTACAACATCATATTAAACCCACTTTTGCTAATACCTTTGTTGGTGACTCCTTAGGCATTCTAAATCACCCGTTTCTGACAAACTGCGTAGTCGGCAGGATCCTAAATCAGGATTCGCGACATGGGTACAATTCCTCACTTCAACAATCTCTATTGCACGTACTAGAATGCTAAGGATACTGCCAGCTATTGATGACCATTTCCAGATTATCATTGGGCAGAGCTATTGTTCAAAAGAATGTATTATAATATGGCAGTTACCGGAACTCTATCCTGATTTCTGGTCCTACTAAAGTTCCAGCAATACTCATCAGCATCGCATGCAGTTACTTGTCACGTTTTAAAAACTAGTTTTCCTTGTAAACTGAGGCTGAAAGGTATTAATGAAGTGCAGTCAACCGAAAGAATCTTTTAGTGACTAGAAAAGGTTTTTAACTCTTGGGGAACGCTGGATTCCCACTGTTTCACCTGGGGTCCTCAAAACTCTCGAGAAGAGAAATAGGAACAAAGACAACAGTAATGTGAAAAAAGCAATTTCCCCTGAAATATGACGGGCAGCGGGTTTCTGAAAAGGCAGCGACTGCTCACCTTGGCGGGAAACTCCTCAATGACCGTCTCCAGGTCGTGGCACCTCTGAACAAACGGTTTGTTGATGCAATCTGCCTTCAAAGTGGCCTGTTACAAATCACAAGGGAAATCAGATCACCGTCCCTAGAAAGGAGAATATTTATCACGCCCGTGACGTAAGAATCCCCTAATTACGCCGCTCCTCCGGTAGAGCGTTTCTGTTGATATGGCTGACGTTCGCTGACCGATCTTGCAACTTCACAGGCACGTAACAAACCTCAGCCGAAAGCGGAGGCCCCGCGCCGCTGCCCGCCCTCCCCGGCTCGGCCCGGCGCCCCGCCGCTCCCCACCCACCAGCAGGAAGCTGGGCTGCTGCAGGTGCGGGCCGGCCATGCCGCTTCTCCCCGCGACCGCCGGGCCGCGCTGCCGGAAGAGGAGCGGAAACGGCCGTTAACACTTCCCGGCAGGACCGGCGCGCCGGCTCCCGCCCTCGGCGCCGGCGCGGCCCTTTGCGTCACCCCTCTCGCCCGGCGCGCGGCGGTGACGCCACCTGTTGCGACCACGGCGCCTGGCGGAGGGGCGCGTGCCGCTGTTGCTATGGTGATGGGGCCCGCACCCTTCCCCCTCCGAGATGGCCGCGCTGCGGGCCGGCTGCGGCCTGGGGGGCTTTCGGAGAAATCCGTCTGCTTTCATAGAACCATCGAATGTTTTGGGTTGGAAGGGACCCCTAGAGGTCATCCAGTCCAACCCCCCCCCCAGCGAGCAGGGGCAGATCAGGTTGCTCAGAGCCCCGTCCAACCTGGCCTGGAATGCTTCCACGGATGGGGCCTCCACCGCCTCTCTGGGCAACCCCTGCCAGGGTTTCACCACCCTCACTGTAAAGAATTTCTTCCTTATATCCAGTCTAAACCTACCCTGCTTCAGTTTAAAACCATCCCCCCTTGTCCTGTCCCAGCTGTCCCTACTAAAAAGATTTTCCCCATCTTTCCTATAGGCTCCCTTTTACTGAAAGGCCGCCACTTTTTGGGGGGCGGTGGGGGTTTCTTGTGCAAATGGCTGTTGAAAACGAACGGTGTTGTGAGACAAAAGGGACCACGGACAGGCAGGCCCCCAGCAGCCTGGGGTCTGGTGGTGTTGAAGTTGAAGCCACCGTTTGCTCAGAAAATGGTGTTCGGAGAGAGCATCCTGCGAGCAAATGAAACACAACATGAACAAAGACGGCCCTCACTGCTAACGCATCCTTCCTAGCTCTTCATAAAGACGGCTTTTGGCCAGACTTGGGGGGGGGGGGGGGATTTAAAAATGGTGTAGTAGAAAAATATTGCAATACTGTGGAGGAAAAGTAGGAGTTTTTAAATAAACTTGTATTAAATGGCCAGAAAAGGAGGCAGCTATGGCATTGAGACTCTTAGAAGTGAGAGCTGCATGCATCAGTTGAGCTGTAGGAAATGGTAATTATGTGCTTCAAGTTAAAGAGAGTTGATAAGAGACGCTGAAGTCACCACGAAAAATATGTAGTTACAGAGGTAAGGATAATCACTTCTCAGTGTACAAGGAGAGCAAAAAAAAATCCTTGTGATGGTAATATCCCACTGGTAGACAAAGTAAAATTAAGATTACTAATAATGTGGAAGTGTTTGATACATTACAGAAAATAATCCTGCTCAGCCAATTTTGGTTTTGTTTGTGACAAGATTTACAGATTTTGTCGGAAAAGATCACTGTGGGTAAGATGTAGATTTCCTTGATCATTTTGATTGTTTTATGGGAGAAGGTGCAGGATTAGTTGAGTGAAATGGTCTGGTTTAGGTTGTGCAGAAGGTCAAATAAAATGATGTGGCCTCATAGAATCGTAGAGCTGTTTAGGTTGGAAAAGACCCTTAAGATCATCAAGTCCAACCGTTACCCTAACCCTGCCATCCCACCACTAAACCATGTCCCCAAGCACTTAATCATGAACATTGAAACAAAGAGAGAAAAACTGTGTTAGAGAGAACAACAGAGGAATTCCTTTTGTAATGTCACCTCTGACCCTGTGAGGTGACTTTATTAATCTGGTTTAACAGGATTATTTACTAGTGTAAAATGATTCAATATTTACATAAATGTTAACAGGATTAGAACTAAAAATGGTATGTTATTTCTTGGTATTGACATGTGCTTATACTGAAATCTGCTTTTCCCAAACTGGATCTCCAAACTGCTTTTTGATCTTGGCGGTGGGTAAGAGGAGGGAAGGCAGCAGCTCCAGTGGCAGTAGAGCAAGCTAGTTCCTGACTACTGAAAAGACAAATTAACAGCTTTTCAGACAGCCCCATTTGGAATTCTGCCAGGCAATTAATTCCGTTTATTCCTTTCCTTTTTTATATTACATATGATTTCTTTTTTTTTTTAAACAAATGGCCAGTATTTTGAATGAAGCAAGCTGGTAACAGATGATGGGAGAGTTCTTTGACATGTACAAAAGTGTGATTGAATAGAACTGTTTGAGCTGTATTTGCGGTGATGCATATATGTATTTGAATCGCATGTCCTGGGTGGGGTGCTGGCCGTGTTTTAAAAGTGCATTTACAGATGGAGACTCTCTGGCTGTGAGTGAACACTTTTCTCTGAAGGTCCGGTCCCTCCTCCAGGTGGGGATAAAGAGCTATTTTAGCTCCAGAAAAAGCTACTGGGACTTGATGGCAAAGCTGCTGCAATGTGTTTATTTAAGTATAAAAGTTATGGGTACGATTGCCCCAAGTTAAGGAAACAGTAGACCGGATGTATTTTCAGTGGCTGATAGAATTGGAGAAAGAAAACAACAAGAAATAAATGATTGGGTGAGTAAGTGGAAACAATGGAGGTGCTTGGTAGGGATGGCTCAGTAACACTTGTGCAAGTTAATAAAATAGCTGCATGGGAGAACTTAATCAAATTATTTTAATAACTAGGGGAACTGCTGAGGAGAACTGTGGAATAACAGTCTATTTATATTTATAGGCCTGTTATGGAGCCTACTGAAATCAATGGTATAGGTCCGCTATCACTCTTACATATAGCATTTTCAAATGTATGTATCAGGATTGTATATCTGTTTTTTCACAATTTGCATATGGAGAGACAGAGGCCCAGAAAAGTTATGTCACCTGGTGATATGCCACTTACTTAGGTTTCCTTTTTCCCTTTCTCCCAAATTACAGCTGTCTTTAAGCCATGGCAACAAGAAGGGCTTTTTTGTTTTGTTGGTATGTTTTTCCTGAGAGACATATTCCTCAGGTAGTTGGAGGTTGAGCTGTTTTCTGAAAGCATGAATTCCATTCAGTAATCTGCTTTGGTGCTTGCTCTGTGTTTTTTATTATTCATTGTGCTAGAGGTTTCTGTTAGGCAAAGAAGTACACAGCTGAAGTGACAAACTTCAGCCATACCAACACTTCTCCTAGGTAGCTTCAACGGTAAGCCAGCATTTTGTTGCCTTGGTGTAATCACTACAGCATTACAGTTCAATCAAACTCTACAGAGGTAATTAAGTTCATACAATTGCCATAAAGATGAATGACTCAGTAGAGCACAACCAATTTGTGCATAGTAGAGTGAGCTAATACAACACTCAATACCAGAAAATCCACTAGGAAAAGAGGCTCTATAAATCCTCTGATGGCAGCTTGCACTGTTACTGATGATCACATTAAAACATTGGGATATGTAAGAAACCGGACTTGTGTGGTTCTGGTGCTCACAATACTGTCTCTGGAGCTCATACAGCCTTTTCTGAAAGCAGTACTAAAAAATTTCAAATTAAATCACAGGGGGCCTCCACTGCATTTTACAGGCTTCAATGAGAAGTTTGGGTACAAGAGGAGTGTTACATTGATGCTTTAGTAAGTGGCTTACCCTCTTTAAAATGAAGCAGCAAAAGTGTTTGCAGCAAAAGATGCCATCTTTTGTAAAGCCAATGGATATCAGAGGGAGAACCGGACAAACTTTGGGCACTCTAGCCTATGTCTGATTCAGATGCAGCAAACGACAAGTCTAAGCTGGGAACAAGTTACCAGAACTTTAACCTGATTATGTTAATCAATGAATCTGAGAAAAAAAGATAAATTAGAAACAATCTAATTTAAAGAAACAGCACAAGTTTCTGGTAAATTAGACAGACAGTGTGGCTCATGCAGGATTCATTTAATCTCTTCCTGTGTGGACAGGTTAGAGTGTCATAACACCAAAGAACTCTGTCAAATGTGTTCTTTTGGCTGGAGAATTGTTTGGGTGTGGATATGTCAGGGATGGATGAAATGATTAGAAAACTGTTCAGCTGTGACGGGAGCAAAACCAGACTACCAGTTAATGAGAATTCCACTGGAACAGAGCCTGGAGTCATATAGGTGAGGAGAAATGGGGAATTTTCAGAGCTGTGGTAATTGTTTCTGGTCCAGCTGAAGCAACTTCTCTTTCTAAAGCTGTTCAGCTCATGCAGACATCAACATTATACTGTCCCTAACATGCACAGACCTGATAAGGCTGTAAGTCAAAAATTTCACATGGATAAAGATTAGACTTCCTTTGTAGTCTGAGAAAACATTAACCCACTCATTGTATGTAACGACTTCTCTTCTGAAGAAAACATCAGCAGGCTCCCAGGATATGTTTAACCATTGCAGGGCAATATATCTGTGTGTCTGCTTACTTCTAGTGCATAGCTCTTTGAGCAGTGTATTGTATGTTTAATTTATTTAGCTAGGATCTTACAGAAAACTATAGATTCTCAAAGGATGGGACTTTTTATGGTTTATAAAAATTCATCCTTAAGATACATGCGACTATTGCACTTGGGCACTACTAATGCCAGGACACTCTCAGGCAGAAATGGAAGGCTTCACAGCAATGTTGCTTTAGCTTATCTTTTATGTTGCATCTGGTTTATTAGATCAGAGAGCATTTTCTTTGTCTTTTAATATAAAGTAAAAATTGCAGTAACTCTTGGTTTGAAAAGACCCAGAAGCAGGGGACAGTGGTGCATTGGAGTGGGTACCTGTTGAAATGTGTAATCTACAGGGACTGATGGAAAGCAACAGGGCAGCTCTGCAGGGAGAAGTGTTCTTTGAAGTCTTGCATCATATACAAGAGAGAGAGAAAAAAGACACAGGTTTTTTACATATCAATTAATTTCTTTGGGGGTATATGCATTAATTTCTCCTAATGGTTTCTGCAAAGTTGTTACATTTTTGCCTAGCTTCTGCAAACAGAGATTGCTTAAAATGTTGCATGACAGCACGATATCAGGAGTCCCAACTCCAGCTCACCTCCCACAGTCTTGAGAGTACCTTAAGAACTGTCTGATTTAATAAGCAGTGTATTTTGTGCCTTTTTATGTGTACTTTGAGTTTTGCAATTTTAGAAGTCCCATTTTGAAGATTTTCTTCTCAATCTGAAGTGCTAGAAATTTGGTTTTAATTAAAACTGGATTTCTTGCATAATCACATGAATCCAGGAGCTTGAGGCATAAGCAATGTCAATATTTCAACACTTGGGATAAAATATTAGTACTGGTGGCAGAGTGTATAAACATAATGCATTATGCAGGGAGTGAAAGCAACTCTTGGATCCAGAGGCTGAGGAAGTTTGAATACAGTGAGCATTACTACTGAAGTGACTTTCCGAGTTTAATATAGGGGTTGAGGTTTGGGGTTCGGACTTCAGGAAGTAAAGCAACATTTAACATACCATTTTCCATTCTAGTTGCTGGTGATACATATTCAGATTTTTAATTTAGCAAGGTTTTCCTTGGGGGAAAACCACTTTGTTCCATTTGTGACAAGCTTTTCCTGTTGATTTCGAAGGAAATGGTACTTCGAGCTGATAAAGTGTGGTTTCATTTTGTTTCTAGATATTTCTCCATATTTCTAAAGCAAGATCTTGATGCAGGCAGTAAGATAAGCATGAATTGCTCATCATTGACTAATACTTGAAGCATGCAGTTAGAGCTCTGCTTGCTGTTTATACTTTGCCAAACTGACATTCCTATATCTCAGTTCCCCAGGTTCCTGTGAAATGCCAGTGACCACAATGTCACCTTTTCTTATTTGAGTTGTAGTTCTATACTCAGGGCTAGACGTGGGCCCTGTGAAGGGGGATTGCCTTTGGCTGCCCCTCCATCGTACAACTGGATGTGCCTACTGCACCATACAGCACTGAGGGGAGGAGTGGGCTCCCTATGAAATGCTCTTCTGACTGTGGACTTTGTTACAGAGCCCCAAATCGGCCTCTAAATTCTGTACATTTCCAGCTGTAGAGTCTGGGCCTTCCAGTGAGAATCTGATGTACATCAGGTAAACATTGTTGTCACTTAGAACAAATGTCACTTTGTGTTCCCACACGTTTCTTCGTGTCTTCCATCACTGCATGATATTCAACAGTGTGTGGAGAAGCATCTGTCCCTCAACAGAGGAGACAGTGATATTTCCTGCTAGGCTGTGCTGAGTACCTACAAACGTGATTGCTCTTTCTGTGTGTGTGAAAGGCAGCTTCTCTACAGGATTTGTTGTAGGTGAGTTTTCCCAAGGATCCTATATAGCCAGCACCATGGCACGATGTCCTTGGATTAGTTTCTCATGCAGGTCCTTTTATAACCCTAGTACTCCAAAAACACATAAACAAGTAAATGCAGCTCTAAGCTGCTTAATAAAATGAAATATAATAAAGAATAAATAATAGCCTTAGGAAGGGAGGCAGTTCAAAGCCATAATATAGATGGAGTAAGCTGTAGCTGGTTGGTTTTGTGACTGATACAGTATTTCATGTTATTTTTATCCTTCCAGTTAAAACCAGATACTGCCATTCTTAAAGAGCAGTGAATTTATTTAATGATACCTTTAATAATCTCCTCTTTACTTTTGAAGGCAGTATTTGGGAAGCAGAATGTCTCTTCTACTAACAGCTGTCTGCCAACTGGCTTTCATCTTTATCCTCTCTGATTCTGCAGTCATTTACCCGTGTGAAGCCTTTGCTCTTAGAATATGCAGTTTTTAGCTCCTAGCAGTCAAGATGAGAGAAATCAATGTAAATTGCTGGGGTGAGTGACCAGGAGGTGACAGTCAAAAGCCTTGGATATTGGGTGCTTCAGCCTGATAAGCAAGATGAAGTATGCATGAATGGGAAACTGCATAGGGCTCATGAAGGAGGGTCAGTTACAGGACCTCAGAAAAGAATATAAAAAAGAGCAAATAAAGAAGATCCCCTGAGGTAGAAAGGAATTATTTATTGAGACTCGTGTAAGAAGCTTCTGAGAATACTGGACAGGGTCTGCAGAAATCAGTGGAAAAACCTGGGTTGACGTCCATACTGGGGGATCATTGTCTTCAAAACTATTTGCCTGTGGACCTTTTAAGATAAGGTCTAAGGAAGCTAAGTATTCTCTGACAGAAGTTTCCTTAAGTAAAAGCATCTGCTATTGAGCAGCTTCAGAAAGGGGAGCCTTGAAATGGCTCCCGGAATTTGTTTGCTTACACTGATCTACACCACTGTCGTTTGGGACTAGGCTCCCTGGTATCTGAAGGAGAGACGCTTTATTTTGACTCTGATTTCGTACTATGAGATCCGAGTGCTCCAAGTCAGGTGAGCATTTATGAGGTCTTTTTAAGAAGGTGTTGATTCTAGATTTTTTTTTAATTATGTGCAGCATCCCTAAGAGAAACATTGTATCACTTGCAATAAAATCATGGAAGTTGGCATTATTGCTGGTCAGCTGAAAGGATGCTTGTTAAGGACTATGAGCAGATTCTCTGCATCCCGAGACATCTTTCTATTAGAAGAATACAGATCCAGTTACTACAAGGCTTCCAGAGAAATATTGGGAGTATATATGTATTTGACCTAGAAATTAACCTCTGTCATAGATAATTGCTTCATGTAAGCTTGAATATTGTCTTTGAGCTTGGATTCTGAATCCCTTTGAGTTTGTGAGATGGATGTTGTTGATTTGGCTCTGTCTCCCCTCAGCTGCTCCCCTAGAAAATGCAGCACTGTGTTTCAGAACTTCTGGTGTTGATTCACCTTCCAAAGCTTTACACAGCTTTATTCTCCACTCTCTTTTCTTTATTTGACCTAACTAACTGTGTGGGAGACCACAGGTTTGCATGAAGATATTTACAGAAATGGCCCAGACATTTGTATTCAGCCAAATACATTTTTAAAGATAGTTTGGATTGATATGATCTTTAATTTCTTTTCAGAAGCTGACACTTTCTTGTTCCCTGAAAATGGAAGATGGATATGTTTCCTTGCAGTAGAAGAGAAATTATGTTTTGAAGCTGCTTTTCTAACAGTGGTAATGTAACACCATTTTGAATGCATCAGATTTCCCATTTTCCGTTATTTGCTGCTTTTTTAGGTGGTTTTTTTGTGGGTGGGTTGTTTTTTTTTTTTTTGTGCATCTGTATGGGTTTTTGTTTCAGCTACCCAAGTCTGTAAGGAAAATTATCACAATGAAATTTCACAGTCATATGAGACTGGTACTTGCATAACATTAGAATGGAATTAAGATTTTCTTCTTTGGATGTAGAGCCAAGCATTCAAGAGCATTTGAAATGTTCAGATGAGGGAAACTGTCTTGGAACAGGATGTTCTTATCCTGAACCGAATTTCTTGGTGTATTTCCAGAAGTACTGAACATAAGTGTGAAATGGGACCCAGAAGAAAAATTTGGGACCCAGTAGGACATGACCTTTTCTTTTATTGCTTGTCTCCCTTTGGGGTTAGAGCCAGCCTAAAGCAAACTGTCTGCCAGGGGCACCATGCTCATGCCTGCCATGTGTGAAAGCAATGACAGCTAGCTGGAGCAGAAAAATTACCAACCAACAATTCATCTTATGCATGTGAAGTTCCCAATTGCCAGATTTCCCAGGTTGAAGTTTATTTTGTACCATGAGACCAGATTTAAAATAAACCCAGCAGTTCTTAATTGAGTGTCAACCTGTACTGAATGTAGGGAGGTCAGTGGGATCATATCAGGTGCAGGATGGTACCTAAGGGCTTACAGGAGTATTATAAAAATGGAACGTCGCATTGTTCTGTTCTCCAAAATACTAAAACTTTATAATATTGCATCTGAATATGAAATATTGAATAGTGAATATCACAAAAGGTGCCAAGTTTGGAGAATAAGTAAAAAGTTTGCCTGAGGGAAAACATAATTTTTTATTCCCGCTTTAGTGGGAAGTGAATGTGATTTGTAGGATTACTGTTGGTTAAAATAAAATATAGTTTATTGCATAAAGATGAAGGGATTCAGATAAGTGCTGTGTGCAGTGTTACTTCTGTTGTGTGGTTATGGCCGTTGGCTATCAACAGCTCCTGTCCTAGGAAGCTCAGAGACAGAATGAGAGTAGGAATTGTATCTGCACTGTGCTACCATTCAAGGAGGATAGAGTTCGGGTTGTGTGGGCAAGTACCTTATGTCTTCATATCCTGTCGTATCCTTCATATTCAGAAGTTTAGGAATTGCTGAACAAGCCATAATAGAGGAGAAAAATATGTTGGCTACCTTAGGTGCCTAGGGTGACATTAGCTTAAAGTTACTGAAATGCTGTTCCCCAAAACTATGAGAGGACTTGCAGACAAAACAGTCAGCTCAATTTCATCCTGCCAATATTTATGCTCTCTTGTTTGCATGGAAAAGCAGCTGAACCAAATTTGCTTCCTCTGACTGCCTTACACTTTGCACCTTATCTGAATATCTCTAAGGGCATCTCAGCTTTCTGTGAACAAGGGATTCACAGAGTGTTTAAGCATGTGCTTAAAGTGTGTAAGGAATCTCACAGAAGGCAGTAAGCATGTGTTTAAATGCTTTGCTGGATTGCCACTAATCATGTTGCTTTTTAGAGCCTTGATTTCCCCTTTCTGTAATGAGGACTTTCCTACTTCACAGGAGTGTGAAGGAGAAACATTAAACACTGGAAGGTCACTCTGGCATTCAGGTAACTATATATCATAAACACCTTCAAACGAGCTCTTCTAGACTTCTGTTTTTCTAAATAGACAATATCCATCAACCTCTAAATCTTATTTACATAAATTCTTCTGCAGCTGATTAAACAGCAAGCCATACAGGATGCTTTGAGGAATCAAAAGTAAGGTCAGTCAATAAATAATTCCCAAATCAGTGCTGTTTATGAACTTGCTCATATTCTTAGATAAAAGGACATGTTTGATGCATGTACCTTTGCTTTGTTTAGTTTTGGAAATAATCATAAAAGGAAGAGTAAAAAGCTCACAGATATAGAAAACAAGACTTCTATGTAACTAAAGACAGATTTTTTTTTTTATTGTCTGACTTTAAAAGTGTTTTTGAATTTTATTGCCTGTCTAGTTGTGAAACTGTGGTATGACTTTCTAAGACCTCCGGAGAGAGGAATGTAGTGCCTTTTTGATATGCACACTGCATTTTAATCTTCAAACTCTTAATTGTGTTAGCTTTTGACTGTGAAAGAGAGATGTGTTAGTGCTGTCTTACAGGTAGAGTGAGGAAGATTTCCTCCTTGGCTTTATTCTTAATTCTGCACTGACTTTCTTAGTAGCTGTAAGGAAATCACTAGTATCTTTCTGTGGCTGTCACTTCTGTCTCAGCCTCTGCTTTGCTAAGAAGGATAGCAAGGTTTATGTGACCGTCCTGTGTACGTTGAGGCAAACTGGGATTCTGCTACTGGGTTGCTGCATTCTGCTACCTTCACCTGAGATAGTCACCTGACACTGCTGTAGCTTCATAGATGTTTGAAGAACAGAGGACAGCATTTATTGTGCTTGGGTAAAGAGGCTTTGCTTAGTACTGTTGTGCATGAGAGACAGAGGTAAGAGAAACAGGCTGATTTAAGAGGCAAGTAGAGACATGCAGATGAGATAGTTTGATGACCTGATTCTGTCCAGGTGCTTAGATAGGTAGAAGAATGTTAGGACTGAGATCAAGGAAATTGTTAGCTCCTGTTTGATGGATGCAGTACCCAGGGTAACTTGCTTTGTGCGATTCTTTGTATACAAAAAGGTGTAACCAGAACAACCCACAGTTTTCTGATTGTTGGTCATCTGCAGGGGTTAAAAAAATCAACACCATCAATGCCAGAAGAGCTACGGCTGGATCTAGAGCAGTATCAGTTGTCTTCTCCAGACCTACCAGCTGTTCTGCGCAGCACAGGGAAAGGGTGATGTAATGCCAACAATGCTATTGAAGCAATGCTGAAGTAACAGACTGGGGAAGATCCCTTAGCCCTCTTCCTGTAGGTGTCCTCATCTCCCAATCTATTAACTAAATTGAATATTAGTTTCAAAATGCACTGAGGCACTGATGGATCATGCATAGATGTTTCTCATAATACAGCCCGTTTGACAGGGCAGAGTACTCATCAAAGCCTTACTAGAGAACAGCAGTAGCTCTGCCATTGGGGACTGTTGCGTCCATCCCCACCTAAACTTTACCAAGTTTTGTGGTGTTTCCTGTTGCATAAGACTTGGTGCAGGCACAGAGTTAGGGTTAGGAATCTAAGAAAGAGAAATCCTAGATATACGTGAGAGAGGGGTGCTCAAAAGGGGTTACCAAAATAGTTGCAAGGCTGTTGGTAGGGTTTCCTCAACTCTGTGTGACCGGGGGATGTGGCTAAGATCCTGGCTTAGAGCCCAGTCTACGTTTAAAGTCAAGATTAGGGCTCTGAGAAAAGTAAGAGTGAAGTTCAAAGGGGATGCCAAAGTAAAGTGAGGGCTTTTACTAGGGCTCTCCCCTGAGTGTTCCTTTACCTGGGGGACTGGAGTGCCCCATGGATAAGTGCCAGCCTAGGGATAGGTGAGGGATAGGCCCAAGTGGCTCTTAGGCTGGGACAGTGGGGTCCTTCTCAACCAGACCTTTATACCCCTCTGTCTCTTTCTGAGTTGTATTTCCTGTGCTAAGTCTGGATGGCGCCTGTGCCAGCACCAAGCCAGGCACCAGAGTGCACTGGAAGTGTAACCAGCACCAGATGTATGCTGTGCCGGCACAGTAGCCCTCAATGCCCTGGGAGGATCCAGCCAAGCTAAAAGGGTTAGGGCTGTCACTGCTAGAGAGGAGAACATGCCATGACTATTTTCCCCTAGCACAACCAGGGTTAACACAATGCAACCTCAACACCCACTCATTTTTCTTGGGACAGAGCTACTCTCCTATGTAAACAGAGATTAAATTCATTGCATCCTTATAAATGACCCTGATATCAAATTGCGTTTAGAATTGCACAGAGGTCCAGGGAGAAGGCAGGGTTCCCAGTTTCACTAATGAACTGTATTTTCAAGCCTGTATCCTTTTTCTTTTAACTCTTCTCTATTTCCCAGAAATGTGTTCTGCTTTTCAACCTTTAGTATTCACGTCTCATATTTAGTACGCTGAGGGATTCCAGCTCATGCTTCTTTACTTCCTGTTCTTGATAGTTTAACCTCTAGGCATTCACATTGCTTCACCACCACCCTCAAGCACTGGTTTTGTGATTCCTTGCCTGTTGCTAGCCATTTCCTATTGCTCTCTGCTGTTCTCAGAGTATGTGAATTTGTCATTCTGGTTACTTCTAGTAAAAGGAAATGACTAAACACCAAGAAACACAGAAGAGGTGACTCTGATATCAGATTGTATGCATTGATAGAGAGAGCAGAGCTGCTGGAGTGCTAGTTCTTCAGCATATGTAAAGCTGTGGTCATACGCATTTCTCCTTGTGAGTTCCTGGCAGTGTCTTGAAAAGCCAGCCCCTTGATAAGAATCTCTTTGCTTTGTCTGCATTCTGGCTCGAGCAGAGTTAAGTCAGCCCTGAAGAAAATCACAAGTTCACTAGTTATTTTTTTAAATACTTCCATTTCTTTCAAATAATTTTGCTATTACTAATGCTTTATGGCTGGTCAGAGATGCCAAATTACAACTACAAGAAAAACAAAACTTCTGTTCTCTTACGAGAATTTGCAGTATTTGCAGGATGAGAATTCATGCTGCACTTTTGGAAATGAATAGTCATTGGCTTGGAGCAAGGAGGAGATTGAGGGCTAGTTCCAACTTTTGGCCTTGTTATTGAGGATACTACTGTAACAGTAGTTTTAAAAATGTAGACACCTATCCTCTGCAGCAAGTAGTCACTATTAATCTTCAATTTGCTGAATCACTGAAGAACCACCAGTGGAACTGCTTACACTCAAAAGCAAGTTTCGTCTTTAATTTCATGTGGAAGCTATTAAGCATAGTAGCTTAATCTGATCTAAATATGTTTTGTCTCTGTCATGTTCTCTGTTGGAAATTATATCCAGTCCATCATGTGTTTTCAGTGATGTTGTCAGATATGTTGTCGCTGCTTCTGTTGGTGATTGTCAATTCAGCAGTTAACACCTTTAATCTCAGTTGACTTCAAGTGTCAACATAAATATAACTGGGATAGGAATTTGCTTTTGGGTTTCTAGTGGGTCATGGGAAATTAATTTTATCATTCATAAGCTGTGATTTGAGATGGTTCTGTGTTTATGTTGAACTCTTCTGTCATGGTGTATTTGCATTTATCAGGGGATCCCATTTAACTGGCCAACATGAGGCATGAGCTAAATATTGTCTGTAGGTACAGGGTTATGCTTGAATGAATAAAGCTGTGCTTTTGGATAAAGTAAGCAGTTACTCAAATCTCCTTTCTTCTTTCTTGCTATAAATCCCTTCTTAGTTCATATTCCAGGACTCCTGCCAGGCTATAACTATACTTCAACTTGTTTTTCAGAAAAGCCCCTAAAATTTGGCTCAGTTGCCTAAAGGGTCCTTCACAGGACAGGCAGCTCTTTCAGTCTCAGAGGGTTTCTTTCTCTCTGGTTGTTCATTTAGAGTGATGTTCCCAAAGCATTTATTCCAGGTCCTTGCATAGGCTTCTCCTGGGAACTTCAGGGATCAAGATGCTGCAGACAGGAGGGTGTTAAAGGGGATATGATTAGCAGTGGGCTTTGGTAGAAGTATTAGCCTGCTTTGAGACGGGCTTTTTCCCAGTAACCTTATTATCCTGGACTCACAGGAGGTGCAGCGATAGGTGACAGGCCTGACAGCACAGAGTCCTCTCAAATGGTGAAGAGACAGTGTTTTCTTCAGGTCAAATACAGCTACTTTGACAAGTCCTATTTTTCTAAGGTGGAGACTCACCACTGTTATTCCACTGCTGGAACAGCAGCAGTCTAGGGGTCCTAGGTTGAAGACCTTGAAGGGATGTGGGACAGTGAAGATGTGGACTGCTTCTCTACAAATTCAGGCATACCCAGAAGTGTTCACAGGCACTGGAATGTGACTGTTGGTGCTGGCAAACTTGCCAGCACATTCCTAATAGTGAGTTTGGCCTGTTCCAACCAGCAATTTCCTCAAACAGCTCCTGGGTGTGGATTGGTACTTAGGGAAGTCAGGGAACTATTCTCAAAAGGCAGATTGCTGCAGCCATCCAGTTTTAGGACTTACCAATTTACTAGCCTGGACATGGCTGCTCTGTACCAGCTGACCTCCTTGTGCCCAGTTAATGTTCTAGTATAGATGTTATCACACAGCCCAGAACAAACCAAGTCTCAGCTCATGTTCAAGCAGGGCTTAATGCAGATGGAGTGATAGTTGTTGGGTCTTTTAAATGGGTTACTCCCACTCTTTCCTCATCTCCAGATCCAGAAGCTGGTCTTCTAATAGGACCTAGAGGAATCACAAGATTGCCTTTAAGGCTTGCAAAAGGAAGCATTTCAAATACAATTTTGCAGATACTAAGGTGATAGTTGATTGTTAGGGATAGTTCATTGTTGTGTAATACTTAACCTGCTTTATTGTGGTGCTATGGCTTTTGGAATTCTAACAGCATTAAAAAGCAGATAAAAAACAGGCAGTTTTGTTCTGAAAACCTTTAGCATCTAGTAAATCAGAAGCTGGACGAAATTAGAGAAATTCATGAAACTAAATTAGGGCTACCAGGTACAAAGTCTGCACTTGTGTCTCAAGAAGTTTCTGAGTTGAAGGTGTTTGGAGGCTGGGAGAGCATTTAGGGGAAAAATCACTATGCATTTGTTGCTATACTCTTCCTGCTATAGCCTTTCCTGGGCATCCACTGCCAGCTGCTGTCAGAGGCAGGATACTGAGCAATGGGGCTCTCGGTTTGACCCACTTGTCTGTTTTTGTGTTCCTGTGTAAATATAGTCAACATCTAAGCCTATTCTATAGAAAGGGTGGAAACTGAATGGAAGCAAATGAGACAAATATTCTTCAGATGAAACAGTATATATGACCACGAAACCAGGACAGGGCTGCACTAAATGTCTTTACATTTGAATGTTGAACTATTTCAGGTTTGTTTTTTTAAAAAATTTTCTCTTTCTAAGCAATGTCTGGAGAAACAGAGGAGTTTTCCAAATATAAGCACTTTTGCTTTTACTGAGTTTATGTTTTCAAAATACAAACTGTTTGTTTGGCCTTGAACAAACAAGCCTCCAAAACACTATGTTGGGCAATCTTGGCCACTAACGTGTGTGTGATGTACGTGTTTATATGTGCGTCCAACCCTGTTCAGACTGACTGAATTTCAGTGTCAGGCAAGGAAACATAAAACATTTACAGTCTGCGAGAGTCTGGGCTTTTCAGGCTTCTGGTGTCCAGCACAAATCTGCCCTTGGTGGTTTGGATAGGATGATTTATGGCTATGCAGCACTCAGAGGCTGTGCCAGGGATTACCAGCTGGGAAGGATGTGTGTACATGATGTGGATCCCAGAAAAGAGAGCAGCATGGAGGAGGATAGGTGCTGTCTATGTGATGGGAACACCTGCAGTGGTGGGATGATGGGAGAGCTGTGGATCTCAACCCTCTATAATTCATCCTGGGGCCTGAAGTGGCAGAAAAGTTGGTCACTACTGGTGTACAGCATCCAAAACTCTCTGCCTGGACTAAGTACTAAATGTGGAAGTATTTGCAAAAGCTGCTGTGCAGACAGGGAAGGAGAAGAGAGACAGAAAGGAAGCCAAGATGCAATTAGCCCTGTAGCTGTGGCACCTGGAGTTGGGGTTTGGCTTCTTAATTTCCAGAGAGGAGGATGTGTGAGGCTGAAGGACCAAGTCTATTTCCTTTTTGTTTCAGTGCCATTCCGGTTGCTAGCATGAAGCTCTGGAGATGCACACTGAGATCCTCTTTCTGTGCTCCAAGAGTTTTCAAATTAATTTAATTTTCATTAATATAGGACACCCTGACCAGTCACTGCCGGAAGTCCTTTAATCTGTAGCAGACAAAAACCAGATGTTTCTGTGTTATTATTTACTTTCTACACTGACCCTGGTGCACCATGTAGAAACTGGTCTGTTTCTCTTTAAGTGCTGCTGCTTCCATCTGCCCTTTGATACTGAGGCCAGTAGCTCTGCTCTTTATGCAAAAAAAACCCCAAAACCAACCATCTCAAGGTGTTCTTGAGTCATCTTTTTTCCTCATGCCACTACCTTTCTTTTGGTGACTTCTGTGGAAGTCTATGCATTACTGGCGTAGGGTTTGAATCCAGAGGAGGCTTGTGGTGAATAAAGCAGAAGTAAATTAAAGCAAAGAGGTGAAATGTCCTGTGCTGGTACAGCTACTGCCACGTGATTTGACAGGGGACTATGTCATTGTTGAGAACTTCGATTTCTTTACCACAGCCCTTGCCCACATCCCAAGAGCTCTCTCACAGGATTTGCAGGATGTGGTGGGCACTGAGCTGTATTATTTAACTGCTCTAAGTATTTCTGTTTTCCATAGCTCTACTTTTTGCATTTCTACTATCTGTAGTTAATAGGTGTATCAGTTCTTGGTGTCTCTGAAAGAATACTCCACACGTATTTGTCAGCTCAGATATTTTTGGGCATGTTCCAACATTGTCTTGGCAATCCTGTAGTACTATGCATAGCATCCCATACAGCATTCACCAGCCTAAGTTCTGGTCTGAGTAGCCAATCTAGATTTTGGGTATTAAAAAAGGGAGGAAAAGAAAAGACTTGCTTATGAAAATTGTAAATGTCTAGGATTTATTGCTGACAATAAATTACTTGCATTTTCCAATTTGATAAGCTGAAAATGCCTTACTCCAAGATGGCAAGAAACCTGAGGAGCTGTTGTACAAAGAAAGCCTTTAAAATTAAATACACAATGTAGAAAAGAAGGGAAGGATACACATGAAATTCTGAAAATAGCTTATTCTCTGTTGAAATAAAAATATGTAGCACTCATCCAGCTCAGCTCAAATATTCTTACACTACATATTTAACATGAACAAAAATTAATATTCCAGTTCTGAATGCAGCGAAGCAGGGGTTTTTTCCATTCCCATTGCCCATTCTCACGAATGAGCAACCGTTGAATTTTTGCAATTTCTACCCCGTGTTCCAGCTGAGTAAATTTTGGGACTGTAATGTCAGTGAGTCTCTGGAGGAAAGGGTGTAAAATTTTGAAGGAAGAAACGAGCCATTCACAGGGATCACTGTGTGGGAAAATGATTAAGGATAAATAATACAACAGTTCCAAAGGGAATTGTGCAAGAGCCTGGAAACACCATTTCTTGAAAGGATTTGAACACTAGGGAATTTCCAAAGTAAAACAGCAGTGAAAGATGGGCAGGGAAAAAGAAAAGGACAGAAAACAAACTCCCAAAGACTTAATTTCTCCCCTCGTGCATGCTGCTTCTCCACTTCCTGGTGAAGAAAGCGAATACTTTCTTGTATTCTTGCACAAGAAAAGGATTGTTTCACATGAGCTCCCAGGGCCATTCAGAAGGATGGGATGTCATTGTGAAGCAATGCTGTTATCCCTGGGACCAAGACAGAGCTAGGAGCCTATGTCTGTAGTTGCACAATCAGCAATAACCCTCTTTTTTTTTGCACAAGGGCATGGCAAGGGTTGCTTGTGGAGCTGCTTTTTCTCCTTCTGTCAACCTCTCCATTGCTTTGCTTGTGAAGTACATAAGGCTCATAAGGGCAGTTAAGAACCTGCTCTTCCCCCCCTTCCCTTGCAGAGAAATTCAGCTTGCACTGTGTTTACTCATGTGCTGGTTCTTGTGAGATCCTTATTGACTTGCAGCGCTCACACATCTGGCTTGTGTTTCCAGGACTTACCCTTCCCAAAAAGCTGGAAGTGCAGCAGGGAGAGAGGGCGGCGGTGCTGAGTGCTTAGCCTGTGTTCAAGCTGAGAGGGGAGTCTAAGGCAAATGTGAGTGAGTGAGTCTCTCCGGCAAGCTTGTGGCTTCCCGGAGGTGCATCCTGGTCCCTTCCTACCCTTTCTGCACCAGCTGCATATGTTCTCTCTCCCTCCCCCTTTCAGCACCAGCTCTGAAGCTGGTGGATGTCACTGGATTCCATTGAGATTGTAGGAAACTGCAAAACTCCAGTAAGGATGCTGTGTGTATGCTCTTGTTTCCCAGAAAGAGCTGCAGAGAAGGGGCCTGCTGTCTCCAGAGGAAAGTGGCATCTGTTTGGCTCCGTTTGTTCTCTGATTGAGCATTCCTGCTCATTTTGGAGAAGAGATGAAATCCAGATGCTAGTCCTGGTCTTGATTCCTGACTCAAAGATTTCAGTGTGATTAAGCACTTGGAAAGGCTCGCTGCTCGCAGCAGTACAGCTCTGTCATTTACCTGGGAATCCCAGAAAAGCCTCATCTCATTTTGTTTTCAGTTCTCATTTAGGGGATTTTTAAAAAATATTTCCCCTCCTTGCTCCTCTTTCTGAGAGGATGGGGTTGTTTTCAGATGGTCTGTTAAGATGAAAGTCCCTATTGTTTCTATATACCCTTAACTAACATCAAGAACTTAAAAAAAGAAAAAAGTTGTACCAGCTGCACAAACAGCCTAATGCAGTTGTAGCATCACAGTTGCTTGGGGCTCAGGATGTGCAACCTACGGAGTGTTTGCCCTCTGTCTCCTGCATGGTCTTGGCATGTATTGGCTGACTCTGTGAGGCAGGAGTGTGGACCTGGGACCCCGAGTGTGTGGGGATGGCGGGGGATAGGGGATGTTTGGTGTGGGAGAGTCCCTGCTCTGTGGAGGTGGAGTTAGGAACCAGCATGGGTGATAGTGGCTGGAGAAGCAGGTAGAGTGCTTGGGAGAGGACACACAGGCAAGCTTGTGGGTTTTGTGAGCATAAAAATAGTCATTTACATGTATCCCTTTCAGCCACTAAGAACAGCCCAGCCCAACTCCAAGCCCAGGTCTTTCAACCTCCCTTGGCATGGGTGTATTGAAACCAGAGGCGTTTCCAAAGCCTCTGTGTGAGGTTAAAGGGGACAGTTCAAATTGACCTAAGGATTCATCGCTGCCCAGGCAGGGAGGTCCCTCTGTGTTTCCCCTCTGTGCTTGTTACACCTCCTCTCACCAGGAATTTGACTTTTAACAGGCAGGTGCTTTTGTTCAACTCCTCTTGAGCTCCCAGGGCTCAGCTGTTATGGTAGATTGCAGTATTTCAGGTGCTGCCTGCAGAAGAGAATAACTTCCCTTGATCTGAGTGACCATGCTCCTGAAGGAGTCCACTGTCTGCTGGCCAGGTTTGCAGCATGAGCACATTGTGGCGCATGGTCAGCCTGGATCCTACTGCAAGCACCAGCCCTTCACAAGAGAGCCTGTGCTGAGCAGTATTCTGCCCAGGTGCAGACATTTGCCCTGCTCTTTACCAAACTTCATGAGGTTTCTGTTCATCAAGGTCCCTGTGGATTATGCTCTGCTGCTTGTCCTGTCAGCCTCTCCCCTTAATTTAGTCTTAGCCAGAGATTTGCTGAGTACATTTTTGTCCTCATTGTTTTCCTTTTTGGCTTGCCAACTGTATTTCAACCAGCACACCTTCTTCTGAACATCCTTCTAGGGCTTTTGGCATTAAAGACTTCAGGATTTGGACATGTTGCTTTCTTCACTCTGTGAAGATCCCTGACAAAATCATGCATCAGTTTCCTCAGCTGATCTGCTTCCCTTGAACATTCAGGGTGGCTTGTGCTGCCTTGTGCTGACCTCTGTGCAGCCCAAGGGACCTCCAGGCTGCACAGGACCTGTTGAGCAAACCCAACTCAGGGCAGCCCTTGAACTGAGCATGACAATGAACCATTATTCCACTGATTGTAGCTCACTGAGATTTTATAAAGCATATGATGGCAGCTGGATAGGTTGTTAAATATAGGTACATGTGCATTTAACTATAAATGTGTTCTATTTAGTACTTTCAGTGGTTTTAGTACTTTCCTGTGAGATAAAACCCGCCACAGATATCCTTTGGGTCACTACCGTAATACTTTGGCCTAATTTAGTCAATACAGAGTTCAGACAGAGTTTACTGTTGGTGTCTTTGGATGCGCACAAGGCTCCTTTTTGTTTTCTACTGTCCATACTTTCAGCTGCTACAGTAATTTTACTAATGAGGTTTAGTCTTTAAGAAAACTGCTGGATTTGCTCCAGAAGAGCACTCAGGAGTTAAAGACTGAATCAGAAGGTTTCACTGTTAACCTAATCCTGAGCACAGCTCCACCGTTATCGAAAGAATAAAGTGCTGATGCTGTGCAGTTAACTGTGCCTGGATATACTCATTGAATAAAGTTAATGGGGAAAAGTTTCCCTTGGGCAGGTCTGTGCCATATGTCCCGCTAAGCAGAGCTGTGCAAATAATTGACTTTCAATATGTTGATCAAACTGTAGAATAGAGGATGTTTAGGCTTGGGTTGGACAGACCATTTCCTTCAGACATTACTTTGTAACAAGCATGTAAGGAAGAAGGAGGCAGTAACTGCCTTTAGCGTAGGAAAACTCAGCAAAGATATGGGAGCCCCTGGGATTCTGCTGGGTCCTTTTTTTTTATTTCAGTGATGTGAGAAGTGGTGGGTGTCCTGTGACTGTCCTGTTCAAGTGCTTTCCCTTTGTCCATGCTGGCAGCCCACAAAGAGAAATCCCTCACAGAAACTGAAAGTGGGGGTGGCTGAGGAAAATAGTGCCAGACTGGGGTTGGACTGTTGATACATGTCCTCTTCAGGATGTAGATTTGCCCCCTGCCAGTCATCCATCACTGCCCTCCTAACGCATGCACTGCTTGTGGTCACCCTCAAACCCTTTCAGGGCCCATAGGAGGAATCTGCTTAACCATTACAGCTGCAACCAGAAGTGTGTTTTCAAGACTTGAGATGAAGTACTGCCAAGTTTCTCAGCTAGGAGAGTTGTTCCCTGGCATGCTTTGAAATTAACAGGAAAACTAAAATGTGTTGATTCAGAAGGTATTTAAACGTTAGTCTCAGTGGAACATTAAGTCCATGAGTAATTTTAGACCGTGTTTCCCTTTTGTGATTTCAATAACAAAAGAAGCAGACTTTGGTTTTCCTGAACCAGGGGAGTTTATGGGCTTAACTTTCATCATGAATTTTGAGGAATAAAAGAGGAGAGACATAAGTGCATTGTTCTTCAGTACCAGAAATTCCAGTTTATGAGTATCTGTTTTTCCATATGTCTGAAAACTATACAAACTTGATTTTTGCGAGGCAAACCCATGGCCCTCAATAAAGGAAACTTGTTTGTGTGTAAAGGAAAACAATGTGCAAAGGTTACTGTTTTTCAGTTTCTGAACAATTGTACTGAGACAAATGGATCATGAACACCAACATCTGTGGAACTCACAGCCATGTCTATTAGCAGATTTGAACAAATTCCCAGCATATGTTTTTGTAATTTGATTATCATATAGACACAACTGCTTTCCTGGGTTATAAGTAAACATGACTGGAGGAAGAGATGAATGGTGTGTGAAATACATCCAATTTGGCTTTTGGTTGTATGCTCTTGGAAACTTTCCTAGACTCTTGTCCAATGGTTTAAATTTAATTTAGACTTGGGAAATGCAAATGCACTTCATATTTATTAGAATAAGAGATTGGTGACTGCAGACAGTGCTCTGCAGGCAAACATAAGCAGAAAGAGGCATCCTCTTGAGTATGTTGCAATGTAATTTGGACAGTGTAAAGACAATGGCAAAGGAGGATGTTTAGGACACTAGCAGGAGAATGCCTTATGAGTTTGGTGTGTGTTTCGAGTTCTTTTAGTTTATATTTTTAAACTATGAGATGAAGTGTGATAAATTGAGGCCCAATATCTTAGTCAGCTTTTGTTTGCTGAGTAGAAATGTCTGGCTTTCTGTCCAATGATGTTATTTTCTTCCCCTCAGTCAATGGAATGCAGCAGTGAAGAAAAGGAGGCATGGAGAAAACAGGATGCTTGAAATGTCATTTGTGCCACAAACCTACTCTTTGCTGCAGACAAGGCAGCAGCCTGGCCATGGACTGTTATGAATCCTGCATAGAGGTCTCCATCTTCTCAGAAGATGGCTCCTTGATTTGCATCTCCAACTTTATTCTGCTGAACAAAAAGTACGCATACAGCACATGTAGATGCTGGTGCTCTTTTGGATTGTATCCTTACCTCCAGGATCCTGAGTCTGGTCATGAGGGCTGGCTTTCAACCAGCAACAAGCTTTCTTTTCCTCAAACGTAACTGATACCAGTCATCATCTGAAAACAGCTTTACTGTCAGAGAAGCAGGCTCTGCAAATGGTAGCCCAGTGTGTCAAGGACATGTTGGAGCTTGAGGTAAAATTACATTGGCTTAGCTGCCAAAACAAGCAAAGGTGCATGCTCTTTCCAGCAAGGCTAAAGGGGAAGCTTCTGGTGCCTCCTGGTGCCTTTTGTCACTAGATGATGGGATTAGACTCACTGCCCCATGTACTCTCCCAGCAATGCAGCCCAATGGCCAAGACCGTTCAACACCTCTGCAATAACCTGCCTACAAGGGGAATTTCTTCCCAACTCCTTCACTTAGTATTTATCTTCTGCTCTTAAAATCTGAGGTTTTCTATCCCTTGATGATTTCTTACCCACCATAAGGAAGCTGTGGTGTTCACGTCAACCTTTTCAATACCTGTGCTTCAGATGTTAAATAACTTTTTAATTTGGTCTCTTGGTTTAAGATTTGCAAAAAAACGTAACAGGACCCCAACAATATAAAGGACAATTCAAAGATACTGTGCCTGTTTATTAGTTGTTAAATGGTGATTCTGCTAATATTTACAATTCTAGTTAAAATCTCCTTGAGTATATCTTGGCCTGTAAGGGTCTTTAAATAGCTGAGCTCCTTTTCATACAGCGTACAAAGCCCTTCATGCTGGCAGCAGAGGACCAGAGAGTCCTTGCAGTGCAGCGCTATGTGTGGAGATTTATGCCAAGGCAAACTGTGCTCCCAGACAACGACGATAAATGTGAGAGTTTTGAGAAACAAATGAACAAACAAGCAGACAAATAGAGGTCACAGTCCTGAGCCCCAGTATGTGAGCAGTGAAGCAGCCTCTCACATGGGTCGGTTAGCGTGGGTTTGTAGCATAATATCGTCAAAACTGAGTGTTGCACCAAGACTGTAAAGGTTACACATTGAAAGAGAGAAGTAAGCTCAGTCTTCATGTATCTGAAAGACAAATGGGTTTGCCTATGGGAGGCATGTGTTAGTTGGAATAGATCATAACCATGTCTTGGCCTTCCTGGACATGGTCTGGGAGATGACCCTCTCTCTTACCTTTTTTGTCTCTTCCACGTCTTCTCCTTGGCAGCACAAGGGTAATTTTCCAGATACAGATGTTTGAAAATCAAATTTGATGGAATTATGGAGACTGCATTTGAATTCTCCATGGCATTTGATGAAAGCAAATGGGCAAAACCCATTTGAGCCTTGAGTCTATTGGTACTGAGTGGTCAGGGTTTCCAGCCCTGCTATGAATTAACATGAAGAACTTTCCCAAAAACCACCAGAATGAAGTGTTACAGAATAATTTGTCAAAAATCAAACATGAAAGTCATATAGGGATTGAGAAATTTTACAAGATCAGCAATGTTTTGCAGTGGGGTGAAATGAAGGGTCACATTAGAGCTGTGGAGGCTTGTTACACAGGCCAAGTATGTTCGCCAGGTCAGACATGTGGAGACCAAGAATTATTCCCAGGAGCCATGGTTTTATCTTGGACAAAACTGTATTTTCTTGGACTATTTTCACTTCCCCAAGATACGGGAAGACACAGTTACAAAAAAGGCAGTCTAGTCTATCAAATCCATTTCTTGAGGTATGATACATGAAATAGTATTGCTTAGCTATGAGATAAAGTTTAGTGGGTACATGTTCAAAGTCTGTACTGAAACACAGGTGTAAATCTGCGCAGGTGAATACCCCTTCTCCCAAAGCCAGCTGGAAACGGATCACAGATAACACCCATGAGAAAGGCAGTGGGCAGATGTGGAGCTGTATCTCTAACTTCTTAAGTGCAAGGAGAGCTGCATAATTAAGAGGCTCTTAAAGAGCTAGCTGAGGCCAGTTGCACTGTGCAGCAATTCCTGCTGCTCTGTTAGGAATCAGGTCGGGTCTTATTTAGCAGCCGTTCACCTGCTGGGTGCTGTGGTTGCTGACTGATACAGGCTGGACCCCAGAGCTTTTAGCTCTAAAGTTTTGCAGAAGTGCAGAGGTGTACTGTTTTATTCAAAGTATTCTGTTACGGTCTTTTACAGAAGATGTATGGTGTGGACACCAGCAAGATTTAATGATTAAAAAAGTAAATAAGCAAGATTATAATAGATAAAGGTAAAGTAAGAATAAATATGAAGGTTCCAACTTGTATTTTGTATTTAGCTTTTACTTTTTTGAGTAGTCTTACAGAAAGATAATACCCCAAATTTGCAATGTAGGATTAATGTTGTAATTTTCCCAGTGATTCACCATGTAGGCTGCCTTTGTTTGGTAATTTGCTCTATGTGGCAAGAGTGTGAAAACAGGGAGGCTGTGTGAAGTCAATAAGCAGTGCAGAGATTTCACTTTGAAGTGCTCCAGCAGTGAATGCGTTAAATGTTTTCATCAGAGACTTAAAAAAAAAAAAAAAAAGTCATATGGTGGATGTGCCAGAAAAAGTTTACTTTATAAAAGAGAGCACGAAAGAAAGATTACAGCAGTTCCTTTTAAGCAGCTTTTAATCTTAAAAAGAATGTAATTCTCAGTCGCAGGGGGCAGAGCCCGCTTCAGTGAGACCTCCCTCCCAAAACTGCCGGGATCCTCTACTTCCACCCTGAGCAAAGCAGACGCCTTCTCAAAAGGAGTAAAAGCCTCCCAGCTGCCTCTGGCAGCGTAGGAATAGACATGTCTACGGGGAAGATCTGTTGTCTGGTGCTCCTGACCCTAGGGGTGCTGGCGGTGGTTGTTGCGCTCGTGGTCATCCTGACTCAACCCAGGTGTGGTCCTCAGCATTACCTGCATGGTGCCGTGGCTGCTGACACCGAGACCTGCTCTGTCATTGGCCGGTATGTGTACAGACCTCTCGGTTTTTCAGGTTACATGTTGCGTATGTCGTGGACTCGGACTGACAGACAGGTACATGTATTAACTACGGGAGTGAGCTGGGTTTCTGTCCCATCCCTGCTTCTGGGGCTGAGCAGCAGTGCTGCTACCTGGGTGCTCTTCATCGGCAGTGGAGCAGCTCAGAGAGCAGATGGAGCCCTATCTCTGCGGTTGATGCTTATTTTCATTATCCAATGTTACAAAAATTTGCAGCTCTGCAAATCCTTGGCTTTGACCTTTTGGAAGGTACACATATTTATAGTACACAAATGCAAGGTTGTTTTTAAGTGGGGAAGCAGGAAATTAACTATTTACTTCATTGTGGTAAGTCTGTCAGGTAAGTGGCGTAGAAATAAAATAAGGAAGAAGTGAGAGGAACTAGCTGAGAGCTGCAGCTGGGCTTCAGCAGAGGCAAGGAAGGCAGGCAGGCTGAGATCGTAATCCCAGCCTTTAGGGTGTGTGTTTCTGGACTTAAGCCTGCAGCAGGTGTGCCTGCTATCAAGAAAGACACTATATTGTAAGACAAAGAACAGATTTAATTGAAATTCAGCCAAGACAGTATGAGTACAAAAGACATACTTACATGAATTGGGAGGAAAGATGTAGGTTTAAAAAAATTCTCTAGTTGCCCCAGGTTGTAACACTTCAGCTTGCGTAACAACTTCTCAAACATTTTGACTCTTACATCTAACTTTACTGTTACTGCTACCTCTGTTCTTAAATGCTTGTATATATGAAAGTAGAAGGATGGAACTTCACAAGCTACATGTGATGCTGGATGCTCCAACAGTGGATGCTGGAGCTGTGTGCTCTACCTTGTGGCTGGGGGAGTGAGGTAAGACATGGTGCCATTACACCATGCTTGCCGTGTCTCACATGTGGTTCTTGCAATGATGTGCTGATAGAGTATTTGTGAGTAGTTGGAGAAAATGTACTATGGGTGCACATATGTCAAGGAATGAGATGGGATTTTTTTATGCTAAGCCATGGGTTAGTTCTTCAGAGGGTAGAAGTATCTTTTAAATCAGTATTAGTGGAAATAGGGGAAAATATGTTATTGGATCACCCAAAGAATCTGCTGGGAAAACCACAGCTCTTGTTTTGCAGCTATGGTAATTTTTGACTTGAAGTAATTTTGAATCCGTTGGAAGGCACTGAAGTGAGAGCCACAGAAATCTGTGATCAGGTTGACAACTGAGAAGCTTTGGCTAGCTGGCTACTGCTGCTGGGCTGTCATCTGTCTCTCTGCAAGAAGCTCCGCCTGCTTCCATAGTCTCAACCATCGCTGTAGCTGTGCCTCCAGCGCACTTGCTGGCAAGCTCTGTGGTGTCCCTCCAGTCTGACTGACCACCTTAGATTTCCTACAAATAGTCTGCCAATGCTCTGCACAAAATTTTGCCCTTGCTCCAACTTCCCCTCACACATTTTTCCCCCTTTTCCCTAGCCTGGGGCATCTGCACGTCACATCCTGCTGCTCCAAATGTATCAGCTCTCTCCTCCAGCCCTGCCAAGCCCCCTGGATCTCCCCAGCCAAGACTATTCTCCTTCACCTTGGCTCTACACCACTCTGCCCAGTGGTTAGCTCTACTCCCCTACTGCTGCATGGTGTCTGCTTCTTTTCCCAGTATCCTTTGCCTCCAGCCATTTTTGGAAACTTTTGTGCTCATTTCATGCTGTGCTTATACTTGGAATGAACCAAACTCCTCTGTTGTTCTCCGAGCTTGAGCTATCTGCTCATGTTCTTGCAACAGATTGTAACAAGACTGTTTATAAAAATGTTCATCTGCAACAGAGCTTGTGGTCAGAAGCTTTGTATAACGTTTGCCCTTTTCTTTGTCATTGCCCTATTTCTCTTTTTGTCCCCACTGGCCCACAGTGGTAGCTTGTAAGGAAGGAACATGTTTTCTTTGGGGGAAGCTTACTGCATGTGAGTGTGTTCATTTTCTCCCAGACATTTCTGTGCTGTTGTATTTGCACATCACATTTTAGCTCTTAGCTATTAGTACACCACTAAATTCTCATAGCAGTCTGGGAAGTGAGAAAATGATGTTATCTCACTGGTATAAATAAGGAAGTCTAGCATGGTAATTGTACTGCATGGATGCCACGTCAGAGTTGTGTTGACCAGGGTCTCTGCCTTTCAGAGCAATCTGCGGTGCTTGGGTGCATCTCTCACTGACCTCCTGTGTGACTGTACAGGGTGAGGGCTTCTTCATGCCTGACCCAGAGGTCTTGATGGGAACACCAGGAGCTGAGGAGCACAGAGCAGCCTCCTGTGTAATCTTTGCTGAACAAGATTTTAGCATCACACAGGAATTTTGTCACAGCATTAGCAATAAAATCCAATTTCTCAGAGCAGTCTTAGCCATTAGGCCCTAATGTCCCCACCTGTGAGCTGCCACTTCATTTGGCACTTAACTTCAGCAACAAAGCAAGAGCTGGGCAGAGCCAAGCATCTCTTGATGCACAACACTAACTCCTTCCCAGACAATGCCCAGCCAGTCAAATGGTGGTTTTGAGATTATGACAATGCTATTGACTTCTGCTGTTCAAAAATAATTAAACATCAAAAATCATGAGACTTAGGAGAGAGGAAGCAAGAAAAAATAATTAATCTTGGGTATTTCTTTTTCTTACTAAGGACTGTATTTAGGTCTTCACTCTTTTTTTGCATTTATGCAAACATTTGCAAATTTTTACACTATCTGTTTGGTCTTGGAATGATGTAAAGAGTTGAGGTGTTAGGTGAGCAATCATGAATGGCGAGATTCCCAATGGCACAAGAGCTGACACCTGTACTGCTGCTCCTGAGTCCCTTCTGGGCCTTTTGCTACCCATGCTGCTGCTTTCTCTCTTCTGCCTAATCACTGCCTTACCCCCAGCTCTGAGGCTGCTCCTTCCCACCTGCACCCTGTGATGGTGTTTGGGCCTGTGCAGTCACTACTTCAGGTCTTCTCATCCTACCAACACAACACCCTCTCCCCTGCTCCCAAATTGCGCAACCCCATGGGCTTTCTTCTGCCCTGATCCTGCCTCCACAGCTCAGCCACCTTACTCCTCTCCCATCTCCTATGTGTTTGAGGCAGGACATGGCCACTCTCCTTGCTTGTGGTCCAGCCTGGGGAGCACTGAGTACTAAATATAATAATTTCCCTGGGTTTTTTTTGTGCCCCAAAGCCATGGCTGTTACCAGATGCAGTTTTTTTCGTGGAAGCTGTGCTTAGCCTCTGCAGTTCAGGGTTGGAACAGGCTTATTTCTGCTATCATTGCTCAGAAATCATGGGAGAATTAATCTACCAAAACTGGTTAATTCACTGATGACCACACACATACATATTTTTGTGTATATAAAAATAAGTAAAAATAATTTTATGATCAATATGGTCAAAATTTTTAATGACCAGGTTTGCTGGTTTTTTCCCCCAAAGCAAACAACTTGGCCAAATTAGAGTGAATTGTTTGAGCTGGAGGCAGACTGCATCTTTGTACTTGCACACTGCAGCCCTTCCTAACAAATTGTTCTAGAGGAGTTTAAAACAAGTAAAATAAGGCAGAACAACAAATTTCCCCAGTCTGACTTTTTGATAATTGCCAAATGCTTTTAGTGGAAACATACAAAAAAGAAACGAGCGACCGCCACAGCACAATGGGGGAAAAAAAAAAAGGGCTTGATGGCTTAAGTATGGCAAAGCTACACTCAGATGAAAACCACGTGTTGTAATTGAACCTGTCAGCCTGCCTGCCCCACTGGTGAGAGCAGGAGTCATTGCAATCAGTCCCTAAAGGCACACCCCAGAGCAATTCAACAGTGCCTGTTTGGCCCCGCTCTCCCCAATGACTGGGCGGACCCTCTCTCTGCTGGGACCCTGGGCTGCCCCCCACAGCCACCCCTTTCATCCTGCAAATCTCCCCAAAGCTCCTGGGAACCCATGCAGGGGATTCTCGGAGAACCTCCAGTGCAGGATGGGCATGAAACTGATTGCACTGGTCTAGTCCCTGAAGTCTTGGAAGCTAAAAGCAGCACCTAATCTCTGACCTACTTATAAATTTCATTCTTTAATTAAAAAAGCTTGTTTCTTTTTTTGAAAAAAAAGAAGAAACCCAAACCACATGCTCTGTGAGTTGTCATTAGCAGTAATGAAATTCCTGGGGCATTACACGATACTGTGTTGGTTTAAGATGCTGCTGCTTAAGACAGAGACTTTGTGTGCTCCTAATAGAATTTTTAATTGAACTTATTGAGAATAACCGAACTGAACCTCTTGCCCAAAGAGCAATCTTGTCTTTTAACAAGGTGGGAAAACACCTCAGCGCCCTTGTATTTCCCTCACTGATAGCTCAGCTGTGAAGGAAGGGTCAGTGAAGGAACTGTGTAGCTCTGTAATTCATTAGTACAAGCAGGAGATGGGGGATAGACTCACAGCCCTGTCTGCTGCTGTTTTTCTTCAGGTCTGCACAGCTGTCATCTTCAGGCTTGTGTTTTCCAGCTCTGGGGATGGTGTTTGTATATTCTGGGGCTGTGTAAGGTTGCACTTTCTGAAATCTTTATGCAACTCTTTGGCTCCCTGTAGAAAGTAACCAATCTCAGCATCATCCTGTGCTAGACTTGCTCTTAGCCATCAGTGCCCAGTTCCCAGTGGTGAATGAGGTCAGGTCTTTTGCTGTGAATGGTTTTACTGCTGGGGACAAGGGACTGAAAACAATATTGTGCAGCTGTCTGGTCCAGACAGGGGCCCTGTGCTGGAAGAAAACTTGTCCCTGAATGAAGTGAAACACTTTGATGATGAAGGATGGGAAGCTAAGAGGAGAGCCAGAGCAGTTTTTAACCCAAGGATGTGGATTTGGTACCAAAGTCCACCTCAGTAATTTGGCCTTGTGTCAGGAAGCCATGAGGAGACAGGAGGTGATTGCCCTGGCAGTGAGTGTGGTACCCAGCTCCACCTGCACCTCCAGCTCTGAGCCACTTGTTCCCTCCTGGCAATGGAAGAGACTTTTGCCATCAGCCATGCAAAAAGCTTTACATTCCCTTTTTCCATCCCCTGTTCTGCATCCATTTGTTTCCCAAATGACAGAAGCACGAGCCAACATAAGGCCAGGGAGAGTTTTAGGAAAACAGTTCATTCCCAGTGATGGGATTCGCTGCAGCAAGGTGAGCTGACCTGGCCTGGCCCAGCAGCCATCTCTGATCCCACTTCTCCAGTGTAGCCTAGCATAAACCCTGGGAACCAGCTTTTTCTGAAATGAACACCCACCTGGGGGACAGGCTGGTGGGGAAGGTGAAAGTTTAATGGTCAGAAAATGTCTGTGGTCCTGGGAAGCTCAGTTCTAGGCAGAGAATCTGCTGCAAAAGTCCTTTTCATTGATGGCCCAACAGCATTTCTGAAGAATGTTTACATCCCAAAGGATTTGCCCTCCAGTCTTCTTGGATTTTAATGGTTTTAAATTTGGCAATTGACCCTTTTTTGCAGAAACAGCTGTTGCTTTTGCTCTTCATAAATCTTAAGCGGGCAGCTCCTGTATAATGGGTGGTCTCCTCCCAGCCCCCATTTTTCCTTAGCAGAAAAAAAAAAATAAAAAATTTAATATGTTAGCATTTCCAGTGTATTTAAAATGGCTTCAGGGCTCCTTCTAGCCCAGGGCACAACAGCAGACTTGGTTTGCAACCCAGCCCATCTTTGCTGTGAGGATTGTGTGAGCAAAGTGCCATCATTCACCTTTCCTGGGAGGGTAAATCCCTGTTTTGCTGATGCTGGCATGGGACTTGGTTGTTAACATCCTCTTCTGCTCCTGACTTTAAGGAAACTCCATTAATGGCCAAACCCTAAACCTGAAACTAAGTGGCAGGAAGGATATAGGACAAAACATGTTGTTATCAGATCTTGTCAGCTGTAGCACTAAGACGTCTCTAGAGAGAACTGGTAAGGTGCCACACTTTGACTGGGGGGGGACATGTGTCTCTCAAGGGTTTTGCATTATAATTAAGCTAGTTGCAGCAGTGATCCACATAAAGAGAGCAACCTAAGGGGACAGGGTGTACTCTGACAGTCTAGCTGGATGAGAAAGACATAATGGCTCTAAATTCCCCAAGCATCACTTCCAAGGAAGTGGCAGGGCTCCATCTGAAAGTGGATGAGCCAAGCGTGGGAAGCAGAGTGTGATACCCCAAGAGCCAGTGTTTTTTGTTGTGTTTCAGTCTCCAGAGAGGCTGGAGGGAAAGCTGTCCAGACTGAGGGCCAGTCTGCAGATAGCATGGAATGGCTGTGGCCTGGCCCCTGCACTGATGACAGGGGACACATATCAGGGCTCCTGGGTAAAATAGCAAAGCAGCTCAAAAGAAATCTTGTTAATAACCCTGATCAGGATTTGTTTTTACCCTTGCTGAGTTCACTTGTTTCTCAGCTTGAGCTAAAAGCCTGTCTGGAAGGCTTGCTTTGCCTTAGCTACCACCATGCCTGTCCTGTGTCATGGGACACCCCTTGTTCAAGCCAGAGAAACAACAGCAGTGTGGTGTGCAAGCCCTTCAAGATGTGTTTGTGAGATTTGGGGCTGGTAGTGCTTCCTGCCAGGCTGGGAAGAGCCAATATAATGCCCAGTTTTGGGGAGAGAATCTCAGCTCCCCTTTCGCCTAGCCCCTCTCCCCCAAAGAAGCAGCAAGCAAAGGGCCATGCTCAGCATCACACACCCCATCCCATACTGAGGTGGATGGGAAGCCTTATCTCTCCATTCCATGGTGCTCACTGGAAGGCAGCAGGCAACTGGAAAGCCCTCCTTCCCTTGAGCAAGAAGCAGGTTTGACTATGTGTTGTTAGATGCAGTATTTGCCACCAGAAGTGACAGTTGCCACCAAGCTAGACACAGTAGACAGGAATGGAAAATACTTTTGGATTATCTGGAAATTCTGGTTTTCTTGTCATCTTGTTTATATTGCAAAATATGATTAATGAGGGCTAGCAACATACTTTGGTTTTCTGTAAAAAGGTGTCCCTTGGTGTTGGCTGCTGGTGTTATTTTTGCTCTCTATTGCTTTAACACCAAGGAGTCACAGCCACGAATCAGGCACAGAGCAGGAACAATAAAGACTATCTCTGGTTTTTCTGCCTTCCTGAGGCATGCACACTGTCAATGTCTTGGGCACGACCCATCTGAAAACTATTGGGTGGGCTGACAGGCTGAAGTAATCAGTGCCCATAAATAAGCACTTGATTTGCCTCAGCCGTGCCAGGCAGGATGTGTCCATCCTGGCAGTGCTGCTGAAGTCCTCTCCACTGGCCAGTGAACATCTTCCTCCCACTTGTTCCTTGATGCTCTCAGGAAATCTGTGTCCCTTTTGCCAATGGCAGTAACAGTCCAGGTCTCAGCTCCCTGGAGAAGTTTGCTGCTCTCTTTAGCAGTCAGATTTCTCCTGAGACTGAGACCTCACTTGTCCTCCCTGATCTCAGTGGAAGCCAAGGGCACAGCTACAAACTGGAGTTTACATGGCTTGTGTTATCCTGGCTCTATGTCTAACAGGGAGTGTGGGAGGGGGGGAGCATGGATAAGGTCCTGCTAAGAAACTCTCAGGTTTGTATGCTTTGTGCATATGGCACTATGTTTACAGTAGTTAAAGGGTATTTAGACCCCATTTGCTTTTATAAACAAGTACTTGGAAATACCAAAAGATCTTGGCATAATCCAGAAACAGGACCATATAGGTGTACAAATATTAAATTAATAAATGGATTAAATTAATAAATGGATTAATGGATTTAGAGCATGCTACTAAGTTAATGCAGTTCCAATGCAGAGCATGCTGGCTTGGCCCAGGTCGGGGAATGGGATTGGGAGAGCAGCTCATCTTCTGGACCTGGTAGATGACCATCACCAGATGACACAAGAACGGATGAGGATCTTCATCAGGGAGTGCTCCTCCAGGCACAAGTATTTCTGGGGATGTGGTGAAGGTGTACGTCACTGGCTTCAGGAAAGTGGCAGGAAGATCCCTGGACAAGATGTAGTGCAACATGTGCAACCACTTACACCACTGTGAACTTGGCTGGGAAGTTGGGTTAGGATCTAGTGCTTTTTGGGCTTTGGGAAAATGACAGAAATGTGTCTGATATTCCATGTTAAGGTCTTAATGCATTGCATTGAAATGAACAACATACAATCTCAAAGCTTCTTTTTAAAGTTGTTTTGCAGTGCAAATTATCTTGGAATCATGGCTGTCCCTGGCATCAGGCTTTGTACATATGCTGCCTCGTAGTCTAGGGGCTCTGAGGAGCACTGTCCCAGGCCAGTGCAGTAGTCCTTCTCCCCTCCTTCCCCAGCTTTCTGACGTGCTTTCTGGGCCTTCTGCAGGGGTAACAGCTTCTCATGAAGCCTTCCCTTCTATTGTTAGCAATTAAGAATCTTCAATTTCAGAAAAACACCACCCAGGGGCATTCGTGTGGTGAGAGTCTTAACCCTGCTGCAAGGAGATGAATGGGCAAGCCTAAGCCTCAGTCTCCATTTTCAGAGCTATGGCCAGGGAGCAGCTTGCTGCTAGGAGGCTAAAAGCCCTGCAGACCCCCAAACAGAAAGCCCGGTGGTTCCCTACCATTTCTTTTCTCCCCACTTGTCCACATGCCATTTCCTTGCAGGCAGTGGTTCCAAAGGCACTTACAGAAACAAAGGAAAGCCACGATCAGCGTGCCTCCTGGCAGCATCCTGTTCCCAGCCCCAGCAGATCCCAGCCCCATCAATGGATGTAAAACAAACAGCAGTCCTTATATGTGCTCTGCGTTCTTGTCAGCCTCTGGGAGCAGTTGCACCTTATCTAAGCAATATCCCAATCCAAACAGTCAGAAACCTTCCTAACAAACACCAGTGCTGGCTACTGGCAGGCTGAGCAAGGAAACCCCACCCCACCGTATTTCCACTGCAAGGAAAAGATTTTTTTCACAGTTGTGCTTGAAGGAAGCATTTGTTGAGACATGTTTCGCTAGCAGAAACTCATTGCTGTGAACAGCATGAGGATACCTTAATGCCTGTGTGTTCTTTGGTGTGGCTGTGCCTAGGCAGAAACTGTTGGCAGTCTGTTTTTTTCTCCTCTTCAGTTTTGTTTGTTTGTTTTGCCTTTAGGGAAACAGGAAAGGGGTGGGATTTTTGTGCTAGTATCACCTAAGCCAAGGAAGGCACACTGCAGGAGTGATGAAGTAAGGCCTGAATTTTGTGCTAATTGACATGTTCAGCCTCAGGAGTTTGCTTCACATGGACCCATTGTTCCTGCGTCAGTGGCCCTGTCCTGCTGACCAGGATATGCCTTGTTATTGGGAATGGTAGGTGGGGAGCTAGAAATCAGTTGTTTTGTTCCCAGCATGTGGAAAGCTCTTTCATCTGCGGAGGGCATCCTCCTCCACGCCTGGGAGCGCCTTCCTCTTGCTTTTTGTCAACCGCGTATGTGAGCAGCTGCAGTTCTCTCTGTCCAATCACTCTTTGCCCAGAGGAAGACCAGCCCCACACAGGTCTTGGCCCCTGGCTGCTCTTTCCTCCTGCACACTCTCTCTTTTCTTTCCTAATGTTTTTTCTTTCTCACTCCCACAAAGGAAGGTGTCTTTCTGCACTTCCAGACCCCACACTGCTGCCCAATAGGTTTCTCCAACTGCGAGCTACTCTCGTCAAGCTGGGTCTGCCTTGCAAGTGCCCCAGGGAGACATTTTCATGTAGTTCCTCCATTCTGTCACCCCTGGATTTTAACATTGTCTTTTTTCCTCCGTTTTCACCACAGGGACATCCTGCAAAGTGGAGGCACAGCCGTGGATGCTGCCATTGCTGGTTTGATCTGCACCTCGGTGATGAACCCTCAGAGTTCGGGCCTGGGTGGTGGGGTCATATTTACCATCTATAATGGCAGCACAGGTATGGGCCAGCCCTGGCCTCTCCATGGTGCCCTGTCTCCCTACAGACACCCAGCTGCCATGGAGAAGTTGGAATCCTTCATGTTCTCTCAGAACCATTTTTTGAATATAAAAGCTGCATCCTCTGATCACAAACCATGTTTTTGCTTTTAACCCAAAGCATCTGTTACAGGGAGCACATCTTTTCACAGCCAGAACATGTGGGGGCAGGGGGAAGGCGCTTTGGGTTGAAAAAGAACTGACTTTATCTCTCCTTCCCCCTCCAAAGCAATCCCAAATTATATTTCAATGTCACATAGCTGACAGTGCAGCAAGGTGTGAGCGGTGCTGTCTGAGCTGCCGCAGGCTGCCATGGAGGCAGGCAGGAGCAGAGGGAGGTGTGTGTGCTGGCAATGAGCGCAGCAGTATGGGGCTGTTGCTGGCTCAGCTGAGCCCTCGGGCTGGGACTTCAGGGGCTCATCCTGCATCAGCAGCTCACACGCTGCCCTCGCCGGCTTGGGTAGGACACCCCAAAGCAGCGGTGAGACTTCCTGCCCCAGGAGATGCATCTTCCCTTCAGAAATCTAAATCTAGCAATGTTCAGGACCTGCTGGGAAGCCCTTCTGTGTTTGGCTTCACTCCTAATGTTGTGTTCTTGCTTTTATGTTTTTAATTTTTTTTTTTTTTAACTGCCTTGGCTCCCAAAAGCCCCTAGAGCTTATATATCTAAATAGTAAAATCAACATTGAACACAATAACAATACTGTAGTTTTAAAAACCCTGCCAAGTAGTCTCACAGGGTCACGAGTCTGGAAGTTCTTGGGTGTATCTTTTGCAATAGCATAGTTTGGCAAAACACCTATATTTTTCTTTCTTTCCTTTCAGGAGAGCCATGTAACTTTGTCTCATATCAACAGTCCTCTTCTGCTACCTGAATTATCCTGCTGCACAGAGCCGCACATGGCTATGCACGGCCCGGTGCTTGGTGTACTAGGTACCACTGTGGGCTCCTGCAGCACAGCTGGCTCTGTGGACTGTGATGGGGAAAGATAAACACAAGGCAGAGATGGAGGCAAAATAACAGGCTAGACCTGAAATACAAGTATATACAAGTGGGGGGATTGGGGTTGGGTTGGGTGGTTTTTTTTTTTCCTTTCAAGCTTCCTGCTACATAGAGGGTCTTTCAATATCACCATTCTGCTTATAAACATGATGGACATGCTTCACCATCACTTGGAAAATGGTCCACCAAGGAGCATGAGGCTCATGTTATGTCTCTGACATGTCCCACCTGTAGAGGAAGTGCAGAAACCTGCAAATCAGATGTGAAGCAGCACATCCCAGGCCCAAGAGACTTGGGGGGGAACCTTAACTGGCTGGAGACAGGCCCTGGCCTTGTCCATGTACCTTCGTTGCCTTTAGGTAGGCACTGCTTAGTTTGCTCTAAATAAAAGCACAGGAGCAAACAACAGTGTGTGCTAACTGCAGCCTGACCCTGCAGGTGTGCTTGATACATCTGGCAAAAGGCTTCAGGGCAAGTCAGCACGGTGCCACACGCTCCAGGCTAGCAGCCTGGGCGCTGCTCACAGCTGGCTGAAGTGTGATGTTCACCTGCTTCAGGAAGACAATGTTATGCATTTCCCCCTTCTCCTTTCTAGGAACAGTTGAGGTGATCAATGCCCGCGAGACTGTCCCTCAAGTGTTTCCACAGGATTTGTTGTCTCACTGTACTGCTGATCTCCACATTGGTAAGGACACAGACTGGGCCATGCGTGCCCTCCGGGCATGCACTGCACAAAGCTCAGGGTGGGGGAACTGAGGACCTTGCTGACTTTATCTGAAGCTCTCTCTAATTGCTTGCACTCTTCCTGAATTGATTTTTGCAAAAGTAAGAAAAAAACACTAGGTCCATAAAATTCCTGCTTCGTAGTAACATTCACAACCTGACCAGAAAGGAGGTGGGGAGCAGAGTGTGAGGAGAAATCACTATGTAATTTCTCTTCATGGGAAGTCTGCATTTCAAGACCAGATTTCCCAAAGAACTCATTTCCCAGTTCTTACAGAAAAAAAATAAGGTCAATAGCTGCCCAGACTTTCTGGAAATGAAAGAAATCAATCTAGCTTGCTTGCCCATGTCCTTACATTGGAGAAGCAACCTGGCAGCATCAGGAGTTAAGTTGCTGGGCTCCAGCTTAGTTCAGATACCACCTCACTCCCATCTGAGGAGGCTCCCCGTCCATTTGCTGTTACTGGTTTGGCAACAGGCACTCTTGCTTTAGCAGCACATTTTGGATCTCTCCACATTTCTTGCTGCATTCATTCTCCTTCCCTAGCACATTTTCTTTTGGGGTGTGTCCTAGTTCCTGGAGATGTTCTTTTCCTTGGAAGAAGAGCCTGAAAATGAGTTGGGAACAACTATGATTGGAAGGAACAGTTGGAGGTCTGCTCCAATTCCTGCTCAAAGCAGAGTGATGTCAGAGTTAGGTCAGGCTGCTCAGGGCCTTTTCCTGTCATGTTTTTTAACTCCTCCAAGGATGGAGAGTTTCACAGCTTCACTTGTTCTAGTGTTTGATCAGGCTCTGCATGACTGCTTTTTCTCTTGTGTACAGCTGCCATCTCCCTTGCTGCAACATGTGCCTGTTGCCTCCGGTGCTTTCACTGCGCACCTCTCACTCTGGCTCCCGCTTCTCTACACCCCTTCTATTAGGTAGTGGAAGAAATATATCAACAGAAAAAGGAAAGAAACAAAACCAAGCCTGCTTTAAAAGCCTTAGTCCTGCCTGTACAAATCCACACTTCCATTGGAATGCTTTCAAAGAGGTGAGGCCATGGACTTACTGGGTGTCACACTGCTGTTCTGCTTCTCAGGTTCCCACTGGATTGCTGTACCAGGAGAGCTTCGTGGGTACGAAGAAGCCCATAAGCGATACGGCCGCTTACCGTGGAAAGCCCTGTTTGAACCAACCATCAAGCTCCTTTCACAGCCACTTGTCATTTCCCCGATTATGGACAAAATACTCCGCCACCCAGGCTTTGCCAGCCCAGGAAAAAGCCTGTGGTAAGACCCATGAATTAAATTGCAACGTGAGGACCACTGTTCCCTCAGCTTCAGACCCTTCCTCTGACATGCTGTTATGGAGCACAGGCTGCTGCTGCGGCTTCTGCTCAGTAAATAACTTGCTATGGAGAGGGAGGGAGTAACAGAAGTGTTTTTGAAAAAATCTTTTTCTGTCAGCAACTTTTTTTTTTTTTATAATTTAGAGTGGTTTTGCACAGCAAAACTGTCTGCTAAGCACATCTGCTCATGAGGAGGAGCTGGCTGTATGTAGCCTGCCTCCATCTGTGTGGAAATCATCTCCTGACAGCAGGACCCTACAGCAGACCCTTGTTTGGAGAAGCCCCAGTGACCTGAGCCAGGGTCAAAGCATTAGGTCCTGTGGAGGAAACTTTGTCTGGGGAACGAGTGCCTGGTGCTCTGGGTAACAATCATCTGAGGAGAACTTTTCTCCATGTAGACTGCAGTGTAGCACTGGCTTGGAAAATATACAGTAGGCATAAACCAAATCAGCTTTAGGAATAAAAAAAGAGATGGGCCCTGGGGGCAGAATAAGCACATGCTGTAAACTGATGGATGTTCTTCTTTAACAGCCCACTGATATGTGACGGTGAAAGGTTTTTGAAGCACGGAGAGACCTTCATGTGGCCAGCACTGCAGCAGACACTGAGCGCTGTAGCGGAAAATGGAGCTGCAGCATTTTATGAGGGAGAGATAGGAAAGGCCCTGGTGGAGGACATTAGGAAGGCTGGTAGGTAACAACTATAGTTAATAGACAGGCCTTTTCCCAGAAATTGGCTAGCAGTGAGTTGGTGCCAGGGGAAAGCCAACACATGCCATTTGCTTGCTACTTGGGGGTGGTACCTGGCATGGGAAGGGGCCACCTTTCCCCAGTTCTTATAACTCAGGCCCAGAAGCAGGGCTGAGAGCCACCTACTGCTCTGGCATTTACCCATAGTGCTCATGCACTGGCCTCTCCAACTCCCTTAGGCTTTGTGGTGTCCTGGGATTTGGCAGTAGATGAGGACACATGAAGACATTGCTATGCTTGGTGGAAGAAATTTGGAGTATACAGGGGCGGCTCTTTACAAGCTTTACCAAGGCTCTGATGTAGCCAGCCCATAGCACCTGCTAACGCCAGCTATGCATCTGGTTTTCTGTTGAAGGGTCCGATATCTCACTGGAGGACCTTCGGAAATACAAAGCAGAGGTGTCCTCACCTCTGAACATTACCCTGAACAATCACACCACACTGTTTTCTCCTGGACCGCCCATGGGAGGTGCTGTGCTCATGTTCATCCTCAAGATACTGGAAGGTAAATTCCTAAGGGAAAAGGGGCAGCAAGAGGTTTGTAGAGTGTTGCTCTAGAGCAGTAGAAAAGTAATGAGGAGAAATGGAGCTGATGAGCCAGAATGGGCCCCAGAGCAGCAGTGTGACTATGCTGCACAGCAGGCTGATGAACTGCCTCATGCTTACTGTGGGTCAGCATCACCATAGCTGCTGCAAAGGCCAAAGGATACATGATTTTCCCAAGGCTTCAAGAGGAATTAAAGTCACAGCAGAAATTAGTACTTGGTTTTTTCTGTGCCCACATGCTGCTAAAGCATAGGGGAAACTTGATAAAGACTGGGATGGGAGAAGGAGTTTCCAACCTTTTTTTTTCTTGAAAAAACATTGCCTTGGATTTATTAACAAAATTATTTCATCCTGCTCTGTAGAGTATAAACTCCATGAAGCGTCACTGGCGACACCCAAGGAGAAGCTGGAAACCTACCACCGCATTGCAGAGGCCCTGAAGTTTGGCAATATGTTAAAATCCCATATGAGTGACCCAGATTTCTCTGAAGCTCAGGTGAGCTGACATGGTGCATAAGGGCAAGCCACAGACACCCACAGCATGGACAGCTTCTTCTACACTGCTGCTTGACAGAGAGGGAGCAGGGAAGGCCATTTCCTGCTTTTTTTGTTTTAAACTTGCATTGTCACCAACTCATTTTAGCCTTTGTGCTAAGCCCTCAAGCAGGCTACCTATTGCCCAAACTATCCTGCCTGCCAGCACAATGCTACAGTACCAAGCGATGCTCTGACACACTCCTGCTTTGCAGCCACGGAAGGAAATAAAATACTTAGAACTGCTGGTCAAGAGCAATGCTGCTCAGTTGGCCAAGCCATAGGCAATTAGACCATTTACTTTGTCTGCAGTTTCTGTTCAGCTGTGGGCTGGTGCTCAATTGCCTAATAAAGGATGTACGCACATGCTCACGCCAATGCTGAGGTGACTCAGTACCAAGCTTGTTTAATTTTCTGTGATGAGAGTGGCCTGGGGTTTCAGGCTGGGGCTGAATGATGCAGTGCAGCTCCCCAGGCTCTGACTATTGAGGCTGAATCCCCCAGGCTTCCTTGTGCCCAAAGACAGACATGCCTGTGCATTGGTGACACAAGCTCAGTGTCCTTGCTGTGATTGCAGGTGGCTGTGGGGACTGTGCTGTCTGACAAGATTGCTGAGCTTGCCAGAAGCCGAATAGATGGCCGTGGTGACCATCCACTCAACCATTACAACTTGTTGGATTCTATCTACAACCACAGATACAAAAGTAAGGGCACAAGCCACATCTCTGTGCTCGCTGCAGATGGCAGTGCCGTGTCCGCCACCAGCACCATCAACTACCCGTGAGTAGCCAAGGGGTTGGTAATTGAATCACATGGGCTCAGCATCAGGTTCACAGGATACCTGCAAGGGCTGTTTACCAGAAATGCAGAACCCTTGGGCTTCACAGCTTTAGGCAGTCTCTTACTCGTGAATGCCTTTTTCATGTGACAGCAAAGGTCTTTGAGCATCAGCCCAAAGGAACATCATTATTCACGAAGATGTAACAACTTGCTGAGCTCTGCTGAGTTTCTGTGAGCTGGGCAAATCCCCACTTCCACTACTAATAGGGAGCTTATCTCTGGCTCCAGCACAGCAGCACAAACACCTTTTGGACACCCTGGCTGGGGCAGTTGTAGGCTGGGAGGAGAAAGACATAATCCACAGGGTGCCATGTTCAGTTACTGTCATCCACAACAGGAAAGCACTGGTCACTGAAAGTCTACTTCTTTCCCTCCTGCAGGTTTGGCTCCTTTGTGTATTCTAACCAAACTGGGATCATTTTAAATAATGAACTTGCTGACTTCTGCATGGCAAACAGAAGCATTAAACCAGGTGAGCATTTTCAAACTCAAAATAAAACACAAGGCCAGGAGATGGTTATGCAGGCCAGGTACAACTGGGCAGGGACTATCTATAAACTGCAGGTTTGTTTTCCTTTCCTAGGTCTGGATCAGAGCAAGTTTGTTTTAGACTAACAGAGGATAAAGCCCTGTCGTGGCTTGTCTACTCACATACACCCTTGCATGGAAACATGGGAGTTTTGGTTTGGCCAGAGAAATTGGAGATTTAAAAAAACCAACCAACCAAACAAAAAGGAAGCTGAAGCTGATCATTGATTGATGGGGAGGGGAGGGAAGAAGTGAAGAAACTACTGCTAAGACAAGCTTGCTGACTTTTTAGGCTCATTATGAAGAAGGATATAGTTGCACGCACCACCAAAGCAGTAATGCTATAGGCTTACACCAAGTTCTGTAACACAGCAGTATTGATGCAGAGACATTGCTTTGTGAAATAAGCTATCCCTGATGCAATCTCCCTTGGGTCTGCCATGAGAGAGGACATCAGCACTGCGATGGCAGGATTGCTGCTAATGGTTCCTTGGCTGGGTTGAATGAGCTACAGCAAGACCTGAATGCTTGTAGGATGCCCTGCGCCAAGACGCACTTCCTAGTTAGCCTGTGCCATAGAGGTCCAGTTTCTTGTGGGATGGGTTCTCCACACAAAGCAGATAGTTTTCTGGAACACTTGAGCTTCTTGAGGAATGAGCAGCAGCTTGGTTTTCCATGGGTAATGCAAGAAGAGTGAGGTAGATAAACTCATGTCCCTCCAACCCCCTTAACAGCCACATGGGAGGAATAATGCTCTCTGCATCTTCTCTAGGAGAGAAACCTCCTTCAGCAATGGTGCCTTCCATTCTCATCTCCAAGACAGGAGACATGCTGGTGATCGGAGGAGCTGGCGGGGCCTGGATTATCAGTGCTACTGCTATGGTGAGTGAACAGATCCCGCACAGTAATGCCTTCCACTGAGCAAGGGGAGCACACGCTGTCCTGAGCAAAAGAATTACTTTGCTGCTGCTAGTACTGCTATGTGGAAGGCAGCAGCAAAGAGGGCCTGCTGCAGACTCAGGCTATCCTCACCTTCTTGCCTCTAGCATTTCTGTGGCAAGTGCCATCTGCCTCAATTCTGTTTTGAAAGGGAAGAAGTTAGAATAATCAAATAGCAAGTTAAGGAAGTTATTAGGAAGAGAGGTATTGACCAAAACCTTGGGGCCCCAAAAATAAACCAGTAAGTTACATGACAGAAAGATCAAGAAAAGCAGAAAACCACCACCACACATGTACACGGAGTAACAAATCTTAATGAAAAAGAGTTTGTCAAAGCATAAAGTCTAACAAACATCTTGTTCAGCAATCAAGAAATAAAAACAGATAAGGCCACAAGAGGAAAAAGAGGACTTTTTTTCCTTCATCTTTCTTCAACTGGAGAGAAGTATGGGAAGGAGTCCATGCTAGGACCTGATCTGAAAACAGAAAGAACAACCATTAATAGAAAGATACAAGATCCATCAGTAGCTACTGAATTCAAGGACACCCCTTTGGCTCAGGGAAAGCATTCTGGGAATTATCATTATGTGCTCACCCTGTTCTTATACTTGCCCAGAGCGTCTGGTATTGGTCACCATGAGGACAGGAGACTAGGCTAATAGGACTTCTGGTCTGACTCAGTGCAGCCTCTCTTACAGTCCAGGTTTGCACCATCCTGCAGGCAGGATTTAAAGTAGAGCTGGTCTGGCCTAACATCAGTGCAGAGTGGCAGCATGTGACCCAGGTTCTTATTCAGTATCTCCTGTCAGTCAGTGTGGGATTTGTTTCATTGCAGGCGATTATAAACAAGCTGTGGTTTGGCTATGACTTGGAACATGCCATTTCAGCTCCCATCATGCATACTGAAGGTGACAGTGTCCTGTTTGAGCAACATTTCAGTGAGGTGAGTGGCCTCGCTTGGATCTTCTTGTCTTCTCCTTTTGGTGAGAAGGAGATTGCTTCTGTAATGCTCCCGAATAATCTGTATTTTGCTGCTAGCTAACCTCCTTGCTTAAATCTCACTTTCTCAACCTGACCTCACAATACACATCCTTCATTTTCACACCTGGCAATGCTAAGACCTCGGGCCCGTGCCCCATTCACTCCATTTCCTCTTCTCTCCCCCCTACAGGAGGTTAGGAGCGGCCTGCTGAGAAGAGGACATAAAGAAAAGCAAGCTAGATTTGCAATGAATGTTGTGCAGGGAATTTCCAAGGAAGGAAAATGCATCTCTGCTTACTCTGATAAAAGGAAGCTGGGGAAGTCAGCTGGATATTAGCATGAAATGCCATCACAACTCACGAAACCACAAGACATAACTAGATTCAGAACATGATTTGGCTTGGACATGCCAACAGTGCCTGTTCCCATCAGGATGCCTGTTCGAGTATGGGCAAAACTTGCGATTGCACCTAATTCCAGTAGACTACAAGTCACCCCAAGGCAATACAAGGACAGGTCAGCCAGCCTTGTTTAGAGCTACACCCTCCATTACTTATGTGATATACAGAAAAGCATATTTCTTGAGCACATCAGATATTCAGACTAAGAGAACACAAAGTGGGAAAGGAAAATTGGTCCAAAACCCACTGGGAACACTGTGAAATGACCCAGCTGTATCTTCAATTCCTGCTGAAGAGTCTCAAGAGTAGAATTGGTTTCTTTCAGGCTGTTGCCACAATAAGCTTATTATTACTGGGGCTCACCAATGTGAAGTAAGTAATTATTTTGGTTATGAGTATTACAATAAGTGTCTATAGGGTCAGGATTTTAAAATCTTAAGCATCCAGGCTTACAGGGTGGGTTTGGAGAGGGCAGAGAGCAAAACTCCACGCTCCCTGTCTTGGTTTTCCCATCCAAAGCAGCCCTACTTTTCCCAAAGGTGGCAGATGAAATCAGCGCATCGTAGCACAAGTCTGCTGCCCTACTACTCTCTGCCTTGGGGATGCAAAGGACCCTGCCAGCTCAGAGTAACTGCGCCGAAGCTTCCTACAACCCTGCACACTGCTGACTTTGAGAATGAGCCTCCCATGAGGCGATGTGAATTCCCTGCTTCTGGGATGGGCAGGCGTCAGCTTAGCTCCCTGGGGACACCTCTCCCTGTGGCGAGAGGAGACCCAGTCTGTGCCAGTTCTCCCTCCTCAGTGCCTGCAGAAGGTAAGTCATTTGGGAAGGCAGGTGAGGATTGCAGTGGAAGAGCTGTTGGTTTTGGAAGCTTTATAACTTTCTTCAAAAGGCAAAGGATACATGATGAGAGGACTTCACTTGTAGACGTGAGCTCAGCCTGGCCAGGCAGACACTGGGACTGCGGAGAAATGCTAGCCGATGTTAGAAGAATACTTTTCTCCCATAGCCTAAGGACATGCTCCGACTCCCTGTTTACCACAACTGGTCTCTAGTGTTCCCTTAAGATCACAAGGAGGATATTGTAGGCCTGCTTAAGAACTATCACAGAGGGAAGACTTCTGGAGGAGAAACCTGAACTCATGCACCTGGATGCGAAAGGTCTTTTACAGTTACTCCATAATCTTGCCCTGCTCAAAATGGATGAGAGAATCAGACATTTAAGAACTCTCTCTCTCTCTCCTCTCTCTCCCCCCTCTCTCTCTCTCTCCCTCCCCCCCCCCCCTCAAAACCCCAAAGCTCTTCTCAAATACCCAGGGGCAAGTTTCCATAAACCCCAACAGTTCCATTTTCTGAAAGCTCATGAGCCATACTTCCTTATGGGCACAGAGGGGTGGGTAGGGGGGTACGTGTGTGGGGGTGTGTTTCTGAAAGTGAATCCAAACCAGAGCAAGACACTAGCAGAACCCTCTGTAAAGACGATAACAAGTATTTGAGCACACACTATCAAAAAAAAACAAAACAAGGCCATCTACAAACACCCTTGCAAACAAGGCCAGATAGGTTTTAAGGCTATTTTCCTAGCCACAATATCTGTCCAATAAAGCCATTGACTTGTTGAAATCTCATCCTTCACTTGCATTTTAATGACCATCTGAGTGAAGCTGACTGGAGCCAGACGTGTTTTCCTTCAGAAATTGTACGCTAAGGACTACAGTATGACCACAGCTGTATCAGAGCTTAATGAAAAAGTATTCCTAACTTACCAGATCATAACTGCAAGCACTTAATCATGCATCTGGAAGACAAGTTACTTATGTATAGAGCCAGCTCCATGCACTGCCCTCCCCCTGCTTCCTCCTCCAAGTGGAATTTATGTTAAATCCCCTCGTCCAGGAAGGACTACTGGTTTCTCCATCAGAGCTGCTTACTCAATCCATAGAAGTGGCACAGTGCCCTATTAGACAGCATTACAGTACTGCTGAATGTGATCAGAGAAAGGGAATAGGCCTAAGGTTTGAGCAGGGACAGTATTTATGTTCATTTGGAAGGGGTTACTTTTTGCGTGGTTTTTGGTAGCTTTATTCAAGCTACATACCTAATTTGCTGAAGTTTTCTACCTTCATTACCTCAGCTACCAGTTCCTGGGTGCATTGGTTCTAGTCACAGAAATAACACCCCGACTGCAGAGCTGTCATAGGGGAAGCACTATGGGCACCAGCCATCATCTGCAGCTCACGTTTCAGGACCAGCAGACTAACTAGACCGGGTGCTGGCTTTAACAAGAGCTGTAGTTATTTCTAGCTAGGCCAGCTGAGCTTAGAGTTTACAAAAAGTAATGGAGAATGGCACTGGCTGGAGACAGGGAGAACAGGTCTTGCTTCCCTATTAGGGCCATAATCCATCATGTTTCGCTAGCAGAAAAAGACAAATCACTAAGTAACTAAGCCTCCAATTACCTTCACTTCTGACTTACCTTAAGGTAAAGCACACCTCAGTAATCCAACCTATTACCTTTCCAGTGCAGTAATGTCACAGCTACTTCCCTCCACAAAGCCATGGTATTATTATCCGTAGTCCACCACTCACTGCAATTTAACTGCTTCGCTACTAACACTGAACCTGAGCCAATTAAGCAGGGCTAAAACCCATCACAGCTTTAATTTGCAAGACAGAAAGGAATGAGAGTGCAGATCTCTCACTGCAGTAGAGACTTCCAGTCCTGTAGTCCTCACTAGCAAAACATCTGGTGAAGCTGAGGGATTGTACCTCCCTTAATACCTCTGCTCTTGCCCTGCCTCCTCCTCATCACTGCTGAAATCTGCTTGAGTCAAGACCCTCCCAGTTTGGTCTCTCCCCATTCACACCCATGCCAACAGGAGAGCATTACTTTTGTACTTCAGCTTACACGGACTTTTAAAGCGTCACTGTACAGAGGCTGCTCGATTTTCTAATGAAGTCTTTAAATTATATTTTTAATAAAGTGGTTTTAAACCTGTCTGGGAATTTCTCCTCTAAAACTGTTGCCTAACCTAACACACAAGCCGTTGTGTGAGAGGACTTCCATGCAGGCGTTTCCAGCAGCAACAGCTGTTCCTCCCGGAGATGCAATACGCTACTGGAGAAGCTGAAGAACTGTGCAGAAGGCTGCATATGCCGCTTGTCTCTCACAGCCTGGTTTTGGCACTTCCCTGTAGCCCTTCCAGAGGCTGGATGGTTGCCAAAAGAATATTGTGTAACATTAGACTGGAGAACAGAAGAAAGAGGTGAACACCCTCCTCCCCTCCCCCCCTGCCTTTTAGCAGTACAGCTCCCTTTCAAATCAGCTGGGATCAGCCATGATAGCAAGTCCCGTTCTCCATACCCTGCGTCATGTCAGGCAGCTCACACTAAGACATTACGTCTCTGCTCAGAAGCAGAGGAGGGAGGTGGTTGCGGTCAAAGGGGTGAGACATGAGCAGGAAGAAGTTTTTCTCGAAACATTCAGACAAGCTGAATGGCCTGCAGTGTACAGTCAGGAGGTTTTACAGTATGAACCATTGACTGACATTTGCCTATTGATACGCAGACAGCCTCAAGGTAGTGGAATATGGTATCACAGCAGGCGGCAGGATTGCATGCCCTATCTACAGATATGTCCAAATGAGATGTACATAATGACAGTATGCAGAACTATCCATAGTTTTTTTAGAAAATGTAGGATGCAAGTACAAGCCTTAGCCAGTGATACTGATAAAACAAAGAAACAAATCCATTTCTGCAGACTGTCAAGAATTCAAATGCATTTATAAGAACAGTTTTCAACATAAGTGTTTTTTGTCATGGCAAAATCTGAGCTTTCTAGAAGGGAAGTTTTGTAACATAGGTTATAAATAATGGGAGTTTTCAGATCAGCTAGAATAAATTCAGGAACGTAACTAAGACTTCTGTACCACAAACTGTTAGAAGCAGCTCAGCAGCAGTTACTCAAACTTGTTTCAGAAAGCATGTTTGTCCCACAGTAATTTCCCAGAAAACAGTCACCCTCCAGTTTCAGAGAACAAGCTTTTTCTGCTGCAGTGCAGCCTAACCATGGTGACTGTAAGGTTTCAATGAGCTGCTTTTGCTATGCAATAATTTTGTTTATTTTGCAGATCACACTTGGCCAAGAAAGAGCTCAGCAAGTCCTAAGTCCAAAGGGCCAGGTTATTTCCAACAAATAGCAGCTGATGCCATTGCATACACAACCTTGTATCAAAGCTTCCCCAAATGCCCTGCAAACTGGATTTAAACAGCAGCCTGCCACTGCAGGACATCTGTTGTGGCATTACAAGAAGTAGAAAAGTCAAAGTCTCAGTTCAGCAGTAACAGGATACAGGTTTGGCCCCAAACCAATCTAATTCTTAAAGGAACACAATGACTCTCGATTTTTTACAATCACTGCCTTAGCTGCACCTAACACATCATCATCAGTAACAGCTCAGGAAAAAGGAGCACAGAGCACATCCCAGGCATCTTTTGGTGAAAGCCCCATCAGCCAGTGAGAGTAATATATGTCAAAGCCATGATCCTTTGATTTAAGCATGATCTAGCTATCGCTTTATTCCTTGAAACTAGACTGTCCTCAATTCCAGAAACTACTGGAAAAGAAAGGGTGCCTGATACCTAAAATTTCAGCCTTTCATTTTCTCTTTGATGCATTCTGTATTTTAAGGTTCTTACAAATTGACAGGAAGTTTCAACAAGCCAAGTAGCTGAGTTCAGTTACTGTTACTTGTGTTTCAAGGATTTCATAAACATCCCTAGAGCTTGACAACATCCTGGAATGTTCGGTTTTGATCTTAGTCTATCTGATGTGATGTATTAGTCCATGCTGGCAGGTGAACACCAAAACCCCCTCATGCATAGGTACAGGCACTCTTAGCTGTTCCATATTAGGTATGGATTTCTGAGAGGTCATTAACCATCTGATTAACGGTAACTTTAAAAAAAGAGTAGCAACAGCATGCCCTTTTATTAGAGTATGACGTGGTAAAAAGCAAACTGGAGAAAAACAAGCTTGCTTGGTTATTTATCTGCTTGGTTTTTTTTACTCATAGCTTCATCAAGGGAGTGAAGAAGACAGAAAAATCTCAGGAGAGCTTTCCCACCATCCCTTTTTGCAGTAGGAACTGTGCAGGCAAGAAAAATGTGTGACTCCATATTTATTTATTTTAGTTGTGCTCAGAGTTTTACAGGTAGCATCTTCCCTTTAGACCTTCTCAACAGAAATATAAAAAAGTTTGAAGCCGTTTCCCCATTTACCCACTCATCTCCAATAATCAACTGAAGTGAAAAGCAAAAACATCTTTTGTTAAAAGAAAGAGTAGTGAGTTTGTGAGGCTTATCCCAGTCTAGAGCTGGGCTTCCTGCTATGGCACAGACCTATTCATTTGTAACTTAGAAAACCCAGTCCCCAGAGTTCTGTGACTCCCACCTACTCAACAGGAAACAAATCTCTTCTCTAGCAGTGACAGGGACATTCCCAGTAGCTGACACTTGCAGGGGAAACACTTCCTGCAGCTTGAGTGAGCTGGACCTTCTTCAGAAACTCTGGGTACCCAATCTATCTTCACAGGATAAAGAGGAGGCAGGGAACAAACTCTTCAAGGCAGAACAGACTCTTCAAGTAAGTACTGCATGTCCTGGTAGACATGCCTGTCTTAGCAGACTGCTGCGGCATGAGGCATTTCGGTCATGGCTGTAGAGAACTGTCCCAGCTCTGTCAATGGAACCACAGGTAAATTTGTTCTCTTTCCTGTGAGAAGTCCCTGAGTTGCAGACCTAAAGGATCTTCCCCCCCAAACACACCTCAGTGTCACTAGACCACTGAAAAAAGGAGCCGGGCCACGTCAGTAGCCTGCAGGGAAGCCACCTTTCCGGGAATCGGAGGCTGCAGCCCATCCTTCATCTGTTCTGAGAATGGCCTGCACAACTGCACCACCGCTCACCCGTGTGGTATTGTGTTTTCTCTTCTTTAGTTGTTCTTCCATGCCCTGGAATGCAGAAGTGAATGAGGACAAACAGGAGAGAGAAACTGCACACATGCTGTAATCTGTGACCTGCATTCTCCGTGACTACCCAAGCGTTCAGTGCCTGTACTAGGTAGGTCTAAAACTACATACTGCTCCTCCTCTTCCCTTGGCTTTCTGGGATGCCCTGCTTTTGAAGAGGTGGAATTGAGAAGATGTGGCATTTGTGGTTTACTCAGTGTGAGCTACCAGTACCATTCCTGGTCACAGAGCATTTTGCCTCAACTATTCAGCCAGAACTGATGGATCCTGTTTGGGAATGAGGGAAAACACAGGAATTGTAGAGAGCAGGGCATCCTCCCCAGTGCAGGCAGATATCTCAGCTATTACCTTAGTAAGAAGCTTATGAAAGGAGGATCTGATGCATAGTCTGATGAAGAAAACCACCTTATGTCACAGTGTTTTCCCTAATATAGAGAAATGGGATCGGGTACGTACAAAGACTGTATCTGTCTCGCGCCTCTGGGATATGTAATTCCTCGGGGTGAATAAAACTGCCAGCTCAGGCGAGTGGTATGCAGAGCGGGACAGATCCTGCCATCAGCTCTCAGGCTGACAGTGCTGTGCAGAGACCTTTACTGTGAAAATATTTTCAAGTTTGTTCTTGGGTCCCTCTGTGCATCCTCCCTCGCTAGCTCTGTGCCAGTGCTTCAGGATTCATCGTGCGGTTGCACAATAGGACAAGAGTTTCCTGAAGGTCACTGTATTTATGCTGCTGAATGGTTTGGGCCCTGATGTGGTTTGCTATTTTGCAAGTCCTTTGAGCCAAACAATATTGCAATAAGATACATACCCGCTGTTTCAGATGTAGGTCACGCTTGAATGTACTAGGCTTCAAACCCATGTGACTGAGACTAAAGGTACACTTTGAACAGCTTATTGTGACCCTCTACTTGACCTGTGCCAGCTTTAATACTGTTCACCTAGGCACATTTGGCAAAGCTTCATGATTTTCCACATGTGCATGCCTTCCCAACACTAGGAACCCAGCACCATTACGAGAAGTTCACACACACCCCCAGACTCTAGCTAGACAAACCTCCTCTATTTGCTGCTCAAGCTCCATGATATTGGGAAACAGCTGATCATGAACTCTGGGCTCTTCCACCGCTTTCTTCACATCATAACCAAACCAGATGGAATTGATGATCGTCTGTAAGAAGCAAAAAGCCTTAACATTAGTCACTTGTCTTCAAAGAGGCCTGACCTTTGCAGCAACATAGGCAGAGATGTCTGAAGAATGTTCACCAGAGCACATTAAAGGCATAATTTCCGGATCCTGCTGCTTTCAGCAGTCCCTGTCTTGACTAAGTGAAACACAGGTACATTGCAGCAAGTCAGCTTGTATACGCTTAGGAGGATTCCCACACAAAGAGACCATGAGTTACTAAAATTAACATAGTAAAAAGATCAGATCCTCAAGCTATTGTAGTTGGATTTGTGCTGCTATGATTAAGCTATAGTGCTGGCTTAGACACACAGCAGTCACCTCAGCAAACATACAGCTACAGCTTTCCACTGCAGCACAGCTGGTTTCCTTGAACCTGGCTCATCTCTACATGCTTAAATTGCAGGTTGGAGCTGCTGGAAGTGAAAATAGCCTCAGGATCAAGGGCTCAGAAAGCTGCTTGTAGCGGTTTTTTTATGGAGATTTCTCCTCTACCTCAGCCAGAAAGCAAGATCCAGCCTGGTGCTCTGAACTGCTGTGTGTGCTGGCACAGGAGACAGCTTTCTCTTGCAATCCATTTTGGTCCAGCTGGGCACTTGAGTGGCTGCCACAGCAGCTCACAGAGAGCCTGCCTGTCAGATGGCCTGATGTCATGCCTGGCCTAAGTTCTTATCTAGTTTCTCTGTGAGACTTTCATCCAAAGTTTAGGATGTTGGATGGGAATGGCCCTAAACTAGGTAAAAAGACAAGTTCATGGAGGTCCAGAGAACAGAATTCAAAGCTGAACTGAACTCACAAATCTTTCACAAGTGGTAAGAACAACTTGCCAGAGGAAAAAACCTGGAATCACCAAAGGAAGTAATTTAAGAGACCCTTTGTAGCTCTGGCAAGAGTTGGTGTTGGAGGTCTGGCCCTCAGAAGGCCAGGCAGGAACCTCCCTTTCAGGCCCCATCCCACAGCAGGGAGCCACAGCCATGGTCATGCCACAGGTGGAGACTTGAGCCCCCTGCCCCAAACACTGCCTCTCCCCCACCTTGTTTTGCCTCAGCCTTGTCCCCAGTTTGCCCATACCATCACATACCAGTGCTGTTGCTGTAGTTATTTTTGTTCCTCCAGAAGCACCAACCACCATCCTGACCTTTTTCATTTTATCCACCAAGATGGAGGGGCACATAGAGGACATCGGCTGTTTACCTGTTGGGGACACAGATGCAACAGAAGCTCAGCTTTCCACCTGCAGCTTACAAACTGCCAGTTCCTGCTCCATGTCTGAACCCAGCACCTCAGTATCCACCTTCCTGACTCAGCTCACGTGTCTCATTCAGCCCTTGGGGATCCCACTATCCCCTGTACCCATCTCCTTGCTCCTGCAATGCAAAGCTCAACCCTGGTCCTTCATGCAGAGGCTGAAGGTGCCTTCCTCCACAGTCCTGTCCCAGCTGGGGCTGTCTGCAATGCAGCTGCCTCCCATACACCACAGGACTTCCCTTCCTGCCCTTTCAGTTCCCTTTCCCTCTCCACAGCATGGGGTACAGGAGGGTAGCAGAATCCCAGCCTGCTTTAGCAGCAATGAGATGGTCTGCAGGAAGCAGTGGCGGATAAGGCAGGGAGCTTGGGTGAGATACATGAACTGGATCTGTCCAAAGCTGCCCTACAGCTCCCAGGGCAGGACAGGGAGAAGGCTGGACAGTGCCATCTAATGCTTTGCAGTCAGCTCCTACTGCTGCCTCCCTCTTAAATCAGTTCGAAGGAATCTTTTGCAGTCCTAATTAATTTCATTTTACATGTACTGAGCTCCCTGGGAAAGGATTTCTGGTTGTTGGAAGGAGGCATACACAAGAGTTTTTCTTTGGACAGCCTCTCCTCCTTCAGGGTACACCAGGGGTGGCTGGTTGTGTGTTTCTGACAGGGATGCCAAGTGACTCGCTTTCATCCTTGTCCTCTGCAGAAAGCCCCAGCTCTGTCCCTGGTCACAGACATGCTGCACCCTACCTTACAGACACCACAGCGTTACTACGCAAGATGTAGCCAGAAGACTGAGTCAGGAAGGTACTTTACAGCTACCTGGTGCTATGAAATTTGCTGGAGAAGGAGGGAGCCCAAATCCATTGATTATGTAAGGTGAGCTGAAGTCATCCATCTCATCATTAAATATGATTCCACTCATGTTGGATCGTACATCAGAGCCAAAGCTAGACAAAACAAGTTGGCACAGACATGTCAAAACCAGAGCAAATCCAGGAAGACCTTCAGCTGAATTACTGCAATGTGAAACCTGGGATTTGATTGGAGTAACTCTCCACTCCCTCCTGTTATAAAGGACATTCTGTCACCCCTTGGGGGAAGGAAGTGGTTTATACCGTGAGTACACAGCTACACAAAGAGGAAAGGCAGCCCAGAGGCCTGCTGTATAGCTCCCCTGCCAAGGACCCCAAGGGCAAAAACAGCACAGCAGCTAAGTACAACTAATTCCCCTTCCAGCCGGGCAGTACTGCACTCCATTCAGAGGCAGCATAGCTCAAAGGCTGGCACATTTGGGAATGACTGGGGTTATGCTTAGATGTGTCAAACTGGAGACACATGGACAAAAAGAACCTTAACCCCCCAGCTTCAGGCCATACACGCAGAACACAGCTCCTCCTGACAGCGCTCAAAGCCAAACACTGCACTTCCAGGCCAGCTGTATTAGCTCAAAATTCCTTCCAGATGCCTGGGAAATCAGAGCCAGCAGCGATACCACTGCTTATGAGAAGATCCAGATGCAGTGAATGTTTTCTTGGTGGGTGAACCCAACATAAGAGAGGACACATTTTGTCCTCTGACCCAACCACACAGGCCTCAGTGTTAAGAACTGACCTGTAAGCTCAGCAGGAGAAGTGCCCATCAACAGTGCTGCCCACCACTACCCCGCTAGAGAGGTGACAGTTCAGTCATGTTTTATACCAACCACAGAACCACCACTAGGAAGATGGCAAAGGCCTACGTGGAAGTAATGTCTGAGCTCATACTATTGGTTGATGGTGCTGGTGGCGGACACAGCACTGCCGTCATCAGCCACAATGGAGAGGTGGGATGTACCGGCATTATCTCCAGTGTAATATACTGGCTCATAGTAGTCAACGGGATGGGAGGTGTTGTCTGTGATTTTCCTCCGGAGACTATCCGCAAAGAACTCGGATGTCATGTTTCTGATCGCCTGTCAGAGAAATCCAATGCAGTTACTCAGCAGATTAAGTTTAAGAGACATGTAGTTATGAGGCTGATATCCAATACTTCAGACCACAGAAGAGTGGCAAATCCCAGCAGTGAGGCTATAGTTTTCCAGCAGGGGCTTTCCTCCTTCTTGAAAGATGGACATTGTACCAAAGAGCATTTTAAGCAGTCACAGAAGCAGCTGTTACAATGCACCCCTTTGTGTAGGAAGTTAACCAAGCATCCATTATTGCAGATCTATGGAAAGCTGTCCTCAACACTGCTGTAAGGTGTAGGCAAGCAGTGTTACACTTGCTTCAGAGATGAGAGGAGAGGGATCAGGTTGAGAGGACTAGACCAAGGCAAGCTCTGATCATTGCTCTGTAAGTTGCAAATTTGTGTCCATCAAGCTGGGCTGGGCTCAGATCCTGCTGCTTTTGGAGAGTCACAGAAGTAAAAGCACAAAGTGTGAAGTTGGGTTCCTGCCTCACCCCTTCCCATCCATTGGTCCATTTACTATAGGCAGGACTGTGGTTAGAGAGCCATAAAGATGCTGGCAATGTCATCTAGTGAATAAGGCGTCAAACACTATGAAAACAGGGATGGTTAGCCCTAAATATACTCAAACGCTCCAGTTGAATTGAGGATTTTGCTTTTCCTTACAGCAGGAAGGTTTCCTCCAGTTATATCCCTCAGAGCTCAGCCATGAGTCACATAGGACTTCACATTTTGATTCAGAGATATTTCAGTGCCTGTCAATAGCAGGTGGCACAGAGCATCCCTGACAAAGTTTAGTCACCCAAAAACCTTAAGCCATGTTCCAGTCAACCTTGGTGTTGCAGAAAGAAAAGGCTTTTACCAGGTACCTCTGTAATGTTGACAAATTTTGGATCTCCCAGTAAAGTCCTCTTGGCGTAGGCAAAGCGAAAGGCCTCCACAATGCGGTGGTAAGTCAGCCCTTTCTCCTCCAAGGTTTTGATGCTGTCAGCAGAGAAATTATACCCTGGCAACAGAAGACAAATGATTGTGAACACAAAGGAAAGCAATGGACTACTAATAAACCTGTGTCAAATGGTATAATTGTAAAGCCCAGCCTCTACAGAGATGCAGTCACTGAACCATCCTAATCCCCACATGGAGAACACAGGAGCTCTGGTAGTATTGAGGACTGTGGGAGTCATCAGAAGGATTTGTACTTGCACAGACATTTTCCAAAGAAGCCTCAAGTACAAGTTAGTTTCCACCTATGCAGGTGCCAGGGAAGTGCCCCAATCAGGAGCATATTTTTCCTTTCACACCTGTATTTTGAGTAGGAAGGTGACATCCCTGAGTTTACAGCGGAAGAGGAATGTTACCGCATCTCAGAACCCTCCTGGGATCTCAGACCTCCGCCCTGCTGGAGGGCTATCTAAGGAGCTCCCAAAACAAAAAAGGCACTGTCTGTGGGGCTCTCCAAGCTCCTGCTGCCTGGAAGGCACTGCTCAGTGGCACTCTCACCTTTCAGAATGTTGAAAATGAGGGCTAGCACTGGGCCACTTAGGGGGGCACTAGGTGTGTAGAGGGTAAACTCCCCAAGTGTGATCTCTATGGGGTCTTCGATCACTGTTGCATTGTAGTCCCGCAGGTCATCCAATGTGACAATACCCCCTGGAAAAGAGAAGGAAACTATAGAGGTGGGCTTATGTGATCTCTGGTGGGAAGAGGAGGTAATACTCCATCACCATGCATCACAGCAAGGACAGGAGGAAACACAGACAAATCCAAAAAGTTGCAAGATAAAGAAAGCAAAGATGGGTGTAGAGGAGATGAATTTATTCCTTGATAGATCCAGCTGAGGCTCAGATAGCCTAAGCTTGAAGTTGGGCTGATTTACGGCAGCCAAAAATTTGGTTGTCCATCTTTTTTTACAAAGGACACCAGCAATGTCAGGTAACAAAACATCATTAAGAGTCCTGTTTACAGGAGGAGGATGCAGCTTTTGGGTGCAGATGCTTCGTGCTACACGACAAGCAGAATAATTTGTATGTTCCACTGCCTTTCTCATCAGAAGGGGGAAGACAGCAATTAACCATCACAAATAAAGCCAGTAAATGACTTACATGAGGTTGACTGAAGCCAGCCAATGCTAGCTAGTAAGGGTAGGATACTACCACCATCTAGCGGCATCCAGAGATTAAACGAGCTCAGAGTTTACAGGACCACACAAATAATGTTTTAGGTAGGAACTTATTGGTTTCAGGCTCTGTAAACAGTGTGTATCTTCTAAGCTATATCCAGAAACACATAGACTTGTTAGACTATATGGTACAGAAACGCGCAATATATACTATCCATTTCTGACAGTTTCAAATGCATCCCTTAAAGCGCTAATGGCTTCTCTTGGGTGTCCTGTTGCCACATATCTCAGAGGCAGCATTTCAGGCAGCAGACTTGACCTGCTTCCAAGGCTTCTGCAGGTCACTGGCTCCTCCCTGGATGCTGAGCCGCAACAGGCAGGTCACTCATGCTGTTTTGGACAGACGTCCTTTTTCTCACCTACACTGCGGATGTCATCGATGATCTGTTTTGCCAGGCTTCCTGTGTAAAAGGCATCTGCTCCTTCACTGGCTATAGTCTCGTATGTGTTGGCTAGTTTAGGCATCTTGATGATATCGCCCTCATGCAGAATTTTCCCTCCTCTGCAGAACACTTCACTAACAGAGAAAGGAGATTGAGAAGATCAGATCTGAGACAAGTTCAAAACTATGTGTACCTGTACCAGCTGACACAGTATTTGAGTGTTCATGCCAAAGGCTTCTTGGAGAGAAGAGAAACTGCCTAAGCCATGCCCCAGGGGTCCTGATATCATGCACTGGGACATAAAAGTGAACAGTGGTTTCTAACCTGGGATTCCATATTGCTCAGAATTTGCTCAGTGAAGCCTGCAGGAGGGAGTGTCAATATTGTTCACCAAGGCAGGCCACCCTCACTACCTGCCTAAGGGGCCAACAACTGCCTCAAGATGCCCAGGAGGGGCCATAGTCCTTGAACTCAAGCAGTTCTGTTCAGAGCACAGACTATGAAGCTATGAGGCTCAAAGCTTCCAGTGAGTCCAGGAGAATGCATTTCGATCCCTGATTTTCAGAGCACTTTGAGATAGACAGTTTCCTCTCTAGCTCCCTCATCATGGATCATGAATGTGCTGCTGTGGACCTGCCAGATGGAAGTACAGGAGATAGGCCCAGGCTGTACATCCCAATTGGATTAGAAACTAACCTGCAGCTGGCAGATGTTTGAAGGAAAAGAGAGGATTAAGCATGATCTCCAGTAGGGCTGGATATAGACATCAAGGGTTTGACTGTGCAAGGAAGCGCAGGAGCATTTTAAACCCTTCATGTTCATAGTCATTGCCAGAAGTGGATGGTCAGAGGCATTGCTCAAGGAAGGCTGACTGCAGAGTAAGAGATGACCCAAACTCCCACTGCCTGACTGATGAGATGTTCAAGAAGACTCTGCAATCGCCCCAAATGCAGGTAAGATTAACTTAGTGCACTTACAGCATGAGGAAAAGCTGGGGATTCAGGAAATACATTGCCATCTGACAGATTTATCCCAGCATGCATTCTAATTCCACCTTTGCTCAGACAAATGGACTTTAAAAGCAAAATTTATCTCCCTTTAAAGGTCAGGACTGAACATTCCTAAAATTGGCCACACGATTTAGCGCCTTCAGGTAGCTGGAATAACATCAGCAAGTACAGCAAGTACAATCACTGGAGGGGAGGCACGCTCCTCACAGATGCTACATTACACAGACAGAGACTTTTCAGCTAGGATGCAGTTACCCCAAATTTCTCTGCACAGAACAGCAACTGCTCCACCTACCACAGTGAGGGATTGCTTTCAATTGACTCCTCTCTTGATTTGATGGCTGCTGCGAGGCCTTTCCCAATAGGGAATCCTTCTCTTGCCAGCTTGATGCTCGGCAGAAACAGGTCTTTCCATGCCAGTTTGCCATGACGTTTGTGAGCCAGTTCATACCCACGGATTTCTCCTGGAACAGCGATGGAGAGTCCTCCTGGAGTAGATAAGGAGCGTATTAGTCTTCCACAGCAAGAACAGAAAGCAATTAAAGGAGTAGGAGGTAGAGCAGGCTTCTCCATCAGCCCTGTTTTTAGGCAGGGATTACGTATACTATGACCAGCTCAGTTAATGCATACAATGCTAAAAGAATTATTCTATCTGACATTTATGCCTACATATTCTGAACTGTTGAAACACCTCTATCCTCTTGCTGGTAACTCAGGTTTTTGGGTCATTTCCCCTCAGTAGGCTCAGTACCAGAGAAAAGCTGCTCAGAACACAGAAGCTATCACAGCTGCCTACAGTTTCCAGTCCTTCAGAAGAGAACACACAGGCTAAAAGGACACAGACTGTGTACATACTTAAGCCAAAAGCTTTGTTGCAGCATTGTAACTGCAGTTGCAATAGATGGACTACTACATTGCACAGTAATGCAGCAGTTTGCTTCAATCCTGTTTTTATTGGCATCTCCCAGAAGTTCAACACACTTCTCAAACCCCCTTCAATGCGCTGTTCCTCCTTGCTTACAGGAGTAACCATGAAGAGAATTAGTTAGTATTGCTTTCTCTTTTTGATTAGAAAATACTTCACTGAAAGGAAATTTCTTCTTTTTCTCTGGAGCCCCTGAACCATTAGTTGAAACCACCACAAAAGGTATTTAGGGAGGACACTTGAACTGACAAGAACTAAGTTAACCCACAAAAATCTATTCAAAAGAGGTGGAAAGGAAAGATGGCAGATATGGAACAGGTTGTACTCCAGGCTTTGGATTCACCTGCATCTTCATGAAGTGAAAAGCAGAAAGTGCTGAGGTAACCAACTAGTTTGAAGGACTTTTTTTTAGCTTCCTTGTCAGGATGGAGTTTGCAGATTGTGTAAAGTAGAGGACATTTCTAGGTGAGAAATCCTGTAGATATGTAAGAACCTAACCATAAGAAATGTTCTTAATTCAGACATGTCGGTAGCAGCTAATGTTGGAGCTTTGTGGTCCCCCCAAAGCAGTGAAACAGCCTTTGCCATACCTTTCAGAGAGAGCTGTGTGTTGTTCCCAAACATGTCCTCCGATGCTCTTTTTGGAGCCACCTCTCTTGCATTAATGATTTCCACTTTTCCTTTAATGACAGAGCAAGGAACATGATGTTTAGCTCTGGACGCAACACACAGGCATGGTCTCTGCTGAAGATGTCTGATCAATGTGAGCCAGTTTCTTGGCAACTATTTTGAGGACACCATGTTCCCCCAGCAGCTGTGAGAGTCAGTCTTTTACCTTCACTCAGAAAGTATAAATCACCTGTTTTAGATAAACAGTTCTCAATATGTTCCAGCTGTGTATGGCCCTGTCTCTTACCTGTGCTGCTGTAGATGGTAAAGAAGAGGCCCCCTCCAATGCCCATGCTGTGAGCATTCATGAGTCCTACACAAAGCAGAGCTGCAATCGCAGCATCCACTGCTGATCCACCTTGCTGAAGGATGTCCCTGTGCAGCAGAAGAGAAGGCATCGTATAGTGACAAGTTACAGTGTCTCAGCTACCTGTGAGCAGTGTAGTCACCTCGTCAGAGCAGCTATGACAGATTCTCTAACACACATTTGCCACACTCAGCCTATAGTTTTAGGAATAGGAAGTTTTGAGCTTCTGTAACCTTAGAGAATACATCCTAATGGTCTAAGTGCAGACCAGATCAACCCTCATTAGAGACACATCCAAACTAGCTTGAAAACACCAAGATGTGTCAAAGTACGTTTGGGGACAGGCATCCCAGACAATTCATTACACATAAGAAATGACAGCTCTCTGAGGAGCCTGAAATCTGCAGCACTTGCATCTAGAACTGGAGGACAGCTTGATAAACAGTTTTTAAAAGGAGCTTGAAAAGCATCTTTCATTCCCATTGCTCATGCATCTAGGGAATCTTTGCCTACTATGTTGTCTTTGAGCAACTGCAGTAACATTGGTCAGGCATGGTAAAAGCCCAGATTTTCTTATGGTCTCCCCTTCCTACAGGGAGATTAGAGATTGTCTGTGCTGGGCAACTGCCAGACTTGCACCTGGACATCAGGGAAACAACAGTTTTGTCTTGCGCAAGAGCTGCCACAGCTAACAAGTCACAGCACAATTAGCGGGTACCTTCCAATTATTGAGCACTGCCCCGCGTCCGTAGCCACAGCCGCCCTCTTATAAGTGTGCGTGTCCCTTGAGTCAGAGCGCAGCCCGAAGAAGAGTCCCAGGAACAAGACGAGCCCCAGCAGGGCTGCAGTCAGGACTCCGGCCACCACATAGCACTTCTTCATCTTCCTGTGGGAAGAGACAGGATTGTCAGCCTTGGTGCTTCTGGGGCACATGGGAACTAGGGAGCAGGTGATCAGGCACAAGAGCAGTCTCTTCATCTACCTTCTTTCATATCCAGTTTCCCCCTCTACCCCCCTGCAGCCGAGAGCTCTGCACATGGAAGGGTAGTTTGGGAAGGAGTGGCCAGAAGAGGTATGAGCCCAATTCTGGCCTTGACAGTTACATCAGGGTGATGTCCTGTCCTGAAGTGAAGTAGAATATCAAGAGGGGAGGGGATGTTCAAGGTGTCTTGCTACTGTTACCTTTCAGCGGTGGTAGGAAAACCGATTGCTCTTCGTGACTCTACGCTCTGAGGATTTTAGATGCTCAGCAAGCATTTAAGTTACGGTTCTGCTTGGCAGGACAGCGGCCCAGTGTCAGACTGGATTTGATCTAGTTCCCAAATCAAGTCAACAATACCAGTCAGAGACTTTTTACCAGATTCCCCCATCCAACACATGCTGGCAGGCCCTTTTCCTCCTTTGTAACGTGGTGGAGCCAAGGACCGCATCCTGCCCACATCCTGGAGGTAGGCTGGCTTTGCCAGGTGAGCAGCTGTCTGTGTTGACCTCTTCCTCCCTACTTCGTAGCCACATGGTGAGCCCTGTATATATGACTTCTGCCCATCTTTCCAGCCCTTGCTTTTTAGCAGGTTTCCATGAGTTCTGAGCTGTGGGCAGTGAACATCCTCCTCCTCCTCCTCATAACCTCTCACAGAAAGGTCTCCCAGATATTTCCTCACTCAGATTCATATCAAGACATGTTCATATCATGTTTTCTATGAACACAGCTGGTACCATTTCCCTATGTCCCTGCCACCTCTGTGCAGAACAATCATTCTAACAACTCCAAAGCTTTTACCAGCTTCCCCTTTACCCATTACTGCCACCCTATTTGCAGAGTGATCTACTTCAGTGAGCACCCCAGGGACTCCTGGAAGCCCTTTGGTAAACAGCTCTGAAGTGTTACAGCAATGAAAAGGCCCCAAACCAGCAACCTGTCTTATAGCAGGTAGGTAACCTCATACACCAAATAAAAGCAGCAGATTCATAGGTGAGAAGGGAAATCCAAGGAGCAGAACATAACTGGTGTTAGTCATCACTCACATCACCTTCAGAGAAAAAATTTTTTAAAAAAAAAGTAATTTCATATAATCTGTTTTTAAATACCATGTCTGTGAAGGAGTCTCTGCCCAGAAGCATGTCAATGACCAGTGCAAAACATCTTAATCATTAGCAAGCAACCTTGGCCAAAGTTATTTGGCACACCCCAGTGTGAGCACAGCACCTCCTCCTGTTCAGGGCCCTGGACCAGAGCATCTTTCCCATGAGCCTGCCACTTGTAGAGGGCGATGGCCAGTGCTCATGTCTCTATGTGTCCCAGTCCTGCACACAGCTGCTCTTGGGGTGTACAGTGTTACTGCTCATCTGTCCCAGCACAGGACACCACCGAGCTCTCCAGCAAGCATATTCCAGATACACACCAGGATGAGTTGAGAGCTACTGAGGGGATAGAGAGTCACTGTCACCTTGTTGGGACTGACAGTTCAGGAAATACAGCTTGAACAGCTACTCCTTGACCCACTTCCTTTCCCATTACAGGACTGTTCCAGCAAAAAAACCCTTAATTCATCATATTGCCTTCAGGGACCAGCTTCTCCCTATGTAGTGCAGCTTTGGCTTTTCGCCGTAACTACTGTACTTGTGCAATAGCCAAGATGCCCTTTACCTTACCGAAGCACCTGCCATCCTCAGAGACAAGCTAATCCATGGCATTGTGGGTGAAGAGTGGATCCACCAACCCCACCATCTGTGGATGTTCAACAGCCCAAAGTAGAGCAAACTCCAGAAGTCAGAGCAGCACTTGGTGCCTTGCAGCAGCAGCACATGCAGGATTCGGGAGCAGCGAGTATGCCAGCACTGAGCTAACTAGAAGAAACAGGCCAGGCCAGCCAAACCAAAACCTTTCTCAGAGGGAGGAGATTAGCCAGCACTGCCCCCTCAACCTCACCCCCACTCCTGTTGTTTAAATTAGGAGATATACATTTGCTACCCAAACCCTGCATCTGAGTCTCAATCTGAGCACTAAAGATGTCCATCTCCAAATAAAGCAGCTCAATTCAGGGTGTAAATCTTCTGTATGTGCTGTTCTGTAAACAAATGTCAACCGAGGGCGGTAAAAGGTAAATGGATGAAACCTCCTTCCAGGTTCTAGAACTTGATTTACACTCAACTACTTTTAAAAGAGACCAGTGGCGTGTTTGCAGAGCAATGACTGTGCAGGGAAACAGAGAAGCCATTATATCCCCAACAATAGCTCACACACAGCCTCAGAGTTTAAAGACAGTTTTGTTTGTTGGCAGAGGGAGTTCAGCTTCAGCACTGGCAGTCTCCTCCAGGCTTCACAAGAAATGCCATGGGATCTTTTATCTGCGCCCCAGCGAGGCAGAAGGTACTTTGTTTCATCTGAAGGCTGCTCTATGCTGGGCTGTCCTGCAAGCCTGGGGTGACTCAAGCCCTGTAGCTGGTGTGTTAACCCATAGGCTCCTGCCTCACTGCCGTGCTCCTGTAAAGATTTACTGCCTTGTCAGGCAAGTTATTCTGAGAGCAGGAGAGGAGAAGGGGAAACCTCGGTTGGTATCTCTGCTCTCATCTTTCACCTCCTCTCTGGGTTCGGATAACACTTGTGAGCATCTCCTAGACCCATAAGAGCTCCACTCTGAGTGCCCAGCTGCCCAGTGAGTGCACAAACCTTGAAAAGGGCCCTCTCCCCCACTTCATACACCTCAGGAGCAGCTCCCAGCCCATCACCAGCCCCCAGGGCGAGGAACAAGCACACAGGCTGCAGTGAAGAAGAGACATCGATTGCTGGGCACTGCTCCTGCACTGCGGTACCACATTGCCCTCTGGGCTGGGCCTCCGGGACCCAAGTGGGGCCAGAAAAAGTGAATGGTCTTAATAAAAGTGCATCTGTGCAATCTGTCAGATTGATCCTGCTAAGGAAGAAGCAGGTGCATGAGCTAAAGATCTACAGCTTTCTCATCTGCAACAGTACAGAGAGCAAACTCAGCTGAGAATAATCCTCTCCACCTTAACTGCCAGCTCAACTCCCATAAACTCCTTAACCTCTTTCAGGCCTGACCCTAGAGGAAAGCATCCCTTGCATGGTCCTTACTGCCTTCCCAACTGTGGCAAGGCAGAGAGCCAAACAGGCATTTTGTTTGCTGTACAGCAATCGGGAGATGGATCAGGAGCCTGTAGATATCCCATTCTCTAACCCACCTCTCCATCCTTGCCCTGTGCCCTGGGTCACCCCACTGTAGGAACAGGTGAGTTTTTGCACCAATGGTCTCCTTGAGCCTTGGCTCTGAAGTCGAGTTCTCACTATGATTTATTGTTGGGAGTGGAGCAGCAGCTGCGAGCCATCACCTGGGCTGGCTCCCCAACTATTGTCTGCTGAGGCTGGCTTTAACCTCCACATCTCTGCCAAATCCAGCTGTTTGGAGGCTTGGCTAGCGCTTCAGTCCCACAGTGCTGCTTGGCAGCAATAGGTCTCCAGGAGAGAGAGGCTATAAAACCATTAAAAGCAATATGATTATTTCTCACTGTTATAAAGGCCCAACAGCCAGTCCTAGTCATGGAATTTAAAATGTAGCCTGATAGTCTGAATTCATATTAGGAGAGAGGGAGGACCAGCAAGTAGCAGAGTTATGCTTGTACGAGCAACCACATTGCGCTGTTTTCATGTGTGTCACAACATTCACAACATTATTTAAACATGACACTGTTCTTGAATTAAGAGAACCCAGTGCAATAGGCTAGTTTGCATCAGGCAGGGGATACAGGGTCTGACATCTCTGCCAAGAGGGCTGAGGTGCTGTGTAGAGATGAGGAACCTGGTATGGTCAGGGAAAGCGCCAGGAGAACTGAAAGAGAGAAAGGAGATGTACCAGCCAGAAAGCAGGGGAGAGAGAACAGTGGGATACCATAGGATGACAAAGGAGTCCAGGTATGGTCAGGCACCGCCTTGTTCTTGAATGAAGCGGTGAAGAAAGCATGCACTGACAATGCCTAAAACTTTAACCACAGACTTTAACCAAACAGGCTTCTGCTTTAAACTCATCTTGCAACAGCCGCATACCTTGGCACCCAGTCCTAAGAGTTTGTTGTACTCCCACCCCCAGCCCAGTAGCCAATACTTGGCCATTAGCTTTGGGACATCCGCCCATCCAGGCAGCACACATTACGCAAGGATAGATCGGACATCTTGAATCTTGTCACAGGACATAGGCTACGCTCTTCTGATAAAACTCAAAGTCTAATCTGTATCAATAACATTGCCATATTTAAGTAATTAATAACAAGTAGTTGAAATAATGTTATCACACTCTACTGTTGTGTAGAGTGAACTATCAGTGACTTTTGAGTGAGAATGTATGTAAAGTGAACAGCTGCAAGATTGCCACAGGGGCCCCAGGAGTATAAGCCAACAGAGGCCTCGAAAGAGTAGAACCAGGCTGATAACAGAGGCCCAAGGGCTGTTCACACAAACATCCCGTTACTGGTCCAGCATTATGTGACAACCTGATGAAGGTGCTTGCAACTGATCACACAGGTGGAGCACCTCTAAGGTATATGAGACTGTAAGACAGCTACTTATGCTGACACTGCACAGTTCAGGATCGGGTATGCAGAACTGATCACTGACATCCTGTCTTGCTACAGGTCTAGGTGCTGTTTGTCAGGACAGCTACTTGTTCCTAAGAGCTGTTCCCAGGGGGCCAGGCCGTATCCAGAGGTGAAGGAGGAGGAGTTATATCCATCCTTATGCTAATGGCTGGTGATGGGGTCCTTGTCAACCACCAGGCTGGTGCTGGCTCCCCATGCCATTATCTCCTTGCTTTCCTTTCCCTGGGAGCTCACAGAGAGGTAGTGTAATGAAAAAAAGCAAATTATTCCTTCATCTGTGGGAAGCCCTTGCACTAGGAGTCTGCGTGCACACCCAATTAACCCGAAGACAGTTTCAATCCTCAGGTATAACTGTGCTAACCACACATTCCCTCAGTAGTCAGTAAGGACAACAGCCAGCAACTTCGGCTTTCATCTCTGGGAATATTCCAGCACATTGGCCTCTGAGCAGCTAATTAAGTGGGGCTATCTGCTCCAAGAGAGCTTCACTGAAGAAAATTAGGGCAAAACCAATACAGAAAGTACACTGGGACTGTCCATGGCTATTTCTGATGAGTTCAGCTGTTCCTTCCACTTCCAAAGGAAGAAAAGTTTCCAATTTGTTTGCTGTTCTGAGTTATCTGGTTTTTTACTTTGCTTATATACCTGTTTTCTAGCAGTTCTGTAAGATTTAGTATGACTCTGGATAACTAAGTACGGTCTTTACCCCTTTCCTATTAAAACTGGTTGTCATGCCTTCCAGGGCATGTTAAGCCTTCTCACACACCAGATCGAAAGCTTAGGTTGCCCATTCCCCATCAAAAACTCCTTCATTACACAGTTTACAGTTCTTAGGTTCTGGCAGGCTAACATATGCTATAATTACCCAAAGGCCAGGGGATATACATCTTATACAACAAGGATTATGTAAAGATTACAAACATAGTTGTAACATCAAACCTGTTTCCTGCTTACCAGGTTAGAGCTCTCCAATTGCAATGGGGTCTTTGCATCTCACCCCAAATAGTCCCAAAGTAGTGGTGGGTAAGCTGGTGCAGGCTGTACATACCTATACTCTTGGAATGAACTGGAATGGCTCAGATGCAATATTTCTACCCACTAACAGGTTTGTGTTAGCCCAAATGGCAAAAAACTTTCTAACTTTGGTAGCAATATGCTCATACCTTCTCTTTTATGGCTTTGTTAGGAGAGACATAAACTTCCTGAGCACTCTCCTTTTGAGAACCATCCCAAAAGACATGGGTTTGTTTCCCTGTGCCTTCTGTCCTGTACTTGGGCACACAGGTCTGGTCCCACACAAGCCTCCCCATGCTGCCTTGCCCTGCAGTTATTGCAATAAGACATGAACTGAAGCCATCTAAGATTCCAATTTACAAGTTCATGTACTAAATATCTTTTCCCCTCGGCCTTTTACTATGACTGATAGCAGCAGTCACCAGGATGCCTCTGATCAGGACTCTGGTTCTGCTACCAACAACATCGGCAGACAGAATCTCCTATCAGGTACTGATCTTCATGGTGACTAGCAGGCATTTTTTCCATAACTATTTCTACCTTTTCCACATGATGCCTTCTAGAGACTTCAAACAAGCTATTAACAACCACCTCTTGTATCTAAGGAAATAATTCCCAATTCAAGTCTTACTCAGATGTCTGTAGGAAACTGTCACTCAAATATTGAAGTATCTGGAATTCAAAATGAGCAGATATTTTAAGTCTAGTCAGTGTAGGCCACACAATGAGACAGGAGTTGTGTTCTGGCATTAAGCTGGAACTTAAAACTATGAAGTTTCTGTACTTATCCATCATGAGATATGTAAGTTGAAGTCTTATGGAGATTTCATCTCCACACCAGTGATAAGGGAACTAAAGCAGAGTTCAGCCGAGCCCAAAGAGGCTTCCAAATTCAGACCTAAGCACTAGTCCTACCTGGAGCAGGAGGACAGAGCAGTTCCTGGAGAAACGCAGTATCTCTATTCAACTCTGCTAAAAGGCTTCCTCATAGCCAACGCCTCTGTGTCGGTTCCTGTCCAGCTGGCCTGTGCCCTGTGAGACTTGCTGCCTCCCCCCTCAGACGCAGGTTAAAAGCCTTTAGCACCCTCTTTGTTTAACCTGGCATTGAGAGCTCATGTGCATACAGATCAATTTTAAGGAGAAAGGCCTCAGTGCAGATCAGTGGTCCCTACTTATTGCTGTGACATCAAGCCAGAGATGATCTCCACCCAACAGAACTGAGCGGAAAGTCCCTGAATAAGGCAGGCTGTTCTAGCTGGTTTTCAGGTATGCTGCTCACAAAAAGAGCTATTATAATCAACATTTGCATCTCCTCCACAGTCATTAGGTTTTCTGAAGCCTAATGGTATGTAGTATTCTGTCCAATGTAAACTCCTAGTTCACTAAGAAAGAGATAATAATTTCCTCCTGAAGCAAATTTTTTCCCCAAAAAAGTTCATGTTTTCCTGCAGAAATTTTAGCATCAAATCCAACATTTTTTATTTTAAGACACTTCAGTGTAAACCATGAAGCAAAAAAAGGCTGAAAGGTGGAATAAGTGCAAAACACCCCATTTGACATGGTTTTCACAATGCTTTCTAGTTGGGGACCTGCCAGAAATCCAGAACTGGCAAACTCAATCTCAAAAATGCAAGTTATTAAAATAAAGTTTTAGAAACTCATTCAGAACATTGCTGTTACATTCACTTCCAATTTAAAATCAAAATGTTTAATTAAAATAGTTCTATTCTCCCAAATGTTGCAAAAGATGTTTTCAGAAGCTCTTGTGCCATTGAACTAGAAGTTGTTTATTAGACCTGAGCTTATTCAGACTGGCTAGTCAGGTCCTATCATTCTCTTTTGGCAAGCTTTCATCTTATATATTACAAAAAGTCACATTGTCCCATATTCTGTTGAATAAGAAATCCCACACAGCACTTCCAGGCCAAGAAGAAGGGCTTAATGAAGGTAATTTCTAATTCCCCCTTACCTCTCGAGAGTATTCGCAAGCCCGCCCCGTCCTTTTGCACAGATCTTTATGTACAGGTATCCTTTGAATACCCTTTCTCAAGCAGTGAAACCCTTTCACAGGACAATAAATCCTTGTAGCAGTAACCACTTAATCTTCCTTAAAAGCTCTCCGAAGCGTACCATACTATTCGATATTTGTACTGCTCTGCTCACAGAGATTAACCCATTGAAACTCATTATGTTTGAATTCACAGTACCAGAGGAATGCATAAGTAATCATTGACTAGGTGAAGAGTCAAGAACCCACATCTTTTAAAATGCATATTTTAGCATCCACAAAGCACGTGTATCACCAGGAGAATCAGTGTTCTTGGATTCAGTTACTACATGGTGCAAATATGAGTTTTCCCACACTTCTTCACTAGCTGTTAAGTTCTGATTAAGCAAATATGAGGTCATCTTAAGTAGAAGCACTCTCATCTCCACATGGTCATGTACCCTCACACCCCTTTTGCCTAACCAACTGGCACCCTTGTTGTTTAAAAAGAAACTGGATTTTAAGTGTGTGTCTGCCTTGCAGCTTAAACCCAGACACCCTGACAGGTTCAGCTGTGATTACATCTGTTGGGAATAACCTCTCTGCCAAGTGTGAGTGACTGCCTGCAACGCAAGGGCAACAGATCAGCTCACATAACTGTTCTGTTCTTCAGCGATCACAGCTACACACTACCTTGAGTTGCCATTGGTTTTAGTTTGGATTCATACCAATGCCTGTTCTGCCACCCCTGCTCCCATAGCAGCATCCTCTTGCAGGAAGAATCACAGAGCAGGAAGGTAGGGATGAAAAAAAACCTGCCCTCCATCACTAAACCTCACTAAAGCTTTGAAGTGACAATCCTACATGTCTGCTTGCGTCAATAATAGAAGCACAGTTGCAGCTCAAAGGTTGCAGCTCATCTGCCGTTGAACAGTGTAGCATAAACCCCAGTAGCAACCCAGCTTCAAGGTGATGAGCTGCCTGAACTGTCTTTGGACTTTAAAGACTCGGCTACTAAAGCTTATGCCACTGCTGCTGTCCATGGCTTGCTAGAAACTTCAGGCCCATCTTGGAACATAAGAGCTGAATGCCCATCCAGAATGCAGCACAGGCAAATCAGCTTGCCTGAAACTTGAACACAGCAGGGATTCAAGCCCACACGTTCTAAGCCTGATTTTTCAAACGCAGGATGACGCAAAGTCTGCCTGGATGCCAGTCAGCACTGCTAGATGCTATCTTTTGACCCACCAGGATCAGTCAAGTGGTTAACATCTCAATTCCAAACCTGTCCAGTCCCTCTGCCCCACTCCAACCTTTGATATACTGGATCCTTACTTACTTCAGAATGATGGTAGCTATACTACAATGACTCATTAACAAAGTTTGGCCTAGCTCCAAGAATAGAAGTTTTTGGGAACATGAGCCATATTTCCTCTGCTTAAAAATACGTCGTCTTTTCTGTAATAGTAACTAAATAGAGTTCTATTTAAGAGTTCTATTTAACATTTACATTTGGCAAAATCAGTATTATAAAACATGAGTATTCCAGCCTTGAGATATTTGGAAGGGATTTAGCATGTGTGCATCTTTTAAAAAGGACTTTCAAATGTCCCTTTCAAGACATTGCATCAGGAGGGCAGGTCCCTTCCATTATATTGCTATTGTCCAAGAGATCTTGAGCAAAAATGGGACCTTTCTGGAAGGTGGGTACTGGCACAGAAAATATTCCGCAGGTTCAGAAGGATCTACTGGCCAGTCTAAGTACACATTCAGGTTCCAGGCCATATTCAGTCAGTAACACATACCGCTCTCACTATATCTAATTTATTGATGTGAGACCCATGATGCTCCACAGAAAAGATTGTGACAGGAGCTGTTCCAAAACAACTACCCTCTGAAAAAGGAAACAGCATGGAAAGATATCTGCTTTCTGCCCCAAACAAACTGAACCGCGCTTTCAGTCTGTCACACATTTAATATTAAATTACGAATATTTTATAGGGGAATTTAAGATGCAATCTACTGAACTGAACCCTTTTCTTAATTTACTAGCTCATAGGTGTGATGGTACCAGGCTTTATGCTTAATAGCAATTTTGGAACTATAAAACTATGTCCCTGAAGTACGTCTACGTCAGAAGAGTGTCTCCCTGTCACCACATTTGTCTCGGAGGGTGCAAGGAGACAGGGAAAGGCTGCTAGCTGTAAGAAACCCCTGTTCTAAGTCATAATTATTCAACAATTACTCTTCGCCCCCACTGCTGAAAGGCAAGTTTGGTAACAGTGAGCCACCAAAATTAAGCAAATTGCTATGTCCTCCTTCAAGGCCAATGCGGTCTCATCTGTGGCATGTTCTTACCAGCACAGAGCTGGAACAAGCTGGATGCTCCTCAGCAAGTTACTCTTTCACTTATGCACAAGTAGAGTTGAGGATGGGGTCATAGATAGTTATGAAACCTAAAGTTAGCATTTCTGGTTCTGACAGGTGAATAGCTTGCTATGCACAGGTTGCGCTATGTACAACTACTTCATTTCAGTTGTACATAGTCTTTGGGAACTGTTAAGTATCTCTGTCTAGGCATTAATCTAATAGATTGTCCCGTCATAACTCAGCCTTGCATGTTCCAAGCAGCGAAGCCATGCCTCAAACAGAAATACCATGGTTAATGCAGGGGCATTGCTGCCTTGTTAATCAAAACATCTCAACCCATTATAAAAAAAAAGAAAAAGGTACCTCCTGCAGGGCTTGCTACCTCTTTCCTTTTGTGATGTTCATGGCATGGTCATCTTTAACATTCTCCAAAAATTAGCATGCATGGTTACATTGAAACTTGAGCAACAGACTGTAATGTCCGTTTGTTCCCTCTTCTAAAGGAATGCCTCTGTCGGTGTATGAAGCAATGCTTTCACAGCTCTTTTAATAGAACTCGCAGATTCTGAAAAGTATCAGACAACCTGAAGGAACTTCTGGGTGGTTTTTGTTTCCTCCCCCACCCCTATTGATTTTTTCCACAGGAATTTCATGAAGCAACACCAGCAACTATTGACACAACACAGACCATGCAATGACATTTGCTGTGCAGACTCCTCCTTTTTATGGCAGAGCATGCAATCCAAGGTCTCGATTTCCTGATGTTTTTACTAATGCATTGCATTATTGGAATAGAAACTGTTATAAGTTGTCCTAATTTTGCAGGTTAGCTATTTTTTCCATGAGAAAGTCTTTTCCCTCTAACAGAGCAATGTTGCAATCCAATACTACCTGAATCTAAGCATCAAATAGTATCTTGAGTGCCCAGTAACATGGAGATGTTAATAAGCATGTAAAGCTTCTTCCCACTAAATAACAGTTTCCTTTCTGATCCCTTGGCTCCACCCTCCATGTTTAAGGTAACCCATGGAAGTTAAGTACCAGCTGCACAGGTAGCAGGCAGTCCTAATTTAAGTGAAACACCACATAAGAAACACTGATGCAAAAAAGAGATAGCTCCTGAGAAAGCCCTGGAAAACAAATTACTAGGGGAGACTCTTAAGAGAAAAGGTACTTTAGGAACTGGAAAAGTTGCCTAGCATGCAATACATCAAATTGACTTAAGAGCAGGGACCAACAGTTGACTTTCAGAGCTGAAACTAAATAAGCAGATGTTCATCCACAGCCAAAGCACCTCTTTCCCCTCCGGCGAGAGTTCCTTCCTCTGTAATGCACCTGCTCGAAGAGGAGGAACCCACTAAACCCAAGTCTGGTTTCCCATAATCATCCACAGGTGCACGCTCCGCCCTGGGGCAAAGGTAAGCAAAATGAAAGATAACTGGTAAATGGGGAGGCTTATTAAACCTTGCTTGCCAGCCACATGGCCTGGTTCTGGTTATCTTCTTCTTACCCACACAGGCAGCTGAAGTAGTGTTACTGGGACAGTATTGTGGTGTGATGGCTGACAAGGCTCCTTGGTGGTTGGAGGTGTTGTTGATGGCTGTGCAGAAGGAACAGCAATTTACTTTCAACAAAGACTACTGGGATGTGTTTAAAGGGGGAAACTTTTGATAAAGCCTTTTGAGGTTGAACTTTTCTTACATCAAGGATTCATGCCACTGGCATATTAATAAAATTGTTATGAACTGATTCTTGTAAAGTGGTTATAATCCTAATTATATTCCGGATGTAGAAAAGATATAAATCTAAAAGAGATGATGATTTGACCATGGTATAAGATACTCAAATGGATTATGACTGGTGTACTGATATGTAGATTATAGCATAGGTTATGAGAAGGTTTAGTGCAAAAAGCTCTTTGGTGAGTTTTCCTTGAGAGGCTATTTCTGTATCTTGCTTCCAAAAGTATGCATCATGAAAGAAGTAACAGCTTACTAGTGGTATTCTGTTTTGTAAGAGCACTTTCCTGATTTTGCTAATAAAGGATGTTAACACTTATTTCCTATTTTCTATTCCAATGGCTTTCTGTAACAACTCAGTATGCCAAAGTGAGCATAACAACAGTAACAAAGACCAATTCATTAAACCTTATCTCATTTCAAGTCCTATCTGACAATCAATGCAAACCTTCCTCTCCTCCCTTCCAGAAAAGGGTGACTGTTCAAGGTCTGTCTTCTTTTATCACTTGTCCTCGATTCGTTATCTTTCTGCTACCTAGACTTAGTCTTTACGGATAGATTTTATGTCAAGCTCCACAGTTTCCAAAACCTACACCATTCTGTACCACTTATTTATCAGCTTTACAAAGCCCTTTCATCTTTGCAAAGCCTTTCTGTCAGGCCACCAAAGGGGCTGTTCTTGCAGCTAATAGACCTGCCTTTCCCCGCAGCAGCCAGCAATCAGCTCAGCAACACAGCCCCATGGGGCTTCCCCTCAACCTCACCATCCTGGAATAAAAGAGGGGAGAGGGATACCGAGGGAAAAGATGGGGAAGAAAAGGGAACAACGTGGGGGAAAGAAGAAAACCTGAACTGGTGGAAGGGAAAAACAGAGGAAGAGGGAATGAAGGAGGCAGATAGGAGGACAAAGAGTAGGAAAGGGGGAAACTAAAGGGGAAAATAATAAATGATGCCCACTCTCAAGGCTACTAGAGGCTTTCTTCAGTTCAGCCTGACTGCTGCAGTTGGGCCTCTGCTTCACATGAACATTGATCACAGATGAATTTTGGACGTTCTTGGTGCTCTGCAGAAGGGTTTAAATAATGTTATTGCCATAGCAGGTAACTACTTATTTTATAGACCGTAGAGCATCTGGACAGGGAAAAAAACCCCAATGAATCAAACAAAACCCCTAGATTCCAAAATAATAAATGAACTCAAGACTGCCTTCACTGAAGAGATTTCCACAGACTTCAGTGGAACTTGGAAAAAAGCTCAGTTTCCAACTGAAATATTTTACTTACACAAATTCACCTGGTTTTCTAAATCAAGATTTACAGATAGATGCGTGCCTTAATTGCCACAGAGCTGGTTTGAATAACTTCGCTTCTCCTGGAATAGCCATGATCTGACTCCTACTTGTTGCGGGCAGATGGATCAGGAAACGCCACCTAGGACTGGGACTTTGTGCTGGTCCTGGAGAGCCCACCTTTGACATGTTAGAAGGGCTTCAGCACAAACAAAACAGCTATATGGGGACCAAGTGGATTTCCAGTGGGGGATGCTGTACCTCTTCCACTAGAGAAGTAACCAGAGCTGCTGGATTCAGCTTTAGCAATCAGCATGAGATGGAGGTACCGTAGCATAAGAGATAGCCAAGAGCAGGAACAGGTCTTTGTTTTCCAAGCACACGTAGGAGAGGGCCATTCTTTTTGTTCTTGTAATGAGCACACAGTGCTGTTCTGGTCCTTCATGTGTCTAAGTATTCATTTTTCTGTGCAGAATCATGCCTTCTCACACAAATACAGTTACCCTCAATAGTTCCTTGCACCAGAAGTTTCTTTACAAAGAATTAAATGTGGCCTGCTTGGTTTATTTCAGGACATTCCTTTCTGCTTCGCAGGCCAGTTTCCCCATACACAACTAATCCCCTGACGTGCTCTGTTGAGTGCTCTCCCTGCTCTGCATTAGGAGCTCCGCTCTCTCCCACAGCACTGCACTTCCACTCCGCTTGTGGAAGACACCCCCAGCATCATCCCACTGTCCCTGCAGCTTTTCTGGCTCCACACCTGCCTCCTGGCCTTCCCTCTTGCTGGCAGGTAAGAAACCTGCACGTGCTTGACCTCCCATCCCAATAGGGTCTGCATTTTCCAAGTTACCACTTTAGAAGCACAGAATGATGTGGAAACAAGAGGCATGAAAGATCTATGGATTTCAGCCCACTTCTTAGACCCAGCTTTCTCTGAAGAGGACTACTTACCAGAATTAAGTAAGAATTTCTCATCTGCAGGAACCCATGAAATCTGCCTTCCAGTGTTTGTATAGCTCTGACCTCTCTGGTAGTTCTGAGAGTCTTTCCTCTGCGAGATTGCTATAGCAGCATGCCATGTCATTCATACTACATGCAAAACCAGGGTCAAATTGTGACTCAGTCTTACACACCAAGACTGTGATTCAGACCTTACATACCAACCTTTCCACAGACCTTTTCAACCCAACAAGTTGTGAAGACCAACATCAAGTTGGGTGGTAGATAGGGTATCTTCAAAAGGTTGGATGGGCCATGCAGAAGTTAAATAGCTTACCCAGTAACCTGACTGAGATCCCAGGTCACTAGATTCCCAGATTTTTTCTCTGATCTCAGCCTTCGTCAGAAAACCCAATTCCTCTTGAAACCCGCAGCTCATGCAATGCTGACACTATCGACCCACAGCGTTAAGTAGCTTCCCTGAAGGGTGAATCGGCAGCTGTTTGGATTGCCTGGACAGAGACCCTGCTGCCTGTGACCTGGCCTTCATTAACTGAGAGAAACCAAAGCCAACACAGTAGATCAAGACCTGGCAATCCCTATAAAAGAGAAACACTTGGTCTTCAAACCTAAGCCTGAAGGCTTGTGAACAAAGGTACACTTTATTAAAGTATGATTAAAGAGCTGTAAAGGTAGGTAATAAAGGGAAAGGAACAACTTCTCTATTTCACACCCCAATCCAACCAAAATATGGAGATAAGATAAAATGGCGCTCTTTACTCACTACTTTAAAAGCTCTGTTCTCCCTGGGTGCAGTTCACCTTCTCCCAGTGACACCAAAAGAAGGTGCTTCTCCTTTGCTCTCTTGCCCCTTATTCCTCAAGGGATCCCCACAGCAGGGATTTCAAAAGCAAGATTGGTCACACAGAGCAGAGTGGCAGCAAGACTTTATATCTGGGAGTGGTCAGAATGGCAGGGTGATGTAATGAAGTCGTATCTTTGAGCAGTAAAGGCATGACACCCTTCCCCCTCCCTGTCCCTGAAGAATTACTGGCTCACAGGGCAAGCTGAGAACAGAGTGATCAGACACTCTGTGCTGTACTTTCTCACGGTAAAGGGAACAGCATAGAGGGTGGAGAGCAAGGAAAGATCAGACTTGAATGGAGACAATACTTTGATGTTGGGTAGTCCCAGGAGTAAATCCATAACTGGCAAAGTTGTTTCTTTCCTTTTCTTCATGCACTGAACGATACTCGGCCAGTTGCTGGTTTGGCCTGTGGCACAAGCCCTGACAGCAAGGACACCCTCTGCATTAGAGCACTGTTGCCCCCATATCCCACCCTGTTAGGGAAAATCCCATTCCTGCACTCTTCGAAGTTAGCTGATGCTGGAGTGCTGCCCAGCTCCATGGCCATAGGGGCTGGGAGATCTGTGGAGGAGAAGGAACATGCATCCTGTAAAAGGTGGTGTCCAGGACACTGACCTGGGAAGTTCTTGAGAAGCACATCCTGCCCTTCTCCATCAGAGGAAGTCTTGTAGCCTGTAAATGGAGAGGAAATCTCTCAAGGATGTACTGGTGCTCTCCAAAAGGAAGAGAATTCATTTTCAACTTCCTTCATTACAGTTTTGTTGATCTTTCACTGAAGGGCTTGTTTAACCATGAAAAGCCACGTCATACATTAAGACAAGGTTTGACTGATTCAGAGCTTTAAAGTTAAGTATCAAGTATCTCTGGAATAGCAGGATAAAGGAGATACCAACTCTAACAGAAGATGTGTGTGCGTCTTCTCAGCTGAGGCAACTGAAAAGTGCAGGAGCCATCCCAGGCTTTCCTAAAGTTGAATTCATAGAGCTACTGTCACCTACCAGCAACGGCACCAAGATATGCAGGATCATGCAACAGCAGCCAAATAAATGCCACCAGCTCATAGAATCAAAATCCCGCACTGACAGGAACCTCCATGGCTAGTACTTAGGTTTGGGTGGGGAAGGGAGATGTGGGAATGACTCTTGCAAGCAGAGCTGCATGTGCAACGCATAGTGAACTGGACTGAAGAACGATCTTACTTTCTCCCCTTCCCAGGTTAATTTTCAACCAGAGATCTCCCTGTCCTCTTCACATAACACTGTGCCAGCCTGAGTAAGGGAGCTATTTAAAACACGGTAAGGAGTGTTCCTGTACACCAAATCATGGTCCGAATCCCATTTACCCTAAGGAATGGGCCTGCTTTGATAATATTAAGGGACTCGAAAGCAGGTGCGTAACTGCAGTACTGCATTCTGCTCTGGAGCCCTCAGCACAAGAAGGACACGGAACTCTTGGAGCGAGTCCAGAGGAGGGCTACTAAAATGATCTGAGGGTTGGAGCACCTCCTATGAGGACAGGCTGAGAGAGTTGGGCTTGTTCAGCCTGGAGAAGAGAAGGCTGCAGGGAGACCTGATTGCGGCCTTTCAGTACTTAAAGGGAACCTGTGGGAAAGATGGGGAAAATCTTTTTAGTAGGGACAGCTGTGACAGGACAAGGGGTAATGGTTTTAAACTAAAACAGGGTAGGTTTAGCCTGGATATAAGGAAGAAATTCTTTACAGTGAGGGTGGTAAAACACTGGAAGGGATTGCCCAGAGAGATAGTGGAGGCCCCATCCCTGGAAACATTCAAGACCAGGTTGGACAGGGCTCTGAGCAACCTGATCTAGTTAGCAGTGTCCCTGCTCACTGTGGGGGGGTTGGACTAGATGACCTCTAGGGGTCCCTTCCAACCCAAAACATTCTATGATTCTATGATAACTGAGTTAGATCCTCTTCTAACTGCTAAGGAAGGCTGCATAAGAGATTTTTTTAGATCTAGGATAAACGAGCTTTCCCTTACACATGTGAGATTTGCTCACTATTTTTGCACTCCCCTGCAAATTACATAAGCATGATCTCAATAAAGCACTCCTCCTTGTTCTGTTGCTTTGGACAGAGCCTGGCTTTGGAGCTGTTGGGATCAAAACAGAAACAATTAACAATGAATTGCTCTGATATCCTCATCCAAGGAAGAAACCTGCTCCCCTGGCAGGCCCTTTTCAGCACGACCACAACTGCAGCAGACCTGTCCATCCCAGGGAAAGCTCCCCATTTGCTCAAGGTGCAGCATGTCTTTTACAGGATAGCTTGGAGACAGTGTAAGCACGCTAGGTGGGTAGCAGAGCAAGCTCTAGCCAAATTGTAAGCACAAAGAGGAAGAACAGAGTCATAATAGGTCCCTTCCCATGTTTGTCCACTAATACTTATGGTGAGAGAGGGAGAGACACAGGGGAGACTGTGTAAAGCTGCCTACCAAATAACAGCCTCCCGTACTCGCTGCATCTACAAGGAAGATCCCCAAACTCCAAAACCTGTCCAGATTGCCAGATTCTTATCATCACCACAAACATTTGTACTACTACTTAGCAGCATTTTTAAGCTACTATCAGATCCAGGGAGCCTCACAGGCTGACATGAGAAAAGCATTCATATCCTCACTTGAGAGGCAGGACAAGAGACAATCTTGCCCAGGGTTTCAGACCAGGTCAGTGCCCAGCCTGGAATAAGGAATCTTACCCCCAGATTCCTTTAAGCATGTTGCTAGAGATGACCTCTCTTTCCTGTCATGTGTTCAATATATACAGTAAATCCAGATGCCATTGGAAGTGGCAAGTGCAGAGGCTGACAGTGATCTATCTGCACAGCGCCTGCAGCTCCGTGGGCTGTTGTTTTCGCTGTTTCTCATGTTCTCCCCCCACTGTAAACAGGAAATGAATAAAACATGAAGGTAGCTCCGTCTCCTTGTGAAAAATGACAGCAGATTAGAGTGCAGCAGAGGAGCTGGGGAGAAGTTCAAAGTGTTTCCCACTTAATGGAAAACTTGCGGATTATTATAGAAAGTTGTTGGGTGACTAATTGCTGTTAAAGTCTAACCAAAGCAAGAGGGCCCTAAAACCAGAGGAACAAGGACTTTTCCGAGGAAGAGACAAGGTCCACTATACAGACCTCCACAAATCTTTTTTCCATTCTGCCTAAGAATCAGTGGGACTTGGAGACGTGAGGCTCAGAAGTTATTCCCGCGCATGACCCAAGGCTCAGCCCTGAGGAGATCTGTGTGTGCACACCACCCAAACTTCACCTTGGGAGAGCCACACTTCTCAGGAAGCCTCACAACTTCTTGTCCCTTTCTAAGCAGTTTCTGCTGCAGGATCAGCTCTACTGCTCTTGAAGCAACAAATGAAGCCTCTCAGCATAAAATTCAGCACATCCTGGTAATCCAGAATCAGTCCTGGGTTACCTTAGTATGGCAAGTTTTCAACTGGACCACTTAGCAGCTCCTGCCCCATAGCAGAGTCAGAGTTGCAGCCTCTCAGAGAGGGATGGGGCAAAGTGGCAGACACAAGCAGCAGTGCAGCCATCCCCAGATCTGTTATCCCTGCTTGCCAGCCGGCATCCCCAGGCCTGTTGGTGCCTGCCTCCACCACTGCACACTGCAGGGCCCCTCAGCTGACACCGTGGTGGGAAGCAACCCATCTCCGAGGGTGCTGCAGGAGCAGAGAGCCAGTGATGGCTGTTCAGGTGCTGCGTGGGAAGAATTTTCACTGAGTCCCTGAGAAGGCTTTAGATAAAATGTTAATTTGCAGTGAGTGTGCAGGGGTTGTGTACTTTCTGCCTACACCTCCACCAGTCTCCAGAGGGCAAACCCATCTCTGGGATGAACACCCAGAAACAACAGTTTCATGGTCTGGGGAGCTCCGATTTACTCCAGGACCCTTTTCCCTGCTGTGGGCAGGTGAGGAGGGTGCCCAGCAGCAGTACAAATAATTCATATAGCACTACATGGGAAGGTCGCATGCCGTGCCAGACAGCTCATACTGTAAGTGAGAAGCTGGACTTACATCTGTTTTATTCCCAATGCCTCTCAGCACCTCACACACTCTGTTTGCTCCCCAGAATGACAGCCTTGAGAAATAAATGGATTTCCCTGTCTAGAGACGTCACTCCAGGGAGCTCTAAGTACTCCCCTAGTTCTTCAGGCTCACAGTTAGTCCAGTTAAGATTTGGGAAATACAGTTCATCTCTGTGTGGCCATCTGCAACCCAACAGCTTTGACCTTAAGAGAGAAATGCACAGTACAGATTTAATCTTGGTGAAAACATTCTTGAACCATAGCTCATATGTGGGATGGACACTATTGTACAATGGGGCAGGCTCCAGTCACAGCCCACGCTTCAGCAAAGCAGTCAAGTATTTTCAACTTCCACCAGCCCAAGGGTATACACTGAAATCACCGGGTGATTCTGTGGTTTCGCAGGATGGTGGTCACAAAGTTCATACAAAAGAAGAGCACAGAGTCAGGAGCCTGTCCTCAACACCCTCTGCATCTGAGTGCAGAAACCTGGCAGGCTTGATGCTCGTAGCATCTACTCCTCTGGGCAGAGCATAGCATAGGACTGTGGAAAGGATAAGTGGTCAAACACCAATAGGTGTTCTGTCCTAAGAGAGGCAACCTGCTATCAGGAGAACAAGACTCACATCTCAAGTACAGCTCCCAAAACCCTAGACAGGAGAAGAGTCCCTCGCTGGTTTAGCTGCTCCCCTGCCCAGCTTTCTTTTGGTGCTGCAAAGGGCACCAGAGATTGCTGTTGCTTTTGAGATATCAGAATCAAAATTCTCTGCCTCAAAGCTCTTGCGACCTGTCTTGGAAATTGTGAATGGGCCAGCTGGGCTGGAGGCAGAGAGGCAGAGACTGTACCAACATGGCTCCTGGGAAGACCCACTTACCATGGCTTTGGGCACACATGCCGCAGAGGCTGGACACGCAGCACTGCACAGCGGCCAAGCTTGCACATGAGCTTGGCCCCATTAGCCGTCCTCCTCCATCCTGCACAGATGGGCTGCTCTGCATTTGCTCCACAGCCTCTCTGCATTGGGATGGGTCAGGTGCTGGACCCAGAGCCCACATCTGCTGCCATTTCCACTGCCAATGGGAATCGCAGATCCCTTTACCACGTTTCAACCTCATCTCTGGGGAAGGCTTTGTTTGTTTTCCCAATGTGCCAGGGCTGCAAATTAGCTGGCAGAGCAGGCAGCAGGCCAGTCACACCTGCATGGCACAGCACAAAGGGATATGAGTGAGCAACCTGATTTTAACCCTCCCTTATCAACCTGGGAATCCTGTCCACTGCTCACAGGCAGGGAGAAATGGCAGCAGATGGGAAATCATGGTCATTTCTCTGGCTCTGCACTCTCAAAGATCAGGGTGTCTCCACAGGTCAAAAGGAGGGGTACTACAAACATAGGCACTCCCTAGATTACAAGAGCCACAGCAGCCAGTTGGGGGAAACAGACCTTGGGGACTCAACAGGGCTGCTCCCCCGTGAGGGGTCCCATGGCCAGAACTCCACTTTGAACTCCAGTGGGGCAGGGCAGGCCTGTGCAGAGACAGAAGACTAGATAAAAGAGACTTTTTTTTTTTTTTTTTTTTTTTTTTTTTTTAAGAGAGCAGGAAGGAGTAGGGAAGAGAGGCAGAGTCCAGGGCTCGGTCTGGCTGTTCAGATCTGAGGCTACCAGAATCGCTGGCTGCTCTTGAAAGGGCTTCCTGCCCCACGCCACCCTGGCTGCCTCGCTGGCCTCTGCCACAGAGATCCCACCAGCCTCGAGCTAATTTGGGCTCATGGGGGAGAGCACAGAAACACAATGACAGGAATGAAAAGCAATGGGGAGGATGACACCCAGGAGAATCATCCTTATCAAGGAACAACATTATATCAAAGAGGAGATGTGACAACTGGGAAGTGCCTTTTGTAAAACCCACAACTGAGCCAAATCCTGCAGTTTTTACATGTTGGTCCCCCAGGAACCCCATCATGAAGACTGCCCCAAAAGGGGACCCCTACGCCAGGTCAGGCCATGTGCTGGATGGGCTGCACATACAGCAGTAACGCGCTCACCGCACAGTCACCGTTTGCCCTGTGTGCATGCTTTTTAATGACAGTTTTTGTTTGCAAAGCATCTCTTACAGAAAAGACAAATTGCATTACTCTCAGCTTATTAAAATCACACTCAGAGTTTCTCAACTGCTAATTACATCCAGGCAGCAGTGTCACTGTAATTAAAGCTGGGACATACGTTTGGGGAGCTGGGAGCTCAGCTGTCACACAACCCCTTCCCTGCACCGCTCTAACCAGACAGGCCGGCCAGAGCCAGGCTCAGCCGCCACAATGAGCTCAGCCCTGCCCAGGCCTTGACCCCCCTTGATACCCAGGCACAGCCGCTGCCGTGCACCGATGGGAGATGGTGCATGTAAGGCCAAGCACCTCCTTAGCACAGGGGAACAAGTCCTCTGCACCAAACCTCCCCAGGTTACAGCTGGGCACCTGCATTGACTGCTGCACGGGCAGGGGCTGGCTGAAGGGAAATGCGTAGCCCTGTGGTTACGGTGCTGAGGCTTGGGCAGCAAAAGGGGGTTTACTGCTGTTTCTGCTGCTGAAGGACTGCAATAAATAACACTGCCTGTCTGAGCCTCCATTTTGTTGCATGTAAAACAGAGGGTTTGGGCTTTCCTGTTTATTAAGGGGCTCTGGGAACAAACTGCAGAAAGGACTCTTGCTGGCACCCATCGCACACAAACACTTTAAAGCCTGGGGCACATCAACAGGCTTGGGACTGAATTACACAGGGAAGGTCTGAAACCCTAGGGACTCTTGAGTCCCAAAGAACTGAGAGAAAGCAACAAAGGAGCTTACAAACCTGCGAGAAGCTGGGAGCTCGCTGGAGAACAAATCCTGCCTCTGCAACCACTCGGTCTCAGGAGAAGAGTAGTAAACTGCAGGTGTGCAAACAGCTGTGCGGGCAGCACAGCGGAACACCTGCCCTGAGCTCAGGCACCTCCGAAACAGCTCTTCAGAGCACAGCTGGGACCAATTAAGCTTCGGGCAAGTGCAGGCTTGACACCAACACTGACCTCCCGCTGCCGAGGGGATGCTTTGGCGAATACCACCTCCAGGAAGATGGAGCACTGATTAGGGAAAGCAGATAAACACTGCATCTATTTCAAGGTAAGTTTCCTTCCCACTGAAACGCTCACAGTTTCAGTGCGCAGCAGGATGCAAACACATCCTTAAATTACTTCCTGGAGGTCCGGTTTCAAAGATCAGTCCCTTCAAAAGCAATGACCGTGCCCAGATCAATAGCAGCCCCGGGAGAGCTCTGAAAGTGCCAGCTGCAAAATCACTGAGCTATCACTACAGCCAGTTACCTACCAGATGCTAAGGGGCAATTCTACCTTTTCACATTTGAAAAGGCTACTGAGACTTCCTAAGCAATCAGGCTTACTTAAGCACCAAGAAAAAAATAAATAAGTAGGAAAATTTACATTTCAGAAAGAGCACGATGTGCCTGGGCAATATATCCTGGAGAGGCAAACCTCCAGAGCTTCACAGGGAGCAAAGCAGCAGATACTGTTCACAAGCAAAGAGGAGCAGAGCTCTCAGACTCCTGGATGTGATCCTGAGAACAAGAATATGTTCATCTGCTCCTCAAATGATTTTACTACTAACTCCTGGAAGCCTCTAATAAGAAGTTCTGGGAAGCAGATATCAGATAATAATTTTTAATCCAATACAAGTTACAAATGAAGAACAAATGATCAAAACTTCATGTGGAAAAAGCTGAGCAGGGTGCCCTATGGATGCTAGAGGCAGCACATTCAATATATTTACTTGTGGCCCAGTAATGAAATGGCAGAAGATAACAGATGGAGCTAGCAAAGGACATCAGGAAAATTGCAAAGAGCTTGTGGAAAACTTGAAGGCATCTGTAAAATAGGGCAAATAAGAGCAGACGAAATTCGATACAGTGAAACATGTAATGCCTGCTGTGATAAACCAATATGAAGGATAGATGTATACTGATGGGTTTGAGTTAGCAGCTCTTTTCACCACCATTAAATATCTTGTACAGATCTGTGAAAAAAATGCAGCAAGAAGGAAGCAAGGATTTGTTAGCTCCTGATTCATCCCCTCTTATTTAGAGCTTATAAATGAAACTGGGTCTGTAAAGAGGAAAAGTATTCCTGTGAAAAAGGATAAAGACGACAGAGGCAAAGTTAAGAATCAAAGCTGGCAAACCAAGCTACAGCTATAGAAGCTTTTTGAAAAAACTAATAGCTTAGTACATGGAATGTAAGAAATGGCATAACACAGATATTATGCCAAACAACCTATGCTTATATTGAAAACCAAAGTGTTTTACGGTCTAGGGCATTCACTTAAGTAAAGCTAACTGCAGGTCCCCTTGGAATAGCATTGAAATCTATCCAAATAGGAGAATTCCAGTTCTGACAGAGGTTGGTATTTTCGTCCCTTAAAACACGTGTGCAGTGTCAGAGCATACCACAGGAACACAATGCCTAAAAAGCAAAGGCAGGAGTCCCGAGAGCTTCAAGCCTTCCTCTCCCTACCTGGAGCCTCTGGCAGCATAATATCACCCAGCCTTGTCTCACATCCAGCCTCCAAACAGAGTCGCTCTCCCCACTCCATCCGCCCCGCAGACACACCTGCGCGCTGCAATCCTACCTGGAGCTAAGTGGGATTTTCCATGCGGGCGGTGCGGCATCTCAGGGGTCCTCCCAGCACATCCCTGCCTGGCCCAGGGCTTGGCGCCTGGCCCAGGGAGAGGAGAGCCTCTTCTCCAGAGCAGCCGGGCTGTTCCCCTGTGGGTGAGAGGCTGGGTCAATCCCAGTTCTTGTACTGGGCACTAGATGGCACAGATGGGAGGAAATTCAAAGGTAGCCAGCTTGTGCTCTGGGGCGTTTTGTACAAGGGGGTCTGCCAGTTGTCCAAAGGAGTGGCTGCCATGGGGGATGCGCTGCCAGCAGCAGCATCCCACGGGGGTATCCCCCCTCCATGGGGTGCCCCCCTCGCCACTGCCCTGATGCATCCCCTCAGCATCCCATCCTGTCCTGTCCAGCCAAAGGGTCGCCTGTGCTGCACCAAAGCTGGATGGTCCTGCAAAGGCCATGGCCTGCAACCATGCCCCTGCCTCCTGGATGTGAGCTGCTATTCCTCACCAAACACAGGCTCACTGCCTCAGGCATGTAAACGCAGAGCAGAGCTATATTTGGCTCAAACTGCATCAAAAAGAGGAGGGTAATTCTCCCTGGGATCAACTGTCCTGTTTCACTGTAAGGCTGCACTTAGAGGATCAGCCCGCAGGATAATAAATACCATCTGACACCAGGGAGTGTGGGGAGAGATGCCAAGGGCCCATCAGCGGTCCCTCTGGGTTCGGGGTAGATCTGGGGAACAGCAACCCAGCACCTTTCCTTTGCCCTGTGGGATGATGGTGCAAAGGAGGGAGGTACTTGGTCACTGCTCTTACCAGCACCTTTCACAAGGGAAGCTCCTCTAAAGCAGCTCACTTTTCCCTCTGGTTTTCCTCCTTTTCAGCACTGCTGCCTGCAATCACTGAGGCAGGACCTGTGCCCTGGAGCCTTCCCAACCTCATCTTCCTCAATTTCTTTAAGGCGTGAATGAAATTCCTTACAAGTGACCTGTGTGGACTGATGCTATGAGGCAAACATGGGCTAAGCCATGCAAAACTGCTGTGGTAAGCACAGAAAAGGCCAAAGCATTTTTTATGGTGAGGAAAAAAGTAGGGGAAGGTGGGAGGTTGTAGGTTGGCCACAGCTGCTCTGACATTAGAAATTCACTTTACTTCAAAGGTTAACACAGTTAATGCACCTGGTGAAGAACATAGGCTCTGACAGCCTGTCTGGAAAGGCTCCGTCCGCAGCACTCACTGCACGAGGGACAGCGTGTGCAGGATGGCTCCGAGGAGAGCAGCAAGCTTTGCGCACAAGGCAGAAGTGGCACACACGGCTGTTATCCAAACCAAACCTGAACGTGGCAAAGCCCAAAAGAGCTTTTGTGCTGAGCAGCTCAGTGGTGCCAGGTATTAATGACACAGACAAGACTCCTAAGAAAAGCTTGTTTGCTGAAGGAGTGGCACTGGACAGGCTACGCTGCAGCTTTCTGGAAAGGATCTAGGCGGGCAGCACTACCCTTCCCTGTCTGCCTGCTCATGGCACTGCCCTGCAGACTGAAATGGGTCTCGGGATCACCTAAGTCCAAACCCCACAGGGTGAATCCCTTAGGGTGTCTTCGGTGAGAGACAAACCGTAAATCAGATGCCTGCAGTGTAAGATCCAAATTCATCCGTGGTGTAAACAGGGCAGTAGGTCAGTTTGGCTCAGTGGCTCTTACCTTTCCAAGGCTGGAGTGGGTGACACTGGTGACCAGGAAGACTCATGCTAGCAGGGGCAGCTCCAGTCCAGTGTCCAGAGGCTGGCTGAGCAGTACAGAACAGCCAGAGAATCCCCTTCAACACTGGGCTTTCACCAACAGACGTAGAGACCTGCTTCTGCTCACCCATCTAAATTTAAATGCTTGGTCACTGGTGTGTAACAACCTGGCTCTACAAGCTTCCTGGGCAGAGGAGGAAATGCTTCAGAGAAGGCTTTTATGCTCCAATTGCCACTTCGAACCCTGTTTCTTGTACTCTTTAAGTACTTGGGCCAGTATTTTCATGCGCTGTGCATGCTCAGATCAGACCTCCACAGTCGGTCTGTCTGGCCTTCAGTGCCTGGTCCACATGCTCCCCTGGAGGCCTGTGGTTGCTCTCAGCGGTTTAGCACAGCTGCTAAGATGCTTAGAGCCAATATAATCTGTGCACTTAGCGGTTTTGAATTCCAAAAGAAGCTTAGCAGCACCAGGCGCTGCCTTCAGCATCTCCTGTATGGGCTTAAGATAGTTTAATTCTTTTATGAAACTGTAACTCCAGCTCACAGCCTTAAACTGTGGAGGTCCCTTCTAAGCCAGGTTTTCTAAAAGCTCTTTAGAAATATTTTTTTGAGACACAGAAAAAAAAAAAGGGATCCCAGAGGGACATATTATAAGATCAGATGTTCCTGCCTCTTAAAGGCTGGAAATATGAGGGGCCCATGGCAAGGCACATTTTAAGCCCTTTGCAGGGCTTTTCTCCACTGTTTCTCCTGTCTTAGATCAACCTCTCAGATGCTGTAATGCCTGGAAAGGTCCCAGGGCCTTCCCCTCCACCTCCCATCAGCCTTGTGAAAGCATCAGCAGGCAAGCAGCCACCGCTATGCCCCAAAGGCAGGTGGCTGAACAGCAAAGCAGCCCCTTGGAACCACAGACTGCCCCCTGGAGGTCCCACTTCCCAGCATTTGCTTCATTAACTGCATTTGCTCTGCTTTTGTTTGGTGGGGGTTGTTTTTGGTTTTTACTTTACTGCCCATCTTTACAGGCTGATCAAAAGCACAAGGTGTTATCAAGGGGACCTCATCCTGTTGCCTCAAAAGGCTGCCTGCCAGTCCCAATGACTCGCCCTTCCCTTTCTGTAGGGCTTCTTGTGGGTTTTCCAGGGGAAAGCAGAGAGCTGGGGAGGACGGAAAAGGTGTCTGGAAAGCACATGCAGGGCCAGGCAGCAATAGAGAACTGGAGAAGGTGGAGGAAAAGAGCAGGGAAGTGCAAGCCTGGAGCAGAACACAAGAAGAGTCAAGGCTTCCCACCACCTCCCTCTGTGAAAGCCCACACAGGGCTGGAAGAGATACCCCATGCTGGAGGTGTGTGATACACTTCTGAGAGGGACAGGACAGGGGGCTTGGACTAGATGATCTCTGAAGGTCCCTTCCAACCCCTGCCATTCTGTGATTCTGTGAAGGGTCAGGCCTTTGTGCAGAGCCTGGCTGGCCCAGTGCTTCCAGAGCTGTGATGGGTGTCTCTGGTTGCGCTCTCGGAGCTGCTTGCTCTGCCTTTCTGCCAGGCGCTACAGCCGCTGCAGCAGTTCAGCACAAGACTGTATCCAAACCTCACAGCATCCAGCTTCACAGTCCGTCTTAATTTAATCAAGGCAAAAATTATCTAAATGAAATGGGTGCAGCATGCTCCCAGAATGGAGGTAACAGAAATCCTCCAGGTACCTCGGATACCTAATTAATTCATCAGAAAAGTAGTGGGAACTCAGTATTCTCCTGTGCTAAGAAGTCAAGATAATGGCATGCATCATGGGAAAGGACTGGTGATCTTCCCTGTGCTTGCAGCAATGTTGTCCAATTTAACTACGACCACAAAATCACAAGTTGTTAAGATTCTCTATGCAGGCAATGTACAGGCCAACAAATCTGCTTTTATGGGCCCTGCTAGAACTTGATTAACTTGCCCAGTAATGAGCAGACCAGTGTCCATAATTACTTAGCAGAATTCTGTCGTTTCTAAGACCCATCACTGCACAGATGCATGCCTCAGACCCAGGACACCACCAAGGGACCTCAAGGGCTGCAAAGAGAGCCTCAGCTGCAAGAAGCAAAAGATTTGAGACCTAATTAATATTACATGGCATATTGCTTCCATTTCTCCATCAAGTGCAGAGTCTCAGCAGTGCCTGTCTGCATGCAGTTGCTACTGCCAGCACTGATGCTGTGGGAACTCCCTAAGACCGCAGTCCAACTGCTGCTGCGCTCACTTTTCACTCCCCACCTCCATGTATTCTGTACAACCCTTAAGGGGATTTCTTCCCTGAAACTGTGCTGTCATGGACAGGTGGACCTTCCCCAGGTCTGCTTTATTCAGTCAAGGGTTTACAGCTGTTTGGGCTATGAAGCTCCCCACATACATTCCACCTCGATAGATCATGGCCAAACAGCAAGCGCCTTTGCCCCCAGATATAACGGAATTAAACCTGGAGCCTGGACTAGCTCTTTGCACATACCTCTCCAGGGCTACAGCTCCCTTCCCTGCAGGAGGCTTGGCTTTGAGGGATCTGCCAACAAGCTCAGAGCCACAAAAAATAACAACTTGGGAGCTCAGACAAGCTGGTTTGCAGGCAAACAAAAGCTGAAGCTGTGAAAGTGTGAGGCAGTCAATGCAGTGTCTGGCAGCACAGCCTCACCACCGCCTTAATCCTCTTTCCCTTCTTAAATGCTAAATTAATCAATTACATTTCCAGCCCAGCAACAACAGTCAAAAATGTAACCTTCATCATGTACAAGGCAAGCATAATTAGGATTGTCATTCGAATTCAGCTTGACCAGCATACAAATCAGAACAGCCTCGGTGAGCATGCGGGTGTGTGAGTGCATTAGTGTGCGTGTGTGCCTTGTCCCTTCCAGGCAGGAGCAATTGGAATTGCAGTCACGCTGTGAGCACCATGGGGTATTTTCAAGGAAAAGAGCTGTGGCATGAGCTCTAGATCCAGTGATCCAAGTGCTATGGCGCTGAGCACTGCCCAAACAGGGCAGAGGCACATTATACAGTGCAAATTCAAGGCAACCCTCCAGTTGTATCAGGGAGGAAGCCACAACCTTCCCAGCCACAGCACGTGAGCCCAATCTCCCAGCCTAGTGTTGCATATACCACAGATCCTATAGGGATGAGATGATACAAAGATGAGAGACCTTGGCAACCTCTGACCACAGTGCCAGTGTGAATTCATAAGGAGCGGGCAGTCATAAGCACTGAGCAAGTACTATCCCTTCCACAGTCTACCGATGGGCAAACCGAGTCACGGGGGGCCAAGTATGCTGTGCGATGGGAAGAGCAAGCCAGGAGCATTCAATGAAAGCATCAACCCAAGGCGCAAAAGCAATTAAAAAAGCAAAGTGAGTGCTAGGAGACAAACCGAGCAAAACCACAAACCTCTCTGTGCTATCAGGTAGCTCCAGGGTACGCCTGCACCCCCATGGCTGTTGTGCCAGTTTGCTAGAGGCTACAGCAGGACTAGAGGTGTGGCAGGGAGCTAGGTATGGATGATCTAAGGTCCAAAAAAGTACAAGACTAAGACTCTTCAGCCTGGGAAACAGAAACCCGAGAGGGGACATAGCAGAGGTTTACTGTTCAAGAGTGGCTTAGAGAAAATGAACAGGGAATGACTGCCTGCTGCCTCTTCCAGTATTTAAGCTACAAAGCATCAAATGAAAACAGTAAGTGACAGATTCAGAACAACATAAATAATTCTTCACACAACACACAGTTGAACAGTGGAACTCACTGCCATAAGACACTATGGATGCCCAAAATTTGCTCAGGCTCAAAAAAGGTTTAGGAAAAATCCATAAAGGACTAATAAATGCAGAAATCTCCACCTCAGGAAATTCCCAAACTACAGATGGCTGATGGTGAGAGGGGGATTCAGGAACACACCAACCCGCATCCCCATGTTCTTATGCTCCTCACTAGGCATCCTCTATTAACCACTGCTAATTCAGGATCCCAGGGGAGAGACACCTGCAGACTGAGCCAGTGCAGTCACTCTTCTGTTTCTGGCACTGATCTGAGCTCTCCTTACTTGCCCTAAAGACCAGGAGCTGGGAACGTTCCCATTACTGGTCACTGGGATGCCAACAAGGAGATGTGCTTACAGCACAGAATTTGAGTGAACAGCGAGAGGATCTCTGTTTGCTTTCTATTTTTCCCATTTCTTGCCGTAGGAGAGATTTTTGGGAAAACTCTAACTCAGCCATGCTGCACCCAGCTAGTTGCAGTTGGCAGCACTGTATACCCCCGTGTTCAAGTCAGAAGTAAGTTAATATACTCCTGAGAGGTGCTAATATCCACTGGGATGGGATGGAGGAATCCTCTATCCAAGCCTCCAAACCACAGCTGGTGGTCACTGCGAGAGGCCCCGCAGTGCCCACTCTGTCCTACCCAACGAGCTCATGAGCTGATCTATCTTCCTGTAGAGTTTTCAGGTGCCCTTGCCACCACTGCAAAGAGGAAGGAGGTGAGGACACTCCTGTAGATTGATATCCCCCAGGTCTTGCATCCTCACTTACTGGCTCAGTCTCTCTTAGGGCTGCATAGGACCAGAGGATGCGGTCTCTGACAGAGTCCACTCTTCCCAAGCAAACTCCTGCCTCCTCCCCCTATATGCAGTAAACCTGGCTGACCATCTTAGCTACAGAAATACACCCACTCACTGTCATGTGCCCTTTGGAAGTGAACACACCGATAGGACAGGATTATCCCTTCATCTGCAAAGAGCTGCCAGCCAGCCCTTCTTCTTCAGTAAAACCAAGCGGAGCATTGGTGTGTTTCTCATTAGTTCCTATTATTCATGCTATTGTAGCGTTTCCAGTTTTAAAGCACGCAGACAAGAGACAGCTGAACTGCTCCTGCAACTGCTTGTTTGTTAAGAGGATTTGATCTGTGGTGGGATGTTTTCAAGTCACACACAGAGAAGAAGGTATCCTGGTAACAGTCCCAACCTCTGAGGAACTTGCGTGCCCTGGTTCTCCCACCACCTCAGAACAACGCACACAGTCTCATCCCCACCTAAGTGTAAACTGCAGATTATGTTTCTCCTGGCTCATGGAGATAAGGTGTGAGACAATTTAGCCATACAAAGCCATTCTGCTATTAAACTGATCCTTTGGTTACAAACCCCACTGCAGCACTCCTTTCAGCAGCACTCACAAGAACAGAGCAGGCAGAAACACAGGTCTAAGGCAAGCCTGTCCAGTTGCCAGACGACAAGGAAGGACCACGGCACAGCCCTCCCTTGACACCTTTACCCATCACTCCAGCCAGGCAGTTTTTCTCCTTTCCTTTGCTCCCAGTGACCCTCCTGCAGCCATAACACTGCACCCCATGCAAGTGATTTTCTCTTGACCCAGCCTCTCTCAAAGCTCTCTGACCAGCTCCTGAAGTCCTTACTCAGCATCTACTCCCTCCAAATGGGATTATCCTGAGTCAGGCTCAGCAATATCTCAGGATTTGTCAATGCTAATTTCTCTCTTGCAGGTGCTTAGCTAGAGCAGGGAAGAATAACAGGGAGATGGACAGTCAGGGGTTTTGTCTGATCAAACACTGAGTAAAACTCTGAGCAGGGCTGTCAGAATTTGGCCTATCATGGTTAGACACGCACATAAATACTGTGACAAAACCAATGCTTCAGAATCCAGCCCCATTTTGTCCTTGTCTCTTCCAGCCAGACTCAGGTCACCCATAGAGTATTTGAAAGAGGCTGCAATGATGCAAAGCACCCACATCTCTATCCCCATTCATGGCTCTGAAGAACACTGAGAAGGAAAATGAACCTTGCTGGCCCCGTACAGCAAAGAGTCGTGACCACCTCCATTCCCCCAAAGTGAGGACCCAATGGCCACAAGGACAGATTCTTCTGCGGATGCATCGGATGATACTTGTCTAATGGATGCACAAGGCAGTGGGAACCCCAGACTGTTCCTATAGCTGCATGCCCTCACATTACAGCTACCAGCCACTCCTGCTCTGTGCACGGGACTTGTGGTCCATCATGGGCACCTGGGCTCAGCATCATCATTGTCCTGAAGAGAATTGAGCCCATGGCTCAAGCTCCAGAAAGTGGAGGGTCAGGCTGAGCCACTGGTTGTACTGGGAGCATGACTCAGTTGCCTGCAAAATCTCAGTGGCTGGAGATGGGATCCAAGCTTTGGTTTTTACCATCCTGTTGGATGGCAGCAATTCTGTCTGAGGAAAAGCATGTGCTAAACTTGCTGTGCACTGCTGGGGGAGGGAGGGATGCATACGAGGAAAACACTTTTACCCACAGCAGGTAAGGAATGGTGCCAGCATCGTACTATCAGTTGCAGACGACGGGTGGTGGGCAAAATTCCTGCCGCTTTCTAGATTTGTAACAACACCTCCCCTGGGTCCAACAGCAGACTGATAGAAAACACAGCCCACAGAAGCGGTCCCAGCCAGATGGCGTGTTTTGAACCACTCTTAATCTTGACAACCTTTTGCAGGGTTCAAAGAGTTTGCCCAGGAAAAAAAGCTCCCCAAAATGCCTGGATGCAAGGAGCGGTCCCGGCAGTATCCGATTCTCTCTTTGTCTTCTCCACCAAGCACCTCCCGGCAGCACAAACCCGGGAGGAGGAGGAGGCGCCTGCGGGGGCTGCCCAGCCGGGGGGGGGCGGGTGCTGGGGTAGGGACCCCAGCAAATACCCCCCCCTCACACACACCCCCCGCGAGGAGCCACCAGCCGGGGAGCACGGGGAGCCGGGGCGGGGCCGGCCGGGCGGGGCAGCCCGCACCCCCCGCCTCCTCCAGCGCCTCCCCCGGCCCCGAACCCGGTGCCCGCCCGGTCCGGAGCACGGCGCGGCGGCATCGTGGCCGGAGCGTGGCCATGGGCTCCCGGATGAGCCGGCAGAGCAGCCTGGAGGAGGAGAGCTCCGAGGAGCCCTGCGCCGGCAGGCTGGAGGGCGGCCGGGGCGACTTCCACCTCTCCTCCCTGCTTCTTCACCCGCAGAAGCTGCCCGGGGTGCTGCGGAAAGCCTCGCCGGCGCCCTACGTGCGGCGGGTGGGGTGGCTGCGGGAGATCCAGGCCACCATCCGGGAGCACAAGCGGGAGCACGCCGTGCACATCCTCCGGCTGCTTAGGAAGGTAAATGCTGCGGGGAGCGGGGCGCCGGGGCCGCCACCCCCGGGGCAGGGCAGGCAACAAAGCGCCGTGCGCGGCGCGGGCGGGCCGGGGCCCCCCCGCCCGGGGTGCGGGACGGGGGTTGCAGCCCCCTCCTCGCGGGGTGGGTTTGCAGCCCCCCTGGCGGGGCGGGCCGGGCTCTTTGTGCTGCTTTCGCCGCTCCGTGCCTGGGCGGTGCGGGAGCCGCCTCGCCCGGTCCCCGCCGCGGCAGCGGCTGCGCGGAGACGACGCCACCCTGGCTCCCTGCAGCCTCCCCGTGTCCCCGGCCGGGCGAGGGGCACCTGGGCCGGCTGCCTGGGGGCAGGGAGGGAGGGGCTGGACGGTGACTGTGCTGCGGGCAGGAAAAGGGGTGTCCAAGCCCCATCCGCACCCCTCCGTGCCAGCTACGGATCGATGCCCCCCCCGCCCCGAAAAAAGCCACTGCCACCACATCCCCATACACCTGCCCAACCAGGCTGGCCAAGCTCTGTCTTCAGAAGCACTCAAAATGGTTTTGGAGAGGACCTCTGGGACAGCCTAGGCTGAGAGGAGAAGTAAAGGGGTCAGTGTATCAGTGGGAGCTTGTTTCTCTCTGCCGCCATTCAGGAACAGAAAAGCCAGTGTGCAGACAGCGTGGTGCCTAACTGATGCTGAGGACAGAGCCCTGCTGCTGGAACAGAGCCATCTCCTCCATCACTCAGTGTTACCATCACTTTCCAGACAAACTCAGCTCCCTCAAACTGCAGGCAGCTCTGCAATCAGTACCACAGAGGACAAATCCTCCCTCTGATCTGGACATAAAACACCATTGGTTCTTAGCTTATCATGTTGCTTCATTAGATAATGATCTACTTAATTTGGGAACATACAGAGTTTCTTGCCACAGTGGCAAGTAACCTTTGGGTGTGAGTACGTTGGAGCAGGGACTGGCTTGCTGGGCTGCTCATACAGCCATGCTACCAGCTGCAGGGAGCTGCATTAACAGCCCCTGTTTCTGCTCTGAACACCCTGGGGTTTACAACACATCCAGCAGTGGCGGTCAATGCTCTGGGCTACCAGCAAGTTGCACGCTCATGAGTAACAATTTACAGGACCAAAAATTACACCCTACTTTTCCTGTCCACTGCCTTAGTGTTCACATGAATATTGCTACCAGCACCACAAACGCCCTTCTTGCCACATGTATAGATAGATAAACCCTCAGCAGAAAGCCTGTATGTGTGCACTGGTCTGGCAGGCAAGGGCTGAATAAGATTTCAAAGACAGTTTTGGAAAGGCACTGTTGCAAGAAGCTTGTGAAGAAAGAGAGGCAACCACTCACTTCATGAACATGGCGACGTAACACAAACAGACTTTTGTAGGGTATGCCAGAGGCCAGAACTACAGAATGTCATTTTCTGTAGTGCTCAGCACCTCTCCTTAAGGCAGAAGCACTAAAATCCCCCACAGACGTTGGAGATCTCCAGAAGGTCCATCTGTGAACAGCCAGCGTTTGAATGCTAAGTCACAGGGCCATCTGGAATGGAGGGTAATTTCTAAGCCCTCCTTCCAATGCAGCCTGCCAGCTCTTTTCAGGATCAGTTGGCTTCCCCACATCTGCACAGGGAATTACCATGTCCTGAACACTCACATTTTGTCCACTGCCCTTCCAGTTCCCCTTGTTATTCCTGATCCCCATCTCTCCCTGTCCATGTTGAAACAGTGACCCTCTGTTCATCTGCTCATGGCAGAGCAGTGGGACGCACATCCTGTAGTCACAACACAGCCTCCCTCCGCCAAGTCAGACAGGAACCCATCCAACATCACCCCAGAGCCTCTAGTTCGTTGTGTCCGTGGTGATTTCAGAGACAGAGGGCTACACCAGTAAGGCATACTGCACCCTTCAACGACTACAAACAAGCATCAGCCAGGCTGGGGTCAGTGTAATCAGAACTAGTCCTCACATACCCAACGTCAGCTTCAAAGAGTACTATGATCAGCCTTTTTTCTCATTTACAAATTTCCCTCACTCCTCCACTGGGGGAGCCCTTAGCTTGGTCCCCAGCATGTCCGTCCTTACACAAACTGGCTTACCTTGGTAGTAACACGCTGTCAGGAGCCACGGATTAATGTGTCCCAGGTGAGGGTCTGTTTGTTACCTGTAAAAAGAGAGAGATCTCATTCACTCTAGTGGACAGCGAGGATATTTAATATCCTCATCACTGTGCCTTGGGCCAGGGTGCAAACACCCTAGAGAAGGCAGAGCAATGGCGAGACCAGAATCGCAGCCTCCCCAAATGAGCAGATGCGCTCAGCCAGAGCAGCGGGCACAGGCTCCCGATGTATCTCCTGCTGCTCCAGCAGACATGGACCTTGTCCAGCCCTACAGATGCACCCCGCAGGATGTAATTGTATCTGCCAGTGGTTTTTGACCTGTGGTCTGCAGACACCAAAGGGCTGTGGACTGCTCCTAGGATGTCAGGAGGGTGTAATAAAGTAAAGCAAGCCAGCCAGCCAGCAGTAGATCCATTAACAGATATGCAAGATCGTAGCGTTTTAGAAGACTGCACAGAAAACAACTGCAAACCACAGGTGTCCGCTCTTGTACACTTACATTGTACAGGAACACTCAGACAGCTCCATTGCACATCATCTCGCCAGTCTCAGAAATACCCACCTGCAAAAGACAGACCAGCTTTCCTGCCGGTCTAAGTGGGCTTTGTTCCGCTGAAGTCGGGGAGACATTAGACTTAACACCAGCAAAAGGTCTGGTAGAGTTTGATTTCCCCATGCTGAGACAATGGCCAAGTGTCATTTTTAAGATAACAGCACTCAGCCAGCTGAACTGGCAAGACTTGCAATATTCTGCTGTCTGCAGCTACCCTTTAAGTGATACAAAATTTTCCAGGAACAGAGAGGGAGGGGGGGGGGGAGAGAGAGAGAGAGAAAGAGGGAGGGAAACAAGTAAGATGAACCAGAAAATGCCCCTGGGCTAAGAATTTATAGACTATCAATGTGAATTGAATATTTACAGCTGTATTACTTATAAAACCCTTGCAGGCAGGATTTATAATGGGAATGCAGATTCATCTTAATGGTATGGCTGCAGTTGGGGGAGTTTAATTACTGCTCCGACGTCGACTGCTGCATGCCCAGCCATGCCGTCCTCTCGGCAGCTTTCTTCATCCGTGCCTATTACACTTGGCGTAGGAGGCTCCAATTCCCTGAAGCCTTACAGTTAAGGGAGGCATTGGCATGATGCCTTGGTATGCTCCTGGCTCACATCCAGCTGTGCCTGTGGCTGTCTGTCCTTCAGGGTTCCTTGGTTGCTTATGGGTATCATGTGTGTACACACAGTGATGGGGCTGTAAAGCAGTTGATTTATTCTCCCTTTCTCCACCAGATCTGTAGCCAGGGTCTCTTTGGTATTGTGCTCTCTGCTTGATCCAGCTGCATCCAGAGAGTGGATGCAGTACTGCCTTTGATTGCTGCTTCGGGTTAAGATCCCACACCTCTGCCAGCTATGGCTCCATCCCTGCTGGTGATGTATGTGTGTACACCCAGCTTTTTTTGAGTTCTCAGTGCATCTTTCACTGGGTGCTGCCTGAGGTACACATTCAGCGGAGCAGCGCAAACATATGGGGCATCCATTTGCTTATTCATTTCTCCTGGCAGCAGCATACAGAGTGGACTTGTCTCCTCCCTCAGCTGAGCCCTCCTTGTCAACTGAATCAAACCCAGCACTACCCCTGTTAGGGAGCTTTTTTGTTCTGCAGTTCTACTCCTGGCATATTTTTTTTCTGCCCTTGGGGTACTTTCATGCGAGTATGTGATCTCTCTTTCCCAGATGCTTCCCCCCCAGCTCTGTGGTACCTCCTGATTGTAATAACTGTGTCATATATTAGATCTTAGCTTTCCTCTTAGCAAGAAACAGCTTAGTTCTTTGTAAGATCACCCATCTGGCCCCTGGGGAGGCTTTTTGTTCCCAAAGACGTGCCCCATACCCTGGTCCATGCAGGGAAGTCGCATGGACCACAGATGTTCCCCTAGCTCACACTGTGGAAGATGGGAAGAGGACTCCCCATGACTTGTGTAGAGCTACCTATAAATTTACCATTACACCCAAAAGGCAACACTGCCCGTGCTTAATGCTTCCTGAGAAATTCAAAGCACAGCTAAACTCATACTGATGGGCAGAACTTTTAGTCAACCAGCCATCACTGGAGTGTATGGCAGTATCTGAATAACCTGAGAAAGGTTTGATTCTTCCAGAAAAGCTGAAATTGGAGACACAGGTTTAGAGCCAGCCTTCCTGCTCAGTTTTTTCAGCAGATTCACACATGGAAGCTGGCAAAACTGCAAGTTTCTCTGGAGCTAATTCTCTCTGGGCTCCAGCCAGCCTGGAAACGATATTGCTCTCACCTTCCTGTGGTAGGTGGAAACAAGGTGGTCAGTCCCTAGGCTGACTAGCTCAGCTTAACACTGCATCTCATTCAGCTCTCTGGCTGTCCACATCCCCTGTCACAGTAATGCTGGCACCTTATGGGACTTACTTTCTGATTTCAAAACACCTTACGGTTGTAGTTCCAAGGGAGCCCATGTATCTGACTCACCATGTTTTTCTTGCAGGATCTGGGACTGGAAGGAACATTCCTCAATGAAGTGCTCTACAAAAATGCGACTTTCCTCAATTTGGTGGATCCCATCTCCCATGACCTGCTGATGAGCCTTGCTAGAGATCTGCAGTGTCCCAAAAAGGTGAACCCTTCCCTCAGCTTAGTGGATGTTTTGCGATGTTGATGCAACGAAAGCCCTAATGGGGTGGCTGGTGCTGGGTGGTGCTCTGCAATCCTTCAGAACCAGCTAGTGTATGCCCTTGAAGTGGTAGCTTATAGACTGTCATGCACATTTCTGTAGAAAGCAGTTAAAACTACCTCAGAACATGAATGCACCTGAAGGAAGGGGTGCTTATGTGCACAAAAATCAGGAATTTACTTTTTGTGCCAATAATAAACTTGATGACATGGTACAGGGGGCAGATAAATATACGTGGGGCAGATGGTGGTGCCATATTCAATGGTATGCCCCAGAGGTTCAAAGAAGCTACCTTATGGGGGGCTTATGGGGCTGCAGAGGGGAACAGCACCTCTGCCCAGGCTGGTGCCTCTGCAGGAGGAGGACAAGGACCTCTCTTCTCTCAGGCCCTTTGCCATATGTACCTACCCTAATCCAGCATTACATCCCCTCTACAACCTCACAGATCTCTGAGTAAAGAACGGTGCTATAGGAATATATTGCAACTCAGTTCAAGAAGCAAATGCATTGTGTGCACAATATCCCTGTGCTGCTCCAGCACTTTCCTTCAGAGAATGAGGAGAGCAGAAACAAAGACAGGCAAGGCTGAGTGCAGACAAACATCACAGGTATCACAGTCCCACTACAACACCACCATCTACTTCTGTAACCCTTTGCACCACAAACACTTGGATTTGCAATACATCCGTTTGCTCATCAGGCTTAGCAAGTGTCACGTTTGCTTTATAAGGAGAGCAATAGAGTGAATTTCTTTATTCAAAGAGGGATATTAAGTACACACAGCTCAGAGCAAACAGCGGCGCCCTAGGGAGCACGCTGAATGCTTGGTGTAGATTAGTGGCATTTCTAACCTTGTTCTGCCATCTCCTGAGGCTCTCTGATAACAATTAACCAGTCGGGTCTCAATAGCCAAACTACATTTACCCAAAGTTTAATCATCATCATTGGGCTGCAATACAGCCTGAAAAAAAAAATCTTATTTTCAAGTATATTTTTTATGCACATATTATAAGCATCTAAGAGGGAAGAGGGTGGCTTGCAGCAGTAGTCCCTCTTAACCATACTTCACTTGACCTGAACTCCAGCTGTTCCACCAGACCATCTCCAACCTCATGCTGTGCAGTGCCCTTCAGGGGAGGCAGCATGAGGGGGACATTGCCCTACTCCAGTACCCAGGTGCCTAGCAGATAACACACTACAATTTTTTTATACACTCATATACCACCCCCATCTCTATTTTCATGTTATATAGATGCACATGCTTATCTGCACTGACACACATACCATTATATAGATAATATTTTCCCCATTCCTAATGAAGATGTTGAGCACCTGAGCTGCCCCTCAAGGCCAACAGGAGTTTAATTAAGGGGTTGGAGAGACTCAGCACCCTACAGCACCAGCACCCTTCCCAGCACAAGTATCAGCAGACCACATCCCCTCTCCAACCCTGGCTAAGCATCTGGTGGGTGTAACTACATTACAGGCAAGCAGGCTGAATGCAACTCCCAGTCTGCCAGTGGAAATTAAATCAGTGAGGACACGGGAAGGAACAGGAGGGTAATTCTCAGTTGTGAGCCAACAGACACTTGCAGAGCATTGTGCCAGCTTCTGTGCTGGAGCCTGGTGTGCACATGCACCCACTTGGAGAGGTTTGCTCTTGTAGGTGACAGTGGGGTGCCAGTTGCAGCCTTGCCAGCACAGTAGTAAGTAGTCTAGAACAAGGCACCTAACCCAAGGGCATGGGCCAGTCCCTGTGGGGTTCCTAGGGGAGCTGGGACAGGGGATCAGGGGGCGTTCCCTGAGCAATGAGGCTGGGATCCCTCTCCACTTGGCACAGCAGAACAGCCACATGCTGGCAGTGCATCCCTGGGGAGTTCAGCTGATTCAGTGACTGCTTAGGAAGGTCCCAGTGCAGCTGTTGTCCCACAGTACAGCACTTTACTGCTTGCAATAAAGAATAAATTAGCATATTCCCTGACAGCTTTACTATATGTTTACTTATCAAATCCCTAATGCATCTGTTGCACCACAGCTGGAGGGCTGAGGAATGGGAATGCAGGTGTCTGTCAGCATTTGGAAAATATGATAGGGCAGAAATCCCAGCCTTCAGCAGCTGCCATTTACCATTCTGCTTCACCAGCAGAAGAGAGGTGCTGTTCAAAGTCATGGCAGTAGAGAATGCATAGAAAAATAAACCCAGGAAAGTAGCAACCGTCTTGGTGCCATCTTTTCCTGATGAGTTACTGCAGGGGCTAGAGGGAACTGCTGGCATTGGGAAGCTCCCAAACTCAAACCTCCAGGAGCAGAATGGACTGCAAAGTAGTAAGATGGAGTATGGGGAACTCACTGGTTCCCTGTCCTGGCATCTCCCAGTTGGAGCAAAGGAGGGAATAGAGTGAGGGTGCTGCTGCAGGAGGAGCAGGGATGTCCCAGGGCACATCTCTCCCAGCAAGAAGCACCTGGGGGATGGGGCAAGGGTCCTGACCACTGAACTTTCCACATGAGGGGAACAGATAGTCAGTCCAAAGACAGTATGCAGTTAGAGTTTGGGAGGCATGGCAACAAGATAATTGATAGAAATTTATCATAGTCCTGTAACACATGGAGTTGGCAGCTTGTCTGCCCATCCGGTGATGGGTGCTACTGAGGATGCAGCAGTGAGGAGCTGAGACATCCAGGTTGTTGCCACATTGGGCTTTTTTGAAAGTGGAGATCTTTTGAAGAAAAGGCCATAGGGGGTCCCTGCAGAGAGCCCTTCTCACATTGTCAGCCACCCCTGCCTTCCTGGGTGTTGCCTGGCCTCGAGCAGGACCCCTGCCACAACTCTAGAAAACAAACCCCTCTTCTGAGCTCCACTCGCTCCTTGGTACGGTGTGAAATTGTAGCCCCACTCTGGGCAGAAATATGCTGGCTGGGGTCCTTCCTGGCAGTGCAGAGCTCCTACTGCTCCTCCTCCACCCCAGGAGGAGATTGCATGTGGCACAGAGGCAACTCAGGCCTTCTCATAATTCCTCTCTCATCTTCTTTTCCTCTTCATCTCCTCACCTATATACATTCCCCTGCTCCACTACCACCTCAGTTCCTTTCCCACCTTCCTCTGTCCTCCCTCTTGCCTCATGTTCTGCTGTGGTGCACGCAAAGGCTAAGCTGTCCCTTTGCTTTCAGGAATATGATCCCTGGAAATCCTCGGACAGGATCTGCAGGCAGCTGATTTACCACCTAACTCCCCACTCAAAATGGCACCGGCACGGCATGCCCCGGAGGAAGTCCCAAGTGTGGTAAGCAGCCTGGCAGGGACAGTGTGGATGGGCACAGAGCGGGACCTGCCAGGAGAAACTGTGCTGCAGCCAAGCAGCATTCCAGTCTGCCCCTACTGCCCTTCTCCGAGAAAGGCAGGGCTGAAAACCTGCATGGCACCTTCTGCTCAGTCTCCTAGAAAGCCTCAGCCAAACAGCACAGGGTCAGTGCCAACACTGCTTTCTCCAAACTGGTTTGCCATTTACTCCTTTTTATGTAGGCTTACTCAACCTCTCCCAGTTGCACTGAAATCAGTCCCACTGAAATTGATAGCACAACACAGACAGCCCTGCCGGCAGGGCTTGCAGGGTGCTTGGCCCTAGGAGCATGGCAAAGCTGGCAGCCTTGCAGATACACACACCCATGTGCCGAGCTGAGCTGACCTCAGCTCTGTATCCCACTTTGTCCTTGTCTATCCCCTGTAAGTTCCCTGCCTGCAGGGAACGTCTCCCATTATAAGACTCTTCCACAAGCTGATCACCCCATTCAGTAGGAACCACTTTGGGGTGGCTGGCAGAGAAATCACCATCCTTATTTACCTCCCACTTCTTCGCCAGGACTGAGAAAGGGACCTGAGATGATGCAGAGCCTCATGCACAAGGAACCTGACTCAAGGCTTGTTGGCCACAGACAGCTACCGGATGGCAGCTGCTTTCCACTACTACAGACATATTCAGACACCCACACTTGTTCTTGACACTCGCTGGCTTTTCTAACCAGATAAAGAGCAATCCCTACTTCTTTTAAATCCACCCTTCTCATTTTCTTCGAGCAAAGCCTGTTCCTGTGATGCAGATCACCAGAGCTAAAGAAAAGACAGAGAAGTGACTAAGAAAAAGAGGGTCATGTCAGCCCCATTAGCTTCACAGGAATAAATGCAGAATTGGATAAAAAAAAAAGTGGAAAACCAGCAGCACTGTGAGAACGGCTTTGGGCTTTCCTGAGACTTTCAGAGCCTTTGATGCATGTGCCAGCAACTTAAAATCCCCCATGGGTATTGACATTTCCATTGTACCTTTCGTTCTGACTCCCAGGCATATCCCCAGTGCATCTTAAGGAATAAAATCCCTAATACCCTGATTTCCAGGCCATCTGCCTCTCAAACCTGTACCCCCACTTTGCCACTGACTCCGAGCCCTCTGTGACTTAGCACCCCACAGGGCAGGACTGTTTGTGCCAAGTTTGCAGGTGGGAACCACAGCACAGAAGACCACCAAGGGACCAGAGCTGAGCGAGTCCTTTTCCAGACCCACTCAGTTAAATGCCATTTTCCCTATGGGATCCGGCAGGGCACTGGAGATGTAGGATGCAGTGAGCAGGTCTGGCCTCCCAAGACAGAGAAGAAGAGAGGCTTAAAGATAAGAAGTGCTGGAGACAGGGAAAGCTCTAGAGAGGGTCTGTCTCCATCCATTTCCAAGCTCCCTTTTCCTGAAGCACAGCCTCATTCTGGTTTCCCAAGTGAGAAATCTCTCCCTGCCACTACCTAACTCAACCCTCTGCCCCCACACTCCTGTTTGCAGGCAAAACAAACCTCTCCTCCAGTTGGAGAGTCAAACTGGAGGTGTTCCCTCTGATTGCACAGCCTGGGGAAAGCAGAGGACTTCCTGCTGCAAACTCATCACGTACTAATGACACAGAGAGCAGGTCTGTGGCCAGAGCAAGAGCTCTGGACCCCATGAGCCCAAATCCCACACAGAGGGGTCAGGCCCTAAGTATTGGCCAGGTACAGGGCATCTGTGAGCACAAGCAGGGAGAGGGCAGCAAGGCAATGTGTGATGGAGGGCCATATAGGTCTAAAATGGGTGGCCAGGGCAGCCGGGCTCAGCTGCAAGGTGTTACATAAGGCACAAAATAATTTTGATTAAATATTAAACAGCAGAGCTTCCTCTTTTAAGACTTGGAGAGGAACTGGTTTGCAGTTTGTGGCAAAAGGCACCTGCGGCCACTGCAAGAAAATGGATGTTGCCAGTAGAAGGCAGGCAGGAAATAGCTGCTTCATTTGGAGACATCAGGGCCTAATTTTGTCCAGCCAGGCTGTTTTAACCTGATCCAAATTCTCCGCTTTCTCTGTCAGCTAGCAGGAGTATTTTACTATAATCTCTGCCTCTGAACCCATGCCTTTGGCTTGCACCCTTCCTGCCTTCAAGGTCCTGTAAAAAGCATGGGTGTAGCAGCAATACTTTGACGGCATTTCTAAGATCTAGGGGGGATTTGGGACAGCAGGGATGAATCAGCACATGGAGACCACATTCAGCAACTGATTTCTCCTCTCACTTTTGCAGTCTTGTGGGCTTTGGCTTCAGCCTTTCACAGAGCTGATGCAGGACCCCCTCATTCTCTTCTGAAATGCGATTTCTGCTTTCTGGCAGCATGTCAGATGGGTCCAGGAGATAATTAACAAGCCCAGACACACAGAGACCTTAGAGCATCTGCCAGGTTTTAATTACATTTGGGCTGGTAGGGAGATGTGGTATGGGAGATGGAAAAGACCAGCAATACTGGAGCTGGATCACACATCAGGTGTTCCTCCCCACCACCAAATAGCAAACCAGGGGGTCAGAAACAAACTAACTGTAGTTACATCCCCATCTACTCTTAGTGGGACCCAAAACATCCAGCAAAACAAACCTGAGCCACCCATGAACTCATAAAGCAGAAAGGAGAAGATAGATTTCTTCAATCACTCCTGCTTCGATACACAGCAATGCCAGGACATCTGGAACTGTAAACTCTATTAAGAACCAATCATAGTTCCACCAAGCAGGAACGGTCTTATCCTATTCATGCTATAGAGCCCAACCAGATGCTAAATATTCACAAATAGACTAAGTCAGCAAAGCATCAAACACAAGAGCCTCCAGATATGCACAGCTAAGTTCCTCTAGACCTCTGTAAGCACATACCTGCTCCCCACCAAAGCCAGAGGTCCCATCCGCTTCCACTACCACATTAAACACTGATGTATTCAACGCAGGGCTACGACTGCAGCAAAGGTGCAGTGTGCCTTGCACAGGACACAGCATGCTGCTGTTTATACTGTTTAGCCATTCCTCTAAAGAACTTCTGACAGATGTGACTGTAATACAGCACCTGGCACTCAGTCTGGGAGGGAAGGCAGGCCATGTGCTATTATCGGCTGAACACCCCAGGACAGAAGCAGAGTACATCCAGAAACACAGAAGGAGAAAGCTTATTGCAGCACAGTGGACTCAATGCAACAGCAGCTGAAGCAAGGAGGAGAGACCCAGCTCAGGATCTCTGGTTTCTCTGCTCGATTAAACTGTCAAGGACGATGCTGGGAGGCAGTTTGCCCCCTGTATCCCTGTGAGTGGGTTCTGGACAGCAGCTACCTGCCTAGTACAGTGAAGGGTTAGCAGTGTCAGCTGTGCAGCCACCCATAGAGACTATTTCAAGTGCCCAGGTGACACTTGGATGGGTTTGGCACACTGGAAACAAAGGGTTCCATTCTCCTTTCCTGCAAAATCCTGTCTCAGGTCTGCAGCTTCCAGTCAACAGCCTGCACCCCACCTTGCAGCTCACCCCGGTTGGGTTGGCGGCCTAACCAAACAGGGACATCAAGCTCCTGTGGGATTTACTGGGGGTTTTAAAATTAAAAACTCTAAACCTGGAGGGTAAGATTTCCACAACAGGGACCAGTATGACTTTACTGCACAACTGTCAGTCCCTTGTATCCTAATGGGAATTCAATTTTAGCACCATTTTACGGTTGTATAGATCACTTGCACTTAATGAGCAAAATACAGCCTGGAGTATTGTATAGTTCCAGCTTCACTTTCTTATTAAACTGGCTTTTATAGTGTAAAGAGTAATGGATTAATAAATGCTCCTTTCCACAGACATAGGCTTTTTTGGCTATCAACACCCATTCTGTGGTATTTTGACAGATTTAGAATTTTTGGATGTTATTAACTCTTGTTTTTCAGAAGTCTGGAGGATTCCTTAATTCAGCATTGCAGGAGAACTACATGTTCTAGTGCAAGTGCCACCATCTGCATCCCTGAACCCAGGGAGCATGTGGCTTTGCCCTCAAAAAGTAACACTGGATGGCAATTCAGAGTGGGGTAGGATAAGGGCACCAGGTGAAGGCAGCATTTGTCTGGAGAGCTAGATTGCAGCCTCGTACTGCGGTCAAGCAGCTGCGGATTACAACTGAGCTGTCTTGGCAAAGCCATGTCAGGGAACATTGTGTATGCCCAGAACTGTCCACTTCACTGCACCTCCCTCCCTTCTTGAGTGTAAAGGATCAAACCTGACTCCACAAAACATGCAGGCAGTAAACACAGAGCAATCTTTACAAGCAGGGTGTTTCTGGCACAGAAAAAAGCCACGGATTTTTCACAGTGACTGGTTCTGGAAGAATAAAAGCAGCTGTGTGCATGGAGTTAGTAACTCTCAAACTCTATGCATCTAGGCTTTCCTTTTCACAAGTCTCGCCACGGTTTTACTTTGTTCATCTGAGCAAATTTAATTTTGAAACATCTTGGCTAATCCAAAGCTGGGTGGAGAACAGAGAATCCCTTCTGGGCCCATTGCTCTGTTTCTCAGATATTGATGTGTGCTGCTGAGACACTGCGGCATTAGATGCGCTTTTAAAATGCAATGAAAGCACTTGTGTCTAGAAGACTGCAAGGAAACAGCTCTAAAGGGCTTTGGATCTTTGTTGTTTTGGTTGGGTTTTTTTTTTCCCCTTGAAAACATCACTCAGGGCTGCAGATGACAGCTTTGGCAGATTAGATCCCAGCCTTCACATGGCATGAGGTGAATATTAACTAGAGCTTCACATCACCCTTATGCAACAGGGTAAATTGGCACCATCATTCCTGCTTTAGAGATAGGAAGCCAAGTTAGAGAATACCAGTCAGTTAACTAAAGCAACATGGCAATAGCTGTATGGGAGTACAGGGACTGCCCCATACAATGTTTTCAGGAAGCTGCTGCTCAGAGATGTCAGCTGGACAAACATGAGCTGGTGAATAAATGGGCAGGAACTGCTCCCTCCCCTCATCTTACAGTGGAAAGACACCCAAACGCTACCCATGGTCAGGGTTCCCAGCAGCATCAAGAGGCAGGTGCATCTGCAAAGGCTGTTGGAGGTGGCAGAAAGGGTCATCCAGGGCCTGACACTGCTCTGTCACAGAGCAGAAGGAGAAAGTCCAAGACTGGCAGGCAGGAAAAGCAGGACACTTTGATAGAGAGACAATGAGTGAAATAATGGAGGCTGGGTGGCAGATGGTAGTTAAAAGGAATCAGCAGAGACCTTGTACCTTCACAACTCTTACACAGTTGAAGATCTGACAAGAACATAGGCAATACATGACATTTACAGCATTATTCCCTGCTTTGCCAAGATAGACCTAAATAATGAAAGGAAACAACCAGAGGTCTTTGATGGATCAAGTAGCAGCAGGAGGAAGGCCAAGGGTTCACAGCTCTCTTGAACACACCTTCAAGGACAGGGTAAGGGTGACAGCAGAACCAGGAAGAGAAGCGCTCAGCTGCATCATCACCTGCAGATATCCATGTCCTACTCCATTTGCAGAGGGAGGGCAGTGGAAGAAAGGGCACGTTTGCACTTCCTTCTCTCCATGGGGAGGGATCTCCCCACAGTCGATCAAAAGAACTCATGTGCAAGGATGGAGATGCAGCTGAGGGACTTCTCATGGAAGTGGCCTGTTTGTGCACTGCCTCCATCTTCACAGAGGTGCTGGGCCCAGCCTCAGAACAGCTCGGGCTGGGTTAGTCTAGGTCAGTGCTTTTGAGGCTTCTCTTTCCTTTCTCATGTCTCACTAGAGGCAGCTAAAGCAAGCCCTGCACAGCAGCACCCTGTGCCACAGGGAAGCAAAGCAAGCAGATTATGCTAAGTAGGTGATTAAAAAGCCCAGGGTCCATCCCCTAAATCACTGCTCAAAGAACAGAGGCCATCCAGACATGCCTGTCACTAGGTTCTATGCAAGGAAGAGCAGCCGAGAGATGCCTGACTCATGGCTAATTAGCCACTACTGACAGTAGCTGTTAATGAAGGAGGGAATGCACAGTGATGAGAGTCTCTGACATCAGGAAAATTTTATATTTGGAAGCAAATTAAATATAAAAATAAGAGGGGAAGAAAGCTGGTAATTCCCCAGAGAGACAGGCAGGGACTAGTGGGCATCCTTCATTACTGAAATCCTATCTGACTCTTACCATCTCTTCCCAGCCTTCCTCTGTAGTGTAGAGACAAGGAAATGAGGCTGGGACTCCAGGAACCTGAACATTCTCAGGCTGAACAAGCACCTCCAAACCCCACAAAGCTAACAAGAGGTCAAACACCACTGTGGCTGCTGCAAGTCCCACCAGAGCAACAATCAGGAGCCATTACACCCTTTCCGTGCAGCCACCAAAGAATTTAGCTGATGAGCAAGACATTGAAAGAATTCAGTGCTACTAAAAAAAGTGCTGAGTCCTCGGCTTCGTGAACTCAAACAAGGACCTAGAAGAAGGCCTAAGGGTTAGGTCCCTTGGGACAGGTCCTGGATACAAAGAACTAGCAATTAATTTTAGATCTCCTAATTGTTTCATCTCAAGACAGCTCTGAGTTTGCTTATGTTAGCTGAGCTCCCTGGAGGCAGGAACAGTGACTGAGCCTTATGTGGCAAGAGGAAGATTTTTTTTTTTTTATTCCAGAAAAAAGCCAAGGGCAGCACAAGATTGTTTCATCCCTTTCCCAGCCCACATTACTGATTGAGAGATTCTTCTTCCAACACCTGCAGGTCCCTCGGACCCTGACACTACCTGGACTGATCCTGGGTGGATCTCGCATGGCCAGGCTCATGGTGCAGCCTGGGGACTGCTGGCTAATGCCTGCTGAAGAGTAGGGTTGGCACCTAGGGAAGGTGGGAGAAAGGCCAGACTCCAAGGATAGAGTTGGGAACTATGCAGGGAACAACTTGTTTCACATGAGAAACAAGGAGATGTGCCTAGAAGAGCTCTCACTCCCTCAGGAGGGCTGGACCAGGGTTGCAAGCAGGGCACTGATCCCTTATACACAGGAGGGCGGGCAGGCACTGTTCCTCACTGGATGCTGCAACTAGCTCGAGGCAGGCAGTTGGGGACAGGCTGCTCATTGCCCTTGCTTCTCACTCAATATTGCGCAGGATTTCTCACTTGCAGCCATTTCTCCAGCATCTGAGGGAGTAGGGGTTTGTTTCCTCTCTAAGCTTGCTGCAGATAATACAAACACGGTCTGCTTCCCTGCATCCAGGGTCCAGATCATTGCTAGATGCAAATCCCCACACTTACAAATCCATACACAGCACCAGTTGCAGTAGCATTAGGTTAATCCAGCTTCCAGCTCTTTGCAGTCATCTGCCCACAAGTCCCATGGGCATCAAGAGCCATGTCACTACAAATAGCTGTTTTGTCTCACATGAAGAAGCAGCTTCTGCAGCTGAAGCAATCTTTAAGCCTATTTTACTTGCAGAAGTTAGGGAATAATAGATGACCCATTTCCCTGGAAATAAACCTGGCATTTTCTCAGCTGCTGCTTGGGGTCCTGTGTATTGTGCCTCCCCCCCTCAAGAGAAATAGAGTTTAGCAGAGCTCCACAAAAATACCAAGTGTCAGATAATTCAGAGTAAAGCAGCTACCCACATGTCCGTGTCCCTTTTCTGACAACAGACACATTTATCTTGAAAGCAACAGAGGAGGAAGAGTGGTCAGCTAGTCTGTGCCCTGCCCCAGAGATGATATTTAGCTGCACCTCTTAGAGCTGCACAGGAAAGCCAAGGAGGCGAGGAGGAGAGCTGCCAGGGTTTAAAGCATGCACGGGGCATCAGGTCTCATGCTTCAGCACTTACCAGAGAGCCGAGCGCCTGGCTGCAGCATTAGGAGCCATGTCCACCAGGGCAAGGCTTCTACAGACTCATCCCTGCAAGAGGTATTTTTACAGGCAAGAGAACAATTTAAACATAGGAGGAGCCCTGAGACAGGAGGCCCAGAGTCACCCTGGCAGGTACAGCAATGAGGGCAAAAGGAAGCAGCAAAAAACACAGGAAAGGAAAGAAAAACAAGCCAGCAAAGAAGGGATAGAAGGAGGGCCCTGGCACAGGACAGGAGGCAGGAGGGTTTAAGCACATTCAGGCAGGAACAGTCCAGTCTGGAAAATCAATTACAGGAAGATAATTTGTCTGCTTGATTAAGGCCTCCTCGGGGTATTGGCTTGTTGCTGGGGAGAGCAGCAGAAGGTACTGCTCTGGTCAGAGCACTATCTGTGACTTATTACTGCAGTCCCTGCACAGCAGTTAGCAGGAGGGGAGGCTAAACAGGCAGAGACAGACCAGCACGTTGCTTTTGTCCTTCTGATGTTTCCCCTCACTTATCACTGTCTGCACTCAGAGTCAAGTCACTCAAAAGGGGACCCCAAGAGCCATTCAAACTTGCCTCCTGTTAAGAAAGTTGCTGTTGCAGACACAGCAGGAAAGTTGGCACCTGAATGCTGAGGCCCGGCAGAGGGAGCGGTGCCGGCGCAGACATGCCCTCCAGTGGTCCCCACTCCAGCCTGGCTCCCATCTCAGATTGGGAGCTCTAAGGCTTGTTCCTTGTAGCTTTATAGTAAGAAGGTCAGAGGAGGCTTTGCACAGACTCAGATAAGGCTTGGGGTCAGGCAGAGGGGTGGGGGATGTCCCTATGTTTAGGTCTTTCTGCCCATCCCCCCACCAGGATCTGCCATGGGTTGACAGCACTGGGGAAGATAATTTCCAGGAGCCACAGGCTGTGTTTGCACAAAACAGGCACTGAAGTAATCACAGGCTTGCGTCTATGCTCATTTATCCTGTATTACCCCACACCCCCAACAAGGTCTTACTCTAAACCAGTACAGGCCAGAGAAGGCTTCAGTCTCATTTCTTGTACCAGCCCCTACTGCATTTAGGGGACTATTTCCCTTATCCGGTCAGGTTTACACTCAAGATTCATTTCTTCCTGCTTAATCTGACCAAGATGAACGCACACCTCCACTGTGCATTTGATGCTTGGTTTTGCTAGAACAAGTACTTCGTATCAAACACCCAGATAAAACATCTAGCACAGCTAAAGGGATAACATTGTGCCAGGGGAGACCCGAGACTCTTCCAGCTTTGAGGCCAGTCCCTGACAGTTTTTATACAAGTTGAACCCTCTTTTGTGGTAGATTGTACTACACCACTGCCAGTGGTTGGTGACAAACTATTAAAAAAAAAAAAAAAAAAAGAAAAAACCAAAGCAAAACAAAAACCACACATTGTTTTTCCAGGGGAGCTAAAGGGCAGCCTGGGCTGATAGCAAGCATCCCTTGGATTACCAGGAAAAGAGAGGCTAGCCCAGTGCCATCCAGACTGCAGCATGCACAGTTCACAACTCCTACTGCTATTGCAGCAGCAAAGCAGTTCTCTTAGTTGCTATGAGCAATGTGGTTGATTAATTCTTCACAATCCTATCTCTGGGGCCCTTATACTGGAGGGAATCATAGAATGGTTTAGGTTGGACAAGACCTTTAAGATCAAGTCCAACCATTACCCTAACCCTGCCATCCCACCACTAAACCATGTCCCTCAGCACCTCGTCTGCCCGGCTTTTAAATACCTCCAGGGATGGGGACTCAACCACTTCCCTGGGCAGCCCGTTCCAAGGCTTGACAACCCTTTCCGTGAAAAAAAATGTTCCTGATGTCCAATCTAAACCTCCCCTGGCACAATTTCCTCTTGTCTTACCGCCCATTACCTGGGAGAAGAGACCGACAACCTTCAAGTGCAGGCCCTTTGGAGAACTCACTTGAGTGCTTTCAGACCAATTATAATTCACCAGTACATCAGTCTCTACTGTTTGATAGTACCAACAAGCACTGCTCCCCTTGCCCCTCCTGTTATCCACTGAGGAGTAGTCTGGGTCATGTAAAGGGTAAACATTTAGTAATAGATAAGGCTCTTTTAAACCTTTAGGTCTGAATATAAGTTATTCCATGCTGTCATTACCTAATGAACCATAAGAGTTCATTAGCTCACATGCATGCTTGCAGATACCACCTCAGCCTTGCACAGTGAATTCCCATAGGAAGCACAAGGACACGTAAAGGTAGCCTGAACAAAGCACTGCTAAACCCAGAGCAGGAATTTGTGGGCTTGAGGATTGACAGGGCAGGCCATGAGGGCTTTTCTCCTCACATTCCTACAAGGAAGCACAGCTACAGGTTTGCCAGCATTGAAGGTGTCCATGAAGGGCTTGTTGCCTGCACTGGCGCACATTTATTCACTTGTATTATCACATGCTCCTAGGGGATTATTAAGGACTGAAATTTCCAGCATGCCATGAACTGCATACGTAAAGCAAAGCTATAGAGGCAGCGCCACATCCTCTCCACAACTACAGAAGGGCCTGGCAACACTAAGGCTCATAAGGACATTCTCACCTGCCATGGGAGCTCCTGCGGTGCTGCAGCCTCCTCCAAGGAAATTGCATGTCCCCATGTACCCATTGCTCTCAGGGTCTGGCTGTGCCACAGGTGAGCAGGACACTACAGAGAGCCAGATAGGAAGAGGGGGGACCTTCAAATTAGTGGTTAATTCTTAACCCTCCCTGCTCCTCCCAAGCTCAACAAGGCACTTACAGACCCACTGAGCACACGATTAACAACACTAGCAGGGGTCCTACTAGGGCTTCTGTATCCTTAAAGCTAGATGGGTCTGAAAGGACAGCAACACTAAGGGATTAGGTTCTCATATGTTACACCAACATGCATTTCTGCTCAATCTTGCAACATATCCCCACCAGCTCATATAGCCCCACAGCTCCCACTTCTCACAGCACCCACAAACCCACAGTCCCTCATAAAACTCCACATCCCACTCCCTTTGCATACCCAACAGCCCCATAGCACAGCTTTGCCTGCTATACAGCTTGCCTACCTCCTCCTCACTCCACTTGCCAGGCAGAGAGCAAAAGAAATGGCTGAAACTATCTCTCTAGATTTCTTTTAGCACCCTTATGCCCTCCCCGCCTCCTCACAGCTGCAGCAGATCCCAGATGATCTGCTGACCACAGAGACCCAAATAGGCAGCCACTGGTGCTGCTTACTGACTAAGTGCTGCTTGGGAGGGCTTTTAAAGGGACATGCAGTAAATCTACTACTGGAGTGCAGTTTGCCTATAGATTATTTTCCTGATAAAATACCCATTTCTCAGCCTTTTAACACTGCTGTCCTCTGCAGTAGCCCTGCAGCACAGTCTGTTTGCAACAGACCTTGGTGTTCACCTGGAGAGGTGGCACACAAACAGCCCCCACACAGTGCAAACCAGTGCACTTGGAAAGTTTGCTTGCCTTGGTTATTTTTGCTTTCCATGCTTGAGTGTCTGTACATGCACATACAGACAAACCCTTTGAAATGTGCTAGTGGAAGGCACTTTAGCATCTTATGTTTAGCCAGTTCTGCCAAAGTTTATGTGTGAGTGCTGAGAATGTATGGGAAAGCCCCAGGACACAGTCTGCCCAGAGGCATGGTGCAAACCTTGTGATTGTTTCCCAAATGAGCTCCATTAACCCTTTCCTTGACATTCTAGCCCATGTTCTTAATGAGTTATCCCCTGTCCCAAGTGGTCTGTCACTTGGGTGAGAGACAGATGAGAGCGGTCCCCTTAATGATCTCCCTCTCTACCCCTTTCTGTCATTAGCCTGAAGACCAGCCTGCAGAAGAAGATGAGCCAGGACTCCATGGATTTGTCAGGGATCCCCCTGACCATGCGGGATGTCCACCGCATGGTCTACTACCTGCAGAACAATGGGGACCACCTCACCTCTGTTGACCTGAGCTTCACCGAGCTGAATGATGACATGGTGCGCCTGCTGCTGCCCTTCCTCTGGGCACTACCCAAGCTGACTCACCTTTCCCTCAATGGCAACCGACTGACACGGACGACCATGAAGGAGCTGACTGACACCATGAAAGACATGAACAAGTTCCCTTGCCTGGCCTGGGTTGACCTCGGCAACAATGTGGACGTCTCCTCCATGCCACAGCCATTGCTTGTGGGCCTGCGCAAGCGCCTCAGCCAGCAGACCACACTGCCTACCATCTATGAGGCGCTCGACTGCGACTCGGAGATCTCCAGCGGGCACGAGGGCAGCCAGCCAGAGGACGAAGCAGCAGGAAGCACCCCGCCACGTGCTTTCTCTCAGCAGGGCTGCGAGAGGTGACTGGACAACAGGCTGGCACTGGCACACTGAAGCCACCCCAAGAGAAGTCTTGAGTACAAACATCAAGCAGAGGGCCAGCTTTACCGGCTTCCTTTGGCTCTTTTCTCTCGCCTTCCTTACATCTCCCCCCCACTTGCTGTGAGACAAAAGCCTGTCGTCCCCCCACAACGTGCTCCACTCCCTCCCCTCACTGCCAAACCCATCGCCCACGTTCCAGAGAGAAACCAGTGACTTACAGTGAACCTGGTCCCCAGGCAGGGTCTCACTGGAAGACGGGAAAAGACCTGTCGGAGTCAAGAATATCCTCCAGCAGCCATTGGGTTGAGGGAAAGGGATGGGGGGGAACCTAAAACAGAAACAGGCTTGTAGTTTACTTCCTTTCTTCCTTTTCCTATGCACCTTGGCAACCTTGGGACCTGCAGCCTTGAGTGTGAATGGAGGTACCCCAAGAGCCTAGCTGCTGTGGAGCTTAGTTGAAGGGCTCAGAGGCCAGAGCTGGAGCCCGGCAGTGTGTCTCCCTCTTGTGTCTGGCTCCTTTTGTTTTGTTTTTTTCCTATTGTGTGTTTTGTATTAACGTCTGAACAAAGGGACTTGGTCAGAGACCATTGGATTGCATAGGCTGGGGCGGACACATGGCTTGGAACTGCAGCATCAGGATATTTGCTGTTTGTGACCGGGGTGAGAGGGAGGGGAAGGAGGTATGTGTTGGTGGGAGCATGGGGGATGGGATGAGTTTTGAGGGGGGGGGGGGGAGCAGTCTTGTGGATTAGCAGGATTGGTTTCAAAAACTATGCTTTTGTACTACAATTACAAGTTCCAAGTGAAATTGAGGAAAAGCAGACAGCTAAGCGCATAACAGTGGCACTAGAGGAGCAAGCAGTGAACGTGCCAGAGGTGGGCGCTTCCCAAACTAAAGCGCAAAGCTTTGACTCCTCATGGCATATTGCATACCTCGTAATACAGACATGATGTGAGCAGCTGCATCACCATTTCCAACGCTGTCCAAAAACCAAACCACTGATGCAATATTTCTAGTGTTTTCCACATTGCTCATGCTCTATGTAAACATAATAAACAGTTCTCTTGAACATGAGCGTGAAGCACTACGGAGTCTGAGTATCTGGGTTGTTCACAAATCGAACCAGCAGCCCAGACACTGCAAGAATATGGACTGGGAGTCCTCATGCAGTGCCTGCATGGTGTGGGAGAGGATCAGCAGGTACCATTCACATTGGTGAGAGTGGTTCATTCCTCTAAGGAAAGTGAAACATAGATGTTCATTTGTGGTAGGGTGCTGCCTGTCTTGTTGCAAGGTGCTGATGCAAATAAACTGATCAGACCTTAGCTGGTAAGTCAAGTTCTCTCCATTATCTGTCCCCACAGGAATTCAAAGAGCAGATACGTTTTTGAAAGAGTTAAAAGTTAAAGAAATCAGACATATTAAAAAAAAAAAAAAATCTAAATCCTGGCCCTCCTAAATTAGCAATGGTAACTTTGCCTTCCTCTGCTGATTCTCTCTGGGAGTCTCAACACATACAAGCAACTCTCATATATTAAGCCACACAAATCCAGATGAGGTAGATACACCTTCCGTGCTCCTTGCTGATTTTGCAAGGCACCATGAGAAGCAAATGGGTGATATTTATCAGGGGATTTATGCCCTCTGGGCCAAGAGTGTGAGGGCACCAGAAGGTATCGGTGTCTCTGATCAACCGCCTGTCGCACCCACTGATTTATGAATCCTGCTGACACAGTTTAATTTAGTAGCAGTTTAGAATTTTCTTATGACATATTGCAAGATTTGATTGTGATATTTTAGTAATACTCAATCATCAGTCAATTAACAAAGTGATTAGACAAAATTAATTAAAACAGCACCTTAGTTAAATATTCAAAGATGGCAAGGTTTGCTCTATTACTACATGGAAGAAGGACACAAAGGAAAATTGTTGCACTCGAGTTAGAATGATTCACAGCGAGATTGCGGATGCGGGGGGTAAGGAGGACCCTCCCATTGAGTCATGAGGTTCAGAATAGACCCTCTTGCTTTTTAAACTCCTTTTCAGAGAGGAGCCTAGGTGTGGCTAGGTCCAATCTTAGTCTGAGACTTGGTCAATGGTTTATATCTAAGAATAATATATATATATCTCTAGCAGCAGTATAAGACTCACTTTGTAATTAAATCATTCATCTACAGACTACTTAATTTACACATGCATACACACACACAAAGATAGGAGTATATATGCACATATATTTATAAAGGATACCTGTTAAAAATTCCCCTTGAATTCAGTGAAATATTTACATCGAATGTCTTGGCATTTCTTAACGGGCGAGGGTTGAGCCTCAAGGAGTGAAGGGTTTCAGCCCAGGCTTCACTGTTGGTCTTTGGCAACAGACCTCTGATTTTAGCAAACTTTAAGAGTTTGCTAGCCCTGAGAGGCATCCCGCTCAGAGGGAGGTGCTGGCCACAGCCATCTGCAGTCCAGGAGAGCTCAAAGGGCCTCGCTTAGGACCGCCATTTTATAGGATGGTGAGATCTTTGGCTTTACTCATCAGTGAATTTTTATCTGAGCCACAATATGCATCGGTAATCACTGGAATTCTAGTAACGATGGTACCATGCCACTCGGGCTACAATTCAGATAAAGTACATTTCAAGGCTATCAGGGGATAACTGACTGTCCCCATTCTCGCTCCCCACCTCAGCCATATAGGAGTTTCTGGTACAGACAGTGCCATCCTCCGCCTCAGCCATGGAGGAGTTTGATAGAATTAAGGAGTGTCTAACTGACCAACTCAGCACACCAAGGCCACAGTCTGGCAGTATTTCCTAAGGTCATAAAGTGGTCAAAGAGAGAAAAAGTTTGGAGGGGCAGAGGATGCACCACCACACTGCCAGAAGCCCCAAATCCAGTCCCCTGAGGAAGAAGGCTGGGTTTAGAGATACTGTGCTGAGCATTACAACCCGACACTGTAAATGCTGGACCCAGTCCGTTCATGCTCCGGACATTGGAGCAGGAACTCAATAACCTTCATGTTGTTAATGTGCAAACAGAAGTGTTGTAAAGTCTCTGTCCTGATGACCAAAAAGAGCAGAGGGTACAAGGTAAAGCAAATACAGTTAGGGCCGGGTGCTAGCTGCCCCATCCCAGTGGAGGTGGAAGAGAAAAGGCCCTGAAAAAGCCAGAATATGATGCTTGGCCAGGAAGATGTGGAACAGGGAGTGCAAATGCAGCCAGGTCCCAGCACAACCCAAGGTGGGAAGGGAGCATGTGCTCCCCTGCACAGTTGTGACCCAAAGCCACTTTTTAGCCCTTCTAGTGAATTTCGAGAAGTGGAGTAATTTCTATGGTAAAAACTGTTTGGGGAGCATGAGATTGTTTTGCAAAAGGCAAAAGGGAAAAGGTCTGAAGTTGCGTCAGGGCAGGTTTAGGCTAGACATTAGGAAAAATTTCTTCACAGAAAGGGTTGTCAGGCTCTGGAATGGGCTGCCCAGGGGGGTGGTCGAGTCCCCATTCCTGGAGGTATTTAAAAGGCGGGTGATGAGGTGCTTAAGGACATGGTTTAGTGGTGGGATGGCAGTGCTAGGTTAACGGTTGGACGTGATGATCTTAAAGGTCTTTTCCAACCTAGACAATTCTATGATTCTATGAAAACAGAGCTGCTCAAGTGGCCATTCCCATTACTGGGGGAAGGGCTGTGCTGCTTCCAGAGGTCACTGCTTGCCTCTCTTCTCACAACTCTTTTTACCCTCCTCAGCGTGGTATGTGTTTCCTCCCCTGCTGTGGAAGAGATGGTATTAACTTTTTTCTTTTCTTTTCCTTCCAAAAAACCTTTCATCAAAAATGAAAAGCATTTCAAATGTCAGCAAGATCTGCTTAAAATCTTACAGTCTAAGCAGAGCAGCACTCTCTGCCAAGAAGAAAACTCGGGCACAATGAAGGCTTGGAGCCGCCTGGTGAGTCAGTGGCGTATCTAGAAAGAGAGAGCAGGGGTGCCGAGCATTCGTTTTTTGGCTCTGAGCACTGTCTCTGTAAGGTTCTGCATCAAGGCATCTTCACAGCTTTTCCGTAACAGTGGTACCCCCCTGAAATGAGGCAAGACCCCAAGCTTGCAGCCTACCACTGATGCAGCTCTTCCCTGCAAAGTCCCTGGCCCAGCCCCAGCGAGGATCTGTGCAGCCTGTTTCCAGCCCTGCTGGAAGTTGTGGTTATGGTCTGAGCTCTGCTAATCAGCAGGATGGAGGTGAGACATTCAACCCCTTGCAAGGGAATTCTGTGCTAATCACTGGCGGTGCCTGGCTGCCAGTTGGCAGCTCCAGGAGCTGGAGATAAAGCATGGCTTGAACCAGACTGGTTCAGCTGAGCAGCTGTGGGATCCATCTTTATTCCTCTATATGCACTCGGTTGCTTTGCCATAGAAACCTCCCCATGGAGAACCAGTTGTGAATAAATACATGCAAATGCAAATTATGAGGTCCTGGCCTAGGAAACTGCCACTGCTTCTTGGATGAACTCCGATGGGCTGCAACTTAGCTGTGGAGAAACTACCACAGCACACCCAGCTGTTCCCTGCCAGCTCCTGCCTGCACTGACAGGTGAAGGACTGTGGGTGCACAGTGGTGTACATCCAGCTCCAGAGCTGTGACGTGCCCCAGTGCCCCCCTACAGACAAGATGCATGCTCAAGGAGCAGGCCTGGCAGCCCCAAATCCAGAGGAAGCTATTTCCATAAATGCTGAGTTCACAAACTGGAGAGGATGAAACAAACGAGCCTTTCCTTGCACTGGATGAGAAAGCGCAGAGCTCTTAAAGGGAATTAAAGGGATGAGCTGCTAATTCAGGTCTCCTCACTGATACCCAGAGGGAACAGCTTTGTTATGCTCCTAAATCAGTGTATCCCTGCCCTGCAGTGGGCCTCTGTCTCCTGCTGGATAATGCAGCAGGAGAGATGGATCCCTGTCATACTGAATACTCTTCTCAGTACCGTACGTGCTGGTGCAGGGCTGTAACCTCAGCTGCTTAAAGCAGCAAACACACCTCAGTATCAAGACTTGTACACCAGGCTATCTCCATCATTTGCAGCTTCCCAGCCTCCCTCCTTCCCTCTCTGTGCAGGATGCAGATGGTCAGTCTGCGATGGGACCTACGTCATGTAGCTGAGAGGAATCTGCTTCTGCACAGGGTGGTATCACAGCCCCTTCCCCACCCCTCACCTCGCACCAGGGGATCAGTCTCACAATAGATCTCAAAGTGAGACTTTTAAGCACACTTTTCAAAAGTAGTCTTCTGGAAGGAGAGGTCATCGGGTGCAAAGCCTTGCCACACCTCCCCACCATCTTTTTTCCCCCAGGCTTTATAAAATACCCCCCAGAAAACCCTCCTCCTCCTGGGGTTGCTCAGTCCCTTTTCAGATCTACAATCACATAGTGGCAAGGCACGAGAGAGTGAACTCCCATCTCCACCAATCTGTGCCGACAGCAGCTTCCAACCTGGCACAGCAGACCGTCTGGCATGCTCCCGGGGCCGCCAGCAGCATCTCACTGGAAAATGCTGGTGAGTGCTGTCAGCTGGGGCTCTGCGGGGGTCAGGCAGGCAGCAGAGAGCTCTAGCAGAGCCATCCCACAAAGCCCAGCCACAGGGAGCCCAGCCACACGTGCGGGGATGCTGAGCAGCACCACAGGTAATGAAGCCATTGGTGCCAGATAGCAGAGGGAAGAAGGAACAGGCCAGACCTTTTCAATTACTCAAACAGAAATGCACTTGTTCCCTCCCTACCTAACTGAACAATGCCTTCCTCGTTCCTCCATCCCTTATTTTACCTCAGTCTCTGACCACAAAACCCAGGGTAACCACCTTAGCATGCTCCAGGTAGCAATATGCTTAGCACAGAGGCCACCACAGGCCTCCCTCATTCCCATGACTCTGTCTAAATAACTGGTAATCATTTTGTTGAGGTGAGGATGCAAAAAGCAGCAGGAAGCACAGGCTTGTCTGATCTATTTTTATTTCACACACTTCAAAAACCTGTCAAGGCCCTTCTCTTCTGCACTCCCAAGGCTCTTTTTTTCAACTTAAAACTCATTCCTCATCATAAGCACCTGGAAGATAAAGGAGTTTGCACTGTTTGGGGCAGGCTGACAGGCTCCTTTGTGGACAGCTGCTGACAAAGATGCCAAAATATAAATTGTTTTATCTTAAGCAAGGAAACAAGAAAGGATTAAACATTTGCCTTTAAAGATCACTCTGCCCAGCACCAGATCACATTTGTTTCACAGCTCAGAAGAGGCAATGGTGCGTCTCAACATGGACTCTTATCACTACACTGTCTTGATAGTGCAGCAGGTATAACAGCCTTTGGGGACAGCTGGCAGCAAGTCCAGGCACCCCAGCTCCGAGCAGTTGGGGATGATTATCAATGGACAAGAGAATCTGTTTTGCAGTTTACTGGCACTAAACAAGCGCTCTTGAAATAAATGCAATAGCTGGTTTAAGGCTGCCAAGAGGTAGTTCACAAAACAAAATAGACCGGAACACTCTTAGCTGAGGCCAGCGCTGCGGGAAGCCATGACCGCATCTTGATCTACTTTGAGACACTAAGTACTTGGTTATGAATCTCTTCTGTTCCTCTCCGACTTGATAGTATTCCAGTTCAGGAATACTGATTGAAAACCAGAATAGCCACAAAACATAATAACCACACAGTAACTCTTCCCCAGGAGAAGCGTGAAGAGGAAAGTCCTGGAGCCCAGCACTCCCCCTGCTGCACCCAAACTGGCCTGAAAATCAAGTGAACCACAAAAACACTGATGTTTCTTTCTACGGCATCGTGTTTATTCAGCTTGCACGCAGGGTGTGTCACAAGGGCGGAGGATAGATACTTTGCTGCTTACTGATCAGCCAGTTCCTCCACTTCCAGGAGGATGATTCCTCCCAGTCCATTTTTGAGGCAATCTACCCTGAGTTGGATACAAAGATGCGAAGCATAAGGAAAGCTATTGAACACCTACATGGGCCTTATTCAACCTGTGTAACTCCCCTGAAACACATGGGGTCTCATCAAGCACAAACGTGGCACAGAAAACTGGAAAAAGGCACTTTCCAAAACTAGCAGCAGCCGCTGCCTTTGGGTCTCCATGACAGACTTCTGAGCGGAGCTTTGTTCTTGATCCCCTGAAATCTTTTGGTTTGCAGAGCCAACAGTTTGACGTGTGCACCTTTGTGTGAACTCTGCTGCAACCAAATAACTGAGTAAGTCAGAACCAAACTGCTCATTTTACCGTCAGGTTTGGGGAGGTTCAGTTTTTTCGGAAACTGCAATTGGAAGAGAGCAAAATGGAGGACACCAAAGGAACAGCTTTGAGATGTAACCAGGTGCTCAGAGGCAACAGCCCAGGGTGTCTCCAGCTGTACAGTCCCCTCGCCTGGGTCTCAGCCCTGGACTGGACCATCCCTCAGCTCCAGTATGAATATGGGCACTTCAGAGAGGACTGCCCTGTGCCCGTGCAAGCCTGTCACTGGCAGCCCCCGAGCCTCCTGCCTCCCTGCTGCTAACTGCACGAGGGCAAAGGGAGCGATCGGCCATTTTGTCACCTTTTGAACTGAAAGGTCAGGAGCAGAAAAGGTGGCAGCATCACCTCAATTTTTGCATGGCCTGTGCTGTTTATGTCCCTCAGCAATATTATCAGCTCACTGAGTTGCCTCTAAATTGATGGCGCTCCCTGACTTTCTAGACTTTGGCTGTTTTCAGAAGACCGTAATAGAGACTCCCTTGCAACACCCAGCAGGACCCTCTTCAAAGCAGGAGGAAGACAGGCAATGCCTGGCTCCTACCTGCTGTTCCTGCTGTCCCTCACTAAGCAGAAATTAAGCCAAACCAGAAGAACGCAATCCCTGACCGCTAACCTCAGCTGTCCCAGAGGAGAGAAGACATTTTGCCGTCCTGGTGCCCCAGGTGCTCTGGAGCTGGGTGGTCGCTCATCTCCTACAAGCAGGAACGGCAGGGTGCACCCACCGGGTCTTTCTGAGGTACGCCCAGCTCGCACTGCCCTCGCCGTGCCCAGCAGCTGGCAGCGGGGCTGTGGGGGCTTCGCTGAGGAGAGGTGGAGGCCGACCCTGCCGGGCACAGCCGGTTCCAGCCAGTTCTGCCATAGCCACAGCTCTGAGGCTGGTGGCACCTCTGGGAAAGCGTATTTAAGAAAGGGTAAAACACCACATGGCGGTGAGGGGTGAGGAGAAAAAGTGTGAGGAACAGCCCTGCAACACCAAGGCCAGAGGAGGAGGAGGAAGAGGATGAGGAGGAAGAGGTGCTCCAGGCACCAGAGCAGAGTCCCCTGCAGCCCATGGGGTGACTATGGTGGAGCAGGGGGCTGGCCCTATGGAACGGCGACTGTCGGGAAGGCCCCACGCTGGAGCAGGGGAAAAACGTGAGGAGGAAGGAGCGGCAGAGACAACCTCTTACGGACTCACCACAGCCTCCCCTTCCCCATCCCCCAGCACCACTGCTGAGGGGAGGTAGAAGAGTCGGGGATGAAGGAGTGAACCTGAGCCTGGGAAGAAGGTGGGGGTGGGAAGGTGTTGTTTTGTCTGTTTCTCACTATCCAAACCTATTCTAAGAGGCAATAAATTCATTCTCCCCTGTTTTGTCCAGACAGTAATTGGTAAGTGATCTCCCTGTCTTGATCTTGACTCACGAGCATTTCCCTCTTATTTTCTCTCCCTGCCCTGTTGAGGAGGGGGGAGCGAGAGAATGCAGGGTGGGTGCCCTGCGCCTGTCCAGGGAGACCCCCACCAGGTAAAACAACTGGAGCCATCGCTGGGCTTGGGGTTCAGAAACAGCCAAGACATAAATTAGGATTGGGGATCAGAGTGTCAGAATAAAACTAGGGCTGCTGCTAGAATTATTCCCCAGTGTAACCCTTAGACTGGGGGATCGGTGTGTCCCATAGCATTAGCTGCAGCCTAAGGATAGGATCACGCTCCGAAAAGAGAGAGTTGAAACACACGCTAAAAAGCAAGGCTCAAATGGGTCTGCAGGGGTAAAGCGAGGGCTGCTACTTGGACCCTCCCAACAGCCTCTAGCCAGAGGCTTCAGCACATCCCACAGTATAAATCTCTGCCAAGGTTTAGGATCAGACTTCATGTATTTGGAGTCAAATTCTGTCATGAAAAACCTCTAATGAGTTCCCTAGAGCTTCATCCACTTTCTCCATGTCAAATTTGGCTCATTAACTGGAAAAAAAGGTTGTAGTAAAAAGACAAAACAAAGAGAGCACATCCTCACAAATACCATTTTCCCAAACCACAGCACTCCCTACTGCTGTATCCAAACTGCCCTCAACAGCAAGAGGTGAACAAGACTGCAGGCAAAATGATGCATTCCTGTCTGGATCTGAAGATGTCTCTGATGTGCACTTTTATATAGTGTCTTCAAAGAGGAACAATATTGGCTGACGACTGAGCTTTGCAAAAAAATAAGGCTTGCTGTTGAGCTGCTGCAGAGAGACAGGAGACTGTGCAGAAAGGAGCTCATTCAATTGTGAAGCAACAAACCGCAACACCTTTTTTTGTTATAGAAGAGTAAAAATCTCCACACTTCTGTTCTGTTTCTCAGCTGGATATTGTGTCAGGGAAAAAAAAACCAAACAAAAACCAAACCCCTACTCACCCTGCAGTTTACTTGAGATTTTAGAATACGGTAAAGATATCAATCAGCAACCTAAAATGCCACTACATGGATCTGTGCATTACCACATTCTCAGCTTCACAGCACATCTCCTGAGGGCTGTCAGCTGCAGTACTCCAAAACCTCTTCAAGGCTGTAGGCTCATAACAGTCGTGGCCTGACTTGTGTCTCTAATCTGGGCTAAATACTGTGAACCTCCCCAAAAACTCACCCCCTCTCCCCAAAAAGCCCAAACACAACAACCTTGACAGCTCCTACTTTTAGACAACAAATACCTTATAGACATAAATTGCACTCAACTCATTCAAAATTGGAATACAAAGCCAATGCACATTTTCGTTGCAGAGGCCTGCTCTCTTCTGCCAAGTGGGGTGGAGAGGCTTCTACCTGGAAAATGGGACCAAGCCTCCTGAAAGGAGGATTATAAATAAGCCTAATCCTCTAATTGTCATCTTTGGCTGCACATGGGCAGAGTGATTTGCAAGCTGTTCTTACCACAGTAACCAAGATAATTTTATCAGTGATTTATCTTCCCCACACCATTGCAAGGAAAGTAGTATGACTATTTTGTCAAGCAACTTACCTATAAACCTCCAGAACTGAGCCAGAGAGTGTAACCTCTTCTTCAGCTTCAGAGTCTCGTGTCTTTCCCTGAAAGCACTTCTCCATAAAGACATTTTTTGCTTTTACCTATAGTGAGTAAACATGTTTGCCAGAAGCACAGGAATCCACAGCAGGATCACACCTGCAGCTGTTACAAACTTACAGGTAACATTCTCTCATTCTCCAGAAAGGAACATCAATCCATGTCCATTAAGGATGAAATTAAGGGAGGAATTTAGGAAGGAGGATGAAATTAAATCAAGGTAGCCCAGATTCAGCAGGCCTTACTGGAATTGCCTAACAAGGAGGGTTGATGTTTGTTGCAGGAGAGCAGAGAAGTCAGAAAAGATGGTACAAACCAGCTGTAACAGAAACAACAAAACTGCACTTTTCCAGATGCCACTGAGGGGGCTTCCAGCAAAGCAGCCTGAATATCCTAAGCAGTATCCACTCCAATAAGCCACCATAAAGTGGCTTACTGTTCAACAGGAGACTGATGCAGGAGGCAGTGCTCAGAGACCATCACTTCTGGGATGATCCAGCAGTTAGAGCACTCACTGGGCCTCTGGAGACTTTGTCCCTGAGCTCCAGGGACACTGTTACGCCAGTCAGTTAAGGATAAGGATTGAAAAGTGTTTAGGTGCCTGGCTTATTGGTTTCTGCAGGAGTTGTGGGCCCAAATCTGTCTCCAAATCCTGGGCTAAACCTCTTTGTGGCTTGGTCTCCATATCCCTTTATGAAATGCAAGGTGACAATGTCTTTATACCCTGTAAGAGCTTTGCAAAGAAAAGCACATGAAAGCAGTGTCAGGCCCTTTACAGCATGGAGCCATGAACAAGCTAAAGGGACGGTTCCGTATAACACACCATCTCCCTGCAAATCCAGGCATTCCTACTGCCTCCCTTTTGCATCACCAGCCCAGTGCTGTTGATATTTCAGCTGCGTGCTCTGTCCCATTCTCTGTTAACATTTTAGGCACTGTGGGACAAAATGTGAGTAGTTTTGCCTCCCAACAAGCAGTGGTTTGCACTGGAGTAGATGTACCAGGATCTCCCCACTGAGCTGGAAATAGGGCAAACCCCCAACCAGACAGCAGATTTTAAGTCCTCAGGCAGGGGAAAATGAAGAACAAATTAAATGTTCACTGCAAGCAGTTCACTAAACAAAAGAACAGTAATAGTGTTTTCCTGCCATTCTTTTCATTTCTCCCAGCATAACTACACATCATCTGGATACAGTCTGTTTCTTTGCCAGGGCTTCAACATTCTCTCCTGAATTAATGATACTGGAAAATCTCCACTTTTCATAGACTCTGATAGTCTCTGCTGAGCAGCAGAGGGCTGCACAATACTTGCTTATGCAATGGCTGGTCCCGTGCCAGGAACAATAGCCTGTCTACTAGGAACAACCAATTCACACACAAACCCAAAATGCTTTTCTCATTAAATGTCTGAATTAGGTGGAGTAAACCCACCCCAAACCTACTCATCATACTGTACACTAATGTCAGCCTCCACACTGAGTTAAATAATCCCACACCCTAGTCTTTGAGGAACAGTTAGCATAAGTACAGGAGGGTGGCACTTCCTTATTCATTACCTCCAAAGTACTCTTGATGCTATCAAGAACTATTATTACAGGACCAGCCAACAACAGGACATCTGAAGCAGTTAAAATGCAACTTGATCTTGGAAAGTACTTGCAGACAAGCACTGCTTTGGCTATGTCAGGCACCAGCATGCTGTAGTCATATGGTAGCTCTTCTGTCCGCAGGCATGATCCACCCCCAAGTGGATGGAGAGGTGAAGAACATTATCATCTTTCTTGCAAAGTAATCTGCAGCACGCTGCCCATATCAGCATCTGTTTCAAGGCTATGCTGGACCATGCTTTAAACATGGTGTGTCTGTATTTCCTCCCAAAGAAACACTGAAGGCAGGAAGGTCCCATAAAGTTAGCTTTATCTAATGTGAAAGGAGGAAGAACAGGTCTTACTGTCTAAAAATTAGCTTAGCTTCAATAAGAGGTGCAAGTCCAGATTTAAATTTTTGCTTCTGTCAGGATGGAAACATCAAAGAACCCTGGGAGAACCATTCCTCCATTTTGACCCGTGGCTGAGAAATAAGCAACCAAATCATTGACACTGTCTTGCTGACCTCAGAATTCCACCCTTTGCTACCTTACCAAATCATTACTCCACTGGGACGTCAGCCTTCCATCCTTGCTCACATTTTACTGGTAAGAGGAAATAGAACATCTCTGCTTTAAATGAAAGCTCACTGTGAAGCTTAAGTAGCAAAGAGATAGAGACTGGACAGTTAACCTGACCACCAGCACCAGAAATTCACGTTTTCCACTCCATTCTGCCCTTCTAGAAGAGTTTTTTCTGGAGGGCATGGGAGATTTAGGGGCCACATCCCTTTACTTCTGCCTTTTACTGGCAGAGATTAAGAGGCTGCTGCCTTTCCTGCAATTTTAAGAGTTGGTATAAACCAAGTTCCATTACCCTGGGGAAAAGGGCTTTTACAATGTGGCACATGACACTCAAGAGGAGAGACACCATAGCCTGACACTTACCTCATCTGCACAGCATCCTTCCCCAGCCTCTCAGTCTTAAAACAATACCTTGCAGACTGATATTTTGCAGAGTACCCTTGGAAAATGAACTAAAGCAAAGTACAGCTTTAGGATCAAATAAAAGTTAGACACACCTGGAGAGCAGAACTGCACCTTACGGGGTGAAAGCACCTGATCGGTGAGGAAAAGTCCTACAGTTCCATGCAAAGCAATTTCTTCAAGTGATGCTTTCTCCAACCATTTCATTCTTCTCTGCTGTTATCAGGGTGTCCCCTCAGTTTTTGTACCAGAACACAACCTTGGTTTTGACTCAGGAGGACTGGGTGAATTCCTACCTGCACTTCTCCACACATGATTTTGCAGTGCTGCAGTGTAGCTTCTCTGTCCCACATGAGTACTTCAAAGGCATCTACACTAATGATATCAAAGGGGCAAGTTCATGTCAAAGTTTCAGGCCAGTAGCTTGTCTCTCTCTGTCAAAAGCAGGAAGCTACGGTGAGCCCTGGAACCCACTGAACAGGAAGAGGTTTACAAACCCCCCCACAAAGCAATGGCAAAGAATGAAAAATGCTGCAATCTGTGATGAAAAAAAAAGTGACAAATAAGGACAGATGTTAAAAACAGACAGCTGCATCTATCTATAGTATCCTCCGTCCCAGACTGCTTAAGTTGCTGAATTTGAGGAATCTGCACCACCTACCTAAGCGCACGTGCCCAATTAAGCCAAGTACCAGGGCAACACACAGCATCGAGCAACAGCTGGAATAACCTGGGTGCATATGAAGCCAGAACTCTTGGAACACTGAAGGGGAAAGAAAATAGGCTGAGTACCTTCGTGCTAGAGTTTGTAATAGCACTGAGTTTATGGATTTTATAGCACAAGTCACATTTACTACATTTTTTCCTTCCAGACGGTTCTGGTTTCTTGTATTTCATTCTCTTACCGACAGAGCCATCTAGTGGATGAGATGTCATTTGTTAGAAGGGAATTTTGATTTATCATGCTGTAAGGATAGTACACACGTCACACATAGGATCTTCAAAGCAGCCTGTAACAAATTAGCATATCAGTTAGCCTAGTCAGAACTTGCTAAGTGATACGCTGGGGCTGAAATTCCTACCAACGTGAAACTTCTAACTTTTCAACACTTATTCACAGTATCTTTCTAAAGAGGGCAAGCAGTTCATCCTAGACTCAGCCTTAACCTGAATTCATAGTGCAAAGCTTTTCATTTATGCAAAATCGTGTATCTTCTTCAAAGCTGATGTGGATTAGAGATGTTACATGTTTTAAATAAGGCTTAAAAGCTAAGGCAACACTGGTTGGAAAAAAAGTTTAAAAAGGTTTCATTGCTGCATGCTCAGTGGACAGTCACAGAGGGTGAGAAACATCAGAAGGGGTGGAAAATTCTTAAAGCAGATACATTGCAGAGTTTGTTCTGTCAGTCAAACGTACTGGGGAGGGTTGTTTGTTTCTGAAATTCACGGTTGACCCCCTGCCCTCAGCGCTGCTTCAGAGGAGAGAGGAGACCTCAGTGGGGAAAACAGAAGCTTGGCATTGCACAGGAAGGAGGAACAGGAACTTTAAAAAAGCAATAGAAAAGGTAAGCCAACCATCATCAGCGGAAACAACCCCAACAAACCTGCTACTGCCAAGCAGCTCATTTGCTTAAACAGCATTTAACCATTATACTCTTTAGGGTTCCCCTTGGTGTTTCAAAGCCTTTGCCATTCAGTCTGTGGTCAAAACGTGGTGGCATTTCTCCCTGCCCTCTGCAGAAGCAGCTAGCATCTAACCTTCAGAAAAGGCTACATGCTATTTAACAGTCAGAAGGGAAGAGTGAGATGCAAAGCCAATGGGCCAGATTTGCAGCCTTGCCAAAATGTTGAATCTCTTCCAAAAAATACTTTTAGTCAAGTCCTCCACCTGTAGCTTACTTCCTTTTCCACATATTAACAGTTCTTTTTGGAGGCCTTACAGGAAAAAGAAACAGAGCTCTGAAGGCTGGGAAGTACCAGATTAGTCCCAGCACAAAAAAGATGTGGCAATCCTCACTGTTGGTTTCTTCGAGAGTTTACAGGGAGACTCAAGAGAAGCCAGACCCAGAGTAGTTCTGGCAAAGTGATTTCTCTTTGCTCAAACTGTGAGTACAGCCCTTGTCTCTCCCATTACTAAACAAGGTAACTGTAACTTCCTTTGTCACTGACTGTGCATCAGCCACGGCCAGGATGACACCCTTTAAGAACAGCTTGCCATCCTTCAACAATACGCACACGCTCCATCCTATACTAGTTTATATTTAGGGCAATTAATTGTTGCACTAATCAATCTCAGGTTTCTGTTAGGTGTTTGCTTTAGAAGACAAGGCAGTTCTATCTGCTGAAGAAGCACCCTCTAAAATCTTGCAATAGCTACTTGACTGAAGTTATACAGGACATAATCACGTATCATGCCATTCCTGTTCTGCCTGTTGATGGTAGTGTAACATTGTACAAAAATTCCAACTTGACTAGCAACACAATCACAAGCCTGATATATTAAAAGCAGTAATACCCAGTTAACAGACTGCAAATAAGACATCTATTTCAAATAGCCATACTACTACCTACTAGGGAAGTGGACATCTTGTATACCACCATACAGCAACAAGCAAAGCCAGTAGATGTTGACAGAAATGCCTGTTCTTACCTACCAACCCATTTCCAGAGACCCCAGGCATTAGCATGGGATACTACAAGCAGACAGTTCAATTCTTACCATGATGCTCATGGCACAGCAGCAGGATGGAATTCTTTTCTCCTTTGTGTGTTAAAAAATGTCAGTCTCAGTAGGCATCTAGTATAAAGGCTCAAAAAGGACTTCAGCTTCATGTTGATTTTAAGAGTCTTTCTCAACAGTCTTGTGAAATGCAGAAGACTTCACTTAAGCATGGGAAGGAAATTCTGTGAAAGTTATGTCTTCTCTCCCACAGTAAGAGATAGAACCAAAGCGATTATAAGAATTCCAAACAATACAAACAGCTGTTGCTACCAGTGATTAGAAAGGGGGGTGTTTGCCTACAGACCAGTGCAGTTTTACTTGCCTGTATCTTACACAGATACACTCTGAGGGGCAAAGACCTGATCAACTGGTATCAGTCACAATTCTCTTCTGAGTGACTGTTGCTTTGAAGAATGACACATTCCCACAAGGAAGCGTTTAATATTATTACTAAAGGGCCAAATTGCTCATTTTAAGTTGGAAATACTGTCTTCAGGAAAGCATTACTGCTATACGAACATGACACACATGCTGTGTTTTGAAGCAGGGCTTTATGAAAACTGTCTTGTCTTTTGGACAAGTTCCTCAGTCTAGGCATAAGACGACTCTAAAATGTTTTTATAGTTAAACGTACCTTAAACACATTTTAAGGAGGATATTTAGGATCAATTACTACCCAGAAGAACACGTAGCAGGGTTTTTCTAGTGCTGCGAGACCAAATACAGCTTTATTTACAGACAATTCAACAAATGAATACATTCGTTCAACTTCCATGTCTGCACGCAAGGGATAGTCTTCACAGCATCAGAGCAGAAAAGCAAGACTAGCGATTTTGTACATGTACAGACTGATAATTGATTGTATGCAAGTATGTGGTTAGGTACAGAAGTGTTACATTTAAACATTTCAACCATTTAAGTCAGTAAGAACCACCACACTATACTTTTAGCAAAATAGTTACAACTACATTTGGCTTCCTGCAGATCAGCTGATGATCTGCGTATAGACATTAAGACCAAAAGCTGAAGTTCATCCTAAGTTTTGTTCAGAAGATTAGCATTTGTACTGAGTTTATTTAGTGGATAACCATTTATAAAACTTTCCCCATACACCTGCACTACCTTTCAAATTTACAAAACATTCCAAATTTATCCTTCAAAATGCCTGTTTTATAATTGACTTCTTTTCCCAGGCAGAGAGAAAAACTACCAAGAGAGTTAGAATAGAATTTTTCACTGCAAATAAAGACCCAGGCTACCAAAGTTGTGTGTTCCTTATGAAAAATTCACCCTGTGTCCAAAGAGAAAAACAAGAAATGCAAGAATACAAGCTCAATGTACAGATCTGAGGATGGACCTCTATCTGTTCTAGGTCCATATAAAGCAAATGAACGTAGTGCTTTGCTTCTCAGGAATCTGCCTCTGCTTTGCTGTATTTTCCATAAATGCAGCTGTTAATATGACCTTAAAACACACTAGTTAAAAATTCTTCATCAAGAATGCCATCCAATTCTTTCGAGAATGAATGACAACAGGACAAGAAGAAAAATGAAACATGATGATCTTTAAAAGTCAATGCATCACACAAATACAAAGTACTCAAATCTAGATATAAAGTCCACTACTTTCCAGAACAGGTAAAGTTTGAAATCAACCTACAATATATTTGCCCAGGAGGAGTCCTGTCATGTAAGAGCAGACAAGTTTGTCAGAAACATTTATTAAACAAAACTGATGCCAATGCACATATAGTCAAGTTAATACCCCCTCATAAAAAAAAAAAAAAGCTTGTCGGTCAAGACCAAAATTATCTTCTCTTCTGGAAGATGTTGCCACGGCCCATACCACGGCCTCTTCCTCTTGCAGCCACTGAAGAAAGAAAACATCAAGGATTACATGAATTTGACATAACTGCATATTTATCTCAACAGCTGACAAGCAAAACATAAAAAAAACCACTCGAAGTCTCTTGCTTAGAAGCAAGGAAATGAGGCTATCCTATGAAGTTCAGAAAGTGGGATGACAGCAAAAAATTTTCTGAGAACAAGAACTGATGGGTACACAGTCTTGCTACTTAGAACAGATGCAGTGATTATTTATACACTTTGTGTTCTTTCTGAGCTGACACACAAATTCGTGTAGCCCAACTCTTCCAAGGTTTTGCAGCAGAACTCAGTACATTTCAGCAGATGTTACTCCCCCATGTAACCTTACTGCATTTGCTAAAGTTAACCAAAGATTTTGCGGCCCATGACTATTACTCAACCTTGTTATAACTCGATTGTTCCCCTGAGAAAGGTACAAATGAGAATGAACTACAGAATGGCTAATAATTACAGCTTCACAGTAGTTTAAGTACCATCTTAGTATCTGAATTTGTTTTTCTACAAAAGCTTAATAAGAACAGTATTCCAAACAGCTAGTGGCCACAATTATTGGAAAACAGAAGACAAAGTTTTATATGAAGTTGCCACTTAATAAGACTACTCACTATATCTAAGCTATTGTAGCATGAATATTACACATTCACGTAATCGGGCAGTTTGAGTCTTGACTCCCACCATTAAGATGAAATATACAGAATCATAGAATCACTTTGGTTGGAAAAGACCTTTAAGATCATGGAGTCCAACCGTTAACCTAACCCTGCCATCCCACCACTAAACCCTGTCCCTCAGCACCTCATCCATCCTTCTTTTAAATACCTCCAGGGATGAGGATCTGACCACCTCCCTGGGCAGCCCATTCCAGAGCCTGACAACCCTTTCGGTGAAGAAGTTTTTCCTAATGTCTAGCCTAAACCTGCCCTGGCGCAGCTTCAAACCATTCCCCCTCGTCCTATCGTCCGTTACCAGGGAGAAGAGGCCGACCCCCACTCGCTACAGCCTCCCTTCAGGTAGCTGTAGAGGGCGATAAGGTCTCCCCTCAGCCTCCTCTTCTCCAGACTAAAGAAAAACCATGTAATCTTTCAGCTTCTTACCGCTTATGCTTCCTCAGTGATAGAGATGACAGTTTTCCAGTTCTTATACAGCAAAACACGTGTGTGGGGTGGAAAAAGACCATAAACAAGTTGTACGCACCTTGAGCTTTGAGAATAGCTGCTTTTCCTCGCCCAGCTCCAGACCCCTGGTTTTTATTCTTCATGCTCTTCAGCATAGGAGCGTTCTTCAACATATCTGGTAAAATGAGAAACCGTATCTTGCTGCCTCTGATGTACACCTGTTCAAGCTGTGCCACTCGTCCATCTCTGTATGTCACCGTTATGTTGGACATCTAGAAGGTAAAGACCAGTCAGTGCTCGTAGAGGCCTCTGACACAGTTCTGTATTCCCATTCCTCCTGCCTGCAGAATATACAGCCAGGATTCAAGTACCAAAGCCATAGACTTCCCAAGCATACTGCTTTCTCAACTGGAGTTCTGACACAAGGCATCCAAGACCGTTTAAACATAGTCCTAAGGCTGCTACTATTCAAGCAGACCCAGGACTTTTGCTCTCTCCCCAGTTTGCAAATTAGTTTTACCAGCTGTGCTAGTTTTGTTTTCTTATATTGAATCAGTTTTAATAAGGCTGTTCTAGTCCTAACTATTAAGGAAGCATTTTGATTTCAACAATGACTTGCCTATAGTCAATCAAAATTAAGCCTTCTTGGGATGACCAAAGTAACGTGCATTAAAAAAAGCTTCAATTTCTTAAATCAAGGTTTGTTTATTCTTACACTCAGTGGCTTTAAATAAAGAACTCCAGCAGAAACATTGTCAACAGAAGAGAATTTTAAGAACTCTGATATTATTGACAAGAATGCCCAAACTGACTCTAAAACCAGAGAGAATAAGCTCTGGCCTCTTTGGAGCACTCAGTAATCCCAAATCTGTTTCACTACAGTAAGACTGTACGTGAAGCATTACAGTTTTCTTTATCATAAGACTAAAAGCAACCGCCTTTTAATCAAGCTGCCAATAAGCCAGCTGTCAGCCTTTCCAGGCATAGATCAGATAGCCTTCCCTCCATCCTTCTGAAGCAGGTATTACCTGACAGTTCATGTTGTCTTCAGCTTCAATAAGTTTGCCTCGGTAAACTTCTCCTGTATTGGTCTCACATGTCACAATATGGCCTTCAGCCTCATGCAGGACTTTAATTGGTACTCCAATCGACATGTTTGCAGTGCTGTGGCTCTACACCTGAGATAAGAAAAAAACCAAAGGACATAATTACAAAAATAGTTGCAGACTAGGTTATGCCTACACAATCTTATGATCCTTCCCAGTATAAAGTGCTAATTCTCTCTTGTCCAAACACATTATATGCTTTGACAATGCATTAGTAAAACTACTCTAGAAAGATGCTCACGGGAAGAAAAGTCTTAAAAGATCAGCAAAGTCGTTTACAAGTCTTTTCTGACCCAGAAAATGCACTTGCAAATACCAGATAACGGACCACTTGTATAGCCAGGTGCACCCCATAGCGGTACAGCCAGCCTGAGCGCCGACGCGCTGAGCCGGACCGCATCACCGAAGCGAGAGGCTCTACCGCGAGGAAGCCCACCAGCCCAGCCCAGACAAGCCAAGCCAAGCCCAGCCCCCCCCCCCCGGCGCCCCGCGCCACCCTCCTTCGCCTGAAGGCCCCCAGCCTCAGCCCTGCCCCAGGAGCAGAGGGGAGCCCGAAGCCGGCGGGGAGACCCGCCCCCGGGAGGCGAGCAGAGCCCCCGAGGCCTGCGCCGGCCGCCAAACCGCGGCTTCGCCCCCTCAGGCCGGGGTGCCCGAAGGAGCGGCGCAGCTCGATGCTCCCCCAGGGGGGCCCGGGGGCCCCACGGCCGGAGCCCCGCTCAGGGCTGGCCCCACCGCCACTCACCGCCCGCCAACCACCTCAGGCCGGGCCCGCGCTCCACCGGCTCCCGCAGCTCCCGCCGTGCACCGCGCGCCGGAACCGGGCGGATCGCCCCTTCCCTTCCCCCCCCCACCGCTAGGGCGCCCGGGGCCGCCGGGCCTTGGCACCACGGCGGCCCCCGCCGGCCCGTGCCCCCCGCCCGCCGTGTCATGCCCCTGCCCACCGACGCTCCTGACCGCCACCACCGCCCACGCCGCGGCGACGGCGCGGGGCAGACGCCTCGGGGCCCCCCCCGCCCCCGCCGGGGAGCCGCCGCCAGGTCAGTGCGGCCCGCCGCGGCGGTGGGGCCGGCCCCGGCCGCCTCCCTCCTTCTGTAGGCGGCCGCCGGGAAGCGCGGGGCGCCCGGGTGCCGGTGGGAGCCTGCGGGGCGGCGGGGAGGGGCTGGGCTGCGGGGTCTCCGCGGCGGGGTCGGCCCTGGCGGAACGGGCTGGGCACCGGCTCGGGCCGGGGGAGGGAGCCCTGGGTGGGGCGGGCGCCTGTCCCCGGGAGTCCCCGGCGGCCTCCCCCGCCCTCCCCGAGGCGCGAAGCTGCAGGTTCCGCCGGCAGCAGCGGTGTGGAATTACTGGCTCCGTCTGCACCTCTGTTGCGCCGAGCAGCCAGCGATCCGGAGAGGTGTTTCCGTGTTAGAGCCACAGCCGATACCGGCTTGTGCCTTACCTCAGGACAGCTGACAGGCATCGCTGAAGCCTGGGTGTGTTGGGAAACAGGATGACTGCGAGCTGAGCATCCAAGAAAATGAAAGTTATTTGAAGTCTTCACGTAGAAAACATGCGCCTCTTCAGTTAATCTTGGGACTTGACAGAGGCCCTGGGTATTAAACAAAAAGGGGACAGAATCATGCCAAGAAAAAATGACGACAAAATACTTACAGATCCCCGTTTGAGGAGACTCTGGGAACTGTTTTCATTTTCTCTTCAGGATGCTTAAAAGCACCTTGATCTAGATTAATTAAAAAGATCAAATATACCAATGGGTATGCCAGTCTTCAAAGTCATGATTAAACAGTGGCACAACTCTGAAAAAATATCTGGAAAGACTCCAGAATATCTGTTTTGGCTTGTCCCTACAGTAGGCTGTGGCTTTGTTACAGATAATACAAGATTACAAACAACATTATCTAAAAAGTTTTATAAATAAAATTACATCAAAACTAGATCGGTCCACAGGACAGCAAATGCATTTTTATTCCCATCTTAAAATGTAGTTGACCTTGTGTTAACAAAACTTTTCAAAGGCCTTTTCTAGGTCAAAGGTAAGGTTATTGAGAAAAGCCCTTTATGATTAACTCACTTTGATGGACATTGAAGTAGCAACAGGCCCAACTCTTCAAGTGGTAAGGGCGTTTCTGAAACTGAAATCACCACGTTGCCAACCCTATAAACATAAAAACTGAGGCAGAGTGATGGAGTCACTTGTATTCTGGGACTTTTTGGTAGAGATCGTTCTTTTTCCCCCCCTCCCTTTGATGAGTTATTGAGGGGGTTAATACAGAAGACCAACTGGTGCATTTGTGGGCTTTGTTAACCTAAAATTTCTCACAGAAATTACAGTCCCTGAGGAAAAAGACATCTGTAGAAAAGGCTCAAATCTGTGGGGCTTGTAAGAGATCAATGCCTAGAGCTCTCGGTCGTGCCTGTTTTCTCACCGTTTGGTTTAACTTCTTTTGTGGCACAGAAATACATTCAGGCACAAGAGAAAGGATGAATACCTGTGCCTTACCTACTATTATTTAGGAGGGGATATAGCTTCATAGTTAGGGGCTGGCGGGTACATCACCCCACCAAAACAAATAAAATCAAACTTGCAAGGAAAAGAGCATGGACCATACGGCAGAGTGATCCAGGTATGGAACAGTAAAGGAGTAAGAGATTAAACCGAATTCTTAAACAGTTAATACCAGACATACCAAATACAGAAACACCAAACCTACATTCCCCTAAAAAAGAAAAAATCGGATAAAGTAAAAAAATGTTTCTAAGTTTCCGCCACTATAGTGCTGAGGACAAGCTGACTTTTAATGCCAAGGTATGGGAAAAAACCACTCCTGTATAGATCGACATCTTTGGTGTTTTACTCACAATGGGGTGTTTTCACTGCAGTTGACTGCATCCAGCTGAAAGTGCCAGTCATTCAGCAGCTGTACCACTGGGACTGTGGGCTGGCCTGCTCCAGGATGGTGCTTCAGTAAGTGACTGGCTTGGTTTGAAGGGGTGGGGAATCCAGTCCCGTGGGAGAGGGGTAGCAGGAAGCCACGGCCAGGGAGAAGAGGTGTGTTGGAGCAGCTGTGAGTTTAACTTGGTCTTACGAGATCACATATGCTTAGGTATCCTTGGAGAATTATTGCTGCTCAGGCCTGGCAGAGCTCTCCAGCAGGAGCAAGGGAAAATATAAACTAAGATGAACTTAGGACCCTTTTGAATAACTGACTGTTTTGGCAGATGCAAAATCAGCTCTAAGGACTTTGCAGGTTGGCATGCATAACCTAATAAAAACCTATCCCTCCTTCCTGGTGTTACAATTCAGAATCGATACTTAGCACAGCAATTCACCGAATTCCTTTCTGTGTTTTCGAGTGACGGGTACCCCAGTTGATGAGCATATACTACCTCTGTCCTGCTGAGCCCCCAATCTGAGGAACGAGTGTTTGCATTCCAGGAGTAGTTTCAGCTTCAAAACGATGCACTGTATTGCCCTTTGGGGGTTTTTGTTTTGTTTTGTTTCAGTTATTCTTTTTTTGAACTGGTAGCTGTCCTGCTGAACTCCTCTTTCCTTCCACAGAGGAACATGAGCTTAGGTGCAGGAGAAATACCTATTTAGATGTCCACTTAGTAGATATGAAGCAGAAGATTTTCATTTCTCTCCATCCCTTCTGCCAAGACGTTAGTCCGTGTGCTGGTAATTTCCCATCTTGACTACTGTAACCTCTGCCTCTTTATCCCTTTTACCTCTTTGCCACTCCAGTCTGCCCAAAACTCAGCTTCCAAGATTAATCTTCCCACCCTGCTGATCTGACCTTGTTTCCCCCCTTTACTTCCATTAACTCTCTGTAAGCCTCTCCCCACCCCTTTGCAACCTGTTCCAAGCTTCTTCCTGACTTCACTCCCCTTTCCTCCTTTTGAAATCCATCTATTCCGTGAAGCAACTTTTAGTCTTTGACATATCTTTCTGTGTTTGCTCTAATATGCTTGTACATTTGGACTGTAAGCCCTTCAGGACAGAGTTCTATACTTGCTCAGTATAGCTTGCCTATTGTACACCACCTGTACACTTCTAGCGCTATAAAACAGTCAAGATACCCGTACACTTCCAATTTTAAAAAGTCAGCAAAAAATCAAGTTAAATAGTCCCTACTCCCTTCCCCTAAATTTGTGGCTACTTTGTGGGCTGGGGTTTTTTTTTTGTTATTTCTTGGCCAAGCCCATTGTTTCAGTTTTTACACCCTGTGATGTGGAGGCTTGGGCTACAGCATACATTTTGCTGCTTCTAAGATCTGTGCTTCCCTTCTGCCTATGTTAATTCCACAGGTACCTGAATCATTTAGACAATGATGAATTTCAGAAAGCCATCCAGGAGCTCCGCTTAACAAAGAGTATATGGACTATTGACCTGGCCTACCTAATGCGGCACTTTGGTATTAAGCATAGATTTTGCACCCAGACACTTGGAGTGGACAAGGGCTACAAAAATCAGGTAAGTATTCTTATCCACTGGGAGAGAGCAGGCAGTTTCAAAAGCCCTGTGTGTCATGCTATAAAAGCTCTGCTGTGTTACTGACAACTAACCACAGTTCCTGTAAACAAGGTTTGCCTGTTGCCAAAACTGGCACAAATCAGTTCCAAAGGCGAGGCTAGATACAATCCCACATATTTTACATCTTTGATTCCATAATACAAATTTTTTAAAAAGTTTTCATGTAGTGCTCATGAAAGGTTTCAGCCTATTTGACAGCCTTGGAGACTGAAGCCCTCTGTTTATCTACAGAACAGGTACAGTTGGGGCAGCAGCAGTGCTAGCTTCCACACTTTCCCCACCACTGTGCCTCAGCCCTGACCTGGAAGAACCACTTCTAGAGGTGAGAGGGGCACTCAGCCTCCATCTCCATTGAGAGCTTGGCCTCTTCAAGGTTGCCAACAAGGCGAGCCAGTGAGGGCCTATAGTAGCAATGGGTTTTCTAATGCAAGCTCCTGCTCCGTACGAGCCAGACAGGCTTCTTTCATGTAGGCAGCTAAATAGACACTGGATGGAAATTACAACAATATCTGACCAGGAGTGAGTTCAAACTTACAATTTAGAGCAAGAATCCTTATCCGGTTACCAGTGAACTAAGGGAGAGATGTCTTATCCCATAGCCAGATCTCCACAACTTCTACAGGGCCTTGCTAGCAGGGGTTGTAAGTGGTGGATTACCCAAGGTAAACATCGTTCCAGTTCATAACTTCTGTTATGTCCACAGTCATTTTACAGGAAGCACTTTGACACAGAAGAGAATCGAGTGAATCAGCTCTTTGCACAAGCCAAAGCCTGCAAGGTGCTGGTGGAGAAGTGGTAAGCTTATTGTTTTCTTTCTGTTCTCTTTGGAGATTCTGTGGGCCCCATGCTTTTCTTGGAGTCACCAAGTTAGTCTGGTGAAAGAGACTGAAATCAAGCCCTGAGCCTTTTTTGTGAATTAGTCTTTCCAATACATCTGCCTCAAAAAAAAAAAAAAAAGTGGATATCAAGAGTTAATAATGAAGTTTGAGGAAAAATAGTCACAACACAGAATAAGTGATTTGAAAATGCTGACAGGAGTTGACTATTGTTTGTGTTTTGACTTTGATTATCCATTAAAATTACCAAGTAGGGACTGCCCACAGCACTCTAATTGGCTGTTGCTGGAATTAAGGGGAGTGCCACATGGGCACACAACCCATTGTTCCCAGAGCTGTGCAAACATTACAGCTCTCTGTTCCTAGACAGACATGCAAAAAGCTAGCATATGAGCTTTTGCCAAGGGGAGGATGAAATAAGGAACCTCTGTGAAAGAACTGCAAACCCAGGAGAAGGGGAAAAACTGTAGAATTGTTTCACAACCGACAGTGATACTCTAACATAGGAAATAACTAAGTATCCACATTCAGCTTGAGTTGCATCCCTTTTTGTGGTGAAGCTGGATTTGGATCTCTGTTGTTGAAGTGGAATAAATGATTAGGAGTAAGAAGAGAGGGTACAGGACAGCCCCAGCGGTAGTTGAATGCTGCAATGCAACTTTCATTTAGCAGAATCATTAAGTGTCCTTTTTAACACGCATGTAGTCTGTATGGCACCATCTGTTTACCTAGAGCTGAGATAGGACAGAAGGGACAGCCACTCCCTCTTGCTTTAGCAATCTTAAGATCGTGGCCTTGATCGAGGCAGGGCAGAGGGCGTATCTACCTGTGCAGTACTGAGGCTGGGGCATCCTAGAGGAGGAGCGACACTGGAAAAGATTAAAAAGCACATGAGTTCAGTTAGGCAGTGCACGCAGCCCAGACATCTGGAATGTATCCAAGGGATGAGTTTCTAATGCATATGGAATACACCGTCTGCCTTAGTGAAGGACAGCTGAGATTATAGGTTATGTTTGGTTAATACTCATTCTCTGTAGGAGGCACTATAGAAATAAAGCCTCAAGAGCATCAGGTAGTCCAAAATTGCAACTGGGAGAAATGTATTCCTGTGTGACAGAGGTAAATTTGGGCATGTCTTAATTTGGTTAATGATTATACAATCTTTAACCACTCAGTCGATGAAGATTTGGTGCTTCAGAGATAAGCTTTTCTAAGAGCAGGAGAGAACACTTCATGTATGATTTTCCCACATCAGAAGTCTCTCAAGTTACTGAGTGAGTTGCCAGCTCCTTTAATCCTGTTTTCTGGGGTATCTGATACATTCTGAGATTACATTTATATTACTGCAGAATCCTGAGCTGTTGCTCTGCACTTCAGTAGCAGCGATGTGATCAAAAGGCCTTGAATGACACAGGTTTTGTCAGGCTTTGTCTGTAGCAAAGCTTGCAGAGTTTAACAGCAAGAAGCTGCACCTGTGATATAAAAATAACCATGCCAGCTGCATGTCATCAGTACTGTCCATTATCACACACCTCATTGTATACCAGTCTCTTTCCTCAACATGTTAATAAGCATGTCTGATTTTCTGCAGCACAGTAACTGTTCAAGACATCCAAAGCCACCTGTCACAAGGTCACGTAGCCATCGTCCTAGTGAATGCAGTCCTGCTATTGTGTGATCTTTGCTCAAGTCCTGTCAAATACTGCTGCTTCCTCCCCATTGGACAGAAGTGCTTCTGCAGGAATCCTGACTACCAGGGCCATTTCATTGTGTTATGTGGCTACAACAAAGCCTCAGGGAGTATTTACTACAACAACCCTGCCTATGCTGACCGTGAGTAGCCTTGTTCCTTGTGGGTGGATTCTCAGCCAATGCATTACTAACATGTCTGTAACACAGAGCCACAGCTGGGCTTCCCCTAACAGTGTACATATATTTCAAGCATCACTAACCAATTTGTCAGAAGGGGTTTTGTCACATTAATTAAATCAGCGCTGCATTTTGTGCTGTGATTTGCTTGAGGCATTGAGATACGCATCCTAGCAAACTTATTTGGCCTTCAGATGGGTTAGTGAGAGATGCTGAACTGTTGTCCAGAATGTAACAGGATGGCCAATTTAGTACCTATTTAGAGCATTACTTCAGTGAGCACTGCCTTTGAGGTGAAAAGAGCCACCTGAGTAAAAGCTGTAACCTAAGCTGATAGGTCTAGTCTGTATACTAGTTACTTTTCTTTGTAGAGGCTGCTAGACCCAGTATAAGAGCCTTTCACAGGGAAATCCCAATTTTTTAGTAATATTTTGTTCCTCCTTAACAGGAACATGCTGCACCAGCATCAGTAACTTTGAGGAAGCCAGGACAAGTTACGGCACTGATGAAGATATTCTGTTCATCTACACAGATAGCTGACATCCACACCTGATACTTCTGGTCCTTTCCTGTGCAGCCTGCATGGCAGCTGGCTGCTTGTCTCAGGACTCCCCCTGCAGAGACCTTGCTCCTGAATTGCAGTGGGATCTTAAACAAGGGAGGCTTTATAGACGTTGATAGAACTATATTGCAGTGCTGTCTTTACCTTTTTTTTCTTGATGATGTATCTGATTTTTGCAATGTACATCTCAGTTTTTTGTTTGTTTGGTTTTTTTTTCCCCTCATTTTCAACATTGCACATTTGACAAGCAGTTTTAAAATACAGGCCCAAGGCCTGTTCACTTTGAGCTTATTTTCAAATTAAACACATGAGAAAAAAAGCACCAAGTTCATGAACTTTTAACACTTGGTAACACATGCATATGTTTAGGTAAACAAAACCAGGGAAAAATAAATAGAAAATACCTGTTTCTCTCTCTGTCAAAGCATCAAGGGCTGATCTTCATCCTAAATCTAGGGATTTGAGGTTCAGCAGGGTATTATGGAATGAAAAAAAAAATTAACTTAGACCACTTTTACATAACAAAAAAAGGCCTTGCTGGATCATCAGTATTGTCTGCATTGTAGGAATGAAACACATTTACTCAAGGAAACTTCTCATGTACCAAATTCACCTTACACAGAATTAGCATTTATTCTACTGCATTAAATTTTGAATCGTAGCTATTGATGTTGTTCCCTTGTACTACAAACTACTGAATCTTCTAGGATGACACTCAGAGCTCTGTATTGCCCCAAAAGTTTAAGTGAAGATACTGTATTTGTACCTAGAAGTGTTCATTGCTCTTTGCAAAAACCTCTGAACGTTCTGCCACCCACCTGTGCCAGTTTCTGCAGAATCCATTCTAAATATAAACTTTATACTTACTAAGCCAATATAGAAAATGATCATCCACACTAATGGTATACATTTTGTGTGTAAATTGTAGCTATCTGACAGCATATACTGGATTGTAACTAAAATGCTGAATCATAATTTGAGCAAAAATTTGCTGTTGGTATTAGTTCAGTGGCCTTCTAAGAGGGGCTGAAATCAGTTAAGAAAAGAGGGAATACAACCATCTCTCTGCTACAAGTAAAAAGGCAGAAACTCATATTTTCTGACTCTTATACTACAGCTGTATTTGGATTAAGTTGGAGTTCCTGTATTCAGACATTATGAAGTGAAGTTGTTAGCAGCTCATTCATAATCCTTTCATGTATTACACCTGGGTTTAATTACTTTGCTGAGGAGCACAGTAAAGTGTAAGAAACAGCCACCTATTACATCACAATTTCCTACAAGTCTTGATCTCCAGTCCTGCCTTTGCTGAAAGGGGCAGAAAAATCAACATTAACACTGATTTAAAGCTAGCAAAATTTTATTTTGTATTTAAGACCGAGATCCCACACCTTTGGCATGGTTTAGGAAAAGAACTTCAAATTATGGAACTGTGTGGAATAACAGTAAAAGGACATTAGTGGTGGAAATAATAAATAGGAATCTACTTTCAGCATGGTAAAAAATTTTTCTAAGAGAAAACATTTTCTTTTATCAGTTGTTGACTTACTGAAAAACATCTTGTAAGTGTTCAGTAAGTATGCTTAGTAGAATCAAGAGTGCTTCTTCGTACAAAGGCTAAACATAGTAACAGCCACTTAAAATGCAGTAGCCTTTAAAAAGTTCCGAACAAAAGGTATGTGACAAGAAAATTTCAGTGTATCAATTTTGCTTTTCATTGGTGAAGCTGGAATACGTTCTGGCACTTATACTTGCAAAATGAGTAAAAATCAGGATGCACTTTGTGAGCAGTAGAACCAGTACATTAGTGCCACCAGCAGAATCCCAGAAGAAGGTACAAAACCTATTATAGGTTTCCTTCTGACTTCTCCAAAGCAAGTTACCAGAAAGCTACTGATCTGGGAATTTTTATTTCCAAGTCCAAACTCATGGTGTTTGATTTAGAGAGATTGTATTAGCTATGTTACTAATTAACAGGTATGTAAACTACAGGTTGATAGAATACTTCCTTAACCCATGCATTTTCAGGTAGGTAGTTCATTCTATACCATTAAACTGCCACAGGATTTATTTTAGAGCAGGCTTGGTTAGCTAAATAAAAACAGTTCTTACAAAAGGCTTGTAACTGACATTTAGCCTCTTACTGGTTCAGTTATCCAAATGCAAATCTTGAGCTTATACATAAAACATGAACTTAAGGGCATGCTAAGTGTTTTGAAGTGCAGAGATAGGTGTGATAATATTGACTGTTAAGTGTTTGGTACCCAGGGTTTAAATACTTCAAAAAACCGCAAAGATAAAGAAATAAAGCTGTTTAAGCCAATACAGACAAAAGGAGAACTCCACCATTGCAACAGGATCTCTTATAGCCACCAAATGGAAGATAGCTATGAGAGATGAAGACACAAAGAAGACGCAAAAGCCAAGTGAAAAGACTGAGTATTTATGTGACACAAATTCAGATTAAAAAGCAGCTCACTGCGCCAGCATTCAGAACATCTCCATTTTCTGAAACTGTTTCCCATTACAAGATTGTCTGTCAAAATACTCATTCTGAAAATGTTTTGTCACTTTGTTTCCTTCATATTGTCAATAGCAAAGGAAGGGGTATTTTACATGCAGGGATTTTATACATAAATATATTTTTATTTGTAATTAAGCCATTCTCAATAAAGGTTTAAAGTCACAGATGACCCTGTAACATAATGTAGCAAGTGCATTTATTAACTAGATTATGAAAAAATGTTGGAAAAATCTGTAGAGGACATGTTATGTACTTAACTGGAAACGGCACAGCTGAAATTATAATTTGGAAAAAATAGTCAAATATGAATGACAGTTGAGTTCAAATTTGACTCAAATGAGTTCAAATATTTATTTCAGCTATAAATTCACAATTGCTAGGCCATAAATTGTTCATTCTGCACTTCCTGAACACCTACTGCATCACCCAAATCATACAAAATGAAGTTTCAATATACACTAGTAGCTAAGAATAGCAAATGTATTGATATTATCCATATAAACAGCTGTTTTGTGCACTCCACAACCACTGAGTATCCTACTGGAGTGCAGCTCCAGGGAAGTAGTTTTCATTACCCATCCTAATCCCTAGTAGACCCCAGTGCTTTCTGTTCACAATGAAAAGTATGCAATTGCGCCAGCCTTGCCTATGCTTTAGCCAGTGTTTCCAGTTTTGCCTCACAACACAGCACTGAGCTTCTGAAGATAGTAAAATCATCTGTCTGCAGCACTACTTTTGCACCCTGAAGCAGCCTGAAGACATTGGTCCAACTGTGGTTGTAATACGTAGTATAAAGGGAAGTAGAAAGAACCACAGTTGTCTTGCTTTACAGTACCCACAGATCTTCAAACAACTAGGACATGTCTGGGACATTACTTAACTCTAGCAGAACTGCATCAAATAGTTCACAATTTGAAAAAAACAGATGAAAACAATTTATGCCTCCTTTCTCCCTACATTACGCATTTGGGTAGAGGATAAAAACTGGAAAGTAGTAGTAAATAGACAGACAATACAAACCTTATGTCCTCTGAACTCATCATTTCCATCAAACTATACCACAGTACACAGTACTGAATAAATTTCATCATCATTTTATATCACTATACTCCTACTGTATGTATTTCTAGTAAGGAACAAAAGTTTGGACTCATTAGTGTGAATGACAAAAAAAACCCAAGCAGACATTTTTCAATTATTTTACTTAGCACAGTTTGAATCCTATTACTTAATGGTTACAGGAGATTAAAAGTACAACATTAAAATAACAACTTGTGATCCACAGTAAAGCTATCATCCAACAGTACCTTTTAATTTGTTACATAACATTCAATTGTAATGAGATGCTCTCTCTTACTCTTTGATTATATTGGGTACAAAATAAGGCTGGACTGCTTCAGTGAGCTTGTCTGCATACATTTCATATCTACCAGTCATCTGGAAAAGAAAAATCAATGCTTCAGTTCTTTTAGCGAGCTGTGAAAGTACTTCGGTAGAAGATATTTATAGCCACCATTTTTTTTTAATGACGACATATTACTTAATTGCCCCAAACAGTAAAATCATCATTCACTCAAAATGCAAGACTGAGTGCCTTAGCACAAACTAATATGCTTTTATAAAAGAACTCGCGTTGTATTGCCTAAAACCGTACTTCTATCCTCAAAAAGAGTAGAAATGCATTTCCAATCTTAAAAGTAAAACTTCAAAACTAACACCTTCCTGCTTTGCAGCTCTGCTTCACTGAAGTCATGTCTGCTGACTAATTACTTAAGGCTATTTTGGTTATCCTGGATAGCTGAAAGTTGAATGTGAAAGGTGGACTTACTGTCTTACGCATCAACAATATTCTCTTTTAAGTAAGTTATGTCAAGGAAGGCAAAAGAGTGTCTCTCTAATTCTGTCTTCGTATTATGACCTTGACAACTGATGAACCCTGCTGCCAGCAATAAGTTTGCATATGTGCCACTGACTGTATTTGGGTTGCTCTTACTTTATCCATTAATAATACAAAATATTATCATTATTTTGTGTGATACAGTAAGCTAGGAGGCTGAAATACAGCATTTTATGTAGTGCACTATCCTCTTCTGAAGTGCACAGTCTACAACACTGGTTCTGAGAAGAGCGAACTACTTCCTTCTTGCCAGAGTGTAATTAGGACAATTTGTTTAATTATTTTGCTGCTGTAAGTTTAGCAAAGACATTCTACTTAACGTCCCTTTCAGGCAACATTGAATGCAAATTGCAGATACCAGAGCAGGTTAAATAGGTTCCTACTTGCTATCAAGTGTTTTCTACGGTGGATAAACGATGACTTCATACTTCCTCATTCCCCTCATATCAAGAACTACCTCTGCCTCGGCCACAAATGAGAGGAAGAGGAAACTGATATCCCTGGTCATATAAACAAAAGCCACAGCTGTGCCTTAGGTGCCAAAAGACCAACAATAGCAATCCACAGCATCAACGTAAAACTAAGGTGCTGAAAGCACAAGACTTGCAGACAAGAAAAAATAAGCAATTCTATACAAAACAGCTAAAGGTCAGTGTTTTGCTTTTACTGTTTGTTTTTCCTAGTCAATACAATTGCTTTTGTTCAGATACTCCTACTAAGGTTTTATAGGCAATACTCCACGCGCTTCCTGACACACTAAATCTCTACTCTGCAGTAAGGGCCTCAGATTTTAGTGGCAAAGCAAAACTAAATGCCTGCCTGACTTAAAAAAAACTGGGAATCTCTCAGCACAATTTAATTCCACTATGTCAACAGTCATATACCTACCATGCACATCTATAATATAAAAAATGCCATTCTGTCCAGAAGACGACTTGAAATTACTTTTTGTCTTTAGTCCCTATATATGGATTGGCAGTATTGCCAAAGAAATTCAGCTCTAGCTAAGAAATCTCTATGTTTTAATTAAAAAATTTATTCAGCATAGAAAATTTTTACATCAAAACACATTATGTATTGCACAAGGTGATTCCAAATAAACCAGCTCTATAAAATAAATGTCTGCTTGCAGTAATATTATGTGCAAAAATCGACACTCCTTGGAAATTATTACTTCTATTAAATACTAGACTATCACTCAAGAACCTACATGCGATGGTCACTAGCCAGGAGTTCTGGTCTACTTCATTAGGATTCAAATCATGCTGATTTTAAGAGTGGACAGGAAAAAATTCTAGTTCCTAGCAGTACTGAGGACTCAAACAAAAGACCAGAATCCACAGAAGTAAGCAAGATGTTTTCTTTGTCAACAAAGCCTATTTAAGAAGTTGCAATCTCTTTTTTTAATTTTGCTTGCCTTCTTTGTTGTTCCAACAGAATATTTGTGGGGCCTGCTATAAACTTTATCAGATTAAAAGAAGAAACGAGAGTGTTGCTTGTTTGTTTGTTTTAAAAAAAAAAAAAAAAATTAAAATCTGGTCCCTCCACTAAACCAGTATACGATATAGCACCCCACGTAGCTTGTACCAGTACAACTGAAGGGTTATAGCAAACCGCAGTGCTGAGGTGGCAATTGCTTAAACCAGCACTGCTGCTGGACAAATTAAATCAAATTACACCCTCAGGACAGATAATACAAATGAGCTTTATCTCAGAATGCAAAAAAAATAGTAATAAATAAGTTTGCTAAAGCCATGCAGAGAGGCTTGCATTCATCTTAATCTGATTTAGATTAATTCAAAAGTGTGTTAGGATGCTTCAGAGTTGAACGTACACAGTTAATGAGGCTTCAACATGTCCACAAATTCAGGGAGTTAACACTGCAAGAAGTTTGCATACAGAAAGTTCTCAGAAGCTTTAAGATTCTTGTGGTTTTGGATTTTCACTGAATTTCACCAAAACTGACAAGTAAGGCCTATAAGAATATAAAGAACTACCATATTAGGTCAGATCAAAGGCCCACCACAGCTCAGTGGCAAATGCCTAGGTACCACTTACACCTCCCCTAGCAGTCCTCGGAGCTCCTGGCAATCCGCACTTAAGGACCAAAGGCTAAGGTTTTCATTTAAAGCTATTGGCCTAGTTTCCCTGACTTTGGCTATTCCTTTCCTGAATCCATTTATGCCTTTGGCCTCCAGAACATCCTGTTAAATTAGTTTAACAATTTAAGCTTTGGACTGTTGGGGGAAAAAAAAAAAAGGATGCCTTTTAACTATTGTAAGATTATATGATCGTATGAAAGCTTGTTTGTTCTAATATCATATGTAAGTTTTTTTCTTTATAAGCAGGCTTACCTTAAAATTCCATTTGTCACTGACTTGCCTGCAAAGATTTAGATCCATCTCTACCACCAGAAGTCCATCCTGAGTGCGAGAGAGTCCTGGGGTCCTACTGCCATCTGGTGCAGCTACGTAACTTGAGCCATAAAAATGGCCCAAGTCATGGTGTGCTTAAAAGAAATTTTTAAAAAGCATATAACGCCATCTGGAAATAAGTATACAACTTAACATGCAGTATCCCATAAAATCTGGCTCAGTTTCTTGTGGTTGCTCACTCACTGTGCTTTAAGCAAGATACCATCCTGAAGAGTCGCAGCACAATCCTAAGGTAACTGCAGTTTTGACCAGCAGTTACTTTCATGCATGGTACAGCTTTCACATGTATCAAATTAACAGGAAAAAGCTCGCTGCATTGCCTTTTAAATAATACATTATTATGCTTTCCCGTTACTAAGTCTCTGAACTAAAGGCTTTGCTTTCAGGGTTTTTTTATTTAGAATTTAAATGAATTCTAATTGTCAAATAATACATTTCCAAAACAGCTCACGGAGATGCACCCATTCAATTTTCAATACAGTCAGAAGTGAAAACACTGGGATTTGAGGCATGGAAAAAAAAAAATAATTGTACTTCATATTGCACAGCTCTCACTTGTGCCAAACATCAGTCACATCTGTTGTACTACTAAGCAATGGATACCACTGACCTTTTTGATGCAGCTGCTACAAACACTTAGCTCCAAAACTAGCTAAAAACAAAGGCTTGGGCCCTATCCAGATTAAGCCAGAAGCTGTCATGATTGTCACAAGACAAATTACTGTGTTTCAACACACAAGTGAAGTACATACAAGCAAATCTCATGTTCTTTGAGAATGCTCTTCTTTGAGCATTCTCTTCTTTCAGCAAATCTGTGAAACGGCAAAATAGCTTGGATGGGACTCAGGCTAGGGCTATTACTCTTAGTAATCTTAGAACTACACATATAATGTCATGCATGCACTGACAACACAGGCTAATTTGTGGGATTTGTCTTCCAGTCCTACAATAGTGCATTGACTCCAAAACACTTAGTCCTCTGAAGTATATAGAAACCTTAGGTATAAAATTCTGGTGACCACGTACTGTGGTACCACCAACTTTGACAGGAGGCGCTGCTTCCCTCCAGCTTACAAAACAGCAGTCTTAAGTAAGAAAGTCACTCACTACCATAGCTGTCATGGAATAAATACTTGCAGGAGAGCTATCACCTCTTCAGACTTTCTAGTTAACAATTATTAGAAACCACTGAACGAGATTTCCATTTCCACATACCTTTTCCACCATCTCCAGAAGTAAAGGCATTTTTGTAGTATTCCTGTGAAATAAGAGGAATCCATAGGTGGCAGTATAATTCCATTTCATTTAAGAAATCCTTGCTAGTCTACCATATTTAGTATGGAAGTTTATATAAATCTATTAAGATTTTTTTCTGGCATACTACCAGCGATGTCTAAAGGGAGGGGCCCAGTTTCTATGATGGATAGGCTAGAAAAAAAGATCTTTTTGTATCACTGCCTGTCCATACACTTTGGGGAACATGTCTCATATCAGTTTCACAAGTCTAAAGAAGAGGCAAAAGAGGAGACATTTAACCAAGCACATCTTTGTGGATCACAAAAGAAGGCAAACATATTCACATAACAGCAAAAACAAGTCTGGATTTTTGCAGGGAACCTAATAAAAGAACACACATGTAGGGTATTTGGACTAATCTGAAAGCAAGAGTGACCTATTGTGTGCAATATTAATTTTTATTATAGAACTTCAGTGTCCAGAAAGAGGTAGTATCTGTACAAGAGCAACCAGTTGTGTACCACTGACTTGAGGATATACTTAATTTTCAGTCATTTTGGCTAAAAGAATACTGATTTCACCACAGAAACTAAGAGAATTAGCAAAAGGGCGGGTGCCTATTACAAAGAGAGCAATTCAAGAACAGGAAGCAGCTGCAACAAAATGTAGGCTGCCAGCAACGAGGCAGCTCTCAATCTCTTTATCACTGTCCATCTTCAAATCATATTATAAACACTAATACAGTGTACAGTAATCTATGCATTCTAGTGCTATTCATTTCACCACCTTGAATTAACTCATGCTACAATACCTAAATTATGAAATGAAATTAAATAAAGTGAAGATACATACCGTCCCTACCCTGTTGATGGGACATGTAAAGCAGTGATTAGCTATTGCAGCATTTCTTGCTTCAATTGGCCACAGTGACTCGCTGCAATACACAGAAGAGCAGGCAGGTATTCACTACTTGTCTCTTCAGAGCTAAATTTAGATTATTACTGTCTTGCACTGTACATTTTCTGTCAAAGAAGCCAAAGTTAGCTGCTAAGACTGATCTTGCTCTTACAATCAACATCTCCCCACAGATACAGCCAAGCACTACAATTAATTTCTGCTCAAATATAGGTATAAATAGTTCTATCTGCTAACCTGGTAAATACAGCTTGGTCATGGCAAAAAGAAAAAAAAAAATTAACAGATTTCAAGATTTTCAAAGCAATTAAAGTGTAAAATGTTTTACTCTCCAAATTACACAATGGACTTACATGTGCTTTCACATTCCATTAACTTTCAGTATACCAAACATCATTCTGCAGCAAAGCTGTAAGAGATTCAGGCCAGTTGCCTCCTTTTTATCCCCAAATGGTCCAGGAGAAGCTTTTGCAGCAGTGAATGAAAAAAAAATTAATTATGGGAATAATAAAAAAAATGAAAGGAAAAGAAAAATCCACTTCCACCAAAAATTACTACTTCTGTTATTTCAACCACAGTTTTCATAGCACTTTCTAGTAAGTGATTCTCCCATGGTGGGTTGATGAAAAAGAAAGCACAATTAACAAAAGCATCCCGATAACTTCCCAGTAATTATCTATTAAACCAGTCACTAAATCTACACAAAACCAAGAACTGAGAAATGAGGAATAAAAAAAAAATCCTTCTCTTCTACAAGCCTCTACCTCTTTTCCAAAGGAAATTTCAATTCCAACTGCTGTTCAAAACTGAAATAGTCTTTTTATCTAATAGTTTGATACACAGGGATCAGGCCAGTTAATAGGAGGCCTGGAAGTACTCAGAGCTCCAAAACAAAGGTGATACAATTTGTACACTCCTGTGACAGCATGTACCTGCCAGATTCCGAGTACTAAGACAAGATTGCAAGCATCTAACTCATTAATCTCCCAGTCAGACTCAAGAATCTTAAGAGATGGTCATTGGACTGATTGAAAAGACTTTGTTTATTGCCTCTCTTCTTGATCGCTTTCAGTCTGGCAGCCAGCTCTTCTAAGAAAAAGGGATTTTATTGAAAAGCTCCAGCAAATTACAATTTCACAGAAGAAGAGAGACAGGGAAAAAAAAGGCTATAGCCAAGAAGCAACCTCAGAGACAGTTTTTACACAGGCCTCAAGAGTCCTTTTCCTGCAATAAAAATCATATGCTTAAAAGCAATCAAGTGAAAGCAAATAATTAGGAGAGCCTGAAGCACCCAGAGTACAAATGAAGTGCTATATGGCAACAGGGTAATTTCTGTTTGCTCTCCTGTTAATGGGCTATAAGTGGACAAACATCACAAATATTATTCTAGTAGTGACAAAAATGCCCCAAAAGCATTGTGTATTCATTCAACAGTTTTGAAAGGACATTTTCCAACATTACCCAACCTAAATTATCTTTTATACTAAAAACTATTAAAGGCAGTTTGAATAACAGAATACTGCACCTAATCTACTGTCCTACTCTCCGGGTTTGGAAATACATTGTTCTCTGTATCTGAACTGGTGGTGGATATAAAAATTTTATGCCTCTAATCTGTTTTTCCCTATTTCTACCCTAATATGAATGTTCAATGTCCTCAGAATTTTCTAGCTGGTCAGCAATAAAAATTGGATTAATATTCTTGGACCTTGTTACAGAGCCACAGAAACTCCAGATTTATTTTACACAGGTACATCAAGGGGACTGGGTGAATCCTGAAGAAATGAAAAATGTTAAAAACCATATTTGTCTTACATTTCTAATTCATCTATCATCTTGTATACCCAGTGAGCAAGTTTATATTGCCTGAACATTTCATACATTAAGGTTTACAAAACTGGAAAAAACACTTCCTCTAGGTTTAAAGAAATAAAAATTAAAGTATTCTGCAACTAGTCCATGCACTCAAGCCCAGCTGAAGGGAGAGAGAAATAAGACAGAATTTTTAGTATTATAAGAGATCAGTATGTCTTCCTTTTTTTTTTTGTTTGCTACTGGATATTATACTTTATTACAATATCAACAGAAACAATGAAATATGCTCCTGTTAGCTTCCTAAGACTTACCTTTGGAGCTGGAAACTCAAAGACAGTTCAGATAGCCCAAAGTATGTTTTTTTAACTCACAAAGGAAATGTTTTTGTTCCAAAGAACTCTGCAAAGCCACATTTCCCCCCACCCCATACAAAGCTAACCATTTATGCTGTTAAAAATATTAGTATTTATAATTAAGCATAAACTATCATCACTTCCTCAGTCATATGTATGTAAACATTATACGATATAAATTACTTGTAAGAGCCTACTGTTATCAGGAAAAAAAAAATAAAAACCGAAAAGAAAAAGCACAGTTGTTCTATCATGTGTTAAGCTGATGTATAGACACATTCTGGAATCCTGCACCTCAATTTACAAATAGTCTAATTTGGAATTTGAAAGTATTGAGTAAATGGCAAAGAACAGAATACAATGAGAATGAAAGGAAGGCATGGTGATTTTGTCAAGAGTGGTATGAAGAACCACTGAAACCACTTCTACTGGTTTTCTACCCAAAGAAAGCCCCCCCCTGCCACTGGTCCAAAAGAAATGCAGTTATTTTTTATCACATTACAGTATGCCAAACAATACACAGCCGGTGTCAGGCAATGCTTTGTAAGCATGGCACATTCAAAGGTTATTATATTGAAGTGTGACTGATGCTGATAATGTAAAGGCAAAGAACATACATCTACAAATTAAGCATTATGCGCTAGCTAAGAAGTGTATTTTCTTAGCTCACTGAGCTGGCTTGCTTTTTTCTTTTAGGAAGTCAAGTCAGTAGGGTGCAATTAATGTCAATCTGCAGAAGATTAATCTCAAGGGAAACAGTTTACACTGGTTCAGTCTGGTTCAAGAGGCCTGATAATCACAAAATTGCCAACAGTTAAAGAAAAAAAGTTTCTGAGAAAAGGGTTTCTCAGCTTGGCTCTGAAAACTGCAATTTGATATGATACTTACTGGCTCCTAGGTAGACAAAACAAGCTGGCAAGCTAAGCCTGAATGTAAATTACTACTGCCTATCATAAAGCAAAAATACTACACAGGTAATCTAAATAAACTCACATTAGTTTTCAGAATACCAGCTGGATGCTGGTTAACTGTCTCAGAGACAAAAGACCTGCAGATGTACAACTAAAGTTCTGGAAGAGAATTAGTGACTATGAGCAGACTGGTAGCCCAACACTCCAGATGGAGAAGAATGCAGAGTCCTTCGTGAAGGCAAAACAAGGAAGTGATACCTCAGGTGCCAAGACCTCAGCAAGGTGTCCCTGAGGCCCCAGCAAGGGGCTCAGAGGTTCAGTTAACCCAGAAAGCATGCAACAGCGTAAATCAGTTTGTATTTTACCTCAGAGTTCCAATAGTGGCTGAAGGGTTAAAGATGATCTCTGCTCCATTCATACTAAACATGAGCCAGTTCAGAGGGTGATGGCGCCCATAGCAGATATTCACAGCAATTGTTCCAAACTGTGTCTGAAACACCGGGTGTCCTGTATTTCCTTCCATATAGTAAGTAGACTACAAACAAACAAAACAAGCAAGAAAACCATGTATGCAGACTTCTTAAAAAAGCAAAAATAAATACCTCCCACATTGCTTTGACACTTCCCAATTTGATTGCCAGCTTCAAGTCATTAGACCATGAGTAAGGACGCCTTTCATTTAGTACATAGCTGCACTGTCATGGGTATATAGCAAAAAGTGGCACACTCAGGCTGCCAAGATCAAATTCAAGCTCCTTTCTGTTTCTCTTCATTCATACTACACCTAAGCATTGTCTGACTTTGACATAAACACTTCTATTAATGCTAGAAATTTCTACAGAAGCTTAAGAGTGACCCACAAATTGCCAAGCTTTAGGGACCTCTCTTAGTACTTTCACCACATAAGAAAATTTTTCTAAGTCATCACAATCCTTTTATTCTGATTAGAGAGATGATGAACACCGTTTAAAGAACACTGAATTCCTTTACATTCACCTGTTATGTAATGACATGCAGTAAGTTTATGAACGCTATAAGGAAATACCAGTATATAGCTAAGATTGGTTATTTGAATTTCCTATATGCCTTTTGCTCTAAACAAACAGAAGGCTTGAAACTACCACCAGGAAAATCACAGGATAAATCCAGAGAACACTGCTTAAAGAAACTGGAGCCAACTGTAGGCTTAAAAGATCCCATTTACCATATGCTGTGAACTTATCATAGTTTATCATATCTTATCATAGCAAACATTTCTAAACAATTAGAAATGCACTGGTTCCTGTAAAAGACACTAGTGAAGAGAAGGATAGGACATTGTTAATAGCTATCAAGAGAGACAAACATTCACAGAGCTATTCTAAATGAAATGTACAGAAATGGTTCTTCCCAGATACAATAAAAGGGTACGTGTGGAGTCACTGACAGTTGCCTGCTGAGTGCTCAGTAGTAGTCAAAAACCCAAGAAAATATCTGACATCAACAGGAAAGGTATTGAATGTAACAGAAAACATCATTTTGCCAGTCTGTAAGCATTCTCTGCGCCTGTGGCTTGAGTACTCTGGGCAATTCTAGTGTCTGCATCTCAATAAGGATATACTAGAGATGGAATAAGCAAAGGCAACTGAAACAATGAAGGGGATGGGGCAGCTCCCTTGTGAGGAGCAACTAAAAAGGCTTTTCAATCTGCAGACAGAAGGCCGTGGGCAGTATTATGAATGAGATTTACAAAATCACAAAGGCAGTGGATAAGATGAATACAGAAATCCCAAAGCTGCAGCAGTAGTAGGTACTAACTGAAATTACGGTCCTGTACCTGTTTTCAAGCAAAGGAACTTTTTTCATAGAGCAGGCAGCACACTTCTGAAATTTGCTTCTTTGTGAAAGCAGGTATTATCACCAGGTTCAGAAGGGATTAGACAAACTCATTGATAAAAAAAACACAGGTAAGAAACAAAACAGACAGCAACATGCCACCCAACATCCTTAATACAAAGACCATGAATACCAAGGGAGTACAGAAGTTGCAGAGCAGCCAGACTTGTTCCTAACAGTACCTTTTTGTGACAATCTGAGAGACAGAAAAACAAGATACATAATCCACCAGCCTGACCCAATGGGGTATGCCTCTTATCCTGTAAGAAGGGCGTGTTGTAAAACAATTCCCTTTTTATTGAAACTACCTGTCCATTGTAACAACCACTGCCATTGGTCTTGAAGGAAGCAGAATCACAACCACATCAGGCCTAAAGCAAGCACAGCTACAACAAACCAGGGCTTCATCTCACTGTAGGAGAATGGCATCCAGGGGGATCGTCTTCTGAAAGCAAGAAGGTTCAGTACATCCAGTAAATGTGACATCTCATATTTCTTATTTATTGTCAGGTCTCATGAATTTGCACAGTCCCTTGGGCACTGATTTTATCTCCTTTCATGTCTGTAGAGAGCACACCACGTGGTGGGCACTCACACAATCATTTTTCAAAACAATTCTCCTGATTGAATATATTTCCATTTTTTCTTCTATTCTTAGTTTTCTTTTATTACAATAGAAGAAGAAAAACAAAATGTTGCTTCAGGGAATTCATCAGTTCTTATTTCTTTATTCCTAACCAGAGGTCACAATCATCTCCACAGCAACAAATAGTGATGTCTCAAGAAGGACTGATTTTTGTTTATTTATATGCCCTCCCACACATGGGCTGAATAGGTTACAGACTGATCTCTTTCCCCTTTCCACTTAGTTCTCACCGATTCAACAAGGACAATTTTAAGAAGGCTTCTTTCCCTATCTGCTCTACAGACACAATCCACAAAAAATAATTTCAAATTAAACCCTTTCTTGGGGGTTAACTTTGTTGATAAAGAAAAGTAACAGAGCATAATCCTTCCCCGTAGTCTTGATGGTTTATAAAGTTCCTCCATCAGAAGTGCTCAGCTTTGCTAACAAAACTAGCTAAAAAGACAGTGCTGTTTTGAGTAATGCTACTTGCTTCCATAATGAGGTAGACACAAGAAACGTCAAATCATTATAGTATACCTGCAAGATATAAATAGATTGTTTTGTGGTAATTCTGGCATTTAGGATTATAAGAACTAACTGCTTTTAAGAGTTATGCAAAAATCTTAATGAAATTCTATTTATACTTCACATGGAAAAGTAATAATATTTTCTTTTTTTAGGTGCCTTTCATTACAGTTTCATAGCTGGAAACAAGAATTTTCTTGGAATCTTGATGCACCACAAAACACTGTCTGGAAAACTGAAAGACATCATATCGTAGTACAAGCAACAGAAATTTACTTTTTGTTTGATTACACAAGGAACAAATCAAGAATGTGGAAAGTAACCAAAATTCATTTTTATTAGTGCTTGTACTCTATATGGGTTTGTTAGTTACTGTTTTGCTAGCTAAAAGACAGATCCAATAAAATAATATTAAATTTCAAAACTGTTGTTAAAGATAGAAGTCAACACTGGTAACTGACAGGCCTGTGCCAGAAAACCATTGTGTAGAAACCTATTAACAGCTGCCTCTGAAGAAACATAAACCAGTCTGATCAGCCCTGGGAGCCCAGGTCAAAACTGCCAGAGGTCTTTGAACACAAAGTTTCAAGACGCAAAAAACCCTTTTAAAAATAATAAAAAAGCAGTTTGGATTCTGAACCCTCAGTTTAGCAACTGGAGTATTCAGACAGGGAACAAAAGCAACAGCAGGTATATAGCCCCCAGTGCTTGGAAGAAATGCCTCTGTTAATTACTCACTTTACCTGACAAGGAGAGATTTAGTTAGGTAAGACTAACTAAATTTTTAGACTTTGGTTAATTTTTAATCCTGATCTCTCTGCTTGTGATAATTCTATGGATGGGTAAACACATTTCAGATCTACCAGTTTTCTTCCTGACATTGCCTTTACTACCAGTTCAGTTTCTGGAGGACGGCCTAAAAATTGCTGGGGGCTTCAGTGGAAGTAACATGATTAGTGAACAGAAGATGCTATAAACCAGCTATTCAGTCAGAAGCGTAATTAGTTAAAGGATTCTGCTCGAAGAAATACAAGCAGAGGAACCGTCATTTCCAAAAACCTCACAGAGAAACAGAGATCAAGACCATAAATAATGCTCACACCTGAACCATGAAACAATTGCATTCCAAATTAAAATAAGTTCAACATGCACACATGCAAAAACTATCTGAGCCAATCACACACAACTAACATAACAAAGCTGTGACTTACAGGTTTTGTTTTAAAGATTCTCAATACTTTTGTAGTTTCCATCAGGCCAAGGAAGACAAAGACTCAATGTTATTTGTCCTTTAAGAGTCATGACTCTATTCTTGATAAATTAACTTACTATAATTTCACCTGAGAAAAACTGATTTGACACTTAATGAGCCACATTTTCTAGAAATACATTTCCTGTCAGTATGACTCTAACACATGCTGACACAAAGAGCTGCAAAGTAAGACTAGCTTGATAATCACAATACTACGTCTTACCTCATTGAAATCTCCAATCCTTGGAATGTGATTTTTCCTACTTTTGCCAAGGACAGCTCCAGAATTAGAAATGACCACTGCAGCATTCCACAGAGTTCCCCCGTGTATTTCATCTCGCTCCAGGATTGGAGATACCACGACCATATTGTATTTCTTTGCCAGCTATAAAACAAACACAATTCTTTTATCATACACAATCCTCCAGTAATTATTTTCATTTTTTGGTTCATAAAGAAGGATTAACAAAAGTTCTCATCTGGTACATCACTCTGACTGTTATCAAGGGCTAATGCTTAACCCAGACTGGGATACCCACATCACTACAGTTTCTTCATCAAAGATGGATACAACACAGAGAGCTTTCCACCTGAATCCTTCAACTAGAAATTAAAGGCACCAACAGGAAAAGAGGCATCCTAAACAGCAATGGTCAAACTACAAAGCCGACCTCTAAGCATTCATAGGTATAAGAGGAGATATATCACATCCCATTCTTTCGTTCCAGTATACCACAAGTGGTATACCAGAATGAAAGACACCATGGCTAGCTGAAAACAGTTATTTAAAAGAAAAAAAGAAATTTAAAATAGCGTTACATGTTAACTATAAATGTTAAATAACACAGGTGAGTGAGAAATATAGCAAGTTCTGACTGCCAGTTTACTAGCACATTGTCTTTTCCTTCAAATCACTTTTGTTTCTCCAAACTTCCATAATGTCAGTAATTCCATAGTGAGAAGCAACCCACACTTGCCCTAGATCAGACTAAAGATATTATGCTGCCTGCAAAAGCTTAATAGGTCAGTGCATACCCACGCAAATTTGACATCAAAACAGTCTTTTGTTGTTTCAATCACTTGTAAAAGAAAATAATTGAAATTCCTTATTAAAAAAAAAAGTTGTCAGAAAACAAAAATAAACTCTGCCATTCTTGCAAGCAACAGCCTCTGGAAAAAAAAGAGCCAGACAATAACAAATTTCTTTGGGTCAATAAAAAGCCCCCTACATTTTGGGTCATTTCACAGGGAGATGCAAAAGATTTGTCTGAAAGTGTTCCCTGCTCAGAAAAGGCTAGCTATTCTTCTCCTCACACCTTCAATCAAACATTGTTTCATGCTCAACTGTTCTAGGCAGGGAACACCTTTTAAATGGAAATTAAAAATATTTGTATGAAGAATCATTCCTCCTTTGTAACATTCAGGAATAATTAACTGGGCCTTCCACGGTACAAGGCAGTCAATAAATGCAAAGTAGTTTAAAAAAAATAAATATTGAGCACAGTTGTTGTTGCCATCCATTTCTACTTCACTATCATAATATTTGTCAAGCAAGGTGAAAATTTATTTTTGATTATTTCAGTTTACTCAGTGGTACAAGATCACTACGTAAAGAAGAAATCCACACTAATCAATGGCAGTTATGAGCTGGGGTTGGAGGCTGGATGTGGGTTTTTTTGCTTAGTTGCTTTTTTACCTCTTGACAGAATTTTGTTGTTGGCCCATCCTCTGCTGACTCAGCAAATTCAGTCCAAGGAAGCTTCTCTCTTGTACAAAAAGCAAAGGGCATGGCTGAAAAGCACCAACGCAAGAACGTTCATGTCACTCAAGAAATACATGCTGTTTTCATGAATACAGATAAAAAACACTTAAGAATGATTCAACTGTTTCCCTTGTTTAAACACAAAAGCTACTTCAAAATCTTTTTAGCAAGGGCAAGGAGTTTCAGGCCCACAAAGAGCAAAGCAGAAAAGAAAGAATGTACTTAGTGAAGTCTTACCGGAGGTAAAAATACAAAATACACCTCAGTCACTAGTGTACGCTTTCTGTGAATAACTTGCTTTCACAACTCAGGCCTTCATTTTGTTTTTCACCTCTATTAAGCTTCAAAGACTCCATTTTAATTAAAATTGGATATCTGTCTAGAAAAAACCCCAACGTTTCAGAAGAAAAAAAAAAAGGAAAGGATCACAAAGGATGACACGAAGAAGGAGCACACCTAGAAATATCACTGTTGCAGCATACACCAGTCTTCAATATAACAGACTTTGCATACATCTTCCATACAGTTCTGCTAACTAAGACTCTTTGTTTTCTCCTTTAGAAAGCAAATCAGTAAAGTCAACTGTTATATCTTAGAATATCTCTGCTGTTTACTTACAAGACATGCTTCTACTACAGGATACTTGTTAAAAATAGAAGGAACTTGACCTCTGATACCCTAAAAGGAATCACAGAAAATACTCACTCCAAGCCTCCTGGAAACAAACTATGTTGACCCCACACATTGCAGCTACTTCCACAATATCCTCAATTCGTCTGTGCAGTGCAGCCACCTGATTGCGAGAAGTGTCACGCTATGAAAAAAGCTGTATGTTCTAACTCACTCGTATATTAATAGCCTGGTTTTACAAGCTTTGTTCACATTAAATTTATCTTGTTCTATACTTAATCCCATTGCTTTCAGGGGGAATAACTCAGGAAGTTATCATTCCTGAGCACTGATAATAGAAAGAATTAGATACGGATTTTTAAATGCATTTAGATGCTGAAAACAGAGAAAGCAATCCAATGGCATTCTAATTTCATGGTTACAACATTTAAATATATGGCAACTCATTGCTGACTGACTTGCAAATAGCTAAATATCTTAACAGAATCAGCAAAAATTATAATTTTGCTGCTCATTGTAAACAACCTACAGAACAATGTTAAGTAAACGTGAATTCAAAGTCAAGTACCCAGATTCTTAAAATACAATGTTAGGACAGTCCATTTCCTCGGTTATATCTGAATCCTGCTCACACATGCGGATCTTGGACACTCTCTAGAAGTTATTAACTCCAAACTATTTTCTAAATCCCTCTGTCCAAAGAGCGAAGTAGATTATTACCAAGAAAAAACATCAAAGCATTTATTAATTAGTAAAACCCCATTGTTTCAAAGTACTTTTTTCTTGAGTATTCTACTTAAAGATAAGCATAGGTGTAGTACATTGCATTGATACTTTCAGGTGTCAATAAAAAAGGATGCAAGACAAGTCAACAGTGACCTACGAACTCAACAAACCAGGACACACTGATTTACAGAAATAGTTAACTAGTTATTTATAAGGTAAAATCATTAATATAACTGTTAATCTTTTTAACAGATGCTACAAGGAATCCATAAACTTCATTGATATACTGAATTAATTACCTGTGTCTGTGACAGGTAATCTTTCCAAAACAAATTACCTCAGAAACGTCACTGTAAAAAACTACTAGTCCAGGAGATTTTATAAATGTGGTATTTTCTTTCACTTTTTTAAAGCTACTTTTAGTAGGCTATATCTATATATATCACCTCAGTGCTTTTGTATCCGAGATGTTAGGAGATGACGGTCACCTTGTAATAAGATTTGGTTTACTGCTGTACAAAGAATAACGAACACAGCTTTATTAATCTGTGTTTACTCTAATGGGTTTTCCTATAATGGAACATTTCTCAATTAAACCAAGACCTGCACCTGTGGTTTCCATGGATTGCCATCTCTTTTGATTTCGGGTAAATGATTTTCTGTTTCATTTTAGAGGCAAAGGATTTTCATGTACAAAATCAGTGACTAAATATTTAGTTTTAGAAAAACTGCAAACAGGTTGGGCAATTCACTAGGCAAACAACACAAGAGAAGTTTCTGAGAAACAATAAAACTGAACGTGTCATTCAAATTTATTACAGCATGCTGTATTAAGATAGCGATGGGTCCTATATTGCCAGACAATCAGCAGACATTTCATGATGAAGTTTCTAACCACCAACAACTGAAGCATGTTATTTCTCAAACCAGTAGAAGAGGAGCTACACACAAATGGCTCAGATCCCAGTTTGCTTACCTGGAGTGCCACAGCTGTGTCTGTGGGAAGAGGAATTTTATTTTGTACCAGCCCTACTCGAACAATACGTGGCCTTCGCAATTGCTCTGGAGCAGCTTCAAATCCATAGCCCTGTAGCTCAAAATCTCTTTCCTGAGCTGCTGATAGAGCAGCAGCTGGCAGATTAAGTTTTCTGGATTGAACAAGAAACAAAGACATTTCAAGATGAGATATTCCCCTTTTCTGCTCTGAATGCAATGGGTCAAAAGGATCACAAATACTGTCTACCCCTGTGGAGACACGCAAGCTCCCATGCCCCCAAACGCAACTCTCAGCCAAGCGAACAGTCGGAGGGTAGCCAGGCCATGCGCAAATCTCACTGCTCTCTCCATGGCAGCAAACTCCCAGTGTCCTCCTCTGTAACTGTGATTTCCAGACGCTATTACCCTGCTACAGAAATCAAGGAGCACATACGTATAAATGTTCATCTGCCATCCCCAGATTATAAACACTTCCCCTCCACCATATTTTTCCTTGTGTTAGATTCCCACTTTTCCAGCTCCCTCACCCCAAAGCCACGACCTCCCCAGCCCCCTTCAAAACTACACTCCCTCAGGTCTTTCATTCCAGTCAGCTACCCATGCGACCCCTCCACCAGCCTGCTTTCCAAACTTGGATTACTTCCAAGCTACCCCAGTTATCTCACCACAGCCTAACCTCACCGCAGTACCACAAGCACCACAGGACCCATCCTTCTTTTTCCTTTCAGCCCAGCCCTGTATCCTGCGCCCTATCCTCAAACTGACTCCTTCTCCCTCACTCCCGGGCTTGGGCATCCATCGCGGAGACCGAGCGGGGGGAGGGAGGCGGGACACGACCCAGCGGGGGAGAGGGAGGCGAGCCCGTCCTAGCAGCGCACCTTGCCTCGCCCCCGTAGAGGATCCGCTTCACCTCGGGGAGGTCCTCAGGAGGGATGTGCTGCTCCAAGCACGACTCCAGCGACTTCAGGCTTCCCGCCATGGCGCGGCGCGGGGCGAGGCGAGGCGCGCGGACCGATGAGGAGGCGCACAGACCGGTTAGCACGCGCTGTTAAGCACGCGCGCGCCTCCGCGAACTTTACCCCCGGGCGGCCCCCGCCGGGCCACGCCCCTTTCCCCTCAGAGGTGTTTTGGCGGGCACGGCTCACCCCGCGGGCCGTGAAGGCGGCCCGCCATGGCGGCCCGGGGCGCAGGCGGCAGTAGCAGGGCCGGTCCCCTTTCGTTGTCGCAGGGCTGGTTGGGATGTGCGCCCTGTCCTCTGGTGGCTAACCCTGAGATGCCCCAAAAGGTTAAAGAGGCATGGATGCGGCCATTCCCATCTGCTTGCCACTTCTGGGCCAACTCCTCTGCCTCAGAAATAATTCATCTAAAAATGGAACATCTTCTGGAGCTTTTTATAGCAATACCGTTCAACAAAAAGGCTTAGAAATGGGAAAGAAGTAATAAAATGGCAATGGTTTTCATGGATATGCATTTTAGTTGCAATAAGACTTGGAACAGGAGCCAATAATAAAAAATAATTTTGTCTTCAACATGGATCTGTGGCCCAGTATAATTGGGAATTCAAACCAAACCCAAAGTTAGTATCAGTCAGGATCAAACACACTAAGATCTTGATCAGGGACAAAGAAAAGTGCATCTCAATAAAGGATATTTATTTCTGCAGGTACCAAGTGGACACCCTGCTTAAACCAGTTATTCCCACTGAAGTATTGGCTGTGCCTTTTGCTTCAAAATGCAACTGAAATTCAGAACATAAGCGCTCCATTTGAATGAGAAAACAGTTTACCAAAGTCCTGGGGTAGCTACATATGTCTAAATATATCAATCATGCCAAGTTTAAGTACCGCTTTATGTATATTCTGGACGATGTAACAACATTCAGCACTTAGCATCTGCAGTTGTTAGGTATTTTGAGTTAAATATTAAGCCTTTTAAGCTAAATAAAAAAAGAATGTCAGGGAGAGAGTGTCTAATATTTAACTTTAAACAGAAAGTGTCCAGGTATAGTCTGGTTTCATCAAGGCATTTTGAGATATGTGAGTCTTTCGCTGTAATCCACCCTTTTTTACCCAAGAAGTTGCTCTGTAGCCAGGTGTACCAGAGCAGACTATGTCCTTTAGACAGCAATCGGGAAAATCCTTTAATCTTTGGGGAAATTTTCAAGACAAGCTAAAAGTAGGGATGATGGTATGCTATAAAACAAAAATGGTGACTACGAGTAAAGAAAAAAGCCATCATTTGAAAGGAAGGAACTTTTTAAAAGTCTGGATAGCTAGTACATTGCGTTAAGTATTTGCCCTGTAGTCATCAGTGTAGTATCTCCCTGTTCGTGACCAACGGCCTAAAAACCTGTTCTTAGGAATCATTTTTCTTTCCCAAACGTATTTGCAAAGGGCAATATAATAAGCAGTGACTCATACTTATATGGTATTTTTTTATCTGATGATCCTAATTTGCTTTAATGGCCAATTTTAAAGGTATGTATCAGTAACATTTTGTTCTGTTCATGGCTTTAAATATTGCAGAATGGGAGATCAATGCAAAAATCAGCTGACAATACAGGAGGGAAAATAGGAGACCAAGTAAGTTTATTTCCCTATCGGCATACTCAGGATGTCAGCTAACAGATAAAGTATTTCTGGAGGATTCGTAGAAACAAACAGAAGGGCCTGGTTTTCTCTGGGAACTGCTGAAGTTCTTTTCTGCCTGGACTGCAAATTGAAGGGAAAAACAGCAGGTCTATTTTGTATCCAGCTCCTGAAGAAGGTCACATAACTGAACCTTTCTCTTCAAGCTTCTATTCTTAGTGTGAACTTTCACTGACTTCTCTATTGGTGCCTTGTTTGTTTGTAATTTAGTAAATTGTACTACATGTAGGAAATGGACTTCATGGCAGTAAAACTGAAGCCGCTGAAAAGAATACTCACGAACAGTCGAGACCTGAAAAAACAGTACATTTCCTGTCCACCGTATCGAGCATCCTGCAACAACGCAGCGAGGTCCAGACTGCATGAATAGGAAATGACAAGCCTAGAGTCACTAATAACGATGAAAGGAGATCAGGCTATTCCATAGGGACTGCGTGTATATAAAGGTATAACTCTAGCCAACACAATAAACCTTCAAAGCATGAAATGTTAATGTTGGGCAGGAAAGTAACCTAATAAAGGAAGATGCCTTCCATATCCCAGACAAAGCATATTAGAGAGCTTGGATTTAAGTCTGAATGTTCCACCTCAGTCATTGCAATTATCTGTTAAGTATGATGCTTGAATCCAGATCCCAGCTCTGGTTTTGACTTCGTCAAATCTCTGTACTTAAACTTCCTCCCAGTTCTGCATTACCTGGACCAAGTAAGTATTTTGGGAAATAGCTGAACCTTTTGGTATAAACCCAGGCTGTAATAACTAGTTTAGAGGAAAATAAGTATTTTATTGAACAAAAGTTCTTTAAAATGAGGGAAAAATCCTACAAAACAGTTCTGAAGTATGCACACTTTTCATCTCTCTTGCCCTCAGTCAGGGTGGTCCTGAAAGTCAGCTGTAGAAGTCAGGACCACACAGTGTAGTCTGTGCAGAAAGCAGTTCTTGTGCGCTTTTGTGTTGAAACCCCATGTTGCACAGATACCATCTCAGACCTAAAACTGGGTCCACACACTCTGTGCTGGAAGGCTGTTCCCAAGAGTTCCTGTAAAACCCCACGATAGTGCCCTGGCATTAGTCAGAAGCACCCTGGAGATTGAATTTAAAAGCCAAGCATCTAGAGTTCAGGCTAAAATTGGGAAAGATCCAAGAAAAGATTTAAACAAACAAACAAAATCTTTCCACTGTAACCCAAGATGGGAGCATAGGCTTAATAGCATCACGTATCAGAGCTAGTGGGCAGGCTTGTAGGCAGCATTTCTGTCTTTCCTTCCCAAGTTAGTAGTATGCACATATACTCCCTCTGAAACACCCAGCTTCTTACAAACCCTGCTACTGTCATGTGAATCATGTTGCCAGACACTTTCTTCTGCTGTCATTCCTTGAAATGGGTCACACAGAGTCCCCAGAGCAGCTAAATAAATTAATAACTCGTGTCCCTAATGCAATAACTGTCTCGGATCACCCCCAGGGTCATGCTGCTTGTTATTAACACCTGTCAGGGGATTTAGGTGGACGTGGACCCAGACACGTCCTGCAAAGCCACATGATATTGATGCTCTGACTAAGCTTGCTTTCTAGATGCTGCAACACCCTTTAAAACGACCGTCTACGCTGTCCTTTTCCAGTGGCCACAAAGTACTGAACTGTGCTGCAAAATAGATCACTGAAGCAGATTTACATCACCTCAAATACTTGCTTCATATGGAGATATAAAACAATTAGCTTGGCACATACCTGATTCAAAACATTTCAAGTGTAAAAGACAGGCAGTGATGGGTAATTAGCATAACAAAAGTTGTAAGAGAGGAGACAGTTCTAAAATCCAGGGGGAAGATAAAGCACTAGCTTCATGCTACTTAATACACAGCTAAAAGAAGGAAGACTGAAAACTTCCATTCTGTCCTGCTTTGGTTTATACATTGAGACAAATAAGCTTTAAGGGTGCTGTGATGAAGGAAAACCAACATTCTCTGTTCTAAAGTTACTCTTTGTATCATGACCTCTTGCTAGTAACACTAAACTTTGGTGGGATTTGGGGGGTTTGGGGTTTTTTTTTTGCTTTTACACTGGTTACAAAGAGCCCTTTTCCTAATTCTACTTAAATCTTTACAAGTATTCTTATCAGGTTTAGAAATAGGTCTGTACATAAGCTTAAGCCAGAGTGAAGTTGAGGATTTTGAAACAGAAGAAAAATTCTGGTCTGCGTTTAGATTCCCTGTCTTTCCCATGGACTCTGCAAAAGCCACAGGTACAATCACCTATAGAGTGGGAGAGCCAAATTATAAACCTCATGTAGTTGGCTTTGTGTCATCTGCTCTTGGCTTCCTGCCGTTCTGAAGGCTGGGTGAGGGGAAGTGGCTGGAGACTGAGGAAGTTTATTGTTGACGATACGTTCTGTCTGCTCTCAGGCATGCCTAGGACCTCGTAAGTCGCTAACCCCCAGGTCTGGGGTGAAATGTAAGTTCTCACATTCCCCTCTCTCCTCACTTCCCTCCCATGGGAAAAGCCCAGCTCACAGTTTTCAAAGAGTTAACTTGCCCTTGGAAGAGTCCTTCTGTTGTTAGCGTTATTGTCTTCCTAGCTAGAAACATCCTCCTTACTCGTTTTGACTAAATCACACCTGAAAATGTACATTTAAACCAGAAGATATTCACAAATTGACCACTCCTGTCAATTAAAAACTTCATTCTTCCCTGGAATATGGCTATCTCCCTGGTGCACAGGAAGTGCATTAAAGAAGTAATAAACATAAAACGCATTTAATGACGTAACATTTAAGAGCAGCGTTCTTCATTACTGTAACTTTCTGCTAAATTACCACCAACAAGATTGCTCATGGGCTTAAAAGGTCAGTGTTATTTTTGCTGTTGAAATCGTGGAGTCTGGGAAACGACTGTGTGTAAATTGCTGATAAACTGGAACAAAGACGGAAGAGAAAAACACTGAACATGTAAGAATGCAAGTAAACCAGCAGGAAAGGAGGGGAGGGGAAGAATCTCACAGACAGTTTATTAAAAGAACAAAAGAATAAAATCTGGCGCATTTGTTTTCCATGGGTTCAGGAAGCCTGGTCTTTAAGCACCTACTATAAATAGTGTTCTAGTCCTTCATCAAAGCGGGTAGTAGTCTATACCAAAGTGAATGAATTTTAGGTGTAATCTGGGAAGAGGAAGATGGCACTCCCCTCATACTATGAGAAAGATCTTTTGTTTTAATCCTTGCAGAAACTAGATATTTCAAAGTGTAAGAGGTGGAGAGATGAGTCTGGAACACAATGTTTCATTACTGCCAGATTCCTGGCAAGAACATTGTTAGAGAATGGAATTAGCAGACATCTAATTTAGGATTGAATAATCTGGTTTTGAGAAAGATGGTCTTGAATTTATAATGAAAATCCTCAAGGAGTTCTCTGAGCAGAGGCTCTATGTGAATTCTATAAACTTTGAGAAAGTATTTGGTAGGGTTGATAGGGACATGATACAGAAAGTAATGGGAACTAACTTGAAATCCTGAAGGAGACAATTTTCAGTCATTTAGCCCTCTATAGAGGATTTAAGTGTAAAGTAATCCCAAAATGACTACCTCAGAGCTATCCAAGTTAAAACCAAATGCAGAATATGGGAGCTGTACATTGCCCTTAAGAAAAAAAAAAAATCACTGAAAAACTATTTCATGCAAAAAACTGTAAATTGTTTCAGGCAAGCTTATTAGCTAGCCCAAATCCCATTACTGGGTAGGTGAGACAGCTTTGGCTAGCAGCTTGGCCAGTAACAAAATAGTATTAAATGATTCAATACACCACTCTGGCTCTCACTTGTATGGGTTTGGGTTTGATGTTATTCAAAGCAACTCAACCAGGAGGTCGAAGAGGTTTGTTTCTTCAGCCTGCCCGCTGAACTGAATGCCTAATGGGTACCTTTTAGGATAGGCACTGAATATTCTTCAGGCAGGTCAAAGCCTGCACACGGCTGTCGATAAAGGGCTACATTAATCTTTAGTTTCACACTTGGCAGCACAAAAGGAATAACGACATCCACTAACAGTCAACATCTTGCATTTTTGGGAAGGCATTCAAGCTGTGAACTAAGAAATTGTAATAAGGCCTGTCCCTCACAAAGGATGAGACCCTTCCTACCATGAGGATTATTATGTAAAACCTGTTAGATATCCACATACGGGCACTGTCAAAAAAGGACCTCCAGTGTAGATTGCATGGACCGACCCAAAGATAGAACTTACTAAAATCCCTATACAAGGACCCATAAAAGGGCAGTCTGTCACCATAGCTATTCAACTCACGCCTCCCACAGACCAGAATTAATGAGGGTTGCAGTGTGATTTGGTTGGCAGGGAAGGGAATTAAAAAGGGACCATCCATGGGATCACTCGGCTGCAACATGATGTGGGAGCACAGTTTTGTGCTAAAGAAGTGGGAAAAGGGGCTTCAACCCTTCCGTTGAGTTTGTCCAATGAATTGATGCATACGCCCAGACACTCCGGAACCCAGTCTCTCAAGATTTCAGGCATTCGGGGGTTTTATATACAGGGACTTACATTGACACCCAACCTGGAAACTTCTGCTTCAAAATAATTTGGTCTGCTTTAGAATTTATTTCTGAGTAACACACTCTTAGTTCCAAAGTGAGAATGTTCATACAAGGTGCTAACCAGAAGTAATACTTCACTTGACCTGCAGACTCCACTGCAATCCAAATCAGTTCTCCACTGTAAACAAGCCCTTTTTTCAGAGAAGTGGAAAGATGACAAAACATGACATCTTTTAGGGACAGCTCATGGAAGGGACACTTGTGAGGCCTAAACGGCACATTTGTGCAGTGAAGAGCAGTACCTCTGGCTCACAGCAATATGTGAAATTGGGCAGACGGTTGCAGCTGCACTTGGCGAACAAACAGTAGTAACCTAAGCTTGACACTATAAACGATGGTTATTGAACTAGTGTCTTCATGAAAAGGCTAGATGCTGGCAAAAGGGCATGAGGAAGACAAAACAGAAGTTTAATTAACTTAACAGGAAAGCAAAAATCTCCTAGATAAAAGGAAAAGAGACATTTCTGAGCCAAGTATTTAAAGGGTTCTCAGACCTTCCCAGGCCAAAGAGTGTGTGTAATGCTGACTTCCTTCCAGCTCCGTCTGTGCCAGAAATAACTCGTCAATGGAGTATATCTCATTAGTGTACCTTTTACCAAAGCCATTCTTGCAATAGAAAGTGATACTTGCTGCTGACATGCTGCTGGCAAATGAGGAAGAAGGAAGCTGCGTTTATGAAGACTGTAACACATTCCACTATCCTTTTGCTTGAGCAGATTTGAATGCTTGCTGACTTGTAAAGGCATGAGCTGAAGACTTTTGAGAGAAAGAGAGAGAGAGAACACACGCGCACCAGAGCAAGAGTGGATCCACAGCGACCAAGGGGGGAAGGGGAGGATCGATTGGCCTCTTCAAGATCTTGGGTATCTTTGGCATCTTTCAAAGGCTCATTAGCAGGTTACATCACCGATACTGTCTTTCGTGTCTTGTTGTTCCTAGCCACAGCAGAGTGAACCTGGAGTCATCTATTGTGGTTGTCACACAACGTACTGAAATCTGGCCAGTTGGACTGTAAGCACAAAACAGAGTTGCATGGTGCCTGAAGACACAGTACGTAACTCTTGACCTGAGAGAGGCACTGAGGGAATCGTATTATCTATATGGCTATACATTCATCCACCAACTGGCTGTGGTTTGCCTGACGTGCTCCAGTTCAGGCTCTGAGCTTTAATTTAGAAAGAAAAGTACATTTCTATCTTTCACAGTTTCAAAGCAAATAATTCACACGTGAATAGAATGGAGCGGCTAAAATAGCGTCTGCTGAAGTCTGCAGAGAGCCCGAAATCAATGCTCTGAGAAGAGTAATTACCTTCCACCCAGCTATCTCACTGGGCTCCAAAACTCAAAGACTGGCTTTATGAAGGAAAAAAACCACAGAAATAAAAATCTGTGTTAACCATTTCGCTGCTGGACAGCAGTCTACAGAGACTGGAATTTAAACTAGTTGGACAGAGATGGAAAGACAAGATAGATTAGAAACACAAAGGCAGCAGAAAGAAGGAAGGGAAGAGATTGTGGAGGACCTACTGGTGGAGATCATTTTCCTGCTGAGGAATAGTTAAGTAACCAATAACTTCTGAGGAAATTTCTAACAGTAACTGTAGGAGGGTTTTTTTGTTTGGTTTTGGGGATTTTTCTGTTTAGCAACTAGACTTCATACTGGACCTTTGGTCCAACCTCGTAGGGCAGAGTTCTGTGGGTCCAGAGAAGAAGATAGGACTAAATTTATAGCCCCAACTATCATTAAGAATGGAATGTAGTCCTTTCCAGGAATAAGTGAGACACTCCTCCCACAGCCAAAGAGAGATGCTTTTATCTTTTTTCTTTTACACACAAGTCACCCTCCTGCCCCCCCCTGCACTGCATGCATATAGCCATTTCCTGAAACATTTCAAATTTGTTTTCCTTAGGTTATTTGTGTCTACAGCCACCAGCTGGTCTGTGTCAAAGCTGATATGTTCAACATATTATTCCATTATCCTATTAGGTTGAACATGTCCTTCCTCCCATGAGAGCTGTTAAAATATCAGTTGTACAGAAAAGAGACAGCTTTCATCCCACTGTCACCTCCTTTCTCCTTCTGCGTTAGACACTATCCTCAGTGAACATATAGCACATAGCTGACTTTTTAGCCTATCTTGATGTTTTATGTTCATACATGTAAGAACTGATACCTGGCCATTTAATATCCAGCTCTCTCACTGAACAAGCCACACACATGCATCAAGTGGCTGAAAAAAAAACCTCTGAAGGCTTGAAAGTGACAGTGCCTGACGCTTTCTTTTTTCATACTACAATTTCCTATATTGTATTATAGGACTCTAATTTGAAATGATTGCTGCTTCTCCTCCATCAAGATATCAGTCATATTTCCAAAATTGCTCTCTTGATCTTAAAAAGTCTTGGAAAACATCTGCAGTTCAGGTCAATGACATTTAAACTGAGGAAATGGTCACCTTTGGTTTTCCTCTGCAGGCTCCTCATGCCCCTGGGAATGGGAGAGCAGAAATTCCTGGCTAGTTTCCATGACCCCAAAGACTGAACATTCCTTGCTTGAGGAGCCTTCCCAACCCTTGCAGCAACTACAACTAAGGCAGCTTGTGTCAGCAAAGATTATTCAAAAGATGCCATTTAAAGTTGGTAGGGGTGGAAGGCACTGGGAGAGGAGAGACGGGGAGAGAGAAAGCACCACTGATGGGGATGGAGGCAGCCAACACACACGCACATGAGCCTGCATCAAAGATGTGTAGGATCTCCTGGAGGAATACTTAACAAAATCACTGGCAACAACATGAGCACTAGCTCTTGCTTTTCTCCAAGAAGCAGCTCTGGGTGAGAAAGACCTTGGGCAGAGGATCCTTCTCCTTTTTACACCCCAGAAAGAAACGGTTTTGGAAAAAATGCATAGCCCCCTTCCTTTGCATGCCTGGAGACTTCCACTTACCTCATGCCCTGCATTTTCATGGGATCTCATAAATAAGTGGCGAGGGAACGAACATCGCCAGAGACATGTGAACTGGAGGGAAATGTAACACACGCTCCCTGGACAGATCATCTGCAAGACATGGTCCACCTGCAGGTATAAGAAAGAGGAGAGCAGGGAATGAATGAATGTGGCAGGGATGTGTGACGGATAATTAGGGATGCAGGGATAAAGAGCACATTGTCCCATAAACCGCTAGCCCAGAGCCTGCTTACCAAATCAAATCTCTAACTGATCAGATAGATAGGCTATTCACAGCACCTGGTGACAGTAAAGGGGCTTTTTTTTTTCCTTTATCAGTGATAGCAGGAAAAAAGGCACTGCTTGGCAAAAGGCAATGCTACAGCATATCTTCCCCCGACACACACTACTTGATTCCGTCTCCAGAGCAAAAGGGAGCCTGAAAAGGCTTCATACCCATGTTTTACTACCTGCTTACTCACCTTCTACATCTTTTGTCCCACAATGGGAAGCTGTTACAAGCATGCCACTCACAAACATGTTGACACTCAGTTCAGTTCCTCCTGGTCCAGCATAACAACAACCACCAGCATCAGCTCAGGTCCAGGAACTGAATAAAACAAAATAATTTTTAAAAGCCTCCATCAAGCCAAGTTGTGCTCTGGGAAGTCCCTCTAGCACAGCCTTCTCCTCCTGTGTTAATCAGAAAAATCAGTGAAGAGCACATATACACTTACGCACCCATCCATCTTCCCTGCCTCACCCTGACTCAGAAGAGCGTTATCAGGCACTTCAAGCAGAGATGATGTGCGAGTAGGATCCATATGGCTCCTTGAAGAGGCACCAAAATTCATAACTGTCCCAGGAAGAGAGTGTTCATCTCTATTACTGCTGCATCCTCTCCAGCTATAGTTTTTTTATGATCCTGTAGCACAAGGGTTGTAGGTTCTGTCCAGAGAGGTGGGCAGTGGTAGGTGAAAACAGACATGCACCTAAAACATAGACAGTTAATAAATAAACTGATATTAGGGCAGAATGGGAGGGGGTCATATCCACTGAGAGTGGCTGGTGGATCTCCATTTACAGATGACGGCGGAGGGGCTTTTAAAGATGTCTATGCTGAGAAGCAGCCAGTGTGAGCAGCGGTGGTACTGTTATTGTGGATGGGACAGTCAAGGATGCCAGAGCATCTCTGACATATGCTGTGACTCAGACCATACCCAGCCTCTTTTCTAATACACAGGGGTAACATTTTTCATTTCCTTCCTTGTTGGATTGCTTTTGTCACCATAAATCCAAATGTTCAGGCTTCGGAGTGAAGAAGCAATTATAGCAAAGGGCTGCTCAGCCTTGCAAAACAACATCAAGTTAGGCTGTGGTCCTGAGGAACTGCAACACTTAAGAGATTCACTTGGACCTTGCATTCAGTGTACAAAGTTGTGATACACTATCACACCTGCTGGTCCATGCTTCTCTGTTCACGTTTTGTGCTTAATTTCATGTTAACTACTACAGGTCTTCAAATCTTCCTTCTAACACAGTGTAATTTTCCACCGTAAGCAAGCCCTCTTTAGAAACCACTACCAAACTACCTGGGAAGTTTTGTGTACACAAAGCTGTAATTTTTGGTACGGAAGTTCTCCCCAAGGCTAGAAGCAAAATCTTAGTGGAAGGATTCCTCACCTGTTAGAGGTACAAAGAACCATTCTCTAGTCATGTTCAGTCACAAGATCTTGAATTACCAGTCCTAGAAGAATGCTTACTTACACCACAGTGATTTAGCAGAAAGATAGAATAAAAAGGTGAGAGAAGAAGCAGCATAAAAATACCCTCCAATTGACCACAGTTTCAAAATGTTAGCGCCCAGACCCTGGAGCCACAGATTACTGGACAGAGGCTGGGAGCAACAGTAAGAGTTGCTTGCAAATAGTATTCATAGACTGTGCAATTTAACCCAGCTATCATGAAGATGGATGGATGTAGCATGCACATGGATTGCTGCCTGCACCAAACAACTGCTAAAATTGGGCAGAGGGAAAGAGGACATAGTGCAATTCGAAAATAATTAGTATGCCTGTGGCCTTTCTTCACCTTTCCATCTCCTTATGCATTAGACAAAATATTCATGTCCCAGGCAATAACCTTTTCCAGTTTACATCTCCGCATCCCATTCTTTCCTCCTACCTCTGATTTGCCAGTGATCCAGCTTCCCTCACCTATGCATGCTTGACCTATAAGTATGTTCTCACTTACTTTCATATACTCAAACAAAACTTCTAAAATTACTACCATTTTGTCTCTTTGCCTGCTTAAAATTCACAGCTTCCATATGGTCTGGACGAACTCAGACACGCAATCGAATTGGTGCTTGTTGTTGCCGTTACTCCTTTGTCTTATTTCTATGACTGATTTTTTTACACTGTATTCTTTTTTTAGCTTATTCAATGTGTACAGTTGCTAGCAAAGCAAGGGCCAAACTTAACAGCAAAAGAAGTATTTAAGAAATGGAGAGCTCAATTTAACCCCCAGAAAATGCCTCTTTGATGGTTCAGCATCAGCCAGACGCAGGAAGCACTGAGGTGGCTATTCTTGGGCCTTTACAGAGAACGGGAACACAGTGTTTTCCATTCATGCTATGGACTGTTCTGCCACATCACCTCGCTGTCTGATCCTTAACAAACAACAGAGGGAAGCATTGAAAACCATCTAATGCCCGGCCTCTTAGGATGACTTACCTTGTTTAACAATGAGCCCTTTGGGTTTATTGAGCGTCCGCGTCCTGTGCATGCTGGGACACGTTAGCAGTTTAACTGAGGTGAAGAAAAATAGCACTTTTATGAGTTGCCAGGCCAGTGAACAGTCAGAGCGAGAAAGTCTTGTTGCTCCTGACCAGAATTTCTCACCCTTCGGGGCACCTAACTGAAATACCGTAACAAAGGATTGATTATGTTACAGCTGAGAAGCACAGGAATGTCTTCATGAACACAATTCCAAAATGAGGTCTGCAGAGAGAGTGAGCTGGGGAAAAAAATCCAGAAAGGAAGCAAGCAAAGGGGAAGAGCCTCCAAAAGAAAAAGGAGGCCTCATAAATATGAGGTGAGAGGCCATACTCAGCTGTCCAAGGCAAAGAGAAGAGTTGCCACCCAGCTTGCTGCAAGCCCTCTGGCAAGGCCCTGTTCAGTTCAACTAGTCAGAACATTTTCAGGCTAGATGAGAACAAATAAGGACCTGGGCTAATAACCTTAATAAGCCCAACATTCAGAGTAATTTAGAGGCACCTTTTCTCTGAAGTTGCTTAATTGCTTTTAAAAATCCTTTGTGGTTGCCCCATTCCCACCTGACTTCTTACCACCTCCCTAAGGGCCTAGTCTTGATGCTGAGTCAAGTAGTGTCACCTTGGGGAGGAGTGTCCTGGTGAGGACAACTGCGTCTCCATCAATGGCTCAGTTAAGAGTGGGGAAACCTGCCTGAAGTAATTGACTTCTCCAGACATCAGAACAAGCCGCTTTACAGACCTGAGCTTTCTACCCCAAAATAAGCAGGATTTTATTCCCTCTGGCCTCCCACAGGATGACACAGCACAAGTGTTACCTAATCAGAGTAGACCTCTTACGTGAGTGTCCCCCAGTCAAGCCCATCCTCTGCTGAATACCAAAACTGCTATGTCCACCCCTTCTCAGTGGTATATTACACTGGGTCCAAATCTGAATTCATGTTCACACACAGGCTGTGACCACAGTGCCACAGAAGCCAGCAGAGCTACTCACAGGGTGCTGTGAGGTGCACTGCGCCTTGCATGTTAACAGCAATAATTGTATTTGATATGGGTCCTTCACAGAGTCATCTATAGGCTGAACAACTTCCAATGTCATCTCCACCCTGGCAAAACATTTAATCTAAGTAGGGACTGAATTTGTTGGGAACCTGAAAGCCCACAGACAGCAGAGGGAGCTCTCCCTGCTCCCTATCCTCCAGCTCAAGCATCCTGTCAGTTTAACAACCAAAAATACAAGTAAAATGGACCCTTGGTCATCATCAGAAAAAAGAGAGGTACACACGCTGCGCTTGTAGTACAAACACTGCTGAATTATTACACCAAGTTAGATGCCCAAATCTGAGGCTTGAGAAGGGCTGTGTTTGGAGATTGTTCCCCCTGCTGTACAGCCTGGCTGTTAACAACCTGCACCAAGAGCATCAGGCACAAACCACAGCGATCAAAACACACATTTAGTCCAGATTCTGGTTTGTACCTGGAGTTTCACTGGGGATGTGGAGACGGAAGCGAGGTCTGGACTGGACTGCTGGAATCACCAGTTTTGGTCCCACCTTTCCTCCTGCACTGCTGGAAATCTGTGCGTGAAGCCCAGAGACTGCTTGTGACGGTGACTAGAAATGAGATGGCCATTTTGTGAGCTGAATCCCATCAAGTTAGTGGCTGAAACATTTTTGTAAATACAAAATGTCAAGGAGCTAAAGAAAGAAACAGTCAGGGGTGAAATGTCAAGTTTACGCTGTTGAAATGCAAGGCAGATACTTCCTAGTCCGTTTACTGGCACATCACCGGTGCTTTGTTGTCTGCAGTTCTGACAACCCGGAGTTTCTAGATCTGCAAGGAAAACACCAACTCCCCAGGCTCCAGAAGTTACTGTGCTTCCCACCATGTACTTCCCAAGTCAGAGGAACAGCAATTGCCTCTACTCTGCAAATCCAGCTTGCTCAGAAAAATCCCAAGCCCTTTAGACAGCCCTTTTCTGCTTCGCTGGCAAGCAGAAGGAAATGCTGTAAATAAGTGGAAAGGCTTGGTGCTGCTGCTGTTTCCTGACTCCCAGCACCAAATGAGAGCACAGGGCTCTGTGATCAAGGAGAATATTGCTGAAGGGAAACCATCATGGAAGGAGCCAGGCTGGAGGCCTTCCCTCCACTTGAATAGCAGTGCTGTCTCCTCCTTTGGCTAAACCAAACTCCATGTGTAAAGAAAAAGCTCATGTACTGAAGATTTAAGCTGTGGTAGCACCTGGACATCTAGGATGAAGCCATCTTCTGAGCACTTGGACAGTCAGTGTAATTTTTGGGAACCAGGATCTGCTGAGACTGGCATGTGCTGATGGGATGGACACAGCTGCACCAGTGAGGAGCTGGAAGGGAACATGGAGAGGACAGCGGGCGGGATTCCTGGGACACATGGGAAAATGGCACCATGTGGGTGCTGGGGCTGCCTTGGCACGGGGAACCCGTCGACAAGGGCCAATAAGCACTTTAAAGCAGTTGGCTGAGCAGACCTTTTAGGATGTGATTCTTAGGCTAAGGGTATGAAAGAAGAGGGCAGGAAAGCAAAGGTTACAAAGCTTTCACTCCCCAGAGGACAAATACAAAAATGCAGGAGGAGCAGGCATGGACTGGAAAGCAGATCTACCAAGGCAGCAGAGGTAGGCAGAGTGCTGGGAGAGTCCAGGCCCGGGACTGTGGGTACCACTGCTGTGATTCCAGCACAAGCTTTAGGACCAAGAAGCCCAGGCTCTTCTCCCACCTCTCAACCTGGGCCCCTCTACCCTATCTGTGCAATAACAGCAATATCTCAGGTAATAGCATAAGTGCCTACAAACTGTAAAGACTCTGTGTCAAAGATGCTGGTACAAAGAAAGAGGCAGTGTCTGAGTCAAAAAGCAAGACTACCTCAGCAGCACTTGAGAAGCGGAAAGCACAAAGGGGAGCACAGCATCAATCGAAAGAGCAGTCATCTCCATAGCTGTCATCTGCAGCCTCTCGGAAATTTCACAGAGTGCAGAGGGACAACATCCTGCTCTGTTCAGAGTACTGATGCAGCCTCTCAATTGGGTTTGTGCACGAAAACCATATTTTAGAGCTGAAAAATTTCTAGGCCCAGATGGAAAGTGCTGGGATGAACAACTTGGCCAGGAGGTATCCATAGGGGATATCCCATTTTCATCTGCATGAGAGACTGAGGACAATGAGCCTCAGATGCCTTTGGAGGCTGTTTTAACCTCAGAGCTTTGGTACGAACTTATGGCACTGGAACAAGCAGCCAAGTCACTTGGAGAAACAACAAAGATCATAGCACTCCAAAACGTTCCCCCTGTAGCTGGGGTTGGGAAGAGGTGAGGCTTCCATTTGCAATACAGAGGTCTTGAATGCTGCAAAATCTACCAATCCACTTGTTGAAACTGTGCCCGTGACATGGTGCATGCCTTCAGCATGATTCCTTAGGTGCTGTGCAGAGATCTCATCCAGAGGACATAGCCACAGACTAATACCTCTGCTTCTTGAGGCACGGTATGGCAGAATTTAGGATCATGGTGTCTCACAGAAATGCCCCATCCTCCTCCTTGTTTTGCCGCAGGGAAATGGGATGCAACATGCTGCCAACAGCTGTGAGCAAACAAGATTGTCCACATGGCAGCTGTAAGGCGAATGGGACTGAAGAGAGATAAATTCCTGTCCCTGACGATAGCTAATGGGCTCCAGGCAGACTGGCAGCTGCAAAGCACCCAGTTCTCTACTCTGGTTCAGCTGACCAGGCACCTCTGGGACTGTACTTTTTGCTGGTGAAGAAAAGAAACAGAACAAATCTGCTCTGGTCTATTTTTATACTTCAGATCCATCTGCTCCTCTCCACAGCTGGCAGGGCCTGGAGCTCAGCTTAGATCTTCCCAACAAAAGCCTCTTTATGAGGCATGGGAATCCCCCATCACTATCAACACCATTTGGAGTGGGTTGCCCAGGCAGAGGCTATTTTGGGCACCACAGGTGGCTTCACCATCTTGCTGAGCGCAGGGATGGAGCTAGCAAATGCCTCGCCACAATAGTGCCCAGCCATGCCATCGGGAGTAAACTCTGAGCTCTGATAAGCCCACAGGATCTGGGGGGCTGGGACACAAAGCAGAGGCCAAGAGGAGGAGTTCAGGGAACAGGTTTCACAGGTGAGACAGAGCAGAGTTTCCACCAGCGCAGAAAACTGCTTTTGAGTCAGTAAGACAAGAGAAACATCCAGGTGGAGCAGAGATAATCAGTCTCCACCCTGAGCAAAGCACTATCTCACCCCACATCTAGACCAGACATCTTCATTCCACAGACCCTGTACCCTGGAGAGCAACCACTACTCTGTCTGGCCAAAGCAGAAACTTCCTTTTTTCTCCTTTCCTCTCTGACCAGGCAGTAACCTCTGCCTTTGTGTAAAGGCTTGACATGTGCTCGCTCCTGTTAGAGAGAGCTCCAAGCTCTGCATTTCCCCTCAACACACACACAGCAGAAAGCTCCCCAGCCTCTCCTTTCTCTGTTATCTTATTGCATGGATGCGATTTCCTGTGTTTATTTTTCTTGTCTGGCTAGCTGGCCTGGAGGGTCTCACCTGCTGGAAAACTGCCATTACTTCTCCATCTGCAACACTGACCAAGGATTAGCAAAAAAATAGCCTTAGGTCATTTTTAGTTTCCTTAGGATGCCTGACTACCAGCAGAGGCCAAAGGCCACAGATGCTGAGAGAGAGCCGGTTCCTGTGCGTCTTACCTGGAAGCTGACGTCAGCAGATGCATCTCTTTAGGAAGCAGAACAGGGATGCGTGTTTTACAGCACTACAAGTCATCCGGCGAAGAGAGAACGCAGCCACCTGGAAAACACTGAATTCATGGCTACGTGCACAGGGACCTCCCTTCAGAGAGAGTGAACGTGTCTGTGCAGCAGACAGAACACAGCCTCTTCCAGGACCTGACTGACGCGCAGGCTTCGGCGTTCGGTATCATCCCCGTGTCACTGACATCCTGACCCCAGGATGCAGCCTCATGCTTTTGACGGGAAGAAAGCATTAAACTCTCCCTGGGAGGATCGCATTTCCCACACAGTGCTTCCAGATCAAATGCTGATCGAAAGATTCTCCTGCAAGGGAATCAGAGACTGCTGTTAGCATGCAGAGAGCTCATCCCTCCCACCAGCCACACAGCGAAAATCTACAGGAACGTTGTTACCACAGTTCCTTTGGAAGTCCAGGTAGTGCTGAACCAGGGAAAGAGATAGACAGCCCCTGCATCTGGGATAAACTTCTGGTGCTTCCCGGGTCTGGAGTATGGCAGGAAAGGAGGGATCATCTGCAAATGTAGAATTTGGGATGGGAGGGAACTTGCATGGGAAGCAAGTGCTCAGAGAAAGGAAGCTATAAAGGTTTCTGATTAAAAATCTTGATTCCCTAGTGTTGTCTCAGTCCATAAGGAATAGGGGATCTTGGATTTAATTTAGATGCAGATGAATGTTACATGGGTTAGTTCTGCAGACTGGAGGGCCTCCGTGCAAGTTAGGGATATTACTGTATATTTCCTCTGGAAGGAAATCAAAATGCTACTTCTCATGAATTCAGAAGGGACGCAGCTGTAGGACAAGCAGCTGACTCTCAGCTTTAGTTCTGGCATTGAGTTACCAATGGTGGGAGAAAAGACTATTTCTGTTTTTCTAATGCAACCTTTAGCATTTTGATCCTTCTGGAATTAGAGGATGATCTTGAGGAGGGTCTGAGATTTTTTTTGTCTCCACCCTATTCTGTTAGTGCTTTTGGAATGAATATAAAGAAAGGCAGGAAACACTTGGAATACTGGACTACTCCCAAATGGCAGGCACCTCAGAAATGAGGCAACCAGTTGTCCTTTAAGGTGCTGAGTGCTCATGTAGCCCAGCACCCTGGTGCCAGTGCTGGGTGCTCTCCTCTTGAGGCTCTGCCTTTGGGTCAGCCATAAGCTTTGGGAATCAACTGCAGCTGTGGCCTCTCCGGGACTGGGAATGCAAACATTATCCCTCTTCTCCCCAGTGTCTTTTGGCTCTGCAGAATAACTTCATCACCTGATGTGTCACCATCACAGAACAGCCTCAATTTAGCAGCACGTAATTCCCAGTTGTCTGCAAAGGGGCCCTGTGTATCACAGCCCCTGCCACCAGGGCTGGCTCAGAAAACCTGCCTGTGATTGCTCACAATCACGGTTAACAGAGGAGATGGTATGGCAGGGATTCACCCGGCAGCAGGCAGGTCTCTGAGCTACCATTCCTGTCACCTGCAAAACTGGCCACATCCTCTGGATGATGGAATTGTTTAATATCATAGGATCCATTGTGCATGGCAGGGCTGCTTGAAAGACATTAATACAGGAAATCATACTGTTCAATGCCAGCTTAAATGCTTGATGGGTTATACAGTAATATGAAAGGATGGGAGTCCTCCGTGCCCCAGGAGTCACACCACTGCAAGCTGCATTCTTACTTTGCAAGACATTTCTTTTCTTTTTATGGCCCAGTGATAAAAGGTTGTATCAGCATGGATTCAAAATGACCTTCATCCAGCCTGGATCAGCGTGGTCAGAGATGCCAGGTCCAGTGCACCTGCCCTGCAGAAGGCTTCAGCATCTGCCACTGTTCAGCCCTTCAGCACACCTCCAAAATAGGAACTTGGCAAACAAAGCTAACAGAGTGCATTGCTAAGCAGAACATTCTGCCGAGTCCCGACACCAGGACTGCATGTTATAGGGCACTTGCCAATTCCTGAGTCAACTTTATTTATTATACACTAGGAAGGTCATGACAAATCTCAAAAGATAAAATCTGTGTCTGTCAAGCCGCCTTCCTTATTTTCATTGGCCCAGACCCTCACGTTCCACACCAACAATAACAGGACATGGGTTCAAGAGGCACCATGAGTGCAGCTTACCCTGAGATGGCCCAGGCTTGTTTTGCATTCTTTGTAGAACTGATCCAGGCTGCTCAGTTCTCTCTTTATTTGGACTTTTTTTTTTTCCAGGATGCAATCACCACACTGCACAAGAGCCTTACACCCCTGGGAACCCCAAAGCACAGGCACAAGCTTTCACAGCCCAGATGATGCCAGATGCCCAAATGATGCAGCTGCAAGTTCTCCAGCTACATGGAGTATCCAGATGAGATATGCTTAACTCCCATTTAGAAGTAATATCCTGGACTAATACCAGCCCAAAAGTCATCCCTATGACCTCATCAACAGCTGAGGCAGCAAGATACCCTGTGCACATGGATTTTCTTCACTGTCATTATGAGCTGTTATCTAATCTCCTTGCCTTAGGTAAGGCAAAAAATCAGAGCTGCCTAGGGCTCTGGGTAAATCCTTGGCAAACAAAGCCTGAGCAATTGCAGCTCAGGTGCTGTCAGTGTCCAAGCTAGCAGGTTTAAAGACTGCCCTGGGCTCTGTAGAAGTTGCAGTCACCTCTAGGGATTGCAGCTGGACACTCCCAAAAACCACAGTCCCAGGTTTGGAGCTCAGTGCAACAGGCTCAGACCACACACCATGGATCTGCACTCCAAATAACCTCATCTTCACACAGTTTATTCTGAACCTGCAGACTGAAAGCTCTTTTCCCAGTCCTCGCCTTTCACTTGCTAAAAAATCACCACGCTACTCTCAGACCCAAACTTGGCTTACATAATTTTTCTTTGACGTGGTGCAAGAACTCCAATTCTCAAAATGAATTTCTGATTTCCTGAGATCTGGGTAGTACTTTCCTATATACACTGCAGGATCTCAGTAGTGACTACTGCAGTCACACAGCAGAGGAATTACACTGCTTATGAAAGTGGTGCAATTTACAGCCAAACACCCTCCAGCAGTCCCATCCTCTGGGTCATTGCTGAGGAAACATCTCCAATATTCAGAAGTGCCCCCATTTGTCCTCAGAGCAGCACTGAAGAGGAAATTGGGAAGTCAGGGAGGAATATAGCTCCACTGTATATATTCAGCAAGACTCCAACCTGCAGCGAGTCACATCATCTAACCTGAGGTGCTTATTTGCAGGATCAGAAAGGTGGATTCCTCACAGGATCACTCAGAGCTGGCTGAAGTCTCTCTCCCTCCCCTGAAGGAACACACAAGGAATCTCACTGCTCACTTGGTCACTTCAGTCAAATGCAGGACAGTGGGAATCTTTCCTGTGAAAGTAAATCATGAGGTCCACAGGGCTTCAGATAAGGTGCTCAGAGCTTTTAACTCCCCAAAACTTCTCCTTGAAACACATGATGGCCAGGAGCACAGCAGGCACTTGTATGCACTATTCTTAGCACCAAAGGCTTCCTGTTTGGGGGCAGAAGTGACAAGGAAGATCCTGCTGCTTTAAATACTGTGAAAAGCTTTTTAGCCAAAAACATTATCCACCCACTAGTCGGGAAAACACCATCCTCCACAGCCCCATCCTGCTTCACCATTCAGAAATGTCATCAGTTCCCTAGTAATGCAGTAAATATTACACTACTGAGCTATACTATCCTCAGGCAGCTCTTAGTCTACAGCAAAAGCCCTGCAAAGTCTAGTTTCTCTGGGTGACTAAGCCAAGGTGCTTATCTCTGAGCAGAGATTTCCACATCAGGCCAATTGTGTTGTTAAACCGGGAGAGCTCTCTGTTCTTTCAAGTACTCGCTTTCTTCCCGGGGCCAGGTATGGCCATTGTTCCCCGGGGCTCCTGCAGCCGCCCATTGTTCCTCCCAGCTCCTGGCCTTTGATGCTGCAGAACAAAATGCACAGTGTTTGTGAAAGGAGGGAAAAATCAAAAAGCTTTTCAATTACACAGTTGGTTGAACAGCTCAGGCACAGCTGGCCGCGGAGCACCAGGGTGCCAGCACCTCTCCATAAACTGGGGCCTCCAGCGAAGCCTCTAGACCAGCTGCAAAGTGAACCAAAAGAGAGAATGACCAGTAGTTGATGGTTATCTGGTGAACTTTCATTTCATCACTTCCAAATTCCAAACGCTCCTGGATAGTACAGACTTTCATTAACCTCTTCACACACACATTTAGTAGCTGCCAGCTGGAGAAAGCTAGAAATTACTCCTGCTTCATCCTGTCAGCATTGCTCAGAACTGGCTCAAGAGACAGCACAGTAGCATCTAGATTCACTGCCTCCACTTCCAGACTAATTTGGCTGACATCAGGCCGGGGCTAGCCCAGCCTGAGTTGCGTTGGCAGAACAGGTCAGAGGTCTGAAATTGTGATCGTCTTACAAGGAGGTCTGAGGTGCGCCGGCGGGGCCATGGGGAAGGAGAGCCAGCAGGCTGGGATACTCCAGTCACAGCTGGCAAAGTTGTTTCATGGTCCAGTTACGGACCCTTCAGGTCCTGCTGTGTAACACGCTGCTCCTGACACTGCAGTGTTTTGGGCAAATACAGTGCTCTGCCTTGTGTTCAGTGCGCCGCTTTTTCTCTTATTGCCAAGACGACAGATTTCAGGATGTCGGAGATGTGAGGGGTCTTCTAGTCCATCTGGGTCTGTCACCTTAGTCCATGCTAGTATCTTCTGCAAAAGAATAGGCAGTGCCAGCGAGAGAGCTCTCTGGAAGGATCAGTCTATGGAAAAAGCTAATAAAATAATAAGAAAACACTTGCACAAAAAAGGGCCAGCCAGCCGGATCTTCCTGGGACAAAGGCACTCACACTCTCTTTTACAAATATATTTTATTATTTTAATGCTTATTAAGAAATGTAACCAAGACAGACTCAGCAGCACCAGCGGCTCCTCACTGCCCAGCAGTCTGATGACTTCACAGATATGAAAACTTCACAGATTCAAAAAAAAGATAAAATAAAAACAACCTTTGGTCAATGCACTTTAAATACATTTGCATGCACAGATTCTCCCCCCCCCCTTCCCTCCCCTCCCCTCCCCACTGGTAACTGACAAACAGAGGGAAAACAACAACTATATTCATAAAACATTTAAATTAAAAGAGTAATTGTTTTATAGTGACAGCGTGTGCAGCAGGGTGTTCAGTGTCTTGGCTTGCAGACCACAGAGACAAACGCTCCACAGGACAGGGGCAGGATCACCAGCTCCTGAGACAGAGTGGGAGAAGCAAAGGATGTTCTCAGATCAACAGGTTCCAGTTGTGATTTGAACACATCCTTGTGTGAACAGTCCCAGCAGACAAATAAGGCAGGGAGTTACACACAACACTGCCCAAGTCTGGGGATTCGCAGTGTTAGTCACCTCTCACGCAAAAAAACAGTGGTGTGTTTTTACACTTGATGTGGTTTACTGTAAAGAGGGCCAAAAGCTCAGGGCTGGAAACTAAAAACTCTCTGGTATGAGTCAGTGCAGTTTGATGCCCAAAACAAATTGGGAGAGGACCGACTATGAGGCAGCTAAACTTGTCAAACACCTCTAAAGAGTATTCTACAGTTTAAACGCATCACTGCATGCTCATCCTCCCCACAGAACACAGCTGGATTGATTTAGTTTTAGGTCAGGCTCATGTTCATGAACTGGAAGGGCTTTTGTTACACCTGGACACACTCATGAAATTGAGACAATGCATCTGAAAGGGAGATAATCCACAAGAACCATCTCTACCTCAGTCACATATAGACCATATGAAGTCAACCCCCCGCACACATCGGCCAAGGTTGACCAGCCTGCAGTGACCCCAGGAGAGCCGTAAGATGTACATCCTTTCCAGAGTCCTTCCTCAGCAAGTCACACCTTGGTCTCATGCCAGCACCACTCCGCTGAGACCATCTGTGCAATCCCCAGCACCTCCCAGCGCATTCCTGCTCCCCTGAAATCCTCCCAAACACCTACCCTACAAATCTTCCTTCACCACCAACATTTCTCATCTAATCCTAACCCTCTCTGGTCCCACACCTTAGAGACTTTTCTATATCCACCAGCATCCTCTGGAGCCTCTTTTCAAAGAATGATCAAAAATTCAGACTACCCCATAGAACTCCCAAGTCCATCAATAAGCTTCCTAACACCAACTGGGATCAGTGGCAAACCCTTTCTGTCTACAGTAACCCCAGCCGTTCCACCATGCCAAGTTGCTTCTCTGGTCAAGAGCTGCAGTTCAAGCTTGCACAGAGCTTTGAAATATTACCGATGCAAAAGAAACTCTGCAGGACAAAGCTGTAAGCGCATGTATTTGCACACACAAAAAGCAGTGCCCTATTGAAGAGAAGGCCCCAAGAACAACTCTTGATAAAATTACTCCTGGCAACCGATCAGACTTAACTTTCTCTAAAATCCTATAAAGCAAATAAACCCTGGAGCCTAAGAGTCTCCAGGGAATGGTGAAATCCATGGAATGCCCTCATGCCAAATGAGGCACCGCATCTCTCTATGGGTCTTGAGCCGTTTTTAGTAAGATGTTCCAGTTCAATGAAATTAGTCTCTTCCTACCCCAGCTTTTACTCTCTGGACCCACTGCACCTTGGATTCCCAAGGTCTTCTCCAGCCTCTCCTGATGATCACCTCATTCTTCGCTTTGTCTTGATACCATCTTTGTTTATCCAGAATAGCTATATTTCAACAGCTAAACTTTCTCCAGCTGGAATGAAAATGGGGATGTGAGTGGAGAGGTTAGGAAAAATTTCTTTAACTTTCACTTTTCTAGTGATCCCTGCCCTATGCAGTTTGGAAGAGAGGTACTTTTCTCAAGAGTGGAGAGTGCTGCCAGGAGAAGGAAAGAACACTTCATTGATGGGACCCTAAAGCTTCTTTTTTTCTTTTTTGAAAAAGAAAGCCTTGAAATCATGATCCCCATGCACCAAGAAATAAAAAGTCCAAAATTCTGTTCAAAAGGCTCATGCTCCCCCCAACAACTGTTTTGGAAACATCTTCTGAAGGTCCATTTCTAGACATATGCTTGCCAGAAGGCACACAGCGTGTGGTGCAATTGCCATCCCTTCCTTCCTGTGACTACAGATTTCCAATTCTATATAAAACACGCTGCCTCCTTATCCCCACTGCACTTCCTCCTGCGTGCATCCCCCAGCCACTTCAAACACCCTCTTCATTTCAAATCTGGATCACTAATATTGAAAGGTACTGGACACACTTGGTAGGGCATCTCAAACAGCAACAGAACAGCTAATTTCAAGACATCTGGAAACTCAGTAAGCTCGCATGGCAATCTGTTTGGGCAGGAAAGTTTTCCAGAAGGACAATCCCAAGTTTGTCACATCACCATAGATCAACTTGATTCTTGTGGCAACCAAGCAAGAAGCTGCCATAACTGAATCTGAAGAAGCTCAGGGAACAATAGAAAGCAACCAACCCACATCAGCTGTTCAAAGTCTGATGCAATGTGGCATAAAACATCCCTTTACAATGGCAACTAAAGCTCAATAGGAGACACTTCTGCACTCGCGTGTGTTCCAGCACATGAGCAATGCTGGTATTTTCCCACACTTCCTTCCCTGCTCTGCTTCTTTGTGGACCTAATAGCTATTGACATGAATACCGGATGTAATCTTGTGTTATTCTTAGAAACATTTCGGCTCCCAACTGAGGCCTGAAAAGATCAGACCCCCATTTTCCTACTCAGTTCCTCTGCTACTATTACAGGAGGTCAGAAGAACCATCTCACAAATAACCTACAGAAATACTCCACTCAGAAAGATCAAGAGTAACAAGATCCCAAGTCACCGTACAGAGGAACTACCTACGACGTCAGTCACAGGGAAATGACTTAGTGTTTGTTAACGGTGCTGGAGTGATAATCCACTCCTCTGACGCTAGACTACGTGGAAGAGCCATGCCAAGAAAGCAGCAATTCAATTAAACTGTGAAGTCTATTGTTCTGCAAACTTGCCTGTCTTTCTGCTAAGGATTGTGGTGGCAACCACATCTTTTTATCCATCTCACAGTAAGCTTTGTGCTAGCCTGGAACATTTACATACTCAAACACATTCAGCATTATAAATTACTCCCCACCTTCATGTAGGGAGTCTGTCAAAAAGAAAATTCTCCTCAAATAAAACTGACTTTTCATTTTTAATAGTTCATGACATTTAAAACAAACACAGAATAAGAACACACAAACCCAACCTGCTCTTCCTCAAATATCAAAATCCAGTTCCCCTTTCCAAAAAATGAGATTATTTAGCTTCTGAAATGTTAGTGGACAGACACGAGGAGAAGCCAGGGTTGGGGGATAATTGATACTTCTGATGTTTTCAGCTAGGGAATAAACTTCAGATCCCTGGAATTACCAGACTTTTAGCTTTCCAGTAGGACCATCACTGCCTGTCTCTCCAGAAGGATGGCAGTATTGGACATGCATTACTTGTTTGGAAAACAAAGACCAGAAAATCTTTAGGTAGAATTCAAGCTGATGTGGCATTCTGCTGTCCTTGAGCTACCAGGTTTCATAAGTGATACAGAAAATTATCAAATTGCTGTGAAACACCTCTACAAGAAACCACATCAGTGCATACCCTTGCTGCAATACAGATTTGCCTGTGCACTTACACAGACAGACTACTTGCAGTTTGTAAGCTGATTTCCACTACTACTGACGCCTTTCAGCTTCTCCGAGAAGGAGCATCTTCTAACCAGACTGACCCAGTTCTGTTGGCCTCTGCACTGCAGGGACACATTGGGTTTCACAGTAAAGCACATCAGGAAAAAACTGAAATCATGGGAGAAAAGGTGTTTAAATAAAGCTCACTGCAATTTTAAAAATAAGCATTAGATAAGCGTCCTCCTTACACTGAGAAAACAACAAAAATAGGGAAATCAGTTCCCCTCACACATGTTTAGGCCCATGGAAAGAATTTGCATTCTAGGAGCTCAGAAGGACAAGCACAGAGATAGGGGGAAAAAGCAGGCAGTGCCCACCAGCCTACACAGACAGCTCACAGACCCGACAGCTCCTCACAACACCTCGGGGCACGACTGCCCTGGTGACACAGACCACAGCCTGGCCTGCTTGTCTGCTATCTGCAGCATCAACTCCTGCTAACAGCCCTTTTGCTAGGGGGAATCCATATTACAGTCTCCGTTTTCATTATTAGTTGGACAAAGTGGAGAGCTACGAGGTTATATTTGCCTTGTGCATCTGGAACACTGAGTGCTCAGGGAATGGATATGAGTTCTTGGCCATCTTTTTTATAACTTAATATAAAGTAATCTTATCAAGACACGGAAAAAAACCCACATTCGAGCAACCTGTTGCAGGATAAGCTTTAAAAACATAAACTGAAAGACAAAATGCCATAGTTGAAGGTATCCAGAGTTCCCATCAGGTAAATTCCTTCCCTTTCCAAGCAGCTGCTGGCATCCTTCCTGACCAATAGATGTTGCTATCCCTCTTCCCTGTTGCTCTTTGCAATTCAATGAATACTTCCAGCCGTGCTTTTATTTCTGTTGGTAAAGACAGCAAAACCGACACACAACCACAGATATACAGTACAGCATGATATCATAATATGCCCTGCATCAGCAGTCTCCCAGTGCTGAACTTGGAATGCCATCTTTGACCTTGGCACTGCTCTTGGTGACAGGTCACTGACAGGTAACACGTCCCCCCATCCTTAGTCCGTTTCAGTGGTCTCTTGGCTTTTCTCCAGTCTGGTATTTAGGATCTTCCCAACAGTCCTGGGTAGGGACCCCTTTCTCCACAGCAATCTGAATACACACCTCTCCCCCCGCCCCCCCCAACCTCCCTTTCTACCATGGCAGAGGTCACCAATGGAAAAAAAATAATTCTACCAGGAAGACTTTGAAAGTCTCATCAGGAAACATCAGCTGCTGCAAAGGCTGCTCTTTCTAGATCAGGGTAAGACACCTGGGCATCAATTAGCTCTTCACCGTGAAGCTCCCTGTTCATGCATGCATCTGAGAGAATCCCATTTTTGCAGGAATGCGGGAGATGCCCATTTGTCTCCATGTCCAGAGCATTTCCATTCTGGTGCCATTCCAAGCCGGCTTTGCATTTGTTTAAGTCCTGCTTTTCAGGATCCCTGTGGATCTCTCCATTGGTGTATACCTCTAATGCATACTCACTGATTCGTATGCTGGCGTTCTCTGTGTCCCCACCATGATTGGAAGTCCTAGAGCTGGCTGTTCCTGCCTTGAATGGCTCCTTCCGGCCCAGGATATGCTGGCTGATGATTTTGCGGAAGGTGTGTCGGAACTCCCTGATTCGGTAGGCATAAATTAGAGGATTTACAACCGAGTTGGCATGAGACAGGATAATAGCCAGATACATCAGCCAGAGGGGAGCATGGTCACAATTTGGGCAAAAAAGGGTAAAGCAGTTAATAATATGCAGTGGAAGCCAGCAGACTGCAAACAATCCAACAATGATGGCTAAAGACTTAGCTGCATGGACTTCCTTCTGCAAAGTAGAACGAGAACGTTCCCCATGTACCATCTTGTTCTCCATCTGTTTGAGCTGTCGCCGGGCTGCCATGAAGATCTTCAAGTAGATACCAAACATGAGGAGGAGAGGCAAGAGCACACAGGCAAAGAAGTTGTAGTAGACCATGTACTCCATGGTGACCACAGCCTCAAAGAGACATGCCACCATACTGTTGCTGCAGTTGATGGGAGAGGACTTATTGGAACCCAGCTCTTCAATCTGGGAGCGTTTGTGCCACCCTAGCATAGGTGTCAAGCCGATGATGAAAGATAATACCCAGCAGATGGCAATGATACCTTTAGCTCGAGAGCCAGTCACCAAGCCATTGTACCTATAAAGCAGAGGAAATGGGAATTACATCAGTACCATTCAACAAGCACCTGACACCCAAGCAACTTCCCAATGTCCCAGAAGACAGCAAGAAAGGCACCGGCTTCTTAGGATGGGTCTTTGAACTGCTGTGCAGAACCCACACAGCACAGCACAGCAAGGACTCCGTAGTGACATTGTATGCCACCTATTTCCCTCCCCTTTCCTTTAGGCAGTAAATAGGTGAAAGAAAAGCAGGGAAATTAATACAGTTTTCATCTGTGTTCCTTCACTCCACCAGCCCACTTAGTCATGCACATAGATCTTGCAGCCTGGATAACCAGCAGCATTGCTCTGACCCTCAGGGATGAAGACCACTGTAGCTCTCTTGCCAAAGGCTGAGGCAGTTCCTCCCTTCTGGCAAAGGAGCAGCCTCGTAGCATGGAATTGCTAGGTCTGTCTTGCAGTAGCTCTGTAAGCCAAATAGCACAAAGGAACTCGGAGGCACAGTGCCATCGGCCCCATGTCCATGTTCAGGTGTGCTCCAGAGAAATTTTGCTGACTGAGTTGCAGAAGCTGGGCTGGCATTCCCTTGCACAGCACCTCACTGCTCCACAACAGCACTTTCAAGAAGGCCAGCCCCACCAACCTGGTAAATAGCTGAGACAAGTCAGCAGTTTTCCTCACCAGCCTGGCTAAGATGACCCCATGTCTTTCTCAGAAAGGAGGAATTAAGCTGAGGACAGTGCTGACTACAGGTGTGCTGTGGGCTGCACTGCACACACCAAACGGGACTTCAGTAGTGGAGGCACTGATATGCCTGGCTGAAGCCAGTGTTCTTAGCAGTAAATTCTCCAAGATCTGTTGAAAGAGACAATAAGCAACATGGCAAGAACCTGACAGTGTAGCCAGGGACCTTTGTTTGAAATACCGGCCAGTTCCCAAGGCCTCACAGGTTACTGCGAGTCCTGAGCTGACTCCATCAGTTCTTCTCTCTGAAAATGTAAATCAGGGCAACAGTTTAACATTTCAATGCAATTTCCTTCCTTTGGTAATGCTTAGCATGGAAAGTAGATGGCCAGATTCCCACATTGTCCAGCATGAGTCCCACACTGTACTTGACCCCATGTGTCTGTGATCGGACAACGGTAGCGCTGGGCTCCCAGTGTTTACTCAGTGCTCCTTCTCCCTCTGTCCCCAGAATTCTCTCAGCAAACAAACATTTAAAAAAAAAAAAAAAATCCAACAAGCCATAGAAATCTTTCCATCTCTCAATGAAATAGGCACTCCCACAGGTTCATGCTTCTATCTCAATGCAAGTTCAAGACAGTAGGAGAGGTTGCTTTTGCCAGGCACAGTACAGAATGGAGACCTTGCATATGCTTTAAATCCCTGCTAATGGGCCTTGAAAAAAACCCACGTGGCTCCACACAAGACCTGGCCGGCTTGAGTCTCCCTTCCTCAGTTGCACTTCAAAATCAGAAAAGAGGGAGTGGGTGATGGAGCTAACCACACAATTCCCAGTACCCAAAATATACAGAAATCCTCCTTCCAGAAATGAGGGAGGGATTCGGCTGATTCTGAGAGAGAAAGAGGTTTCTCCAGCAAGTAGTGGATCCTGCTCAGTGCTTAGGGGATGCTAAGGGCACAGCATGGATGGTAGCAGGGAACTGCCCACATTCAGACCTCATCAACACAGCAAAACAGCAACTGTGCTTTGAAAAGTACACTCAGGGAGCAAGAGATTGGCTGAAAGCACTTCAAGCTTGGAAAAACAAAAAACAGAACAAACCCCTAAAAACCTTACAGCCCTGGAATTAGCAACATCTTGTCAGAGGAATTTTGAAATTGTGCAGCTGTTATCCCACGACTAGAGATGTCCCTTCCCGTCCACTAAAAATATATTCATTACTGCTCTAGGCAAACACCCTCCCCCCAGCTTCTCTCTCCCTCTCACCCTCTGGGGATTCCCATGCAACAAACTTTACAAGGCTTAGGAACAGCACTTAACCCAAGCAGCCTCCTGCTTTCCAGCTGCAGTGTATTGTGCTGGCAGCGCCTATTACCAACCTATCAGTGAGGGCATTTCCGTAACACCTTGCTCAGTGTCTCCAAGGGCCAAGAGGGAAAGCTCACATCACCACCTCATCACACAGTGCGTGGCACTACGTTGGCCAGGTACTCAATGGAAGTGTCCATTCACTTGGGAGAGCTTGGTTTCTAGGACCCACATGAGACACTGCAGGCTGATTTGGCTGAGGCAGGGTTATTGTCCAGATGGACTTTCCTGGACTCATTCCTTTTTTCCACTTAGAGATGTCACCAGGCTGGCACTGAAGGGTTTGTGCACCTGCCTAGGCATCTTTCTAGGCTCACAGCAGCCAGGCCAAAGCTACTCTCTGTATCCCCCGTGCTGTACAGCTCTACGTACCATGTTCATACCAACTTCAGGGCTTCTAGGAAGCATCATGTAGACTGTGAGTTGCTGGCACCTATGCAGGAGACACAGCCTGCTGAAAGGAGCTGGTCACACCCACAGCCCATGTTCTGCATACTCGACGGGTGACTTTGTAGCATGTCTGGTGTGTCCAGACAGCACTGGATTGTCTTTGCACAAGCAGTTCTCAGGCTTCCTGGAAATACTGGACTCGCTACACAAATGACGACTTCTGCTTGTGAAATTCCAGAGACAAAGAACATTAGTGCAGAGCACAGGCATGTTCACAGTGGAGCTGGATGTGGGGATAGGGCACCAGACTCCTCCAGAAAACAAAACCCACTTTTGCAAACACAGGAAATTGTGGATGTTTTCCCCAAAATAATTTCACCTGCCCTGCTGCTTTCCCAGCCATCAGGCTGGCAAACTGACTCCAAAACATCTGCCCTTGGTAAACGCACAGCTCATCTGTGCTGCCTAAAGTAGCTTGGCTGAGGATGTGAAGCTTCTGAGTCCTTGGCCTCAGCTCTGTGTCATCAAGACAATAATTCCTGAAGAAAGTGTAATACCTCACCAGTCTGATTCGTAAACTATGAATCTGGGTGGAAGACAGAGCTGGTATAAAAAACACAGAGTCCTCAGGTAGAATTTAAAATCTTTCCATATGTTGCATGGTATGTTGCTGGCCTAACTCATCGTCACAGCATCCAACCAGCCTGCTGCTTGTCTTCCAAACCCACCTCTGACTGACAGCACCGCACATCTTGGCATGGCTCTGCCATGCATGGAGCACGCTTCAGCCACCTTTACTGCATCACACCAGAAAGCCTGTGCTCAGCGTTGAGGGCACTGGGCTTTGATCTGAATTCCAGCTGTGCTCAATGGTTTTTAACAGATCACTACAAAACGCTGTTTACTGAACACATCCCTCAACAGCCCACACCTCAGGCAGCTGCAGTCACAGGCAGCAAGACAAAAGGAGGATGCCCTATCCCTATTACATGTATCTGGAAATGCAAGACACTGGCAATCCCAGATCATCCAGGAAATCTTGTGGGCAGAGCAAGAAGACAAACCCAGACCTTCTCATGTACCACCGAAATTCAGGAAACTGTCTCCCCTATTACTAAGTGCTAACTGATGCTAGTGCTTGGCTATGCGATAGAGACTGGGTAGGGGGGCATCCCACAGGTGGGCACAGGGCTCTAAACAGCAGAAGCAATAATGGTGGCCAGACACCATTCTTTTGCTCATGGCACAATCAGCTTCCAGGCTAAAACCTTGGTAACAGCAAGTTCCACTGCCCGTGAAGCCACAGACAACTGGCACTGCTTCCAAAGCCATGCCCATGGTTGTTCAAAGGAGGAAGTACATTATTCTTTCATATTAGGTTGAATCTGCCCGTGATCTATTTGACACAAACATGAGCACATGTAGGAAACGCTTGGCATAAAGTCAAAAGGTTTGTGGTGAGCAGGGAAAGAAATAAGTCCGGATACGGCTCAAAGTGACAATAAAACATTAAATCCCTGGTTCACCGATTCAGATGCTCGTATATGAGCATTTGAGAAGGCAACCCTAGAGAATTAAAGCAACTGCTGAAACAGACTGTTCTCAGCACAAGGTCCCTTCCATGTCCTGTACTTTATTCAGGGTTTGTGTTCATGTCCACTATTCTTCCTACCCCAGGCTTTGAGAAGCCAGTTCTCCATGTCCAGCTCTCCTAACATCTGGCAGAAAAGCATCCCTGTGCCACCTCAGAGCTGCAGTTTCAACCACCGCTACATGGGATAAATTTGTCCCAGTGTTCCAAGTGACAGGGAGCGGCACCTTAGCAATGCTTTCCCAGAGAAGCATCCCAGTAGCTTAGGCAGTCAATCACCTCCAAAGCAACCTTCATCAGGGGAAAAGGCCTGCAACTTCAGCAAGTTGCTGTAGCTGGTAGTGTATGACCTGCTTAAGTATTTATGCCACAGGTGAATCGCTGAATCCAGCATACACAGCAAGCAGTAACCTGTGAAAACTTTTCCGTTTGGCTGCAGGAAGAAAAATTTCTCCTCTCTTTCCAGTGCATCGGAGTTACCTGTCCTTCACCATGGGAGTACCTTTACCACAAATGCCTGCACAAGAACACGTGGCTGGGCACTGTGCCCGTGGAGCATTTGCTGGCACCAAAGAGCCTGGAAAGCGGCAATTGTTCTTGGCCCATGACTTCATCCTGGAGCTCAGACTCGCAGCCACTTTTGTTTAGAACAACCAGGGGTTTTATATGGGCAAGCGCAGGTTGTCAGGTACCTGCCATGTCAAAGACACAGTTTGGATTTTATCCTAGACTGAACAATGGCTCAGACTCACTTCCTTGGGAGCGCTTTATTGCCACCTGCAGAGTGTTATGTTTGTATAAAACCTAGCAGAAGTAAGCAAAGTGTTTGAGAACTTTTGGAAAGTTTATCAAATTGTACACAACGTTTTAATCATTTGAAAGGTAGAACCCATAAGACGTTACAAATTGTTTGGTTTTTTTTTTATTTTTCAATTTTACCTATAGATGTCTTTCCTCACTGCAAATTTTTGGGAGAAGGTCTTTTATCCCCAGAAAAATAATTCCAAAAGCAACTCTAATTATGTACTGAAGTGTCCAAAACCAAGCAGTATCAGAAATCCCACTCTTCTGCCTCCTTAATGCCGACAGTTTATTTGTATGGGAATACACATGCCCATATGTATTCACTGAGACATGTGGTTACCTTCCTTAGGACAAATCAGACAAGAAGCAGTTAAGAAGAAGAAAAAGAAGAAGAAAAAATAGGTTTAGCCCTTTTCAATTTTGCTAGAGTGAAGTAAGTCTGATTTATTAGTTTTTTAAGAGCACTCATCTAGTGAATATTAGGAATGCCTGGTCTTACCCTTCTTGTCCTCTGAGGAGGAGAGAAGAGGCTTTCCCAGGGATTAAAGGATGGTGGAAAACGTGGCATCTTTAGTGGCAGAACTTTCCTTCCAATGGTTTGGCACATTTTTGAGACAGCCAGATATTAGAAAAAGAAAAAAATGAGGATGTGAGCAGTCTGAATCGAATCACATTTCCCTCTTCAGCTAATCAGCTTTCACTTTCTCAACATGTCTGAGGCTTCAAATCTAATGCTTATTCATCCATTAATTCTTACGGGGAAAGACAATTGACAAGTTCTTTGCTCCTACTGTAAAAGGACAAACAGTAGAGGACAAGGAGGGGGATGAACCCATGGATCTATCTGCAGGTTTCTGCAGCCAATCACCTCCACTGGTTTTGGGACAGAAGACGCTGTGCTCTGCTTTTTCAAAAACGAAATAGTGAAACCCGTACAGTGCCCAGCACTGATGAAGTCTGATTTTTCTAAAAGACTCTTTACTGTGGCTATTCCAGGAAATTAAATTTTCAAGACAATATAGTTACAATGATACCCCCCAAAATGGGCAGAAATCCAGATTTTTAAAATCCTTTTCCTGGCAAGTCATCCTCTAGCAATAAGAGCGCTTAAACTGTCAGCAAAAATCTTCAGAGTTAGCTCATGAGAGACGAATTAAAGACATTAGCCCTTCTCAAAATCATTTCAGAGGCAAGCTCAGGAGCTACTCCACATGTATTTCTTTGTACCATTTGTCATTATTTTGGTTTATAAGCTGAAACCATCTATATGTAGAACTGCGGAAAAGTGAGGACAGTCCAGTTTATAGGTAACTAATATCCATAGAGTTTTCTCCACAATGGAATGGAATAGTTATTGCTTACAGCTACACCAAAAGTAGAGGTACAACTATAGGTTTGGAAACCAGCAATTAACGGTAATGTTAAAGCAGCACAAACTTGCTTCAGGAAAGATTATGCTGCACTGGTCCACATGGAAAGGTAATCTCCGCAGCTCTAGGGAAAAGAATGCTTTCTATTTTTGAATGGGAGGTTTGTGGTAATCGACATAAGTGCTGGATGACCAAAGTATTCACAAGAGACAAAACTGAATTGCACAGGTCAACACAAGTGATTTAAACTCAAAAGGAGTGAGGATGTCCAAAAACTCAAACTTGAGAGCATAGCAATGAGAATTTTTTTCCATTTTTGCAGCTACATTTCTTGTTCAGCAGGATAGGAAGCAAGTCTTTCCATTCCTGAGAGCATGCTGCATCCTCCTAAAGACAAGACGGGAAGGAAGGAGACTCCTACACTCTGCCTGCGCTGGCCTCTCCTGGGGCTTCCTCTACATCTTTCAAGCTCACCGAATGGCTTGGAAGCATTGTCACAAAGCATTCAAACCCAGCCCACAAAACACAATGCTGCTCTGCGCCCACGGTCAGATATATCCCGTCACAACAATGTGCTGCTGGAAGACTGAAGTGAGTAGCAGCCCCTGTGCATGTGGCAAAACTTCCCCTTGTCCCACATCAGCCTCCCTGGCTGCACACAAAGTAGCAGCTAGTCATATTTGGCTTTCAAGCTCTAATATTTAAATGTCCTTTTCTTTCTTTAACCTCCAGAATAGAGACCACAGGATAACCACCTCCAGGTCTGGGTTGGGACAAACCTCTGCTTTGATCTAAGGCTTTGCTTCCAGAGGCAGTGCCTAAGCTCGTCCAAATCTTCCTAAGGCCCATTTCTTCATAGCCTGCTGCATCTTCTCCATTCACATTTAAAGAGAAAATCCCCATCTACACTTTCCACAACCCTGTTGCTACAGCTGCAGGCGGAGTCCCCCATTCTCCCCCTGGGGAAGGAGACAAGTTGACCTCACCCCCTTTCTGCCCTCCATCATGTGTTGCTTTGGCTCCACTTCCCCACAGTGATCAAGGTTACCGCACAATCCTGTCTAAATATGGAACAGCAGCTCCTAGGCAGCACCGTTGTGATGCCATGGGCGCACACCATACGAGGACAGAGAAGAACTGGAAGAAGAAGCGACCAGAAAATCCAGCAGCCAAGGCAGCCTTCAAGACCTAGAAAAGTTTTTTTCAAATTGCAAGGGAAAAAGCGCTGCTCCTCATTTAACTTTCCCTTCCTCAATTCATCACCAGATCTGTTGTTTGCACTGATGTACATCCCTCACCACCCGAGTCCCCTTCCGTCCCCCCAGCCCAACCCGTGCTTACCTGAGGGGTATGCGGATCGCAATGATTCTGTCAATGGCAATAGCAAGGAGGCTGAAGATCGAACTCTGAGTCAAGACCAGGACGAAGCAGGCAATGAAAAGGCAGCCATAGAAGAAGGCACAGAAGCCCGTGCTGATGGTGATGGCAAAGGGGATTGCCAGCACGCCCACGGCAATGTCAGCAGCAGCCAGGGACACCACAAAATAGTTGGTGACGTTCTGCAAGTTGCTATTCAGATAGACTGCCCAGCAGACCAGGATGTTTCCCAGGATGGCCAGCACCGCGATGATCAGTTCCAGGATGATGTAAGCTACGTCTGAAAGGAAGTCTTCTTTCCCATGTACTAGCATGGTGAGAGCGACCAGGCCAACGTGAGAACGTGCCAGAAAAGCTCAGCGTTCATATCTGCAGAGCACTGAACAGCCAAGTCACCTCGAAGCTGCCTGGGGTCTGAAGAGCGCTCAGCTGCTAGTCGGTGAAAGTTGCTCACTGCACCCTTTTCTCCCCATAGCTGTTGAAGATCTTTACAGTAGCAGGTGTCAAGTAAAGAACAGGGCCTGCCAACTCCAGCAAAGTGGATTAGCCAGATGCAGAATAATTCAAGCTCCAGCAGATGAATGGACAGGTGAATATCTCATGTAGACGTACTCTGCTCACTAGGCCACAAAGTCCACCAGGCAACACAAAACAGAAAGTGTACTGTATGGCAGCATCACATCGGCTGTGACTTTCAGTTTCCTGTTGACAATCACACTGCTAGTCATGGCTTCCTGTCATGTACATACCTACTATCAACATCCTCTGGTCCTCTTTTTCACCTTTTCCCCCTAGGACTTGGGAAATATTCTCTTCAACTGAAGCAAGCATTCAACTTCTTCACTTGTAGTTTCCTTTAAAAAAAACAAACCAAAAACAAACACTAACCACATAGGCTAAGTGATCAGCTCTATGGAGGAGATGGAAAAAGGAAAAATCTCATTAAAGTGGCACATTAAATTGATAACAGATATTAGACAGACCTAGAAGAATACATCATTGGCAAAAATCTCACATTTTGTCTATCCTGAAAGCTGCAGGGCCAAACCCAAGGTTCAAGAAGGCAGTATTTCACAGTGGCAATGAGAAACAAGGGACGTTTTGTTGTTGAGGCTACCAACTGAGCTGGCACTTCAGCAGCTGCTCGATAGTCTGCCCTGAAACATGAGAGCCCCACTAATTATGCCTTGGCAAGTGCTGTGGCTGCACAGAGGAAAGGTGGAGGAGCCTTTTTACATACACCTGTCTCCCTCTGATCACAAACACAAGACTGGAGCCAACACGTGCTGCCTGTCCTCACGTACTTTGCCACAAAAGCGTGCTACACCAATACGCTGCTCTGCGATGACACGAACCCTCAGTCATAAGGGGGTTATGCTGCTGGCAGGCATGGTTACCACTCTGCTGCCATACCCAGTCCTTCCTTTGGGTGCACAGATACTGGAACATGATCAGCAGCAGGGAGAGTAGTTTGAGGCATGTCAGACATCTTTGAGGACTTTCCCACTGAGCATGCACACTCTCTGCAAGGGTCTCTGCAGGTTCTCTTCCTGCAACACCATCGGTTTTGTTCACATAAATCTTTATCCTATATGCAAACTATTTATTTGTTACAACTGCATTGTCCACAGTGTTTGCTGCACCCACAGATTCAGGTCAGCATCATTTTTCAGCTACAACCAGCCAGAAACACATCCACTAAGCTACACCTCTCCCAGAAACACGCACGCAGGCACAATGCCAACATCACCTCAAGTATACATTCATGTTCCTGCAGTATCATGCACACAAATCTGGGACTAAAGTTGGTGCCGCTTGCAAGGAAACATGGTCCCTACAGCTGCCATTTCATATGGACAGATCATCATCTACACTCGCACTCACCTTGCAGGTCACCTCATACCTCTTCTTTCAGACATGGGTGCATTTCACCACAGTTTCAGCTAAAAATATAACAATGGAGAATACAGGTCCCTGAGCTTCATGCCACAGTCAAGAGATAATTGCTGTCCTACCCTGTCACTTCCAGAGTGAGTTTTAAATCTTATTTAGCAAGCTTTGGCAGTAATATTTTCTCATTAATTTAAGAAAAAAGCTACTTGAAACAGAGTGCTGAGGGACTGGGAGAGACACGGCACTAAGTGACAAATTACTTGAGCTCAGTTTCAGATGCAACATGAACCTCCAAACCAAAACATTTTTGGGACCTCATCCACAGGTGATCTGGTGTGGTCTAACCCTGCAGGGTTTCATGCCTTCACAGTTCACTCTGTTTTCAAGTCAGAAACCTAATTTCTCAGGATAAAATAAAAGGGTAAAGACAGTGATAATAAAAGAAAATATGATTAACTTGTGATTCACATCTGATCTCAGGCATATAATCTAATTTTAGACCTTTCATTGATTTAGAGCTCTATTGCTAATGCTGCATTTGAAAGGAAAGTGAATGATTCTTGGTGGTTTGGATGCACTTCAAAAACCTAGCTTTTTCTCCACCTTCAGCAATCTTGTTTATGTGTTTTGTTTGGTTTGTGTGGAAGAAATCCACAAAAGAGATTAGTTTGTGAACTAGCTATTAAGAGGAAGATAAAGATCATCCATTTAATCTTTTCTAAAGAACAAAAAAACCCAAGATGTCTCTATACTGTCTATCTCCCTTTAGCAAAACCCCCTGTTTTCCACTGACCTCCTAAAGATTGCTTCTACTTTCTTGAATTTCAGGGATGTCAGTGCTATGCTCCTACATCACTCTGCTAGCATCTGACTGTCCATTACAAATCCCAACAGGTTTGTTTCAAAGCAGTGATACTGAAAATTACACCCCCCGCCCCTAGACTGACTTCCAGGGAAAAGGATTAGAATTAATATAAGACGGCAATAAAGAAAAACTGGAGGGAGAGAAAACAGAAAGGGCAAGGTGAAAAATAAAAAATGCTCGGGGCGGGGGGAGCAAGAAAGGGGAAAAAAGATAGGGAAAGGTAGCAGGAGAAAAAAAAAAAACCCAAACAATAAAACAAGGGAAGCAGTGGGCAAAACAGGCCTGTAAGAGAAAGACAGTGTGTGTGCCTGCCAGGTGTACGACACACGACTGTGCCTGAAGGCTCTGAAGCAGGGGCATCTCCCTGTCCCTTAGCATCATGGCAGCAGAGATGGTGACAAGGTAATGCTCTGGCAATGGAGGTGGGGGCATACGTGTCCCCACTTCCCAACATGCTCACATATTTCCCTGCAGGTCAAGCTCATGACCAAACTGCAATGTCAGGACAAGCTTAGAAAAATTTAACAAATTACTGCAACACACTTGGGCCAGAACTGCTGCTATGTAAAATAAAACCACCATAAACACCCTCACAAGCTACTCTGAGATGAAGGCAAAAGAACTGAAGAAAATGCTTTTTGAAAGGAGCCAGCCTGAGAACTGGTCACGTTAATCCTGATGCTGAGAGGATTTACTTGAAGTCCTGCTATGCTGCTCTTGCACCTCACGTTCATACCACATACACCTCAGCGAAGAGGATCAAAGCGAAATTACTGGGATATTCTTCCCCATTTCAGAGCTTCCTTTTGTAGCATTATGAATCTATATTAATCCCAGATGCATTGCATTTAACCCGACTCTTTCAGCGGCTCATCTCAAACTCATTTTCCAACAGGACACAGAAGTAACAAACCTACGCTGTGGAGGTGCCCCCCACACTAATTGTTAAACACAAGACAAAGCTGGAATTACCTACAGCTCTGCACATACCCTGAAAAAGCACAAAGTAGGAATCTGAAGTTTAATGACCCCATCACATACTGTTTTCTGACACAATGGAGCTTTTAACTTTTTACTTCACTCTTTGCTTCATGGTCTGACGTTAACTTTGAATTTTTTTATCTTTGAATTTGTTTGGTCCCTTGTTTCCCATCCCCCTTCACAAACAGTGGCCTGAATCATCAACCCAAGCACTAGCTGCTTATTCTGAAGCAATCTGTGTGGTGTTATGTCCAGAAAAGGACAACATGTCCTTCCACCCCTCTCTGCTCCCAGATGGGCCAGAAAACACTTAGAGAGTTCTGCAAAGCCAGCACATCTCGGAACAGAAATGACCAGAGCTGAGCAGGTGTCCCAGCCTTGACAAAACAACGTTTCGTGTCTGCTTCAGCGCTGGTGCTTCTGCGGTAGCCACAGACATTATAAAAAGCAGTTATTAGCCACACAACCCCACCACATCAGAGGCCTCACCTGCTACTTACAGAAGGTACCACAACCTGGGAGGTTCCCCTGTTCAACGCAAACTCACTCATCGCACCTCATTCATCTCTCACAGTGGCAGCCTGTGTGAACCTCATGAGGTTCAACAAGGCCAAGTGCAAGGTCCTGCACCTGGTTCGGGGTAACCCCCAGTATCAGTACAGGCTGGGGGAAGAAAGGATCGAGAGCAGCCCTGCCGAGAGGGACTTGGGGGTGCTGGTGGATGAAAAGCTGGACATGAGCCGGCCATGTGTGCTGGTGGCCCAGAAGGCCAACCGTACCCTGGGCTGCATCAGGAGAAGCATGGCCAGCAGGTCGAGGGAGGTGATTCTGCCCCTCTACTCTGCTCTGGTGAGACCTCACCTGGAGTACTGCATCCAGCTCTGGAGCCCTCAGCACAAGAAGGACATGGAGCTGTTGGAGCGGGTCCAGAGGAAGGCTACTAAAATGATCCGAGGGCTGGAGCACCTCTCCTATGAGGACAGGCTGAGAGAGTTGGGCTTGTTCAGCCTGGAGAAAAGAAGGCTGCAAGGAGACCTGATTACGGCCTTTCAGTACCTAAAGGAGCCTATAGGAAAGATGGGGAAAATCTTTTTAGTAGGGCCAGCTGTGTCAGGACAAGGGGTAATGGTTTTAAACTAAAACAGGGTAGGTTTAGACTGGATATAAGGAAGAAATTCTTTACAATGAGGGTGGTGAAACACTGGAACAGGTTGCCCAGAGAGGTAGTGGAGGCCCCATCCCTGGAAACATTCAAGGCTAGGTTGGATGGGGCTCTGAGCAACCTGAACTGGTTAGCAGTGTCCCTGCTCACTGCAGGGGGGTTGGACTAGATAACCTCTAGGGGTCCCTTCCAACCCAAAACATTCTATGATTCTATAGCTTTCACTCAACATAATAACAAGACTTTAATTGCAGCAGTAGTTGCAACTTACTTTAAAACAAGAACAGGCACAGTCTTTCAGCTCACATGGCAAGAAATTTACTGCACAGGGACAAAGTGAAATACAGACCACCTAGAGAGGACGACATCTATCCAGAGGCAATGCAAAATTTATTATAGAATCATCTACTTCACACAAGACCCAAAGGTTCAGCAACCAGGTCTGACAAGACAAAATTCATTACCAACCTGCTTTACTCACTGGGGAAGTGTATATTTAACATCTCAGGCCCTTGAGGGATCAATATTGCAAGCTTCTTGAAGCTTAAGAAGAATAACCTGTACCACACAACCTGCTGGACAGCTACAATTAGTATTTCTTCTTAAGCCCGTGTTTTATTTTGTTAATTGGATTAATTCTTTCTTGATACCCTGGGCTATGTTCCGGCCTTTTCCCATTATTAAATAAACCTTTCTTACCACTCACAAACCTGTAAAGCTGTTGCTCTGTTCATTTTTAGTGACTTGGAACACTCTGTTCTCTCTCATATTTCAGTGCCAATGAAAAACTGCTCCTTGAAAATTCAATAAAGCATCTGAACAGCACGTTCCCATGAAGCAATTCACCACCGGAGCCTAAGCAAGCTTTTGTTTGGCATCTCCAGTTTGCTTGGGGCGAAGGTGTTGCCCCTTCTCTCTCCTGAATGCCAAAAGCATCGAGGTGAGCCCTTGGCCACTGTTTGGTTCAAAACACCCACCTCAAACAAGCTTGCCTCCCAGTTTTGCATGCCCATGCTCTGTCACTCTGGCACAGAGAAGGTGTGCTCTCTGCTCCATGTGCCAGGCTGACAATACGACAACGTCTGTGATGCTTCAGTTTGACAGCTACTCTCAGACATTAGCAAAATCTTCAGGGGATCAGCAGCCCCCGGGGGAACCCAAGACAGTCTATGGGCACATAAGTGACAGGCTGCAGCTTCCCTGGGCTCCAGAGAGGATTGGTTTCTCCTTGTCTGCTTCAGGACAGGGTAAGCAAGGCAGCAGGCGGCTGATGAGGCCATAGGGGAGTCTTCATCAAGGCTCATTCTACAGATCACTATCAAGCATCTCCTTTTGACAACACGACCCTTCCCAGGTACTAGCCACGCACAGATTACCTAACTCCCTTAGGGAAACCCCTTGAACTCACACACGGCTGTAAGCAGAAAGTTGGTGCTGCTAAATGATTTGTTTTCTACTTTCCAAAGCCTGGAGGGGGAGATGCTTGTCAGTTTTTATCCTCTCTTTGAAATCCCTTCAGCTCAAAGAGAATCTCCCTATCTTTTAAATCAAAGTCACTAAGAAATCTTGACTCTCCCCATTTCTTTAGAGTATCAAGTCACAATAAACAAGCCAATGTGCTCACAGGCAGTGCACAGATTTGCAAAACTCAGGCTGTAAAACATAATGAAAACAGCTGTCTTTTTGGGGAGAATGATACAGAGGCAGCAGTAGCACTTTTCTGAGTTGCTCAATGGTTCCCTTTCTGAAGTTCAATATTTTACGAATACCTCACGTAGAGCGGCTTCCCCATGCCCCTGACTGCTCACACGAAGCCAGTGTGATTGGAGCTGTTGGGGAGCAGCCCCACTCCTGCCTCCTACCGAAGGATGAAGAGGTGTGGACAGGTGGGGCAGGAAAGCAAGGAGGCATCACCCATCTAAGACATACTTTTTCTGGTTCTACTATTTGCTTTATTATTGGCTGCTAGCTAAATGATCTTTTAGGTCATCTGCTTACAGTAATAGGAGGAAATTAAATATTAATAATAGACTATTTCCCTCTAGACTGCTCTTTGTTAACAAAGGATACACTTGAAACAAAGCAGGCAAAGTTATTAGCACACCGTGCTCTTGGTACCTGGAGCACTTGCAGTTTCCCTCAACCTTCCCTGGAGTTACCGATGCCTGGTGTCCTGCAAACTTGCCTGTGTGGACACCCATACAAGTGCAGACACAGTGTTGTGTGGAAATCCTTGTTCTATCAAGGGGCTCCACACAGCAGTTTGACCCTTCCAGAAGATCATTTCAGACCCAAAACATGATCTAAGCCACTGATGCTCTGACTGCAAAAAACGCAGGGCCAAGGATCTTTTGAAGCACAAAGCTTGTCTGTATTTGGGGATTGAAGTCTTCTTCCAGTGTAAACCCTACAGTGGGGTAACAAGGTTTCTGGATTGGCTTTGCAGATTCTCCAAAAATACTGAGTAAAACAAGGGCTTCAGCTTTGCTAAACTTGGTCTAATCCCCTCTTACAGGAAAGCAGTAGCCCTCCAAGATTTAAAACCTTCAATCCATGTACTTGTGAAAGGCAAAAGAAATGGCTCTTCAGAGATCCGTACTGCCCCTGATCTTTGTCAGTTCAGAAACGAAGAAGAGGGACAACGTTTCTGCTTTACATTTCATCTCTGTTTCAGTCCAGGCCAAAAAAGGAGGCTATACTCATAGCAAGAACAAGCCTGGTAAATCTGGGTGTAAAGTCTTTATTGACTAGGGGATTAATAGACAGACCCATACCACTGACGCAGTGACAGCAACAAAAAGCGTAATAAAATCATACCCTTCAAGCCTGTCCCATGTCTCTCTTCTTCTCCTGTCTATACCCCATCTAAAAATCACAAAAACGCCCCAGAAAGTGAAGCCCCACTGGACAACAAGCAAAGGTCGTAACACAGATGGGCTGGCTAACAGGAATGGCTAATGCAAAACCAATATTTCAGCTTTGCCTCCTGCCCTCCAAGGGCTAGAAGTGGATTAATTTTTATTGCAGTAGCGGAAGAGAAGACTAGAACAGAAGACATTTGACCATTTTTTTTTCCTAAGTGGATGTTATAAATGTTTAAAAGCAAGAAAAAAACCTCACAGTAATTATTCCCATTCTAATGGTCACAAAAAGCCAGGGAGGGCAAAACTAAATAAGGCTGAATGACCAGCAGTGAAATAAGCCAGATCAAACAAACAAACAAACAAAAGGGAAAAGGTTCCCCTGTGCTCACTGAAGTCTCACGGGGCAGCAGGCATCGTGATATATTGCCAAAAGGCACAGCAACATGTTGGATTTTTGAGGAAACCATTTGTATCCAGGATTGGTGATGTTGATTTACCTACAATGACACTTCCAAAACTAAAAGATAGAGCATTGGGATAAACTTTCATAAGACAGACATGTAAAAAAGCATAATTAGAACCACGTACCATGGCCAGAAACAAGTTACTACTGCCAATATCATCCACAAACTCTCTGAGGATCCAGTTTTCCTTTCCTGTGTGAGGGAAGAACTCAAAAGCAAACTTTGCCTCCCCACAGCCCTACTAAAGCCAGCTGTGTTCATACATAAGGAGCATTTCCTTCAAGAACAAAATAAGAGAAATGAGGAAACAGGATATCAAGGAAGAGGTGACCCACTGAGGAATACAGCAAGGGAGGAATTTACTCTGAAAATATTTATCGTATTGCTAATGCATCCATTCTGGTGTATTTTAAAATAATGGAGTAGGCTTCTCTCCAGATGTGGTTTCACCTCTCATTTCTATATGAATTTTCCAGACAGGCAGTTGAGAATTGGGTACATCGGTTCGTTTTCCCGCATTTTTATCCAGTTGTTCCTAAACCCTTATTTGCCCTCTTTAACTATGGTTTGCTCTCCACCACACCTTGTGAGCCCTGCTCCCTCGCCTCCAAGCACGGTCCTTCTGCGGCTTGTAAGTAACGTTTTACCTAAGCTCTGCCAGTGAAACAAAAGCTCAGTCAACTCCAGTGCAGGGAGTGCTGTGGTACCACATCAAAACCAACATCCTATCTCCCACAGTAGAAGGAATAGAACTCTTCCCATCTCACCATGTAACTTAAAATGATTCCCCAGCTGTCTTCCCTGTACAATTTGAACAGAGATGAGTAAATTCTACCTGCCGCTGAGCCAAAGCAAAACTGTCTCACTGCATTAGCTCATCCATGGCTCATACGCTGACCCCTCTAAGCAAGGGTTATTACTGAGGACTCACCATGAAGCTCCCATTACCACCCAAGTGGTTTGAGTCATACCCACCCACAGTATGAAAAGCAGTCAAGCCTCCATTGGGTTGCTAACACAGCTCATCACATCCTTCCTCCCCAACTTGCTCCCTTCTCTTATCAATTTAAGCAGGGACACAGTGGCAGCACTCAGCCCGAGCTCCACAGAGTGTGTCCTGCTGACATGGCAGCAGAGCCCGTCCGAACACCCCCAGGGCTCCCCAACCTCTGCCCCTGCATGGCCCGCTTCACTGACTGCCACTTGCTCTGTATGGGCCATTCGCTGCTGGCTCAGTCTCAGGGATCAAACATGTGCTCCGGGTGCCTTGCAATACTAGCTGATCTTCAGCCAACACAAGAAACCCTGTTTCCTCCCATGCCCCACGCTGTGTCCTGGCCCCTTGCACTCTCAGGCTGTGCACCAGTGTGTTTTACCCAATTCGTTTCACCTCAGGTTGTCAATTAACTATCAGTGAAAATGCATTTAGACAGAGTGACAATACTGTGGTGTATGCTCATCCCAAAAGCAGGCAAAAGCCACAGTAACAAATTTTCTGCCTCCTTTGTATGTTTCCAGCAACTTTCCCTCTTCCATTTTTAAGGTGCTTACCCTGACATGCTAATGCTTATTTGCTCTGTTACGCCTCATCATCTGGTTAGTGCTTCTGTCTCAGTCTTAAAGCTATTTAAGACATTTTTAGGACTCTGCCACCCTCTGTGGATAAGGAGGAGTTGATGCTCTGATGATGTCTCAAGGCCACATGCCCTTACTCTGTCCCTCCTCTTCTCTTTGCTGTGACTTGCACCATGCTTTGGTCACTCTTGCAAAGTGACTTGCATTTTCACTATCACAGTCAGCCACGCCAATACAAGCCTTTCTAGAGACACTCAAAGCGACTTTTTTTTTTTTCTCCAAGTCCTTGATTATAATCTGAGTTATTAAGAAGTCTCCAGTGTCACTGCTTACTGATCCCGAAGTCGCAGTGTTTAGCTGGTGCTCTGAGGACTCTAACAAAGTCCTTTCTTAATTTCCGAAGTCCTTGTGCTGTGGTAAAAGCACATCCGCTTACATGTAACAGCCTGCTACCTCTGCCAGCTTCCTCCTCTGACTGCTTGGGCCAGAGACGCTGATGTTCTAGGGTGGAGAGAGCATGCAACTGCTGGTAAAAACTACATTTCTAGTCATCAGTTTCTCTCCTTCTACATCAAACCACTGCACTAGAGAGCCAGTAACCATTCATAAATCACTTTGGAAAGCATTTTTCCAGACTTGCTAGCTGGTTATGAGTTAGTGTGCTTGTCTAGAGGAAGCAGAAAGGCAAGGAGAGCAACAGCAAGTACCCCACTACAATAGAGACACCTCTACCACGCTTGGGAAGCGGCCCTTTTCTTCTGTGAAAACTTAAGATACTTTACAGTTTCTGCACAATCATAAAAACCTCCAGCTGTAAAGAAACCTGCAATCATTTCTCAAATGCATGAGAACCATGATCCTGACACCTTGCTGAACAAGGATAAACCAAAAAAGACTCCCAAGGCAAATTCCTTAGGGACTGTGGCATTTGACTCCAAATAGAAAAGATGTTTGTCAAGCAGAGATGGATCCCAAGGAAGCACCCAGAACAGACGTCCCCAAGACTTTAGGATGGTTTCTCTGAGGTGGACTGTGTACATCTCTTGCCTGCTGTAATCATACAGCTATGCTGTACTGTGGCTATGTGGAGGAAAAAGAAGACTTCCCTTTAGGAATGGGGTAGGACAGACATGAAAAACTGTCAGTGAATCATCTTTCCAGTCTTCAGCCCATGAATACAGCTTCTTACCTTTCTATATCGTGCAAGAGCTGACACCATACAGTTGTACCAGAGAAAAAGAATCACATAACTATGCCAAATCCACCAGAATCCTCTATGTCTACCCATGTCATAACCCTAAATGAATCATCATAGTCAAGCAGAGTGTGGATCAGCATTTAGCAAGACAGAGGACGACATAAAACGAAATATGAACGTGTTTTAGGTATTTGACAAAGTTAGGTGCCTCAGTTTTAACAGGTCCAGCTAAAGAGACCTGATTTCTGGGAAAGAAGCACTTTTTGGAATCATGATATTTGAAGGAATCCCTGACCAGGTAGCCATTAGCACAGGTCATTTTTTGCCAAAAATCCAGGCTGCAGAACATTTAAGAAGCTTTTTAAAAGTCAACGTGCTTCCCCGCACACGCTCCAGGAACTGTAATGGTGCTGGTGCCAGCCCAAGTCAGTCTGATGCTATTTTCCATCATCCCATTGAACCTGGGCACTGATCTGTGGATCAGACGTATGTGGAAACTGTAATTATTCAAATCAATTTCAAACACGTGCCTCTCTTCTGAAGATTATATTAGAGAGCCACATACCTCTTAGCTGCTGCCTTTTATCCTGGGAAATGTTTCCTATGGAAAATCCCAGTCTGTGCCCAAGTATATGGATCTCATGCTGATGCCAAAGTTGTTATCACCACAGAATATGGTATTTAATAGCCTACTTCCCTTAACTCCTTAACCTCAATGACTGATTCATACCAGAATCTGACAATCCTATTCTGGGGAAACCTCAATAACCAAAAAGATAGGTCTGTTTGTAGAGGACTTTCCCAGTACAAGAAGGGAGATGTGGGTAACAGGCCAACATTACAGAACAGGCAAAGATTACAGAAACACTTATGCTCCCCTAGTAAGAAAAAAAAAAAAAAAAAAAAGAGGGAAAAAGGGGAGACAAGAAGCAAGAGGAGAACACAACAGTCTAAAACCAAAACAAAATAGCTCCAAAGAAGCAAAACCAGGAGGAAAATGGGAAAGACTCTGAGGTCTGAATACTAATTGAGAGGTCTAAATACTAATTGAGGAAAGAAACTTCTAACAGGGAAAATAGTGCAAACCTCACCACTCCCAAAGGGACACATTAAAAGAGCAGATTGAGACCAAATTACACTTCCCTCTGTTGAAAACCATTACTCACTTGAATGCATGAGGGACTCTGCCCAGGGAGATATGCAGACGTGACCCCCAGGTGATGCTGGCTTGGGTTCAGCTGAGCTTCAAATGGCTCCACCAGTGAACAATCCCTCTCCTGCCCTCCTTGAAGGGCTGCCGAACAAGGAGCCACGACTGTCCCTGTGAGCATTGCCTGGGATAAACACAGGGACAGGGAGACAGAGAACGCTGTATCTCAGCTAGCCGGCCGATAAAACAGCCCCAATCTGCAAGTACTAGAGGCCTCCTGAGAATGCCTGAGTGCCTTCCACCCTGGATTTGAGTGCAATCACAAATGCTAATCAAGAGACAGACAGAAGCCCAGCATGTCATTCGTCACGTCTCCAAAGCTTCAGGAAAACCCCCCTTTCCTCTCCTTGTATCAGAGAGGGACAGGAAGATTCCCTCATCCTCTGTATGCCTTTCCCTCCCCCTGTCCCTGGCTCAAACCGTTTCGTTTCACTCCCCGGTAACTTCTCCATTGTCTCAGATGCATTGTTTGCAAATGTTCCCTAAAAATGGTATGTAAAGTATTCTTTATTCCACATCCCTATGTAACACCTGGACTTTATCTTGTTACCTGTCAGATAGTGATAAACCTACTGCATGCAACCCCTGACTTACCATCTAAGATAAATATGATCTGTCTTGTAGCTGTCATTTCTTTTCAAACCCTGGCTTCCACTGCTGCATTTGTAGATGTAATAAATTACTTTATTTGGGCTTGAAATGTATAACTTTTCAAAAAAATGAATATGAAAAAAAAATCAGCAAGAGCCTCAAAACATACATAAAATTTCAAGTGTGGCCTTCCTGACACTAGATTTACTGCTGCTTTGTGGGCAAGGAGGCTCCAGTACTCCTGCTCTTGCAAATCTTCTACGATGACATTTGCATATACTTTACATAAGATGCATTGCATTTCATGCTACCTAGTAATTTTTGGTTTTAATAATCAACCAACAGGCCCAATGATGAAAAGCATCCTTTCTCCAGAACAAGTAATAAACTAAACTGATAAGGTTCGAGTTAGTTGCTTAAGTACAAGTGAATAACGAGGTCTAAAGTGCTCCAAGCTATCACCTGAGCCTCTGCTGTCACTTTAGAATAGTCATGCCTCCCTCAGGTCCTGTCCTATTCTCTGCCAGCCCCCTTGGGATGTCTCACATAGCACTAGATGTCTGTTTATAGCACCCTTATCAAGACCCAGGCATCTTGAACAGGAAGGGACAAAGCTCACACTCAAACAGATGCCACAGCACTGTTAACACTTCTGCCTTACGGCACTGATCACCCTGAACACTGGATTTTCACAGAAGCCATCTTGTTGCATTTGGCTTTTCTCTGAACTCTCCTAAGCACTTAGTGGCTCATCAGCTCTTTTCGTAACCTCATCTGCTGTGTGTTTATCCAAACAACTTAATCCTAACTTTGCAACTGCATCACCATACGGAGCTGTATCGCAGCCTGCCTACCCCATCCCTCCCATGCTGCTGCGGATCTCCAGCCATACCAAGCACAGGGTAGCCAGGTTTTGTATGATTTGCTCCTTACAGAACTCAGGCTGAAGAGTGAGAGAGATCACACCCCTGTTCACTCACATTTACCAAATACCTGCATTTGCTGAAGCACTTCTAAATGGTCTTTGCTGATCCTCTGTGGGTTGCCCACTGTGGTCAGGATGAGGAATGAGTTACGGCAAAGGAGGTTTAAGCTGAACATCAGGGCGTTTCCTACATGCCAGGGAAGTAAGGATTCTCCACTGCAGGTCTTTAGGAGCACGATGGAGAAATAGCTGTCAGGAATAGCAAAAGCATAGCTGATCCTGCCTTTGGGCAGAGGCATGGATTAGATGACCTCGAAGTACCCGCTGAGGATATTTTCCATAATTGAGAGTTGTATGTGCCATCTGTCCATTCTGATCTACAGAGATTTACTTCACAAAAAAAAAAAAAAAAAAAAAAAGTGCAACAACCAATAATTACTCCTGACACAGATGCAACCTTTGTGAGGGGAGAGTCGTCTTCTGGTTCTGCAGAAGAAAACTGAAGCCTTCAGAGGTTAAACCATCTTCTGTGTATCTGCCCAGATCCTCCTGCCCTCCCAAGGCACAATGCTGCCAGTCCGTTAACCCTAACAGACCAACCCTCCATATGCAGCTACACGAGCTTCTCATTAAGTAGGCAACTTTCTCTGCCTTTTTAAAATGAGAAAAGAGGCAAGGAACCGGTGCTGTTGTGTTCAAGTAGCTTCGCCAAGGCTGTTCAGGTGATGCAAAACCTGAAGGTGATCCATGAAGCAACCAAGTCTTCTGGTCCTAAATACCAGACCCTGATGAAAGGGAGTAACTCTCCATTGACTTGTGAGAATCCTCCCCGACTCCTTGACTCCCTGATTCCTTGACACATGCTCATGATCTCTTGTCTTTTAGTTTAGAGTCCAACAAAAAAGAAAGCTTTAATAGTCCATCTCCATTTTCAAATGGAAAGCACGCAATAAAGAAGGCCCTAGAGAGTTACTCATCCAGATCAGATGGAGAGAATGAAAAAGAAGGGCTGAAATCTATTCAAGCTGAAGACAAGGACAACCTTTGCAGGGCACCATGAGAGATGCTGAATACAGCCGTTGGATAAAAACCACCTCCCTCACAGCAGCAGAACTCAGAGACTCAGCCACACCATGCCTCGTCCCATCTCACATGTAAAAACGTGGGTGGAAATGTCAAACCAAAGCAAAGACCTGAAGCACGGTGAAAATAAGTGTTTTGGCGGAAAACCTGTGAAGCCTTAAGCATCCTGTATAGATGAGAAATCATACAGACATCAGTCACCCAGGCAGAAAGGAAGTGGTAAAGGGGGAGGTTTTCCCTCCACACCAGATGGAAAAGCTGCCAGGCTCAAGACTGAAGGGGACGTACTCGGCCAGCCAGCCCAGACCCTTCAGAGAAACACAACTGAAAGGAAGAGTGAAGATTCAAACCAGTCCTTCCAAACCTCCTGCCGGACTGAGCTTTTCCCAGTAGTTCTTAAGAGGGCTTAACCACATGGCTCTACATAAAATCCATTATTGAAGATTAAACAAAAAAGATAAATAGCTTTCAAAAGTTGATTATATCCAAATGCAATAGTGCCAGCAGCCCTTATGGAAACATCCTATTAAAATATCAGCAAAAATAGAAATGCAAACACAGGAGACCTGGCAGAAGGCTTTTCAGCTCAGATTTTTAGTGCCTTTTGCACCCACTGACAGAAGGACAGAGGCTAAAAACATCATTACTGGGCTGACATGCTCTGACCTGGCACAGGATGATGCTGATTCTATTTTTTATATATAAAAATACATATGGAGAGAAAGAAAGATTACGTACATGTGTAAGCTACAAACTTGTCACCTGAACAGCATTAAAAAGGAGACCTGCTTGCCTTTATTCCCACCGCACCCTGGAATACGTAATTTTTATTTTCTATACACACATACATGTTTGCAGTGTGTAACCATGTGTTTTCTCTACAAATTCAGAGGCTCATAGCTTTCCTGGTTAATTCAGAATTTAATCCATTTGCCGCATTAGACGGGATTTTATTTTCATCGTATTTTTGCGATATGTGATTACATTTATGCTGACTTTTTTATTGAGATTCTAAATAAGGTATTTCTTCCACAGATGTAATTCAATTGAAATATTTCTCACATCCCTGTTGGTCACTTTATCTAATCTTTTTGTACTTCACTTGAGCAATATGCTCTGGGGGATGTCTCTCTAACAGCAGGAGCTGGCCATGCTTTCTCTCTGTTAAAGTTTCTCTCCTGCAGAAGAATGAATTTATCAATTACTAGTTCTTGAGTTACACAGGTCTGAGACTTACAAGCCTGATAAGAAACCTGAAAACAAATACATCCAAAGATCAAGTTATCTAATAGCTGACCATCTGCTTGGGAGAATAATTTTAAGTAGTTACGGCAATTCTATTAACTGCTATTTACTATGTGAGTCATGTTGTTCTCTTTAAGTTAACCCTTCCTGTTTCCTCTGTGGGCCCTCTGCCCAGGGCAATTTTGAAGAGGGTGCTGGACCACCTTTACTACTTTTAAGCTATAGCAAAGCCTGCAATACCTCTGCACTTGAAACTTACCCCAAGCTCATACTGTGCCAGGACATAAAAGAGCATTAAAGCAACTACGGTGCTTCTCGGAGACTCTTACAGACCACACAGATGACCATGCAGGAATACCAGGACCATTCCTTTTGAGGGCACCACACAGCAGCACATACACAGCAGGAACACATCTCTTGCTCAGCGTGCTCTTCCAGGATGGGCTACCTGCACCTCCATGAGGGCAGGTCACCCCGGCAGGGCCCCGGAGCCCTGTCCGCCAGGGCAGAAAGCCTTCTCACACATCCTCCCAACAGCTCTGGAGCCAACCAGCACTTTTCGGCCTCTTCCCCTTTCCTTCATCTGCCCTCTCCCCCTCAGCGCAGAGATACTAGGCCCCTCTGTGCCTGGCAGCTCCAACATCCTTGCTGTGTACCAAGGCTTAGAGAGCTCCCAGGCACAGCAGAAGGGATGCCACCAAAAAACTGTTTCGGTTGCTTGACACAGATGAGGCAGGGTCGGGGCCTTCAGGGGCAAGGAATGCGATAAGACTACACACAGGTTTAACGCCATCTATTTGGTCCCTGCCCTTTTTGCCTTAGTGTGATTGCAAAGTGCATGGAAATCTCCTTTGTTAAGCGCTACGGAGAAGTTTACAGGATGCAGGGTGCTCCTGTGGAATCACAATTTATGATTAAGCACAAGCACAAATATCAGCTGAAGTGCTAGAAGGAGGGCTGGGTGCAAGGGACCAAAGTCCAGCACTTGATGTTTGAAGGAAGATTCGCGGAGCAAACATCTCTGAGTGCTGGGGTGTGCCAGGGGACTGACAGTTGGGAATCAGAACGGTGTGAAGAGCACTGGCTCCACCGCGGAAAAACCATCTGAGCTGGGGCAGGGGCAAGTGGTGGCAAAATAAAATCGTCCCCATCTTGGGGCAGGGGGTTAGGCAGCACCGAGAGGGCAGCGGGCGGCCACTGTTAAAACTCATGGGGGAGGCATGAGAGGGACCGGGGCTGTCGCGAACGCGGCGAAGGACGCGAAGGAAGTTGAGCTGCCCACAGCGGCTCCCAGCACCGGCGGCCGCCGGGCTCGGGATGCACCCGCGCCCGGGCGGGAGGAGGCAGCCGGGCGAGACCCGCAGCCCACCCCGGCCGGGAGGTCCCGCTCCGCCCCGAGAGCGGGGCGGGAGCGGCGCCCCCCGCTGCGGCCCCGGCCCCGGCGGGAAGGAGGCGGCGGGCCCCGCGGCCGCGGCAGCAGCTCCCCGAGGTGGAGCGAGCCGGTGCCCCGAGCCGGGTGCCCGGCGGCCCCGCAGCTTGACCCGCCAACCGGCGGACGGGAGCCGGGGGACTCCGCACCGAGGAGGACGGCCCGGAGCAGCATCTCGCAAAGCGGCTGAAGGAGAAATTGCCACTTACTTCAACAAGTCCCGCTCGTGTCGTAAGGGACCTGCAAGTGACAGAAACGGGCTTTTACTGTGCTCGATCTGCACACAATGAAAGTAGGAAAGGGAAGGAGAACTTTCTCCACGAGTTGTTCGAAACACCCATTTCTTTTCAGGCTGGAAACCCACCCAGCGAGTTTGAGCCTACGGCTCTAGCGAGTGGCACGGTGCAGTGGCTGTGCGGGGATACCCTGAAAGAGTGCAGAAGCAGAAAGAAACTCAAAGAGTTTCTTCTTTTCCCTGCTTAACTGTTGTTACTACCACCAGAAGGGACACCCTGTGTGTTACTACTATGGAAGTGTTTCAGAGTTCTCAGTAATGATACTACATATTTTACAGAAGTTTCACATCTCCCACTGAGCAGGTCTTTGTGGGTCCCACCATGCGCACACATGCATTTCCTGCCCGCAGCCAGGCCCGCTGCCGTGCCCCTTGGGGCTCTGCATGTCCCCAGCCATCTCCTGTTCCTCCGCAGGAATGGACTTGGGGGCAGGAATGGACTTGGGGAACAGCCGTGACTCATCTCACAGCAATTTTGAAGCGGGGAGAGAACCTCTCAAGAATTTGAACCCGCTGCTCTTTGCGGCTATCTTCTAAGCTTTTTTTTTTTATTTCTATTTTTCAACTTTACATCGTAGCAAGTAATTTATCTACACGTTCCTATTGGTTGGACATTACAGACAGGAAAAACCACCAGCATGACTCCACACTTCCCACCAACCCCACAGCAGACCCCAGCCTATGAAAAACCGATTCATTTCAATACCAGCCAGGCCAGGCCCCTCTGTGCAGAGGACTGCCGCAACTTGGGCGCTTGTGCCATGCAACAAGTTTTTATTTCAGGATTCCCAAACCCAGAGATGTTTTGCTTACATCTCATCTCCCAGAAGCGTATGCACATTACTTTGACCGACAGGCAACTGGGTTACCCAGCCTTCTCTGGCAGCAAGAGCTTCGATGATGCTTTAAGGGGTTTTTTTATCAAGACAGTGGGGAAAAAAGAAGCAGTAATGGCACCAGCCACTTCAGCACCAACCTCAAAACCTATGAGCATCTAAGCATTAAAAATTTAGCACTGGCAGCAGCATCTGGCACCTGTGCTATCCTCCCCTCCACTCTTACCCCAGACAGGAAGGCAGGCTGGTGCATGGGAGCTGTGAACTGCAGAGCGGAGTGGAGACGTAGCGCTGCTCCAAACACAATGGGAATCCTGCAGGGAGGAGGAAAAAAAAAAAAAAAAAAAAAAAAAAAAAGTCATTTTTTCCAGGAAGTTACAGAAAAGGCTGGAGTAATCTACCACACAGTAACACATAATGATTTTAAGAACATATATTGACCAGCCAAGTAAAGAAAAAAAGCAAAAATGGGAGACTATGAGAAATTTAGAAGCCTCATCAAAACATGCTGCAATATCGATAAATTCAGAAACACTGCCTGCCTACGTGAATTTTGCCAGAGGTTTTTGGAAAATGCTGACATTAGAATTGGGCACTGCTTGTGTAATGGTCTCACTTTTGCCCTGTACAAAGGTAGTGTTTTCCCATTCCTAGTTGACTCTCCATGAAATTTTATGCCATGCAATTGTATTTGAACTAGAGGGGCAAGTGTCATGCTGTGGCAACTAGGTGTCTGCCAGGATCTGCCACGTCCGTTCAGCGCTCTCCTTTCCAGGGCAGTGTTACCTATGTTATAGAGGTTGCCTTTCATCTTTGGCCCAGATCCTCAAAGACATCCAAATGACTCCCTCCCACTGAAATCAATGAAAGCTGGGAATCAAAATACTTTCAAGGAGCAGGAATGCAGTTTCTAAATATGATTTTGTTCCTGAATACATTAAAACCAAAGTTGTTACAGTCAGCTCCCTTTATTAAGCCGTCAGGCTGATTTCTTCCAACAGTCCCATCCTCAACACATCATCTTACAAGTTTCCTGAGTCACAGATATTGATCAACGTATCTTCGAAGGCCCCCAGAAATGCTTCATTGGATGTCTCTTTTCCCAGTTATAACTCTTCTTTGATTTTTGCAGCTAATCAGTTTTAAGAATATTTGATGTAGATGTTGATTTTCTTTTAAATCAGCAAGTCATGTAAGACCCAAAGCAAATGTCCAAATGCTTTCATGGGGCTGGCTGATAATGGCACCCTGGCAAACTTCTAATGTTTCGTAGAAATAACTTTTTTTTTCCCATAAAAGTATTCTGATATCGCTACCAAACACACCAAACCACTGGTTCCTTCCCTCACCGGCCATTCCAGTTTGGATGGCATATCAGGTCCCCATTGTCACCTACTGATTTTCTCTGTGCAGTTGGGAATTCTGCAGTGTTTCAAGATGTTACAAGCCGGTATTAACATCTCCCAATGGAGCCAGTTCCTCTATTCCTTTTGCACGCTCATTTCTCACTTCGGCACAAGATGATGTGTTTATAATGAGCAGCTGCTGGTTTATGTCCTGTTTAGCAGCTGGATAGGAGAGCTTTTATTGTTACAGTAAGATCTGAATAGATCTGTTGCCTTTCAATTGATTAATTGGTTTTCTATTATTTTTATGCTATTGTCCCTGTCAAGTATCAGAATTGCACTGTTTTTCAGATCATATTTCTTCTTGTGGATATTCCAAGTGTATTGTCCTTACCTCTAGATATTTCTGCTCCCTTCCTTACCAGTGGCCAACAATGACAGTAAATTGACAGTAAGGAATTATTTTATATTTTTTTATTTTTATAATATATGGAGGGGAGGCAGTACAAGAGAGTGCTAACTTCCTTCCTCTTCTTAGTCACTCATGAAAGAAAAAAAACAGTATTACTATGACTGCTGTGGCCAGATACAGCTTGAGAAGGGACTACATGGAGTAGGCTGAACCTACCTGGAAACAGAACAGCTTCCAGCAGCCATGGGGAAGGTAGCGCCACATGCCTAGAGCCTGCTGCTGGCTCAGGCGCTGAGCTGAATGAAGTCCAGAACTGCAAGGAAAGAAATTATGTTGCCCGATTCTCCTGTGTACAGCCAAGAAGGGCTTTTTCATTCCTGAAAAGCAGAGCTGCAGTAACATACTGTACACTATCTCCTAACTGAACAAGCCAAATTCCTGAATTTTAGGCAGCTGAAAAGCAGTGACATGAGACTACTTGCACTTCTCAGACTTAGCAACCCAGCTGAAGCATTAAACTCTAGAACACCTGTGTAGAATAAACCTTGAAACGCTTCCTTCAAAAAGATGAGTGCAAAGTAAATAAAAACTTCGCACTTGAGACCTATCGTGAAACTCACCCTTCTCTTCTCTGATACTGTGGGAGCATCAGTCCGCTTGGGCATGTCAGCGATGCCACTATAAACACAAAAGAGACTCATCTATAATGACTATAACCAAAACCAGCCTGCCACCCTGGTAAGTAGCAAGACAACAGGGCAATCATACCTATGTATTGAGGCTTCCATGTGAAGGACTGAAAATGATCATCAGTTTGTCTAGAACAGAATCTGGAAAAATCAATGTTTTTTTAAAAACAGAAAAAAAATTATTTCTTTAAGACAGAAATCACTCTTTGCCAGTTTTGAAACTCCCCTCCGTCAAATTTTTCTTTCTAACCAGACTGAATCATCTGATACATGCAAAATTACATTCAAGGGATGCGTATTTTGCAAAGAAGCACCAGACCGGGTATTGCATTAGCACACATACACAATGTTGTTAAACAGAACACTTCAAATGATGCGTTCTGACTTGTACGTAATTCCATTCCCACAAATACTGCCTTAATCTCCTCAAAGCAGTGAAAAGCACTAGAGTTTGTCTATGAGAAGGGATGGAGGCAGGATTACTTGCAGTCCCTTAAAAACACTAGCAAATCCTTCAACATTGAAGATAGATATACATAAAAAAAACCACATATGTGTATATATAAGCAATTATTTCTCTCACATTGTTCAACTTGAAATATTTGTTAGCAATTTTAACATCAACACTGAAAAAAAGCGCTAGATTTTCTGAAGAGAGAGTCCTTTAACAAAAGTTACACATGCAAAATTTTTGCTGGAAATGCCCATTGCTAGCAACTTAAGAAAGGACACTTGTCTGTGTCAAAGACCAGAGCCTTCTCACAAACAGTTCCATTCCAGCATAGGAGTTCAACTTTTACCTAGGCTTGAGGTAAACAAGCTAAAGTCAAGGTAAGATCTGTGCTCACAGGGAAATGCAAACCTATATCCACAACACTGTTTAAATCCTGCCATTTGCACTCACGTCAGGAACGAAAGGATTTTCAGTAATTTCATGTCGAGATTTGGACTAGTCTCCGTAAAAGGCACTGCCCAAAGATACTGTGGCTTCATTTCTCTAAATGCTATTCAGCATGACAGACTATGAGATGGAGTTCAATCTAAATTTAAGCACTCTTTGTAGACTATTAATAGAAGAAAACTGGTAGCATGAATCATCATGTGGGAGCTGCAGAGCAACAGCTATTTATTTTCTATAATAGTAATATATAGAAGTTACCTTTATACAATAAATGAACTGTTGGAGCTGCAAGGCCCAGCAGAAGTCAGATGATTCTTCTTCACTTACACTATTCTCATTTTATTCTAAGGAGCAACGAGAGGGCAACCCTTATTTAACTTGACAAAATCCACATTGTGTGTAACCAAGCTCAGTCACAACACAAATTGGACACAAAAAGTAGCTACTGACTGGTCCCCACCGCTCCTTGCTAGGGAATAGTGTGTGCTGGAAATGTTGGTGCAAAATGATGGAAGTTTGTAGGTTTATAAAGTGAAGTTAGTGTTTTAGCACCCTGTTCCAATGGCTGCATAATGTTTGTACCTCTGGCCAAGAGGAAAACTGTGGCATGCCTTCTCTGTACATTTCTTCTCCGCTGGGACAACAGTCCAGCTGTATTACTGTTAGACCCGGCATTTATGGGAAAGATTTTTTGGAAGGACTGAACACCTAGCAGCTCAGCACCCCTCAGGATCATACCGTCCAATGCTGTGATTTTCTTTTTCAAGCGAGGTCACTGGTTATGTGCACCACAAGCTTTGCCCTAGGCTTTACTCCATTGCAGTTGATGGACTCTAAATGTGGCCCCACACAGACACACAGTGTTAACTCAACACACTGGCATTTCGGTGCTCTGTGGGATATTTATTTTTGAAAAATATGATACTGTCAACAGCTCAGTGAAGTTGTCTCCAGACTGTTATGTCTCTTTCTCAAGTTTCTTTCATTTTTAAGAGCTTAATTTTAGGTTTCTGGCATGAGGAGAGAGCCTAAAATGGTTTAAGGAAAGGAAGCAGAAACAAGGGAGTGAGCTATGCTCAGCACTGGGGAGAAGCACAAATATTTCCTCACAATATATAATCAATGCAAATGTTTAGCAGGAAAAATATTGTGATAAGACACTACTGTGTTCAACCCTATTTTCATAATGAGGTGAAGGAGGTTCCAAAGAACTGGAAATCCTGAAGGGCAAAAAACATCTAAGAAAAGTCAACATATTTTTCAAACAGGGCACTTCATATGCAGAAATTCAGTTCTACAGAGTTCAGTTAAACCATAGTGATACAGAGGGAAATGGCAGACATAAAGACTAGTAAAAATCTTAACTTGGATTAGGATTGATGGCATCAGTCCCTTATTTACCTTTTTTTTTTTTAGAAATCATAGACAAAATTTTTTCTAAACAAAGATGCATCGGAGAAGTTTCAAAGCAACTTTTCTAACAGAAGTGAAGCTAATAAAAGCCATTTAATTAGACAAAAGATCTTCTAATCTTGAGCTGCCAGGAACAGAGACACTAATTAGCCAACTTCTCCATTCAAGGTGTTGGGTTGCAGCATCAAGCAGTGACTCATACGGAAGGTATTGGAGCTCTCCACAATTCCATCACTACTTTTTGAGCAATTCAAAGAATTGTGTACCTCACTACTCAACCTTTAGTACTGAGGATGAAAAAGACGACATACCAGTTTAAGAAACCAGGAGAACACAAATGCTGGGGGCAAGGAAAGGCAGTGCTGAAAAAAAACCCCTGTAGACAAAACACTAACTGAGGGAACTAAGAGAGGGCGAACAATGTGAAAGGCACAGAATTCAGCACCTTTTTTTTTTTTTTTTAAGTCTTAACAGTAGTTGCTGGCTATTAATAACTTCCCATCTGGAGATGGGAGTTAACTTTTATGATAAGTTAGTGTCTCTGTTTTAAAAGAATTCTGTGTGGGAAGAACTTACATCTTCATGTGCCCCTCTTGTCTATGCAGCTCTTGGCAACATACGTGATATAATCCAAGTCTCCTCCACTGATCAAAGCAATTGTGAAACACTTTATGATAAGAATTTTAAGTAAAAGTTTGGTAATGCTAACCTAGTTCCCATGCAGAATTTAACTGTAGGACAACCATGACTCCAATATAAGCTTTTGTGATTTAATACAATGGTATTATTATATTATATTTTATATATATATAAAAATAAAATAATGGTATTATTAGATTACTGTTGCTTCTGAAATTTTTATTTTCCTATTCCATATAGTTGCAGTTTTTCATTACAATAAGAACTTCAAAATTATTTAACTGTTTTTATTATATTCAACTTAAAACACACTTCTGGAGCTAGTTTCACATTTTTAACAAAATTCTCTAGTGACAGCTTGGAAGACAATGCATGAAAAAAACTTTGGTTAGGGAATATTATTTCAGTGGATATGGGAAAGAAAAGTTGCAGCTCTGCAGACTGTGCAGACACTGCTGGTTTAGCGTACCTTAGGCCTGACCGGCGTCCAGGTCGCTGCTTCTGTTCTGACCCTCAGATTGCCAACTGCAGGTGTACAAGTCACTTCTACAATGCTGTCATGCACTTGCTATAGAAAAGAAAAACATCTGTTTTCTGACATGAGTTTACTACACTACACTTTTAAAATATTTATTTTTAAAAGTACGAAAACTGAAGATCCATGCTTAAAACCAGGATATGAATCAGTTTTGAAAAGTTTTCTTAAACCACTCAAATTCAGGGAGAATATTTCACCTCAAGAAAGAAGCAGCAAGACATTTTCTTGCAGAATAACATTACTGAGACTTTTCTGGATTGCTGAACAGTCAGAAAACACCACAAAAAACCCTAAAAAAAGTTATGCAATAAATAGGTGGAATTAAAATACCTATGCTAGTCAGTGTATTTAAAAACAACATTTGAAATAAATAGGAGCTCAGTCCAAGCCTTTGGATCCAATTTATTCCAGAGCACTTGAAATTAAAGCTCTAAAACAGCACTTGAAACCAGTTACCATCCAGGATAATTGAGGCCAAGTCAGATTTAAGGTGTTCTAGTCTTTCACCTGGAAATTTTATTTTTAGGGATCTGCTTTAAATACTCTGAACTGTTAGAGAGATTAAGTCCCCAATCCCTCCCCAGCCCAATTCCTTTAGAGAGACAGGGAGTGAGCTAGCACACACACATACATTGTCTTACTTGTGTAGGGTTAAGTATATAAATAATTGTAATCTTGCAATGTATTACAGAAGTTGCCTACACTGAACATATTCTCTATAGTTCTCTGTTACTCATATTCAAGCCTAGGACAATACAGGCTAAGCAGATTGCCTTAAGAGGTACGTATTTATCTAGGGTATTCACCATCTTATAATTTCAAACCCTTTGGGGGTAGATACCATAAAGTATGCTGGTATTCCAAGAGAGACACGACTTCCAAAAAATCATGAGGTTGTGCACATGCAAATCATTCGCATGCACTTCCCATCCAGAGCGTATAAACCTACACAAACCACTTCCTGTAACACCGTGGTGCCACAAATACTACTAAAATATTCACTTTTATAGCGGCTTCACTCAAGAAGACATAAACACACATTTTGCTATTTGCAGTCTTTATTTCATGAATAATTAAGAAGAAAACATGGCAACATTGGCAAATTGAAGGCATACATACTACATACTCGTACAGAATACATTATGGAGAAAGTAAATGCCCAGATCTTTAATGGTCCTTGCAAACTAAAAGCATATTGGTCCTCCAAAAGATTTAGCTTAAAATACGCTTGCTGACATTTTAAGTTCCAATGATTAACAGCTTGTGCCTTTCAAACCAGAAGCAGGGTGAAATACAATTTGAACATACTTCCAAATTTTCCTCAAACCTGTATTTCTCAGCTCTAACCAGAAACAAAATATTTTTTTCTTCCTTACCTTTTAAATGTATACGCTAATATACCACTCTAAGTATTCAAGACACAAGCACTTCCTGAAACATTTTTTTTTTATTAAGAACTTGCACTTGTACATATATGTACACACACGTACATATGTGTTTATGTGTATGTACATTTCTGTAAAGCCTCTCTATAAATGTAAAATGTCTATATATGTCAATGTGTGCCTGTAACCCATTTGAAAGGGTTCTGGAAAAGAGAAAAGTGCTTGTTGTCTAGAAGAAGAATTACTAAACCATACATGCCCTATTAGGTCAGTCTAACAGTTGTGTTTCAAGGGAGTATAAAACCAATACAAATCAGAAAAGCTAGATGGATGAGAAGAGCTTTTAAGAATCAGTGTTTCTTACGTCATCTTTAAAGGCCATGGAAAATAAGCTTTAAATTAGCTATTTAGGAGATATTAGTACTGGCTGCAGTGTCATCACAAACAAGGTTAGTCTTTTTCCAATACAGTGCTGTGAAGTTAGACTGAGACATCAATAAAATTCTGTTCTTGCATGAAGTCCAAAATTCATCACGCTGTTCTGTCAATTCTGCCTCACACCTGAACTGACAGTACCCTCATCCAAGAGTTGGAGGGTACCAATTAATGCCCTTCTGACTTTGATCTGGAGAGTTGTCCAATATGAAATGGGATCACTGATTTATTTCATACACATTGAACAACTCTTGATCATTACTGACCTAAAGTAAACTTACAATCTGAAGACTAACTAGTCTATGCTTTGTTTAGTAGTGTTATACTTTCTTTCCATTAGATAACATACAGAAAAACACATTTCTGTTCAAAAAAACCCTTCAGATAACGTATAAAAGTGCTACTTAGAAATAGTAACATTGACCTTATATGCAAAACCAAGTTTCTAACAAACTGAAATGTTGTAAGTTACAAGGATGTTACATGTAGTTGTGTAACTGAATGTACGCAATAATTGGAAACCAGTAAAAGCCCCCAGAGAAATTTCAACAATGGGACAAAAAAAAAAAAAAAAAAAAAAAAGAGAGCGCGCGTCTTCCTCTCCATTTGTTGAAATAAGAGTTCAGAAATACAAATTGACTATTCCATTATTGCAAATGCAGTCTACTGTCAAAACAGGTCAGTTCGTGAACCGTGGAACCAGGACTGCCAATGGCTCCTCTGCAGCAGGAAACATCTGCTGGGCTTCCTAACTACTATATAAATACACGAATTACATGCCATTAAAGTAATACATATATCACTAGAATGAAAATGCACACAGTATGTTACTATGTTGGGGCACAGTAAGTTTTAAGCCTTGACTTCCCCAAACAACTTGTTCATATCCTAGAACTCTATGCAAAATACAAAAGCCTTAGAAAAGTGCAACAAAACTAGCTTCATGACATTTTTCTTTCAGTTTCCATAAATACAATCTCATAAAAATATTATTAAACAGAAGCATACTTCCCAGTGGAGAACAAACGTGCCACATTTCAGCTCTAAGTAAGTGATTTTGGCTAAACTGAAATCCCCTGAAAATAGGGGATTAAAATGAAACCAGCTTAATTGCATCAGGCTGCCATAATATTCTGCCAAAAGTTTACCCTACCGTTTTGCATCTACGAGTCCTGCTGGAACTGATGGGAACTTTATGTGCAACTCTGTAGCAGACAGTGGCCTAAGGGTAAGGAATATTCCAAGTAATAGATGTCAGTTAGAAGGAAGTCATCTGGTATTCATAGGTTTTACTGAAATTTCAGTGTGAGGAAATAATCCTATTATCACAGAAGGAATTAATTTATGGAGGCTAGGATAGTGGCCTTGTCAAACTGAGTTCAAGGGTGTTGCACCCCAAAAACTGGCAAGCGCAAATACGTAAGGAAAAAAGAGACACTCGTATCAATGCTCTAACAGAAATCAGAACTGTACAAACCTTGATCTTTTAAGTTATTTAGCATTAATTATCAAAAGCATACTTGCTAGATATTCCAGATGCTTAACATCTTGGCTTTGACAATTACAAAGCATACTGCAACACTGATACTGAAATCATAGGGAATACAACAGAAAAAACTTCGATGAATGAAGGACTGGGAATGCTCAGCAAGGCAGACAGTAATTTAAAAGCCATCCAGCTACTCTCCTGTGAAAGCAGAAACACTATTAGAGATACCTTTCTAAATAGGGACATGAACCCTTAACTCATTTAAGGAGTTGATAATCAGGGGACAAGAACACCTGATGGACACCCTGGGGTGATGTAGGCTATTATGGGAGATGAGGGAGTCGTGGGAGAGTTAAGCAGCTCTAACATGTTTTGCCAATCAACACACACTAACCTGGGAAAGCACAGTGGCATGTCCGGAACTCATGGACAACAACTACACTTTAATACCACTTTTCACCAAATCATTTCTCAAACTGGTTAGTATTACTGAGTATTCATACACTAATGCTAGCTTAAAGAAAGGAATTGCAGAAATAGAGCTTGGCAGAACATAAAAATAAAACAGAAATAAATATTTACCAAGTCAATGGAAGGACCACAAACAAACTATATAGTTAAATCAGTCTGTACATGAACAGTACTATTTTAAAATCCTCTTTCTTAGGCCACCTCAGCAAGAGTGTTATTCACAATAGGCAAAAAATAATGTAAAGGTGTACAACTAGATTCTTTCCCAGAAGAATTCTGCCCCTTGATAGCTCCTGCTCGATGCAGCCTACAGTTAAGCTGTGACTGTATTAGTTGCAAGAGCCAAGTAAGAAGTAAAGTCACCACACGTGTCACGTGAACACAGTTTTAACGGCTTAACTTTAGCCAATGCATAGCTTCACGCCAGCCATCCAGAGGAGGCAGCTTTGGAAGGTATTGTCACATATCACCTGAAATAAGACAGCGTTCCCAAAACAGTGATAAGCAGGACACAGAAAATAAGAAAAGCACCCAGAAGTTCTCCATATCTCCAACTTCCCAAATAATTGTGTTCAAAACTAAGCTGTAATAAAATTTGTACCCTGGGCCAAAACTGTATAGAAGGAGACAGAACTAAGTAAAAGTCTTTTTTTTTTTTTTTGTGACGCAAAAGATGCAACAGAATCCAAATGCCTGAAGTGCTGAATCAGGGAACTGAAAAAATAGATATGAACTTAACTTTGAGATCATTAACAGAAGTAAGATGCCAATGAGAATTTTTTTGTCACAGCTACAAAATTCTTAAGGCAGATCCTCAGCAGTTTAAACCACTGTAGTGCATCATTAGAGCAACGGACAAATTTATTTCCCCTTATGCATGTAAAACCAGAGTATGACTGCTGCCAGTGATCTTAGTATGAGTTTACACCAATACATCAGAGCTGAGTTCATTTAGCTCTGGCAAATTAACGGGCCCCTAAACCACGATGATGGACTTTATAGGAAAAACAGAAACAGTGGAAACATTTTATAAAACCGGAAACAAAATATTATCAGAAATGCTACATATAACTCGAGGAATACATTTTATGCAAAAGAGACAAAAATTTACCTTTACATCAGAATATGCTGTAATTAAATACTATATTCTGGATAACCTATCCACAAACACAAATTTAAAAGGGAAAATTTCACTTACATTTTTTCAGAGGCACGAGAACGAGAGATCTTTGTGAGACCCACTGAGATTCACACCAAAGTTACTAAATTCATGTTTCTATTTAAATATACAACACAACCAAATCAAACTGGCTCAGACAAAGCCAACTGAAAACCAAGTCAAGTGTAATCCATTCTGAAGTCACCTCAGTTCTGTTATGGTTAGATACTCCATATCAAAACTTCTCTGTCAGAATTTTCCTGAATAACCAAAATTAAATTTTTCCTCCCATTCCTTCTTTTTTAGTAAAGAAAACCCCACAACTGTTCATTCAGTTCATTGCTGATGATCTTGCATAAGGATAACAACTAGCCAATCCAAATACACATCTGGCTCTAAACTGGCATCTCTAATTTATGGAAGCGTTTCAGTAAACAGGATCCAGAAGATGATAGAGCTGTTGTCCACCCAACCCCTATGGCTGGCAACGAGTAACCCTCATATACCACAGCACAGGTATTTGCAAGGCACGTATTAAAATGCAATAATATAAAAGGATGATAAAATATTTGTCCTTTTTTAGTACATTCAGAAATATTTGCTGGATTAAAAAGAAAGGAAAGTAAATCAGCATAAACTTGCACTTCATAGGTACAAAACCCCAGGCTGTTTCGGGATTAACTGTGAGTAGGAACCAAACAGAACATTATCGTCCATGTCCAGAAGGTATTTTCCCTCTTGAAAAATTTAATGCTGTTTGAACCTTCAGAAAAAATATGTTGTAGACTGCAGCAGGGTATTGGTTTAGATCTTCCATTGCTTCATTACTTCCACTTGGACAGCTGTGCAGAATCTTATATGTAAAGGCTCAGATATATAATTATAAAAAACCTCTTCATGGAGCCCAATATTCCTTTACAGATATGAATTCAGCAGAGGTTTATCAGACAGATTGCACTAAGAAGTTTACAGAGCTCTGAAGTTCAAAACAAGATCATTTTTATAATTACTAATAACTTTTCTCTCTCTCTGAAGACTAGAACTTCATCTTTTTAACAGAAAGTATCTGGAAAATGTGATTTCCCCTTTTACAAATGGTTATACTATTGGCGTTATGTCAGTTAAAGACTCATATAACATTTCAGGTACATGAAGTTGACCATTGGACAGAAAAAAATCAGCTTAAAGCTCAAATTACCTTAACAAAACAGGTCATGAGTGGATTTAGACCAAGAAATGCTATCTTTTTCATTAGAAAAATATTTTCTTAAAATCTAAGGCAATGAATAAGACAATCATAGCTAACGATTTCTGTTCAGAGGATGAATAGAAGATTTTTTTTAAACAGAAATTGGCAAAACCTGGAATTTAGTAGTAAGAGATGGAATGTGAGTCAGCAATAACGTGTATTTCTAACAGGACTATTCTTACTGAAACTTATTTGAAGAAATGAAGTAAACAAAAATTTTCAAAGCAATATATGGGAGAGGAAATTATATTTCAGACTCATACTAAAATCTGTTCATGAAGATTTGTCAACTGAGGCCTGTCTTGCAACGATGGTCTTTAGATTACGTTGGGTCTTCAAATGCACCGATTAACAATGTGAGGGTATCTAGCTACTTTTAGGGTTCTAAAGAACTGTAAGAATGTATGAGACACTGCTGCTCTGAAAACTTTTCCAAAGGCCCTCATCATGGATTAAGTAATTATTTTGCAAATTTTTGTAATTCTCACAGGCATGGATCAGTGTAAGTGTGTATTTTTATATAATGCTAGCTGCTAGAGACATGCTGAATTATTACTCTTCACATGGGCTACGTTCTTCACATGACAGGTTTTCAGATTTGGCAACAATTTTGAGTTAAATCTGTGCTTTCATACCATGATGAAGTTTCACAGATGCCAAGCACAGCTGCATTCACTGGGTTAACATCTATGACATTCAAACTGTCCGTAACAGTCATAAGAGCACCATAAGAATGGCAGATTCATTTTCTTTATAGCAGGGTTACGGAGTTGAAAAATCATGTGCTTATAAATAGCAGTTGTTACAGAACTCAATTCTAAAGTAGGCTTCTGCTTAATATTAATGAAAGATGTTCAACTGTGGCTTAACTGCTGATAAGTATTCAGAAAAAGAGGAGGCAGAAGCAATGATAGAGTGAAGACTTCCCTCAATTTGACAAACAAGATTACAACAAACAGCTTATGACAAATGGATATATGAAATCGTTCTGAGCCATTAACATTCTGCACGAGGCCCTGAAGTGCCAGGATGTATCAATTCAATGATCACTAAGGCACTTACTTGAACTCTTTTGTCCAAGAGCTGTTACATGAATTCAGGTACGTTTTAGGAAACCAGAAGTTGAGCAGACTCAAGTTTCTCAATTCCTTCCTTGTGACAGTGAGTCATTTCCACGCAATATTCAAGACTACTGGGTGTATATGCATTACATCAGTTCCTCTATAGTTCTTGTCAGAGAACGGCTCACCTTCTGTCAGTCAGATGAGGATGTGCAAGATCAATGAAAACCACACAGAAAACATGGCAAAGCTGGATTTTGAGACAAACTACTTCATTATTACATCTTATTGAAAATATCTTCTCTGCAGAGGCAACGCTATCCCAGTTCCAAAATTCTACCACAGAAATCCATGATGCACACTCGTATTGCTGTAGAGTAAAGCCTGGGGTAGCTGTGCGTGCTATAGAGGCAAAGGAGGAAGAGGGGAAAGAAAAAATTGTACAAAGGTTGACTATTGATTCATTTCTGTTATAATGGAAGCACAGGGAGTTTGGACAGATTTCTTGAAGTATAGCGTACTCCTGAAAACCAGGAGCTGTACATGCTAGTCTTTACAATCTGTAAGATAAAGTTGGAAGCCACATCACTGTGACGGAGGTAGGCTTATAATGACGCTTTAGAATGAAGAGTTCTTCTGTGCCAAATTTTGAGGTATTGAGAGCACTTTTCCACTTAATTTGTTGTTATGGAATAAAAGCTTGTGTTCCTAGAATATTGTGCATATTTTTAAGGAGGGAAAATAGCTGTAAAGGCAGTAACTAAATTACCATTAAGAACTCTACTGTATCGGGGTGTCATATGCTGTGGGTAGAATATTCAGATTCTGTGGTATCAGGACGCTACAGAAAGTTCAGTAATACGATGCCATGTTATCCTTTTCCTTCTCAAAGCTTTAGCTGTACATTCAGCCTCCTATATGCTAGAGGATCCATTCATCTCACTCTCCTAGAAGAGAAAGCTTCAGGAAATCTGGCTGGAAACGCAACACATGAGTAGTCCAGGCTCTTTAGGCTACATAATTAATCTGAATAGCTTAATAACTTGGGTTATTCCAAGCACTGTAGCAACAAGTTCGTGCTTTTAAGCAGTTGTTTCCAGGCTTAGTAGCTGAAGCAATCTGAGGCAATCCAGGATAGTGTCACTGAAGTTTGAGGGGACTCAAATGTTGCCAGTTTTCAGTGAAATGGGGATTAGCATTTCAGTAAGATATCCATCTCGTAGATGATGTTTGTTCTGTCCCATGGACCTGTTGAATTATTAGGGTTTCAGGTTTCAAAGTATTTGTAAATTGCTGTAACATACAGCATGACATTCTGCCAGTCTGGACGCTCAGTTCGCACCATTTCATTGATGTCCTGTCACAGAAAACAGATCGGTCAAAATCAGGAATGATAACCTTGTGAGTAATGTGGCAGTATTTTTACAAATTTCTAGGAATGGTAAATCTGTAAAGTTTCCATAATTTAAAGTATTGATGAAGAAAGCTCTGTTTTCTTCCATACATCTTTGTATTACTTACAAAATGTAAACAGTTATTAATGGGATATCTGTAGATAATTATTTTGTTGACTTAAGATCAAAATGTCTAATGCCATGTACACTTGAGTTGTCCCCCATTTAGTACAATCAGTAGAATAGTCAAGACTTTAGTGTTCACATACCTCTACACCAGCCTTGCAAGTCAATGCAATCTACCTTGGAACTGTGAGTCACAGAATCAAGGCCCAGATATTAATTGAAACTAAAGTTCAAAATTAATACCTGGGTAAGAGTCAAGCATCAATAAATAATTGAATCTCATTTTACAGTAGACTTCAGATTACTTTATATGCATTTCTGAGCAAAGAGGCAAGGAAGAGGGAAGTTTACTTTAGTACCAATTGGGTATATTCAAGAGACAAAGCAATCAGTGTCTCGCTGATAGGCCAGTTCACACGTATTTCTTAGTAACAGTATACCAGATTGTCAGTGAATAAGCAGGGTAAACAAAGCCTGATCTACCCTTTTCACCACATATACAAAGGAAAACTGTGATGTAGTTTCTAATAATTTTTGTTTACTGTGAAGGTCTATTTTGTGAGCTTTGGGTCTATGAACCTCCAGAACTCAAAAAAGAGAAAGTAATTTTTTTAACTTCTCCACGTGAAAGTAGCTGAGCACTTTCTCATTCAGAGAACAAATAACTTCCCCTTACATAACCATTACTATTTACATACAGTAGTCTTCACACCTTTCACCCTCCACCCATGCAATATGGACAAAGAAAAAAAATCCACAAACGTACACATCATACACACTGTGTATGTAGGTACGTAAACAGACACTAAATCCTTAAGTTGGATACAATTTGCACTTAGAAGATTTAATTATTTTTAGACTATCTGTAATTAAGTACATTACAAAAAGGAAGGACAGACAGCAACCATTTAGACTAAAGCTGAATTATGTAAGAATTACTGCAGTTATTTTCCACAGTCTCGGTCTTACATCAGCACTTGGAATGAAACTTCCACATTTCAAATCACTAAGTACTGAAGCCAAACAGTCGCACTTCTATTGTCAGCAAATACAATACTGGGGGGGGGGTAAAGGCTCTGATAAGGATCAAGGAAAGTGTTATTTTTAAAAATGTCTGACTTTGTTGTATTATTAGTGGCTAACTCTGGCAGCTTTGTTAGAATTTAGGTTACAAAAGTATCACTTAAGTATAATTTCTGATACTGGCAATTTTAGCTGAATTTTTGTGATTACTCTCAAGGACTTGGGATGCTCCCAATTCCATACCTTCAGAAATCTTCCTTTTCTAGTAAATACTCTACTACTGAAAACTACTTCTATTAAGTTAAAATTTGTATAAGAAAGCTTATTATAAACAATGATTGAAAAAAACCTTTCAATTATTTACAATAATGACAAATCAAAATTCTAAACTTGAGTTAAAATCTCGACTCTCATATTACACTGAGCAAAATTATGTAGCTTGATTTGTACCTCCAGAATTCCAAAAAACCCAAATAATTTGAAAGTAGGTCAGAGACAGAAGAGAATTAATGAATTCTTGAAGGTTGTATCACATAACTATTTCTCAAATTACCCTCAAATAAATCCATTGGCTTCTTATGATATTGAGAGATGAGTTTTGGTGAATCTTTTATAGCTTAAGAGTTTGTCTGCTATAGGCTATCATGCTGTTGCCTTTGTTGCAGCTGCTGGAGTGCAGGTCTGTATCTCAGTTACTATTTAATGCAAAAAACATGTAAGTTCAAGCTGTTGATGACAGTGGGTTTATTAAACAAAGCCACTGAGGTAAGGAATATCTTTTATGTTTTTCAGTCAAGTATGATACAGGGACAATAACCTCTAGCTGAGCTCATCTGCTGCTATTTTTAAGTATAAACAAAATCTTTCAAAAGTACAAAACAGTTTTTAAAGGGATAATTTTATTTAAAACTTACCAGAGTAGATTTGATACCAACACTTTCAGCTGCCTGAAAAGCCAAAGTGAAATTTCTTCTCTGCATGAGATATAAAACCAGTGTTAGAATCCAAGGAAATACTACTTCAAACATAATAAAGCAGTGTTAAGAATGTTCATAGTAATGCTGCTACTTTTGTTTCAAATGGAGTCTATAATTTGACCACAGTAATTTAAAAAGAGCCATAGGAATGAACATGTCCCAATATAATCCAAAAATTTATGGAAAATTTTTATGAATACCTCATTCAGAAGATAATGCTGAAAAAACTGAGTTATAAAAAGCTAAAGAATAAATTATTTATTCTTTAAAAGCAAACATAAAACAAAAATCTTCATGTGTTATTGAGATATTCTTTTATCTTATTAGGAATTATCATCGATAATACACCTCCAGATAACACACTAGTATGTATTAACTTTAGTACACTAGAATACAGACTACTCTGCAGTCTTGACATCTTTTACTTAACCTTTATTTGATACATCTCACTTGAGAAAAGCATCACAATCACTTATCAGTATGAGAAAGTAGGATGAAACAACATCCTTGTGATATTGAGATGAACAAAATATGTCAAGATACAAAGTTGATGGATTTAAAATCTTTAAGCTTAAACACTTCTTCCAAAATGCAAACTGAAAACACTTCCCAACTGTTTCCGTTAAATAAAATGCCTCAGACTTAAATTTATGACCTTCTGTTATGTTTTGGTTTTTTTTTTTCTTTTTTTCTTACATCTGTTCCAAAGTTCCATTTAACCCAATGATCTCATAATATTAAAAGGTTAAGAATAGCAGCAAGGTAGTTTGAAGTGTTTCAATTATGACTCCTAGTAATGTTGGGGTTTTTAGAATGCAAATTTGTTCATTCTTCTTCATTAACCCATACCTATTATACAGTCTCACAGTCCCAGGAATGGGATTTTTAATGTTGTACCTTGTCCTGGCTGTTTAGTTCTTGATAGGGAATATGGGCTGGGAGGTAGGTATGGAGGACTGCACAGAAAGCCAAGCCATCGTTCCAGCTACTGCTGAAGTTTGTTATGTCGATATTCTTGAAGGAGAAAAAATATAAACAATATTAAAATCATAATCTAACAAGTATTAGTTCTACCAATCCACCAATACTTATGGGGTTTTTTTGTGTTTGTTTTTTTGGTTTTTGTTTTGTTTTGTTTTTTTTTAAATACCTTTGAAGAAATCAGCAGAGAAAGTGAACAGCCTAATACTAAAGTTCTGTGGTAAGAAACCAAAATCCACTACTACAGAGAACAGCAAAACAAATCTAGTGATAAGAAAGTCAATTATCTTGTATATTAAATCAAAGTAATATTAAGCCCCCCCCAAGTGCAAAATGTGTGTTAAAAAGTGTAAAATATTGTGCTAGAGAGGGTAAGAGTATAGATTTGGTACAACTGTACACACCAAGATAGAAAAGCAATCGAGTTAGAACTGTATGTCCAAAATCCCCGAAGCAGACCATGTGGTAGTATCTCTGTTAATGTAAGATTTTACGTTTCTGTTTCTACTGCATTAATATCCAGACAAAATTTCTACTGATGAGGACAAGTATTTTCTCTTCTAAACAAACCATTTCTGTACAGAAACTTATGTGAACAAGATCACAAACAAAAATTAAGTTTCAGTTGGAAATAAAGACGTTCCAACAGATTTAACACTGACAGCAGCAGGGAATCATTATCTTTGGGACTGGAACTGAAATTGTACTCTTGATCTTTTAGTTCCAGTAGGAAACTCAGTGGCACTGGTAAATGCATCTCCTGAGACTGTATGCGTTATTGTAAAAAGAGTCAGCCCAGTCCAAGAGAGTTATGAACAAGATCCCTCAGTGACATTTTAAATTGACTTCCAGCAGCCAAGTATACAGTAAAGAATGGTAAATAGGCTAAGTGGATAGCAGTCAGTTTAACCTTTAATTAAGAAGCAACCAGTAACAACTACTCACAGTTTATCTTTTAGACCTTCATGGAGAAATATAAATATGCTTTAATATCTAACACACTTAACTGGTCTTAAGCAGAAGCTAACCAGCTCCCCTACTTAGTTTTTAAAATTTTAATGTAGCAGGAACTACAACCTCCAGTCACAGAATTGCAGCAACACAATCACACAAGTCAACCTTTCACCTGGCAGCAATTTTAATAGTCATCACCTGTCTTTGACAAGACACTAGAACTTGTCATTCCTAATGCAGAAAAATCCATCCGGAATCAGTGTTACTGTGCCACGCAGGCTGGGAACGAAGGCAGTTGTATTTCTTGTCAAACCAATGATTTGGATTACAAATGGAAAACAACTGCAATCCCCTCCAAGAGAGGAAAAAACCAAAACTAAAGGCAATTTCTAGAAGAATGTGAGGGAAATTCCATTTCCTACTCAGCTTTAGCACTTTTTATACAAAGTCCACCAAATGCAGGTTCAGACTCTGGTGACGTAAGTGTACGTGCTCGGGCTCACAATGCCCAAGGCAGTGGTCTGAGCCTCGCCTGCCGTCCTGCTGCCTGCTTGCAAACGGAAATGTCATTGTTGGAGACCCCCAGTCTGTGGGAACGCGTTCTTCACACAGCTTCCTCAAGCCACAGGGGTGGGAAAATTTAAAAGCCAAAGAAAAAAAAAATTAAGCTCTTCCTCCTTTCTCCTCAAGAGAGACAGGAAATTGGATTTAAATTAACGCTTGGTTAAAACTTTTTCAATGTTACTTAAATTAGGAAAAGAAATGCAATACACAGTACAAGGCTTTCTGTATCAAAGATAGCGTGGCCAGCAGGACCAGGGAAGTGATCGTCCCCTGTACTCGGCACTGGTGAGGCCACCCCTTGATTAGTGGGTTCAGTTTTGGGTCCCTCACTCCGAGAAGGACATTGAGAGGCTGGAGCATGTCCAGAGAAGGGCAACGAAGCTGGTGAGGGGTCTGGAGCACAAGCCCTGTGAGGAGAAGCTGAGGGAACTGGGGTTGTTTAGTCTGGAGAAAAGGAGGCTGAGGGGAGACCTTATCACTCTCTACAGCTGCCTGACAGGAGGTTGGGTCTTTTCCAACCTAAATGATTCTAAGAAAAAAAGGAAAAAAATATCGTATTGTTAAAGCCAATAAATTCCTACCTGTATGTGTTTACAAAGTTACTTTTTGAAAAGTTCTTTCCCCCTACCCTGTAATGAGTAATGCCTTGGGTCACATCTGTATCATTAAGAAGGACAAAGGTAGGGAGAGGGGCTTTTTCTTGCCTGTGGGCAAGCTAGTTATAAAAATCAAATACAAATGACCATGTTTCCTTTGCTACACAATCTACCGAGGGAGAAAAACTCAGTCCTGATTTTCTCCCCTGGGCTGAAATGGTCTCCCTCCTTCCTCAGGATGGCCAAATGATGTGGTGAGGAGAAAGATTACATTGGCATTGCCACAGTTAGGTTAAACACAGATCTGCTCAGATATACAAGCATGCATTGAGCCAAACTATTAAGAAAAAAAATAATCATACTAGTTAAAGGTACTGAAGAGCATCAGCACATTTTTAAGTCTCAGGTCTACAAGGGTAGATATGACATTCCTTATTAAAGTAAGGAGAAAAGCTGAAGCATTGCTGAATCTAATTAACAGTTTCTAATACAGGCATTTCCAATCTAGTGACTTAATGCTGGATATAGTTCCAACAAGTACCTGTTGAATTGTTATTATTGCAGAATATACCTGTTTATCATAGACCGAGAGTCCATTAAAGTCAAGTCACTAGTCACTGTACAAATAAAATAAAGTTTGATAGTACCTTGCCTCACAGAGTTTAGAATGTCTTTTTTTCTCTCCCAGGTTGCTCCATACATTTCAGAGGAAGCCCAGCGATATTTATTTGAAAATTTAATAGTTTGAGCCTGAACACCAGCATCACTGAAGCACACATGAGATCTCAGTACTGAAAGAGGGGTGGAAGGGTACGCAGCCTTCAAAGTGAGAACAATAGCTTATATTGGAGATGAGAGAGCACAGAGAAAGGAGAAGCAAACAATGCAATACCATCAAAGCAATGAGCTGGAATAGTGATCTTTGCAACAGTCAGGATGGACATCAACAGGCAAGAATTGCATTCCTCAAAATTAGAAAATAGGACACTGCAGCAATGGGTATGAGATCATCAGAACCTATACCTGGGGTTTGACCCTGTCGATGAAGAAGGAAGACTTGTGCCCAGAATAATGAAGAAAGAAATTGCAAGGTATCAAAACAGTCTGGATAAGCTAGAAAATAGACCTAGAGAACAACTGGGGCTGAAGACAGAACTCTCTGCATGATTTAAAAACCAGAAGGAGTGCTCACCTCCAAAATCCAGAGACATTTTTCATAGTTTAATAAGTATATTCCCTCACCCCAACATGTGAGCAAGAAAAACAGGATGAAGTTGTGCTGAAAACGGTAAATAAAACTGAAACAGGAGAAAGTAATCTTCCCTTTAACACTATAAACTAAAAAATTAACTTTAAATATTGGTAGCATCCATAGAATGTTGAATTTTTAATATAAACATTGGAAAAAAGGGCCAGTTACAAAAGTTCGCCTACAAGTTTGGTTGGTTCTCAAAAATAACTTGGAATACCCTGTTTCTCTACATCTTCCTGTAGGGTCCAGCTTTTATTATTCAGACAACAAGTAGAATACAAACCCATCATCCAAGAATCTTAATATATCCAGAGAAGCTGAATTAAATACAACGGAAGGAAACAATTAAAAGGGACTGGTTTCTGTTTCCAATTGCTCTGAGCATTATGAATTATTATTACCTCTCAGACTAAAAAAGTATAATATTGGTCAGACACTAAAAAAACAAATATAGAAACTGGACAGATTGTCATTTAAACTGAAAATTTAATTTTTTATGTAGGGCTTTGAGCACATAACTGGCACATTTAAATACAGCACAATTTTATTTCCCAAATGCTTTTAACTACTTGTGGTTTTTTGAAAAAGCTTGGTCAGTATAATGAAATCAATCTTGCATTAAGCTCTTATTTCTCAAAGAATTGACGGTAAACAGAACATCAGCCTAAAATCTCTGACATAATTTCTTCTTTGTTACTGCTTTTATTAAGTAATTGCCTCTATTAAGAGAATTCTGCTGGAATCTAATCGGGAGTTTTTGCTCAAGCTATGTCAGACCACAAAGTATTAAAGCAATTGAAGGACATACTTTCAGATAAATTGTCAAAGGAGGAATAAGCCTTTCTAGACATAGGTCAACTAGAAAGAGATGTATCAGTCCTTGTCCATTAATGTTATAATAATTAGGATGGGAGTGAAGTCACCTCTAGGATTTGGGAGAGATTTTTTTTAAAAAAGGCAACTCTAACAAGGGGAGTTAAGCAACAGGCTGCTGTCATAAAAACATCTGTGGAAGACACTTTCCAGCCAGAAATAAAAAAACAGAGTTAAAAATTTGTAAGACTTTTCTAGAGACAGAGCATAAGAATATAACATTTTACATAATCACACATACCAAATTCTCTAGTCCATTCTACAGCCGTGACAAAGAGGGGAAAAAAAGATGGTAGTGGAACACGGTGGTGGATCCACAACCAAAAAACATTTCAAGCATGACTCAAGCTCCTATTAAACTGCAAAGTGGAGGGTAGGAGCAGTCACCGCAAAATGAGTGTTCCCTTGCACTCACACAGAACAAAAAAGAGTAAGAAGATTCTTCCTGAAACAAGGTTGCAATGTAATAGGAACAAAACAATCCATCAGCTTAGGCTGAAATACAATAGTGGTTAAACAGTATATGAACTGGATTTGAAGATGAATCAGAAGGGCATCCTTGCAGCAAAGGCAAACTGTACCCCAACTAGAGAAACCATGCTTTCTAACTTATAGTTACAAACTAAGAACAAAGCTATTTTAACTATATCTTCAGTGGACTTGTCCACAGCTGTCTTCAATTTCCCTGAACTATGTGTATTACAATTTGAGCAGAGGAGCATACTGCATAGCAGCTATTTCTCCATCCCTTGCTCTGCAAAAGGAGAGGTTCCCACATCCTAACTCAGTTTGGCTCACAAATGAGTTAGGACATGGAGAAAATAAAAACATGTGTCTATGTCTCTGTTGTATTAGTTGATAAAATAAGTGGGCTGAGAAAGCAAAAGCATTAACATGATTCTGTACTATAATATATTAAACCATTAAAACAAGATTTGAGGTATAAGTATACAGACCTTGGCAGGCTTCTTCCCAAGGCAGAAAATTAGTATAAAAAGCTTTTAAAAGCTTTTAAAGACACATACACACACAAAAGAAGAGAGCATCCATTTAAAAATTTAGAAAGGTAAACTACAAAATAACTGCTATCCACATTCCATTAACGATTGGACTTGATGATCTTAAAGGTCTTTTCCAACCTAAACGATTCTATGAATCGGGATTCACTGATTCTCAAATTGTGGATTAAAGCTGAGGTTATCAGTACTTCTACACAGTAGGTGAGAAAGTAAAAGTCTTTCTGGAATACACTTAGCAGCAGTCCCAACTACTGCTTCTTCATTCCCAGCTTGTGAAAAGGCAGTAAATGGCAAATAAAAACCATCAAAACCCTTAAATATTGACTGTTAATGTTTCTTTCCATACAAAAGACATGTTATTCTTCAGTTTGGGCACAAAAAAGAACATAAAAGCAGCAGTAATTTTCAAAAAAAACAGTAATAGCTTCAGACATGAACATTTGAAGCACTTACAGAGACAAAGACAGCTTCATAATTTATTCTAAATTTTGACATAATTAAGTCTAACAAGTTGACATTTCTCTTGTATCAGAATCCAATCCAAACAGAAAAAGGAAGCATGTCCTTCCTTAACTCAACAATTTTTGGCTAAAGCATCACAGCTTAAACCAAGGAGAAGTGTTTTGGCAGCCTGACTACTTTGATGAATCAACCAGAGAGCACCAGGGAAAGCACGCACACCCTGGAATCATTATTTGAACACGGGCTTACATAAGCGCACAGTCTTGTCCTCTTTTTGTGCTTTTTTTAAAAATCAGTATAATACTGAGTAGAATATGGTTTAACTTAGTGTTGATAAAGACGTGTATATAAGAACAGATTTTTTTAAAAAAGCAACCTGAACCATCTTTTACCTTTAGCTTTGTTATTCTACACTTATTACTTAAGTACAAATGAAAGCATTGCTTGATTTCAAGGTACGCATACATTCAACCCAATCACACTGCTTAATCACTAAACAATTTTATTGTTTACTGCTACCATGTAGATAATAAATTTTAAATTTTTTGTAAGACATGTAGCTTTGATCTGTATAGGAGGTAGAAATTATGTGGTCTTTCCAGAAAAATTCATTGCATGAATTAGAGGACAGGTACTACAAAGCTACATTAAGGAAGCCTTCCAGTGTATCTGTAATTAGGAAGTGTAGAAAGCTTAAAGAGAGGTTTAAATAAAATTTAGTCTATTCTTGGTGCTATCTTGTGACAATTGTTTTTTTGGTGTCAGACTACTGGAAGTGAATTATCTCTCAGAATGCTGACGAAAAATGGAAAATAAATTGAAATATTGCTGTAGATAAGAACGGGTAAGGATGTGTGTATCCTGTTTATTGGTCCCCTTCTTAACATGAAACATGCATGCTCACATCCTTTTTTGGATTTTTATTAGTTGTATACTCAAAATGAAAGTAGCTGTGTTCCAGCTAGGGTAAATGCTCCATAACAGCTGGACTGGATTATTTTATGCTTTGAAGATATCTGGAATTTATGTGCAGTGTCATAAAACTGTCACATTTCAGAGGAGCCAGGATTCTCTTCTCTCTGGAAAATGCAGCACTTGGCACTGTACTCTGAATCAGTATGTCAGATCCTGAGTAAGCTAACACATGATCAAATTTCAAGTATTTTGTGCCTGTTCATCTGAAAACTAAAGGTGATTCGTTCCTCCTTTATCTAAATGCTTAAAAAACCCCACACCCTTGAGAGTAACTCTCCTCTTTCATGGCTTAGGGATCTGTTCAGCCCTGAATATAATTAAACATAGTAACTTAGTGAGTGCAATACTGTCTAGACTGAACAGACTCTAGATGAAAGTTAATACAGAACCTGCCTGCTGTTAGGTCTGCAATGACCTTCTGCAGATCACCATTCTCCAAACTTAAGCTTCAAGGAGAAATTCTGCTTGCAAGCAACATTCACTATATGAAAAACAATGATATAGTAAGAGGAAAAGCCATACAGTTTTTTACATCAGTAAGAATTTATCTTATTTTTGTTGGCTATTTAAACCCTATTTTTTTTATTGAGGTAGTCTTTAAAAAAATACCAGATTTGGAACATAGTTAAATATTGTTTTATCACTACATTTCAAGTAATCTATTCATTTATTCCCTTCCAAATTTGCTTGAATAAATCAAGAAAACTGTACAATGAAGTAGTTTATCATAGTTTTGTAACTGGGTTAGGTATTAGCTTGTTTATCATAATGCATTCCTTTAAAAATTCTGTTATGTGGAACTATATATTTGTCAGAGGCGGAAAGAGCACTTTGGTGTAAATGTCTGTGAATGTGTGTGAAGGGCTTTAAATAAAATCATTCCACTAAAACAGGAGGCGAGAGGGAGAAAACAAGACCAAAAAAGTGATTGTTGTTGGCGTCTGATGAAGAAGGAAACACATCTTTCCATGTTGGCAAAGACATACTTGAAAAATACTGGATTGCTTAATTAGATTTGCATTAGAAATGAATTTTCTTTCCCCTGTTTCCAAAATCATGGCTTAAATCTTCCAGGTAATTTTAGAACTTGTTACAGACTCAATTTACAAGTATTTTTCCTTTAACCTGTTATATTTATAACTAACTAAATAATAGCTAACATTGATTCAAATCAGTAACAGGATACAAACTGGCGACTAGATAGAAAGCTGACCTACTGCTTTTCCTACAGAGGAAAAGGCTGGGATATTTAGGACTCCTCTGTTCTGTGTGGCTCACGCAGCAGCTCAGAGACAGAAGACGGCTGGTCAGTCAGCATGCAGGTAGCTCTAAAAAGCACATGCTGGCACTTGCCCAGATGCTAAGCCAAACAAAAGCAAACAATGGTAGAGAAGAAAAAGACGTTGCGATGATAGGAAATGCTGGGGATAGAAGGGAATTGTGGCAGCATAAAAGACACTAGGAGGAGCTGGAGGTAAGAAAAGGTACCCTGTCAATATTTGGGTGACAGGGAAGAAGGAAGAGAGCTAGAGTACCTTCAGTAGGACTGAATGAGGAAGGGAGATGTTAATTATTCTGATGCTTGTTTACTGCTTGTCAGATTTGAAACCACACAGTTTTAAAATTAAATTAAAACTCAGCAAAGCTTCAATTAAAAAAAAAAAAAGATACTTATCTGGCATTGATAACACTGTTGAAATGCCAGAAAGCTGGATAAGCACTATTCAGAATTAATACAATGCTAGATATGTTTAAAACACTAGAACACCACTAACCTGCATGCTGAAAATAATTAAATTCTGTACAAAGAAATGAAAAATGAGCATGCATAAAGCAAAGTTAGTTTTTGGAGAAGACTGTCTTAATGTACGTTCCTGATATTATCCTACTCTTTCAAAAGAAGGCATGCATTGGCTCTACAGATGCTATATGCTCAGTAGCAATACAAGCAGAGAACCATACTACAGTTGTTGAAGCAAGTACAGTAAGTCTCAAAACCTATTCTTCTACTAGTGTTTGTAAAACTCAAGTAATTATAAGCAGCAATCTATATAAACAAAAGCATGCTCTTGCATATGCACACCACTGTAGAATGAAAAGTTTGGAATACTTTCTATTACTTTTCCTAACCAGATAAGGAAGCTGTCAAATTAATCTTTCATTTCAAGAGAATATGGGAAAATATTTTTGTATTCAGTTTTAGAGGATTTATAAAGAAATATAACATCCTGCCTTTTTTAAAATGTGGGGAAGGAGAAGGGCTCTTTCCACAAAGAAGCTTATCCTCAGAAATAGCACAGTTTAGAACTAGACGTGCCACAGGAAGAGGGGGGAGGGCTTATATCACAAGCCTGTCCATTGTACTGAAAGACGACTTTTCCTATGGATGGGCGATCATCCTGTTATGTGGCTCTCAACTTCCTCCTGCATTGTGAGTCTCAAGTCATGGAAAGAGTAAAGTTCTTAAACTGAGGATTGTGTTGGGAACTCCAAACACTTTCAATACAAGTTAACCAAACAAATACATCATGGTCAGACTATTAACATCCTGGTTTAGTTTGCTGAAGCCACTATTCTTTTGAAAAAAAATAATGTAATCAGGAGAACTCTGGATAGTTATCTTGTTAGTTCTTTTGGCTTCTGATAACATTTGGACTATCTAAAAAAAAAACACCAATTCTGGAACCACAGTAGAAAGCCAAGTTCAAAATGCAAGACAATGCAACCTTCACAAAAGAAATTGTCCCTAAATAGACTAAATGGGAGCACACTGAAAAATAAATAAAAAAAACCCCAACCAAACCACCCTACACTAATTACCTATCAAAAAAAAATCTCTGAAATCCAAGAAATGGTACTTAACTGCATTTGGGAAACATTAATTTAAACCTTAAGTTGCTAATGTTTCAGTTACAGTTTCAAAAGTACAATCTGTAAAAGCCTGCTTTACAGTGCCTCAACAGGTGGTCAGCTGCCCCCTTAAGAAAAAAGCTATTATCGACATGGAGCAGAGTGACTAAAGAGCTATTAATGTTAGTTAGGTTAGGACTTGTAGCATGTGTTCCAAGAAGAGAGTACAGTACATACCAGTGCCATTGCAATCTATGCAGTCAACTGTGGAGCAGCCTGGTTTATGCCACTGGCAGATTCTAATGTGTTGCAGCTACGTTAAACAGCTCTACAGTTACCTGATAGCCTTCTGTTTTTTTCTGGCACCACTTCAGCAAGGCATTTCTCTTGGATCCTCCATATTCTCTTGCTAGGGCAGACAAGGGATCTTTCCTCTCTTCCCTAGGAACAAGGCAGAAGTGCAACCTGGAGCTTATAACGTATCTTTTGAACAGAAATGTATATTGTAAAAGCTTAAAAAAAAAAAAGACAAATTATTGTCACAGTGAAAGTAGTAGGGTACAGCACTACTGACTGAAAAATTAAATACAGATAAATACCTGCAGAGACTTAAGTTATTTTTGAGTAATTCTTTCATTAGAAAATCATCTTTCATTTTGCTTGAAACTTTTTTTTCTAGGTCTTTCAATCTCAATAACATTTTTTTTGTAAGAGTTCAGAAAATTAAACTCACAACGTGGTAGTTTCAGCTTGAACCATTAAGCTAACTCAAATGACTTTATTTTGTATTTAGAAAGAGAATAAACTGATGCTATCTCTTTTGCATCTCATGGCTGATTACGAATGTCACCTTGAAACAACACGTTTGCATATTAGCAGCATGCCATTATTAACAGAACACGTGCCTGAGATCTGGAGTTCTTAAAAAAGAAGGGGGAGATCTAATGAGGTTGATCTGTCATTTGATATAGTGTTACAATAATGATTCACTTTTTTTGAAATAAGATCCTTCAATTACCAATAAAAGCTATCAGTTAATTTCACTTCCAGTTTGTCAAGCTATCTTAAGTCACTTTTCCTTTAAGGAAAGATTGGGGATGAAAAGAACAATCATATGCAGGTTGGCCAGTTTTTCACAGGAGTCTTACATTACAGACATATCTTTACCAGGCTTCAGAAATAAGTGCTTAGATTAAAAAAAAAATATATTATAGAGGTTAACACTTTTGTAGTGGCCTGGTTACATGATTCAGTGTTTCTATAGATACTCTAGTGAACAGTCTCTGACAAAAAGACTAGGTATTACACCATTATGGAGCCTAGTTACTGGACAGAAAATGTGCCAGCAGTTGTTCTGATTTTTAATAATTTCCCTTTGGAAATTTAAAATAAGATAGCTGTCAGTGGATCCATACTGCAAAGATTTCCTCATCTGCCATCTTTTAAAGACTTGTATGCAGAGGTAAGCAAGATTTGCACAACATCCACAAATATGATAGACTAAGGAGTAACTTAGGGTATTTCCAAAAAGACATACAGATTGTATACATTCACTCTCACATCTTTAACTCTTTGTTCTTTACAACCCATTTGGTGCCTGGAAAGAGGGGTGGAGGATGGAAAAACATAGTATTTTCAGTGGATACTCTGCTGCAGCTTTACAGGTAGCAATACTGCAGGTCCTGCTAGGGGAAAAGAAAGCATCCAGGGAATGCGGGTTTCTTCATGCATGTGTGCTACCAGTGGAACACCAGAGACTGTTCCATGTATCAGCATCTGTCACTGAACACATAAAAGGAGAGAACACGTGCCAACATACAACAAAATGTTCTAAGACACTAATCTTAAGTATACGGATTGCAATTTGCTTGGCCAGCCTTCACTAAATACAGTTGGCAAGATCTCAAAGTTGCTTAGAAAGAGATATAGTGGTGGCATTTGAAACATCCATGAAAATATATGCATAGCACAACAACAAACAGGAAACAGTAAGTGCCTTTCAGCATGAAAGATAGCAGTATGAGCCTTCAAACCTAACTGCTAATCTCAGATTTAACACAAGGAAGTTGCTAATTTTAAATATGAAATAAATTATCTGAATTGGTTACTCTATCTAAACTTCATAGGTACCATACAGCCACAATGATGCTTCAATAAATTCTGTACTTCAGTTCTTAAATCAGTACATATTTCAACAACCCAAACTGGTGTATTTTTTCCATTGGTGATTGAAACAAGTAACAATGGGATTGCATATTCAATCTACAATGAAGATTATGCAACACTAAGAGAACTTTAGAACAGAGGTTTGGGACAGTATAGGAGAACGCAAATTAAAAGCTCCCTCTCTTTACGCTAAACATACTGTTTAGCCATGAGGGAGTACAGCCTGTTCTCAAGTTCCAGTAAGAGCACATGGTTTATATCAGGTTCTCACAGTTAAAACACTGCTAAAGAAGTGTAAGTTGTACGGAGACAATGAGAAATGGTTTGACATATAAATCTTACAAGTTAGTATATTAGGTCCAAATCAAAGAGCCAATGAAGTTTCAACTAGAACAGGGAACAGTAAACTGCAAGTATTTGCTTTAGTGAACTACAGCATTAACTGTTTATTTTACAAGAACTTTCAGAAAAAGGTAGGGAGAAAAAAGAAAACCTGATCACATAACAAACTGAAGTCCAGCAGTGACATTTTGAGGGTGGTTCCAAAGAGCATGCTCATCACCACACACCCACTGCTGCAGATACCACTGCCAAGTCTTCTTGTAGTGCTTAGCATTGCAGTCAGTGGTTGGGCAGCATAGTAATGATACCATAGTTATAACTGTACAATGTTACCTTGAAATGCCACACTATTTGCTACAGTCTGCAGGCTGCCCATCAATGCAATTTTATACATTACCAGTTCAAAGTTCATATACAGGTGTTTTAGTCTTTTTTTTTTTTATTTATTTCTGGACATACTCGGTCTAAATTTAGGTGCTAACAGACACAATATTAATTTCTGCTGGTAAAGTACCCACAGATCCAAACTCAATTTAATTTCTGCACAGTGAAAGGAGAGCAGTGCTGAGGCATGCCTCAGCTGATTTCAGGGAAATAATTTTCAATGGCATCCACAGCTGTAAATAACTTCACAATTTTATAATATAGTTATTACATTTTGGAAATGTCTCAGAACGTTAAGGGTTTAATATTTCTGCTGCACGAAAGCTTTGTCAGGAAACTCTGTGTTAAATGGTCTTGAGAAAGTAATTTAACCTTTGTCTGCCAGTTTCCCAATCTATGAAGCAGGGCTAAGTACATACTTCACTCGCATAACATGAGGCTTAAATACTTTGAAGTCCTTTCACTGATAATTCTACAGATAGGAAAAGTTTTAAATTTATCACAGACCTATCTTTTTATGTTACTAATGAAAGGGGGTTGCCTGGCCATTTGTTACTTAGACTTGCATTATGATTTCATCTGTGGGACAAATAACCCAGGCCTGTTCACTCATGGCTATTTAGAAGACTTGGCAGCGTCTGGAATTAAGACCTAGTTATGCTGCTTTTTGTCTTTGGCTATGATTACAAAAGTTAAGGTTTATCATGTGGTCTCCCTAGGTCCCGGCCACTCTGAAAGATTTGTTCAACATGCCATAAGCTCATTTCTTGAATTTGGCTTCATGGTATTTTGAACTGATATGATGCTATTATTTAGTGGCATGACTTAGCTTGGTCTTCTAGTGGAGCATAAAGTTTTGGTATTAACCTCATAAACTCTAAAAAAGCCTAACTTCTGGTCTAGTGTCTACATACACTGAGCTGCAGAAAACACCTTCTGAAGCTCTCAAAGATTATCAAAGATAGTTATCGTATGTGTGGCAGTAGAGTCTGCAGTCATAATGCCAATATTATATACTAGATATATACAGACAGATAGCTGTGAAATTAACATGTTTCAGTGCACCACAGAAAAGGGTTTTTACCTTATTCGACTTCTGGTTGTAGGGGTGACTGATGCTGTAGGAGAAGATGAGAGTGACAGCTGTGGTGAGGTGGTACCCATTGCCATGAGTGATGCTGGAGATGCTCCATCAGGTGCACTGATATCCCGTTTGATTTCTTCACTACTTCTTCGAGAGACTAAGGGGGAAAATGCCCACATATTTATCATTTGCAAACATAAAGCCTTTCAAATTCATTCTTGTTCTCTGACAAGCATTAGTTCAGAAACCATGCATGGAAACCCACATACAATACTAGGCTTCAACATTTTTCTTGAAACTTTCCACTTATGAAATATCAAGGATTTAGACTGCACTACCAACATGTCTGATCAAGCCTGTATCTTGAAGCAAAGAAAATCTGATGAATGTGTCTTAACGGAACATTGCTACTTCCATTTGAAGGATTTTATGAATGAGCAGGAATTTTAACACCAAACCATTTAATTTTTCTCTGATCCATGTAGTTATGCTGCTAAGCTTCAAGTATTTAAGAAAAAGAAAACCAAAACAGTTTAGAGAGGACAGCTGCTTTACTTCCACTTAATTTTACTCCAGAATTGGCATGTATGTGATGCTCTGGACATTAATTAAGTATCATCAGCAAGCAAATCAAAGATTGACCATAGACCATTCAGCCACATTCTACAGACCCTGCTTAATTTTATCAAAGCACAAACAATTTTTCCTTCGAATGAAAGCACAAGCATTATACTCTGTAAAACTAAATTTGGAATAGTTATGTTTTCTCCACCTGGAAGAGTTTCCAGTTAAAAGTATGAGGTTTGCCTTTTATACCTAAGTAGTCACCATTGTTGGTGTTTGTGCAAATCAAAGATGTAACTCTCCACATATATCAGAGACTTGTTTTCTAATGACTATGGGCAAGTACATTGGTTTAGAAATACTAGATACAAGAAGTTGTGAAAAAACACTTTTGGGTGGACTTTTTTTAGAAGAAATCAGAATGATCTGAAGCATTTCCTTCTTGAAACTATTTTCTCAAATATAGGTGTTTTAAAAAATATTTCTCTCAAATTAGTTCTGCCTAGTTTATAAAAAGGATCATTTTCACAGTATCACACTATTTATACTATAAATCTTAACGATTTGTTTTTAGAGGCCCGTGCTGATACGGAGATGTCAGCTTGACAGTAAAGTAACACTCTACATAAACTTCTATTTAGCAACTCTACTTTTTAAAAATCCAAAGTTAACATTAAATGTGCAGCAACCACTATGAGTAATACTAAAAATATTTGTAGGTTATGCCGGTCACAAAATGGACTATTTTAAAATGATTCATTGCAAACATTCTTTTGTCCTATAGAATAGATGTAAGTTTTGCTAGGTCATATGCAAAAACATTTATATACATTAGATAACGTATAATGATGCATTTATTATCTAATAAGAACAATCCTCCTGTTTTAAACCACTGAAAATACTTCTTTCCACAGACAAAAATGGAATTGCTTAATTAGAGGTGAATATATGCTTCTCTGACTCATTCACTTAAAAAAAAAATAAAAAAAAATCCTACATCCAAGCAGTGAAAGGTAACAGCCAGGAACAGTTTATTTCCTCACATATACCTTCCACACCAAAATTATTTGTAATATAAGGAAAGCTGACATAGATGTCAACTGTTACATACATGATTCATACTCATCCATCTGGTATGTTCGTTCAAGTCATATATGCAACAATAAGGAGATGAGCAGTTAAAAAAAAACCAAACTCTCTTCAGTTCCACTTGATGCAATAGACTAGAATATTATTTTAGTATTGGACTTCAGTTTCTTTCCCCAGATATTTCAATAGAAAACAAGCATGGAAAAATAAGCTATTCCAAATATCCAAATAGTTTTTTTGACAAGAGTTTGATGGTCTGAAGACCAAAGTTTTCTCTTGAAAAAGTAAAGTATATCTGTAAGTACAGTGTTGAAATTAGAGTTCCTGATTTTACTAATCATCTGAAAAACGTGATATTACCAGAAATAGATTTGGCACTTTCCATAGCGGGTACTCTTGGCAAAGACGCTGGCCTGCTGGTAGAAGATGTTCTCAACAAATGTTCTAGACAAAGACAAAGAAGAGAGAACATCATTAACAAAGATTCCAGTTAAATGTAGGACATTTAAGTATGAGTCATGAATATTGTCTACCAGTGCCTGAGTTTGGCTGGTTTTAGTGAGAGCAACTGATTTTATCTGTATGGAAGAGAAGGCCTAAATTTGCTCATTACCAATAAAGATCACGACGAATACATCATGACCTTCCTAATCCTTTTCCCCTAAGGCCTCTTACTAATCCACTTGCCCTGGTCTACAAAAAATGAATTGTTAAACCAAAGGCTAAGCAAGGAATCCCTTTTAGTACATGGCCAAAAATATTCAATTTGCTATTCACAATGTGGATTTTTTTGTCCCTCGTGATTTTTTTTCCCCCCTTTGGTTTCTTGGGTTGAAGTTTTATTTTTTAAATAAAAAGATGCGCGCTTTTTTTTCCATCCCCCATGCAGTAGAGTCAAAAAGGTGCCTTTACATATTGTAGGGAAAGATTAGTTCTGCCTACTGCCAACGAGTAAAATCAAACTACAACAAAATTCATTTTTCTGTAGCATCAAATCAAAACTATTTCATATTACTGAGGGAATATTCCTTCAAATCAAACCTTTACACTATAAAGAAAAGGTTTATAGACTCCTATGTAGAAACACTTAAAGGCAGCAATTTGAATACAAAAAACCATGAAATGAGCGAGACCCCGTTCATTAGTTGAAAATGTAGAAAGAAATATACAGAGACACTTAAAAATATATATGGCTGTAAACAGAATTCTGTCAGGCACATTCTTTTTTTGAATGCAGTCCTGCTACTGCATTAACTGACAAAACACAAGAACTATATAAAGCATACCACTCGTTTTGTGTTTAAGCTTATGTCTACACATGAACTCTGTAACAATTAAAGAATTCTAAACTATCTTCCTGGAAAGGCATTTCAATATTCCTAAAAATATCAAAGTTTCTAAAATTAAAACTCCAGCTGCATTGTACAAATAACCTCAATATGCATTCAACAAAAGCAAGAAGGAAATCTGGCACATACAGACTATTATGAAGTGCTACAAAAAAAAAAAAAACCAACCCTTTAGAAAGCATCAGACCTCAGGAATACCAAATTGAGAGGAAATATTCAGCCTGGAGTCATATGGGGATTATCTTGAGAAACATCTATAAAAGAAAACCCACCCTAAAGCAGGCATAAATCAGAGAGCTACACCCACCACATGATAGCCATTAATTCTCACAGGAAGAGCACATTGTGAACAGTGTTTTGAGAGACAAAACAAAGTTCACAGAACAGGGAAATATTGGGAAACAGATAAATCAACACTCAATTCCACTCAATTATTTTCATCTGGCTCCTGAAGATTCAATACTTAATAAGTTTATGGTTTTTTATTCACATGCAATGCAATGCCAACCATCATCCTTGTTCCATTCTGGGGGAAAAAAAAAAAACAAACCACCACACAATACATAATGTAACCGCAGAGCTGCGCGTTTTTAATATTTGGAAGACCCTGAAATCACCTTGCCTTGATTTTGCAAGTGATCTCAGTTTATACACACATTAAAAACTGTCAGAATAATGCCAAGTTATCCAGATGCAATCATGATTTTGTTGAAAACTGAAAAAAGTATCTTTATGATATGCCACCATGTGTGATGAAATACAAGTAATGAAAACTTGAACTCAAAATATTCTATGAAAATATGGTAATAAAAAGTGTGTAAGTGATAATACTTTGGATACTAAATGATATAAAATACAAAAAGAAGCATTAATGGCATTGCTAAAAACAAAGTTTAAATGAACTTGAATCAATACCTTGAACAGGGATTTCAGCATAGCTTGGTCTTTTGTCTGTCAGCGTAGCAAGGGGTTTTGAAGCTGAGATTGGTCCACTTATAGAATGCCTCTGAAATGGAAGAATACTTGTGTCAAACATTATCTGAAGATAAAAAATAAATATGGAATCAGTTTTAGAAACTCAGATACGACATTATAACTGCTTTAAAAGAAGTAAAAAAAAGAACCTTTAAAAATACTTAGTGAAAAAGGGCATATCCTCTTTACTTGTTGCTTTTGCTAATCTGAATGTATGTACACGCACTATGCATTGATATTGTAACATTTACTCCTTTAAATTTAAAACTGTTCCTCAAGCCAATGTTGAAAATGAAGGTTGTGAATTCTCTTGCAGTTTTTGTATTCATTTTCACCTTCATTTATATTTTGTTTGTACAAACCTGGTCCAGTTAAACTTGATGTGTTTATTTAAACTAAGACAATCTCCTATATGTAGCCAAGATTTTAGTGCTTGATTTGCGTTATTAACAGATGTCTTTACAGCTTCATGGCTTTTCCTGGAAAATTAGGATAGTGGTGTATTGGGCGTAGTGACACGAACTACCCTTGGGCTAAGAAAAACCCTACTGAAAAAACTTTTTTATTCAGAATGTCAACAGATTTTGTTGCCACCTATTTAACTGAAATGCTCTGTGAACTGAAGAGACACATTTTGTTAAGTATTTGTCAAATATGTAACAAAATACAACTATAATTATTTGTTCTTTCTAAGGTCACCTTGATTTCTGTTCTGCTCTAAACTAGCTACAAATGTATTTATTCAAGTTTTATGTAAAACATTTAGCAATGTATGGCTTCTAGCAGCTTGAAGTGCAAGTACATGATCACAGATGCGTTAAGTCTTGCACACAATAACTGACCACTGGATATCACTGAAATTAGCATCTTAGCATCACCCAAATGAACTGTACAATGCAATAATTACCCTTGTGCTTACTGAAACTCATATTCAGTTACTGAAGACTCAGGGAAGACCATCCACAATTATTCTTTTTAAAATTAATAATTTCAAAGACCCTATTGCAAATTATAGTACATTCTTTATTCACCCTGTCTTTCCTATCAGATTCCTATATTTATTCACAATCAGTCCAGTAATGTGTTTACCCTGAAAACTCTCTCAGCTCTCCATCTGGCCCAAGATTAGACGAGAAGGTTAAATGAGCCTTATCTTCATAAGATAATAAAGGTCAGATGTTTCTCATGCCAAATCATGTAGGCAAGACAGACAAATCCAAAACTGTGATAAAAAAAGTTAACAGTATACATTTTGCAGCACCCTGTAGCACAGACAGGATTACAGGGCTACTTATCCATCATTTAGAATCAAACTAGAGTTACGCTTTTGTGCTAGAAATCAAGTGGACAAAAAAACCAACTGCCAACCATCTAAGAATCTACCTCCAAAATACAGCATGAAGAATTTCGTCACTTTATGTATCAGAAGTCCTGCATGTACACCACAAAGATTATTCTGTTAAATGTGCAGATGAAAGTGACTGCAATTGTGAGCCACGCACAGAAGTGCCTATGACAGCTTCCTATGAGATTTGGTATTTCAAACTTGCATTACCTTTAAAATTCACTTCACCCACTTAGGAATGTTTTATTTTTTTAAATAAAGGACAAGGATGCTATCAAAGTGAGCCCCCCCCAAAAAAAAAGAAGAAACCCTGTAACAGAGTTAGATAATGAGGTTATAAGAGAAATATTTCATTTTGTCATTTTGCCTAGCTTTGGGATTGTCCTTACGAAGACCACGTAGTACAGAACTTCAGCCAGGAAGCAAAGGTATGTACAGAGCAGGGACAGTGCTGGATAACCATATACCTTTATCACTTTTTCAGCTTCCAGATATCACTTGAAAACAAACATCCTTTACGGATATTGTCAGAAAGTGGTTGTATTACTCAGCTGATAGCTTGCTGTGTACTGGTTTTGTCTCCTTGTTATAGAACAAACTGTTTGTCTTTTTGCTGCTGTTGACACTGCAGACGGGGCTTACCTTCTCTGTTGCTAGTTCCTTATTACATCTCTTATTATTACAACTACCAGTAGTAACGTAGTGACTAATACACAGCAAGTTAGAGGAAAATGAACCAACTAATGTTTATCTAGTTCCACTTGGCAAGATCTATATAGTAGTAACAGTGCCCAAGCCTCTTGAAGAATAATTCTTCCTGAAACATTTTGCAAGTTTTACAAACTTCTGCTTGACTGAGCTTTTGTTGAATTTGCAGATCAGCTATTCCTCATTTCACTTACAAAAACAAAACTCATCTATGTACAATCAAACGTGTATGGATCCTGCCAATCCCTTTATAAATACCTTTTTTTCTTCAACTAGAAATATATTCTAAAACTCACTTAACTGCTAAACACCATTTGTCCTTTATACTAGTGTTCATACTCCTCAACACTAAAAGAAAGGATCCAACATTCAGAGGAATTGCATGCTTTTGAGGCTACCCATGGAGGCTACTAATGGGACAGAAATTACTAAACACGCTTTGCAATCCGCAATCCTCTTCTTATTCATCCTACACTGAGGTCTAGCAGAAGAAAATGCTATAAACTTTAAGGACTACTTTTGATGGGGTGTGTGAAGAAAATCGTTCACAGAGTTAAGTAACGTCTTTATGTAGCAGTCTCTGTATAACATAATTACAGTAACAGATAAAGATGCTAAGATCAAAAGTTACTTTCTCACAGCCATTTCTAATTTGAAGATTAGATTTGTTAGCTACCTATGACTCTCTTCAGATTTTTTTCTGTTTGTTTTCCCTTTTTTTAAAATAAGATGAGTAACAATTCCAGAAGAGGAACCAGCACAGAGGTGAGATAAAAAAAAGTAAAAGAGGACAAAAACCTGACACTTCAAATTTGAGGCAGAACTATGGCAGGATGAACTAATCCCTTAAACCCCAAATATTTTGCTTCTGACTCTTCATCCTTGCATCCATTGCTGGCTATGGAAGGAAACATGATCTTCAGCCACTACCAGCTACCTATTCCTGATCACTTTGCACTTCAGTACATACTTCAATGAAGTACTTCACACCAATGCACCTACACATGGCAATTTCAAAACAAACACAGTTCTTCACATATTAAGCAGTTAAGATATAGAAGTCTTTGTCACTGAATTGCTTGGAGCCTGAAAGTTTACATGCTCAAAGCAAAGCAGGACATTCAGTGGTGACCACGTCTACTCCAGAGAGTCCTCCAGCTAGGGGAAAAAGAAAGTACTCGGGAAAGCAGCAGATACGTTCCTTGCCCTTATATTCCTCTCTAGGCATCTGCTTTGGTCACTCTCAGTGGCATATCAAACCAGCTAAGCTTTGGGATAACCCAGCAGGATTGTTTTTACATTCTGAAGAGCATTCTCTTCATACCTCTCTTCCTAAATTGTTTTGTAGTATGGTAACTAACAGCTATGTTCCACCGCAGGCTTGGACCTGAAGCCAGAAAGGGGTTGGTTGGTTGGTTTTCAGTTGCAAAAACGTATCCAAGAATGTATATCCTTATACATACATATATTACAGCAAAGAAAAACAAACAAAGCAAACAAAAACTCCCCAAGACTGAAGAAATTCATGACACTCCAATTCAAAAATGAAGTGAAAGGCGTAATTCAGAGAGGGTACACGTTGATGCATCTGTACTTGGAGAATCTTTTCTGTAACCAATCCATCCTATCATAATATCAAAATTGTGCCAGTTTCTCAGTGGGAGCCCATGTAAATATTTCCCCTGTGATAGTATTTAAAAGCAAGTGAGATGAATGATAAGAACTGCAACACCCATGCAGAGATTGACCCTTCCACCCTTACTCAAGATCTTAAACTATGAATGACTGCTATAAGGTGGGAGCTGATAGGTCAACTCACATAGTGACTACGTATTAGAATCTGTCTTTTCAATTGCAGGAGAGCAAAAACCACAGACAAAAAATACAAAAAATTTGCATAGAACACAACAGTAGAAAACAAGGTAGTAGTAACATGAAAATAAAGAAAAGGTGATGAAAATTGGTTTTGAACCCAAACCCTTTCCCTCTTTAGCAGAAAATATTCTTTAAATGCAATTTACATAATTGAGGTCACAAAACCCAGTTGCCTTCTGCATAATTACAAATACACAAACACAGAATGGCAAGGGTTGGAAGGGACCTCGGGAGATCATCTAGTCCAACCCTCCTGCTAAAGCAGGTTCACCTAGAGCATGTTACACAGGACATCATCCAGGTGGGCTTCTCTCCAGAGAAGGAGACTCCACAACCCCCCTGGGCAGCCTGTTCCAGTGCTCTGTCACCCTCAAAGTAAAGAAGTTTTTCCTCATATTCAACTGAAACCTCTTATGCTTCAGTTTGTGCCCATTGCCCCTTCTCCTGTCGCTGGGCACCACTGAGAAGAGTCTGGCTCCATCCTCATGAAATCCACCCTTAAGAACTTACTTTCAAGAAAACCACCTGCCTTCAAAAAGACAACAGAAGCTGTTTTCATTTACACACCCTCACCTTTGTTTTTCAGGCAATGTTTCCCACTAATGAGTATCCAGCTGTTAATGACTTGATTCTATACCAGAAGTTGAATTCAAAATTGAAATAATTCTGGCAGACTGAGAACTTCAAAGAAGAGCTGTAAACCTGAGCAGGTTTGCAGTATTCTAAGAGATTACTTTGGTTCATGGTTAATTTACAGGTAAATAAAGTGAAATAAGCCTTAAGCTTCATCAAAAAGTCTCCCGTCTGCCAAAGCTCTGGTCTAGCCTTTTAGAACATGAGATTAAGTCTGCCTCTTCCTACAAGAGCACAGAAATAAATGTGCCAGGGGAGGTTTAGATTAGATATTAGGAAAAATTTTTTCACAGAAAGGGTTGTTAAGCATTGGAATGGGCTGCCCAGGGAAGCGTTCGAGTCACCATCCCTGGAGGTATTTAAAAGACGGGTAGACAAGGTGCTTAGGGACATGGTTTAGGGGTGGAGAGGTACAGTTGGACTTGATCTTAAAGGTCTTTTCCAACCAAATTATTCTATGCTTCTATGAAATAAACAGAAATATACAGACAGACTGGTAGGAACAAAACATCTGTCAGAGAACTTGTCACGTTTAACTACTTCAGAAAACCTCCGTCAAGAGTGACTGAGCTACAGGAAATAGCAGATGCTCTCACAAAAACCATTTAATTCTTTCTCTTTGCTATCCATTTATTTAATGAAATTAACTCTTTGAATAAAAGCTGCACTAGTCTGAGCACAGGAGAACAGTCAGTCTGTTCCAGGTATTGTTCCTTGAGCACTAAAAGCCAATATGGATACAGATTCTTCAGTGCACACAGAGAAGAATTATTACCAAAACATTATGCTGACCAATAGTAAAAATCAAGTTTTGGTATTTCTGGTCCATAATATCTTGAAGGCAACAGGAGAATTAGTGACATTAAGGGAATAAAACATAGTACATTCTTTGATTTTTCTTTGTGAATCTGGTTCCATCTGCTTTGTCCTTAAACTTGTTGGCTTTTGCCAAAATCTCACTTCACACAGTAACATAATAAAACCAGCAGTGATCTATAAAGCTGAGTATTAGAGTACTGATGATGCAATCTTAATGTACCTAGGCTCCTGTAGCAGCTGAAGAGGGGACAGGACAGAAAACAGTACGATCACCAGCTGGCCAAACTCTCAGTCAGTACAAAGTGAACAAAGATAATCAATTCACAGTGATTTCATTCCTCTCTGGTCAGGTCTGCTATCAAAAGCCCATGCACCATGGGATGCATTTATACTGATGACTGCTGACAGATTCTACACAGATCTCAGTCCCTTGCCCAAAGGGGATTATGGCTGCTTCCATGACAGCCACAGGACTAAGAATTGACAAACAGCATCTCTAAAACTAAGGAATGCAGATAAAGTTTTCCTCCCATGCTTCTCAGTAGCACAGGAACAGTAAGGGTCGGGAATACCTAACAAGAACTTCCAAATTATGCCAAATTTTGTATTTACAACATGGTTCTCACTGAAAAGACTTTTTGTTAGACTGAACGTTTTAGTAATTACTTCCTTGAGGCAACATTTTATCATTATGTCCTCACAAAGTCAACCAATTTTTGTGTATTACCACCTGCAGTTTCACATGCTCTTCTTCACAAAGAAGGATTAAGTGCAGTCATAAAACACATACCTGCATAGGGGATACAGCAGCAGCCGGGGGAGTTTTCATGGGACTTGGGCTCAGGGGAGTGCGAGGAATTGTGGCAGCAGCAGGGCTTGGAACTAGTAGAAACACAGAAAGGAAGCTATAATGAGTATTGCACTGTTTTGCAGTGAAAGAGGAGACTTGCTGTTACAGCGAACTCTTGCCTTGTACCACTAGTTTTACCAGATCACATCTTTCAGAATCTCAATTAGTAACTGACTGCAAAATCATTTAAAAGTATGCCTACACATATACTCCTCTAATTGCATTAATTTTGTCTTGAATATATCATCCATGGTAAAAAAATAAGTTTACTGGGGGTAGACAAGGCTAAGGTGCAGGATACTATTACCCTGGCAGATGTAAATGATGGCATTACTAGTTCTCTCATCTCCAGAGATGGTAGCAGGCTCCTCGGTGTGCCAGTACAACAAGATAGATAACATATCACACCTCCTTCCCCTTTTTCATTTCTAATCAAAGTCCACAGGTACTACATATTATATGACAGTCCCTGAAATTCTGGGATTAAACAAATAACATGTTTAGAAATGTATGAAAACAGTGAAATACTGAGTTAGTGAATCAGTCATCTGATTATTTAACAGCATGATTACACACGAATGCTGAGGAGTAAGGCAGACAGAAGCTTGAAATAAAAGATTAAAAAGAAGGGAGAGGTGATTTATCATTTTACCAAAATAACTCTGGCAAGAAAGCACCTTTATACAATAACAGATTAAAAAAGCCTTCAAAATTAACACTAGGAAAATAAAAACTTGTAAATACCTATGAACAAAGGGAACAAGTATGGAAATAGAACCATTCCTTATTCTGCTCATCTACAGAAAAGGACATCACCTGTTTCCACAATCAGAGATTTATAGTAAAATCTGTTGTCTCAATAGTGAAATCCTTTTCATTTTAGAAAATATTCCCTTTATCTTTTAATAGGTGATACTGGCTGGACTTTATTTTTAACTTTCATCAGCACTTTGACTATAAGAATGTAAGTTATTAAAAGAAACAAACTTGGCTCTAGCTATTACATGGCTTTTAGAATGCTTAATTTGGCACATTAAGTTCATATTTTAATAGTCAAGCTGAAATCAGCTGTGCTTTCAGCTCCAATTACGTGTGTAATATGTGTTTATGCATTTCTAATATACGGGAGCATTGAATCAAAGTGTCTAGCATGTGAGTCATTGGCAATGCAACAGTGGAGAAAAAATAAAGAAAAAAAGATGCTTGCACTTAACTGCAGAGAATGATCTATTGTGCAATCTAGTTTAGGTTGGTTTGTTTCAGCCATCACTTATAGATCATGACAGTACAATAAAACAACTTACCTTTTGAATTAGCTAAGCCATTAGAAGTGTCTATGTCAACATATGCAAAATCATAACTTGGTACAGCTACTACACCAATTGAAAATAATTACCTTGAGAGGCACTGTCAAATGACTTGATGAGTGTTTTTACAGTAGGAGTTGGCTCTGAGGAGGTGGATGATCTGCGACTCAGGCCCATTCCTTGTCTTAGAGCTGCCAAATCTCTCTCTACAGCATTCATGTAATTGTATACTCGACCACGTTCTTCTTCCTGCCTGAAATCAATAGGCAGCCCATTTAAGGAATTTAAAAAACATTTTAACATGGAAAATCCTAAAAAAATCAACATAAATTTGAAGCCAAATTAAAATCTATGGTCCAAATCAGTCATTACATTAACCTAGTTTTCTTTCCACTGTAATTTAGAAGTAGATAATCAACCTAAATTATCACTGTAAATGCTTCCTATTTGGCAGCAAGAGAGCTTAAGCACCAGATGAAAATTCTATCAAATCAATACTTGATTTAAAGCTTAATTTCTGCTCCTATCTCTCAAACACACACGTACACATGGATGGAAAAAATTGAGCATTAAGTATTTCACCATTTCACATGAAAATAATCAACTCAGAGAGAATTTTTTCCCACCTGCATAAACAGAAAACAATTTAAATGAATACTAAGGAGGTAAGAATACACTTCTGACATACGCCTTTAGGCAGCATATGAATCAGTCTCAAAAAGAGATTTAGATTTTTAGTACAGAATATTTATGGTGGTTATTGTATTCAGTGTCACTCACAGCGTTCAAAGCAACCTATTTTCTACACTCTGCAAAAATTAAACATTGATTGATTCTTGCTTCAGACACTGTAATAGACTATCCTACCACCTTCCCTCCAACACAGCTGCTGTACCACTTCCAAGGAATCTGATTCAGTTGCCTCTTTTTCCTTTGTCTGCAATGAATCAAATGTCAAAAGATGCTTTTGTATAAATAATAATGAATATACTGACCGGAATCAGCAAGCCAATTCTACCTTCTGAAGTGCAACTGTAACCTCAAAGGTTCACTTGCAAGCACCAATCGAACAATTACAATTCTGGCTGAAATGTATTAGTAAGAATCATTCATATTACTTAGTTTGGTGACCTTACTTCAGATAAGATGCCTTACACCCAGCACTCATTCATCCAGATAATTTTTCCATTTTCAATGTAGTCTGCTCTTCCTACCATCAGTTCTTCCCCAAGTTCCATAGCCGGCACTACCTCATACCCTACTGGATACTGGGTTAAGTGTCATGTAGCCTATAAAATGCCCATCCATGTGGAAAAAAATTGTTTAATGTATACACATCATAAACTTCATTACTGTTATTGTAAGCTATACATGTATTCAATCCTTAGAGACAATGGAGTAAGGATTCAAATGGTGCTGTCCAAGATGTTCCTATTGTGTGGATTTGAGGATTTCAATCCTTCTGAAAGACATATAACTCAGTTTCTAAATAACTGTAGCACCTAATTCAAGGCACAATACATCACAGTTTGAATTGTTTTTTATCAAAAACATACACAAAGCATCTCTAATTATTTCCAGAAACAATTATCAGTGAAAAGAAAACTGTACAAGATATGTGCAGAATTAGATAAAGGTTTCTTCTCAGGTAAAAATCCAGCTATCTTTTTAACCATACCAAAAGCCATGGCTGCTAATAAGAAGTATTAATGATGGAACAGAAAAGCCAACACTGCTTATTTTTCACACTGAGGGAAGTTAAATTATGTCCAGCTGTTAAATAGGAAAAATCCTCCACTTCAACCTGGTTTTGCAAAAGCACCAAACTGCATATTCTTGGATAGATTAAGTATACAGTATAAAGAGACAAACATTGTTCTTATAAGTTCACCTATTTCAGCCCCTGCAAGCCTGTGTAGAGCAGCTTGTTGAAATACAGATCCTCACAGTGAGAGGATTTATGAACTTCCAGAGTCTCAGTAGCAGTCAAGATACTGGATTTCCGAAATTGTACCCCCCCTCCAAAAGAGGCAATATCCCCGTTGTCTTTTGCATACTTGCGTGACTTTATTTCCTCCAACTCTTTAGTAAGCTTCTCATTTTTCTCCTGAGCTTCATGTAGTCTACGCTTCAGGTCTCCTATCTCTTCCTGGGCCTCAGACTTTATATCATTTGCTATAACCACTGCAGTCTGTAGATCAGCTTGGAACTGACGCCATTCTGCTGACTCCTCCTATAAGTAAGTAAAACTTTAAATTTAAAGCAGCAACAAGAATTTTGAAGTTAAAAATAAAAGTTATCCGTATTATTCATACTTTCTCTATGCTGTTACAGGAAACAATTTACAGGAACGATGAAGGCCCTCATCTCTGGCATTAGGCATAACCTAACTTACAAGTTAAATTGAATAAGTTTTGCTGGAAATAACTAGAATTCCAAGGTCATTAATTTCTTTTCTAGAAACAAAGAAAATATTCAAAGTGGAGGGGAAAAAAAAAAAAGCAGTATTAATCTATGCATCAGAAGACACAGAAACGTTTTGTCCTAAGCCCAATGCCATATCTTTGTGATTCTGAGGATTTTTCAGAAGTGAATTCTTTAGTCTCTGTAGGTTAGTAAATATATTCCCATATGATGCCTGTATCTCAGAGATAATTATTTTAATGGTATTACATCTCATCATATTACCTTTTCACAATTTCACATGCAGGTCTTATGACATTCCAAGTTTACAATTTATTGTGGTTTTAGGTCTTAACATACCCGGAGTCTCCTGTGAAGGTTCTTTATCTCTCTTTCCATGTCGTGCTTTTGGTCCTGAAGTTTTTTAACCGTATCTGGAAAGAAAGTAAAATTATCTGTAGGATCTTAGTCAGATCTTAGTCTATTTACTTAAAAAAGAGTACCTGAAACAACCTGCAAATGTTTTTAATATCTTACTCAGAGAATACATTTTTATAACCAAAGCCACTGGGAGAAAAATAGTACGAGCAGAAATAATTTGACAGAAAGTGTCAATAGGTTCATACTTCTCTATGACTGGCGAGGAGAACAGTCTAAGAAACTCAATTCTTATACAAATCCCAGTCTCTTCTCTACTACCCTTCACAATATTAAAATGACAAAGCGATAACAAAGAGCAAACAAACAAGGTAGGCAATTTAACATGGAAGGATCTTAAAAACATGGATGTCTAGGGGTTTTCCCTCTTCAAACATAAGCTGCAGCTACACGAAGCCTTTTTATTCACAATTTACTCCTTGCCACAAAGCAGCTGACATAACACTCACAGCCATGCCTTCCACGGGGATAAAAGTCTACTAACATCCTCAAGAATCTTACAGTCTTGTCTATCAAGCTACTATTTGAAGTTGAAACAAGCTATACTTACAGCAAAGGGATAAACAGTCTATGAGATCATGTTATGAAAGAGATGGTCCCTTAAATCTGTCAGCAGCTATACAAAAGCGTAGGCAGCTTGATCACCACCAACTCCTCATGTGGCGTCTGACAGACTGGCTACTGCAATTATTATTCATTTGTTTTTTATTCAATACACAATGACAACGTGATTGATTACTCCATTCTTATACCTAAGCAATTAATGAAGAAGAACATAGCATAAATTTCTAATTAGCGTGTCACTTCACTGACCTTTGCATTCTGCAATTATTTTATTTCTATAGCATCGTGTAGCTACTTCCAAACTGTAAAAATGATGGGCCAAGTGACTGAACGCATTTTTTTGTTCGTGTTCATTATTCCAAGACCTACTGGAAACAAGTATTTCTCCTGTATATTAGCAATGCTCTTTCCACAAAAAGATTGAAGGTGCCTAATAAATGTAGGCTGTTCAAAATACAAAACCTTGGCAAAAAAAAAAATAAAATCTATGGAACTGCATAATAAATGTTTGAATAGTCAGAAGACAGGTATAGATGTTCATACAAACACCTACCAGTGTCTTCACAAGTAAGCCTATACCTACAGTACTCCTGGTCTTCTGTCAAAGGGCTTTTCTTAACAATAAAAATGAGGTTATGTCAGACTACATGGAAAACAGTAAGCATTTCAAAATGTTTATATCAGATACAACAACAACTAAGAACAGATTTAAGCTGATTTATGTTTATGTGTACATTCAGGACCCTCAGCTAGGGTCATAAGAACATTTTAGTTTTTCTGCCATGGAATTCCTTTTGGTTTCTTCATCAGAAGAAATTCTTGAGTTTTGCCTCAACAGTCCCAAGTACAGAAGCTCTTAATGCCACAGCTAATTTCTTTACAAGAATGATATGAACATGATAACCTTCCAGGCTTGGAAGAGTTGAAACACTAAAATTAGACAAATATTTCCATATTTATCTCCTCCTTACAAGACATTTTAAGATGCATCCGACTGATCTTTAAGCTCTGAAGATAAGCCTAACAGTGTGCCACTCAGATCTCATGCTACCATGATATTTGAGCAAAGCCCTCCAATTTTTAGCTTGTCTCTGTATACATAACTTGTTTGAGCTAAAGTCAGCACTGAGATACCAGCTTTAGGTCAAAGCTGTAAAACCTGCTCCCCCTCATAACCTTTTTTCCTTTAAACACATGCTGAAAAACCCCACTGCAAATTAGGTAACTTTCAGCAGTGATAGCAAGTCAACATGCCCTACAGAGCTTCCAGTAGCATTTTCAAACAAAATCTAGTGGATGACCATTTTCTCTTTTAAAGATGGTTCAAAGAAAACGTGGTTTTAAAAACAAAATTTGTTCCACAACTAAAAGCAAGCTATAGTTCATCTAAAAATAACCACAAACCAGAAACTATAAATGCATCGAGAGTTAAAGCTTGTGTAAGACCATTGTTTTGAGCTTTTGTGAGATATGAAACGCACCATTAAGTTTTAGTATATTTATGCTTTGAAGTAAAACACAATGGTCTGAATATTCTGCAGTTACTATAAACAATACAGAGCATTTTACAGCAGTTGTTGGAAACAGTCTTCTCCCCCAATCAATCAAAGAGATTTAAAAAAAAAACCAAACCCAACAAAAAAGCAACTAACCTGAAAAGAACTACCAAATTGCAATGGGATTTGAAATTAAGAGTAAGATAAGCAATTTCACTTCTTACAGCCTGAACTCCATTCTTCACATTGTGCCACCACTTACACCCTGAAAATTCAAGTAGTCAAAACAGGCACACAGGCAACAACTCTCTGTATGCCTGCCTTGTGGTATCCTTCCATTCTGCATCCTCACAACCTCCACAATTCTTCTCTAACACACACACACCAACCCTTTCCACCTGTATGCGCTGCAATTTTCAGTAGGGTAGGACAGGTGCTTCTCTTCTACCATTATCCAGTCTCCTCCTTTTAAGGAGCACAGACAAGAAAGAGGATTGAGATAAAAGGAAAAGTAACTATTGTTTAGGGTAGGTGAGAAACAAGGAGACCATTCTGATGAATGAATAGGATAATCAAAGGTGGCAAATCAGCAAGCCGATTCTATTTTACTGCAGGATTCAATTATGTCTACGTTTTACAAAACGCTACTGATTTAAATCACAGTTTGACAAGTCCTTCCTTTTTAGTAGGTAAATTATGGGAAATGGAGACTACAAATGGTAAAGAAAAACATTACAACTACGCTCGGTGGGAGGAAGAAACTAAGATAACATCTGAATTTTATAAGGCTGCCAGAGAAAAAGTATCACTGTATTCTGTATCTGTAACTCTTACTGATTCTAATTAGCAGCTAGAATTCATCACTATGAAATAAAAATTAGTATCAGCATTCAATTGTTTAATTTGTCTCAGGGGAAAAAAAAAAAGAAAAAAGAAAAAAAATACTTACAATATTCATATATGCATTGTAGTTTCAAAACATGACATTACAATTCCTGATAAGCAATGCTAAATCAAGTAATTCTGACACAGGCAAATCCACAATGGGCATTCTTGCAGTTTTTGTGTCAGTTACATTTGTTTGCCTTCTACTAGGACAGTATTTCAATTTTTTAGCATAGAAATGGCTATCCCAGTATAACCACAACTACACAGAGCAGTGCTAGCATTACTTAAGAAATAACTTAAGAACTATAGCTTCCTTATATAAGGAAGAAGTACTGATTACAAATATACCAAAGCTCAGGCAATTTGCATATCAGTCTTTTGAGCTCATCACTGTCAGAAGGCAGGTCTATACAGTAAGAAGGCTTATTTTTTTTTAAGGGTCCAACATTAGCAAAAAAAAAAAAAAATATTAACAGCTAGAGAACTAACATCTAATTGACTTTCCCAACACTATGGTAGAAAAGGCCTAAATATGGTAAAGTAAAAATGTAGTTTCACAACTGCTGTTAAGATCCTTTTCAAAATGAGATACAGCAGAATTAAAAACCAGTGCTGCCAGCTCCATAGAAGAACTACTTATTCACTGAACATTAGATATAACACCTTCTTGCTCATCTAACCTTGTCCAAAAAGTTTACTGACTTAAATAGTTACAGACTAAGAGGACTGATATGTTTTGTTTAGCACATGTACCTTGTGCTAAGCAAACATGTAACAAAGTATTTTCAGGCTTCAGAAGAAACATCTGACAACTGGTAAGCTAACCTAGAAATACCAATTTTCTGCAAACCAGAAAAATCAAAAAAAATTTCTCCACAAACTCTTATTAACTGCTTGGAAGAATAATAGGTTTCTTTTTTCCCCTTAGTCATCGAAGATGAGTAAAGTGACAGCTTTGCTACCTGACTACTGAAAGTTTTTCCGAAGACAGAAATGAAAAGCAGAGGGAACACGCCATCTAGTGCAACGCCCGCCTCCCCTGCCGACTTCCAGCCTGCTCTGCCCTCTCCCAGTTCCTCACCTCCACCCCAGTACCTACAGACTCCTCTCGACTACAGCTTGTTTCATCTCAGCACACTAGCAAGTAGATAAAACATACAGGTTAATTTAGTATTTCTTAGACTTTTCAGATACAATACAGAAGCAATATGCTTAAAACCCCTTGTCCCTCCAGTAATGAGTTCAGCTGCCACATCTGGATGGACATCAGGAACATACTGTAGGTTTTTAATCAACACAATTTACTGCCTGACGAACCTAGTGACTTTCTATGATGGTGTGACAGCATCAGTGGACAAGGGAAAACCAATGGATGTCATCTATCTGGACTTCTGCAAAGCCTTTGACACTGTCCCCCACAACATCCTTCTCTCTAAATTGGAGAGCTATGGATTTGATGGGTGGACTGTTTGGTGGATAAGGAACTGGCTGGATGGTCGCATCCAGAGGGTAGTGGTCAATGGCTCGATGTCCGGATGGAGACCGGTGACGAGCGGTGTCCCTCAGGGGTCCGTACTGGGACCGGTGCTGTTTAACATTTTCATCAATGACTCAGACAGTGAGATCGAATGCACCCTCAGCAAGTTTGCGGATGACACCAAACTGAGTGGTGCGGTTGACACACCAGAAGGATGGGATGTCATCCAGAGAGACCTGGACAGGCTGGAGAGGTGGGCCTGTGTGAACCTCATGAGGTTCAACAAGGCCAAGTGCAAGGTCATGCACCTGGGTCGGGGTAACCCCCAGTATCAATACAGGCTGGGGGAAGAAAGGATCGAGAGCAGCCCTGCCGAGAGGGACTTGGGGGTGCTGGTGGATGAAAAGCTGGACATGAGCCGGCCATGTGCGCTGGTGGCCCAGAAGGCCAACCGTATTCTGGGCTGCATCAGGAGAAGCATGGCCAGCAGGTCGAGGGAGGTGATTCTGCCCCTCTACTCTGCTCTGGTGAGACCTCACCTAGAGTACTGCGTCCAGCTCTGGAGCCCTTAGCACAAGAAGGACATGGAACTGTTGGAGCGGGTCCAGAGGAGGGCTACAAAAATGATCCGAGGGCTGGAGCACCTCTCCTATGAGGACAGGCTGAGAGAGTTGGGCTTGTTCAGCCTGGAGAAGAGAAGGCTGCGGGGAGACCTGACTACAGCCTTTCAGTACCTAAAGGGGGCCTATAGGAAAGATGGGGAAAATCTTTTTAGTAGGGCCAGCTGTGTCAGGACAAGGGGTAATGGTTTTAAACTAAAACAGGGTAGGTTTAGACTGGATATAAGGAAGAAATTCTCTACAATGAGGGTGGTGAAACACTGGAACGGGTTGCCCAGAGGGGTGGTGGAGGCCCCATCCCTGGAAACATTCAAGGCCAGGTTGGATGGGGCTCTGAGCAACCTGATCTGGTTAGCGGTGTCCCTGCTCACTGCAGGGGGGTTGGACTAGATGACCTCTAGGGGTCCCTTCCAACCCAAAACATTCTATTCATCTTACTGTCCACATCAAAGAGATCACGATTTTTGCAGGCAGACATATTAACAGCTAAAATGTGACAGTTCAATATTCAGATTACTGTGAAAAACATTTCATTAGATGTTCATTGTGTTTCTTTTTGGTGTTTGGAAAGCCCACAATGAAGCATGCCCTAAGTACCAGTGGTAGAGCATTTCACATTCTTGCATTACTATTTAGTGTTGATTAACCATTTATGTTGAATGAACACTCACCACCTCATTTGTGAAGCACCTTTCCCCTAACTGTAAAGTCTGTCTTTTGTGAATTCCTTAGGTGATAATTTTCCATCACATATCACTTGTCATTTATCAGTTGTCTTGCCGTGACTTTCACTCACTTTGCTGTTAGGCAAATTCTTTCCTTAAGGGGTGGGTTAGATTTCCTCATATTTTAAAACCTAAAATAAAAATTCACTAAAGAAAACCTTTACGGTTCTTCATTGCACTTGGTTATTTAGGCTGAAAAACCACTATTCTTCTAACTAGTGCTTTATAATAACTAAACCTATACTAAATTCTCCACATTTAAAAGCACAGGCATTATACATTTGGATGACAGAACACCAGAACTGACCAAAAGTCTGATCAGCATAATATAACTTACTACTACTAAGATGTGCTTTTCTGTCACTTTAATACAAACTCTTTTATATGTCGTACGTACTACCTCCAAGTCCCAGCTTTTCTGAGATGCTGTTCTTTGCTGTCACTAATTAGAGGCTACCACCAAGAAACTTCTGTACGAAGCTTAATTATGAATACATAATGAACAGCTTTTTAAAAAGGAGAAATAGGGGGGGTTTAAGTTTATACTATTCTTTGTGTGCCATCCTTTCTTACCGCCACTAGATGCCACTCTCCTTCCTGCCTATAACTAAAATACTGCTTCTTCCCTAGAGGATCACACCAGCACATGAGCTAACACAGCTGAATTTTCCAAACTATTCCGAGAACAATGAGTAACAAAGACTGCCGTAATTTTTATTGCCAATTTCTGCCCAGAGGTTTGTTCACCTGAATTTTTACCAGTGTAAATGAAATATCTGACAGCTATTTTGTACCCCCAAAGCGGAAGCACCTAAAAATCAGAGCTGCCTTGTAATCAGGTATTACTAAGCAGATACCTCAATGTCTACTTGACTATGGTGCTGTTTTCTGTATGAATGTATTTCAGTTAATGGACAAAACAACGCAAGTAGAAAAGCATTCAGACTTTTTAAGACTGATACAAAACAGCTTCAGGAACAAAGTCAGAGCCACTAACAATGTGCCTGAGCTCTAGCTCCCCAGTAAATGTCTGTGTCTGGTTTTGGAACAGAAAGAGCAAAAATAAATCGCAGAATAAAAACCTAAAGCAATTTTGTGAAGAGAAACAGTGACTGCCTTTCAAGATAAAGAAGGGTTGCTTAGGGAAACCAAGCTGACAGCTGCATGTCTGAACACACCAATCACCAAGCTTCAGTTGAGTAAACAATTTAGCTTGTTTAAGACACTACCTTTTCTCAACAGGTGAATTTAAAATCCTTTCTATGAATATTTCCCTTGCTGTTAAAAGAGATCATGCTTTGGTTTTTTTGCTGTCTTGTTTAGTCTTTGTATACCATGGAAGAATAGCAGGTATTTGAATTCTGTATGCAGCACTGTGCAAATACAGCTTGCCAGGGTACAGTTGCCCAAGTTCTTATTTAGACAGAGACTAATTGCAGAATTCCAGCCCGTGGTAGGAATGTCTGAGGAGGCCTTGGAGATCAGAGTAGGAAGTAAGGCACAGAGCTAGACAAGTATACAGTAAACATGAATTTCATTATAAGCCATTTCTTGTATGGTGCAAGAGTCAACAGATAAGGTTTTATTCTAACTTGCTTGAAGTTCATCAGATTCATTTTTAGGTTCACAGTTTCATGACTTGAGCAAATCCACACAGAAAGAGATATAAAATACATGGACATTGCCAAGTCAGCTCTGACATCTGTAACTTTCAGGGCCTCCGTTCACCCATTTCTCCACTAAAAACACCTTTCTTCAGGTGAGAGAAATCATTAATTATATACATTCTCAAGCTACCCAATAACTCCTAATATTTAGGCACTCCAAAAGGAGAGCATTCTTTAAAAAACCAACACCAAAACACTAAATCAATCATCCAGTCTCCAAAATGCACAAGGAGCACATTATTAAGTCTGTAATTACATGTTCTTCCACTTTGAAAAACAATTTGAAAACAGCATTATCAGATTTCGTATTTATTCTCAATTTACAAGTTTTCATTCCCACAGCAACTACTACCAGGACTGGAAAAGCAAAGCCAACTTGATTTTTTTTTTTTTTCCCCCTAGTGTATACGGGTTCTGCAAAGTCCAGTCTGACTTGAATTCAGACATATGAAAGACAAGTGAAAATATTTTCACTATTTCAGTGTTCTACTTCAGCTGTTCTTAAATTATTGTTTGTCTCACAAAAGAAACTTGTAACACTTACTCTCCAAATCAGATATGATGAGATTGTCATGAAGCTTCACAGCACGATGCTGCTCTACTTCATCCTCCAACTCAAAGATAGTTTCTTTCATGTCAGTTCTCTCAGTCTCTTTTTCATCTAGTTCTGTCCGAAGTTTTTCTAGAGTCACATTGAGATCCTCAATTTGTTTCTTGGCTTCTTCTTGGAACACTCTATATTCATCTTCAACCTGAAAAAGAATGTATCTTATCATAAGTAAATTGGTTGCATTTTAAAACACTTTTAATTTCATAACTACCATACCTAAAATATATTTCTGCAACCATAAAAAAGTATGGGACGAGAAGTTAAGTGTAAGCCTTTAAAAGTGTATTGTTTCCTGAGCCAGAGTTAAACTCTTATTCCCAAGCTGAATATATGAGCATTTCCCAGCTACTCTAACAGCAGTATCCTGTATTCAAGTGAAGCAACAATACCATAGGACCAAGGCTGTGATTTCATGAGCACCTGATCCAATTTAACATCTAGCTGCCATGGAAAAGGGGGGAGGTGATGGGGGGAAATGCTTTACCCTTCCTTTCTCTTCCCCAGAAAATGCCTCCTCTCTTCTGTGCATCAATTTTAGTGCTTGCTGGACCTGTGAGATGATTCATTTCCTTAACCAAGCAGCAGGATTCACATTTGCGTGTGAGATGTGTTAGCGAGTTGAAGTAGTTCCCAGAGGAGTCTTACAAGCTATTCAACTGAATTAAAAAAAAAAAACCCAAACAAACAGGGAAAGGAAGCGGTAGTAGACTTCTCCCTTTCAGGAGCAGCAAGGCTATTTTATCATGCCTCATGAAACTGCAACATAAGTAACAAGCTGGGATCAGAAGAACCGTTACATTAACCCAACAGCAAAAATAGGTGTCAGAAAAACAAGAGAAATTAGGTCATGGCTTAGAGTGGGTCAGTACAGTCAGGCACCAATTTTAATAGACAAAATGCCCTGCTTAAATTATCTGTGTCAATATTTTTTATTTTAATAGCACTATCCAACTTTAATATTTTTTTTTCCCCTCTCCCAAATTAAGTTTGATTCTAACTGGCTGGTGATCATGACTAACATGTTATTTGCAACCAACATAATAAATTTTCTCATCAAGAAAATATACCCTTAAATGCATGCTTAAAATTATTAAATACATTTTAGGATTCTTATTTTTTTATTAAATTATGGGAAACACTTCTACTAGACATATTTACTAAGTAAATTAGTTATATATGAGTCAAAATAGCTGTTCTAGAATGAGGACTATACATTTTGATCCAAAACCCAGTCAACACACAAGCTGATCCTGGATGGATCGTTAGTAAAAAAACCTATGTGTATTTGCCATATTGAATAATAACTGTTTAAAAGCTCATCAAAATAGTTTTTTTCATTTAAAACTAAAATTTTTATTCAGTAAATTAAGTTAAATTTGGCAAAATCTCTGTCTACCTCAAAACGAGTCATTTCTTGATTGGAGAAAGATGACACTTTTCTGCTTTCTTCATCATTAGTTTATTCTAAGGTAACTGAACCAACTTGAATAAGCTGAAACTTGAAAATATTCTCTCAACACCTGTGAAAGGTCCTACAAGTCATTAACAGCTGGGTTATCACTTCAAACTTTGACTCCCAGTACTTTCTCAGTGACATCCTTCTTCCACCAGTTTGGCACTAACTCCTTGAAACTCTTGCAGAAGGCGTGCAATTTAAGCACAAAATTCCTACAGTATACTGTTTAAATCTGGCCCTTGAAATAAGTTGTGGAGTTTACCAGTATTTTTGACAAGTAACACGACAGTTACCCTGTGCCTGAATGTATCCATATAATTTTTTAAAAGACCTCCATCATTTTCATAACAAAGGTTAAGAGGAAGTAATCAATCGCAACACTACTGCAACCTGATTAATCTCATAATTAATCCTTTACTTCTAAAATTACTACAGCGACCAACAGTAAGTCATGGTGTATACGGGATGTTAAAATACAACAGTTTGTTTTAAATACTACCTTAGCAATGGCATCTTGCAATCGGTTGGCATCATTGCGAGTGTGTGCCAGCTCTTCTTGCAGACTACTGGCCAAGGTCTCTGCTTTTTCTTTATCCAGCCTGACACTCTCCAGCAAATCTTGTATATCTGATTTATCTCCAGAGTTGTGTATAGAATACAACTCAGCCACTTTCTGCTTTTCGTGCTCTAACTGAGCTTTCAGCCTGTTCATCTCAATCTGGTCACTGGCTACTGTGGCTTTGTACTCCTCTAAGGTAGATGCTATCGCTGTTTTACTTTTCTGCTCTGACTCAATAATCCGTTCCATGTGGTGATTTCGTTCTTTTAATGCCCCTATCATTTCTTGGGCCTCCTTGTTGTCTTGCTCTGCCATCTTCAAAGTGTTGCTCAAGTGCTGCTGAACACCTAGGAGCTGCTCTCGCTCAAATCGAGCGTTCTCTGCAAGGTCCATATAACGTTGCTCTAATTCCATGTAGCGACCACTTTTCATATCTTCATCAATTACATATGAAATATGATGTTCATCTAAAAGGGACCGAAAATACTCGATCTGACGGCTGAAGTGTTCCAATTTGTCACTTTGCTGGCACAAAGATTCCATAAGGATTACTTTTTCCTCTCCAAGTCTTTCATTCTCACTGTTTAGCTCTTGCGTTATTTGTTGTAAATCTGCAAGCTCTTGAAGTGTAGCTTGGAGTTCTTCAGCTGTACTATGTTGATTCTCTTCCATCTGATGTATCCGTTCTGTCAGACAAGCTACGGACACTTCACTTGCATTGCCACTGCTTCCCTTCCTAGATCTCTCTATACTTGGTACTCCTTCAGACTCTGATGATGATGGAGCATCTAAGGCATCATCGCTTGACGTCAGTGGCTGATAAACTTCACTGCACTCACTGTCTAAATTATCCATAGAATTACTATGTTGGTTGTCCATCAAAGTATTTTCATCCTGACTTAACAAGTCTTCCATGGATCCAGGAGCAGAACCTTCCACTGAAGATGTCAGAGTACCACCACCATCACTGTGGTTGCCAGCTGTAATCTCTGGACTCAAAGACTGATAGCCAAAGAGTTTTTCAGAGTTGTCCAGCCTTTGTTCCAAAGAAAAGCCCAATGCATTTAGTCTGTCTTTTAACATTCGATTCTCATTCTTCAGCTGGTTGAGCTCTTCTCGGATGGCAGTGTTTTGTTCCTGTAACTGTAGCAACGTAGACTCTACATCAGTTGGCTGATGGACAACAATGGCCTCTTTTTCTTCAGATTTTTCATCACCTTCAAGTTGATCTTCGTTAAGCCCCAGCTGAGCACGCATATCCCTCAGTTCATTCCTCAGATGCAAGATTTCCACATCTTTAGTTTTTGCTAATGTCAAAAGATCATTCACCTTTGCTTCCAACGCAGCTTTGTCACTGATTTGATTGTCTGATTTGGACTTACTCATTCGAATATCCGATTCTGGATTGGTGCGACTTCGGGAACGCTTTGCCAGGACCGTATCATTGGTCCCCTGTCCAGTCAAAGGTAGCTTTTTGCTCTGGCTTAAACGAGAACGATCGCGTATTCTTTCTCTAGAAGAGCTTGACTCTTTATTTCCAGACGAAGTGCTGCGCTTAGTTGTGGAACTTGTACCTATATGTTTTTTGAAAGTTAGGAATATGAATTTAAAATACAGTATCTGTAACAGAAGACTGTGTATTTTGTATCAGCAATACAGTGGTTGATTTTCTGAATCACAGTGGTAAATACATTTCATAAAATACATTTAGAGTAAACATTTATACAACCTTAACCAGAAATCAGTGCAGTTATATTTTGATACATGCTTTACTAATTGCCATGCTTTACCAGTATTTTGAAAACGAGTTAGACCTTGAAGTTCAACATTGCCAAGTTTCTTTTCTTCTGTCTTTAACAGCTTCTGATAAATTGTACAAAGACTGCAGCAGTGCTATTCCCACAAGTTCAAATTTGTCTCTCTTTTCAATAGATTTGAATGTAAGCTTTTAAGCAGTGAATTGTGTATTATGATTCCCCAAAATGAAAGTTAAGGTTTTTTGTAGTTTTCATCTCATTTCATAAAGACAAGAATAGATATTACTAACTTATTTCCAGATGCTTCACAGCTTTGCAAGCATTACTGAATCCAAAACATAGCAATGGAAGACAAGACACGTTTCCATCCATATTGATAACACACTAAATAATTTCACTTTTCTGAACAGTTTCTGAAAGCTCTCTTACTTTATTTCTAAAAAGCAATACAGAATGTCAAAGCTAGAGCTTGTGGCATGGATTTTTTTAAAAAAATTAATAATTTAAAATTAAATAGTTTTAGACAAATCTATGATTCTCCAGATTAATTATATTATCTAGCTTTATATAGTAGTTGCACAGTCAGTACTGAAAAAATTAAAAGGAACACCCTCCAAAAAGGCAACTACATTGTTAAAAACAGGAGAAGAGTACAGGAGTTGTTTGATTTGACCATGGTCTTACTGACCACTTCATTAGCCAGCCTGGATCCTCCATACATAAGAGGAAAATAAAAAGCCACCCAACTACCATCTTTAAGGATCAATATATCCATTTACCTGCAATAGTTTTGGGTTTATTTTCCAGACTGTTCATGGTCGTCCCTGAAGCTGAAGATGCTGTTGATACGCAAGTGCTCTTCTTTGCCTTGACACCATTGGTCATTGTCACTCCACCACCACCAGCCATCCCCGCTAAGAGGTCATCGTTACTCTTAGTCTGAAAGAAAGGGAAGCAGCAGCTTTAAGACAGCTGGCTGAGAAGTCTGTGTAGCCAACATTTCTTCTGTTAAAGATTCCATGAGTTTAAAAAGTACATATTTGACTAGTCATGTGTCTACGCAAGAATGTTGAAAAGCATAATTGCACTGCACTGTGCAGAGCTGGTAAGTTGAAACTGAGCTTCAATTCCTTACCTATGATTGACGATAGAAACTGAGTCTTCTCTCTCCCAGAAAAAATGATTAATGTTTGAAAACCAAGGAGAAAAAAAAAAATTAAAAGCACAGTTACACAACACAGTGTAACACTTTTCAATTTGACTGAAAGTTCACTTAAGCATAAAAATCAAGACAATTGCTAGATAGTTAAACCAGCAAATACTAGGAAGTTAGTATAACGTCCTTCAGTAGAATATGATCAAGCGTTTTCTGGTGGACAAGCTCACAACAGAAAGATAAAACCAAACAATAATAAAAATCAAGCCAACATTAATAAAATACCCTTTCTAGCTCAAAATACTAAGCCACAAATCACCAGAGACTAGGAGACTATTCAGAGGTGGGGGAAAAGCCACCCTCACCATATATCCTTGTCTTGTTTTTATGCTTTTTACTAAGCACTCTCAGAGACGGGATATTTGTTTGATGGACTTTCTGTCTGACCTCGTATGATCATTCCTGAAACTACTGTTAGCCACAAAAGCTGCCTGGAATGTGACAGGGCAGTAAGCAAGAGCTGGATTCCCAAATAAAGAATACATCTTTCAGCATAAAGCAAACTCTAGAAATACTAAGTTCTTACAGCATTAATTGGCAGACTTTACAACTCTTTAAAATGCAATTTTTCAAATGGAGAAACAACCCAAATATGCTAAACATTCTTCCCATTGTAAGGGCAAAAAAAATTAAAAGTAAACAGCTGTGTTAGTGGCATTCTTTGAGTAACTGTTATTATTCAGCTGGATAATACATTTGAAATCTCAACCAGCACCCCAGCTAAAAGGTAGTGCTTAGGACTTAACCAGTTGCTTTACATCATGACTTTCAAATTCTGCAGGTTTATAATTAGCTCCCATACATGTTCATGTTAAAAGCTATATGCCAGACATTACAATTCTATACATTAAGAGTGAAGGTACACTTGCTTAATGAAAAAGAAGTTGTATCTCACTCTATCCTATATAGTTTCTTTTTGCAAGTTCAAATTTCAGAGCAGTTATGAACACTGATCAAGATACTGTAGAAAGGGCATGGATGGGATTTGTGCCATTTAGAAAGAGCAGCAGCTGCGAAACAAAGGGGAACTTGGGAAAAGGATACTTGTTCTGCATGCAGCTGTTAGAAATACAGATAATTTACAGAGAGAAACAGGTATTTGTAAGGGTAATATCCTCTAGGATAAGAATGTTTTTATTAAATCATGTAGAAAATGGTACAGACTTCTAAAAAGGCTTATAAAAGGCTGGAAGAAAACACATTACTCTGAGGCTTTAGTTTGATGTGCATCTAAGCTGGCTTTTCTGCTATGAAAAAGCCACTGTTGTTCTAGCTGCTCTTCTCCATGCGCTTACACACTGTGCTGTGTAAACTGAAGCCCTTTCAAAGAGCTCCTTCTTCCCAGGAGCCAGATCAGTTCCTTGATCTGCTATGTCGCACAGCCGTGCAAAACAGCAGATGCGATGTAAGTAGCAACAAGAAAATAAAAATGTTGGAAGCCTACAAAATTGTCAAAGCCCACACTGCTTGTTCAGGGGGATGAAGAGCTGAGCACATATTACTAGTGTATGACAACCCTCTGTTAAGAAATCTGATTAGATTACAGGTTATCTAATCTAAACTAATTTGGTGGGCATGGGAGTAGAGGGGAAGGGAAACAACCTCATGATGCAACTATCACCTAAAACAAGGTATTACAAAAAGCCATAGAACAGTGAATTTCTATTTTGCTACTGAATCTGTCAATCAGTTGGCACACATGCTAGTTCAAATGGACTGTTAGCTGTCAGCATTTCTGCCCTGTTGAAAGAGTGGGGAAATTAGATTAAGCTTTTAGATACTTATAGTACAACTACATGTTATCAAGCCAAATAGGTCAAGATGTGACTCAGCTTGGGGAAAAAAAAAAGAAGGCTAAATAAAATACACACTTTCTGACATTAGTCATCTCTAGCCCTTGCTGAACAAAGGAATTTAACACAGCCATTCTTCTTCTGACTTACTCATAAACTATTTCTAGTCTAGGTTGGAAGGCACTGCCTCCTCTGCAGCCAATTAGTAAACAGTTTCTCAAAACTGTAACACTATACTCTTGGCAAAGAAAGCTATTTAGCAAAGCTTTGGAAAAATTACAAACCAGCAGCTCTCTTTTCTTAATGCTCCATAATAGCAACTATTCTTGACTTTAAAAATCAAAGTATTTTTATAGCATATATTTTTAATGGAAGCAAAAGCAATGTCGTATATTTATTAAACAACTTTTTCCTGAAGGAAGAATAGCTTCTCCCATTTACTGAAAACAGTGGAATCACTCTTAGCATTAAACCCCCTACATTAAAATATGAAAAATTAGAAAATATCATAGTTAGAAATGCTCATCCAGACCTATTTTGATTTTCTATATAAAAAAACACTTTATAATTTATTCTACAATTCATATTCCATTTCCCCCCCATGTTTCTTTCAGTACAATGAAACTTGAATGATCACCTCTACAATTCATTTCATCTTAGTTTCTCAACATGTATATCCTATTTACTGTACCTCATTCAAATGCATTTTTATATATATATAATTATTCCTACCTGGGATTTTCTTTGATGCTTGTTGCTGCATTTGAGCACTCAAAACATCAAACTTCACAACAATCTGTAATTAAGTTACTGTATTTCGCAAACAGAATACCAAAGCCTAAACACATGAATACTGAAAACAGATTCTAATTTTTCATATTCAAATGTTGGTGTCCAAGTCCTGGCTTTTCAGGGACACTGGATTTTGCAATTCATTTGTATGAAGTACAGCTGCCATCTAATTACAGTTGTGTTAGCATGATCAGAAGCTCTTTAGCTGAAGAAGTAAAAAAAAAAAAAAGATTTTAAAAATAAGAACACACTGTTATTTGCAGAGTATTTTTTGACAGATTAAAAAATAGAAGTGGCTGGCAGTTGACCTTCTGCTGTAATAACATGTGTGGTGTGGTGGGGGATGCTGAACATTATGAAAGTCCTGAGCAAAGTGGGAGCCAAAAACCTACAAAAAAGTAACCTACCAAAAGGCATTCTGAAGCGAACAGACCGACAGACCTCTGGAAGTGTTCAGCTGTACAGAAGGGTGGGTCTCACAGTTTCTTCCTGTGCTTATTGTCCATACACTTTGAAAACTCAACAAGAAAGGACAAATCTATGAAACAACGCGTAGTGAAAGAACCCCACTCAAAGCTGAACACCAGCCTATGGCTTTATCATAAGGGGATAAGAAAAAAAAAAGACATGCGATAATTAGAAAGTAATTTTCAATTTCTCAGCATTATTACTGACTGAATTAAGATTGCTATAGTACTGTAACTGTGTATTTCTAGTCCTTAATAGTGGCTTTTCATTCAATATCCTACTCAAAGTTTTCTGTATCTACATGCACACTTATTTTGAGGACCAAATAAATTAGTGAGCTGTTGCAATTAAAGTTATTTTATGCTAGCTATGGTTGGGGTCTTTTTGTCAAGGAATATTAAATTAAATCTGTAATACACACACCAATTCATCAAGCCTAAGGGAAGATCCTACAACCACTGTGAGGAAAACTATGTATCAAATGCTTCATCAACAAGATCAAATCAAACAAGATCAACAATACAAAAAATTATTTTAAAAATAATACAATTTGTTATTGACACTTCTTCCAAGCCAGTAATTATAAATGTGGTGTGCCAGTATCTGTAAGTCAAAAAAAAATACAAACAACTGAATTTGGTGTATAAGTATCAAACAATCAAAGATGATAAGAGTTGCCATTATTATTAAACCACATAGTTGGCACAACAGCAACTTAACAAGTAAAAGACATCCAACTGTATGAGCAAGCCTAGCTGTAACATAAAGCTGAGATAAGTCTTAGTAACTTTCATTGTGCCTCAAACATACAATTGTCATAAATTCTAATCCTACACCCAAACATAGCCAGTAGTGTTACTAAGTAAGTAAAATTGTGAAAGCACACTGGGTCAAATTTCTTTAGTGTTAGATCATCCTCCTCCTTTATCTCACTGAGAGGTATAACATAAAAAAACCTCGATAAGTAAACTACAAAGGACTTTTGTTTCCATATTCCTTGAGAGGTTTCTAGAAATACAAAATAAGTAGTGTCAACAAGGATCAAAAGATTAAAGTTAAAAAAACTGTAAGATACATTGGGTGGCAGAGGAAAGAGAGAGCACCGGGAGAAAATCTAGCTGAAACCTGGCTCACCAGTTCATCAGCAAAAGTATTAACTATTCTTCCATAAAAGAAAAGCAAGAAGAGAGGAAGGGAAGACATCTTTTGACTTCAGTAATTCTGCATAGCTACTACAGAGAGACCTCAACCCTTGCCACTTCTTTTATTTTAGGTCTTTATTTGCCAGTTATTTAAATGGCCTGTCTGGCTTCCTGTAGGTGACAGTGTTGCAGGTCCCAGTTGCAGACACCAGCCCTTTTCCTTGTTTTGTTCACTTGCTCCAGGCAGCAGCAGCAGTGCAGCAGCTCTGCATACTGTGCTGCAGAAAGACAAAAGGTGGTGGGTCGAGCCATGCTTCCATGCCAGGAGAGGGAGGCAGACCAGGCAGGCTCATACCATCCACCCAACCCAGATGTGTTTTGCTCCCAGGTGAAAACTCCACACCAGTACACCTCAGTATGTCTTATTTTTCCTGGTTGTTGAAAACATTATGCTCCTAAATCTACTGCCCTGTTTTGCTAATATAAGAGAAAACCTCTACCTTTGAACTTATTGTAGGAGCAAGAATCAACTTGTGAAAACTCAGCTCAAGCAGTACTTCGCACAAACCAAAGGCCAAAACAGCCAGAAGAATGCAGCTGCGCTGACCTGACGGAGATTACTGATATCAAAAAGCTTCTCATGTTAGATACCTCGTTAGTTCTTTTTTCAGAAGTCACAAATAACACTAATCAAATCCCATTAGTCACTGACACACCATTCAAGCATAACACGACACTAATAACATTCATCAGAATGCAACTTCCACTCTGCTCCTTTTGCAGAATAGCCAAGTTCTGCAAAGTACATTGCTTTCTATCACATCACACACTGCAATATGAAAAACACAGCATGAATGCCACTCAAGGTCCTATTACTCTGACCAATGCTGTGCAACTACCCAAATTCCCTTCAGTTACCTATACGACAAACGGCTAGTCTAAGCTGCGTTAAAGACATGCCTTAAAATTCTACTCTTTTTAAAGCTTTATTGTAAAAAATATAAATAATCAGAATGTTCTATTTGTTATTACCTTCAAAAGAGATGCTGATGTCCCAGTTTTGGGGAGTTTTGTTACTGCAGACACTGAGGAGCCATTTTCTGGTTTGGGTTTTTCAGTTGTTTGAGTTTTATTTACTCCAGGCACTTTGGGCACTGAGCCAACACTCCTGCTTGCTTTCTTCATTCTGGGCTGTCTGTTTATGATGCATTTACAAACAAATCTACAAGCAGAAAGAAAGAAAGATATTTTAAACATAAAATAAAGATGAAAAGCAATGTGGGTTTGTTTTTTTTTTTTTTACAATACTTTATTTAAGAACAGAAGTCCAGGATAGTGGTAAGACCACAAATTAGAGCCAAAAAGAATGCATGTGACTGACTGATGGTTTTGGTTTCTTTTAAAAAGGAATTTTTACCAAGAACTAAGCACTTCCTACAGCTCCACTCCAAATTATTTTTTTTCCAGTTCTCTTTCCACAAATGGTACTGAACTGAGGATATTTTATAAGTGACCCATGTTGCCGAGTTCATTTGTTAGCTAGCAAAAGAAAGGCTTATTAGGGCAGCAATGTTCTGTATTTCTGACTGTGGGAAGGAAAATACTGTGGGAGTATTCAGGCAACAGCATGACTACCAACAACAGTGGATCTGAGAAAAGATTACTACTAGCTTGATAACTAAAGTACTGAGAGTGGAATGGCTGTTGCAGAGAAAAAAGTATTTTATAAAAATTCAAAGAAGTTGAAAAATTCAGATTCCCTGAAACCATTTATTATTAAAAATAATGTTAATAAACACATAGGATTTTACAGAATTTAATACTAGTCATACAAGTATGAGGATTATCTCCGAGAAGAAACTAGAAGTAACCCACCACAGTCTACGGTCCACAGTCAGGACACTTCAGCATCTTTACCTTGCCTTCAAGTTTTCTCAAAAACAGCAGGCAACTGTCAATACTGTCATTCCAACCATGAGCAAATAAACAAAACCCCAGAAAACAAAGCTCATTTTAGTCAAATCAGGAGCAGCTGCAGGAGACCCAAATGCTGCAGTTACCACAAGAACTGCTAATTCTGGAAGACAACCTAAGAGAGGGCAGACTGGCCAACTGCCGTAACTTGAAGCATGGACTACCAGATGGACTACCCAGACTGGGACCTTCTTCCCTCTTGAAAGAATAGAATAGTTGGCAGCTGTTTTCTTCCTCTCCCCTGAGTCAGAAGACATAGGATGAAAAATTAAGAGGAGGAAATTTCCACTGTCCTTTCAGTCTTACAGATTCTCAGTGGAAGTGAGTGATGAGGTTTATCTGGGCCCAATATCCTGTGGCTGATTGGAAACATGAAACACATCTAGCTGTTTCCATCTCTTAAAAAGTGAAGCACTTCAAAGGCACAAAAAGCAGACTGATGATTGAGTGCATGAGATATGCTACACAAACTCAGTGATCAGGAGTACTAATTTATTTCAGGTAATGAAATCAACACTGTACACGAACACACACTCCTTCCTCCCCATCAGCACCTCAGCTGTATGCAAGTGTATTTCAAGTCTTTGATAAAAGTCAGTAAAACCCCAGTAGTTTTGCATCCTCAGACCCCTAAGTGCTGTTAACAGAAGCAACAGGAAGTTTCATTTTAAGACACTGAAAATATTTGTTTATAGTTTCCAGATTCCCTTTAGCTCTGAAAGCTGGCATGAACAGACACAGACAACTTTCTTTGCTGTTGCAGTTTTATCATCAGAATGTCAAAAATGCACCAGTCTTGCCATACGGCTACTAGTAATCAGAACGCCCTCACAGAAGATTAAATAACTGAGAGAGGATTTGAAATAAGACACTCCTAAGAAAACCAAAACCCAAACCAGAAAAGCCCCATGAAGGTAACATATTTGCTACATACACATTATTTTAAGTGGCACAACTGCCTACTAGATTCCAGAGCAGATGCTAATATTTACAGGTAGGACCAAGTTGCCACACTTATGTTTTCTTGCCTTTTTCATGTTTATGAGTTGAATGCTTACTCGTGCTTTTGATCTTACTCAATTGAAAACCAAAATTGAGAAGACCAAAGAGGACATTACTGTTGAATGATATTTTGATGTTCCACAGACTACATAAAAATGTTCCCCATAGCATGCCTGAGAAATAATCAAAACAATTTTTCAGTGCACATCTTGTGGTGAAGCTGACTGCATTTAAAAAGTTACCTCAAAAAAACCTATACTTTTGCAAGAAATCCAGTAAATCAGAACCATAGCTTTTTGACAGCTCACAGAGCTAGAAAACCAGTGCTATAATGAAGGTTAGGGTACTGGCAACTATATGACTATCATACATTTGGGCAGAGCCTGACAACCTTGTCTGGCAATCTAGATAAAGCAGTAGCTCCAGCTGGCCTACAGACATCCAGCAACAGCCATTTGCATACACATTTATCCAGTCTACAGAGCACATTCATCAAGTCTGACACATCTTACAACATGCCAGATACATATTGCACACATGATCTTTGCATGTATGGGATCTGCTTATTATAGCAAGTAATATAGTAACATAACTCACTGGATGTATAACCTCAAAAAGAACTACAGGCTAACATTAGCTTTTACAGTACAAACCATTTATACTCTTGCAAATACATCACAGAGGTCATCAGTGACAGAAGACTGTGTGAAGTCAAGTGTTTCTCATCCATAAGGGATTTTTTAAAAGGATGCATGTTTTAGAAGTGTTCCTGAAAATATGCAACAGTATTTGCTTCAAGAACAGCAACTGCATAGCAAAGTGATGTAAATAAGTGAAACTAAACAGAGTAACCAAGTATAATCCTCATGTTTCATCACAGCATTACTTTAAAATGTCCACAAATTTAGCATTGAAAAACACTATTTGTGATTTACTGAAACTCAAAGGTAGAAACTTCAAAGACACTTAGAGGACAGGGAGGGTTAGGTACTGGTGTTCCTGATTTTCTTGTGGAGAAACTAAGCTCTAGTAGTTACTTTCTTACTGAAACACTGTGTAATTATAGTTTAAAAACTGAGAAAAAGATACAAATTAATCCAACAACTTAAAATAAAGACAAGACATTAATTAGCATAAAGGTTCTAAAAGCAGCTGCTCGCTCAGGCTCCTGAAGTGAATTTATGACCTCTTGGTGCCAATTTCTCCCTTCCTGCCTTCTCCGGGAAAGAAAAAGAAGATGGAGTTTCAGCACTGAAAACAGAAGACATCAATATTGTTGAACTGTAAGTGGAAAAAGCCCTACTTCACCGAGTTTCTCAAAAGGCAGATATCATGGATAAAGATACCTTTAGGCTTCTAAAGAAGAACACTACATTCCTTAGGAAGACAAAGTATTAGGACCCAACAATACATTTGTCTCTGCCCAATGCTAAATTTTAAAATAAGAAATAAAATGGTCACTAGCCAAATGCAGCTTTCTGAAGATTAACACACAACAGTAATAAATCAAATGAGAGCTAAAATATTATTTCACTATTGTTTTAAAACGCAAACACTGCATATAAAACTGTCATTTAGATTTTGCCCTAGGGAGAAAGTAGGAATTACTGGATACTTCCTTTTCCTTTATACACAATTCCTTCCACCTCAAAAAAAAGAAGAAAGGAAAAAAAATAAAAATAGAGTGAAGCAGTGGAATTACGAATTGTAACTCCATGAGACAATCGGAAGAAACCTTTGGAGGTCCCTTATACCATACTACTAAACAAATACTCATCTATCAACAGACACAAGAGGTTAATGGAAAATAATGCTAGCACTACAGTATCAATTTTAAAATTAATCAGGATGGAAAAAAGCCAAAACAAGCCCAAAATATCAGATAGAAAGACTGCATTCCTAAACTCAAATGTAACTATTCGCTCTAACCTGTATCCTTTCCCAGACAACTCTCTTTCCACAGCACACATAGTACAGGAAACAAAAGGGAATCTTGTTCAGGAGCGTGCTCTCCTTGCTCTGGTGGAGGCATGTGAAACCAGTCCTGCATTTTATACCAACTGCAACACAACTCCATAAATAATAATTTAAAAGTGTTTTGCCCAATAGCATGGCTCTGCTCTATACTGTAAACCGATATGATACATCCGCCCAGCCAACATGAAATGCTTTCAGGGTTACTCTTATGTACTCTTTAGAAACCTGAAAACTGAAAGGGAGGTGTATGATTTCTTACTGTGATTATTTAAATCTCATTCATTATTTAATATGTTTAATTATGGTGATACTGCTGTCACAAAATTAAGGCTCAGTTATAAAAGTACAAAAACAGTTTCCTGTGCCTGTAAGGTGAGAGAGGGTTAAGCAGCAAAGAAGGCCTTTTGCCTTTGGTTGAAAATACAAAGTATCAACAGGTATTAAGCAGTTTTATCTATTAAAAAATAGTGGATTATTAAGAAAATTATAAATAATCTTAGAATTATCTTTTAAGAGTTCCAGAAAAATAGAAACAACTGATCCCTCCAATTTGAGGATACTAAGCATTTTTGAAACATCGAATACCCCAAATCAGAGGAAAATAGAAATACTCACATCTAAGAGCAATGGAGTCAGTACACTTCCACTCTCTATTTGTACAAGCTCTTTGGTTTTGATATATTTAGGCTGACAACTTTTGCCCAAATAATCAGGGAACGACATTTTTAGGTCACTTACACAGTCCCAAAAGGCAGAACTGTGAAGAAAAGATTATGAAATACAGCCTCTTCAACCCCCTGTAAAACAGATTCAGAACCTCCCCAAGTCTCTGCAGGCAAGACAGCATAGTCACCAACAGCTTAACGTCTGGGACGTGAAATAAGCTACAAACTACGAGACAGTTCTCTACAGCTGTAATGCCCACAGCTCAAACTTTCAGCCTGCAAGCTGCACAAGCACTCTAAAACGATGTCTCTTGCTCAATAATTGCAAAAGCGTAATCCATTAACCACTGGATTCCAGAAACCCAGAGCAAGCAGCACATTTGTTTTACTGCTTAAGATGAAGACATCAGGTTTAGTGACTTGAAAGTTTCCTGATGCTACACGGTTATTTAAGATACCAAGGGCAACAGGAAACTGCGGGGAATCACAGAAGACCCTTATGAGAATAACTGGACAATAAAAACAGCAAATAAAATTAAACATAGGTAAACACAAAACAGTATAACTCTTGGGGAAAAGAAACCTCAGCTTCATGTATAAATGTGCTCTCAATTCATCAATATTCAGCAAGACTTCAGTGTTTTGATTCACAGCTTCATTAAACTATCAGTACAGTGTTTGGGATAAGGCAAAAAAAGCAAAGCAATTCCAGAAATTATTAAAGAAAGGAATAGAAAACAAACCATAAAACACAAATATTGCACTCAACAAATCAATTTTTTGCCCATCTACCCACACTTAATTGGTATGCGCAGTTCTGGTCTCTCAACCTCAAAAAAAAGGAATTCTTACAGACCTGAAAAAGGTTCCAAGGGGCAAAAATAAGATCAAAGGTATATAATAGCTCCCATGAGACATTTCACAAGGGATATGACAAAAGCCTATCAAATCTTCAATGGGGAATTGGGAAGGCAGACTGGGACTGGCTGTTAATCATCTTTTTCGGTACTAAAACTAAAGACCAACAAAATAAGTTAGAGCCAGGTTCAAAATAAGAAAAATGAGCCATATTTTTAATGCAGATTGAAAGAATGTTGTGGCTGCATGAAGCGCAAGTAGAAGGAGAGACTGAACATGCACAAGGTAGAGAAATTCCCTAATGGATGCTAAATAGCTGAGCACAAAGGGCTCAGAAACCCCTCTGAGCCAAAAATAATTGCAGGATGGGAACGTAGTCAGGGCAGGAGCGAAGAGTTTGGTTTTGTTTTGTTTTTCCTGAGGCATCTGCTCACAGCAGTGGGACCCAAAGCACCAGGTGGGACGGATCCCTGCTCCAGTCAGGGCAGTGTCTGCTACGTTCTTATGCCATGAGGAAAATACACAGATGTCAATGATTTATGGGTGCTGCAATTTTGGAACCACTGCTGCAGGTAGTTATTTAGAAAGGAAAGACTTTCCTATTACTTTCTATCTTAAAAATTCAAAAGGGCCTTTACAGTTTTCCATTACAGGTTGTGGAATTACAAAAATAGGAATTCTACCTTTAAGTTACATTATCTATCCACTGTTTTCAAGCCACATTTGCTACTGCTACTTCACTTTTAAACAGAAGGGATGAAAGAGCAGAGCTTTGGGCAAGAATTGGCTGTTATAAACTGAAATTTCTCTACTCCTTCTTTGGAGAAAACTTCAGAGCTGTAACTGCTGTGAGCAATGTGTAACCGTTGCAATACTTAACATTCCAGACAAGTGACAGGAACATTTACAGAACTCCTAAACTTAAAAACTGTGCTCCAAAAGCTTTTCCTAACAAAATTAAATAATGTAGTTTTGTTTTCAAGCTCCTACTTTAAACAACTGCTATTTCAAACCACTGCCGAGGAAAGAAAAAACAACCGTTCACCAACTAAATCCAACTAAATCCAACTGATTCTTCCTAGCGTGGGGAATACATTTCACAAGGAAGGGGAGCACTGTCCATAACTTGGTCTCAGCACTAACTTCTACATTGATTGCACCTTCAGAAGCTTTTATTTTTGAATTACAGTTTTGGAAACCAGAACAAAAGAGCAGGTAATTCTGTACCTTATTGATATCCATCCTAGAGCTGATTAAAAAATATTCTAAGTGGGCTAAGTACCCTGTAGCACCTCTATTAACTAGGGCTGCTCACACTGTAGATGAGAATACCATCCATATTACTATCATACAAGTTTTGTTTCACTGGTGTTGATAATACACATAATGAAAACATCCTTGTATCTGAAGGTAGCCTGTGTGTCCCTTAAAGTGCAAACTGAGATAAACCTCAACCAGCAGAACATGGTAAAGGAAACAGAAGAGGGAATATAGTATGTAGAATATTAGTACAAATCACATGGAGGGACACTAAAACCTGGGTTTGGCTACCTTGTCATTTTTCACTCCTTTTGGTAAATTTCACAGTTGCATCCAAATTTTAAGCTGTGCATTAACAGATGATGTAATATATACCTATTTCCTGGATAGTAATTACACCTCTATTTCAGATTTTAAAGGCTTAAACAAACTTAGCAGAAATCTAACTCTTCTAACCTTCTCTGTAAACACCTCAGGTTAATATTCCAATAAAATAGAATCAACTCTCAATTTGGCACTGTAGGTTTTGTGGGCAAAAAAAAATTTAAACCAATAAATCTCCTAAAGGACTGGTCAGCTTTAACTATAAAAGCAGCTAGCCTAAAAAGTGATACTTGGTCAGTTAACCACGTTGACTAAAAGCATTCTTATCTATCATTATTCCAAGCATGCTCTTAAGTGTTATTACAAAAATCAATAACCCTCCAGTTACAAAAGTGTATTTAGTGTCATAAAACCTTAAATATATACTGTATTCCTTAACCAACAATCAGATTTTCCTGCACACATGGAAGTCTTCCTTGCACTGCCAGGGAAGTACTTTCAGAACCAGCAACATATAATTTTAAGACCAGGGAATCTGGCAGAATAGCACAACAAAAGGTGCACAACTAACACAACAGCTTCCTTTTGTTTCAAACTGACTAGCTCAGTAGATAACATTTCATTGACATGTACTCTGTCTCTAGCACATCTGTTCCCAAAAGTTCTGGCTAGAGTAGGTGACCAGTGGTGACCTTTTCCCTTTTGTCCATTCAAAACATTGTCAGCTGACCTCTTCCATCAACAACTGCTGCAAAGGTTTCTGCAGCGTGGAGTTCACAAGGGAGAAGAAAGGCAGTCAGTAGCCTAGCTTCCACCAGAAAAAGGGGGACAGAGAAAGGAAGTGCAACATGCTATATTTCAGGAGCTAGACCAGCAGCTCCCAGCACACATATGTTACAGGTAAAACACGTGAGATAAGTGAGTAACTTCAACCAGGTCCCACGTTCATCCAAAACACTCCATCAGATCTTCAGTTCGTGCAAAACCCAAAAACCTTATGAAGTTCAACAAGGGCAAGTGTCAAGTGCTGCACCTAGGTAGGTTGAACCCCATGCACCAGTACAGGCTGGGGGATGATTGCTGGAAAGCAGCTCTGCTGAGAGGGACCTGGGAGTCCTGGTGGACGACAAGCTCACCATGAGCCAGCAGTGTGCCCTTGTTGCCAAGAAGGCCAATGGTATCCTGGGGTGCATTAAGAGGAGTGTGGCCAGCAGGTCGAGGGAAGTTCTCCTCCCCCCCTACTCTGCCCTGCTGAGACCCCACCTGGGGTACTGTGTCCAGTTCTGGGCTCCCCTGTTCAAGAAAGATGAGGAACTCCTAGAAAGAGTTCAGAGGAGAGCAACAAGGATGATAAAGGGACTGGAGCACCTCCCCTGTGAGGAAAGGCTGAGAGTTGGGCTTGTTCAGCCTGAAGAAGAGAAGGCTGAGAGGGGACCTCATCAACACATACAAATATCTTAAGGGTGGATGTCACGAGGACAGAGCCAGACTCTTCACAGCAGTGCCCAGCGACAGGACAAGGGGCAATGGGCACAAACTGAAACATAAGAGGTTTCAGTTGAATATGAGGAAAAACTTCTTTACTTTGAGGGTGACAGAGCACTGGAACAGGCTGCCCAGGGGGGTTGTGGAGTCTCCTTCTCTGGAGATATTCAAAGCCCACCTGTACGATGCCCTATGCAATCTGCTCTAGGAGAACCTGCTTTAGCAGGAGGGTTGGACTGGATGATCTCCTGAGGTCCCTTCCAACCCTTACCATTCTGTGATTCTGTGTGATTCTGTAACCCCAAATCCCGTTTCCAGCATGGTTATGATGACAGATCTGTTCTTACCAGCTGTTGACTAATGTATTCTCAACTTGAGGACTTCCTATTGCCTGGATTTCTGGAACTGAGTGATGACTGGGTGCTCACTATGTCCACTTCACCACCCCGATCTGGTCTGGCAACATTCCTGAAGTCATTGCACACCAAAAAAAAAAAAAAAAAGAAAAAGAAAAAGAAAAAGATCAGGAGAAGCATATAGAGAGATACATCACCCCTGAGAACCTTCCCAGCCCCCAGGTGCTTACGGCTCTGGGATTCTCAGCCCCAGGACCATCCTGGTCTCAGCTGGACAAAGGGAATGGCCCATCCAGAAGCCAGCCTTGCTAAGGCTGAGGGAGGGAAGTGCCTACTGGGGATTTCTTAACCTAGTCATGAAAGTAATTTAATTGTACACTGTCACCAAAAGAGGCAGTCCCACCCCTTCCTCGATCCTCTCCTTTCTTTCAATTCTAGAGATCATAGCTCGTTTTGTGATGAGTTGGTCTTTCAGTCAGATCAGGACCGATCTGACTCATAATGGCTAGATACTACGCAAAGGAAGCAGCGGGACTGTGAACTGGGAACAAGAAGGAAGGCTCACCCTTTCAGAGACAGTATAGCCCCAAATTTGTTTTAATTCAGTCTCAGCCTACTGGACATTCAGCAACAGCCCTGATTTAAATGAGCCTCTTATTGCTGCCCAACCACCACCACTTTCCAAGTCACGATATTTTGTGGAGCCATGTGGTAAGATAAATGAGGAAACAGATGAACTGTATTATTTTTAAGCAATCAACATAAGAAAAAAACAGAGCACTCAGACCACCGTAGAGGGTCTGAAGACTGCTTATCTATTGGTTTGAATTCTGTGCTCTGACCCACATCTTCCTTCAGCTCCAAGACCTGTTAGCAGCACACATTACTTCATTTAAAATCCTTCAGGCTTGGCAGACAGAGAAAAGACAGAACTGCATGCAAATCTTTCCTGAATATCCTGGTATCACTAGAGGTGCAACATTTACCTACCCCAGTGTGGAAGCCCAAGGACATACATTTGAGTCATACCGGAGAAGAGTCTTTGGGACAGGGTGAAGAGGCTCCCATCTGCAGCCACTAATTTTTTTTTCTCCCCCAGGAAAAAGGATAAGATATTGTTTCTCTTCCACACGTTTATTCCAAGCCTTCTGGAAAAGGGTGAATCACTCACCAGTTTATGGAGTCCCTGTTCCCTTGGACCTGGGGATGGAGCCTGGGAAAGCACTAAAAGCCCAGGACCAGTATGGCATCCCTACCTGATGTGACTGCTGATATGCCGATATCACCGTGGTATGCCAAGTGCCTAACACTTTAGCACTTTCCATTGTGAAACACTTTTACAGTATTTCTCTCAGAAGCTTCTATCCCTCCAGGTTTCATGGCAAGCCTTTGATGTTTGGCTAAAGGCCTCAGAATATTTTTCCCATCCCCTCCAGAAAAATGTAGTCATTCTACTAAAAAAGGCTATATTGAAGTCTTTATAGTTATTTTTTTCCTCCAAGTATCCTTTACTTCCAGCGTTAACATCCATAAGTTATAGACTTAATGGAATTTTCTTCTGTAGACAGAAACTATTTTTTAGAGGTACATACCAAACATTTTCAGAAAACTTCCAAGAAGTTCTTATAATGCATATTTGGATAATTTTACATTTTTAATATAGCAATTTTCCTTCTGAACTCGAAATGCAAGTAGACAGAAATCTCATGTGTATACTTGGAACTATATAATTTAAAATGTTATTAATATTTTTCCTGAGTGAGCTTTCATAAACAAAATTTATACATCTGCCCATTTTCCTCTACGGCTTTGAGACAACCACTTCCTTGTGCCTGAGCTTGGTGGTAAATCACAGTAACGTCTACCATAGCGAACTATCAAAACCTTTGGAGAACGGCACAACATCACCCTTAAACTTTGTTTCAAAGTCATAGGGATACCCATACTTACAGGTTGAGGAAATCCTCTCCTGTAGTTTTGTATAAGGCTAGAAAGAAGAATAGCAACAGTTGGGGGGACATAACATCAAACAGGTTTTTTTAACATCTTAATTCTTGATGAAAAGTTCTCAGTTACGGTCAAACCCAGTGATAGTGCTGCATTCAAGGATGTATCCCACATTTACAAATCATAAGTCAAGAGTAATTTTGTGACAACTTCCAGCAACTGTATCTATTTAAGAAATTAATCATTTCCAGAAGAGACATGTAATTGTCCATTTGATATAAAGGAGTGCAGATAAAAAGTAGCCTTGCATGATTCTGTCATTGCAAGGAAAGAAAGATCCTTTTTTTGTCACAGAAAAAAATTAAAGGAAAGCTAGAACTTTAAGTGAAAAGAGTTACTCAGTCAGATTTGTGGCAGGAATCATGTCTATAAAGAACAGTTTTAATTCTTTTTTCTTTTCCTCCAGAAAAGACCTTCAGGGACTCAAAGGAAATATTTGCCATCAACTACTTACAATGCCCATTACTTCTTAAGGAAAAGCAAACTGAAACAGAGAAGACCGTTTTTTGCGAAGAAATTTTTAACTGCACAACAGATGCTACTTTAAATACATACCCGTTACCAAATCTCAATGTCATTTAGCTCACTAAATAAAAGAAACTTGAAGCTCTCTACAACTTGGCAACTCAGTAAAAAAAAAATAAAAATCAATCCTATGGCTAACCAGAGAAAGTCAAGCCTTAATAGATCATTTTTATATACTTGTCCATGTCAGTTAAAGCTTGTCAATACGAAGACTGCCAACATCTTAGCAATGAACAGTGAAATATGTTGAAGGAGCCTGCCCAGCACCAACCCTCACAGAACAATGAAATTTTGGAGCCGAAGTTTCAAGAAGGCTCCATCTGCCAAAACCACTGTGTGATTTTAATTAAGAACATATATAGAAATGTACTAAGAAGAGCACGAAGTTTCAAGGAGTGTTAAGGATGCCAGCCCCTTGGTCAAGCTTTCCACCCACTCCCCCAAATGTCTATCTCATAGGAAATCATTATTCACTGCATGTGCCTGTGCAGAACACACATCCTACACTGGCTAAATGACCAAAGTCAAGGAAATGTCCTTAGCATCAGAAAAATACCAATACCTTCAGGCTGATGTCATTAAATACATCACTTGAGTACTGCAATACTACCTTTATTCTATTTTTAATGCTTTTTAAATACTAGATGTTAGATGCTCAGTTTATTTTCCTGAAGAAAATTGCATATATACTAGTTAGTTGCAGGCAATCAATAGCTTGGCTTCATTCTGGCAAATAGTCCTGGAAAATAAAATTAACTGAGGATCGTGAAAGTTTTATCTTTCATAAATGTCAAACCAACTCTTGAAGTAAAAATGAATTATTTTCTCTCTTGAAATTTTGCTTAAGTGGTTTGATATAGCCCTTTAAGTACGTAACAAATGGCTAGATCTAAATTATGATATTTTTCTTTTAGTACTGAAACCTTGCAGATTGATCCCCTTTAAAAAGTTTCCTTTTACCTAATCACAATTTATTCTTGTATTACTCTTGGGAAGCTACTAGTTCTGCCACTTATTTGCAACAGTGTCAGTTCTTTGCAAAATTAAGGTATCCTGAGACATTTACTTACAAAGATGAAGATCAAAAGTTGCAGTGCCTTTACAGTAAAGAAAAAGTCCTCTTTCCCAAAGAAAATCATGCATGTGTGTGTGAAAACTCTAATGATGAATTATTTATATGTTAAAAGATAGTATTCTATGACTACTTGCAGGCTGCATTAAACTGTTAAGTGCTCCAAATGGTGGCTTCTCTGATTATTTCGGTTGGAATAAGCTCAAAAGAACAACTAATATGTTCCCTGTGACTAGTCACTTAAGGCTATGGTTAAGTATGCAATTCAGCTTCTAACACCCGTTTTTTCTCCATTTTTCAGTATAAAGACTAAAAATAAGATCAAATGAGGTGATTTTTGAAGCCAGGAAGTACAAGCATAACATTTCTTATGCCATTTTTCCTTCGGAGCAATAGCGATTCAGTCACATTAACAGCATTATACACTTCTAGAACTGGATCCTAGTTGGCAAGACAGGGTCCAGCGTTGCAAGATCAAGGCAGGAAAAAAAGAACTTTTGAAGTATGCAAGTCAAAGATCTCTTAAGGAGTTTCCATCGCATGCCTCCACCTTCTGAGAACATATTTTCTTCTTCCATGCTAACAGTAAAGCAAAAATGGCACAAACTTATTTCCCTTCACCATCTTACTTGCAAGTATATATTTATTCATACCTAAAATGTTACCTGTACATCACTTCCTCTATTCTGTAGCATAAAAATAACTATTGCAACATGCCAACGTGACAGAAACTTCTAAAACTTATTGGCTACACCTTGCCCTAGTAACTAACACAGGCTGGATATTGCTCTCCAGTTGGAAGGCAAACCTGCACTGCTTGATTTGTGACTATACAGCCAAAATTGCTTTCCCCTCTCCCCCATCCAGAAAAGGGTGGCCATGTCCCATGTCTGTTTGGAGAAGTCTTGGCATTTGCCACCTTTGAATGATGCCCAGGTATGGCTATGGATGCCTTTGGTAGCGTGCCTGGAAGGCCACAGATATCACACTGCCTTAGAACACAGAGGGAAAGGGAAAATACTGCAGGCCTGGTAAGCTGCAAAACACAATAAAAAGTACAGTCCATGAGAACTGGAAATCCCTGCACAGAGGTTTGCCCGCTGTGATGTTCCACTATCATCAAATTTCAATAAAACAGTCCCTTAAACTACTAAAGGCAGAACACAGATCTTTATTAATAGATCACACCAAAATTCAGGTCAACAAATGGCTCTTCGACTTGAACAGATAAAAGAATTGGGAAATGTGGACTGCAGTGTTGACCTAGATGGCACTGTATTTTACACTGATGGTACAATAAATTAAAAATATTTGAGATGGTTTGTTCCCCACAATTACATATTGCATTCAATAAAGAAAGAAAAATAGACATGGGTCTTCTGACATACAAGAACATCTGAAAAATCAAGTTTTCTTTTCTCTTATTTCATAGTCTACTGGCCTACAATCTGATTTTTCCATTAGCTGAAAATTAAGTGGCAGTGTTACAAGAAACAAGAGACTACTCCAGTCTCAGTTTCTCAATTTTAATCTCAGACTGTTTACAATGACCCATTCTTTTCACTTTTGTTAGCTACTACCTAACAACAATCAACTAGGCTGGAAGGGGGAGGAGAAATTGTACTTCTGAGCTACTGCAGAACTATATTATGATCCACAGAGTGTTAAAAGCAGCCACTGGCTTTGGTTTGCCTACATTTCAGCAGCCAAAGTCCATACCATTAATTAAGCAGGAAGCAGCAACAGAAGGTTTATGTTTGCTTTTGGGGTGAGCAGAGCTTGCACAGACTGTGTCCTTCGACAGAACCTATGGCTCTTCAGAATACTTTTCACCCACTGGAGCCATTTACAAGACAAATTTTCTGCTACAAAAGAGCTATGTTTTCCAGATCCTAGCGCAGACAGACACTTCATGCAATCACAGACGGTGAGATGCTGTTGTGGAGCGAAGCGTGCAGTTTGCTGAGCACTGCATTGTTTTTTCTATCTGAGGACATGGAGTATAGAAGACTCTTAAAACAGGCTGGTGGCTCCCTGATTTTGGCCCAGCTGTAAGAACTTGCTTTCCTCTATCCCTGACACTACCAGGTCATGTAAGGCTTGCAAGAAGGAATACTGTGAAGCACAGTAAGCAGGCAGCAGCACAAAACTGGAACTTTCAGCTATAAAAGTACAGAAAAACGGCACTCCAGAGAAGCGCAAGACCAGAATCCAGACAAAGGTCCTCCCTACCACACCAAAACCTAGCTACAAAGGTGCAGACATGCAGGCACTCTACCTTTCTCCTCAGAAAGCTCCCACACACACCACCACCACCCCTCTCCACGGAAACAAGCCAGCAGCGCGAAACAAATGATTTCACCGTGGGATGCAAACCCCGGGAAACCTGCGCTTGCCTCGCTAGCCGGGAACCGCGAAGCCCTCCGTTACCTCACCGCCTCCCAGCCAGACGGGCGAGCCGGCCTCCCCCGGGGCGGCCCTCACCGGCAGCGCCGCGGAGGGACAGTCACAAAATGGGTGACAGGGACGACGCAGCGCGCTCAGTCAGCGAGGGGAGGGAGGCGGATGCCGCCGCGGGCGAGCGGGCGGCCCCTGAGGCGCGGGGGGAGCCGAGGCGGGAGCGGGCGGCCGGCTGGGGGCGCGCGGCGCGACGGGGATGACAGCGCGGCCGGAGGCCCCTCGGGGCGGGGGCCCGGGGGCGGGAAGGGGCTCCCCGCGGCGGCGAGGCGCTGCGGCCGGCGGGAGCGAGGTGAGCGGCGAGACCCCGGGACACAGGCCCTGCCGGGGCCTGCGCGGCCGCCGGCGACCCCGCGGCGGGCAGGCGGGGGTCGGGACTGGACCGGGCTTCGCCGGCGCTCGGCGCTTACCGGGCAGCCGCCTCCCCCCGCTTCTTCGCGGCGCGGCCCGGGGGCCGGGGGCCCCGGGCCCCGCGGGAGGGGCGCGCGGGGACGGCAGGGACCCCTCCGCCCGCCTCCGCCTGGGCCCCGCCCCTCGCGGGCGGTGCTGCTGCACTGCGCAGGCGCCAACCCCCAACCAGGCCAACCCCGCGCCTGACGGGGCGTGGAGGCGGGTACGGGGTGCGCATGCGCTGTCGGGCCCCCATCCCGAGGCGCCTCGCGCCGCGGCGCAGCTCGGGGCGGGCGGCAGCGGTGGGGCCGCGGGGGCGCGCGCGGCTCTGCCCGCCCTGGCGGCGCCCGGCGTTGAGGCGAGCCCGCGGGGCGGGGCGGGGCGGCGGCCCGAGGCCCGGGTCTCGCTCTGGTAAAAGAAAACCTTTAATTTTCTTTCCTCTGGAGTAAACCCGTAGATTTTAAGCTCCCGAGGAGCCCTGAGGAGGGAACCCGCCAGCGTGCGGCACGGTTTGAGGGGAACGCCGGCGGGGGCGGCCTCGCGCCGCCGTTGCAGCCAAAGCTTCGGCGGCAGCCGCCGCTTGAGCAGCCGAGCACACCGCGGCCGGGTAGCGCAGCCCAGCCGGGCTGGGGCAGAGGGGCTGGGGGCCTTCTAAACCTGAGCCTGGGCCTTACAGTACAACGTTGGATTAACCGTAGCTTTGCCTTTGAGCGAGGAGTAGACAAAGACGGTTTAGACGTTGCAGAGAACAGCTTTGTCTTAACGAAGTACCACGTGTGAGCGCAAGCTTTCAGACTTTCCGCTCCTTTTGAAAGAGCACTGAGCTGAGGTTTGTAGCTCATCGTTGTTATGCGGGACGTGTGGCTGTCGTCAGGGTTAACAAGCAACTGCAGTTAATAAACCCAAATTACAGTGTTGGTGCTTCAGTGGGAGGTATAGCAGAGCCTGTACTTACAGGCATTGGCTGGGAAGTGCTGTGAGCACAGCAACTGAGAAAATGTGCTGATGTGACATGTCCTGTGAAAGTTTCCCCATCAGGGTTTCTGTTGAGCTCAGACCATGGGCTAAAGCCTCTCCCAGCAGCAATTCAGCTGTTTTATCAAAAGAAACGCTTCACTATAAGATTGCATTACAGCCTCCCCCTCAAGGTACGTTCCTTCTAGAATTCACAGGGCTGCGGATTGGTGAGGGCAAGTATGAGTTACAGTCCCCTCGTTATCTTTAATTTTTAGTATTTTAAATCAAAGTAAATGACACCTGTGTTTCATCAGAGTTCCCTTTAAAACCAAGAGGATGCATGCTTCCAGATGTTACAACGTAGTTTGATTTATATTGTGGGGAAAATTCACTATTTATGTGTCTTCGAAGTCAGTCATTTTATTTAGATGTCCTTCCCAATTCATTTCTCTGTCGGTCTGCCTGTTCTTAGCTGGCGGGGATTCCCCCAGAAGGCTGCTGCACAGACAAGGTGTGCTTGTTTGACAGTGAAAGGCTCCTTTATACTTATTAATATTTCTGATGTTTGTTTTCTGACAGTATGACCAATGTCATTCCACTAGGTTTTCTGATCAAAATGTTGTTGTATTTCTACACAGAACATGTTGTTCTCTGATTTTTAATTTATTTATCAGTTTAAAAAATGCCATTTCAATGACAATTGGCAGCATTACTTCTGTATTACGGGTGTGAAAAATGCCTGCATTTGTTTTGTACAATGTATTTCTCACGGTAGCCCACAAAAGGGCTCTGCTTTCTGTTTTCTAGCAGGAAACAGAGCGTGGTTCGTTCAGCTCAGGTGCATTAATAAACAGCACGCAGGGCTGGCATCCTAGTTCAGGACCTTAAAGGTCACTGAAAAAAACCTGCATAATATAGCACTATAGCCTGTAATGCGTGCAAGAGCGGTTCAACTGTCTGGTAGGAAAACTTTCTCACTGTGGTTATGTTCTGGATGAGATTGCCCAAGAGGATTACAGAATCTCCGTAATGGGAGGCTTCTAACAAAGAGCAGACAAATGTCCCTGGGGAGCGGGGCAGGTACGGCTGATCCTGACTCAGCCCGATAGCCGTACCCCGCAGGGCTTCTGGGCAGAGCCGCAAGCAGCAGCGCAAAGGCTGCCTGGAAAATGAAGACGCACCTGCTCAGGGTGGGGACCGTGTAGCGATTTGCACGGAGCATCCATGGTTATTGTGCACCTGTATGTTCTTTCTCATCCTGCTCCAGCTGCAAGTTTTGTTTGTTCTTTCTTGTTACAGGGAAGTAGCATACCGTAAGCACATGTACTGGCTGAATTTGCACAAGCTTGCACTCGGCCATTCATCCCAAGCCAGCAGCAGCGTTGCTTACCCAGGGTCTTCAAGTGGGGGAAAGCAGCTGGGAGAAGCACCAGGCTGGTGGTCAGGGAAGAGCTTGATGCAGTAGGAGTGTGGCCCTGCGAGCAGAGCTCCCAGTAGGAGCCAGTGTCTGGTGTAGGACACGAGACCTTCCCGGCTCACTCAGGGGCATCCTAATACCGTTCAGTGTGGTTGCACCACAAAGGTATGCTTTCCAATGGAGCAGGAACCTTTTTGCAGAAGAATTCCATAGTGAAGCTCTCTGAAAACCGTTTTGAAACTGGTTTATATTATACAGATACACCACTGGCAGGGAGTAGTAATAATAGTAATTGAGTTTCCCCTTCTTTTCCCAATTCAGGGGTAAGCATGATACTTTTTTCCTTGATCTGCAGAGTTGGTGACATTTTTCTCTACTTTGGATATTGCCATTGAGACGTCATCTTTGTGATCCACACTGAATGAAAATCAGCTAGAGAGCTTTCAAGCAGGTATCTTTTTATTATAGAGGTTTATATATTATGTTAAACTTGAACTATATTAAAACATAAATGTACTTTAATTACATTAATAATTTAAGTAGTATTTGATTTAAATAGAGCACCAAGAGAACTTGATTTAAATAACTGATTCAGTTTCCACATGGATTCCTACAAAAAACGCTGATTTCATGCAATGTTTGAAGAATGAGAGGCTGGAGCCAATTTCTGAGCAAATATGTAACGACAGCTAAAGTGCTCTGCACACAAATGTAACGCTTGCGGTGTCTGAGACAGGCTGCATGTTGAAGCTGTGCTCCTACAAAAGGATTAATACAGCTCTGAAAATGGACTGGTTTGCTCGGCTACTTCTCTACCTTACATGTCAACTATTTCCACACGTTAAAGTTGTTTTAGTTTAATTCAGCAATAACCCTGTACTAACCTCTAGATTTTAAGTGATACAGCTTTTACCTTGTAAAACATGGAATAGCTTTTATCATGAAACACCAGTGTTAAATTCCATACCTGTAGCAAACTCATTTGAATGCAATTCACGCATTCAGTTTAGTGCAGGCCCAGTTTTTAGTTAAATAAGACCAGAAGAACCTGACAAACATAGATACAGGAGATTTTATTTAACATTGTGTACAAAGAAAGGCTACAAATGCCTTAGACTTTTTTTCCCCCCCAAATACATTTTTGGATTCCTTTTTCATACCACTTTTCTCAGAAAATTAAAAAAAAAAATCAGAATGACAATTTTCCCCCTTTTTTTCCCTTTCATTTTTCTCCCCTTTTTTGGGCCTAAACTCAGAGATAAACTGAGCAGTACAGTTTCACCGCCTTTCAGTATTAAACTATTAGGATTAGGTTTTCTTTTCCAAAAACAGAGCCCTATGAGATGCTGTAAATTTAATTTTATTTATATTTAAATAAATAGTCTTAACTCCTTTCCTTAGAATTCTTCATGGATTATAAACACTTGTAGTACTAGAGATAAGAACAAACTACACAACTTATAGAGGCAAGAGAAGGCTTAGTTTTATTTCTTTTGCTGGACAGACACAGAAAGGGCAACACTTTACAGTGTCCTGCTGTGAGATCATTTTTAAATTCACTGTTCCATTGTGGTGCTTCTCAGTCATCCAACACAACAATTCCTTACCCTCTTTTTGCTGCCTGTGTCATCACTTTTAGTACTGATATCCCAACTCTTGAAACATCTGTCCCTGCGTAGCTAAGTTTTATCCAGGATTCTGCAATTTTTGGATGTAACTGTGAAGCCCAAGACAAGATTTCCCTTAGGCTGTGATAAGCAGTAAAGAAGGGGTTAGAAGAGGCTGTTGTGAAGAAATGTCCTTTTGCTATGGCCGCTTCTACATCACCACCTACTATATATGAAATAGTTTTTAGATATGGATCGGTTTTCAGCTGACTATCTACATAATCCCTAGTTAGTGTAGTCCAAATTTATTCCAAAATGGGATTAAACAGTGGAAATTTGAGCTACTCTACGTAGATTGCAATTTGATCATTCAGTTAGGCACAGTAAGAAGGAACTGGATGAGTCTCTTCCCATAACTGCCTTCTGGGGCCTCACTCAGACTGCCCCAGGGGAGATGCGAGCATCTAAGGACCAAGGTCCTCTGCTCATGGGTGGGCTCTGCCCCCTGTGATCCCCGTTTTGGGTCATTGGCAGAAAGCTGCCCTATTCTCCTTCCAGGCAGGAAGCTGTTTTATACACAAGCCTGTCCTTCTGTACATCCACAGGGATATAAAGTGGCCTTGTCATATAAATCAGATTACAGAAATGGTTCATCTGTGGAATGTCTTGGATTCTCAGAATATCTTACCACAAGGGAAAAAGACTGCTCTAGTGGAAAACTAAAAGAAGGAAAAAAAAAAGGTTTTCTCTGTTCTAGTGAGCCACTTTTGACAAGAAGATTTGAACGTGACTGCAATTAAGACAAAGCAGTAGAGCAAACACTTCTGCTGGGCTTGGGGACCCTAATCATATTAATTCCCAAATATGCTTGAACAGGTGTAAATGACAGAACCTTAGTTAACTCACAAAACAGGCCTACATGCGCCCAGAGCTTCAGCAAGTACTTGGTCCATTCTGCACCGGAAGACTGGAAATACTTTAGTTATTTCCAGGGATAGCCCTGCTACAGGCTGAACCTCCCCGTGTGGTAGTTTCTACAGTGCAGAATGATGTGGTTTCTGTTGGAAAAGGAGGGGTCTTTCTTACCGAAAGGTGAAACAGGGCGGTAGGAAATCAATGGCATGGAAAATATTCACGTGGTTCAGCTGCATGTTTTTACAGTGGTCTCCCACAATTCCACTATGAGATGGTAACACAAAGAGAATCAACAGTGGAAACAAACTTGGTCATTTAATAATTTTCTAATTCTCAGCCATAGCATTTATGTATTTGCTTGACCCGGAAGGCCTAACTCCAGTGATATGGTCATGGAAGGAGGAGAATCAAAATAGCATGTATGCTCCTGTTAGCTTTGGTCCTACTGTTTCAACCATTTCATCATTATAGCACGTTGTGGCATTTTATCCTTGCAGCCCAGAATCAGACCCTTAGCTTCAACAATAGTCCCACGTTCTGGCTCTGTTAGCTTTTTCCTTCTTTGCAGTGGTGTTTCACCTACGGCAATACACAAACTCGACGGCTACTCCCTATCTATTGCCATGGGGTGGGGGGAAGGTAGGAAGGAAGGGATCAGCTTTGCTTTCCTAGCACTGAACTGTGAGTTTTCAGCAGCAAGAAAGACGGGTTGCAGCACGTCAGAACTGGGAGGACACAGTAGCTAAATTCCTGGCATTCCCATATAAATGTTTGTTTACTGGCAAGACAGTCTCTGCGCACGCTATCTAGGGCATAAGCTGCCTTCTGTAGCATGACACGAGGACTTCATCGTTCCAGACCATGCAATCCCAGTGATGCCTATTTATGCTTCTCCTTTCCGTTTGTGTTACTTTTCTTCCCAAAAACCTTGTTAGGTTTTAACTTAACTGTAAGGGCTCCCTTTAGAGCTTCTCTTGGTTTTAAGGGCAATCCATGTATTTAATTCTACTCGATGAGCGATTTCATAGAATACGTATGAACACTCATTTCATTCTAGGTCAGAATGGAGAAACTAATACTAATCGAAGGCTGCAGCATCTCGTTGCACGTAGCCTATGTTAAAGGAGGCAAATGGTATCAGACTTATTTTTCTGGTAACAGTACTGTGACGATGTTAGCAAAGTTTACAAAGAAAAACATAACCTGGAGTACAGCTGTAAGGGGGGATAAGCAAGTGACTGACTGACTAACTAACTACACCAAGAATTTGATTAATTTGATTGTATCTACTGCAGAATTGCCCTTTCAGAGTTTTCTTCAAGGAACAGAAGCAAATCCCGGTATTCTGTTCTTACAGGTCCCCATCTTCTTGAACTGAAGTAAAAAGAGAAAGGGTAGGGGTTTCTTAAAACATTTCCCATTTCTTACTAAAATTTCCGTAATAAGAATGCTACATCTGATGATGTTATCCCAGTAGATGACCAAGCACTGAAACAAAATGATTAACCAGTGAGGAATCAGAGGGTTGGGTTTTTGCCATCAGATTTTAAACATTTTTAAAAGCCGTGTTGGTCAATTTACTTTTTATACATACTCAAAAGAATGGCACATTAAGATAAATGAACACATTGTGATGCCTTCCAGTGTTACAAGGGTGACAAACAAATTTGGAGATCGATGTATGCTTTAGAGAACAGTATATTTGTTTAAACAAACTCAGAAAACTAACATAAACAACCACAAACCATATTTCCAAACAGGTAAAATGAATAAACCATAAAAATACTACATCGCCCACAAACATATTCTGTGGTTCCACCACCTCGTGGCCAACAAAAAAGTTGCAGTTTTGCTTCATACGGTTGCGTGCCGATTGCCTTCTATTGGCAACTGAAGGTCAGAATCGAGACAGGCAGTGGGCACCAGCAGACACAGCCACCACGCTGCGGCTTTCTGCCCTTAGCCAATACATCGAAAAATAGCAGCATTAAAGTACAGCCTGAAATAGCTTAGCTACTACCTCAACTTGTTAAAATTGTGCAAGAATAAAGAACACCAGCAGCATTTTAACGGATGTGTTTCAATTTGGTTTCAGACACTCCCCTCCCATACAAAGCACACACAAACACAATGCTGAAACTGATCTAGGAACCGTCATTTGTCCATCCTTGCAAACTTTTCCCATAGTTTGCTTTACTTATTTTTAAAAATTTTACTTAAAAACCTATTCAGTGTTAAAAAATCCATGAGAATTTTTAAATAAATTTCTAAATGCCAGGAAACTGATGCTTATTCCTCCCTTTAATCTGAAGACACACAGGCTGTCCTAATCACCTGAATTTCTTTAGTTGAAAGTTTTAACATTTCAGATTCCTGTTACCGAACGCTACATTTTTAGAAAGGTCTCTTCAATACACTAGAAACCGAAAGAGCATAAACCCCCAGAGCACACAGAAAGGGTAATTTTTTGCTAGTTTGCTCTTACGCTGTTTATACGGTACCTTTTTGATACAGAAAATGGAAGAGTTAGGTTTTCTGACACAACTTGCAAGGGAATATATAAGAGTAGAAATCAGAGGCCTTCTTTAAAGCCAAGTTTTGCAATTCCCTTTTTGTTTAAGCATGATAAGGCTTATTAAAAAAAAAAATAAAGTAAAAAAAAATAACCCAAACAAAAAAACCCCAACCAACATCCCTGGGAAAAGAACATAAAAGGCTTTTGGAAATCCTTGATTTCTGAAAACATAAGACTATTTGAAAAAACTTAATTGCAAAATTCAAGGAAATTCAAGAAATCAATTCTCGTATTTCAAATCAGTCCATGATTTCATCATCAGCAATAAAGATGCACTATCTTTTCCAGCCCAAAATTACCAGCTTTGGGGAAAACATATTCATACTTAACAGAAATAATTAATGGGTTAAGTTAAATTAATTTTTTTTTCCCTGATCCACATGCCTGCATGTTAGATAACGTTACATTAGAACTGAGCATTATAATGAGAGACTAAAAGCAACAACCTGTAACAGTAACCAAAGCAGAAGCAATTTTCCCATGGTTACATACTAGAGATCAGTAATTTAATATTAACTTCCTATATAAATAAAAATAAAAAAGTTGGGCAAAAGTAAATTGGCACAGTCATTATGGTATTGCTTTCCAGTTTCAACACTGCAAAGAGCAGCCACAGATTCCAGCCACCAGAAGGAAAAGACTGTCACCCAACCACCTGGTGTGGTTTGGTTGTTTTTTTTTCCTTTTAAACAAAGTCATCAGCAGTGCTACTGCCTCAGGTACATCAAACAACAGCTTGGAATGGGGAGGCATGCCACGCGCAGCACAAGGATTGCTATAGAACTGCTGTGTAAAAATGAGAACAAGTACATAAAAACAAAACCATAGATTGTGGTTTACTGGTCTGCATGACTTTTCTTAAGTCAATGTTTTTCAGGATTGTGACTAATTTTTACCTTCAAAAAGGCAAAAAAATAAAATAAAATAATCAAAATCTTAAGCCTTCAAGCTTCCTTGCCTTCATTCCCTCCCTCCCCCCAAAAACCACCTCCTACTATAAACACTTTTTCTGTTTTACAGGTTCAGAAGTTGGAATGTAGTGGAAATACATACAAGAGAGAAGGAATTTCTAGTTGTACATTACATTACAAAGAGGTTTGCTCCCAGACCTAAAGAGGGAGGGATACTAAGCAATATTAAATTCCTATAAGAATCCTTACAAAGCATGCAAAATATTGATATACTCACAAAATTGAAATTTATATTGGTTCCATTTTGAATTTGCAACTTCACAGTACAATAATTTCTAATATTATGCAGCAGTCAGAATTACAGTGACTATAAAATAATTTCCCTTTAATTTTTTTTCTTTCCATTTGTTTGAACAACTCCTTTGTTTTGGTTTGGTTTTTTTTAATTGAGAGGTTGCAGATCACCCATCAGAAAATGTAAATTCAGCATAACGGGTTGCTTTCTTTGCCATATTTCCCCTCAAATGCTGTTGACAACTCTACCGATCTTTCACAATCTGTCCCTCCCTCCCCTTCCCATGCCGATTCCTTCCCTTGTCTTCAGGCTGTACTTTTCTTCTCGCCAGGACGATGATGGATGGATGCCACTAAATGGATGCTGCATAACTGGGTAGGAAGTAAAGGGGGCTGGAGTAGTTCCTGAGAGTGGAGCCACTCCCACCCCCCAAGACGTTTGGCACAACTGCTTCATAGCCAGAATACTTTGCTCTGGATACCAGCGATCAGGTTATGCTTTCAATTCCCTTGACAAATCCTGCTGCCCTTTATGCCTACGTAACCCCGTGGCTTTAACTGATTTAGGCAGGGAAACACAGCTGGTATTTGGCGAGGCCTTCTGTACTGCTCTATGTAGTTCCATAGATGTTTCTTCACTGCTCTCATTTAAAACAGGGTTGGAATTTCTGGAGAACACACATGCATGCTACTTGCTAGATTGTCCATGGAGTACATTCTGACACATTTTATCAAATATTTGTATCTATCAGAAGACGACTCTTGCTGAGGCAACCTACAAAGCCTCCAAAAATTCAAGTATCAAAGAAAAGATGTTCTGACAGAAGTTTGGAGTAAGCAGCCAGCCAAACATAGCCATTGATTATGGGGTGGTTTTTTTGTCCAGAAATGCTTCAATTATTTTTGCAGTGATAACATCTTTTCTTTGGAGTGTTGGGAATTAACAGTCTTCCCAATTAATTTCCATTAAGTTTGGTGGGATCTAAGGAATTTAGCAATCCTGTCTGGATATATTCCCCCTGCTTTTATATGCAAACAAACAACAGAATCACAAACAGAATCACTGGTTCCAGTCCTCCCTGCCCCTCTTTAATTTGCGATATTTATTTATAGTGTAACATCACTGGGTCTGGCTCCCTTAACCCAAAAACACCATCAGAAGTGCAACACAGGCAAGAGCAGGGCATCTCCTTCCCTAGAGCTGTATAAACATTTGCAAGGGAAGGGGTGGGTGAGACAAAAAAAAAAACCACACCAACAAAACCAACAAGAAACCAAACCACTAAACAACCCCCAAGCAAACCAACAGTTCTAGTACGCAAAACTGTTCCATTTCTGCAGAACCCTGTTCAAATCAAGACTTGAATTTCTGAGGAGGGAATCTTAGATCCCAGACCCTTCCCTTCTCTCCTCCTGCAAAGCAACGCTATTTTTGTGGCCTAGAACAGTACTTTAAAAACAGCAGTTTTAAAGACACAGTTGTGATATATCACTTAACGCCCCCTCACCCGAAAAGGGGTATCCTATCAAGTGGTCCAGTAGAAATTTTGAAGTTTCTTTATGATAAATTAAATCCATAAAATGAGGAATACCTTCTGTCACATTCCCAACAAGAATAATAGCCACACTCTGTGGTGCGTTTGTTCAAGTGTCTATTGCTCCTTCTAGTGGAGATTCTGCACAGCTCCATCTCCAGCTCAGTTCTGGTCCTAAAAGTAGAGATTTTTCTCCTTTCTCTTCAGCATGTCTCTGGTTAACAAACAGCAGAAGCACTGGGGGGCGTAACTCCCCAGGCCAGTAATGTCTGAAGAAACACCAGTCGCCTTTCTCTCAGGTGTGGCAGATTTATGCCAAGGGCAGTTTTTTGTGTCCTGTTGGTGTCACGGGCACCTACACCTCTGTGGAAAAGAGAATGCTTTGCCTCTTGCTGTCTGGGGTTGGGATAGTCTCTAGCTGCAGGAAGTAGAGAAGAACTTGAACCTGGAAAGAGAAAGAAAGAGGTAGTAATAAAGCTCTGTTAAATCATTCTCATCCCGGCTATTTGAAATTTGGCAGACACACCTACAGCTCTCCCCACAGGAACATCCTGCAGTTATGGATTTGTTTTAATAAACTGTGTAACAGCAGGAACATTAAACCTTGCCATGCTTCACTCTTTTCAGCTTCCAGGGTATAACAATGGTGTTGGTGTTCCACTGCACTGAAACAAATCTGATCTATAATTGGCCATTGCTCAGTCAAGAAAGCACAAAACAGCCTGGCCTGCTAACACAGCCTGTATGTTTGAGTTCTCTGCATCGCCTTCAAAAGGCAGCAGTGCCCAAAGAAGTCTGAATTTAGAAAAGAATTTTGTTGTGTCTCAGTGAAGGTGATTTAAGTGTCGAGGAACATCATGGAAAAACACTGATGGTCCTTTTATCCCAGGGTAGCAATACGGTGCTGCAAGACAGCTCTCAAAAAGTCTTTCTATGCACAAACACGAAACATAGAGGATTGTGTGCACACTGACATTTTTTTCGTGAAGAGCTGTATTAGTACAGCTGCAAATTGAACTGCCCGAAGAAACAGAGTTCTACAAATGGTCTAAAAAGTCTGTGAAAGGGTGGAAGTTGTTCATGTTTCTCAAAAAACCTGCCACGAAAACAGAAGGATGGCTGAGGAGGCCAGAGGACTGTGGTTTCCCACATACTATCTTCAAAGATTCAATAGCACATTTAGGGTTTTACCTGGGACATGACTTCTAGTGACCAACTGTCCGTCATTGTGATAGGCTGCGTTGGGTTGGCAGGGATTTTACTGTCCTTCTCTGAAGGTCTGAGCAGCGTTGGTCCAAAGACAGTTGCAAGATTATGCAGGGACATCTTGTTAATGCTTTCCCTCTCAGCAACCCTGGGAGAAGCAAAAATGAACGAGGCAAATCTTTATAAATATCTGCGTCTGGAAGTGCCCTTAAGTAAGAAACCATATTTATTCGTTGTAAAAAGTTTTAGATACATTTGATCAACCACTCTGTCCATGTGTGCCTAAATAAACTTTACCTATAAGCAATACCTTGATCTGACACAACCAGTCTTCAGGCACTCTACAGACATGGATTAAAATGGGAAAGGGACTGCTGCTTCCTGTCCGGACAGACAGAAGCAGGAAGGAATAAAGGAATGTTTTTCACCCCAGTTTCATAAATGAGAAACTGAGACACGCAGGTTAAAAAATTTATCCAAGGGCAGAAAAGTCTGCAGCAGAAACACAAGTAAAACCCAGATTTCCTGGATTTTAATCTAGAACCTCAGTCAGAAAATTATCTCTGGTATGTACAAAATACATACATAAATTTACACATTGTACATATATTCAGCAAGCTTACTGCATTAATATCAAACACATGAAAATACATTTTCACAGTTATAACCATATTTACAAAGACGTAGACAAGATCAGAAAGACCAGGCTAAGCAAGGAACCGACAACTCCAGCTAGCAGAAGTGCAAAGCTGGAATTTTACATAATGTATCGTGTTAGATTGCAGACACTTTTTGAGACAGGGCTCACAAGTCCTTAAACAGGGCCAAAGCTCGATGATTTATACTAAAACCTTTCCTGATCTTTGCATCCAGGTGCAGTTTTGCAGCGATATTGCAGCAGGATTTTGCATTTGCACTAGGTAAGTCCTGAGACTTTCCTTACCCCTTTCCTTCAGCTCTAATCCTTTCAGTATGAGTGGGAATGGAATTTGGGATTTAGGGCCTCACTAGGTGAGTATGAGACAATAATCTCATGAGCACTCACAGCAAATCAGTAAATGTGTCTTCATTTGTGTAATTCAGCACAAATTCAAGGAAAAGGCTCCTCTTTTCAAAACTGATGCTTTATACATTAAATACATGTCTAAAGGATCCACATGTTACCTCTTTAAGTGGTCCAAAAGGAAAAGGAATGTCACAAGGTTGGGTTCTGGAAGTGATAGCAATAGATTCAACATACAGCTTTCCTTTGCAACAGGATCTGAAAGTGCTAAGAAACAGAAAATAACAAAACATCAGCATAGGCAGCGAACAAGAATTTTACTGACTCTGTAATTTCCCAAACCAACAAATACGGATGGTCTGGAATGGACTGTAATTATATCACAGGTTGGAAAGTCAGAGTTGCACATCAACGCCCCACAGGATCTCATTCCTTTCTCTCAAGCAGTTCAAGTGCTTCCAGACTTTCAACCATTATGACGTTTTTTCCCCTGCATTAAGGCAAGGAATATCCCCCGCCCCCAAAGAGGGCTTCCCTGGAAGACTGAACGGGGGAAAAAGCAAGCACAGCCACAAGACGTAGGCTGTCATTCTGTTTCTGACCTGTTCTTCAGAAAGCTGGACATTTTCGACTTACAAGAAGGCATGGCAATTGCCCGTATTCAAGCTCATAGGAAGGATACATCATTCCAACGCTCATTTCAGAGCTCCATTTCACTTCCCTAACAGTTTGTTCCAGGCTTCTGTCCAACATTATAAATACAGGGTTTGTATTGCTTTAGGAGCAGCCTCCTGCAGAACAGCATCTTTAACACTGACCCGGTTATCCAGGATTATGTCTGCTACTACCTACCAATGCCCTCAGCGAAGTTGGGGTACAGCTCATCTGTAAAGAGAGGTTCAGGCAGCTCCCGAAAGTACAGTTTCAAGGTGCCTGCAATGGCATTGACATCCATCTCGCTCATCATCACTGACACGTCTTTGTTATCTGAAAAAGGGAAGAGGGAAGCAGGGTAAAGAAGCTGCTGTCCTCACATTCATTCTTTTTTTTGCTTTGGCTCTCTTTGTTTATCCTTCATCTTTGCCCAAATAGCTGAGAGCTTTCCTGTTTACATTTCTCCAGAATAACTGAGCTACCTTCTGACAACTGAGAAGCACTGCACAAATGACTGCAAACAGTTTATAGCTTTAAATCAAGTAGAGGGAACCTCACGCTACCCAGGGATAGCTATGTTGTGCCAGCGACCTCGGCCTGATCTGGAACAAGCCCTGCTTGACTGTATTTATATGCATTTCAACTTTTGTTAGTGACAACAGTTGTTATTCCAATTCCCTGCCTCTAACAGCTTAGAATAAGAGACTCTGAGGCTGTCTAACTCCCCATTGAGTGTAGCTAAAGCACACAGGCAATTCAGGGCTCACATTTCAGTTTTGTTACTATTAAGAACAATAAAACCACCGCCTTTCCCTAAAACAAACAGATCAACCAGCAGAGCCAGTGCTGGTTTCATGAAGCTTAGCGTAAAACAGCATTTAGTAGAAATGAAAAATGTTGGTTTTCACAATGGGAAACACCCTTACTTGCACATTGATAAATCAACGTGTTTGGTAGCTTAGGGGGATTGAAAAGAAAATACAAGAAGGCAAAAATTTCACAAAATAAGTGAAGAAAAAGTGCAGGGAGGGTAAGCAGGCATCATGACTGCTAGCACCAAAAGGGAGTGTGGCTTGAGTGGTCCTTGGACCATCATCTGGAGGCTGGAAGTCAGGCAAAATTTCACGTTTTGTACCTCAGCAATTTGGAGGTGTTTCATCTGCCTGATCTTGGATGCCTTTTGGGACATGCATGCAATTCTTTTAAATGCAGCACCAGCAAGGAGCTCTTTTCTGCTCAAAATCAAAGAAAGCTTTTCAAAGGTTGGTCAAAATTATCTAATTTTATAATCTGCGCACATCAATCTGGACAGAGTTAAGAGAACTTGGGAGCCCTGACCACCCAACTCCAGTTGCGTAAACACCCTTCCTAATCAACCTTAGAAATTTTTTTTGCTGGCTTCCTTTCACAAAACATTCTTAATTTCAAGGACTTCTGTTAATATGGAGACCTCACAACAGTGAGGAAATTATGACTTCTGATTGCTGCTGCTTCCCCTGGGGAAGGTGTCTGCCATTTACTAAGATTTGGCAAGGCAGGCAAACCCACCATTCCGTGTCTGCTGGGAAGAATAACAAATGCATTATTTGGTACAAGGATCCATCTCACTGTATGTCTTGGGTTATATCTGTAGCTGAAGAATATTAATAAAACATGCAGCCAGGGTTAAAATGATTCTCCTTGTGGGAGAATCTCTACCTCTTAATGCTTCTTGGGGAACACAAGATTAAAAGTGGCATAGCCGCCTGACAGGGAGCTCACGCAGGTTCTCACAGTGCAAAGGAAAACATCAGACACAAATACTTACTGACATCAAAGGCAGCTTTCAAAGCTTGGATATCGGTTGCAACCCCAGAGACACGGTAGATGCCCACCTCCTCCATTCCACGCCGCTCTATCTCCTCCACGCACTGGCGCACTATGTAAGGCACCTTGGATCTCTCTCGCCTTAAGAAAGCCAGATATCAGAGTTCAGTACAGCCCATGCCCCCAGTGCTGGTTACCCCAGCCAGCCAGGCTGGCTAAAATCACCCCATCATTTTCCTGTGCAAACCTCTTCTAGAAAATGGGGTGGGAGAAAGTCTGAGCAGGCAATCAAGACTGAGCTGAAAAACTCCTTTTAAAACTGGAGGGGGTTTTCTGAGTGCCTCAGCCTGGCTTTGGCTGTTCTGCAGCTGCCCTGAGCACTTGTGCTGATGGCCGGGTCCTAGTGCCCCCAAAGTCTGCAGCTTTGCGCAGGTAATCAGAGGATTCCCAAACACTCCCTGGATACAGAGCAACACTGCTGCTTTCAAATCAATGCAATTCCATAGGGAGGAAATGCCACACTTCCCCAACTATGTAACAGAACAAACAGGTTTCTTCTGGCAAACGATTCATGACAAAAGATCAGGGGTTAAAAAAATACCACAGGATCCAAAGAACTTGAACATTTCCGATTATGGAAAGGAAACATCACTGTTCAGTGGCTCTGGAAATTTGTGACCAAGTCAGCTAACTACAGAGTGAAAGGGCAAGGGGTATTTTCAGAACTGAGAAAAGTGCTATGCTGCAAGTAAACACCCTCAGTTTCAGAGCCTGTGGGCACGTTATTTTTTCCACTGCAAATAATGAAGCTCAGAGGACATACAGCATCTCTTTTCTGCAGCCGCAGCCATCTATCTACACTACTACCCAAGCGGAGCAGACTGGACTGACAAATCCCTCAGTGGGATACAAGCAGGTGCAACCCACTGGCCGGTTGGCTTTCTGAAAAACAATAGGGAGAAATGTGACCCATCAGCTCACTTGGTGACAATAGCAATCTTGACTCCAAAAACCCCAGTCTGCTTCCGGGATGGCATCCTTTTCAGGCTGAACTCCCGACTGGTAAACTTCACCGACAGCTTCACTTCAACCTGAATAAAAGAGAACAGCTGTTACATTTCAGACACTTTATTTTCTTCTTCTTTTTTTTATGTTGCAGTGAAGAGCAAAGAAATAAAGCATGAGAGGTACAGAAGCAGTGCTAACTTCTGTTTTCCATACTTACTCCATTCATTGAGATGACTGTGCGTTGCCAATCTTTTTCCTGCAACACCTGTGGGTCCAGCTGAAAAACATGGAAGTTACCCATGAGCTAGGAACAGGCTTCAGAGAAATTAGCTAGCTTGAAAGGCTTCTTTGAGTGAGCAGAGTACTACCACTGTCAACGTGTTCTTTCTTTTCCACAGGAAAACACACATTCCAACGTTTCCCTGGTTTCAGGTAATGGACACTCAGCTATTGTGCGGTTCTCTAAGCAGGGCTGATGAGGACTCACATGGAAAATCCAGCAACATGTGTACAGTGTCTGCTCAACAACAAAGGAAACCTCAGCGAGCAAAATCTATGTTTGAAAGCCAATAACCTTAGCTTTCAAAGAAAGAGATACTGCATTCATTGCTGTAGCACAACAGACACATTAACAGACAGCCAAATTTGTCCCATCCCACAGGACTAGGAGTCAGAAAAGGGGAGGAGAGGTTTCCAAAATAACTCTGATTTGAAATAGAGGAAACTGTCTCCCTCTGCAGTTTTCTAGAGACAGGTGAGGTTGGATGAGTGTGAAATTACTGCATTGAAATAAAAAGCCAGGCTGGAGAACTTCATTACTCTTGGCTATGAAGCTATTAGCTTCCAAGAAGGACTATGTTCCACTGAATTCAAAAGACATAATGACCCTAACAGGGAGATCAAGGAAGAGAAATATGAAGTGATCCATACAAAACCAAGTAACTTTAAACAAACCAAGTATCTGTCAAGATCTGACAGAAGACAAATGGAGAAAATAGGCCCAGCAATCATAGAAAGTTGTCCTAATTCAACCTGCCTACTCCATTTCAAATCGCTCATGGAGGCGGTGAGAATGCCTGGCCCTGCTATTGCAAGAATTCATTAAGCAGAAACAAGTTCTGATGCAAAGCCCTGATCTCCCATTTTCAGCTTTGCTTGATCTCATTTGAGTGGACAGTTGTGAGGCTGCGGAGCAGCTGACTCCAATACTCAAACATCACCCAGCAATTCCAAAGCTGCCTGTGAGAGGCCAAACACATCTGAACAGCTGAAGAGTGGCACTCCGCTCAAGCTAGACCAGCAAAAGAGAGACAAGAGCCATCAGCAATCAGAACCAGCCAAAGCAAGCAGACTTTGGTGCCTCCTGAGATGGCTTTGTAACACTTGGCTCTTGAACACTGAGACACTGTAAGACCAGCAGGAGGCAACTACACTAGGCTGTGTTTTGAGTTTACTGTTGTCAGCAAACAAAAAGACTCAGTAGCTCGAGCTGTTTCTGTAGTACAGCTCCTCCCTCTTGCAGAACCCCAGGCAAAGGGAGAGTTCTCTGATGGAGGTAACTGTTGAGACAATGGCAGCTGCAGTATATTCTGGGAGATCTTAGATGCAATCACACTCTCACACTCTTTTTCAAATCATTAACAAACTAGCCCAATGTTGTCAACAGTTATAGAGACAAGTCCCCCCACACCCTTCCCCACTCCCCCAAAAAGACAACCAGCAGAGAGAAAAGCTTCTCCCTACTTGCTCACACTGCAAAGACCCCAAGAAGCAACAGACAAGCAAGTCAGGCCAACCTTATCCCTGCGCACTTTGTTACGGACGTGAGCCCACAGTGGAATGCTGCCAGCACACACATGCTTTCCCATCGAGTTGGACCGGCTCCTGTAGGTGCAACTCTGGCAGAAATTCCTGAAGACCCCTTGTAAGGAATAGTCAGTAACCAGTAGCTCCCACATTTTGGGACTGCACAAAGGTCCAGGAGGCCACGGGGCAGCAGTGCTTAGCTTCAGTGCTTCAGCAAACCCAAATAAGACTGCTTGCCAGGAGGGCCTGCTTATAACTCTGGCGGAACAGATCCACCCCCGCCTGTGCGGCTGGCCAAGGTCCCTACAGGTTGGCCAGAACCTAGGCTGTTCTTTCCTGAATTTCCGTGCTGGAAGTTTGGTTTCTTTCAACAACTGCATTCTTTCCCAGAATCAAGAGGAAACCGTTTCTGAAGTGTCTGGTTTCCTATGAAAAGCAACCATGCTCAGTATTCCTGAAAGCTTGATCTCCAGCTGCATAAATAGTCATCTCGTTAAGCTGCCAAAACGGCCCTGCTGATAGACACAGCCATAGCCGACCCTCCAGCTCGGAAGCAGTTTTCCATATGCTTTTAGGATGGAGTCACTGAGGGTGTATTATTTATAGAAGAGACTACTTAAGACTGAAGGGGAAAGAGGGGGTTGAATATTTACCAAAAGAAGTTAAAGGAAGAGCCCAGCAGGGCCCAGTTACAGTTTCTTTAAGCTAACAGGTATTACCGGTTATGTCTCAGTGATAACCAGGGAACTCTTGCCACTGTACAAAATAAAAGCAAGCAAATAGCTGTTAAAAAGTATGAGCCAAATGAAGTCCTACCCTGTCTCAAGAGCAAATATCATATGGCTGGAAAGGACCAGCAAAAGCAGTGTGCTGGAGCTGAGAGCTCAGAGACCCTTCCTCTCTGGAGCTGAGCAAGGACAGTGGGTGTACGTGCTTCTGCCTCTTGCTCCCTTATCTCTGAACTCTGCTGCAGGGCTGGCAGGACCCCCACAGTCCCCACCTGCTGTTTGACTCCTGGTGGAGAACAGCTTGTGTTGAACAGAGACAGCTACAGAGAACAAGCACCAGGGAGTGGGTCGGCTGACCCCAGTCAACCCTGTGTAAGCTGCTGGCAATAACGGCAGCAATTAAAAAAAAAAAAAATCCCACCCCAAGGTTCTTTTTAAATAACAAAGCGAAATGATGGAAGCTAATAAAAGAGCAAAGCTTGAGTAAACTCTCATCAACAGTGAGTGAGATAGGAAGATCAGGTCTAGCAGTCTGATAAAGTCACAGCAGGAAATAACAGCGTCAACAGGAAACCAAGAATGTCATTTAGACTTTGAGCAAGCTTTCAGTCCTGGACTCTACAGATGCCTGACCTTCTAAGGCCAGAAAGAGCAACACAGGGAAAGGGCAGCTGGAACAGACGGGTTACAAAGCAGACCAAAGACTTAAAGAGAGTGAGTGAGTGTGATGCTCCAGCATAGAGAGGGCCCGTGACAAATGGGGTCATGCTGTCTTCTGGCCCAATTTGGAGATCAGCGACCTGGAAGAAGGAACAATGAGTAGAAGAATGCAACCTACAGACGGCATGCCAAAAGGAGGCTGCTCCAAGCAAGCAAGCACATAGCGCTCACTTTGCCAGCTCAAGTGGGGGGAAGCACTGTGAAATGGCTGCCTCTGCCTTAATGTGACAGTGAAATTTACTGCACCTCTAAACATTTCTTTCAAACAGTTGCTTGGTTTGAGCGACAAAAGGACCCGTCCTATCTTCACTGAGACTGTGAATAATTGTGTTGTTTCCATGACCTATGTAAATAGGACAGATCTGTTAAAACCCTCAAAGACTGTATCTGATGGGCTTGTTTGCACAGTCCCCACCAAAAGCACATGCTGCACAGGAAAAATACAAACAAACCAGTTTGTCTTTAGTCCCTCAGCACCTCCAGTCCCCCTGTGGCCTGTTCTTTGACATTTGCAGTGGCAAGCTACAGCCCCAAATTCGGTAATGAATCAAGCAAATGCCTCTGCAGCCTGCACAAAACACAACAGAACAAAGCCACAGGGATTTCTGAGTGCAAGTCTGGCCCTCGTAGCAGCTTAGCACTGAACGAAGACAGGCAATTAGCCTAGAGCAGTCAGGAGAGGCTGAGTGCGCAGAACAGTGTGGTGAGGACCTGGGAGAAAGGCGAAGGGAGGATGGTGGGCAATAGTAAACGGAAGCCAGACACTAAGAAGGGAGCCTGTGCTCCACCTTAGGAAGCCACCACTGAGAGTTTAATGATTTCCTCCCTGCAGCCCCAAAGAGAGAAGCAAGCATACAGAAAGAGGAAAAAATGAAGAAACATCAGTGGAAATTAAATGCCTGGCAGCAAGGACTGAGGCAGCCTTAAGGTTAGTGTGTTTTATGCTATTTATTCACATTGCTTCCTCCATTTATTAAATCTCCCTGGGAACTTTACACTCCATCAATTTTTAATTGTAACTGATGTGACATACATGTTGTCAGAGTCTCACTGCTGCTGGAAACTCCCAGTCCAGCCATAACCCCATTCTTCTCAAAGCTCCCCATTGACATGTTAATCTTTCCCACCATCACCCTTTAGACATGACCCATTGCCTTCTTCATTTCCACCCTGTTTTCACTGCTGGGATACTGTTCTGCATGAGTAAACTGTTTAAATGAACGCGAGTGTTGCAAAAGGTTTTCTGGGTCAATCCTTGGGAGGTTCAGCATGTGACAATCTGTTTTACATGGAAAACCACCTCGATGTCTGAAATATAGCTATGTGCACTGCTATGAGACATCCCAGATAATTAAGCAGATAAGACTGATTGTTTTGCATGGCAATTGAGGGAATGACATTGTGCTGCTACCACAGAATGACTGATCTAAGGTCATATCCTCCCTGATTTTCCAGCAGTGCTGTGAGGGAGAAGGAAATGGTTTACCTGAGCTGATCATGCAGAAAAAAAAAGAAAAACAAAACAAAACAAAACCCCACAAAAACCCAAACCCAAAGGAAACAGCATTTCTAGGAGGCACCAACTGGAGAAGATGGATCACAGGATGAAGTATCCATTTACTCATGCAGTCTGTTCCCAAGGCAGAGGCCAGTTTTGCTGACTATGTGCCCACTTAGATGCAGGGTCTCAGCACCAAACAAAAGGCTGCTACACTCAAAACATGGGGACCTGCCTGTCACACGAAGTGCAAAATTCAAAGAGCAAAGGGGCCACCATCCCAAGTGCCAAAGATAAGTGCAAGGTAACAACAGAAAAAAAAAAAAAAAAAAAAAAGAGTGCTCAAAATGAGAGGAGCTGACGCTTTTAACTGAACTAAGCCTCATGCTTCCTCCTGTAAGATGACGTCCATTTCTTCCTCCCCCAAGCCCCCCAGTAATTTCAGTTTCACAGTGTGCCCAGGAATGGCACCTTCTCCCCGTATTTCTCATGCCTGAGATGTAACAGAAACTCCCAACCATGTGTGCTGGCTAATTAAACATTGCACACCCAGTGCTGCCATTCCCTGAAGGTCTGATAAGGACTTCACTTCTACATTTACAAGAGGTTCCCCCATATTAAAACCTTGTGGTTTTATTTTTCATGAATAAAACCTGCAGGTTGGCAAGCGATTAAGCTCTTGCATGTGGCTATAAAAACAGGTAAATAAAAGATTCCATAGGAAAAGAAAATATGAGCAAGAGGAGCTATTATAACTGCTGCCCATTCCTGGAAGCTTCTGACCACATGGACCAATTTCCAGTCTTTTCTTCCTCCAGTGCCATTATGTAACAGAGAGATTTAATAAACATTTCACAGCCAAAACAGTCCTCGTCTCCTTGATGCATTGTCTTCATCACTGCAGCTCAGAATTTGGTGAGTCAGAAATCCCGGTAGTGTAGTTTTCCAATAATACATGGCTTAACAATACATTGCAATTTAGCCAACACAGAAATTTCCCTGTTTTTATCAGCAGGAGGATGCAGACATGACGCTTGATGTTCCCAGAGTTTTTAACTAAAGGCAATTTAGGAAAAAAACCTCATCCAACTTCACAGACCTTGCGCCTTTACACATGACAGACTTTAGCTGAATAACGACAGTGCAACAACAACAAACCAGAAAGCCCTAGACACACTAGCAACTCTAGAGTAAACAAAACAATGGAAATGCACCTGGGAAATCCTGACAGAAAATGACTATGAATCCAGTGACTGGAAAAGATGCTGACAACATTAACACAGCTAACCTTCAGCTGCCACAAGTTGTAATTTCATTTTGCTGTTGCATTATTGTGATTTCTTAATAAAGAAATGGTGTTTGCTTTAAAATTAAAATAAAACCCTTTAATAATTCTTATAAACCCAAAATCTTACCAGATTCTCTTACGACTTCCCTTTGCAGTTATTCACTAGCGGTAAAAAGTTGTTTTATGGGATAGAAACCACTGAGAATTAAGAGGATATTCTGAGAGTTCACCAAGTTTCTTTGTAAATTGCAAGGGAGATTTACTGAAAGCAAGAGAACTTTTGCATTTGCCTTTTAGGATACAACAGAATGCAACTTGTGCATGTTAATCAAAAACACTTTTACTGATTTTTTTTTTTTCTTTTTTTACTTTCCACTGTTTAGGTTCCTCTAAGAGAATCAAGAAGCAATTAACATATTCAAGTGTCACCAAAGAATATTTTTACTTATTAAGTATAAAATGTTTTAACAGAATGCACAAGTGCTGGGCATAAAAATGCCCATTTTTGTGAGGAAAAAAAATTGTTGACAACTTAAAATACTCATTTTTGAATCATTCTATGTAAAATATTTGAAGAACTTAGAGGGTCAGTGCTTTCAGAGTTCTCCAATATAAGCACACAAGTCTCCAGGGCATTTCAGGGCTGAAAAGTTGCTCTTTTGTAGTTGCTCAGCTTCATGGAAAATAAGCTTTTGTTCGCAGAAGGGACATACAGATTTCTGGTTATCCTGAGAGACATACATAGGAGGCACCCTGTGCTAACATTTATTGATTTGTACACAAGTTTTCTTTCAAACACCCACCATGCATTTGGTGACAAAAGCTTTCCCTGAAAATGGCATGGCAGCCTCAGGGCTGCAAGGAGGGAGGGAAGGGAACGGGCCTAATGGAACTCATTTAGGCAATGAACCCTTCTAGAATAAAGGTGCGAGATGATCCTGCAGGCTGCCCTCAATCAGAGCTGTTTCTGAAATCCCACAAACAGCCTTGGCCTCTGTGACCATCATTCAAAGTTGGAGAAAGCTGTCATCCATGGAGTGATGAAGAGTCAAAGGCAAATGGAGGAGAACTGGTGGTATTTTTCAGTGTGCCAGAAAGAAAAAGGTATCTGGGCAGGGTCTCTGCTCCATACAACAGCCAGTCCAACACAAAGAATGTGTCCTCACAGCAAGCATTTAAACACCCTCCCTAAAGCTGTGGACAGGCAATGCAACAAACTGGAAGAAGAGGGGGAACATATGCTCCCCATGTCGTCCTCCGCTGAGTGGCCTGATTTCTCCTGCATGGAGCTTTAGCACTTTATCACACAGCAGCTCCCTGAGAGCAGCATCCATTTGTAATCATCTCATCACCTCCCCTACTGTATTACAAATTTACCACATAGACAAGAGTGTCCCACGCTGATTCTCTGCAGTGGAGATCTCTCCCAGATGCAGCCTGTTGTCATGGACACTAAACTCTGGACATGGCAGTTATCAGGACAATAAGCCTGTCCTTCAAGGCCTTGCTATCACATCAATCAACTTCCAGCATGTACAGAAGGCAGCACTTCTTCCACATGGTTTACAGAGGAGATGGTATATTCACTACTTCCTCTTTTGTCACAAAGGGAGCATCCTTAACAGTGCCCAGAGCTTACTGATAGTGCAGTTCCTATATACTGTGCTGGAAAGTTTTTACGTTAACAGGCAAATCAGAGATCAAAATGTGAATTTCCATGAAAAAGCTTCTATTCCATAAGGGTACTGAAGTAGGCACAGGGGACAAGGCAAAAGGGAAAAAGCTGCTGGCTTCCCGTCTGTGAATCACACTGTATAGCTCACTACCTGGAGAAAAATCTCCAGTGCTGAGGCAATCAGAAGGCAGGAAAAAAAACCTTCCCTGGTGCACTCCAGGATTCAAAAGTCCTGTTATGTTTTGCAGTTAAGGGTAGCAGGAATGAATCGGGCAGAGTCTTACCTGGATCTGTCCTTTCCCCATTATGCGATCTGTGCTCTCTCCGTCCTCTTTGGTGAGCTTGGTTTTGTTGTAGCACTTTTCATAGCACAGAATCCTCAGAGTTTGTGAGCCTTCCAGCTCAATCTCAAACTCCTGCAGGGAACCACAAAAGGAAAGAGCAATGAATACATCACAGCAGGGCACTAGTCCCTTAATCTCCTTGAAACTCATCAGGAGGGAGCACTTAGGGACTGACCAAAACCTACTCCCTAATCAAGTTGGTCTAGAAATTAACTGAAATTGTGTTTTGCACATATAAGGTGGTCAAATCAGAGAGTAAGATGGTTGACTCTTTAGTCAGGTTTCACTGAGTTTCAGCAAAGCATCATTCAAAGAAACAAACTCGCCCACCTTCCTTATATTTAATTTTGCTCCCCAGCAGGTTTGAGTTGGCTGTAAACAGGCAAAAGGTCTCTAGCTAATTCTTCCCCCTCACAATATATAAACAAACCACCTCCTTCAACATATTTTCACTTGTGTCTTTAAAAAAATAATCAAACATGCATCTGCTTAAATGATGAAATGCTGGATAAGACTCATTTGTACTGAAATGTTTGTTTAACCATAGCTAACCCAAGAGAAAATATTCTGCAAGCCCTGACAGCCAAACGAACCTGGCATAAAAGTGTTTTCCGAGAGGCAGTATATGCAGCCCAAGTGCTGAGCATGCAGCAAGTTCTTCCATTTGCAGGTTTTCTGCCCATTATGTGGTGATGTTCGGCACACGGAACAAGTCACATAAAATCCAACCTACCTCATTCCAGTTGGGCTCCGTGGTGTCTCTGTAAACTCTAGTTTTAGCCTTGTTCACAAAATACCCAAAAGAATCCACCTCTAACGTGCAGTACAAGTCTGAGGAGGGGAGACAGGGACAGAAACTTTTTAAAATTTTATAGAATCTCCTAACTTGCATTGATCACTTTCAGGGTGTGTCTTCATTTGCATCTTCTCTGTATTAGTACTAGCAACACTATTCAGCACAAATTTTATCATCTGGACCATCAGAGCTGCTTTTATGAAGCTGAAGTACCAGCACAGACGTATAAAAAATGACCTCAGCACAGACGTATAAAAAATGACCTCAGCACAGACAAGCCCTTCACCTCTAACAAGTCAGGTGTATGCTAGTATCCAGTATTTCCCAAATCAATCCACAACAAGCAGAAGGTGTACACCAATGAGAAATGAAACTCCCCCAGGTAGATACTGGATCCCAACAACACATCAGAACCAATTTCACTGAGAACAGCATCAGTGTAGTATCCCCCAGAGGGCAGGGTAGGGGCCAGCCATCAAAAACTCATTATCTTCACAAAGTGGTTAATTAGGTGCTATCTGGTGTTCTTGAAGAGCTTGTAATGAGCTGTAGACATTGTTCCTATTTGTAAGTTATGTTGTAAGTGATGTTAGCCAGCATCTGGGAAGTCAGTGGTTCAGCAGGAGGAAGGCTGACAGAAAGCATATACACCCAGTTCACTCCTTTCCTCCGAGACTGCACATGCAGCTTAGATAAGACCAGGATCCCCAGACACATGGCTAGGTAAGCTTTGCAGCTTTTCCTAGATTATCCTCGTCAATGGCTGAGAAGAACGGTTATTTCTACAGGTGTCCTCTTCACTCTATTTTTTTCATCTTTTTTGATCCTTCTGTCAAATCACTCCCCTAAATGTAACACCTCTTTCTTCACACTAAAAATTCTGGATGTCAGAGAATGCTTCCCATTCTTTCATTGCAAAGATAGAGTTGAAAGAATTCAGGATAAGGGCTGACTTGTATCTAAAACTATTGGGTAATTAGCACACTGCTTACAAAAAATACCAACAGACTAGGCCTAAAAAATAATGTTGCATGCTTGATCTTTGATTCTGATCTTCCTGAGAGTTAATAGTAGCACTGAAAAATTGCATTCCCCTAAATTTATACCAATGCCCCGATTTCACTTCCAGTTCCCCAACTCTCCTCCTCACCCTCATCCCAGATGCTGCAACCCTAAACCAGGCCACACCCAGCTGTCACAGCACCTGAATTACCTAACCCCTATCAATACCTCTGTGCATTACAGAACTGCAACTCACTTGAACTTTGCTTGAATCCTGTGGCAGAGTGGACAATGACATTGAGGAATCCATAGAGACCTGGGGATTCATCATCTGTACAAAAAGACCCAAGTAATTTTGTTACATTCAGAGAGGAGCCAAGAGTGAAAGACAGAGCAGTGAGACTGATACTACACAGGTTAATGAGCAGAGGGTAAACTGTCCCTAAAAAGGGTGTCAGGAGCATGTAATCTAGCTATTTCAGCAAGAGAGGAGACTGTTCCAGGTTCAGTGTCGGTTTCACCTGTAATACCTTCTGGCAATGTGTGGCTTTCACAATGATATTTCTACGGTCAGCAGGACAGCATGGAAGAAATTCAAAGGAGAAAAAGTAAAATATAGAGGCTAAGTCTATACTAGCAGATTAAATAGTAATTTAGGATGGTCTCTCACACTGTTTTGGTCAACTAGTGTTCTTCCAAAGGACTCCCTGGCATAATTCGAAGTTGCCCCAGGCTAGGACACCAAAAGGCACTCCAATCCCTGGCATGATGGCTGCATGTAAAGGCTGTTTAATAGTCAATGAATATATTTTGGAGGATGTCCAGGAATGTTTTACTAATTCAGATGTAGCCATATTATTTGGAGCTCGTATTTTTATTGTTGCAGCAAGTAACATTGGGATGATAGATTGTTCTCAGTCCTGCTGCTCTCTTTTTGTATGCTATCATCTACTTAACTAAACTACACAACTTGGGTACATATGGTCTCAGCTTTTGTTTTACAGGGAATCTCAGTTCATAACTCATCACCAGGCTGAAGCCTGTCGCAAAAAGAAACAGTAAGAGCAGTCTTAGGGGAAATGCACCAAGGCAGGCAGAGGTAGGTTTTCACTGCAGCTGTACCATGTGAAAGCATAAACCAAAGGTCTCACCTTCCTTATTGATAGTGAGGGGAATGTTGTGGACTGTCTGAAGCTTCACACAGGAGTTTGTCAGCATCTGGAGCTCCACCGATGTGAGTGAGAAGCTTTTAAAGCCTGCCAGGGAGATTCAAAGATGGAGGAATTAAAATTCAAAGCAGAGGCTGGATGAATGCTCCCTCATTCTGGGCATATATAGGACAGTTGCTCCATGGGCAATGCTCAGCAACAGTACCGTGGTGCTCAGGTCTGTACTGGGCTGCAGCCCAGATCTGCTAAGGGCATATTTAGTTACTCTTTGGAGTAAAAAGTCTCAGGATGGTTCACAGGAAACAAGGGAGACTCTTATTTTATTGCAAAGCCAAAAAACACCCATGCCAAAAAAGTAAGTAAGTTTCTTTGGACTGGAGCCAGGTCAAAGGGTGCAGCTGTTCCCTCAGCCTGGAACTGCACAGAGCTCCGATCTCCAGGGTAAATAGGAGAAACTCTCCACACACTTACTAAGTGCTCTCCTTAAACATGCCCTACATGTTGCTGCAAGCAGGAGTCCCCCAGACAGGCTCAAATGTGCAGAGACAGAAGACATTCATGTTGTCCTGTGGATTTCAATGCACATCTCTTTTTGTAGGGAACCCTGCCCCACACCTCATCCTCTGGACTCCTGCTCTCTAGTAAGATCGCAGTATTTGTACCAATGCCCAGCAGAGGGACACTCACATTTCTTCTGCTGCTCCCGGATGTTCTCCCTCCACTCTGCCCTTTCATAGTCCGATGAAATGAGGAACGTATAACTCTACCCAGGAAAACAGAAGAAAACAGGGTATGCATTAGTCTGACTGACCACAGAGAGCAGACCTGCCTGCTCCCATCTTCCTCCAGTGCAAATTGTTGGATAGGCCACAGTGACAAGTTACAGCACTGCCAGAGCAGGGGATACCTCTGGCACATTCAGTATCTCACAGCACTAAAGGAGATTTTTCACAACCATTCAGCATCCCTGGTGCCAAGTGCCACACACAGTCCTGAGGAGACAGGCCTGAGTGTGCTAAGCCTTGAATTTGAAGTGGAGTCTAGAAGGCAGCTGCCGCAGAGCTTTATCTTTGGCAAAGAGAGCCATTCCTATTGCTCTGCCAGGGCAGGTGCTGAGGTAGGGGATTAATTTCTAACATTTTTTTTTTAAATAATTGATGCTTAACCTCTACCTTATACACCAGAAGAACCACTCACCTTGCCATTGCGATTGTGTACCCGGAAGGCCATGTTGGGAGACATCAGCAGTAGGAGGGATTCCTGCTCTGAGAGCTTCTTTTTCAACCTCTCAATGACCTTGCTGCCTTTATTGGCCCTCTGAAGGGTGGAGGAGATGGAGACAGAGGACACACATCATTCTCCAGTGTCTGCCCCCATTTATACTGACAGACATTTTAAGATCCACAGTCCCTTCCCTCTGTGAGTAGCCAAATGGCCCCGGACAGGAGAAATGCTGTCAACAGGACCCATAGGGTTCCCAGCTGCTCAGGAAGATGTTACCTGCAATACCTCTACACTCAGACTCGGCTCTGTTCACCAATTCCAGCTGCCTCAGACAAAGGTGTAGAGGTGCGTGGCTGCTGTTCCAGCTATACCATCTACTTTCTGTTCCAGAGGCTGCAGCAGCATCATATCACTGGCCAGCCATAGCACTGCCAGGTCCTCCACAAACATCCTTAACTAAGGAGACTGTAAGGAGCTTCTCTAGAAGATGCCGAGAAGTCTGTTGCCAAAATTCTCTCCCACCCACTGATCCATTTTTGACAGAGGTCAGCTAAACCCAAGGTTTCTCTTGGATAAAACCCAGTCCCAAACCCAGCCACGTATATTGTTTGGCACTGACACACCAAAGCACATATCTTAGACACCTGTACCTTCTGAGTAAGAGGCTTCTACCCAGTGTTCCTCCTAATACCTTACTTTTTCCAGGAAGCCCTCTCTCAAAGCTGGACAGGGCATAGAGGCAGAAGAATGTTCTTTGGAAGTGCGGGAGATAGTCTTCTCCTGGTACAAGCAATGTTATTCACACCCTGTTTCTACACACCAGCAGGCGCTCAGTTTTCAAACTTTTATTTCTCTTTTGGGTTCCAGGAAGATTTGGAACCTAACACCTCTAAGAAAGCATGTCTTGCAAACAAAGAGCTTTCTCTTTCTGGGCCAGAGACACCATACCTGTGTCAGACTGTCCAGTGAGTATAACTGGTGTTCTCCCTATATTTGCTGGTGCTTTGACACTGGTGAAGTCAGAAAAAGCTTCACAAGCATAACTGAGCCTGCAAAAATTCAGAAGTACATGGGTTCTGACCAAAATCACTTGCAGGATCAACTTTTAACAGCCAGAAATTGGTATGCCACACTCCCAGTCCTTCTTGTGTCCACAGCATAAAAGCCCTGCCCCCAACATGGATGCTCAGGGACAGCAGTCACAGGCAGTCCCATGCAAGTAGAGGAGCTACGGGATACAACTACAGGATCTTTTTGTTTGTGCCTCCTCACAGGACACCATCACTCAAGCTATGCACTAGAACGAGCAACAATGGGCTGCAGAGCATCTGGATGTCACTGATAACAGAGCTGTACCACAAGCCTCTACTGAACAGTCTGTTCTAGCGTGACCCCATGCTGTGCAGCTCTCGGAATGCTGCTTCTATCAGCACCTCATCTCAGCAGAGACACTAAGTGTGTACTTTACCTTTTCACGCTGGATGTCATTCTTGATCTGGGATATCTTGATCTTCATGGCATCCAGTTCCTCATCAGGTACCAGTGGGATATTGGGCACTGCCTCAGATTCATCCACCATTTGGAAACTAAGGTCAGTGAGCGGAATGTACCATTTGCAGTCATATTGCTGGCTTTTTCTGAAAGGCAGAAAGTCCAAACCTTTTACTATGACCAGTGTTTGGCAACACCCACTCCCCCTCCATCCAAGTCCTTCCCCGCTAAAGTGCATAAGATACAGAAATGGGCACAACTTCACTGTGACTCCCATGTGGAAAAAGTCTGATAGAGGGCTGCTTTCCAGCAAGAAAGCCTAGGAGGGCCAATAGCCAGTACAGGACATAACAAGGCAACTTTTTTTTTTCTATTTCTTTTCATCCTAAGAAACCACAACAATCTTTTGCAAATCCTTTCAGTCCTGCGTGCTCTCCCTTTGAAGCCTCCCTAGAGGCAAAGTTCAAAAGCCATGCCATGCCTCAGACCTGGCTGCTGCCTGTGTTCTAAACCCAGGTCTCTCTTGCCTGAGCTATGAGGGCCAAGTGGGGCAGGTAAGCCAATATGTATAAACTGTGGAATCCAACCAGAAGAGAGAAACTACAGCTTGTAACTGCCATTCTCCAATGATTTCACCAGGATAACCAGTTCACTTTTTTAACGTTTCATGTGATTTATTCCTTCTCCACTTCTACTGTTGGGAACATCCCACTCTTTTGAAGGTTCGTTCCTCACAAGCATGTGCTTCAAAAGGTGCAGGGGCAACTTTTTGCTTGAGAAGGGCAGTAAGATGAGAGGGGTCTCTCAGAGAAGAACATTTACCAAATGAAGAGAAGCCCTATTTGAGGCAGGTGTGTTGGTAAAGGTTCCTCCCCCTCATTTGTGAAAAATGTCAACAAAACTCTTTGTATAGCTGCACTTTGGGTTGACACATAGTCTATTTATTGTACCTTTTCCATTTTTCTGCAAAATTGTTAACTGGCTGTAGCTGCAAGTAACACCTTAGTACAAAAGAAAGTGAAGGATGTCACCTATTAAAAGAAAGGGGAAGTAGAAAAATGAATGGCATTTGTCCAGAATATGAGCCACTACAGCACATCCTATTTTCCTAGGAAGGCTCAGGGGAAGGGTGAGAGGAATTAACCTTTCCTGAGGGATCAGGACTTGGCCATAGTCTCATAACAGACAGCATTACCCTGCTGATCATTCCTTGTCTAACTACATCTTGTGGATTATGGTTACCCAGGTCTGGGGTATTCATATTCAACTAAAATTGCTGGGTAAATCCAGGATTCTACTGAAGCTGGGGTGCAAAGCACATAGTCCAGAAGGAAAACCTCACCCTCCAATCTGCTTCTTGAGTTTGGCACACAGGAACAGATCAGTAAAAAGAAAGACATGACGTAGCTTGCGAGCCCCCTCAACCAGCTCCACCATGAAGCTGTCCTTGAGCAGCTGCCGGTGCTGGTGAAAAAACAGAAAAAAATGTTTTAGTTAGGGCAGTATGAGATTTGGCACTGGGGCAACACATTCCTTAGACATGACTCCTACCAGAGCCAATTCAGTAAATTGGACTAATTCAGAAAAAAAGAGAAAAGGCTATTAAAACATTCTTTGCTGTAAGCTCTGCTCCCTACTGCTAACCCTCTCTCCCAGGGGCAGAAATGGCCATGCAGCTCCTTTATTATCTGGTTCTGGGTCAGCCTTCAGACTTCTCTCCATCACCTGTTCCTAAGCCCAAGTGTAATTCAGAGTCATTGCCCAGCTTCTGCATACCCGAGGGCCAGAATCACTGACAGCACATCATCCCCTCATAAACCAGCAGAGAGCAGCAAACACTACTTTTCTCAGGAGTCACCTACCTAGCCACTGAGTTCAGCTTAAACTACCCCACCAGGGAGAAAGAGGAGAAAACACCTCCACTCCCCATTCACAACAGTAGTTTGTCAACATTAACACCTGAATGCCATTGCTGCTGCTTTATTACAAGTGCTGTTAAGGGATAATTCCTGAACAAAGTGTGTATCTAACAAACTTCTCAGTGGTCCCTTATCAGCCTGTGTTTAAATAGGACCATCTGGATATGCCCCTACCCCGTGCCTATTTAGATGTCTTTCATATATCATATAAATATTCCCCAAACCTAGAAGATGCAAAGAAGCTGCACAACCCTGATGCTTTTATTCCTGTTTCTAGTTCCAGGGAGCTTTACAACCTCCTAAATAAGAGGCACATGTTGGTAGGCAGAAGCATCACTTTCCTAACTCTGTTATGGGGACACCATAGTTGAAAGACAAAAAGGCTGGAGCACTGGCACTGAGGCAGATGGCTGTGTGCTGTTACAGTGACCAAGCCAGGAGTTTCAAGCCCCGCTCTACACTCAGGCCTCCTGCTCTGATGTCAGGATTAATAGGACTGAGTGCACATCTGGAATAGGTATCTCCCACTTATTTTCAAACAGAAGTCAGAGGTATTCAACTTTGGGCAAATTTTATTCCCACCAATATGTCTAAGTGTCAGTGTTGCCTTATTTCACAGCCAGTACAAGCAGGACCTACAGGCATGCTAAGGTACTTTTTCCTCACCCGTACTATTTTCTTGCCATTCCAGCTAAGAGGATGCTCCCCTGACACCAATGAGCAACACATACATGTACCATATGTGCCTAGACAGCACCGTGGCTGGGGACAGATCTGCTAACACTGCCCAGTGCTAACCAACACCTCCCCCTGCTGTCTCACTGTCAGCCTTCTCCAGGCCCATGCTCTGGACTTGTCAGTACAACTCACTCCCAACCTGCGGCATCTCCGTGATCCCCATGCTGGGAAACGTGTATGCAAAACCTGTCCATTTCCACCAGGCAGCTGTGCTCAGCTATGCAGCAGTATGCAATAGGAAAGCAGTTAACCTGAGCAAGGTCAGGACATCCAAGCTAGAACCAATGGCTCAGTTTCTCAGGTTATGCCCCATGGGTTTTGTTTGCTGCGTGTTTTAACAAGCTCTGAGCACATTTACTGCAGAGGGTGTGGAAGCGCAAACCCCCATGCTGCCTCTCCTTCCACCTACTATTCTGCCCATCTTGGCTCTCCCAAATGAAAACAAACCACATCAGTCCTGAGCCCAGCAGGCATCATGGCAAGGAACACACAGCAGAGAAATGCCCTTGCAGACGTAATTCTTGTTTCCACACTCTGTCCTACAGCACCCTAAACTTCCTGACATGGACCAAGAGCCTGCATTTCACTGTCCACAGCTGCACTAGCACCACAGCTAGCTGTTAAAGCACACATAGCAGTGTCAGCATCTCATCTTGGTGCTGCCTTCCACTACACAAAGGTCCTGGAAATCTGTGAGCAGCAGCAAAAGCTGCACCTTTCCCATAGTGCCACGAAGCAAGGCTGCTCCCTAGCAGACTGTTGCACCATCTCTGGGCAGGAGTCTGTGGAGATCTGGTATCCAGCAGTGATTCAGGCTCAGAAAGGCCTGTACATATGTTAATGTTTATTTTTAGGTGGGCGTGATCCTCCTGGCTTCTCCTCAGTGGTTTTGGAGAGAATGCCTGCCTGCATTAATGCCTCTGCTGCTGAAGTGCACTTGTGCATGCCTTCCCTTCCTGCCTGGCAAATAAACCCCAGGTAGGAAACTAGAAACATTGAGCTTTAAAAATAAATAAATAAAAAGGAGGAGGTATGTTGTCAGTAGCAGAAACACTCTCCACAGCTGCAAAGAATTTCATTAGCAATAATGAAGCAGGGAAAGATGTTTTCTGAGCAAGCCAAACCCCTGATCTCAGGTTTCTAGATCTGATGCGTATTAATTACACTGCAAATCAGCTCAGCTCCTCCGGGGCAACGAGAATAGCTGCTTGCTGCCAGCTCAACCTCTGCTCATTGTTCGTAGGTATAAAGATGTTCTCACAGCTCACTCATCTCTGCTACCCAGCCGGATGTGGCACTGTCCCTTTCCCTACCTGGCAGGGACATGGCACAGTCCCGACCTGGCCTTCTGTTCCCCTCTGCCAGGTACTGGCAGTGTGCAAGATCAGCCAAGACCCCAGCCCAGCACCCTGCTGAGAGTTCCTGGGCTAAAAAATAACGCAGGCTAGTCCGGAGCACAGACTCAGCACCCCATCCTCCGAAGATGTCTCTGGTGGCAGAGACAGGCCAACAATGTGGCCAGCAATTTGTTTCTTCACAGGCAATGGAGGGCACAGGCCCATGAGAGCTGTTGGAGGACTGTGAAGGACTACTGCTCAGCCCTAGATCTGCCCCCTGGTTTTGGCAGTATTCCAGTACCATCATCTAGACCAGAGCATTTTGAGGAAAAGTGTGTCCTCAAGTGAAGGGGAAGCCCATACAGAGGCACCAGTGACTTGAAATCTTTGTGTCAGGCCTCCACAAAGCAACAAAAGAAAAGCCCCTCCGTATTCCGAGCAGCAAGGCTACAGACCTCCCCACATGGCCTGCCTGGTCCAACCAGGCCACCCCTTCTGCCTTCTGAAGTTGCACCTAATCTGCTGCTGCACAGTCCTTGGCTGTCACCATCCAAGCTAACTTCCTCCAAGCAACCATGCTCTCTGTCCCACATCTCCCCAAAACTCAAGCAGAAAGCTCAGCCATACGATACCATAACAGGGGTGTGATTCAACAGCCTTCATACTTCCCATCTGGGACTGAGGTACCACTCGTTTGCACTGAGTCTATTTTGGCTAGCACCCCTGGGTACAAAATACCCTGACTGACATGCGACGCAATGCTACCATGAAGTAGCAAAAAGTCTTTGGCAGCATGATCTTCCAGAAAGAGAGCTGGGTGGGAAGAAGACAAGGCTGTATTTCCTAAGCTTGACTGGAACAGAAGTAAAGAGGTGAAAGGGATGTATTCCAGTCAGCCACTCAGAGGAAAACACTCAGCTTCCCAGACCTTTCATTCTTCGTATCTTCTCTTTCATGAGCTAGTTAGGAAGGTCTCCCTTCAGCAAGCAGCAGGGGTAAACTGCCACAAAAGCAACCAAATATCTAGAGGGGAGAGGATAGGAGAAAAAATTTGTGGATCAAGTCAGGAAATCTCTCCTCACAGGGGAGTAGAGCTTGTTATTAGATCTAACTACCAGCTTCTCAGAAAACAGGGCTTTCGTTAGGGCTGGGCACAACAGGCATGCCCCAGGCTGCTCAGCATCAGTGGAGCAGAGGAGGAGCGCTTCCAGCAAAGGGTCACATCCTTTGTTGCAAATGATTCATCTTGCCGGGAGGGATCAGCAGGTCAGAGGGAAACAATAAAAGGATTTCCCAACTGGCTTACCAGATCCCTGCCAAACCCCACAGTGAGGGAGCACAGGGCACCTTCCCAGACCTCCCGACATGAGTCAGCCCATCCTACCCCACCCTGGGGAAGCCAGCACCCCCTCAGACAGGACTCGTGCTGGTCAGATGCCCGCACCACCTCAGCTCCACAGGCCTTCTCTAGAAGTTTGGGAATCAAAGCCCACTTTGGTCAACTCTTCTCACCCAGGGCCAGCAACAGCTATTCCGTTGGTGGCCTCCTGTTAAATGGGGTCTCCTGGAACATAAGGTCTTCTGGCTGGGTGATCCTGCTGTACGTGACATACAATAGCCTATGTGTGGGAAACCATCTCTCTACCTTATCTCCAAAGTTACTGTTTGCTAAGGTTACCAAAGGCGCTAAAGTTTCCTAAAATACCCTGAAATGATATGTCGACTATAGAAACACTAAATAAACATCCAAGAAAAACAGAAGCTTAGGATGTGAGTGGCAGTACAGTGGCAGAGTGACCCTCTCTCTTCCATAGACAGTCCCAAGACTGTCAGGTGTCCAGCACAGGAGCTCAGCTCAGATACAGAATGATGTTCCAGGAGGCCTGGGGGAAAACTTCCTATTTTCTATCATAATGGAGTGAATTAGGATCATCTTTAATATCTTAAACAGGGCCTGGGCTGACTGTTACCTTCAGTGGGTCTTGTGAAGCTCCTGTACTGGTGCAGGAAAAGTCCCTCTCCTTTCTAGGCCCTACTTCCCTTTGCATGTTTTCACCTGCTTCTTCTCCCACCCACCACAGTGCTCTGGACAAAAGAGGTCTCCCTGTACGTCTTTCAGTGCCTGGATATCCTCTTTGGATTGCCTATTGCTGTCCTCCTCCTTTTACCTCTGTCAGTGAGCATCTCCCCCTCCTCTGCTACCAACCTCACGACTACCTATATGCTCCTCTATTCATCCTACAGTGTTTTTGTGCTGTTTGCATATGATAAATCCTGCTGCTGTCACGTACTGTTTAACTCCATGAAGTGTGGCAGAAGGCCAGCTTGTCTGAGACGTATTACAAAAAGTGAAATTTAAAAATCATCCAGATCTTCTCATCCAGAACCACAGCTGTACAAAAGGCCATCTCCTCACTTGTGTGCCGAGGAAAGAGCTCATCCGATGTGGTGACAGCAGAGGCCTGCAGCATGCGTGGGTGAGAGCCCCGGGAAGGACTGGAACATGTGTGATGCAGGAGGAGGAGGGTAAAAGCAGGAGATGGGTATTGGCATATGTCAGTGAGGAAGAGGTGGTTTGGCTTTCTGCAGAGCGTAGGAAGAAAATGATTCCTTGTGTGTGTGTGCGTGTTGCAAGACCAGCATTGCAGAATAAAGGGATGCTCTGCCTAGGGAGCTAAACTGGCTGCTCTTTGAGCATTTTAATAGCCTTTCTTTTTCTTTCCAAAGCTCCTGTCACCAGGAGTTCTCGAACTCCAGCTGTAAGAGAGAGCGTGAAGCATCCAAGATCATTTTTGAATGCTCTATTGCCAACATCTGCCCAAGGCCTCCAGAAGCAGTAGGCACCAGACCTCAAGCTGTGCATGGCTACCTGTGTCCCAGCTTTTCAAAGGCTTTAGTTTGCACTTCTGCTCCCTTGCAGATGTCCTTTTTCCTTCCCCTTCCCTAGCACACTTAGTCTTCCAAGTTAAACAGGAGCCTAAGGCAATGGATACTCAGTCCCTTGACTGCAGTTTAAAACCACATTTAGAAATACGGTAGAGCAGCTTGCCAAGCAGCCTGTTCTCTCCAGGGCAAAGGAAAGGGTGCACAGTAGCACAAGCTGATCCAACACGTGACCTAGTGGGCTTGATTCATGAAGGAATTGTCTGTCAGCCCTCTTGTCTCTGGACTGGTGCTGATGAGACCAAACACTAAGACACTCAGCCAGTGGAGTGACCCAAAACTCAAAAAGGCTTCGTTCTTAGGCAGCTCCATGCCAAATACCAGTGTGAACACTTCAGAGAGGGTTGGGACTGGATGGCTGGGGCAAGGCTGCCATCACCACTTAGGTGGGTTCTGAACTGCCCTGAAACAACATCCTGCAAAAAAAGTAGGATGAGCAGCAGTTAAGAAAGGAACCACCATCTCCCAAGAGAACTCTGCAATTTTTTGCAGTGTCATTAGTTCCTACTTTACAAGAATGGGCTGAATTAGCTGGATACAAAAGCCTTTACTTCTGGCAGGGAAAGACAACACAAGCTCTACAGTCATTTGCATCCAGACTTAGTTGAAAAACACCCATGCAGTCCATACAGCTGCTCTGTTAATAAGCCTAGAAAGGTTATTACTCCCCTCCTTGTGGCACATCCTTCACCTCAAAACGTTCATTTTCCTGCTTCCCCGAGGGACCATCCCCAGTAGAACTTTAAACAGGTTCCCTATTTAAGCCAAGAGGATAGTGGTGAAGAAGGATCAGCAGTGAGCAAATAAGATGCCTGCTCCATGGTCCTAAGGGGTGGAAGATTCTCTGCCACTCAAATTCTGAGTCAGAAGCTACTCAGACCCCCTTTCCCTCTATGCATTTGTTTGGTATTTAGAGGGTTGCCAGAGTGGATACCTACGATAATACATCAAGAAAATTAAAAAAGTAAAACCACAAAAGCAAGATGGGAAGAAAAGGAGGGAGCAAGAGAATGTAATAGATCAAGCTGAATGGAAACAGACCCAAAAGCCCAGATAAGCCCTCCTGGCTCCCCTGTGTTGTCAGGCTGGGGCTCTTCTGGCTCCTCCATACCGCAGCCCTCAGCAAAACACAAAGCAGAGAAGACTAGCTACAGTCAGCCTGGCAGGCAGCAAGCACCAAACTATGTGTTCATAGGCCTAACCCACCAATATTGCCGTCCCTGTTGTAGCCCTTTCTGTCCCTCTGGTGAGTGGTTTTCCTCCCTTTGTTCCCATCTCCTTGCATTACCTGAAATACTCATTCAGCCTAGCAAATTAAACCAGGTCCACACGTCACAGAAAACTTTCAGTTTATACACATAAGACTAGAATTAGAAAAAAGCCTAATGAGCCAAGCAGAATCAAGAGGGCTGGTGTGCAGGAAGGACACCTGACATCACACAGGGAAACAGCAGGCAGGTCAGAGTCAATGCTCCTGGAGCAGGGAATCACCTTTTGCAAAAGGGAGGAATACTGTGCTGATGAACCTGTACACTCTCCCGACCTGCACTCCTCTCCTTAGCAGCCTGTCACTAGGGAGATTAACAACTGGCTGCTTTCCCCAGTTCAAAGCAATCCTGAAAAAAAAATAGCTGGAGCAAGAGGCTGGCAAAGGAGATTTAACTCCTCCCCACAATGCACTCAAAGGGGAAAAATATTCCACATAAAAGGCAAGGACTGGGGAGGAAGGAGGGTGGGGAGAAAAAAAAAGAAAAAGGTAGAGAGATAACCGACATCAGCACCTAAGCAATATGTGAGGGGGGAAGGACTGTTCTCCCTCCTTCCTTTCCACCAAGGAAATTTCAATGGGAGGAAGACAAATAATGAAAAAAGCCATCAAAGCAAGCTGGTGATTCATTAAAATAAAAAATGCATTATGCATTAAGAGCAGTCAATTAGGAGATGCAAACTGAACACTGTCCTGTCACCCTAGGGGAAGTACAAACAAGGCGAGTGGGAGGAAAGGATAAGTAGGAAAGGAAAGATTTACAGGCATAAATAAAACCCAGCTATGACCCCAAGCTGGGTAGCTTGTAGGAAGGAGCAGCCATCACTAACCCACATGGAGAAGCTGGGAGCAGACTTGTGTCTTTGGATTACTACACAGAGTGAACATACCTACTCTCTAGACTATTACCACTTTGAGAAAAGTGGGATATTTGTGCCAAATTACTAAAGAGAGTATCCACCATCAGATCCCCAGAGTAGAAGGTAAACTCTGGGAAGCATCAGAAGCAAGTCCTTTTCTTCCCTGGGCTCAGTGCAAGCTGTGTGCAACGAGGGAGAGCACAAACTGTCCCCAGTCCCCTCCAACACATCCACAGCCAACTCCTTGGGTATGTCCCTTTCTTTCCCTCCCCACATCACACATGGAGTCACTACAGGACCCGTGAGAGTGTGAACAGGCCTGCTAAGCCCAGTCCTGACAAGTCTCCCCTTCCTGCTTTCTAAGACCTGACAAATACACCACTCCAGAAAGATATCATCAGGATCGTCCTCCTGAGCCTGCCCCTCTGCCTGGGCTCTGGCACCTCATTAGGATTCTGCATGACACTTTTCAAAGCCTGCATCCCTCATTGAGATGCTGACAGACAACCAGAGCACACAAAATGCTCCCTCCCCTGCAAGGGGGCATTCTAGCCTGTGATTTCTGCTACGACTCAATCAGCATCCACTGTAATGAGGCCATCTACTGTCGCTGAGGCCCTGGTGACTGATGTCTGAGCTTCTACCTCAGCCTCCAATTGCTCAGCCCCTCCTCTTCTTTTCTCAGCTGCAGATTTCCTCAGTTGACAAAAATGAGACAACGAGCAAGACTTGCACGACAAAGTGCACCAAATTCCCAGTCCTGCAGCTTCTAGCAAATCTTTATCAGCTGAAAATCAGTTTAACAGCAAAAAGCAAGCATGTTTACCTGACAGGATTTGGAAATGCACCATGAAGTTTCATGGTATCTTAACAATCTCCTGGGCTTTGTAAGAGATGTTTTTGTTCAGGGTAATTTGGGTCACTTTTGATCAGCCAGCGTCTCCGGCACACTGCCACGATTCCTCTTACACATATACTATCTGAGCTGCACCTCTCTTTAGTCCAAACTCCTACATCCTTCTTTCTCTTAATACTTCTGTCAGTCCTGGCCTTTCCTCATCAGGAAGAGCTGAATTGCTTTCTAATGAAATTATAAGGCAGATGAATCAAGCCCATTGAGGCATGCAGGGCTTTACCATTGTGTAGCTCTATGTCCTCCTGTCCTGGTTGCTGCTGGGACAGAGTTAATTTTCTTCCTAGTAGCTGGTATGGTGCTGTGTTTTGGATTTAGTACTAGAATAATGTTGATAAGACACTGATGTTTTGGTTGTTGCTGGGTAGTGCTTAGACTGGCCAAGGACTTCTCAGCTCTCAGCTCTGCCAAGTGCATGAGAAGCTGGGAGGGGACACGGCCAGGACAGCTGACCCAAACTGACCAAGGGGCTATTCCATACCATATGATGTCATGCTCAGTATATAAGCTGGGGGAAGAAGGAGGGGGGGGGGGGGACATTCGGAGTGATGGCGTCTGTCTTCCCAAGTAACCGTTACGCGTGATGGAGCCCTGCTTTCCTGGCAATGGCTGAGCACCTGCCTGCCCATGGGAAGTGGCGATTGAATTCCTTGCTTTGCTTAGCTTGCGTGCGCTGCTTTTGCTTTCCCTATTAAACTGTCTTTTTATCTCAACCCACGAGCTTTCTCACTTTTACTCTTCTGATTCTCTCCCTCATTCCATTGTGGGGGGAGTGAGTGAGCAGCTGCGTGGTGCTTAGTTGCCAGCCGGGGTTAAACCACAACACCTCCTTGCACAATACTGAATGCAGGTAGAGGAACTGCACATCTCTTCTGGGTGTAGTCCTACAGAGCTGAGAACAGTTATATTACACCTTTAGGAGTCAATCACCCCCCTTAGATTTCCCAACCCATTCCATTTGTTTTGCTTCCTAGTCCCATTTACAACATTCTGCTTTAGAAACGAGGATGCAAAAAAATGAGTTTTATGGCAAGAATGAACATTCTGGAAAACAGTTTTTCCTAATCTTTTATGACATCTGATGTTTCCTTACTTTTTTCTCCTCCCAGGCTTCCTGTTTGGTTTCAGTGTGCGGGTAAAATACAAATCCATTTAGTCCATAGCAATATGCATCACAGAAACTACGTATGACAAATTATTATAACAATACTAAGGACAAAACTCTAATCATACTTTTCCTTTGGGTTTCCAAACTGTTTTCGGAACAGAAAAGAGAGAGGAGCTGTATCACATCCTTTAGAAAACAAGGACACTGCATAACCTGTATCTTAGCAACAAATGAATTAAAAGCATAACGTCCTAGTCTGCTCTACAGAAAAGGCACAACCAGTATTTAGAAACTGAGAAAATTGAACGCAGGAAGACTCACCTCCCCCTTCTTTACAGTCATGGACTGCCGACGAGGAGTGATCTCCTCATTGATGCTGGAGAGGAAGTTCTGCGAGATCCGCAGAGCATCCTGCAGCAGTGGATGATCAGGGTGGCTCACTGGAGTGTGCTTGAGCAAATCCTGACACCAGGAACACAAACAAAGAACAGAACCATGAGCAGCACTGGAAAGCAGAAGGGTCTGAGAGGCCCTAACTAGAGCTGTAGGACAAGATGCTCCAGCTACTTCTTATTAGAGCAAGGCTTTATCTCTAGAGGAAGAGCATAACACTCTGTACTACTTGGTAACACCACTGCAAAGGTAGCAGGGTCCTACCTATGGACTCCCTCCCTTTAGTGTAAAGGGAAGAGGCTCTTATACAGCATGACAGGTTTATTTTTGCAGTCTTGCAGCTCCATGGAAAATTTGAAGGGCAAAGAAAATAGGGAAGGAGACGAAAGTTTGAAAACTACCCTTCAGATACTTACATGCAGGACAAGTGTGCTGCGAGTCACTCGATCCACTGGCTTGTATAATAGAGCTGTGAAAAAAAAGCAGCATGAACTTAATAAGGAAGAGGTACCTAAATGCAGCCCCTACAGAGCAACTTGTCCAATGCAACTCAATGTACAGGCACAGGTTTATTAATCAATGAGCTACTGGAAAATCCCCTTCTCTGAGGTTAATGTGCTGCACAGCCAGTAAAACACATGTGAATATGCAGAGGAGATAAACATGCTCCATGGCAAAACAGATGTCCACTTGTGAGCATGCCCTGCCAGACAGTGAATGAGGAGCACACAAGGTAGTACAGAACAACTGCACACAGCACAGCACACTTCCAACAATTCCCTGGCAACCTGCCAGTCCCACAGGTCAGAATCGGGCCTTGCACTCTTATTAAAGTTGCCAAGGAGGTCCCTGAAAGGTCAGCGGTGCAGCCCTCCTTCTGGAGTTCAGCATGACGTGTTGACTGCTTCCAAATCCCAATAATAGGCCAAAACAGGAAGGGAATTGGCTTCTATATTAGTGAGTATGGAAGCTTCTTCTAACATGGGTTGTCTTCTGCTCATGTGCATAGAGACAAGCACCATGGAACCTGATCTTGACCAGGCTCTGTAGATGCTACCATAGGGCAAAAACCATGTAACAATAACTGCTAGGATTGTGTTTGTGCTATCACTGGGTAGCAGATGTTCCCTTAAAATCACAGCAGTCCTTTTGGTTGGCCTGGTTTTGCCCAAAGGGACTGATGAGGTTTTAAACTGGGCAGGGGCTTCCCCATGTATGCATGCAGCTTACTATGCACGAGCTCTGCTACTTCGCAGAAGGGAACTGATTTCCCAGGTAGAGCCAGCAGAGACTCCATAACCTCCCAGCGTTTAAAAAGAAAAAGGGAGAGTGGAGGTTTGGCAACAGCCTCCACACAGTCCTGACAAACCACAGTCTCCTCTGCATGGATCACTCACTTTCCAAGGAATTTTTCGTCGTCTGATCTTTAGATTCCTTTGTGCTTCTAGCCTTTAGATTCTAAAAGAAAAAGAAAACCCATGTAGCAGATGGTCAATCACCTTGAAATATCACATGGGAACATAAAGGCTATCTGCTCCTCCAAGGGAGGGCCTAAGTGTGAATGGAGGACAGCCCTATCGCAGTTCAAGTCAGTGAAGGAAAAATATGCTTTCCTTCTTGGTAAATCCACCATTGCCATGTCACAAGCACCCTCACATCTCAAATATTAAGCAAATTTCTTAGGAGTGCATGTCAATAGAGACGCAGAAAAGCAGGGAACCACCTATAGCAACAGGGATGGTAGAGTTTTTAAATCACCTGCAGGAGAAAGACATGTCCAGAAGGATGCAGCCATTGGCACAGCAGGTGTACACCACCAATAAATAAAGTACAGGATTGGGATTCAGTACCCCAGGTTATACTTCATTATACCTGTACTCAGAGCTGGGTGACCTTGAACAAGTCAGCTCTCTTTCATGTCGGAAAAGGAACAATGTTTGTGACTCTTCTCTTTGCACATGGACTGTGAAGCTACCTGCATTAACGTGCTGAGCTCTGAAATCCTCACCAGGACACAAATGCAAAAGTATCACCACCATCATTCCAAATATACTAGATACTAGCATGATTTCAGAATTATCCTTCAGAAAACAGCAAAACCAAGGGATCATATTTGCACAGAGCCCAGGACCCTGGGGCCTTAATCTCTATTCTGTCTTCTAGGGACTACCATAATACTATCTATACATATTGCTATTAATAAATGGGAAAGTCCATAACATGCATTTTAGTACTGAAAGAAAAGTAAGCACAGGGGAAGCTACTTTACTGAGCTGACCCCACTAAAGCACAGAGTGGTCAGGCAAATGACCAGAACCTGATGGAAATCCTCAGGAAGGGAGAGAATAGAAGACATTTGCACTCTGATGAGTAGTACAGCAGGTCCCAAAAGGCAAACCTTGCTTCCCTCATTTCACAGAAGGAACATGTTTTATTTTACCTCTACATCATAACAATCTAAAGGGACATGCAATATTGAATGTACTCAGGAGGTTTTTCAGAGCAGTAAACACCCCCAGTGTTATTCAGCTCTGATGACTTATCTGCTTATTTTTAAGGACACACATATGAAGTTCATGTTTTCTTAGCAACTGAATTCTTCAAGATATAATCACCGCAACACAAAAAGTCAATGAGACCATAGGCTGCAGGCAAAGCTGGTGGCCTGGGAAGCCTGAAAAAGTATTCAAAATGCTTTGACACAGGCTTCCCCTAAAGAGAGGAAATCAGAGCAGCCCAATGAATAATATTATAGAAGATGACTGACACCCTTGCCTTTTTAATCAGAGAGCTACCCTCTTCTCCTCTCCACACCAGTGAAGCCTGCAATTCCACTGACAGCCATAATGCAAGCCATTAAGGATGGCTTTTTACACCACAGTCAGCATCATCATTAGCAAGAGAAATATTTGAGAAATCCAAATACAGCTTTTCCTTCTAGAAAAGCATGAAGGTGGCACAGAGTTGAGAAGTTCAAAGCAATGCCACTTTTTACAAGATTCCCTGGGTGGGGACAGCACGTAAATGCTGTCTATGTGATAACCTCTACTAGCCCAAAATATAATTTGCTGTAAGAACATGAGCTGGAGCAGTGAGTCTACAGGAACTTGCAACTCTTCCGGAAGTCAGGGCTGCAAAGACACTTGGAGGATAGACAGGAGTGACATCGCAGGGCATTAGTCAGATCCAGACGGCTCGTGTGTCTGAATACCATGACATTACCTCAGAGATTTCAGCAAACTGAGCATTGGCTTGGCAGCATTTCTCTGCTGTCTCCATAGCAACTTCATAGTTATCCACAAAGGCCCGGTATACTCCCAGCTGGCTGGCCTGCAGGAAGCAAAACAAAATAAAATAAATGCTGGGGAAGAGACAGTTTGGGATGGCCAGCCTCAGTATCTAATGATCACGTCATGTTCCTTTATGCTGAAGAATCACAGGGAATGCTGAGCAGGCCCAGAAAGATACCTCTGACCTGTCAGCTTTACTTAACCAGCTCAGGTGCTCCCATGCACCCATTCCATCTATGCTGAACAAGTTCACTTGTGAAGGATGTGGAAGCCTGTGAGAATGACACATCCTTACTACTGCCATTTATTTCTCCCTTCTGAACTGCCAGATTACTATCTATTAATATTTTAGCTCATTGATATAACTGGAGCTGCTGGCCATTTGCCACATAATATGAATCAGACAGAAATGATTCGGCCCAACAGCACAAATGTGACGCCAGAAGGCTTCTTGTTGGCATTTGCATGATGGACACACACACACAAAAAATCAAACCCAGATATTAACCCATATCTGCATTAGTGAACATTGTTATAAGGGCAGCAGAATGCTGAAAATACAAAAGAGAGATCCAGAGCACAATCTGTTAGAAAGGCAGTGACTGCAGCACTAGGCGACAGAAAATGGCAGTTTTTCCAGCAGAATGAATATGCAATTGGTCCAGGAGATGATGTAACAGGCCTCAGAGTGCAGTAATAAGCCATCATTATCACTGAGTCTTAGCACTGATCCCGTTTGCTGACTTCGGAATTGCAGCCATATTCATGCCAGAGAACATAAGATCCAGCTCGGGAAATCCCTGGGTAGCTTCCAAGCTTGTCTGGATTGCAGAGCTGGTTTTGTATTGCAGAGCTGCACAGGCTGTGCTGTAAACACCTCAGCAGCTTGAACATGCTTGCAAGTGCATGGTCAATAGTGAGCCAACAGGTGGGGTGCTGTAAAAGGCTCCATTAAAGAGATGTTTGTTATCAGAAGAGCCTGCATTTACCTGCAAATTCCCTGACACTTCCGCCCAAGATGTGCAACAGGCAGAGCACTTAACTTTCCCACAGACAGTGCTCTTTTCCTCTCCTGCTCTCTCATAATCATTGTGTTCCCCATTCCCTATGGAGCTTTGTGCAAGAGACGATGGAAAAGAAAAAGCCACTCTCAGGAGAGCATTCCCTGCACAAATTTCTTTAGCTAACAGAGGCTAAGAAACAGTGAGCTATTTCCTAGGGTACATTTTACTGAAAGATTAGGAACAAATCTCAACCTTCATACAAAATAACACAGTTATGGCTGAAGCTGTAGGAAACTGCACTCACTTGTGCCAGGGATGACCTGGCCCCAGCAGTGTGGAGAAAATACTTTTGTATTTGCCACTGGGGCACAATTTTGTGAAGAAGCTGCTGTCAGAATTACTCATCATTTGCAGGGCTTATGACATTCAGGTTTGGATGATGCCAGCTAACATGGCAGAGCTTTGAAATTTCTCCATTCTTGTGTGGCTCTCTCATTTCCTGCTACTCCTGAAAAGTCTTTCCAAGCTTTCGTTTTCCTCCAGTCAAAGCAATAGTGCTCAGATACAGTTTTCATGCTGGCTTAAGTTTTCTCTTTTTCGATTAGAAAGAACACACTAAAAATTAAACAAGCTTTTGTAGAAATAATTGGCTTTTGGTTAAAATTTTTTCCATTCTTGAAAACTATCAATGATAATACCTGCTAAATATTTCTTCAGTTCTAAAAACAGTTCTAAAGTGCTTCCTTTCTAGTTATAAAAAATAAGTACAAAATACTCCCAAAAAATGGCAAGCATATTTCACTCCTGCATGCCTAGTGTCTTTTTTTTAAATTTTCCTCAGTTTCAACAGGAAAAAGGTGGGATAACAGTCACTGATGTTGCAAATGAATCATACATTGTGCCAGACCACATGAAATTCTAAAACTCGTTGCATGCACTATCTATAACTTCAATCTACAGTCCTTGTTTTTGCATGATATTCAAGAAAAATTAATGTCCCCAGGGACCTCAGGATAACAACAAGGATTCCAGTGTTTATCATCAGATTGCATGACATGACCACAAGTAAACAGCCTGCTCGAAAGATTTGATGTACATTCTGTATAGATGTTTTGTAATGCCTGATGTTCTTGCCGTCTCTCTCATCTAGCTGCTTCCTACTGCCTGCCAGGAATTATTAGCTTTATCTCATCCAGCAAAGAGTTCACAATTCCCACTGATACTGTACCAAACCACCAGAAACTGAAAATGCTAAGCTAACTCAAAGCTTCCTGCATAGGGCAATTTGCTCCTTTGCTTCCAATACTAATCCAACAAAGTCAACAATTCTGTTACAAATGCACAAAAAGTGGGGGAATATAACATAAGTGTGCCAGAAGGGCTCAACGTCTGATCTGTGATCATCATCAGTAAGAAATGATCTTAAACAAAGGCCTAAGTAGCTGTACCATGAGTCAAAAAGCCTGCTCAATAGCCAGCAGTGGTAAAGAATATATCCAGGTCTTCTTCAATTAGTGCTATCTTCATTGCCACACTACACTTTCAATACAGTTCATGAGGCTTCCACTTTCAGCAGCCCTCTGTATCTTTGCTTCAGCAATCAGCAGCAGGTGGTTTTATCTTCTTCAACCAGTTGCTGAAATTGCATACCATGAACCAACTACCAAGGCACCAACTTGACACCTCCTGGCTAAAACATGCTGGCAGTGAAAAGCAGATTCCCATATTTTGACCTTGAGCTGCTGGCATGCATGGAAAACATCATCTTCCAGGCCCATCTCCTCCCTGCTCCATAGGGGATGGGGCTGGTGCTGGGCTACACAGCTGTTAACAATTGAGTGACCCTGGTAAAGTGCACTCCCCATCCAATAAACCCCTCATTGGAATGTCACTCCTACCCCAAGAATCAGAGGCACCTCAGGAATGCAGAGATTCTTTTCTTTTCTAAAAAGGAAAAACAGCTCCTTTAATCCTTTGCTCTTTGCACATGCAAGGGGAAAGGCTAAAGGGGCCAAAGGAATCTCCTAGAATGCAAACAATTTGTCATCTGGCTCAGAAATTCAGCAATTTTAATTCAGCCTCAGGAATATGCTGTATATGTCTTTGTCCTATTCTGCACTCAGAGAATTTTGTTTGGTTGCTGGGAGATTCTCAGCAGCAGGTTGACTGCATCAGCATAGCAGCAAGGGAAATATCAAGGCCAGGATGATGGTAGAAAAGCAAAGGTGATGACCATAGAACAGAGAAAATCAGCACAAGATAGAGCAAAGCACCACAGCGAGAAGGAAGTATGCATGACGGAGCCGAGCAATAATGAGACACACTTAGCTGTTGGTGTTAAAAAGTGCCCTTTTTAACACTGCTATTCTCCCATCTTCCTCTAAAGCAAATGATTTGATGACACTGCAGACACCTGGAGATTCAGCACTGCTGTGAAATTGTATTTCTATCAGTAGCATAGCTTGTTGGAGTCTTTAAAGGCAATGAAACAGCCACTTTTGCTGTAGGCCCTTCACTGCAGTGAGGCAAAGCTAGAAGCCTCTGATCTAATCCAGCTATGGGCTTTCATCCCTTCGGTCTACACATAGTCACCAAAGGGAATCATACAAGCACCTGTGAGATGAGTGAGAGGTAACAGAAGCTTTGGTGACGGCAGCTGACTCACCAACTTTTGGAAGAGGTCCCCTACACGTTGCTGGTGACTCCACTGCTGCACTCGGGGAAAGAGCCCATCATAGAATTCTTTGTGGATCTCGTAGAGCTCAGGCACTTTGAAGAATATTGTCTCAATCTGCTGACTAGTCAGCACAGGCTGAGAGGTGGTGGCAGCTGCTTTCAAAGGCTTCATAGGCTGAAATGAGGAATGAAGGAAATAATTATCATGCAAACCAAGTACATTTACCCATGCCACATTACAACACATCCCTCCAGAGAGTTGTTTTTCATCCTGTTAATACGTGATATTTGCATTCACGCAACTCCTGAAAGCTAGACATTAACAAATTCTCTCATGGGGATCAGCCACTCCTGGTAGGTGGATTTTCCCAGGATATTAATGGGGTGATTAAAAATCCCCTTGCACTCCATTGCCTTAATCTCTGTCCAACCATACAGAAATGTGTCTAATAATTGGTATAGGATACTGAAAGACAGGGCTCCTGGGTACTACCACACTAGTAACTCCCTGGTTGCACCATATTTCTCCACTGAAGAGGAAGAGTAACAGGTACCCTTTTCACCTGGCAACTTGTAACCCATGGTATGTGAAGTTCTGGGAAACTTTGGATAGGAGCAGCAGTGAAAATTCAAGTACCAATGTTTGACATGGTATCTGACACCAGCACTTACCAGCAGCAGAGCCTCCAGGTGGCTCAGGTAGGTTTCCTCACTGGCTAGGATTCCTGACAGGACCCATTTTCTCATCTCCAGTCCTTTCTCCAGGTCTGGCTCACTCTACAGAGTAGTTGTTAAGGGGGTGGAAGGAGAGGAAGAAAAAAAAACAAGAATGAGAATGGAGAGTAAAAGATATCATTCAGCTGATCACAGCATACTTGTTTTTTTTGTTTAGTTTTCAGACTAAAAAACCCAACAAAACAAAAAACCCACCTGTGCTCAATGTCCTATTTCTAGAAACACACAAACGTAAAACAATAAAGAAATTTTTATTTACCAGCAACTGATGTCACTTAGATTATTTATAGGTGTTAGCTTTAGTCATCCAACTATGGTGCCTCAATTATGTGCCTGACTTCTTCACAAAATTCAAACCACAAAACTTAAAAATTCAGAATTTATCCTCCTAAACAAATCTTCGGGACTCTTGGTTATGTGCAATTCACTCCCTCCTCCCACGAGAGTTCTCCATGATCTTACTCCAAAGCCACGTTTCTCTATGCAGACCCGATCACTTCGCCTACATCTACACAGATGTGCATGAATATACAGCAGGTACAGTCTGACATTCCTGGTAAGATGGGTGTTCTTTCTCCCACTCTCTACTATTCACTAAATTATTTTTCAGTGCCAACTTGCACAATGTCTATTTTTAGTTAGAGGATGGAATAAGCAACACTGCTTGGAATGCACATGCTGATTTTCTTCTTGGGATTGCATGAAGGAGTTCTTAACAAAAACAACTGAAAAAACAGGAAAAAGAATACATTTGCAGACAAAGGTACACATCAAGGGAAGGCTAACATCAAGGGTTAAGAGAAGCAGTAATTCCCTCTGTTGAATTTCAGTAATCCTTCCTCTCAAAACTGTTACCTGGAAAATATTTAACCTGATAAAGTGAAATTGAGTATTTCCATAAACTCTGGAAAAATGTGGCCAAACAATGGAGGTTATAAATAATGAGAAACACACCCCTTTTACAGAATCTTATTTCTAGTTGTTTATTTCTGTCATTCACAGAAATGGCTTTTTTACAATTCTTGCAACATTTTTATGTTATTAAATGTCTCTAAGAATAGAGGCAGTAGTTGGATCTGAAAGGATAGATACTTTTCAAGGGCTTTGGGTAGGTTGTTTGGGGCTCCATCCCACTCCTCTTAATATCCAGAGGAATCTTCAGCTATTGATTTCAGCAGCAGAAGGATCAGGAAACAAAGCAGTATGCTCCACTCTACTGACTGAACATAAAGCCCTATACCTGACAAAAAAGCTCCGTTTAGTTTAGCATTTATGCTTTGAACCCTGCAGATGTATATATGAAGTTCATTAAGGAGAGAAGGTATCTTGGCTATAGGTAAGCTTACAGTAACTATCACATTCTGAGTGGGACTTTGAGCCTACGCACCACACAAAGAAAGAAACAGATCCTCACGCTCCCAGATATTTCTGGATGCAGTCTCATCAATAACCATCCTGATTTTTGAATGCTTTCATTAAATTTCACAAGCTATTTTCTAGGCTAAAAGACCTTGCAGCAACTACTTTATAAAAATTTTGTGAGGTGTCAAATGCCACCATCACCTCTTAAAATAAAAGTGGCAGACAGAAGCTGTTATAGGGAAATGAGTAAAACTTACAGAGACATCAGGTAGTACATGGAAAGAAGAACTTGTATTTGCATCCCACCCTTCAGTGAGGTTCAGTACGAATCACAGTGCCTTTTAAAATCTTGAAAGGGCATCTCAAAGCAGCTAGGAATTTGTAATTCAGCAGTCGTGTTCAGAAGATTTCAGAAAAACACCAGTGACAAACTACATGGTAAAATGAATGCTGCAACAGATTCTGTGCATCTACAGAGCACCTGCGTGACTGTCTGCTACAGCTCAAACAGAAGTGTGCAACACCATTATGAGTATTCCTTATGATTTCTGTGCCAGTAGTGCCTGGATGTCCACCCCACGGACTGTTTTGTAAGGTATGGTACATACACATACTCAAGACAGAGAGCCCCAAGATGTTTAACAAAGACTACCTTCATCCAAAGAGGCAGGGATGTGTTTTTCTTGCACCAGGGCTGCTACAATACCTCTTGGTTTCCAAAGATTTCTCACACCACTTACAAAAGAAAAATGCAGCTTCACAAAGAAGCATTGAGAAAAACTAACAGTGCTCCAAAGTCCCCACTGCTGAGGATGAGGTAACTGGTCAATATTGACACAGCACTATAATTATCTTTAGCAGGTTCTCTTGGAGGAGGTAAGGATTTAAAAAACAGCTGGGTACGTTTGTAACATCTGTAAAGAGCAGTACACCATGACGAGTTACTGAAATGATTCAAACTTCCCCATCACGACAGCGGCACAACAGTCTTCCTTATAGCACTGAGAACAGTTTTCCTCTTCACAAATAAAAGCTTTAATTTACAAGCCAGTTCTTGCTGGGCACCGTCAGCTGACAGACAGCATTTTCTGCCTGAATGTTAATTTCCTCTCTAAGAGAGGTGCATTTAGAGAGACAAACATCTCCCAGGACACACTAGAGGCCTTCCTTCCTGGCCATTACCACAAGGTCACTGCAAAGTCCACTGTATTGTCCTAACCCTTTTTAATAGGAGCATTTTCCAAGCATGATGCTTGCAAAACTCTAGCCTCAGATGCAGCCAGCCAGGGCAGGGCCTGGCTGCTTTAAGCTACAGTACAGCAGTTGCTGAAGAAATCCTCAGGGGAGTTTATCCAATAATCACATAGCACATCACAAGGTTTCCAATGCAGTACCTCAAATTTACATACAGATTCCTCATATATGAACAGATGATCTCCCGCAGTTCCTGCTGTGTCAGGGATCAATACGACACCGTGGCGCTGCTGACTGCATTGTGCTGCCACTCTGAATTTCCTCTGGAGAGCCAGTGCCCTGACATGAGTTTCCTGCTGAGGGAGGCCTTTTCTGACAATGTCATCTGAGGCTGCACTAGCTCTTGCTGCATCTGGAAAACAGCCCCTGTGTTTCTTCAGCCTCAGGGTGCTTTTTGTTACTCTTGTTATGAAACTTACTCCAGGACTGAGAAATTCACTGGAAGCTGGTGCCAACATCAAGAAGAAGAGGAGCAAGTTTATTATTTGGTATTATTACATTCCTCACTTACAGAACTGGGAACAGGCTCACCTGCTCACCCAAAACAACACAGAACAATTAGCAGGCCTTCCACTCTCCCCTTGAAGCACGCCAAGATGTGATGCACCCAGTGCCAAGAGCATTTTCTGCTTTGCCCATATCTGACAAAAAAGAGAAACAAAGAGCAATGCTATGACCACAACAGCCTCGCTGATGGCTCTGTTTCTGCACTCCAGGCAGAAGTGCAGTTAAGAGAGGGAACATCCTGGGCGTAGGTATCAAGCTCAGGTTCAGGGAGACCTGCCAAGGCTGTGGACTCCTTTCCCCTACCCTGGCAAGAAGGAAGCAGTCAGAAATCTTTGAGCTGCTTGTGGCAAGGGGAGGAGCTGGTACCACATCTACTGGACCACACTAGCTAGGGGAAAATACACCTATTAACCAAAGTGCAGATGAGATGTTCCCAGCAGGATGTGGGAGCAGCCTGTATTAGCAAACTCTAGCCACCCAGCAGGGAGTGCCAAGTGGTCAGCAGTCCATCCCATGCTTTCCACCTAGCTTGGTTAGCCTGTTTTTCACTTGTACAAGTCCGACTAGTATTTCATGTTCTGACTCTCCCCACCTCTTTAATGCCAGCACCCATTTCTAGCCTTTCTCCATTGCCCTTCCATCTTTTGGCTACCTCTCTACCCACATGTTTCAGAATAAATCTGTCTTACAAGACTATCATGGGGCAGCAGCCAGAGCATTCCTGTCTGTCTGCCATGGGAGCTGTGAGGATCCAACACCCAGCTAGTTCTGAACAAGCAAGCAAGAAATCAGTGCTCTGCTCCCACTCCTTATGAACCACGTGTAAAAAAAAAAAAAAAAAAAAAAAGAAAACAAAAAGGAAGGTGGAAAGCAGTATAAAGTAAGTTTTCCAGGTATCTCATGCCTATAAGGTTCTATAAGGTATTTTCTTCTCAACTGGGTGGTGCTTCTTGCTATTCCAAAGATTTAAAAACCAAAAGATTGAGTCACAGTCATAAGTGCAATCTTGCGACCTGAACCAAGGCCAGTCAGAGTGGCTAGAAGCACTGAAGATATCAGAAAGCGTGCGTATGCTGGCCCTGAGCCATGGCTGTTTTGAATGTGTTTACAGCTTGTCAGCCTAAGTACTTTAGTTTACTAACCAGGTTGGCATTGCATGTTGTATTCAATTACTGCAAGCCTGAGATTCACCAGCTCCAAGGATTAGACAGATTCAGCCCTTCCTGAGTGTTTAAAGAATGCAGGGCTTTCTGGTTGCTGTTTAAATTAACAGCAATAATTGTTTTCTTGCAAATGTTAGAAGAACACAGATTAAGAATCTAGAAACCACAACACATAAGATTTTGCAAAGTGGTTGCTGCTGGCACAGCTCTGTAAAGAGAATCAGTGATTCAAAGTGGGCGTATAAAAGGCACTTTAACTCTCAGACCTTCCTTTGGTACAGCGTGTTCATGTGCTGTGCAATGAATGCGTTCAAAGGAGAGGTTTCCCGTAAGGACAGCTCAGAATCTCATAGAGAAGCCGACAGCCTACAAAAACCTATTAATTTCAATTTTTAAAGTGTAAATATCTTTGAAAGCTTCTGCTAAACAGGCTGGAGGTGTCTCATTGTCTTGGTGATATTAAACAGGGCAAATTCTGTAACTGAGCCAATCATGCTCTGTGCAGGGAGGGGAAGGAGCAGGGAGAGGAGCCAACATTATTTATAACATCAGTACCGGTGTGCCAGCTCTCCTCAGGAAGGGCCATACATCCAGGCAGAGCCCTTAAGTAGCAAAGAGTTGGAGAATAAAAAGGGAAAGTTGCATCTGTTGGGGGTGGTGAGAGGAAAGTGACAGTAAACCAAACAAAAGTAAATACTGAGAGGAAGAAATGAGAAGGATTTGGAAATTTTGGAGAGGGAAGGACAAGCTAGCAACAGTAAGTAGTACCAAGCAGAGCAGTACTCCCATTTATAGATGGTGGGATGATGACCTTCATGATGGTCAACAAAAAGATGACCTTCAGAGGTCAACTTTTCCAGACTCCCTTGGGACCAAGCCAGGGGAAGAGTCCAGAGCCTGCTCTGTCACAGCCCTGCTTTCTGCATAGCTGGCAGACAGTGACAACAAAAGAATCTGTTCTGAGGACCAGCAATGGCTGCTAATGCTGTGCCAACCATGGACTGCACAGCAGAAAAGGGAAGAGAAATTCTACCTGGAAATCTCTAAGTACCAGCCAATTTCCCCTCCAAACAGAACAGAAAGTAGGAGTTAGTCGCTCAGCTTTAACACTCCTGCCTCCCTGGGTGCAATATATACAGGAACTGGAGATATCTATTTTGGCAAAAAAAATCATCTTCTAAACTCTAGAAAAGTGACTCCCCTCATCTCCTGGGGTAGAACCAACTTTGCTTTTCCACTGGCTGCCCGACACCCACTCCCACAGAGCCCCACACCCTCAGCTCCACACACGTCTGTGAGCCTGGCTTTGTTGGTGAGCAGATCTTGAAAGGCCTTTCTTATTTCTACTCTTCCCATCGCCATAATCTCTCCCCACGTAGTAGCAGCAATAGGATCATGATGACTGCAGCTGCCCGTCTTCCCTTAGTCTCTTTAGCCTCCAAGCTTCAAGTGACCCATTGCAGAACTCTGGGCACTAACTCTTCCCTAGTGAAGTGTGTCCGTCACTAACTTTCCAGCTGTCCCAACACTCCTGTACCCCAAGAATACTGTAGCAAGCTCTCCCTCTCTCCTCTAACTCTATCCTGGTATCTTCTCTACTTTTCACCCTAGCTGTATGGGGAAGACAGACACGTTCTCTCTCCGGGAGTGAGTTATCACTACCTATTACAAACAGTGACACCTTCTGAAGCTACCAGCACTGTCTTATCTGGCAAACATCTGGGCTGACATTTTCCAAGACAGGTTTCCAGAATTTTTGGAAAGTTCAATTACAACAGTTCAACTGTTACAGAAACCAAGGTTCAGGAAAATTAAATCACTTCTCAAGTTAAATAAACAAACAACTTAAGCATTAGTGGAACCTATTTCTCCTTTCTCCTCTTTCCCCTGTAGGCCTGCTTCAGAGCAACAGTCGAAGTTTGGCAAAAGCATTGGCTTTATGCCAGGACATGCGTCAACAGCTCAGCACGAGATTCTGGATGAGCCAGAAGAGGGGGTACGAACTCACTTGCTCAATGCAAACATTTGTTAAGGCCTCCTTACCACAAAAATGATGAATCAGGGGGTGCAGAGATCCACACTACAAACGCCCATGTTTGATTATGTCTTTTCTGGGTCACAGGCAAAACTAAGGCTGGTGCACCCCTTGTCACCCTCTTTGGATAGCAATGGATGTTTGTGCAAGGGAGACACAGCAGGTGGAATATGAATATATATGAGGTGGCTGAAGTGGTACGGTTTGGAGGCAGACCTGCCAGTGTCTTTTAGTCTGCTTATATGACGCAGGTGGGTAGGTGAGGATTGGAAAACAGATCCCAAACAACAACGTGTAGAACACCACAAACCTTCCGGAAGTCAATTACAGCCCTCGCTTCCTGGAACACAGAAGATGAGGTGCTGGGAGTTGGTCACCCTACACACTGAGGGAACAACATGAAACCCCTCCACAAGAGTCCAGGAGGTATCCCTTCATTCTCTTTTAGAAAGAGACGCTGCTTTTGCCACTCTGCACTTTCTCTACAGTGGCTGGCTAGACCAGGTGAAACCCTGATGCGTTACCCAACCAAAGGCTGTAGCTGCTATAAGGAGATAGAAGTACTTAGTCAAACACTTGGCAGAAACATACAAAGCCCAGAGCAAGCTCACAAAAATAAGTCAAAGCAAAATGCCCTCAATAACCAGATAGCAACAACCCAGTCTCCAAGAGGAAGGCTGGTCTCATGGATAAGGCAAATGAACATCACACAAGAATGCTGCTATGTCTGTGTGATGCTAAGCGAATTATTTAGAATTGCATTTTTAAAAAACCCTAAATCATTGTTTACAATGTTTTCTATTTTCTGGGTGCCCGACTAGGTGTTGTTAACTCTTGGCTGCAAGCAAAATTAAAGGGATTTTACTTTAAATGTGAAGAAAACTGCATTAAAACTCAGAACATTGTTTTGCAGAACATCACACATCTCACATTAAACATCCAAAATTAGAAGATGCTTTTCCTATAATCTGGCTGCCTTGATTACCTGTGGTTAGTGAACATACCATCCTCTTATCTCACAGGAACACTGCAAGGATAATTAAGACCTGTATAGCATTGCAACTGCATTTGGAGTTAATGGTCATGCCAAAGGGAAATAAATACTTTTGTACTCAGAGGAGAGTTTGTACAGTGTCCTATAAATAAGGTGTACACATAGCTCTCAACATAAAATATCAAATCCAGTGAGTATCATTCACTAGATACACTGAACAATGCAGGAGCCCCATAGAAGAAATAGGACAAGATTGCATAATCTTTATGATTCAAGACAAGGCTATAGGCACAAGGCAAGGCTGGATAAACATAGTAATTTCCTGACTTCTGAATGACTTCACAATCTTAATATTTTGTCAAAGTGGTGTATATAGTGCACGTGTTGTGTTGTTGCACACAGTTAACGGTTCATTTCTGCACTCTGGTCATAGAGATAACCTAAAGGTTTCAGAAGTAATTGCAGGCACCTAAGAAAGAAGTAAGAGGACAAGGAGACAACTATAAAAACAAACACATAAACAAAAAATGTTTTCTGCTAATCAAGTATAGTGAACAAGAAAATAGAAGAGACATATGTCCTGGGATTTCTGGTCCAACACATTTTGTGTGCTTGGTTCAGCACAGTGTGTTTGACACTTAATTTTGTTATTGATGTCTTTTCCACTACAGCTGAAAATACAACTACAGTAAAAGCCCTCTAACAAGTCGTGATGACAGAAAGTATAACTTGTTTGGGAAATACTGCAGTCATATATAAATTAGTCTCTTCCTCCTTCTTATGAGCCATCCTTCATGAGTGGCATTGTCATTTGTGGAATAATTATAGACAGGATCAACTGAAGCAGTTGAGGTTCACAATTAAAAGTCTAATCTGTATCAGGACACCTCTTTCTTTTGAAGCCATAAAGCATCTTTTCATAGTTAGAGAGAAGAAAGCAGCCATTTACGATAAATCTATTTTTAAGAAGACAGCTTTTGCATTATTAAGGTAACTCTGAAATTAACTATTGTTAAATGCTTATGAGGCAATATTCAAACAAATAAAGAACAAGATTAAATATTAGGCAGTGGCCTCTTCCAGGCCTCCAGTCACAGGCACTATGACAACTGGTTCTTTGAAGATAACTCTCAGCCATATGTAGTCACATAACTGAGAAACAGAACCTGGAAATCTCAAGCCAATATTAAAACATCCTGTGAGCTTCTGAAATTTACTAATGATAATTTCTTCATTCAAAAGCCTCTTACACAAGAATTCTCATCCTGAGAGATAAAAAAAAGCATCTCGATTAATAGACTCTAGCATAAGCAGCTAACTAGATTCCGTATTTTATAGTCAAATAAAATTAAGCAAACATCAACAATATATGTACTTGATAATCCTTTAAGAGATCTTGACAATGCATTTTTATAAATGAGAAAGAAGAACAAGAACACTGTCTCAAGTAGGCTTCTTAATCTAACATTCATCCTAGAAAACGTAAGGAAGCATATGATCTGGCAATAATCAATAAAGAGTAATAGAAGAATGTATAGAATGAATGCTAAGTATCAATGGTTTGTGGAACTTGTCAAGACTCTTGAAATCATTTTGATGCAAGATAAATAAATCTGTCTGATAAAGGTGATGGCGTTGATTTACACTTACACTGGTATCTGTAAAATATCCATCATCTTCTCCCATGACATCGTAATTAATAGGACAGAATAACATAAAGCTAACACATAAGTTAAACCACTTAAATGACTTCAGAGTGTCATTTACAATGTGGGAATTCAAGGTTGTTTCTTAGAAATACAACAGGAAGGAAGTGACAGTTGTCTTTGTACTATTAAGCGTTTTTATGAATTACTTGGGGAAACCAAAAGCTTGCAGATGACAAAGATATCCAGGGAAACAGCAACTTGGGATTGAAGTGCTCTACAATCTAGGAAGCAAAAGTATAAGGAGAAACAAAGGTTGAAAGTCAAACAGATTCATTCAAGCTGAAACCAAGACATTTCTGACTGTGAAGACAGCAGAGTCAATAGTTATTTACCAAGGCAAGCAGCAGACTCTCTACCAATACTATTGTAAAAACAAAAATAGAAATTTTCCTTAACTTCCCAGCTATAGCCATGCTACTAAACCTGAAGCAAAAATAAAGCAAGAGAGCCTGAATGTCCACATCAAACCACAGGTCAGGCTAGGTGGTCCCTTCTGAACTTTTTATCTACCATAATTGGTTATATAGATAGAATAGACAAATTCATTATGAGAAGTGGCCATCTCCCACTCAAGGTCACCATACTTCAGAACTGACAGTTTTAATTCCTCTTATTCCATTTTCACAGAGTGAAGGAAACAGATCTTATATTCTAGATGCTTTATCAAAGCCTTTAACCTACCTGAAAATAACTCTTATTTTCCTTGTGAAAGGCAATGACAACCCACATGCACAGATGTATGAACATCATAATGTAGGATGTTTTGTTCTAGAGTCTCCTTTCCAAAGTATCTGGTATTTAGAGACCCTCTCAACAGCAATTAATCACCAATTCTCTCCACTAAGATTGACAAAGGGTGAAAAACTGAGGCTTAGAAATCATACACACAACACTCAACCTTGAAGGCTTAGCATCAACTAGGAGCCTCAATTTAGCTTTAAATATACAATATCAATCAGGCAGTGCTACATTAGGTCAGGTAATCTATCCTACAGTGCTGGCAGTCCTTGTCTTTGCTCCCTGTTAAAGCAGTCTGCCCCTTGCAAACCTACAAGGCTTTGCTGACTCCAAAAAGGCAGGAAAGGACTCACTGATTTTGTAGATTCCAGAGACCCTGAAGATAGGGTGTCTCGGCTGCCCCGACTCTTGGAACTGAGATGGGGTGAGGATGATGGCGAGTCATCAATATAGGGCATCATATCATGATGTCGCCTCTGTTCTTCAGCACGGTCTGCATCATACGCATAGCTAGGTGGTGTGCCACTGAATGAAGCATCTGTAAAACACAGGAGAAAAGTCTGTCTGGTCAGAGTCAAGCTGGACAGGAGACAGGCTGGTCAACCAAGGCACTGCCTGCCTCCCAGCTATTATTATTTATCAGTAAACCCAGAGCGATAGTTAAATATAGATCAAGTGGACGCATAAATTTAATTAAACTCATGTGGTCAACAAACATTCACTTCACTCATTCTAAGTCTTAAAAGGTAAAGTCCTATCTAATATCTAACATTGGTGTTCCATTTAATTAGAGCTCCTTCCCTCAAGTTTTCCTGCAAAAGCATTAGCATCAAAATAAATCCTTTTGCAGGTTCCATAAAAGTTATAGAGTCTGGGTTTAGGAATGTAGTGGGTTAGGGTAAAAGACCCTGTTTTTTCTGTAGAACAAAAACAGATGATGCCCCTGCCAGTTTAGCAATCATAGATAATACATAGCTCAGGGGAGAAATGCAACTCTTTCCAGACATCTCAAGAACAAGAGGACTAGGAAAGAAAGGTCTTACATGTCAGATGAATCAGCCTACTGCCAAAAATAAAATCCTAACAGGCCCTCTTCTATTGGCTGCCCCCCTCCACCCCCGCGATTTTGAGACTCCTTAATCAAATGAACAAACCACCACCCTGCTCCCTCTTACCCCCTGCAAAAAAAATACAAGCAAAAAACAAACAAAAAAGGATGGTGATATGAAGAGTCAGATTAACCATTGTTGCATGAGATATCAATGAACTTCTACAGGAAAGATGAGTAGGAAAATTGGTTCTGGCATCTTTAGTAGCTGTGTACACAGACTGTTTCTACAAAAATCTGTATTAAGGAGACATACTGAGCAGCAATCTCTACCATAGTTTAAAAGGTCTTTTAACTCTCTGCACAAAAAAATATACACAGAGGACCAAAATTTGCTCTGTGCAGAGTGGCACAGGATTACATCCACCTTGCCTGAGAGAAGCTGGAGACAACCTTACATACGAGTTACACAGGCCTGTGAAGCACTTTCACCTGTCAATGCTCAGAAGCGCCCCATGGGTAACAGTAATAGCCACGCATGGGCCTCTTTCAGTGACAAAACACTACTCTTCTCCCAAAACTGAAAAATAACCACAGGAAGATAAGCTAGATCCACTTTTACAGCAGCAGGTGAGCCATACAGAAGACAAAGCCACAAAAAAATAAAAAAAGCTTTTTTGTCTTATAAGTTTAAAATTATGCATTAAATTCACACTTAAACACAAGTAGAACCGATTTTAACTTGTTTGCACAAATATCCAGGTTCTGCAAAAATAATAAGCAGCAGCTGCCAAGCATACTAATAATCCATTTCTACATCACTAAAGCAGGGTGGAGGAGTAACATTTTAAAGCCCACTTTCCTCCCTCACAGTAAACTCAGTTAAAGCATGACTCATTCCAGTAAAGGATGTGAACTTTGTGTGGAACAGAATAAAACTTGATCCATGCAGCTTATTGAGGAGGGAGAGCTGGTCTAGGGAATTTACACAAACAATATGCTGAAAATCCAACAATAAACTCACTGTAGAATTGAGCCTCTGTCTCTGTTCATACCAAATACCACCCAGCTAAATAACAGCTATATACGAGGCCTTTAGGCTGCTGAAGGACCATGGCAATATTATTTTAACAAGCTCAATAAGTTTTATGTCACCCACCCACTTGTGGTATTACCTTGTGCTCAAGCTCCCTGAGTTCCGCAAAAGACTCATTAGACTGTGCAAGACCACAGGGTCAAGGAAAAAAAAAAAAAAAAAAAAAGTGGTACATGTTGTCTAGAAGGAAATTTTGTCTAAATGTTAGAGGTTTCCAGAGCTCCTCAACCATTTAGAAGACACTCTATTAAGTTGATTTGGTAAACAGAGGCTTGAAAGGGAGCTGCTGAAATGAGGATGCTCGGTCACAAACAAAAGAGATTTTTAGTTATCCCAAAGTTGGATAACGTCTACAACACCTGCAAGCCAAACAAATCTCATGCCGGAATTTTCAAAAGCTCTTTGCTAAAAGAATGCAGAAGAGAAGACAGCATGGTCCCTACCTTGCACTACCCAAACAGGCAAGAGAACACTGAAAAGATGGATAGTCTTCTGTTTAGCCAGAAGGTTAAGAGACTGTTTTGACTCTAGAAACCAGAATTATAAAAGGAAGGAAGATGGCTCTCTCTGCAATATTTATGCCATAAAAAACCCCCAAAAACCCACAAAAAACAAACAACAACACCACAAACCCCTAACACCATATAATTTCAGTGGAGGAGTGCAGATATCTGACCAGTCCCTTGTGCAACTTTCTAACCCAAGGAGCCTGCAAGATATTACTCACAATTTAACACTGGTATAATCCAAGGTGGATCATCAGTACTGGGCACTTATGTAGGCTTCATGCCTTTGATCAAGGAAGAATTCTTTTTCCCTCAGAAGTTTCTTCAAACTACTCTTATTCAAACCAGTTTCTCCTGCACACATGCAGTAACAAGACCGTGTTGCTGTGCAGAAATTAAGGCAGGGATATTTATTTCACTCCCAATGCTCACTTTCAAAATGTATAGTTTGCTCCTCTTCTGTTAATGGGGGAGTGAATGCAGACTAAACTATATTAGCAGCAAGGCTTGCAGTGAATCACAGTGTTTTCACTTCCCTCACTTTCTCCTGCTAAAAAGCAGGCTTCACACTCTGCCTTCCATAACATGTTCTGTCTCCCACTGCACAAGGAAACCTTTATCTGGAACTGAAGGAAAGGGCAGGTGCGGGACTTGGGCTCCAAAGAAGAGATTTATTCCTAGCTTTGCAACAAGACTCAGTCTGCCTTTGAATCACTTTGTCTCCCTATCCATAAAAATGAAAATAACACATCTCAACAAGGAATGAATCTATCAGTGTCACAGACTGCCATGAGATCTGTGCATACAAAGCTCCACACAGAATTTAAAACTTTATTTCTGTATCCTCCAGGGATCCTTCACACATTAAAAAGCTTAGAAGTAGTTATAATCCCTCTTTTTTCTATTATTGCTGCACACAGCACTGAAATCCACCTATGGAGATTTTAATTATCTCCAAGGCAGAAGGACCTTCTGGCTTTTATTCTACCATTTTTTTCCAACAGAAGCAAAGTATTACTGTAGCCAGATACACTATGCAAGTCTTAACACTAACAACAGAGGTAGGCTTGTATCTCTGTGATTATAGAGACCACTGTTGCTAGGGAAACTAGGTTATTCAAATCTCCTAAACCCAGCACAATGCTGCACAGGCTGTTCAAGCTCTACCTGGGAGCAAAAAGACTAGACCAAAGAGACTAGAGCCAGGAGCTCACCTGCTCAGACACTTCCAGCTGCTCTGGGTGCTGCTATTGTAGATGGCAAGCGGAGACAGCAGCTGGGCCCAAGCAAGAGTGCTTGGTTTCTTAGCCAGTGCATCAGGTAGGGTGAGCATTAAGTGGGTTCTTAATCTCCTTTTAGGGCCAGCCACTAAGTCATCAATAACTGAGTTAAACCCAGAGGAAGATGAAACACAGGAACAACAGACAATTACTGACAAGGGACAATTAAGGAAAAAGGGAAGGCATACAAGGACAATGGGCTTAAACATGTTGTATTGGGACGAGCACCAGAGAGAGACACTGAGGATAGTACTCCACGTGTATCATGCTTCTCTCACCTCACCAGTACGCCCCCTTTCTCCTCTTCTTTGGGTAACCTGTAGGAGATGCCATCTCATAGAGAAGAGCAGCAGCTGCAACTTACAGAAATGAGCCCTCTCAGCACCTAGGAGTAGCTATTTCTACTACCACTGGCCCCCTGACATTCTCTTACAGTACCCCTCTCCTTCATCAGCATGATCCTCAGGTGCAGTAAACTAGCTGGGGCTACAAAGGCTCATCATCAATTCACACGTTCTGCTAAAACCCTCAAGCATGTACTTCCACCTTTGGTTCTGACAGCAATGGCCTCCCTGGCCTTGCTTTGCTCCAGCTGTTATGAGTCTGTTCCACCATCCCCCTCCTCAGTTACTGCTTCTGTCCTCTAACCTCCTTTCTCATCTCTGTCCCCTTTCATTTTCTTTTTTAAATTAATTCCTTTTTTTATTTTCCTGTTCCTCCCCTCTTCTAAACTGCTCCTCTCCCTCACTGCCTCAAATTTCACCTGGCTGAGGGGTAAGGAAGAATCTAACAAATTTACAGTTAGTCACAAATTCACTGGCACTCAGACAGCACAGCAACACTGTTCCCTTGTCCTGTTGCCTACACCCTTCCTGCTGGCTGCCACATTCATTCTTTGGGAATATGAAATCAAGTAATAGATCTAACTTGAAAGCAGGAAGGGAAAAAGAAATTACCTTCTAAGTAAAAGGAAAGATTAGCTGCATCTAACCCAGGGCCACACAATGGTTCAAATGCATGTGTCATACTTTCACAGCATCACAACATCCATAGCTGCTTGAGAGGCTTAAACAGCAGCATGCAGAGAAGCTTCCAAGCTAGCTGTGCTTCAGCTAATCCTGCTAAAAGAGCAGTGAAGCCACAGCAGCTCAGACCTGCCTGCCTCAGTAAATACCTAGAATCCTGGAGGGGGAGGGGGATTTGCACCTCATGCCAAAGCCCTGCATCACTGTGGCTTCATTGTAAACAGTATCAAGGCTAGCACAAGGCTGTAACGTTTGATACTCAGTCCAAAAAACATTCCCGCAGCTGCAGAGCAGAAGACAGCTAAGGCAGTTTGCACCCTCTGACTGTGTTGCTAGGCCAGGGAACGTGTGAAGCCATAGTTTCACTTGACAATGCATTGTCTTGGCAGCAATAGGGATTTAAGGTTTCCCCCATCAAGCCATAAACCACTGCATGGCCCTTCCCCCTCTTATCCCCTTAGTTCTGCAACCCCACAGATGTCTATGGTCCAGATAAGGAACTCAGCCAGCTCAAAGAAAAATATATTTGACACTTCCCTCCTAAGCTGGATCAGCACAGAAATCCAAACTGAAAGGATACATGCATGGTAGTTCAGGGGTGGGTACGCTTAAAAGCTTGTACTGCAACTGAAGACATCATATTAGCAAAACACTACTTGAGTTTCCTTTAGGACGAAGCTTAGTCAATTCCTGGGATTTATAACACCTGGTTTGCAGGTAAGTTACCAGAATGCAACACTTTTTTTTTTTTTTTTGTAACCTTTAAGTTAGTAATATGCCTTACTGACTTTTACTTACTACTGTTTGCTTGGTGATAAATAATACAGAATAATGTAATTTTATTTCTTAGTGCTGGCCAGGCTACTTGGAGAAGGATCAGGGATTTGGGCCCAGTGCTGAGCACACGTAGAAGTATATGAGTGTGGATGGGCTGTGAATGCAGTTGCCCAGGGAATACAGCAGCACTTTCTAAAAAAAAAATAGAAGAGTTAAACTATGGAAAACTAAGCATCTTGCTTGTTTCATTGACACCTTCTGAATCATCATCTCCAAAACCAGGAAATAGTGCATTCAATACTTTGTACACTTCTGCACAAAACTGAGATCCACAAACAATAATTATGCTGACTACCTACATCAGGAGCCTGTTCCAGAATGAAGATCAAGTATCAAAAGGAAAAAAAAGAGATACGTTTGCCAGGTCAAATCCCTATGGCTTCATTCTTCTCAGACTCATGAAGAAAAGGCTCTGCTAGGATGCTAAACATATTCAAACCAAACTATCTCCTTCGTGCTCTGTATCTCTTCTCTATGCAACTATGGTACATCTATACGTAAAGATGTTTAGTGAAACCTGAAGCCCCCACTCAAATACAAAACCAAAACGTGAAGCCCCAACTCACAAAAGCAATTCATTTAGCAACAAAAAGATCCCATTAGTTTGCAAATTCATTCTTTAGTATTAGATGAGCATGAAAACAGGCAAAAAGTAAAAAAAGCTAGCTCCAAGCCTGCCTGTGGCCTCAAATTGTATTCTACAATAAACACATGAAGAGAATCCAACTACCAGTGCTAACTGGTAGACTCCTACAAGGCACCCCATCATTTGCCAGAAGAAAAATGTCCACAGAGGATGAACTTGCTTACCACTGCTCAACAAGCTGTTTGGGAGCATGGGCTGCAGAAACTGCAGAAGCAGAATTGCAGTGAAATTCGTAACACAGCCCACCCACAGGAAACACCCATCAGCACATAAAACCAAGGCAGAGTTAAACAAGCAGTTTCACACAATGCAGCCAAGCTACAGTTTCCCTTCTGCAGGCAGACATGAAATGGACTCTGAAAACGTGTTGTATGTTGACAACTTGCAAAGAAACACTCTTTAGGGAACAGGATGAAAGGGGAACAGTACCCCAGGAAGGAAGATTTCTAAATACATAGCTGGATACTGGAATTACAACTACAGCTTATACAGCAACCAAAAAAGAAGTTCTGTGAATCCAAAACTTCATCAGATTTTCCTGAAATCACCATGTCCATTTCAGGTTTGCATCCTCCCCTCTCCCATTGTAACAGGTCATCTTTCTGCAGCACATGAAGCAGCTGCAGAAACAAGTCTCTGTCACATGTAAACCTTACCCGACATTTCATTTTAAGGGTAAAGGTGTGCTTGTGTGTGTGCATGTATATATGTGCATGCAGAGATTGAGAACTGCATCTTATTTTTGAGATGGAAAAAGGAGAAAGCAATGTACCTTGTATATGGAAGCAGCAAGACAGCTGGTGGTTCTCTCCACCCTCCCTCCCCTGGGGGATCTCAGGCCATAGACGTTAACCAGCCTCCAAGAAACTTCTGTCTCTACCACAGATGAGCTTTATCCTTGTAGCAGACAGCGCCCTTAAGTCTTTAGGAGATGAATTAACTGCAGTCCACTTTTAATCTTTTAGGTGTGTCAAACCCAGATCATTAAACATCTAAAAAAAAAGATCAGAGTTCTTTAATCTGCCCAAATATTCCATGAAGAGTTCACGCAGAGACTAGAGGACAGGTCTGATCTGTTTGTGGCAGTCTGTTACTGAGATATGCTGTTGTGTTTCACTCCAATTGCAATTTTCCTGGGGACACATTTAACATTCACACAGATCTAATACCGATGCAGAGTGACGTGTTCTATGATCCAGCCATGACGTGAAAGCTGGGACTTCTGAGACCATTCACCACCTCAGGGAAGCCTAAGGTATCCTCACACAGGACAGAAAGAACTCCTCACTAAGGCTACCAAGAGAGTTGTTATCATGACGGAAAAATTCAGGAAGCTAACCTGATCATCTTTTACCAGACAAGACTGCACTGTAGCATGCAAACTCCAAAGATTTCCCTTCTGCCAGCACAACTTCCCCACTGCTCATCTTTGCTTTAGACAGCTCCGGCTTAGCAACCATGGAGTGCTACATGCTAAGGAGCGTAAACCAAGCTGTCATCCACACATTATATTCAGCCAGACTTTGACACGGTGCATGCCACAGAGGTCAGCAAGGGAAGAGTAGAGAGATGGGAATTTAGACCTCTGCCAAGACATCTGACACTTGGATCAGTTTCAATCAAACTGAAATACTGGGAGGGAAGTACAACCATTGCACACCACAAACTAGACAGAGGAGTCCAACTGATGATAACAGTTGTGATTAGGAAGAAAACAAGTTACGCGTTTAGGAGACGTGGCCTTTCACCCTACAGGGTGTCTCCACAGCAAATTTGTAAATTCTAGGATACACTACAAGCACACTGTATGTAACTAACATTAGGAAAAAAAGTTACCCATAGTTACTGCAGAAGGGAAGACCTGAACATTTCTCTGCAATGGCTGACAATGCCTATGTCCTACTGGCTGCTACATGCCCTCTAAGGCACTTAAAAGGTTTAAGTGCCATCACTTAGAGCCCTGAACACCAGTGAGTAAAATACATGTATGTATGAATGAGGTACGTTCCCAGCATGACTGGGTGCCAATAAGCTGCCAACAGGTAAAGACAGAGAAATTCTGGTCAGGCCTGAATTACATGGGTACCATGCATTCAAGGAAGAGTGTGAGAATACTTAACTCACAGGGCAGGCATAACACTCCATAGCATGGATGAATACCTCTCAGACTCCTGCCTTGGAGAGAGCAGAAAGTGAATCTGTTTCCATCCAGGGTCTATGTCTTTAGATTCCTCTCCTGTTCTATGTTTTCCCAGGCAGGCTGGAAAGGTTTCCATGTTCAGTTCATCTTGGCAGTCAGGCCACTGGATGTTCTTGGCAAAGTAAATCCCAGAGCAAACTGGAACGCCTTTCCAGTTTTCTTTTCCATTCCTTACTGAGGATTGGTCACCAAGTTTAGCTGTCCTCATTCACTGCAAGTCTAATGGGCAGAAAGTAAAGTTTAGGCTGGTCGTTCAGACTTAAAGACTAAGTATAAAAATACATGGGCAGCCAGATACATTCTTAAGTACATGTGGCTTTGCACCAAAGGCACCTGAAGCTTTAGCACTGACTTGCTCAGAGGTACAAGGTGACTGAAATAGAGAAAGAGTTTCCATGAAAAATAAGGTAAAAAAAACCCAAACCAAACCAAAACCAAGCAAATAAACAACAATGAATGACACACAGCTGTAGGGGAAAGAGCCCAGAAGTTAGACTATTTCCTAAAAAAAGCAGGGGCTGCGTTAGGAGATCTTAAGTTTAGGATTCAAGCAGTCTCCTTGCTCTTTGTAGGTTCCTGTCCATGTCTCCCCCACTGTCCCGTAACGGACGCATTTGCAGGGACCATAGCAAACCACAGCAGGAGCTGGCTAAGCTAAAAATAACTGGCAAGAGTGTTATTTTATAAGCCAGAGCAGTTCCCTATTCCATTTCACTGATCATCTCCACACAATGCATCAGCATAACTGAGCACAGAGGTGGGATGGAGCAAATGTGACTGTTCAGGTCAGCACTACTGCTGTGCTCAAACTAGAGCCTTGGTTTCATTTCTAAAAAGAAATCTAGTAACAAAGCCTAAAACTTGGAAACTGCATGTACGAACTACATTGGGGGGGCTGCTTCGCTAATACCTTGTGTGGCTCCATCATTTGTCAGGTGAATGGATGAAAATTCCAACCACCATCAGCATACTATTTACTATTTTGTTCTTCACAGTTGTCTGAGAGTTTTGCAGCCACTTCAAACAACATTTGGCAACAGGAATCTCCAGAGAAGTAGAAGAGATTAGAAAATTAATAGGAACAAAATGGACCAATTGCCACAGCATGATCTGTTAACAAAGAACCCCACGATGTATATATTCCATTTCCTGTATTTAACTAGAGCAGACCAAAAGTCCTGCCATGCAGAGAGGAAAGCGCCTGTTAAAACAAAAATTTAACTGAACTGACAGGTTTGTGAGAAGGGAAGGGAGGACCAGCCCTAGGCAGCAGGGGGTATTAAAGTCTATTAAAAAAACCCCAATAAACATGCCTGATAAGAATACTGTTCTGCCTCTAGATCTTCAACCTCTTTCAGGATGAGTTGGCCTTGGCTTTTTTTTTTTTTCATATTGTTTTCTCACTAGTGCAGCTAGGACACTAAGAAGCCAATGAAGCTAGCCACCATTTTCCTGTTTACACTGTAAATCTAGCCATTGACATCTTACTTGTTACACTGTAAAAAAAAAAAAAAAAAGCTATTGATTTACCATCTCTGCCTAGAACAAGCAACCCAAGCTAAATGCTTTGCTAGGCAGATGGCTCTGCCTACACCACTAACAACCTTTTCTGAACACAGCTGCTGCCCAAGCTCAGTGTCTTCCTGTCATCTGGCTGGAGAAGAAAAAAAAAACCAGTTTTGTGTCATTCGTAACCACAGCATGGTAGTTACAGAAACTTTTTTTTTTTTAATTAAAGAAGCTGAAAGCTGAAGGCAGAACACAGCTCCCTACTGGCATTAATAAACACCATCTACTCCTCATCTCTTTTCCCTTGAAACTACTAGGTAAGATGAAGGCAACAGGGGTTACATGTCAAGGTTTGTTCTGGGCTACTAAATTCTCACCAGACATACCATACCACCTTTCCTCCCAAACTGCATGATTCTTTTGCAGAATCTGCTTTTAGAAGTCCTCCTCTAATTATTATGATTGTGAAGAATAAATTTAGAAAAACATGATTCAAGACCAACCAGTACAGTGGTGCCAGAGTTCTCAGAGAAGCTGAAGAGCAGACGAGAGGAAAGACCTCTCAGTCTGAGCTCATGGTGCACTCCATCAGACACCAACAATGTGTTTTACACTTCATCATCATTGACTGATTCATTGCTTTTCAGATTTTATTAAAATATGGGATAAGAGGGAGCTTATTTTGGTAACACAGATGTGTAACACCACCATTTCATTAAACCCTGCCCTCCCACAGGATGAATGAGCCAACAAGTTATTCTGAAGCCATGCCAAGAGGAAGCACAAAATTGCCAATGAACTTCATCCAAAGGAAAACAGGACCACACTGGTCTCAACTAAGATGCAACAACCTATGTAGAAGCTGGTGTCCCTCAACAGCTTTCTTCTGTACGCAAACTTGCATATACGAATCAGAGCTGCTGCTCGGACAGTAGCTCTCAAATCACACAATTAGAGGTCCTCGTGCCCAGCAAGTCAGAAAGTAGTTTCATACAGTAACTCTGCAGCAAGGCCAAGAAGTGAGCTCTTGTGCCTTCCTCATACTTCAGGGAGAGCTGTGGATATGCAGAGGCACACAGACCCAGGCAGGATCAGATCCCAACTGCCTGTGCAGGCATCTGTGACTGCCACATACACACTTCCTCAAGGGCACTCAGAAGCTGTAATTCAGATCAGCTGGTGCAGACAGCAGCAAAGCAGGACAAGGACTTACTTGTGAAAACAGCTCTCTGCTGCAGGTCCTAGAGAAGTCTTTGCACTATTGCTGTACTGCAGATGATGCAACTAAGGATTGTCAACAGTCAGGACTCATTCCCAGGTAAGTCACAAAATAGATTTGTGGGGGGAGTGTCCCCACACCCCACTTCCCTGCACAGGACCTTCTCTTTCCCTAGTGGTGAAGGAAGCTCATTAGGGAAATATTCTGGACACCAGAAACACAAAATATATACACCAAGTAGATGTACATACACACATACGTACACATACACACACACCCAGTAGAAGATTAATCAGTTGTCCCAACTTCTGGGAACAGGATTTGGCTGTGCCAAAGTACAGACTGAACCCAAGGAATCCACACCAGATTCCTACCGACCATTCTGCACAGCAGGATAAGATTTTAAAAGATTAACCAGTACAGCATGGACACTTGCATATAAAGCAGACACAGCCAATGATGGTGCTTGCTGATGTTAACACTTTAATTTCTAAATTCCATTGCTTAATAAAAACAGGTAAAGAGAGAGCCTGAGCAGCTAGTCCAGAGCATAACACAAGCCAGAACCAGACCTAGAGAATTAGTGTACCCCAGAGGAGCTAGTTCAAAGCAAGAAAATTTCAAAAATAATATAGTAACAAAAGAAACACTTTCTCCATGTGGTTTTAGAGCTATTTTCTCCTTTTATTTCCAGTGACATCCCCTTCCCAAAAAGGCCAGACAACCATTCCCCAAAATGAAGCTCTGAAATTCCAGGAGTGATAATCACAGTGGTCTGACACTGGCACTTAAGGCCTGCTTCTGATTTCAAGCCTGAAAAAATCAAATCAATTATTTACCAGAATTACGACCTACTTAGAAGATAATAGCCTGGGATCTCCTCCCTCCCCCCTTTACAAGCAACGTTTTGCTAGAGAACAAAGCATTAAAAAGGAAAGTTAAGTGGGAGTAGCTGGAACAGAGGCTGTCTTGTATGAGCTATCAACCACCAACAGTAAAAGGACTTCTCCAACCTAAAATTCTACAATTCTATGATCTGCTCCTGAACAGCCCTGGGCAGTTCCCAGTAGGCAGGTGGTGATTGCAGTCAGCTCCTGTCCTGTCAGGGACCATGGAGCTGCTCATCCCTTTTCCTACTGTAGCACTCAAACAAGTAGCTAAAAGCATCTTGTGCTCAGCCAAAGCAATGAACAGGCCTGAATGCCTGTGACTGGCACCTGAGTAGCGGCCACAGAAACCCTGGCTCTCCATGAACGGACATTGAAATCTGTATTTTGACAGGAAAAAGAATCTACAAATCCAAGAACCTCTAAGAGAAGCCCTAAGGAGAACTACCCTCAGCTACAAAGAGAAAACCTCCATTTTTTTGAGACAAAATCCAAAATCTTCAAGCCACAGACACAGCACTTCCCAAAGCCCTTTGTGTGGGGCAAGAAGTAACAAAACTTTGTGCCCAAATGCATTATGGTCTCAGCATCTTGACCAGACACCTTAGAAAGAAGAGAGACCTAAACGATTCTTTGGCCTCATTCAATTAAAGTTAACAGAGTGGGGATATACAAATTCACACCCCACCTACCCGCAAACAACTGATTTAGATATGCTGTCAACCTGAACTCCGTATGTAGTCCAGGGGCATATCCAGAAGCAGACAAAAAAATCTTAGAGTGGATAAACTGCTTACTGCAAGGGGATCAATAGCTTGACAACGGAAGAAAGCCTCACGGTTATGCTCCCCCCATCAGCTGAGTTTCTGACTCAGCTGGACCATTTTGGAGGAGAAAAAGATTAACCAGGCCCAGATACTTGCTCTGAACTGAGTAAATTGTACATAAGCTAATTTTTGTGCCAGTAACAGAGCACACACCCAGAAGGATGTCTGCGTTCCTCCATGCAGCGCAGCTGTGGCCTGCTGGCTGCTCTAAAGCTTAGCTGTCTTGTATCTTCATTCCTTTTATAGGAAATGTATTTATTTATTTTAGTCTCTTGTCTTTCATATTGTGTTTGTAGGCAGTCAAATATTTTGAATGAAAACTTCAGAGAAAAACCTAACCCTCTTAAATGGAATAAACGTACAACCAGAAGCAAATAAAACACAACAGGGGAAAAATAAAGGAACGCTTGTACATCAGCACTATATTTAGACACTGCTTTAGTAGGACTTTTACAGAAACTTGGAAGACGTGTTGTGTTGATGCCTGGTCCAGCCCTAAAAAGCTTCAAGCAATTTGACACAGCCCTGAAATAGAAGTTCTGACGTTTTAGATTGCAAGCTGCACAGAGCAGATACTGTTCAGCAGCACAGTAACTGTTTTCTACAAAACCTCTGCATGTTGCTACATTTCCTGGATTAATGCTTCCCTTTAATTTTCAGCAGCATTTTTAAACAACTACACTGTCTGACAGACTCACACACTTTGATAGGTTTGAGATAACTGAAGAATTAGTGGGACAAGACAAGATTCCTATCAATATTACTACAGCAGAAAGACAGAAATGCTACTCATAAGTCACTATGTTGGACTAGCTATCCAACGTGCCAAGAAGGGCATCCACTCACATAAAGTAGAAAGTTGGTTGCTGCCCCAAGAGCTGGGTTTGGCTAGAATGGAAGAAGGACCAAAAAAAAAAAAAAAAACCACCAAAAAAACCCCCCAAAACCACTAAACCACCTTAACCTGGGGGTTTACTTCCTCAGAGTGGTGCATGCTGCAGTACAGGTTTAATATAGTTCATAAAATACACCCACCCAGCACTGTGGGCACATATTTTATTACAAAAGCTGTATGTGGCAACAGAAATCCTGTTTAGAACATCACTATCACAAAACAACAACCGCCACCTTCAAGAGGCTTCTTTTCTGTCCCAAATATTCCTCCTCTTAAACCAAAAAAATTAAAAATAGAAAAGAAGGAAGGTATCTCGGGAAGGTGAATTAAAAGGGGAGTACTGATACAGGACATGGAGTTGAATTTTTGGGACCACACTGGTACCCTATAAGCCCGAGAAATTAATGAAAATAAGACTTCCATCCAAGCTACAAATTTTAGCCTAGATCCTTGGCTAGGAAGCTTTCAATCAAAAACATGTAGGCTAGAATATAAACAGCGGGTGTTAAAGACGCCACAGAGAATGACATCAAGTAGTAATGGAAGAAACGCGGATGACAAAAAAGATGACAAATATCCTCAGGCACTTTCTTCCTCTTAATAATCACAGCCATTTAAGTTGTTGGTTTCACATCAGCAACATGGGGCTTGTGGACCACAAGTAGCTAGATGCGGAAGGCACAGGATATGAAACTTCTAGAGGAAGTGGAACATGCCTCTTCTATCCTAAAACAAAAATGGGCTGGAGCTCAGTACCAACTGACCATTTTATAAAGGACAAGCTGCCTTTTAACAGCAGCCTGGTAGAGATGAAAAATGATGGAATAGCCTCATTTATGTTTATGGGTTCGTTTTTAACAGATGGGAACGAGAGGGGAAGAGAAACCAAACAAGTAGAACTCATTTCTTTTGCATATTACTCCTGAATGTAACAGCCAAGAAAAAAATGTGAAGTTTCACATAATCACCTGCACTGGTGATCCATGTGTATTAATGAAACTTAACACAAAGCCTTCATGAAGCTGAAAGCTGAATTCAGTGAGCAAAGTGAGAAATTCGTAGGTGAAGCCAGCACAGCCTTGTGCCCACCAACTACCACTCAAAGATTGAAGTACTCAATCCTCAGTTTTATGTCAAGCAGATGGGGTCTCTTGCCTTTGATTAGTATGCCCCTCTTCAACAGGAGCATGAAGATCCACCCTCTGCCCAACTTTATAGCAAGATTAGGTATAGTTTTTCCTCTGCCTGTGATTAGCATCTGATGTTAACAAATGGGAAGGGAATGAGAAGGGAAAAAAAGTACAGCTGACCCTTGTCAAAGGGCAGCAGTATGATGGCCTGGACATCACATAAATTGGACGTTAACCAAAAGACTTGTTTGCTCAGCCTTAGTCACTACCCCTATTCTCTACAAGTCACTCCAGGACCTTACAACTGCCAGGTCCCTCTTCCAAAACCTAAATATTTAATCATAAACTGAACCTGAAGTTAACTTGAAGTCATGCACACCCGCTGTTCTGCCTCAAAGAGGCACAAAGGGTCATAGGATCAAAGGCAGTGAAAGTCGCAGGACCTGAAGTGCTCACACAAGGGACTATTTTAAGAGTACCACAAAGTATTCCTCCTGCTGTCATGCCCTGGTGGTGTGGTTTAACCCCAGTCAGCAAATAAGTACCACACAGCCACTCACTCACCCTCCCCCTGCCCCCCAGTTGGGTGGGGGAGAGAATCAGAAAAAAAGAGTAAACATGGGTTGAGATAAAGACAGTGTAATAGGACAGCAAAGGAAGAGAAAATAATAATAATGATAAAAGAATATACAAAACAAGTGATGCACAATGCAACTGCTCACCACCCACCCACCAATGCCCAGCCTGTCCCTGAGCAGCAATGGCTGCCCCCCCCCAGCCAACCCCCCATTTATTCCTAAATGTGGCATGGAATAGCCCTTTGGCCAGTGTGGGTCAGCTGTCCTGGCTGTGCCCCCTCCCAGCTTCTCATGCACCTGGAAGAGCATGGGAAGCTGAAAAGTCCTTGACTTAGTATAAACACTACTTAGCAACAACTAAAACATCAGTGTGTTAACAACATTATTCTCATACTAAATCCAAAACACAGCACTATACCAGCTACTAGGAAGAAAATTAACTCTATCCCAGCCAAAACCAGGACACTTGGTTATGAGGATTTGAGGCTAACATGTGAGCCTCCTTCCATGGCTGCCTCCGTCCCACAGGGAAGGATGAGCACTGACTGAGAGGTCCCTAGCAAAGAGCAGCCACTATTCCTTTTCTATAACTGCTTCTTGGAAACAAAGTTCCCCATGGGACCTGGCAAAGAGCCAAGGGTGAAATGCAAAATTTAGTAACAGCAGGATCTGCAGCACAGCACTCTTGCAGCACACAGACTTTTCTAAAGGGATTACTGGCTATCAGCCACTCTCAGAGGGGGCTCTTTCCATGAGGCTGGCACTTCTGCCAGCAGAAGGTGTCAGGGGATGACACAGACATTAGGTAACAGGGGCATAACAACCCAGCGTGCACTCACTATGGATGAACTCCCTTCGAGAATCAGGGAAAAGCAGTTACTGCCATAGGGGGTTGGTCTTGTCAGATAACAGTATTAACTCTACAGCCACTCGCAGTGTACCACACCGTGCTTAACCCAAGAGCACCCCTTAAAACACAGGAGCTTAGTTCCTCCACTCCAGGCCAGGCCAATGGCACCAGTAGAACCAGTGTTTACCAGAGACCATCACATGCCCCATGAACTAATCTCCCAAAGACATTACTGATGGATGCTATTTCTCACCAGGTGCATATAAACAATCAGCAGATACTACACAGAGCGCAGGCAATCATGCTGTGCCTTATACTGGGGAATGTGAAGAGATGTGCGCTAGCAGGCATTAAGAAAGCTTGTGTGTTCAAGACAGGTGTTTAAAACTGACCACTCAGCAAAAACTTGGAATGACTGTATTGCAAAATGAGCTTCCCTCTGGACATACAATTTCTCATGCAAACCCAGACTTACCTTTCAGGCATATGAACAATCAATCCAGAATAAATGCCGTTACCGGGAAAGAGGGATGTTTTTTTTCTTTCTAATCTGCCCTCTAGATAGGACAGGCTTGCCTCTCCCCATTGCTTCTCTCTGACCAGAATGCAAAGCTGCTTCTTGCCTGGTATCCTCCAAAAACCTCAGACTTGCTGAACCTACAAGGTCTGCCAAGAAGTCAAGGCTGGAAAAGTGTTTCTATGTGAATATTCCTATTTCACTGTCCCAAGCATTTTCGTAAAAGACGAAGAATGCAACAGACTATAGCTGTATAGATGCCAGGATACCTAGCCTGTAACACAGCAGGTTGCCCTATGCAGCTTGGTATGAAGCTTTGAAGAGGACACATCCAGCAAAGAGCCTCACCTCCTTTGAATTCTGTTAATAATCCACTTTTCCTACTGAATGCTGTCCATACATTACTGAGATCCTAAGAATGCAACAGTGTGGGTCGTGCATGCAGCCCTCCACATCTGGAAGCCTGCAAACAATGGGAGGCCAAGGCTGCATCATGTGCCAGGAAGCTTTAGGCACCATGCAATCATCTCAGCTAGTTTTGTGGTTTAGTGCCTAGCCTCAAAACACCACGTTCCCATTTTGAACCTACCAAAACCAGCTCAGCTAATAGGCCTAAATGCTGTGTATAAAATATATATTCAAAAGAAGTGAGAAGGGGGGGAGAAGCCATGAATAGAAGTCTTTATGTCAGGAGTTACTCCCCATCTAGTTGTTGAGTATTTTAAATCTCTCCCCCTCCACTGCCCATGGTTACCGAGTTCAATATAATGGAAGGAGCAAACCACCTGGACAAGCCCCTCCTGATTAGTTGCTTTAAATGGTAACAGGTTCCGATTTAGTTTCGCCACATGTAACTGAAAATTAGTATAACCCACTACTACAGCTACTTATATTTTAATTACTTACGACACAACAACAGGTCTAGTCAAACCTATTTCCCTGTTCCCAGTGCTAGTCTTTCCCTCTGTTCTCATGCTGGATGTGAGAAGTAATATACACAATAGCATCCAATGCCAAGAACTCTTCCATTCTTTAAACAGCAGAGCCCATGAGAGTGATCCTACGGAGTAAGGCTCTCAATCAGTGAGGAAAAGAGCTTGCACGTGGAAAAATAAGTGGTATTCCTTGGGACGTCGTTACTTGCAAGAAATGGAGCACAGACATCCTGCAGTTCTGTCCAGAACAAATGGAAGAAAAGGCTTGAAATAGAAGTTGTAAAAAAGCAGTTGCTTTAAACGGAAACTCATTAAACAACTTTTCTGCACAAGCAAACAATCCCAGTAATTTCTGAATGCTCCTTCAGTATTCCATCCAAAGGGTCAGGAATTCCTAGCGACAGAGATTTTTACTGCATTAGCGGAACTGAAACCTTTTTCCTCCCTACATGGGGAACACGTCTAATGTCAGCTGTGTAATAGATTACACATGCCTGTGAGTTAATGCCTCTCCTGGCAGTAGTTAATGGATGATCCTAGTAACATAAGAATTATATCAAAATTCCACCACAAAGGATAAAACTAACTTACAGGGAATAGCTTTGCATTAAGCAAGCTAGAGATGCAAATTAGAAGGACTAAAGCTTAATTTAGGTAAGCTTCTCTCTGCAAGGGTAGGAACACAAATTTAAACTGAACAGAAAAAGATGAGTGGCAGAGCTAGTGACAGAGAATTCAATCCAAAGAGACAGGATGGCAAAGAGAAGGTGGCTTCTCTGAGAACAACAGCTGGAGAAAGGAAGTCCTGGCATGCAGGAAATCCAAGGCAGAAAGCACTTTCCATGCCTCCAAGACTGCTGGAAATTAGGAGCATTCCAGTAACTTAAATTCAATTGCTTATAACATTACAGCTTTCTGAATGCAATCAGACTGCTCTGGAAACTGGCAAAGCCTATCACTACTTCCAGCATCACTTGGGCAGTTCATTATTCATGAGAAGAGGCACAACAAACTTTTATTTCTCTGTATCTTGCATATGTACAAAGTCTGACAAAATAAAAAAAAAAAAAAGAAAAAACAACAGTCAGGGATTCACAGCAATCACTGGAAAAGTGTCTAGGAAACTCTTTTGCAAGGTTTGACTGTGGCACCATGGTTACTAAGACAATACACGGCACAAAATCCTACTGTATATCTAATCCCTTTATGTTTAACCATCTGGGACAGCAATTCCTTTCATGTAACAGGGATGAGCCCCAGTATTTTAGAAATGTGGCTGTTTGTCCAATGTCCAATTTTTTCCATTACTTTTTGTCCTTCTAAAATGTACAGATGTGCTAAATCCATTATTTTATTTGTTTCTATTAGGACATGTGACAGAAAGAGAACAGCTAAGATCAGGGTATTTTGTTCAGCAAGTGAGCAATTAGACTCTAGGAAGAACCAGACTAGTATCCAGCAATGCCTTGACTTCTTCCATTGTTAAACTGAGATAATACCTACATACACTCGGAACTTTAAAGTTAAAAAAACCCCAAAACCTATTTGGGCAAAACTCAATTATTACAGGTAACATTAACTCAACTTTTCTTAGGCTAGCCACTTGCCAGAAAGTACATACACAACAAATCAATTTTCATAGCAAGGAAGGTTTGGTAAGTGAATTAGCATAGTCTACATAGCTAAGGACCAAATTATTCAATTGCAAAGAGGAGAAATTCCAAATCATCGTTCAGGAACAGCTTTCTGAGACAAGGAAAATTAGGCACCTTTAAGTTACTATAGAAACAAGCACAACACAGCACCACTCACAACAGCAGAATTTCAGAATTATATAAATCCAAGACCCCCAAAAATCTTACGCATATCACCAAGCTGCAATGCACTATTTTGCAAGCAAGCTCTTATGGACACCATGCTTTAATCCTCTTTTACCTTTCCTACTACCAATCCTTTAACCAAAGCTTCTGCAAGGGCATGGAGAAAAAACTGCACCAGTCACAAATTCATAGTGCTTATACTTTATGCCCCTATGCGCTCTCTTCAGCTGTGATTTTATGGATGCCAGTCCCAGCAGCTAGTCTTTGGACAAGCTTATACAGGATTTGGCAACTTCTTGAACACTTAGCATTATTATTTAGAAAGCTTACAGGTAGGAAGGTCATTTTATGAGGGTACCCTCTCTCACACATCCTCCGCTTCTCTTAAAATCATGCTCTGGAATACAACATCACATCCGCTGTCAAGATACTGCAACATGAGGAAGCTTAAGAAAGACAAAGATTAAGCCAGCTCCTGCATATATCTCACCACCATCCCTCCACTCGCATAAACACAGGCTGTATAAAGACAATCTGGAGTCTCACTGTCTACATTGAGCTGAAACCTGCTATGCATGCTTCTACAGAGTGACATTTCAATAAATAAATGCAAATAAACCGGTAGGATGATGCTCTTTGACCTCCAGCACAAATGACCAGACTGCTGGTGCAGCCTGAGGAGTTTTCACTGCTCCAGGAGCTCTGTATTTGCAGTGGAAAAGCAGCTGGGTCACTACCATACCTCAGCAGACCACAAATATAACTTCAGCCACTTGACACCAATGCCAGTTATTTGGTGTCTTTTTTTGTGGTCTCCAATCATCCCCTTTAAGTCAAATTCTGGGTTTTCCTGTTGTTAAGAACTGGGATTCACTGCTTCAGCCTGGCTTTCTCTAGGACACATGGGGAGGAGAGATAAGCTCTCCCTTTCAGTCAGTGTTGACCACAGATAAGCACAGGGGCTTTAATATTTTCCACCTGGTCTCTACCAGCAGAACATAAGCAAGGATAATCTGAAAACTTGACAGGTTGAGGAGTGGAAGAAGCAAATGCTTCTTCAGCAATCTCAGCTTACTAACAAGGTTTAAGCAACAGGGCACATTATTTTAGGCTCAGGAAGTAACCAAATCTTGTAATTCCGCAGGAAAGAAAATTAGTTCTCCTCGCTAGCAAAACTGAGGGCAAACAGCCGATGTGCATAACCATTCTTTGGAGAGCAACACGTACTGGCAAAGCTTTTTAAGCCAGCCTTTAGCCACATTAATTCCTTTTAACACAAAGGAATTTGAGGACCACAGTCTAACAGATGAGGAAGCTTTGCCATCTCATTCTTTGCAGGGAGACATTGGTAGCAGCACTTAAAAGCGTCAAAGAAGGGACTGAGAAAAAAAAAAAAAAAAAGAGGGGGAGGACTTAAAAATATACTGTAGTTCTAATGCTTCAATAAATGCTAAAAAATTCCAAAGTCCTGCCCCTTATTTTGTCCCAAAATACAATGGTATGATTTAAGAAGGGTGCGTGAACATCTGTTTGGTGCACCTTAACTGTGTATGCTGTTGCCCAGACAGAGAAACTGTACTCCAAACAGTGCGACAGTGTAAAGTCTCGATTTCTTATCACCTTAAGCTATACTGGAACAGATGCACTTTTACAATTTGCCTTTTTTTTTTTTTTTTTTAAATCTTGTACCCATGTCACCCTGCAGATCTTACTAGAGAAAAGCTTGTCCCCTAGAATAAAAAAAGACAGCATTTTGAGAAATACACAAGCAGATTAACTGAATTCCTTAACCCATTTCAGCAACTGTGCTTCTCATTTATGCTCATGTGCGGCATTCTCCAATGCTTTTAAGTTGTTGCCACATTCCTGAAGACAGCTATCAGCATGGCAATTGCCAGTGTAAAACCAGAGTTCCATCTTTAGACTTACAATCCAATAAAGTCTTAGAAATGAGATGCAAGGAAACAAGTCTGTACTATCAAACATTTGGAAATTCTTAGTCAAACAGCTGAGACAATGTTTCCGCACTGGAAGAATGTGCTCTGTTCATCAAAATGCTGCCTAGTACTTTATGTAGATTTTCTCTGTGTTACCACTTCCAAGCTGGTTTCTCCTGCTAAATCAAATCCTATGTGGATGCTTGTCAGCACTGATCTTCAGCAGATAGTCTACATTTCAGAGACATTTCTAATCTGAATTCCCGGGGTGATCCCCACACATAATGCACTGAAATACTTACTGTGGGCTTAAAAATTTACAGGTCTGGTCTCTCCCTCAGAAACTGGGGTTTTTACCAATGAAAAGTCTGAGATATTTGTGGGCCAGGACAATGAAATACAAAAAAGATTGTTACTAAAAAAAAATTCTTTTAAATCATTTGAGAAAGTTCTTTTTACTGAAGCCAGTGGGACTATATGTCAGAACATATGGTAAGAAGAAACACTAAAAACACTAGAAGAAACACTAAGAAGTCAAATACTCCAGGGCTTTGGAGCATGTACTCCTTAAGAGACAAGAAAGTAATTTGCAAAATAATCCAATTTAAAACACAGCAAAACCAGTCCTCCAGAAACACAAACGCACAAAGCAAGATGCTCTCAGTATGTACAAGCAGGCAGAGCTAGGATCTGCAGATCATTTGACCTATTTTTATTCTTTATAATGTTTCTGTAAAGTAAGGCACTTAGATAAGCAAATCCAAATATTTTGTTTAATCACGCCCCCCAACAGTGTGCTACAAGACTGCCTGTCAAAGTAGAAAAAAAATAAAAGGCACAGTATTTTATTTAAAATAGAATGAAGAAACACTCATAATTAAAATAAGCAGGAAAGTACCCTTCAGTGAGGAAAAGGAGTAACCCTGGGGCAAGTAATTGAAAACTGGCTTAGATTTGACAAGTTACACAGTATGCTCGGGGGCTATACAAGCAGTACACTCTGTGCAGCACACACAGATAAGGAAGACCACACTGCATACACGTCAATGGATAAGCAACACCACGCAATTAAATATTTAGGGAAATCGGGGCCTGCACGAAGCTCTACAGGAGCCCTTGCCTCCTTACACAGACTCTGGAAGAGAAGGCATACGTTAGCCTTTGCACAGACCCTGCCTCGAGTAAGGGTAACTTCCACCTTCGTGACATTTGCATGGGTAGTTGTGACACAGGAAGATGCGATGTTCCAGGTGACCAAACAGCTCCACACAAGTCTTTCCTACTTGCTAAGCATGCAAAAGTTATGCAGTCCCAAAGACTTACAGGGTCAGAGCTCTTACGCTGACTAAACAAACAAATTTACATTATATGCATATGGACGATATTGGATGCCAAAACATCAGCATGCCAATGAATCAGATTGCATATCTTTTCTTGAAACAAGAGTTTCAAACAAATTCACACTTCACGCACTGCACAAAAGTGAGGAGAAAAGGCCTTACTGCCAAAACACAAAATATTCTGAATGTTGTGATGAAAAAAGAAAAATTAACACACTCTGTAAGACATTTAAAACGTTTGATAACGTGCACAGCAAACTGTAACAACAGAACTACAGCTTTTATAGCATATGTAAAAGGAATGTATCTGTCTTCCTATTACCTTCCTATTAGACCATTGTAAAACCAGATTTCCAACAGAAGGAGCCTCTCAACATTGCTACAGTAGAGCAAGTAAGACCAGACTGCAACAGCTACCTAAAAGAACACAGATAAGGACATTATACATGCACAAAAATGGTGTCAGCCACCAATTTGTACATGCATTTGTCTGCAATTACAGCTTATTACGGCTGCAGTCATAACACAGTTATTCAACAAATTCTGAAGACATTAGCCTCCTGGAGAGTATGAAGTAGTTTTTCACCCCCAGAAGAACCAGCTGCCTGAGGATTACTGCAGTGATAAAAACCTCTTTCCCTCTACATCACCTTACAGTGAAAACAAGGGCATGAAGCTGAAGGGACAACAGACAAACCACGAGTCTGTTTAAGTAGACATCTATAGAGAAGGATGGCGGCAAGGAGATGGTTCTGAAAACCGATTACCCCAGAGGCAACACAGACCAAAAATGATGGATGCCAGTTCACATGAAGAACCCTGCCTGATGACAGGTCCACACATATTCACAGATTACAAATCACTACAGGAAAAAAAAGTGGCAACATTACATGCTGCTTCTCCAACACACAGAATTAAGAAATTACATAGGTATTTCTACAGTCTTAGTTCTGACCACAGCAGAACTGCATTCGCAGAGAGGAGCGGACACAAAAAGGCAGGAAGGAGCAGCTCCTGGTGGGAGAGGGCACAGCTTGCCAGTCTGGTTGGATAGCGCTGTAGCAACAACACTCTGCTGTACCAGCACAAGCCGTCTGGCCACTTGCTCAGAGACAAATCATGTTACTGAGGCCTTCCCAAAGTCAATTCATTTATTAAATCACCCTTTTCTCATACCAGTTTTCAGCTTCAGTATGAGGCCTGATCTTGATTAAGCTGCAAGATTGGACTAACAAAGAAATGCTATGGAAAAGTAAGCCAAAAGATGCAAATTTTCCATCAAGCTATTCCATTAATTTTCATTTGTAAATCCAGCTTTGCAGCTAAAAGAAGGGACAGTCTCCCATGAAAAAGGTATCCTTCATCAACCATCATCGTAACGGAACATACTGATTCAGTTGTACTAATTTAGCTTTAAAACATTCTAGAATCAGACTTAAATAAATGGTGCCATACTCTGCAGACCAACTTATTTTGAGCAAAAAGGAGTTTATTTCTGTTATGTTCACATGCACAAATCAACACATGAGACAAACAGGATGTCAGAGCTGGTACTACAAAGCTTTTCTAAATCACTGAGTTTCACGGAGACAATACTTCAAATATGTCAGGCAGAGCTTTGAAGAACCTTCTTTTTCAGGATTTCACAGGTGTACAAAACACACGTAGATTTTCAAGGTTACAGTACATTCCCAGATAGTTCAACTCATGCAGAAAAACCATACTGCCCAAAACAAGTTTATTGGCACTTTCTGGCCAGCATTTCAGCAGTTAAAGAATTAGGAATGCAAAGTGTGCTGGGCCTTGAAGTCTGGGTGTGGTTACCACTAAACTAAAGGAAAGAAACAAGCCAATGCAAGAACCACTTCATATTTTGCCAGGGAGATGGAAACAAAACTAAATTAAAACCAGAAAACTGTGGTAACAGATACTAACTGTCATCTTGATTGGCACTGACTTCAGATATGCAAAAGTTACAGAAGTGACTCTGCACCTGAGGACAGCCAGCCATCATTCTGTTCCTGTTGATTAGTAATTTCTTGGCAGATGATGCATGAAGCTTATCAGCAAAAACAAATGCAGTAAGAGAAAACTTCAGTTTTGTTTTATCTTCAGAGCTTTCAATGAATGTCCATCCAAGCAGTCATTTTCTAGAGCTTTATAAATCCAAACTAAGGTGACAGTTTTCTTCTTAAAGCACAAGCAGAAAATCCCGAGTGCACTCCCTTGCAACTAGAGATAGCATGCTCTCTGCAATATCTAAACACAAGGACTATAGACAAAAAGTCAAAGATAATTGCTTCTTTACCCCAGCCTTAATACAAAGAACTTCTTGGCATCCCCATCACAATCAAAAAATAGTATTCTGTCTTCCATACTCCTCTCTACTACTTCTCACCATGCTCCAGCCTTCCCTATCTAAACAAATAATGGAAGAACAAGGTTTGCCTGTACACTTGAATTTACAACAGATTCCAAGCTGATCCAAGTGGCTGTAAATCAGAGTTGAACTTGCAGCCTCCAAGACATTTCTGTCTAGGAAGAAATAGACTTTATTGTGTAGAAGAATTCGCAGTGTTGTTGTTCAGAATGTGTAATTAAAAAAAATTATTTCTAGGATAGGTTTCTTATGAAAGGCTCAGAACTACCTTCACTAATCCCTTTGAAGGTGATGAATATTTGCAAGTGACAGAGTACCAGTGAAACAACACACAGAACTTTTGAAGAGCAAACCAGTCCCCCAAATCCTCCCCTTAAGAAAGAAATAACCCTTGTTCCAGGCATGCACAACAGCCTTGACAAAGGCACTTCTACTCTAAAAATCAATCTGCAGTTCTTTCACAAACAGATCTGCGTAGCTGGCAGAGGACATCCCATCTTGCTACATTGAGCAGAAAAGGGCCGAAGTTCCAAAGGCTTCATAGTGTGTATGTGGTGGGAGGAACCCTTCCTGTTGCTCCTCACTGCAGCAGATAAAAATTCAGGAATTCCCCCCAGCCACCAAGAAAACAGCACCAGAGTGTTCACCCCCTCCCCCAACTCCCTCCCCTCCCCAGCACCTGTAGCAGAGCATAAGTTTCCAAAGCACTGCTGAGCTGTCAGCTGTGCCCAGGGAGCAAGCAGACAGACATCTTTTGTGCCTCTCTCATTTGGCAGCTGCAGGGGAGATGTGTGGGGGCTGGGAGGAGGGTGTTCTCCCCTAACACACCCAGGGGACAACATAAGCAAGCATGGAAAAAAGGACTCAAGAAAATGGGGGAGGCAACGGAACAAGCACACAGATGCCCATGTATTCATGTCGTCCCCTGCCTTTCAGCTTGCAGTTATTTATTCTGAGGGCTAATTTGTTGGGGAAATTCCAAGTCCACCTAAGGCTGGAGAATTTAAAAAAGAAAAAGTGAAGCACAGTATAACCTTGCCAGCCTGCAGCCCTTCTGGGATAAGGAGAGGAGAAAAGCCTGTCTAGCAAAGCATCTTACTCAGCCACAGTAACTCACACTTCCCATCAGCCAGCCTTCGGCAAGATCCAGGTGACTAACGACTGGAACACACCAAAGGTGCCGTTGAGTGCCATGCGAGAATCTCAGTCCTGCCCCACCGCCAGGCAGCCAGCATGCAGATACCATGATGGGGTGTGCAACAGGCTCCCATACCACAGGCAACAGGTGGATCAGAGCAAGTGGCAAGTTAAAAAGCCACAGAAGGGGAGCAGCAGCTGAACAGGTGAAAGCTCTCAGCAGACCCCAGCTGGAAGCCAATGCAGCAAGTTAGGAGGGGGGTGGCAGTCGCAAGTGAATCTAAGCAGCAGGAAAAGCTACAGTTTTCCCCAGAGCCAAGTCCTCAATGTTCAGTCCTTAAAAAGCAAGAGAAAACAGTGAGCAAAACAAGCATAGTAAGCATGGGAGGGACAATAGGAGAATCAGTATTACATGCTTAGATAACATTTACAGTGTGTGCTCCCATTTTGAAATATTTTTGCACCTTCTCCTGGGTCTCTGTGTTCCTCTAGCTAAGCAATTGCTATCCCTCTAAAACTCAAGTAAGGAGTGAAACTGGAATGTAGGCATACAACACTCCTCTCAGGCACTGGCCCATCCTGCAATTTTCAAGCTAAGTACGGAATTATACTCTACAGCACAACTCAGTTAATTAACACCAGCTCAGCTTTGACAGCACCTTCTGTTTTTTAATGGTGTCAGCTGGTCTACCAGCTGTTTTCTGCATGTACCCTTGCAAACTTTAGAGGCAGGCCAGGCAGCAGAAGTTCGAGTACTAAACTCTTGGATTAACAGGGGTTAGATGGGGCAAATACATAAGCAGCAGTATTCTGAGGAAGTCAAGAATAGAAGCAGAGTTGTAGAGGCCAGAGTACAAGAGCCAAATGGTATTTCTCAAACTTTTACAATGTTTACAAACATACAAGTAGTGGCCGAAATAGGCTGAAACTCCCTTAAAATATACACAGGTAAATTTCTCTAACACTGACCCAATTACAGTTAAATAAACACTGCCATAGATCCATATTCCACCAACAGAAGTTCTAAGAAAACAGAAAATAAACAGGCAAGTCATCCAATTTTTCACCTACCCTTCTTGTATCACTTTATCAAGCTCAGACTCTGCGGCATCCAAGTTGCTGCCACATTCCATGCCAACTACCAACCACCAAACTTCACCTAGCAGGTCATGTGCACAGGCATGAGACCACATTAACATTTCCACATTAACACGGCTCCAGTTTTAGAACAAAAGCCTCAGAGTACTCATCCATATAACTTATTTTCTCCCTCTAGCTATTACAGAGGAGGTATTATACAGCTGCTGGAGCTCCCTTATCCATACAGATTTAAGAAAAAAAAGCCATGCCCAGCACGCTTCAGGAAAGGCATCCAAACCAAAGCTAACTGGGACAAGTGAGCCCAGCCAGAGCTCTGTATTGCTGCTGGCCATTCCTAATGGAGAGAGCTGCTATGGGGCGGAGTTCAGACACACCCATAGGCAGTTCTGGCATGGATGTCTCTCTCTTCGCCTTCAGTAAAGTTGAAACCAATTTACAAACGAAATCATCATCTTCCATGAGAAGATGATAGACGTGCAGAGAGGCAAAGCACATTCCTCCTCAAGAGTCCCACTTTCTTCCACCATACCATGCCATACTAAAAGGATCCCATTCAATTCAGGCTTTCTTGTGTTACAGTGCAACAGGAAACTGTGCAGTCAGAAGACAAATTGCCTTCTGCCAGCCCCAGTAACATGAGCAGCAAACAGGAGCTGAGGAATGCTGGATTGGAGCATGCTTTAGAAGAACCTTGTTCACCAGTTCTAGGTAAGCAGGCTTCACTGCTCCAACAGCTACTCATCTGATTTGTGGTAACCTTGAGCCTTCAACCTTGCCAACCAGCAACGCGATGCCTCCTAAAGTAAGTGCTCAACAGGCAGAGAGGCCTTTGTTGTGTCCATCATAACTCTTCCTGTCCACTCCCCTGCAAACAGTAACTCTGCTGGCGTGCAACAAAACCATGAATCTCCCATCCCCTTTTACGTAGTAGCAATCAATGACAAAGTGAGAAAAGTAGTCTGAGGCAAAGCAGCTCCTGCTGAGCAGCCCCCAACTGCTCTAAATGGCTCTCTCCCTACGCAGATACAGCTAATGCAGTCATCTCTCCTCCACCCATTCTGCTCTCAAATGACTGAATGAGAATACAGAAGCAATGCTCGCTTCTCACAGCCAGAAAAAACCAAGGGCCTGTGCAGCCCATAAACAATAAGTGAATATAAATGACATCCCATCTAAAACTCACACTGTCAAGGCAAGATAAGTGGTTCTAAACCTTCTTTCAAAAACAAACCAAACAACAAAACCAACACAGGACAGACCACAGCTCCCCTACATTTAGGCCTTCCTCTCCTAGCTGCTCTGTGGGGCTGCCCCATGAAAGCAGGGGTTCCTTTATTTACAGTTTCTTCCCTCCCTTTCCCACCAGTTATTTCTGAGGGATTATGTTTCCTGTTTTCACTGCTCTGCCTCCATTTGTCATTCATCACAACCATTAAAGTAGGAGGGAAGCGCAGGGGAGCAGACCAACACAAAGCAAACCTTTATGGTTCAGCAAGCAAGGGATTAAATGTCACCTCTTCCCCCCCCCCCCCGCACACCCTCCAAGATGTTATGTAAATATGGGTTATCCTCCAGCATATACCCAGATTCTGACAGCTTTGACAGGTCAGACATTTCAGGATGGATTGGACCAGGCAACCTATTCATCCTGGTTTGTGACAGCTACTTACCTCCATCTGGCTGGTCCATTTTGGATCGCAAACAACTTGATCTGGGAAAACCCCAGCCTATGTCTTGTAGCTAGAAGTGGTACCACAGCAGTTTTTAGAGATGAAAACAGAGCAGTATTAACACAGATACACTTTCTTGTTACGCTGTTGATTTGCACACCTTGTCTCCGCAAGACCTCAGTACTGGATGACCAATTTTCAGAAAAACACATTCAGAAATAAAGGGGGGGGAAAAAAGTTCTGGCAGCAATTTAGAAGGATGCAATCCACAGAACTACTGCCCTTCCCTTAAGCCTTTGCTTAGCATACATTCCCTGGCAGCAGTCTCACAAACCTCGATGGAAGTTGTGCTTACTGAGTAATGCAGATGCAGTATAGTTGCTACAATTACACTGCTACTCAGTACAGCTGCAGCTCTCCTGCAACTTATAGGAGAAGTACAGTGACCCCTGGGGCCAATAAACACATGGGGTATGAAAGTTTAAGAGTAACAGAACAACTGGCTTTGAGTAGATAAAGGGCAGTTTTACTGTTTTAACACCCTTTCAGGTATCTCAACCTATTTTCTCTCCCTTCATACCTTCCTCTTTACTGCCTGACTCCCGTCAGTCACCTGAGACTCTTGAACACACGTGCTATCTATGAAGGATAAACAATAACCATTTTAGCAGAAGTGAAGCTAGAAGCAACCCTGCCAAGCCCATTGGTCCCCTCCAACAGTTCACCGGCTCCTATTCACAGGATGCACAGCTTCCCCAAGGCTGCTGCTAAATTTGCAACCTTCCCCCCTCCTCTCTCCCAGTCACATTGCAGGGCTGCCCCAAAGATGACAGTGCATTGTACTGTACTAGCAGCAGATGATGGCTAGGGGAGGGAAACGAAAGACTAAAAAGCAAAATGTTGAGACAGTGACACAAAGACTTAGAAACAAAGTTGCATCTGGTTTTTGAAGACTGCTGAGGGTATGGCTCCATTACATGGCTAAGCTAGTCTCATGAGTGAGTGTGCATTCATGCAGCAGCAAATCATACACAGAAAGGATTCTTCCCCAGGTATTAGAAAGCAATTAGGGTTTAATTAGGCTCAGGATAGAGGGGTCAGCACCAAAGAGGAAACTAAATCACATGTGAAACTGAACCATGGCTGGCACATAAAGACAGGAGACCAGGAGAGAATGGAATGGTAAAGGACACCAAGAAGAGAGAAAACTACCACAACCAAAAACTCTTGTCAAAGAGGCAAGTCAGCATCTGAGAAGACTGCAGGCATTTCTGAGGAAGATACTTTACTGCTTCCAGGTACAGGGCAGAAGTAATCTTATTTTATGGGACTGAAAAAATGAACATATCTCAGTGGTCAAAAAAAAAGCAACTAAAATCATAGCAAAGGAGCAGAAGATAGACTAGACTCAGTATCTGACAGCTCAGGTTACACAGCTGGGCAAAAGGGAGAATAACTCTGGATATAAAAGCAATTTCCCATGCAGAAATCAAGATCTGCCTTCCATTGCATTAGGAAGGGCAGAAATCCTACCAACACTAGCTCAGAATAGGAGTCTACTCCTCTCTAACAAACTGTGACTGTAGAAGTCTATCACGCTGATGCCTGTTGCACTCTGATGATTAAGAGCCTATGATGAGTAACAGGTGGAGCATGCACAGGAGGGCTTAACACTGCAGGGTTATTCACAAGGAAGTCAGGAGAGCCGTGCAGGTACTGTTCCACTCAAATAGTACATTCCCTGAGGGTTGGCTATTTTTTTTTCCTTTGACCAGTACCACCTTATTTCTTAATACTAGTGTAAACAGACTCACCACAAAGACTGGTTTAGAGAGCTGCTGATTCAGAGCGTTATCAACTTAAGATTTTAAAGTTCTCCTTAAAAGGTAGAACAAGCAGAGGCCCCAGTAAAGGGCCTTTGGAAATAATAATAATAGGGGGAAAAAAAAAACAACAAACAAACCACCAACCAGGTACAAGGAGTATAAATAGACCACCAGACAGTGAGAACCTAGGCAAAGTTGCTGCAAAGGTGATACTGAAAGTTCCTAAGCTTCGCTAGTGTACCACAGTCACAATACAGTTGCATTCGTTTCCTAAGTACACCAGCTTCTCTCACTGATCTTACAAGAGAATGTTAATGAGACCTACCTGGAAGGTTTAAAATTAAGGGGAGCACTGTTCTGGCAGAAACTTACTGGTTAGTAAGCCAATCTGAAACACAAATGACTTCATAAAAAAACCCAAAACAAATCAAACCCCAAACCACCAAAAAAGCCCCACCCAACCCAAAACAACCAAACCAACATCAACCCACTCTCCCCAAAGTACAGATCTGCCTTTGGAATAACGTAAATAAGAAAAGCCGGTTAGTCTAGAAGTCAATCCTGTAGCACAGGAAAAATGGAATTTTTTTTTAATTCCTGTCTCTTTTATTGTTGCCAGCTAGAGGCTGGGTTGATTTCTTAAGCAAACTCAGGGGAGAAGTAGACTGGACTTCCCTGAAATATTCTCCTGCCACATAATTTCTGTGTTGCAAACTATCATTCAATTAACAACAGTTATGGGCAAAAGAAGCATCACTTGCACTGTAGTAAGCGAACAAAAGACAAACCCCAGGATTCTACTGTGCTAGGTGCAAGAAAAATGTTTGGAGAGAAAGACAAAGACAGAAGAGATTCCTAGTAAGGAATCTGGTAATGAGACACAAATTACTTTATAGCTTCAGTCCATTTACATTCATTAGTAATTTAAAAAAATAGCTGTTTGGTTGGTTACATAAAAGAAGCTGTGGTCACCAGTATGGTTCTTTATCATTCAAGTAACTGTGGAATAAGCCAACAAAAAGGCAGCAATAATGGAAAGACAAGATGGTTATGTGGATTTAACTAGCTTTTCCCTTTAGGCCCTACCCACTGCAGAGCTCTATCAGAACTGGTGAAAACAACGAAGGTTAAACCATACTTATCTAATCACCACAGACAGAGATGAGCCAGGATAAAATTTATTTAGTAGTGATGTTACCACCTCACTTCACAGATGAGATGTGTGTAGTAGAGACTGTCTTGGAGGTTAAGTTCTAGAAACAAGAGCAAAAGTTTAGGGTCAAGATCCCAGAGCTATCATCCGTGGCTCATCTTGGACACTTTATTTGGACTTATCATAGCCTCAGTTTCCCCGGATGAAGAGGCTATCGATAGTTTAAGTTATCCATGTTTCTGAAACACCTGCAGATCCCAAGAGCAGATAAACCCATGTCATTACAATAGTGCAAGAGAAGATTTGTAAAGAAAACCCATTTTAATAGGGTGTATCCTTCCTCTTTTGCACAGAAAATCTTAGACTCCCTGCTCCCTCAACAGATATAGGATCCTTATACGCACTTTTTAAGCCAACCTCCAAAACAGTACTTTGTAGTGTCAGAATGACAAGCTATCCTTTTAAAAGTAAATAACTGACCCCACTCACAAGTTTCACAGACTTTAATATAATTAAAACTATATTTCATTATACTTAAAACCCAAGTTTTTTAGAGACAGGACTCCCAACATCTTAAACACTGTTCCTTTCTACAGGCGCCTGATTCTCTGAAAACAACATTCACCCACACGATTTTTGCCTTATCAGGAACCTGCTACATTCCAAAGGGCTGTGCTCAAGGTTGTAGCATTCTTTTCTAGGCATTTTACTCACTGTTTCACTGCCAAATATGGCCCTTTGCAGGATACACTTGTTTGCAAGAACTCAAAACCTGAGACATTACAACAGGGCTGCACAGTATGCTTGACAGGAAGAAGTAGACTGCTGTTTACTTCAATCAAAGGGAAAAAGTGTGTCACTTCGTGTATTTTTAAAACCAAGAATTAATAATTGACATTTGCCTTCATACAGCCCTTTGATCCCAAAGCAAAACAAGCTAAAGGGATACATACAGTAGCACAGCTGGCCCTGGGGTGAGCCGCTAGACAACTGCATACTGTGTAAGGTGGAGATGAGAAGAACAGGCAGAAGAACACAAGTTTGCCCTTGTAACAGGAAAATAACTTCTTCCAAGTCCTTGCAGAGCAACTAGACTTTAAGTATTATCTGAGAGACCAAGCTGTAGACAGCATGATGGTAAACAGCATAAGTGGTTTGCTACTCCTAGTTTTCCCCTATAAATAGCAAAACCTCCCCACTGCCTGCAGCACTGCCTGACATCTCCCAGGCACACTTGGTATGCATACAGAGATATGACAGAATTTGACAGCAGCAGGTTTCATTTGGAACCATCTTCAAGGACATATTAAACAATGCAGTTAAAATCCACTTAAAAACCCAATAGAGTATCAGAATAAACCTGTTAAAAGGATTATTCTGCATACTAGTTGATTTCTACAATGGTTGTATTTGTTGCAAAAGCCCTTTAAATGAATACAAGATAAGGAAATCACCTTGGGGCTGAGGCCTGGTAGAGCACTTAGACAAGATTCATGGACCTAAGAGAAGAAACCAGCTCTTTTAAAAAGAGGTTGGCAGAAGAGAACCAGACCCATCTCTGTTGAGTTGTTCAAACCGCCTCAGATTTTAATCCTATTTCAGGAATATAGGGAGTGCTCTGGGCACAATGAGTCAGCAGGGTGGGGCCATTTTTTTTTCCATGTTTGTGGACTGAACAGGAACAGAGCAAAAAGAGCTAGAAGCCAGAAATCCAGCACCTGGCTGCTATACAGGCAGGAACTCAGCAGAGTTAAGTCAGAAGAGCTCACAAATCTGTTCAGAACCAGCACGCACAAGTAAAAATGGAAGTCTTATCTGGGAGTCAAGAAAACAGCCCAAATAAAACTGGGAAGAGAAACTGTAAAGGTGTTTCAGTCTGTATTTTCTCCCGATGACCCTTGCCCCCTCCTTGTTCTAGACTAAGCTTTTTAAGCAAATCACGCTATTTGATACAAAAGTTAGTTGCATTATTAGGCCAGGACAATGACATTTTATATTTCAAAGCAAAAAAATCATAAGGAGGCCTCTAAAACTCTCCTTCCCCAAAAACACTCATCAAGGGAAAACATTCACATACTACATAATTGTAAGCTGTAATATTGCAGATGTCTCATTACAGTAATTACATCATAAAAAAAATAGGAAATCTTAGCCCATGAACACTCACACATACACTCCTAGAAACCAAATGCAAGTTACTTAAGGTGATCCAGTCTCCTCTAAAAAGCTGTGCTGACCTGACATCCACACAGTCCTCCTTCCAGATGATTTATGACCTAAACAACCTTTTAGCAGAAGCTAGAGACTTTTTTTACTCTTAGTAGAAAGGAGTAATTGTATCTTCTTTTCCATTTTCTCCTGGCCATAAACAGTCAATGTATTTGGTGATGTAATAATTAAAACCATGAAGTACTTACATAGGCAACTGAAAGGGGAGTCAGTCACATAGACTAGGATGTCATCTGGTCTGTCTCCAAACAATACAGACTGTAAATATCTCTTCCCCCATTTCCAGTCCTAGCATTCTACTTAGACTCTGTTTTGTCAAACAAATCTATTTCAAACACCAGCAAACCCTTAGGCTGCCTTTTCTTATACCTTCCCCCCCACCCCCGCCCAATAGCAGAAACAAAGCATCTGACTAGGGAAGAGGTACTCTGCTCCAAGGATACTCCAAAGTGCTTCCTGAAATCCCAAAGCAGCCGGCTAATCAGAAGTGAAATAGCTAAAGTTAAACATGACTTCTCAGCATTAATGTTCACATTGTTATTTGAATTAACAGCCTCAGAGTCCCAACGGACTGTGGATTTAAGCATACATTGTCTTTCGTGGCATTATGTTCTCTCCCCTCCAACACCAACCAATCAGTTGCTGCTCCAACACAAACATTTGTGGGGAGGATGGATGGGATCCAAGGTTAGAGGGGTTTTGTGTTTTGGTTTGGGGAGTTTTGTGATTTTTGTTTGGTTTTGGCTTGGGGGGCAAAAAAAAAAAAAAAAAACAACCACCAAACAACAAAACCAACACACGCCTCCCCCCCTGATAAATTCCCTGATCCAGTTCTCAGCGTGAACCTACAAATGAACAGTTGTTGGCATAACTGATAGGGAAGCATGCCACAGCATGAAGCATTATCACCAAAGACAGTTCCAATCAAGACTTAGCCTCAAGGGGCATAATATGAAAATACTGGAAGACTTATACAAGTACATGTTGTAAGATAAGGCAGCCCTTGCTTAAAATTTTAAGCAAATAAACAAACAAAAAAGTAGTAAAAAGTGGAAAAAAAGTGGAAAAAACAGAGATCAACACATAAGCAGAACCAATCACAGCCATAGGTAGGCAAATGCAACCCAGATTTTGAACTTCATTATTTAGAGGGGAAACTGAATGAGTTAATAGGAACACAGAATTAAGACGAAACAAAGAAGTAGTGGAAGAAAGGAGGAAAGTATATGAACTGTAGAAACCGGTGAAAGGGCAAGCCTCCAGCAACAGAACTGAGGTTTTTTCATCTTGTTTTGTTTTTCTTTTTTTACAGTATTTTCCTTTAAAAGTTACATATGGATATAAACTCATCTATAAACATGTACATATAGAAGTAGTTAATCCATTTTTCATCTAGAAGCATGGTCCAGGAGGAATGCACCAAATTGGATTCCAGGACACTACAGCTCCCCAAAATTCAGCTAGAAGCCTGAGCTTCAGCATCTCAAAAGATTGAGCTGCATACTTGTTAAAACACTCAGCTGTTTGAAAAAACTTGCAAATTATTTGTTTCCTTACAAAGAAAAAAAACACAACCACAAACCAACAAACTATCAAATACTATTAAACAAGCTTATTTGCAATGTGCATCAGCCCAACGTGGCAAGTGTCCATTAATGGCAAAACCAGTTTTAGCATCAGAACATCTCCTTAACCAGCTGTTGATCTAATTACAAGAAAAAGCTTGTTATGAAGTTTAGGTGGAACTTTATAAGGGTACTTGTATCTTTGCATCAGTGCATATTTGCACATACATTGGAACCAGTCTGAAACACCTACATACAGAATAAAAGATTTAAATTCAAAAAGTCTTCCTCCTCAGATTTTTCTTGCGCACACGTATATTCAGAATGCATTTATATAACAGATAATCCAGTCTCCTTCCTTGCTTTAAGTGGAGATAGTGAGATTTCATACAAGTACTGAAATGGAGTACAGGCACTCACTGTGGAAAAATGCGTAACCCTTTATCTGCAGTATGAATTTTATTACGTGTACAAAGCAGAGCTTAGATCACATCAGTATGTATTTTAGTTTGACCAGACAGTGAGACCACAACAAATTATGTATAGGTCAGTGCTCAAGCCTGAATAAATTTGGCGTAGTCAAGGTCAGGGCTAGGGCATGTTTACTGAACACAAACATGACAGGTCAGTCACATTCAAACAGCCAAGATCACACCGTGGTGTAACAGAACCTAAGTTTGATGCAGATGATCACCCAGCTGAATGGAAGGCATCTTCTTCTGTTGTCTCAGATACTCTAAAATGTAATAGACATATTTTTTCTCCATGCATACTAAAAAAAACCCTACCTAGCCAAAATGCATTTTGACAGAGTCCTACCTCAGAGGACTAGACAAACCGAAAAAACCATACCTGATGTTTTGATGTAAACACCATTTTATCACTTTCTCTTGCCTTTTTGCCTCTTAAGACAGCAGAGGCAGAGTGGCACTAAAAGAATGACTAAATTAAAAATGCTTTCCAAACTGCATTAGTGTTTCCATAGCACCCATCCAGGAGGCATGGCAGATGCATGTGGACAGCTGACACAGTTCTCCAAAAGGTAAGAGAAATTTTAAAACAGAATTACATTTTTTAACTGTATAGCTCACAGACAGCTCTCAACCACATCTGCCACATTGCTACTGAAATTGGACAGCATAAGCTGCATGCATGGAAGTTTTAAAACATTTATAACCTAGGCCTGTGAAAACCCTATCAGCTCTTTTGAAGTCAGAGATCAAGCCCATGCTTCAAAATCAAGGTATCTTGGGAAATTCTGGTTCATGTAGTTATACAGAAACACACCACTAGTGCTGTGGAGCTTCAGTCACAGCAAAACAGTCACCAGAAACCCCCTGACATCAGCAAGTCCTGGATCAAGTCTTTCCTGAGATACTGTTACAGCTCTCAAGAGTAGCCATTGGTGTGTCCAACTGTTAAATAAAACAAAAACAATAATCCAAGAAAAAAAAAAAATCATTAAGCTCACTCATTCCTTCCTTGCTAGTTATTCCAAATTCTACCTCTTTTCCATGAGGACAATATTTTTTCCTGATGGGAACCCCAACCCTTTTAGCAATACAGGAAAACTCTGGTAACAGCAACGGTTGACTTCATCTCTGTGACTGCATGGTAAGAATTCATATCACCTTACAGGTGGATTTTACTGGATGTGTCCTTCAGTGCCCCACTCCCCTGGATGTACTCTAGGGGCCCCCCCTTTGAAGCAGAGTTTGGTGCACCGATACCTGCCTGCCCTCCACAGCACAGGTATAGGCACCTGTTCCTTCTAGGCACTGCCAGTTCTTTATTTACCTTAAGCAGTGCTAGATTTTCTCCTCTGATGGGGTCAGCATTATCTCACCCATTTCACCTCCCTGGTGGAACTTTTCAGTACAACGCAGACTTTTTCAGTGGTAAGAGCCATTGAACACAAACAGGAGTATAAAGATAAAATCGATGTCAAATTGCAGGCATTGTTGTGGAGCTCTCAAACTAATAACGGGGGGCACTAAAAGAAACTACCAGTCATCTACAAAGACTCTGCTGAGATGAGATTGGCTGTAATGTACCCCTTAGTCTGAGGTGGAGGCTGCTACAGCACCTTCTGTCTCCTACATCCTCCTGCGATACATGTCCCCCCACCTTAATTCTGTCTCCTCCCAAGACTTAGAGATGCTACAGCTCTGTTCCATGGTGCTGCCCACTCCTACCCCTGGCACGATGGGCACATGCTACTGGAGGAGAAGCAAAATCATCTTCTCTTCCCTAATACTGAAGTAGAGAGGTATCAGCATCAACCTGAAGTTTCTGATACAGTTTCAAGGTAACCAGTACTCCGGTAGCTTCAAATCTTTAGTTTACTTTGACCATCAGTTTACTAATATAAAGTTATTTCACTCATTGCATACAGAAGTTGCAAAATCAATTTGGATTAGAAAGGGTCAAATTGATGTATAAATCCTATGTATATATTTCTGCATAAAGCAGTGTGGTTTCTCAACAACTGCAAAGGAAAAGGCTAATGGGTTTGTGTAACTGCTGAGCTGTGCTTACGGGGACCTTCAAGATATTCAGCAGATCAAATCGAGCAAGCGCCTCTCCAGAGACTAAATGGCTGCTGTGACAGGGCTGCATTCTCTGGGCTATGTGTTCAAATATCATTTAGGAATACAGGAAAGTAGAAAATAATTTTCTTCAATATGTCCTGATCGAAATTTATAAGATATGAGAGTTCCTGCACTCATACGAAACAGAACCCAGCCCTCATCTGAATGACAAGAGCATCAGACCATGCAAACAATCTCAAAATTGCAATCAGCCTTTCATTACTGTCATTCAGTACAGATCAATTCAAGAAGGCAGCCAGGCCTGTAGCTCAGTACACCACCTGAAATACCAAAGGAAAAACAGGGAATTTTCTTGATCCCTGTCATCAGAAAAGACCATGGGGACCATCAGTCAGGTCTACCAAAGGCCCTTGTGCTGGAAAAAAATGAACTGTTGTGTAAGACAGCAAGTGGTTCCCAGGCTCCCTGTTGAGGGGAGCACATGCTGGCTCTTCTGAAGATACTTCAGGACTAAACACATAGTCCCCTTTCTCCCGCACCAGACCCCTCCATCTGGTCAGATAGAACTGCATGATGATCATGTGTTAGCAACATCTGCCTTTTGGTATCATTATAATCATAGGTCTCCTAGGAAAGAGGGCAACAGCAGACCATGGAGTACCCAAACTAGTTACTTGATTTGCAGCATACTTCATTCCTATGGGTAAGTTTCTTAGGAAAGAAGCTAGTAGATGAAAGGATGAACAAAAGGTCCTCTCAAACAATTATTCAGAAGATTGTTAGCCCCAACGTACTGCTTGTGTTAAATGTACTAGTTTTCTGTCATAGTTAGAAGCAGCTCTTGAAGGCCTTTGAGGAGCATGCTTATGTGAGCTGAGAGATACTTGTTCTGGCAAGTTAGAAAGCCAAGAGCACCTTTGAGGTAATACTCTGGGCTTGGCTAAAGCATTCTCTTCCTGATACCCATCTATCCCATATCAGGAGTTAATGATGATCAATATTAGACTAGAGAAGTGGTGTATGTCCCAAGGCTGAAGAATGTATTTTCTTGTCAGATTTTTTTTTTCTTCTTTGCAATTCAGATTTCACTCATCAGCTTTTTATTAAAGAAAAACAAGAAAAGTAAAACAAGGAACAGACCAAGATGTGCTGCTCTTCACTGCCAGTCACTGATGTGGTGTGGGCTGCCCACCACCTATACAAGGCACTTTTAATCACAGGTAAGCACTTGGCTTGGTATCTACCACAACAAGGCTTATACAGGAGAACTGCAATAGAAGTTTACAACAGAATGTTACTGGCTAATCCACAAATTCAAGTAATTAGTACAATAGCAAAGACAAATATATTTATCCAAATACCATGAATTCCCTAAAGACAATGATAGAACATTGCCAGATTGAGGCATTACTATGTTTTCTTAGAGTGATGACAATGATTTCCTCTCTATCAAAGTGAGAGGTCCAGTGATCACTGTGAGAGAACATAAAGCAAAAGTACGCGAGACACCCATGGAAGGGAACTCCCACACTCAAACATTCAACCTATGAGGATTCAAAGGGGACAGTCTGCAGAAGAGGTGAAGGGCAAAGACTGGGGGAACACACAGAAGTCTTCTAACAGCAATCAACTCACTTTCTCAGCATACTGTTTTCTGAAACTTCATGTGGTAATGTCAGTGCTGAGCATTATAAAAAAAAACCAGGAACAGAGCTAGGCTAGCAGGAAGCAAAAATGAAGATTGCCATGAAGTGAGGCAGTTGAATGCCAACAGTCATAGAAACATGCTTTTCTGTGCCTTGGCTCATACTAAGCACCATAACCTAATCTCTACTGGGAAGCCCTGAGCCCAGCCAGGCTGACAGGCCATTACTATCTTCCTGGGCAAAATCATACCATGCTATGCAAGTGTAGACTGCAGCAGATACAGTTCTCTGTGTTTGTACGTTACACCTCCCTAGTGACAACAGACTGATCACATTTACTTTTTAGCAGCTCAGACACGTTTGAAGCCTGATGCTCCAGGGAATGAAGTATTTTTCTTCAGAACAGATTATTCTAGGAAGCTGCTGGCCCATTTTAAAAGAACACGCAGAGGTTTGTTGGATTTTGTGGTTTGGTGTTTGGTTTGTTTTTGTTTTTTTAAGTATCCTAACAACTAGAGCCTGCTCCAGCCTCACCCATATTATGGGTGCAAAATGGGCACTCCTTACCTAGCTTCGCAGCCAAGGGAGTATATAATTTCTGATAACATAATAGCTGGCACATATCCCATCAGAGAAGTAGCTGCATTTCAGTGTTGAGCATAAAGTCCTTAAGAAGTAAACAGACATAGTGAGCCAAGGCTGCACAGTGCACTTCTCCGCACATCAAGGACAGGTCACAAACACAGAGGAGCTGCCAAGTCCAAACACATGAGCTGCTCACTATGAAGTAACTACTGCAAAAGCTGGCTTCCTAGATTTCAGATAATACTGTGTGATCCACAGCAGCCTGCTACAGTTGTTACTATCCTGTTGTCACAGACCAATCTGCAAGTAATTTGGGGCTTTTGCATACTTCAGAGAGACCTGATCTGTGCAGAAGCTCCAAAAGAGGATGGGTTTTTTCAATATATTATTTTTAAAAGAAGGAAGGTTGTGGTGGATTTATTCTCCCTAGAAAAGAATTCTTCCCTCCACAAAATACAAAAAATCCCAGAAGCAACAAGGATTGGTGAAATGACTGCAAATAACAAAATAACAGAAGATAACAACTAGGCAAAGGGCCTGCAAAAACAACAGACACAATTCAGTAGTATAAACCAACAAACTGAATTTTACTAATTTACTCTTCCCACCGGGCAATCATTGTGGATTCTCACGCACATACTTCTTGTGTATTCATGTAGCCATAAGCAACTGAGCTCCAGCTGCCACGTTTGGGCAGAGCTTTCTCTGAAACAGAGATTCCAATTACATTTGCAATAATCTGATTACTACATCAGCCATAACCTGGTTAAGAAAGGGTCTGAGAGATACCATTTTGGCAGCTGGGAAGAAGACAAAAGGGAGACATGCTTTTGTTATTTTAGTAACAGGAAGATTTGCAAACCGCAAGCAGATTTTGTGACAGAAATACACCGTGCTGGACAGTTTTACTGTTTAAAACACATACACATACAGTAAAACTCAAAACAAGTTTAGAGAAGTTACAGATTTGTAGAGCTGCCTCAGCAGGAAGACAGACCAACATTCAAGGATTTACTTACAATTTATGGTTACTTTCACATCACATGCAATTTAAAGATATGATCAGGAAAGCAATCCACTTTGTTATCAGTGAGCTGGCCAAAACCTGCCTTGTAACTTAGGACACTTGAATTGTTGTTTTGGAAGTACTTCATTCACATGCAGTTCACCCAAACTAATCCATGTCAGCATTTCTGTTGTCACTTGCAGTCTACCCCTCCATCGTCACAGCAAAGTTGCCATCCAGCCTGTACCAGAACACCATTTATTTTCCTATGTGTGCCAGCAAGAGATTACTAAAGTCAATGATATTTCACCAGGGAAAGAACAGGATCAGGCCCTTATTGTTCTTTCCATGTTTATCTGACTGGGCAGAACAAATCAAAGAGGAGACAGTAAAAAAAAAAAAAAACCCTGCTAGTCTTGGTTTCTCTAGGGGAAAAGCAAGCTCCAGATAAGCTATGCCTCCAATCACCAGTCTGACTTTCATGAACAGCAATACGCTTCCCTATGGTAATTGAAATGGAGCAATTCTTCTCAAACAGCTTGCCAAGTCTCACCTCATTAACCTTTATGGACTGACCTCCAAAATTCCTTGAAGCTGAAATACAGGTCTCCCCCCGGCCTCTGCACGATAACTATTTATCCCTAAGAGACTGGGGAGAGAGGAAGGGCATTAGAGAGAGAACTGCTAAGCGGGCTAGAACTGGAAGAGAGAGAGACCTGTTTCCAGGCTGTTACTGGGGCCCAAACCTTCACAGACTTCCTTCTCCTTTGCTCTTTCAGATAGCCTGAAAAGCCAAACTTGGATTACAAATCACCCTCCTCTCCCCCAACATGTCTTTTAAGAGTCAGTATCATTAGCTACAGTGTGCTGCCCAGTATTCAAATGAGCATTTCCTAACCCACACCTGAAGGTTCAGCAAATATTCTAATTAAACCTTATTTTTCCCCCCTCCCAAGTCTGTTACTCAGGATGCCTGTTCACCATTCCACCCAACTCATTTTACTACCTTTGCTCACACCTCAGTGAAAATTTCTGGAGGCTGTGAAAAGCAAGCTGTCAATGAAGGAGTGACTGAACACAGTACTTACAATTTTATCCAAATATCCCAGAGATATTAGATGAATGGAAGCACTTAGGAAAGGTGGTACAGCAATTAATTCCACAAGTTAGTAGATTCCTAGCTTTCTTTGTCTCAACCTTAGCTTCAGAGAGCATAACTGCAAGAATCAAAAGTAAAATGTTCCAGTTTTGCACCTCTGGAAGTCTGTACATCGGATCACGTTCACTAAACACGGAAAATCGTCAAGGTTAAAACCACACACTTGTGCAACTGCTTTGCTAGAGATGAGAATACAAGGAGACCAAAGCACCTTATTCCCCAATGTATTTCACTGCTTTAAAGTCCATCACCAACATGCACAAGTAAATCACTTCAAAAGCCATGGTCAGTACTTATACCAATCTAAAGACAGATCCATCTTCTCCCCATGCATGCCTATTCCTCCACTCAGCAATCAGTCTCACTCCACCAGCCCAGTCCCTTCACTAGTTCCAAACCCTAACCAATTCTATCATGCTCATCCCCATTGTCAGCTCTTTACTTCCTCGCTCACCTTTGGTTCTGCAAGGGAAAAACAACTGAAAAGCTTTCTAACCCAGAAAATGAAACCAGTGCAAAGAAGTAATAAACCATCAGGTTTTTCTACTCCTTCTTTCTCTTCTTTTTCCTTCAGCCACCTAGAAAGAAGCCTTCATCTCAGAGAAGGTAGTGCAATGGGGCAGGCACTAAGCCCATGGATGCTCCCAACTCTCCCTGCCACCTGTCAGGGCAAGACCAAAATTTTGTACAAAACAGCAGCCTCTCTGTGTTTTTCCTCTGAAACCATTTGGACAGAGGCTGACAACTGTAAAGCAGAATGGATGCACAGTTCATACACATCTGTCAGTTCAACTGCTTTGGCCATAAACCAGTGCTTTTTCAGTACTTTGAACAGAATCAGCAAGGACCATAGGAGCAGCTCACTGAGCCACAGACTTAATATTGTGGTTCCACTGCCTACACATTTCCTGCTCAAATGAAAGGCACTATCATCATCTTGTGTGGTGTTCACTGCAATGCTTTAAGGCTCTAGCCCCTGGCTCTGTGAAATCACCATGCTGAAGTCACCTAGGTCCAACTGTTTTGGCATACAGAACAGCATTATAGTCTGTGGTCATCACAGATGCTGCATGGATATCCATATGGCTCTGTTGCAGCTTGGTCCTAGGATTGAGTTCCTACAACACTCCCAAACTTCAAGTGTGCACTGGTATTTTATTTCACCTGTCCAGCCACAGGTCACTGCCTGCCTGGCAGGCCCTCAAGCAGCGATGGCAGCTGCACAAAGGGGGCTCATCTCTGCTGCCAGACAGACCACTTTTAAACTGTTGGTAATTATGCAGGGATGACAAGCAGCTTTCTACCTAGCCCATTACATGCAGAATTTATAGCTCTCTGTCTACTTGCTCCATAGGAAAGCCAGTCCCATTTTGATATCTCGGTGACATCAGCACTCTCCAGGGTTTCCCAGTATCAGGCAACTACTATCTGGGTTGGTTTACACCCTCATTTCAAAGGCAGGTGCTCCGTGACTGCAGAAGAACCTGAATGTTAGGGTGGGAGAAACTCCATGATCTAGGGTGAACTTAAGAAAAGCAAAAATAAAATCTATCTGCATGCCATTACTTAATGGTAGGCCTGAGGTAAAGGCTAGCAACGTTTGTGGAAGAAGGACTGCAGAGTCAACTATAGTCACTGCAGACATAAAGCAGAAGCTCTGTAGATTCCACTAAGCTCGGCTGGAGGGAAAGAGAAATCTGGTGAAGAAAGAGGGAGTTCTTCATTCCCCCAGACTAAGAAGAGGGGAGTGGTAGCACAAGCAGCTTGATAATCTCAAAAGCCACTAAATCTCTGGAAAGCAAGGGTGGGGTAGGGGGGACGCATTTAAACAGCATCTTATTATCAGTGCTCCTAGGAAATCCAGTGATCATGACAGCAAAGAATTAAAATTTAAAAAAAAAAATAACTAAACAAGTGCTAGAGAAAATTTAAACCTCATTCCTGACCCAGTGTAAGTCACAGACTGACAGCAGAACCTGTGGCCAGCAGCCCTTAAAATAAACAAGCGAGCTGCACGTTATGAAAGTTCCTACATTTCAGATCCTCAGAAGGAAGAATGACTGCACAGTGGACTGAAGTCTGCCTCAGTTGCTCAAAGGAAAGTTGTTTCTAAAGAGCAGCAACAGCACTGGCATGTTCCCTCATGAGTCATCTTTGCACTGCTAAAACATTGCAAAGCACTTTTCAAACTACCGCTTGTAAAATCCACAGAATACAATAGTGGGTGGAAGAAGTACAGAATTAAGAAACTTGTCCAAGATCTCAGAACATGCACATAACTCAGGAACAGACCCTTGCAGAAACTGCTACAGAATGATGCCCTTCCATGACAACATATTGCATGCTTTCTTGGGGCTTTAAAATTAAGTAGTGTCAAGAATTACCTTAAAAGCAGGAAATTCATATGCTTGCCCACCTGGCCAGGCATTTAAGGCATACAAAACCTGAAGACTCTACAGCTCTAAGTAAGTATGTGCTTTAAAATGGCATTCTGCTCAACTAAGATAACAGAAATTCTGAGTCTTGCAGTTCACATGCATAGATAAATTCCAGCACTCTTTCCTCCGTCTACATCAAACTCACTAAAAATACAGAGAACACTCCATGCTCTTCAGAAAGTGACATTCAGTACTCCCACACTCAGTAGAGGCTAAAATAAGTAAAACTTTACTCCCAATGGAATTAAATTACACATATCCCCAAACTGACCTTATATCGAGCACTATGGCTGTTGGTAGCTTTCTATAGAGAGAGCCTGGCAGAATTCTCTGGGGAGCACTATCAAGTCCTCTCAGGTGAACAGAAGTCACTACTGGGGCACCTTTAAGGAAGCAGCTTTACAGGTAAACATTATCTATGTGGACTCCAGATAAGAGTTTCCACATTGTTATGCAGATAAATAAAATCATTTCACACACAGAGCTATGAGAGAGCATGCACTGATTTCATGAAGCTATGAAGCAAGCTATAAAGCCAAGCAACAACTCCAGTGTGCTCCTCAATTAACAAACTGTTACTATTTAGAAAACTGACCCAACGGAGGCCATTGCAAGGCCTCGTCACTACATAATGGCACTATGCAACTCTCCCCTTGATTATAAGCAGAAATGCAAAAAGGGCGGCTTCTCTCTGCAACTAATGTTTAACAGTAGACAGAATTTTAAATCTCGTTCTTCCTCCACAATCAGCAAAAATATTAAAGATTAACGCAAATACATGATTTTTTTTTTTCCTATTCCCACTACAGGAAATTAGTGATACATAATTCATCCTAACATAAATATCTTTGCCTGGGCTCCATTAAGTACATTTAATAGAAAGTACAGCTATTACCAAATCTCAACCCTGAAGCTCTCATTCTGCTCCTTGGAAAAAACTGAAAGCCTGCTACCTTGGTCTCTGATTTAAGGTTTTTGATAACCCATCTCCAAGAACCCAGATTCAAATTTTGGCTTGGATCCCATTCACTTGAGAGTTAGGTGACCTCTTTCTAGTCCTTTTTTGTAATACAAAAGTAGGAAATTATCACTCAACTGTGAACCCAAGACAGAATTTGGACAAAACAGCACGTGTCTGCTGGCCAAGCTCAAGATGCACTGAGACAGCAGATCCAGGCAGAAAGTTCACATCGCACCTGTCCACACCACATTCAGCATTATTATGGATAGAGTCATGAAAAGCAAAGCCAGCAAGCATACAAAAATCTGAATGCAAAAGAAGCCAAATACTATTGAACAAATCCCACTTGATGCTAATTAACATTAAGGCTGGCCAGAACCTGCTGTGATTCAAACTTGCACTCTCTGTTCAAGCAAGACTTCAGGGAAGCCTGGCAGAAACAGTGACTGAACCACAGGTGCAAGAAAAGCTGGCTGGATCTGTGAACTGCTTTCACATCACGTGGTGATAGAGAACGGTCCGCATAAGAGCATGATAGTTGGGAATGGTAGCCAGCCAGCTAATCACACAGTGATCTCTCATGCCTTTTGTTTGTTTTATGAAAAAAAAAAGGTTCTGCCAACTGGTTTCAGATCAAAATTCTTCCTAATCAGGAAAGAAAGAAAATTGATATAAAATGATGCTCAGTAGGAATTAATCAGAAACACAGTCTTCCTGAAGGCATAAGCCTTTTTGGTTAAGTAAAAAGTTGCCACCGGCTAATGTGCAAGACAGTAATGATTAGCCATCTGGTGAAGGTTCCTGCTAAGCTTGCCATGTTACCCCCTATGCTGAGGAAAGCAGAAGGTGGATCAGTTACATTCTGTCCTTGCCTGCAATTGTGTGGTCATCCTTAGTAACAAGACACAAAGCTTTCCAGCAAAAGCAGGAATTGTAACTGACTTTTCAGCAGCCTTTTTTTTTTTTTTTTTTTATCACTGCATCTCAGCTTAATTATTTAAAATAAAAATTATCTATTGCCGTTCTGAAAGCTGAATTTATCCTCAAGCTTTATCAACCTTAGTTATTTTTGCCCCTTTGTTTCCTTTCGCAAAAATTGCAACTGCCAGGAGGCTTCCCAGTCGTCTAAAGAGCATCAGTAAACAGGAGCAGAGACAGATGGCTGCAGCTCAGTTTAAACCCGCACAAGATCCAGCCTCTCCCCTGCACTGCAAGTAATACCCATAAGATACAAACATATGCATAAAACCAACCAAGAATGCAGTGGTCCCAGGTAGAAAACAAATATGTATATACAATCTGAATAAGGAAGAAGTCACTGTGAGGACTGGGTGCTGAGGTTTCATGTACAGTGAACATCCATTACAACTGTACAGCCTTCCAATAATACAACAACGGGATGTAAGGATAGCAGGGGGGGGGAGGCAAGAGTTCTCCCTCCATTGTTGCTCCCAAAAGTATTGCTGGCAAAAAGCAAATCAGCAGGGAAAGCAAATCCAGGCATCTCCTTCCAGCAAAGTTACTCTTCTGGGAACTAATACACAAATTCACGCAACCTGAGAAAGTGACAACATCTCTGATAGGCCTCTCAATTAATCTACTACTTCAGGAATTCAGTCACATTGACAAATAACATGTTAACCCCTTAATAAAATGACAGATTCAAAGAGACAAAAGAAAGCCCACAAGGTAACTCACAAATTTAGAATGATAGAAGTATGTCAAAACAATCTTTCTCTTTTTTTTTTTCATTCCTGGATTTCATTGTTTTTCATTTACTGCATAGAAGACTACTGTGTTAGCACAAGATACTATTTACATTATGTGCCTTGCCTTGTTAAATAGATTCAGCTGTCCACATACATTCAGTACATCTATCTGAATCAACATGGTTCACTGTTTGCCTCTTCCATCAACTATAAATCCACTGTGATTCCACAGACACACCTGCATGCCTGAATGGCTTACATAAGAACGGGTTCAAACATTGCCCATTCCTCCCCAAACAAAAATTTTGACTCTGCTGAAATTAAATTAACAGCCCTCCCTGAGGGCTTCCTGATATTCCAAGCTCTTCCTACACTTAATGATAGCAGAAAGCTTCAAGAACAGGGTTGCACAATCATCACCTCCAATCAGCTCTAATTGAAGGATGACACGAGACAGAACGAGAAACTAGCACTCCAATTAATACAGACAGGAAAAAACAAGATTATGGGAGCAGCATCATTACTGGTAAAGCTCCAGCAAAACCCTCAGGTTGTAGCATGTTGGCACACTACCACCTCTGAGGCAGAGTTGAACTACTCCTCTGTGCAAGAATACGAGGGAGGGAACGATCTGGTGGTGAATACTGAACAGTTCTGGCCCCTTTTTACCTCAATGTTCACGTTGCAACTTTAAGAACTGATTAACATGGGACTCTGTTGATCCTCTCAAGAGAAGCCTGAATCAACCCTTCTGGGAATCAAATCTGTACTCCTAAAAAGCAGTCTGACATACACCTCTGCAGGACCTTCCTAAAACAGGGCAACTACAAAATCACCACAGAATTCTCACATTAAACAGTTGCCTGCATAGAGCGATTCACCCAGGGTCACCTAGAAAACCTCTCCCATTTATTTCCATGATGCTATTTCCTACCCCACACATTTAAAAGACTAAACAAAAAGTTGGTACACACCTGTATCCCCATGAAAGCAGCTGTCCTGGTGACATCTCCCAGAAGGCAAATCTCCATCACTTGGCCAGATCTGTCCTGTTTTTCGTACACCCACAATAGTAGCCTCAGACACAATGACCTGCTGCTGCCTGTGCCGTTTTTGAGACTGGGGAGTTGGTGGACTGCTACTGTCAAAGGACTGCTGAGAGTTCTGGGAGGGAGAACGGCTTTTATCCCGATACATGCGGTAAGTGGTGGGGCTGGGGGAGACATGGCTGGACTGCCCTGAAGAGAAGTCTTCCTCACTGGAGGTAAGGTTCTCATTAGAGCTACAATCAGGAGTATATCCTCCTCCAATATCTTCAAAACTTCTGGGAGAGTAAGATCTCCTGGGCCAAGTGAGATGTTTTTCCTGGTCAGTTGTGCCCTGATTTCGCAGAATAGGTCCTTTCCCTTCTCCTTCCCCCATCATTCCACCAACATAAATACTTTGATAGGGTTGAAAGTCCATGGGCTGCCAAGGTGAGCGGTTGCTGCCATTGGCATTAATCAGGTTATCTTTGAGAAACCTGGGGTTTAGTTCAGCATCCTCATATTCTCCATCATAGCCAAAGCTGCTCTCTGAGGACCTTCCCCTGTAAGCAGGCCTCTGGAACTCACTGAAGCTGGGTACCATGTTAGAAGGGAGAGAGTGCAAAGACTTTTTCCGTTCCATTTGCATGGCTTGGCTACCAAGGGAGCTTATTTTATCGGAAACTTCTTTATCGTTGACCTTTACTAGACCCTTCTCATGATGATACTCCATGTTCACATAAAAGGGTTTTTCAACAACATCCTTGTTATCTCCAGAAGAATGTGAATTAACCTTTTTAATCCTCTCAAAATTGGACCTTAGGGCTGCCACACTGGTGCTGTTCCCTCTCTCCTTAGCAATAGGTTCAAATGATGCCTCCTTCTCAGCAGATCCCATTAGCCTGCGAGTGGAAGCCGATCTGTGTTTTGAAGGAGAGCCATCTGTATCACAGCGATTCTCTGTATCTTCTACAACTCTCTTCAGTTTCTCTTCACCATAGTACTTACACCTGTCCTGCTCTCCCTCTCCATGATGTGGGCTGTCCAAAGGCGACAGGTCCGACCCATCACTCTGGGTAGACAGCTTCCGTAGGGAGGGTATCCTGGGTTTGAACTTTTCCTCCCCATGGTGTGACTTGTTTTTTTCATATTCATCTTGGTCAGCAGACTGGTGATGATGCAGGTCATGGATCTGCTGCTCTGCACCCCCTTCAGGCAACTGAGAAACACGTTTAAAACCCCATCGCTGTCTATCATAGCTTTTTTTCTCCTTTGCCAGAAGAGTCTGCAGGTAAATCATGCGGAACCTCTCCTTGTTGACCTCCATCTCCAGTCTCCGGATAGATGCTTTGCACATCTCCAGCTCCTGTTCAATGTCTCCCACAGATTTCAGCTCCATTTTAGGAGGCTCAGAGTCTGCAAACTGTGCTTTCCAAGCCTCCACAAACCCCACAGGGTCCACCATTTTGCATACAGGAGCAAGTGGAGAATACGGGAAGGAGGCTGGAGAGAGAGAGGTGGAGAGAATAAACCAACCGGATCTCACATGTAGAAGCAGAAAGCGCTCCGGCAGGGTCAACTCAATACGTCTCTTTCACGGTCCATGCAGAGAAACTGGGAGGCAAACGGTAATCCTCGGAGCAGTCTCTGCTCCCCGTCTCCTTCAGCTTTTGCGGCCCCAGCCCCCCGTACACTCGCTACTCCCTCCCCGGCATGACTGATCTTTTGCTAGCGAACAACAATGCTCCCACCCCGGCGATCCCAGAGCACTTCAAAGTGGGTGGACAAAGGAGCAGGCTCGGGGCGGGGGAGGGAAGGTAAATATCGCCCCCCACCCGCCCACCCACCTCCTGCCGCTGCCGTCCTGGGCACGGTCCTCAGTGCAGCCACGCTCAGGAGTCCTCCGCTCCCTCCTCCCCTCGCCAGCTCCCGTGTTGTGCTTTCTCTTTCTCTCTCCTCCTTCCCCCCTGCCCCTTTCCCTGTCTCCTCCTCCCGGCTATTGTGCTGTCCTCCGGGCGCACACGCTCTCCGGAGCCTCCGCGCGGCGCGGCGAGGCGGCGGCGCGTCCCGCGGCGAGCTCTGCCGCTACCCCTCGGTGCCCGAGCGCCCCGCGGCCCCGCGGCAGCCCCCTCGGCGCGGCGGCGGCTGGCGGCGCAGCAGCGGCTGCCCGCGGCCGCCCATCGCGGGGCCCGGCTCCGGCTCTGGCGGCGGCCCGAATCGCGGCGCTGCGGAAGGGGAGGAGAGCGAAGGAGCCCAACGCGGCGACTGACACGGCGCTGGGGCCTCTTAAAGGGGCAGCCCGGGCCGGCTGCGGGAGGCCGTGCCGCGGCACCCGCGGGGCGGGGGCGGCGGCCCCTCTCACCGGCGGCGGCTGCCGGTGAGACAAAGGCGGGGATGTGCAAACCGGTGTTCGCTCACGTCTGCTCACACTGCAGCCACGGCCTGGACATCACCACAGGGAGACGTGGCTGTACCTCCGCCTGGGCAGGACCAGAGCCTACACGCATCCCTGTGCGCATAGGGAGGTTCCCATTCTTGTCCATACGTCCACGCCCTCATATATTATGGATAAACACCAGCGCGTCTCTGTACTCTCTCTTGTGTTCACAGCAACACTCCCCTCGGGCACTGGTGCAGCTCACCTTCAAAGGTCACGTTTTCCCCCACTAATGTAAGCGCTGGTTGGTAGTAGGCTTGTCATTCACTCCGTCCTTCCTTCCTTGTGAATAAATGACGAGCTGGATTTCTGAGATGGGCAACTGCTACTCCAAAATCACTATGATATTAACAACTAAGCCTGCTTTATGCAGGCATTAGTCTCACTTTTGTGCTGTATATTATCCTAGCCCCAGTAATTCAGAGTCCCATGCCTCAGGTCTGGCTGCTGAGCATTACGCCTTCTGAAATCACAGTACATGATCTGGCGCTTAAGCCCTGTATCCTTTCCATGTACTAATTCAACCTCTGAAAAAGTGGTAACAAATACACCTGAAGTTCCATCTTGCCTGTTTGGATGATAGGAAAAAGTGAGCTATGCATGCTTCATATCCCCCATAAACCTGCTGCTTTCATGTCTGCAGTGAGGTGTATCTTTTCTGGTACAAAACATACTAGAAAAGAAGGTGGAACATAGCCCCAACAAGAACTAATAAAATCCTGTAAGAATGGAAAGCACAAGGCCACAGGAATAGCTCTCTTACCTTTCAAATATGTAATCTTTCATAATCCATTAAACAGTTTTTCTCTTCATGCTTTTTTATATGCCAAACAATATATTTTTGGATCATTTCAGGCATATGACGAATGGCTGATCATGTATTCAGCTTTGCATAGTTCATCCCTCTTGGTTTTCGTTTCCTGGCTTTAACCTCTTTTCCTGCACTTGTTTCCTCAGCTTTTAACACATAACAGGCATTGGCTGACCTATATGGAAAACAGATTATAGTCTAAATCATAATAGAACCTATATGTTTAGTAAATACCTCTTTAAATCTTTCAAGAAATCTCAATATTTCACAGAAATAAAATAAATTGACTTTTCACCATTGATACTGTTTGCTATTTGTTTGCCTTAGTACCAGTTTGAACAGCGAAGTTCTGACATGCAACTTATTTCTAGTAATATGAAGTTTAAGATTGTACTGATATGGTTATAATAATGACAGGTTTTTACGTCGTAGGGATATGTTCTGAATTCATACATTACTTTTAATGAAGTCTCACAGTTCTGATTTTTTATGTCTAGCGTTTTTTTTATTTGAGCTCACTTAACTGACATTTGTGCCTTTCTGGAGGTAGTAAGAATTCTGATGAGTCAGAGGAGGGATTTCTGTATGCACACTTCACCTTCAGTAAATAATACTATTAAACACCTGCACCCTCTTTATCTATCGATGTACTACATCAGAAATTCCAGTGGGAGTTGAAGGGATCTCTGCATTTTTTCTGATATATTATGCATCCAACAGAGTATTGTTTTAATAGGTTATAAAATTTCATTAAAGCTCCGGTGGCAGACATATATCTGATTTGAGCCTGAGAATCCTGTGATGAGGGGGCTGAAGTACAGCCAGACTGTCCAGCACAGACCCTCTGCTGGCCTGCAAGAGGCTGCAAAGCCCTTCTCTGTCGAAACGGCACTGGTACTACGGTGACCATAGAGCTCCCTCTCGTGGGCAAGAGGATCAGGCTTAGCCTTAAAAGCTCTTGAGCTGCCGGTTCTGAACAGTTTCTTCAGCATGACCCCACCCGAGAGAATCAGAAGGTTTGTGAGAAGAAAAAACAAAATGGTAGCCATAAGCAGAATCTTTTTAAAAATAAATAAAACATTATTTCTGATTAATCCGTGGCTGAAACTAGGAAAGCATACTGTTGTAGCACAAAGCAGCACTCCGTGGTAGCGTTTGACAAGGCCTGTAAGTCTCAAGAAGTCCTATCCAGTCTAAATCATTCTATGAACCCAGAAAAACAGGAACTCCCCTTCTTAGAACTCAGAGAATGGCAATTTCTCCCCATGAGAACAACCTTCTGGCCAAAAATACAAGACATTTGTCAACCATCTCCACTACCAAATGCAGATTCTGCTACATCTTCAACTTGCTGAATGCTTCATTTTAACTCGCATGCTCAGAGGATGCGATACAGAGAGGAGTTTATAACATTCACTCACCACTGCGTTATATTGTACTCCCTAGAATGACCTCTAACTATTGATGAAAACCTGAAGAGACAGAGACAGAGAGGGGGGCAGATTTATTCATGAAGAATGGACTCTGGTCATACCACAATGAGACAAGCCTGAGCTGGGAACCAACAGGATTCAGAAAGATCTGAATCACATGACCTATAAGAATGTAGGTAATAATATTTTAAGTGTCAAATAATCACTCAAGAGGCAGAAACAACATCATTAAAAATTAAAAGGAAAGGCTTTTATAGTAAGAAATGAACTTTGCCTGTCAAGTGACTGTTAAACAGTTTTTGATCAGTTGCTATGCTCAGAGATATGCATACTTATTTAAACAGGAACACATTGACACATTAGCTTGTATTTATTAAGACAAGAAACAGGATAACATTAGTACTTCTTTTGAGAAATTGATTATTAAAATTGCTCTTTAACTTTGCTTAAGACTGCCTCTGAATTTCACTTCTCCAATTTTTCAGCTGCAAATTCCACAAGGAAGCTGACACTGCAACTATTGCCATGATCACTGTGAGGACTTCAACTGGTATAAAAAAAAAAAAATCACGGTTTAGTCTACCTATGCTTAGAATTAATACAGTTGTTCCAACACTGTTTTCTACAACATTAAGGCTTCGTTAAGTTGCTGATGGAATGGATTAACATGCACAGATAAAACATAGATCACATTGAAACATTTAAGAACTTGCAAATTTATGTCTATTTTTCTACCAAAGTTAGTTTCCTTTGTGCTTTTCTAAGCAATTTATCATTTGCAACATGATCCAAGATTCGTTTTGTATGATCAATTATTAATACTGAGTTTGTTGCAGGGGAAGTCTCAGTGGGGCTAAAAACCACCCCCAAACCCACCCACCCAACAAAAAAAAAACACCCAAAAACCCCACCAACCCAAAAAAAAACCCAGTTTCAAAGCATCCATCATAGAATAGATGGAGTCAGACCATTGCCAAGTGATAATTAATGACTGATAGAGTATGGCATTTGTACATGAAGTTTTTGGAGCTCCAGACGATACAGACCAGTAATGACATCAAGAGATGTACTGAATTACTAGAAAAAAAACCTGTCCCAGTTGATTTTCCAAGCAACGTGATTCCATTGTTGAAGAGATTTCATCTTTGTGATTTTGTACAATAATTGAGCTCAGCAATGAAAGAAACACTTAGGAGATATATGGGGGGGGGGGGCCACGACCCTGGAATCATGATCTTCTCTTAGATTCGTTACTGAGTCATTTTGCAGCTGTAAACACTAACATGTCTGCACTGAAACCTAGCACTCAGCTTAGACAACACGATTTGCTGCAGTAGAGTGAACCATCTCTTCTACTCTCATTCAAACTCAGTAAACATGAACACCATGGCTATGCTGCCCACTCAGTGCAGCACGTGGTACAAGTGGAGTGCATATTCGTCATCCTTGTGAAACAGATTTCGGAGATGAACAAATACATAGAACATCATAAGGTCAAAATATTACACATTTGGATAAATAACTCCTTACATACCCACACATACTCATTTTCTCCACCAAATGCTACATTTGCATCTTTGCCAACAGAATCAGCACAACTGCCAAAGAGAAGATTGTCCAATAAAAAAAAAAAAAAAGACACAGAGTTCCTAGGTCTCTATTCATCATATTCCATGAAGCTGCTCTAACTTACATCAAAAGAAAATAAAAGTAATAAAAAGGATGTTTAAGTCATCTTTTCTCCACTTTTTCCTATTTCTTATCAAACAATTTTGGGGGAAAACCAGCAGACACTCTAGAATGTTTTCAGTTTGATGCAGAGATTAACAAATGTCTTATTTTCTCAGCAGCTCAAATCTGAAAGGTCCTGTTATAATAAGTTTTCCAGCTACTGTTGTTTCTGTAATTATTAAATTAATGCCTTAAGAAACCGTAACTTGTAACTATCCATAGGTTTATTTATTTCTCTCCATTTAAAATAGTTGCAGTATGAAATTGATGGCATTATAGATGATGTTCCACTGTTTTTTAATGCCAGCATAGCATGTAATGCTGGATTTGAATCTTACAGGTATGGAGTTATAAGCTGCTGAGAGATTCTTAGAGAAGCAGTCTTTCTGTTGTCCCACCTTGATTCCTCTGTTAATTCTTTCATTTGGGTGCTTATAGTAATTTTGAAGGAATTTGAAGGACCACAAATTTGTATGCTTTAGTGCAAGTATTGAGAAATACCAGTAACTAGATACTCAGAACCTAATATTAAAATTCAGTGAGATACACTCATTTTATTTCCCTCTAATTTTTCCAGTATTTCCCTTTCACTTCTTTTGTACTTTTGCAGTTTAAACCTAATTATCATAATCAATTGTACTAATACAATTTCACAAATACTGACCAAATATCTGTTATAGTAATTTCTGGCAACATTATTTGTCATTCAAATTTCTGGCAATGTCATTTGTCAGGAAGAATGGCTTTTAAAACAGGAATATCTTTTGGCATCAGTCATTGTTGCCCAGAAAGCAGAAGAGTATTGTAAAGCTGCTGTACTTCAATGAAATTCAGTGGTACCCAGAGCTAATCTCTCCCCATTAAACAGTGATTGTAATTTCTAAAGAACTAATTGCACAAGGTTATGTCAAAGGGTATTTGAAAAGGCAAAACTGGGGCAATGGGGTTTTGATCCAGCCAGCACACCAAGTCACAGCAACACGTCCAGAGAGCAGGTTATACAGGAAGCATTCAGTAATGACATCTTCATACAGCCAGTACCTTAGGGCTTAACGAGCATGTGTCTACTTTGGAGAACTCTTATCTTTTCCCATCCCTCTCGACCCACATACACTTGCAAGTCTTTTCACAAAATGGCAAAACTATTTCTCTAGTGTTACTATTTCTACTAAGCAGTGGAGCAAAATGCTGCCAGCATCTAGTGATCAAGTTATCTTGCCCAAAGCAGATAGAGTGACTAAGAGTTTAGCAGCAGTATTGAATCTAACCTTACCAGCTCAGAGTTCCTACCACAGACAGGGGTGAACAAGTTAATGACTGAGACTGCGTACGGTTCCAGAATCACATTACATTACTACAAACAAAAAAACCTCAGTTAGAATAAAATTTAAACTGTCATTACTCTTAGCAACAAAGTATAACTGCAGTGCAGACAATATTCATGAAGATCAATCCAGAGGATTCTGCATCCTCTTTGGAAGATAGAATACATGAAATCTAGTTTTCCTATGCCATGTACCTATGTGACCATTCTTTCTTAATCAAGAGAGTGGGAAAGAATAGCATTCTTATCTGGTAACATTTTCAAAATATTAGACAGCTGGGATAAAACATACCTGGACTGCTCCTAGGCTTGGAAATATTTAAATAGAGGGCTCTGATTCTGAAGTGGAAAATGAAAAATGATACAGAATTTTCCTGGATGGCAAAAACACAGTGAAAACTATGCAGTCTGCATTTGTGTACTTCCACACCTGTTATTTAAAAAAGATTTCTTTTGGAACAGTTTTTAAATATTTGGAATACATAAAAGTAAGTCAGAGTTATTTTATACTGTGATCTTAAAAGGCAAAACCATATGGATAGCACCCTTTCTTTTGAACTGTCATTTGTTTTTGGCTCCTGTGAGAATGCGACTTCTAAGACTATCTAAGAATTCTAGAAAATCAAAGAACACAGTAAAATTATATAAGTTTTGACTACAAGTGTTTCTGGCAGACAGGTGAACACATGGCAATGTCTTCTTGCATTAAGACAAGGATGTTATGATTCTACTACACAGAGAAAGGTTTATGTAACAGTTTTACCATCCTGCACAAGTGAGCCTGCAGGAGCAAGGAAACTCTCAAAGAAAGTTTGGGTAAGTTTCCTCCCTCATTTCCAATAATAAAAACTTTCTATTTCTGGTTTGAGAGCTTTCATTGTTGCAGGTGCTCTGTGCTAGACTACAGAGAAGCATGACGCTTGCAGAAACAGTTGACAGTTAGCAGCAACTCAGGCTAACTTGAGTGTTGCCATCTGGGATTTCCATCATGTTCTTTTCCAGTTCTGTAGAAACAAAAAGTTATAAAATCAGTTCACAAGAAATTATATCGTCCAATACTAAGGGTAACAAAAGCTGAATGCAGCCCCAGTCACTCCTAGATGCTAGAACTCAGGTAGACACTGAAGTGAATCTGCTTGCAGGTGTTTGAAACAGGCTTTAATGCTTGAAAAACCTCCCCAACCCTTCAGACTCTAAACAAGGAAAATACACACAAAAAGCAAAACTTAACGTACTGATGAGGTTTCCTGCCCCAATTTGGGTCATGTGCCCAGCAGTTTTCTCCAGCTCCTTTATCATGGACTGTTCGAAGGCCAAGGCAGCAACTCGGGAAAAGAACTCCTTGACGTTTTCCCCTAGGAAACAGGACAGAAATGAAGTGTTTTTACAACTCACGTCAACACATGATCAAGCATAGGAAGCACATCTGTGAACAGATCACTGTGCAATACCAGGATAGAACAGGCCTCTCCAACAATCTGTCCTCCATTCTGATCACTGCAGAAAGAATTTCTTACTCTGAAATACTGTACCCTGTACTGTACCTTTATTTTTAGTCAGCAACAAAGAGAATTGTTTGTGATATAATCTTTTTTCATAGCTAATGTTGAGTAGCAGTGCACATGTGTATTTATGTAACCATCTATGAATAAAACATGCTTAGACATTGCACAGCAGCTCAAGTACTCCTTTCTGTAAACATGACAGTGCAAGCACACATATTCATGCTCAAATAAAGTCAACCATTAATAAACCTGAAGTTTCCAATAGCAACAATGCAAGAACAACAACAAAAACCCTGCATGGGAATGAGGGGATATGGAACTTTAACTTCCTCCTACCTTAGCATAAGCCTTTGTGGTTACATATTTTTACATCCTTTGCAGTAAATTACCTGTTTTGGCTGAAACCGACCAGTATTCTGCCTGCATCTCATTGGCAAAGCGGATGGCATCTAGCTCTGTCCTTGCACACACAGCATCTGACTGAATAAATAACATGGAATAACAACTTTAACATAAGTGTATCTGGGCTAGTAATAACATAGAGGTACTGCTAGCACCTATACTATGATGCTTCCAGTTTTCACAGTGGCCTTTCTGGCCTTGCCTTGGAACTTGTGCTATCAGACATGATTGCAAGAATATTCAAGTGCTTGGTACTGCTTTTAAAATTGAGGTCTCCATTCACCTCTCACAGCATTGAAACAAAACAACAGTTAACAAATGTGACCATTGTATCTAACTATACAGCATGGTACGGAGCTACAAAGACAACAGTCCACTTACTTGTCTTTAAATTCTTGTCACCGCATCACTCTCAGCAGAAGAGTTGCAGGACCGACTCATCACAATGGTTCCTCAGGTTAATCTTTCTTGTCTCTGTATCAAATCCTTTTTTCTACTCCATCTATTTTTACTATGTTGTAAAACAATAGCCTTCCCCCCTTTTAATTTTTGCTCTTTTTTCTCTCTTCTTAAGACTAAAATTCCTTGCCCCTTCAACGGATTTTGCTTTCTTGCACTTAATTTTTAGGTCTTTTTTTCCCCTCTCATTTGTTCTCTGTGATCAACCATAACGGTATGTTGCTATTTGGACAACAAGTCTTATGACTTATGGTTTAGTGTGGAGAAGAGGAAGCTGAGGGGAGACCTTATTGCCCTCTACAACTACCTGAAGGAGGGTGTAGTGAGGTGGGTGTCAGGCTCTTCTCCCAAGTAACAACCAGTAGGATGAGAGGAAATGGCCTCAAGTTGCATCAGGGGAGGTTTTGACTGGATATTAGGAAAATTTTCTTTACTGAAAGAGTGGTCAAACATTGGAACAGGCTGCCCAGAGAGGTGGTGGAGTCACCATCCCTGGAGGTGTTCAAAAATCTTGTAGACATGTCATTTCAGGACATGGTTTACTAGGTATGGTGGTGTTAGGTTGATGGTTGGACTTGATCTTAGAGGTTTTTTCCAACCTTAATGATTCTATAATTCTATTTGCTTTAAATTTCTAGCGCATTTGTGATGGATGATACCAGTCATCTTTGTTTGTATGGTTTTCTGTGCATTGTTTTACAATGGGGAACCCTGGCACAATTGATAATTCTGAAAATTTGGAAAGGATGATGTGACATTAAGATGAGAAGTAGAGTGACTCCATTTGGGAAGATACTGGCTTCATACTGAAGTAATACCCACAATCCTTTGCTTTGCTCTTGTCTCCCTTTCAGCTGAAAGTGCTATCAATCTAAAAACAGAAACTAACTTACAGTAAGGGTTTCAGAACTGTGTCCTCAGAGGTCTGGCACATTTATCTTTTACTGCAACCCAGAAAAAGCATAAGCAACACAAAGTACCAGAAATCTAACAGACATGCAGTTTTCTGGGACTTATTTTCAGTGAAGGGTAAAAACGAAACTGCATAAGTGTTACTGTGGTAGCTGGGGGGGGTGGGAAACAAAAAAAAACACCCCACAACCAAAAAAACCCACTAAACAGCAGAAGAAGCAAGTTTGTTTTGAAATCTTTAAGAATTAAATATTGATAGCTAGAGAAAGACAAACACAGGACTCAGAATGGTATAGGGTCAGTGCATTATAACCTGTTCTTCTGAAAATGATGTCACATTCAATTAAGTAAGAATTCTTCCCTGTTCCTGAATAATGAACACAATGTCCCTAAAAAATCCCCAACAACAACCTTCAAGATCATTAGGTACTCCGTTCTTTTGTGCACCCAACTTTTCTCTGCCTTTTCAGTTGTTTGTATGTGCTTGAAAAATGTTATGCAAGAAATTAAAATAGGAATATTTCACTAACTACCCATTTTTTTCAGAAAGCATCTTCCTAAATTGGTTCCAAGCGTGCTGTTCCATTTACCTGTGATCTTTCTTTCTGTTTAGGTTTTTCCCTCAAAGTCTTTACCTCAATAACACTGTGTACAACTTTTAAGGGAAATCACTTGAGGAACTAGGGGAAATCTGATTTCCTTATCTGCATTCAATTTACTTACCACCAAATCTTTTTTTGTTCCAACTAGAAAGATGAAGCTGGAATCTGGCTCATTCTCCCTCAATGCATCTTCTAGCCACTGTCTGAAATACAAAAGAGAAATGAAAGAATCAATCAGCGTGACTGAGGAATATAGGAGAAAGTGACAGATAATAAGGTCACAAGAAAAGTGACAGGATGAACTTACATGAGAGTATCAAAAGCCTTTTTTTTTTTTTTTTTAAGACAGAAAGAGACCAGGAGCTATTCCAACTCCTTTGAATGCATGCCTTCCACTAATGAAAAGTTCAAACATGCCTAGTGTAGAGTGCAAATGCAACAATGATTTTAGCACCCAGAGAGGGTATTTATCAGTATAAGGGAGGGAGCAAAGTTTTGATTAAGGAATAAGAAAACAAGAAGCAGAGGAAAAGATAAGAACAACACAGCAGATTAGATATAAATGGGAATAAAGAAGAGTGAAGTAATCTATTCAGCATTATAAAACAGCTCCCTATAAAGGCTGCATGATTCTTGTCTCATAAGCTTTTATATTTTTGTTACTCTGGCAATCAAGTTCCTCTTGAGTCATGCAACACAAGTCAAAGAGGGAAGGGAGTGTGTGCATGTGTGGGAAATCAGGTTCACAGGCTTCAATTATTTTCAGCCAAGCAGAGACACTAATATATATATTATTTTACAAAGTCCTATGTAAATGAGCTAAGTACCACAGCAGTAGTCTAAGGAAATAGTTTAATACACATTCAAATAAGACAGAGTACAGGTTGTAAAGAGACGTGTACCTGCATTACAGTCACAACAGTATGCTAGAAATATATATGCTCTGAGCTGGCAACAACAATGTGGATCATAGATCCACGTAGGGTTTTGCAGCCTGCACTAAAAGCAGAACAAGTTTACTCATAACAATTAGTACGCTGTTGTAACAAACCATTTCAAGTATCTGAACCAGTACGTTTCGCTATATCTACATATATTTCAAATTTTTCATTTTCTCTCCTGTTTTTGACAGCGTATCTCCCAACAGAATCACTACAGAAACTAGAGAAAGAAAATAATTTTGGGCTGGCTCTTGAGACATTATACATGAGGTGCATCTCATCAATTAAATCCTTTACATCAGATGCCAGCCTGTTATTCTGTTTATGGTAACAGAGGTTAAAAAGGATGCTTTTGAGGTGCACTTCATCTCTTCCTGCATATCTAGTTTTGGAAGGATTAAGCTCTTACTTAAGTGCCTTTTTCTCTCCACGGACTATAAAGGAAATCAAGGGTAAGTAGTTCAAATTCACGCTCTGCATTTTCTTCAGAAAAATCCCACCATATGTAATCCAAACAAGCGATGGTCATTCTCCATTTCTTAGCTCAATAGAAAATACACTCATGATCCAGCAAGTTCTCAGCAACTACAGGTTATCCAAGGCAATTAAACCTGCTGTAAAAGCTTTAAAGACTAAGCCAAAATACAGAATCTTACTTGGTGTGATCCAAAGTCTGGATATCAGCCAGATCAAACACCGTTATTATAACTGCAATAAAAGACAAGGACAGAAAAAGTAATTAAGTTAGAAAGTGTATTAGAAGTCTCTCCAACTCATCTTGTTAAACAGAGAGAATGTTTACATACAAAGTGCAAGAGCATATTTAAGGAGATCGAAGACTATCCATTTGCTCACTCCTCTTCCTTCTCTAGCACCCAGTAAGACTGAAGACCTCAGTCTTCAACCTTATTTAGCCTTTACCTGTAGCATGCAGTCTATAGTGTTATTACTCCTTTTATTTTGGGACCACTTTAATTCCTGCAGAAATTGTCTCTTACCAAAGGGGATGCCAGAAGTATCCACTTTAACTTCTGCAATAATCTTACCCAAACTCAAATTCTTTTCCCCTTAGACACAAGTGCCAATTATTATCACTGCATCATCAGAACATTCAGAGCTTGCAGGTGTGACACCATATCAATTCATGAGCTTTTTAGTCCCTTCTCTCCAGTAAAGGACAACCCATTCCACCACACTGTGTCTACAGGCACCTTTCCAAGGAGCACATATGCATATATGTTTCTGTATAAAGTACAACCTCCTGTCACAGACAGGATCAAATTAATATTGTTCTCACCCTCTGCTCCTCGGTAGTAAGCCGATGCAATGCACTTGAACTTTTCCTGACCTGCTGTGTCCCATCTGTGCAACAAGGGAAAAAAAAAAAAAAATTTCAGGTTAATGAAACTCAGTGTAACTTGAGTAAACATGCTAATGAAGCAGCAGACTGGTACAAGTTGGAGAAGAATGTGATACCAGAGAAGTGTTACCATCTGGAACATGTTATTCATTAACTACTGATAGAAATACAGTAAAGCTCTATTATTTAATAAAGACATCTGAGCTCTGTTTTTATCCCTTTTTTTTTTTTTAAATACAGGTAATTTTGGAGACACAATTCAAATATTCATATTCCACATGGTAATGCCCTCTTCTTAAAACATTTTTTCCTCATCTGTTCCATTTGCATGTATTTCTAGGGCAATCTAATTTTGAAAATTTTCTGTGCTAATACTAGCTAAATCATATACTAGCCCGTATTAGAATCTTGCAACTGCTAAATATGATATCTGTCCATATGCTACAAATTAGAGACCTACAGCTCAGTTCACCAGGTACTAATGACACTACTAAAGAAAATCAAGCAAGTGCTTCTTATTAATGAACATGGTATGCAGTCCTCTCAGTTACTGCCAGCACTGCAGAGGTTTGGGTTTTTGTTATAGCCTAGTACTGCCAGTCACAGATACTTGCTAATTTATGTTGTATGGAAATCCCTCAGCAAGAGGAGGCATTAGTGCTTATTACATGGAAATGTTCTACCCAGCCACTGAAGATTCTGCAGATAATGCAACCTGACGTTTAATAGCTCATGAACCCTATTGCTTCAGCTGGCAAAATACTGATGCATGAGTCTACATTTTTAGAGGGATTCAAGTTCCAAAAGGGTAGTGCCTGGCAGAATTTTCAAAAACACAATGGCACTGAAATCAGTGGGAAATGGATTTCTAAATCTTTTTCAATAAATCCCACTAGTCATTTATTTACATCAATGATATCTCAGAAAAAATATGTTCCTAAGTGATGAGGTTTTTAAGATTCATGCACTAAAATACTTCATGCAAAGCATCTTATTTCTGCTTTAGGTCATACTACAGCATAGATGATTCAAGATTCAATAATACCCCCCACAGAACAATATTGCTAGCCACTGGAAATACCAAAGGATATCCTTCAGCAGAAGCAAAGCAGGTGAGAAAAGGCCAAGGTTCCCACTAGTCTGATAAATAAAGTGGAAAATCAAAGATTTTAGGTTCACATTCTAATAAAAAACACTCGAGTGTTTCTGTGAATTGGGGAAAATCATTTAATCCCTAACTAAGAGATGCTGAAATCACTGGACACCTTACCATTAACTTTGATGGCTGCAGAAATAAAACTCCCAGGAAAGCCAAGTTTAGTGCTCATTGTGCCTACTAAACTCAAATGACAGAATGGTGTAACAATAGAATGGACGAAGTCTGTGGCAAACACTTCCACTTCTCTTTCAAGAAACTTGACTTTAAAAGGTAGAACTCTATTGCAATGGCACAACACATCCAAGATTAATTTTCATTGACAAAATTGTAACATTTTTTAGGGATGAAAAATCCAAGAGTGTAAAATTTTTACTAAAACTGCAAGTCCAGGTATAGAACCTGTTTTTCAGATCACGTTTTCTTTGTGCAATTTTATTATTTTAAAAAAAAAATCTTTATTCCACTTGAGCCTGCAGCAATTCAAGCTCTGCTGAGATTGTACTCCATGCGATACTTCACCACGCGGTTTCAACTTACATCTGGAGATTGTATGGTATGCCAATTATTTCAAAACGTTCAATTTCAAAATCTACTCCAATGGTTGCCTTGTAGTCTCGGTCAAAATTATCTTTACAAAACCTGCAATTAAAAAAAAAGGGATTAAATACTAGTAACACCCAGCTACAAATAACTGAAAAACTAACACGATCTAGGGTAAATTATGAAGAAAAGAATTAACTAACTGTGGAGTGGCTATATATCACAGAAGGGTATATAAAAGCACCAAGAAACTAATTTTAAAAAAGGAGATACTGGATAACAAACTAGAAAGTATATACATCCAGTAAGCTCTCAGGATGACATGAGAATCAGAATAAAATATCTTCAGACTGTCAAGGAAGATACAGTATCTTATAGTTTTAGTTACAAGGGAATATATTTTCTGTCTTAAATAATGACCCAAATGATTAATCAATGAGATTAAAAACTTACAGTATCTACTTAAGAACACGGAAGAAATAATAATAATAATAAATTGCAAACATAGACAGAACTCTGTCACGGTGATCATAAGCTACAGAAATACAGCTGTCTGTTCACTGATAAAAAGGTACAAAAAAAGGTACAAAAAAAGGTACAAAAAAAGGTACAAAAAAAGGTACAAAAAAAGGTACAAAAAAAGGTACAGGTTCCCACACAAGGATGACTTAAAAATGTTTCAGTGAACAACCCTACAAGTAAGGAGAACATGAAACCAAGACTCAGACACCAGAAAGTTTGGTTTTGTTTTTTTTTTAACCTTCTGATTGTTTAGCCTTTAAACTGGATTTCTTAAGGAAATACTGTATCATATTTGACTGGATAAAAATAGTTCAGAATACAACATATACTGACTGAAGTGCCAGAACATGACTTTCTGTGTTGGTGTATCAAGCCTGTCTCATACTGTAGACTTTGTTTTGTCTCCTATTTAACAATAAAACCATGGTTCAAAAAGAACCTGAATGGACAGAAATGGAAACATTATAACATTTATTTGAGAAAGAATAGAATCAAACCATCTGTTGAGATATACTGTACCTGTTGATAAGACTGGTTTTCCCAACATACAGGTCTCCTACCACAACCACTTTGGATATTTTCAGCCTGTTATAAATATTTGAATACATTACATGGTTTTAGTAGTAACTTCAACATTCTCTCTCTAAAAATTCTGATTTAGATCCTTAAATTGCAAGTGATGAGCACATGTACCTGTGACTCCGGTTTACCTAAATGCCACTGTGCTGCAGGATCAGTCTTAAATTGTAAGAAAAAGAAGGTCACAAAAAAACCCAAACCAAAACCCACCCTCTGGAGCAGAAGTAATCCATTTCCTACTCTGCATATATTTTTCTTAAATATAATCCAGTGGGACATAAATTCTATTCCATTAAAATTGCTTTGACTACAAGTATATACATTTGGCAGTTTGCACACAGGACCATAGATCTGCATCCTTTTCGTTAAAATTAATCACAAGTTTCTCATTGACTTTAATAGTACAAATCAAGCCCTAAGTGCAGAAACAAAAAATTGGTGATAATAAAATACCTACTGCAGAATTTGTCTCTGAGGAAAAAACCCCGCATGGTTAGAGCAAATACATTTTCTGGCTATCTGGAATAATATTAATCTGAAGCTGGCTTCATGCAAATAATCCTCTTTGCTCTGCGCCCTCCCACAGAATACAGCAGATGGACTTTAGGTGACTCAGCCTGCATTCTTAAAATTGAAATCTAGTATATCTTTTAGAAAATACAGGTGGATAAGTGAATGTAAGTGTATTTGTTGACCTAAACTTGGATTGACATCTCCCATGCACATGCTACAAAAATGGCTTAAGAGGTTTAACATTCTTTTGTATCAAGGAATGTTTTTTTAAACAAAGGAAATAATCTTCTATTGAATACTATTTCTGGTTACATCAGGCTTCCATGTGATGCTGCTTCCAAGTTGTCTATTCTAAATAGTCCAAATCTTGACTGGTAAGCTGCATGACTAATAGTTCAGAAAAAAAAAGAAGGCATTTTGTGTGCCAGTCAACACTAATTGGGTGGCCACAGGCCCCTAAACTGCTGAAAAGTCTCTGCCTGATTAACTGTTACTGATAAAATACTGAACAAAATCAGCGACTTTAAGGGAAAAGCAAAAAAAGTAAGTGATGGTTTAGAGGGGTGTGTTCCATTAATTCATATTGGGGAAAAAACCTCCTAGATTAGACAATTTAACACATTAATGGAGTATCAAGAGAGTCTTAAATACAGCCATTAGCTACTCAATTTCTCAGACTACCTTTCCAAATGACAAAGAAATATTTCATTACTTGGCATAATGGAAAAGGTAGATAATGGTTATTACTGTCAAGTTTCACAATTACTGTACAAAACACTCAGTTGTCTGTCCCTCCTACCCCCCCCCCCCAATCCTACTAATAATCATATCTAGAGAGCAGTGACAGGAAAGTGTTTTAATTTTATTCACAAAACCAAAATGCAAAGCTTTTAAGCTATACTCTGTTACCAGAACAAATGAACTGCAGAGGTGGTTCACTCTGGAAATAAAAAAAAAAAAAACAAACACCCCAAACAGATAGATCTTGGTTACAGAGGGGAAAGAATGCCTCAATTCACTAAAGCATGTCTTGTGAGCAAAATTGTCCAGACACTTGTAACAAATTTACATGAAACTAACAGTGACTGTGCTTCTAAAAAGCAATAAACTCACTGATGTCTCTCACATTTTGGCTTCAGTTTTTTTTAGCGAATCTTCCTAGTGAAATGAATAAAATGTTCCATTTAAAGATAGGTATCATGACAAGTCTCATGATAATCAACAACTCTAGATTTGAAAGAATAGTGAGCTAATTGTCAATATTCATAGAAGCTCCACTTTATAAAAGATCCTTCACAGTGGAACACAGAAGCATTTATCACTAAAGCATACATCTATTTATTTTAACTGAATAGTGACGATTTCCAACACAGTTTAGCTTTCTTGCCTTGCTTCAGGAGTAAATCATAGAATCGTTTAGGTTGGAAAAGACCTTTCAGAACATCAAGTCCAACCATTAGCCTAACACTGCCATTCCACCAGTAAACCATGTCCCTAAGCACCTCATCTGCCCATCTTTCAAATACCTCCAGGGATGGGGACTTGACCACCTCTCTGGGCAGCCTGTTCCAGTGCTTGACAACCCTTTTGGTGAAGAAATTTTTCCTAATACCCAATCTAAACCTCCCCTGCACAACTTGAGGCTGTTTCTTCTTGTCCTATCACTTGTTACACCCACCTCACTACAACCTCCTTTCAGGTAGTTGTAGAGGGCGATAAGGTCTCCCCTCAGCCTCCTTATCTCCAGGCTAAACAACCCCTCTTCCCTCAGCTGCTCATCACAGGACTTGTGCTCCAGACCCCTCACCAGCTTTGTTGCCCTTCTCTGGACACGTTCCAGCCCCTCAATGTCCTTCTCACAGTGAGGGGCCCCAAACTGAACACAGTATTAGAGATGCAGCCTCACCAATGCCAAGTACAGGGGGATAATCACTTCCTTGGTCCTGCTGGCCACACTATTCCTGATACAAGTCAGGATGCTCTTGGCCTTCTTGGCCACCTGGGCACACTGCTGGCTCATATTCAGCTGGCTGTCAAACAGTAGCATTCCATGGGGTTGTTGTGACCCAAGTGCAGTAGCCAGCAATTGGCCTTGTTGAAACTCAACTGGCTTCGGCCCATCAATCCAGCCTGTCCAGGTCTCTCTGCAGAGCCCTCCTCCCCTCAAGCAGATCGACACTCCCACCCAACTTGGTGTTGTCTGCAAACTGAATGAGGGTGCTCTCGATCCCCTTGTCCAGGTCATTGATAAAGATATTAAACAGAACTGGCCCCAGCACTGAGGCCTGGGGAACACCACTTGTGACTGGTCACCAACTGGATTTAACTCCATTCATCACAATTCTTTGGGCCCAGCCATCCAGCCGGTTTTTCTACCCAGCAAAGAATACGCCTGTCCCAGCCATGAGCAGTCACTTTCTCCAAGAGGATGCTGTGGGAAAGGCATCAAAGTACAGGTAACGGTTCTGGGAGAGAGAAGATGTGAAAAAAACCAACCTAAACTATTTTATACTCTCATAATATTCTTTATTTGGATTTTTCAGTGCTATATATTTACCAGAATTTTGCTCCAATTTTAAGAAAATGTTTAAGACAACTTCTTAGCATGTATACTTCTAAAAGACTAAAGCTAGATTCTTATATGTTTCAAGCAACTAGCTGCTGTGTGTTTATATCCCCGCAAAGCCTTTATTACCTGCTCATTTGGAACACCAACAGAATACAGCAAGGCTAGATCAGCTGTATTCCTTATAACTGCTCTAGAATTTCGTTGCCATACTGACTTGCACATGCAAAATTCAGCACTAATTTTACACAGTCAATTAATTTTTTGAACTAAGAGTTTAGTTCAAAGTTGCTGAACAACTGTTTGTTGCTAAACAAATCTGTTTTTTTTTCAATACTACATACGCCAGCAGAAAAAGTATCTTTGACACTTATGGGAAGAAGCAGCACTTTATTAATTTACTGTCAAACAGGTTAGAGAACTGCCACGTGCATGGGCTTAGCTGCCTTGAAAAATAGTGCAGTGAGGAAGATGAGGAATGAGAGAGGAAAAGCCTATGAAGGAAGCAGGCTATAAAGAGCTTAAAATACTTTCTTCATTGCATACTTGGTTTATTACAAACCTACCCAACTGCTCCAGTGCTCTGCTGACAAGCAGTCCTGACCTGCGCATGGAAGTGCTCTTTGAACTGCAGACAAGCCTCAGGCGTGTACCACTGAAAATAGGAGAGAACAGCACTGGGATAAATTGGCTGATATCTAATTTGGAAGAAGTCAAATCAGCAAGGAAAAGAATAGATAAGAAGATTAATTCAAAGAGTTTGTTAAGCACAGGGATACCCTGGCATAAGAAAGGGGATAACTTTGGTTAGAAGGCAGTAAGGCTTCCCCACAGTTATGCTCGTAAAAACTCCTTTGGACAATGCCATCATTTGACCGCCTTTCTGAGTGTTAGCATCTGAGCACTAGCTAAAATTCCACGGTCAAATACATTTGCTCATCATTCTGTACAATAGCAAGTACCTTAAATTATCCCAGTAATCTAAGACACACAAGACAAACACAGATGGGAGCATACTACCAGCAAGTCATTGTTACTACAAAGTCTTTTAGATCTCATATGTGTGAAGCACTGTTTTTCTTACTAGTTTTTAATTGGGCATTAGTTAAAAATTAGGAAAACATTTTACCTTATATTTGCTTAAAATAACTGCAGTAGTTTTCATAAAATTAAAAGCAAAATATATGGCTGAGATCAAGCACAGAAAAAAATGCTACCTCCCTAAAAGGATCTTTTGAACAACTGAAAAAACAGAATGGTAATTCCTTGTCCTTCCCTGTCCTTAACTCTTCTATTATACTTCAAGTACAAAACTCTTTGGGGACATGAATGATCTTTTCTGTCTGTGTTTCTACAGTGCCTACTACATTTGATCTACTGTATGACTAAGGCTGCTGCACAAACAGAAAATGAAAATTGCCTCAAATTCTCCAACCAAAACCTCCATATAGATCTAATCAGACTTTTTGCATCTTTAATATCAGCTATGGTTCTTATTTCCCCTTGGTGTAGGAACTCTTTAAGCATGTAATTATTAATGTTTGCCTGAAATAACAAGAGAGATAACACTTTTGTGGCAAGAGTCACTTTCTGTAAAGGTTAAAAGAAGAAATGAGGATTATTATTAAAGATATCAGCAATGAATGGGAACATGAGGTCACATTCATCTTTGAAAGGAATCCTTAAACAATTTGTAAATTTAGCAGAACTGTACCTTAAATTAAAATACTATTAGCACAAGGGAAAGATAGCTCAATGTGGCAGGTGCTACATACTGTGACCAGAGAATGCTTACCTTGGGAAACTGGGAGATTATTCTGTCCCTGCTCACTGGGGGAACTAAATGCATTAGGTTGGACTTCATCCTCCAAATTCAATTAAACTCTACCAGACAGAAATATGTAAAGAGAAACATAGTATTCAGGAATTGCTTCAATACAGGGAAAACATTGTATTTTAAAAAAAAAAAAAAAAAAAAAAAAAAAAAGTTAACAGTTCTTGCAGACTTCCCTTTCAGTACAACAGGCAGTTCTTTGACTTTATTTGCATTAAAGAAAACATGTTTCTTATGTAAAAGGGATCACTTCAGTGCACATACCTGTAGTAGCAAATAGCGGCTTTCTGAGAGTACAAGGCACCAACTCTAATTCCATGGGAGGGCAGAGAACTGTTCACTTAATTCAACATAAGTGCTTGCAGTTTAGCCCTCAAAGGATTTTGCAGTGTTTAATTTAAAAATCTTGCTCATCATTGTTTGAAATGCTTCTGCACTAAGCGCGTTAATAAATGTTAGGGGATGCCAGATTTCATTCGGTCAGAAGAAGAAGGTAGGAAAGATGAAGTTGCCAGACTTCTCAAACTTTCATCCAAGATCAGCTCAGAAAGAATGGAATCCGTAGCTAGTCTGACTTGGAAAAAGAATAACGTTCACATGAAAGCCACAAAAGCCTTTAGATATCCCACTTGAGACATATCAATTTGGTTATGCAATGAAACTCTGTGGGTTGTTGGGGGAGGAGACCCTTAATAGGGTACCAATTTGTTACTGGTATTCAAAAGAGTGTTTCTAATAAGAACATTCATCATGTAGCAAAGTGTAAGGAAGGACTCACCGTGCAGCAGCTGATACAGCAGGATGGCAGCCACACAAACAGCTCAGCCTGCTGCTGTGTGGCCATAGCAACAGGCTTGCAACACTTCCCTTCCTCCAGACCAAGAAGGCGGAGTTGGAGTAATTTAACTATACACCGGGCCCTGGTTTTAAAAGAACAAACTGGCTTTAGTGGTCATAGAGATTCCTTTGATCAGAAACTGCTCCTTAATAAACACAGTGGTCCCTTAAACCTGTATAAGAAAATAGGTCCATTTTCTTCAAGGACTGTTTGTACAGTCAAAAAAAAAAAAGTAGGATTAACCCAGCAGACAAGGAACTAATGGAGTGGGGAAGTACTACAGTGTTAATATTAAGCACAGTGCAATTATAAAGAAACTCCTGAGGGATTTTTTTTTCAGAATTTCAACTTGATTTCATCTCAGCTTTAGAGTCAGGATATGCATGCCACCAATGAGACATTCTGAATTATATAAATGTCTTTCTAGTCATTAGTAATCTTGTTTTCTAACATACCAAACACTAAAGACAAGGCATAAGAAATCACACAGCTCTTCTGTATCAACTCATTAGTTTAGACAGCATTTAGTATGCTAGACTGTAATTTAGGATGCTAAAAGATTTTGTTATTTGTTTTGTTAGGATTTAAATTTCCAAATTTCAGGACAAAAGAAAGCTCTCATGTTCAGGTAGTCATATTTTCATAATGCTGGAACAGGCTTGGACTTCTTAACATGCAGGAGACAAGCCTCTTCCATTCCTGCAGCAGACTAAAAATGTTAAAGGGCACATCAATGTGGGCAAGTAATTTTAAAAGATGAGTAAATATATAACAAAAAACCTATAGCTGTATTTTACAACCCCACACTAAGAATAATGCTCAATAAAATTGCTAGTCCATTACTTAGAATTAATGTTTTATATCCTCTTTTGTGAGGAATTGCTTTTAAATCACTTCAGGCACTCATGTGACCTCAACCATGCTGAAACACCCACTTCCCCCCAAAGAATCCACCAAAGAAGGTGATATTATGGTATTTATTTATTACTATATGCATAGTTCTATTTATCATGCTACTTGTGACCCTATAAAACTAGAGATCTAGACCCTTTTTATGGTGCAGTACTGCCCTTTTGGCAAGTCTGAATGATTTTATGGCAATGTTTATGTCTTAAAATAACAGTTCTGAAAACAAAAAGAAAAACCCTGCCAGTTGGTAAGAGTTTCAAACACTAACTTGCTTTCGCCATATTCTCCTAATTCCAGTTCAACACAGCCTAAGAATGTAAAAATGTCATGTGTACATAGGCTGACTCACTGCTCATCTGCTAGAGCTCTTCCACAAACTAAGCTACCAGGAAAAAAAAGAAAAATCAATTCAACAATCTCAGTGAATCCAAAACACAGGACGGACCAAAGCAACCAAACAGAAACGTTTTAAAACTGGGAAGCCATTTTCACTTACATTTAATGTGTTTAATCTAAATCTCACACACACCAGCATACCCCAATTTACCAAATCAACAAATTAGCCACACCAGTAGAAGAAAAAGATCGATGATTTAAGAAATAGAAAGCTGCTAAAAATACTGAGAATGATCAGTACTGAGATCTGGATTTTTTTCTTACAGAGCTGAAGGGGATTCAGTCACCAGGGAGGACTGGGAATATAGTGTCTCCATGGCATCACAACCCTCCTTACATCAATGTTGCGGGAACAATATCACCAGCAGATTCTGTAGATAGATAGAGGTTTTGAGAAAGGCATTCAGAAGCTGTACATGAAATAAGTTAGCACCATGATCCAAAAGAACGAAAGCAGAGTTAACATTGAAGGGCAAGTGAAGTTTCTGATCTTCCTCTGCTCCTTCTACACTGAGAAAAGTTAATGTTCTTCCTATTGAAATAGGGCAAAACTTTCCAAATATAGTTAGTGGGAGTCTAATCTAATTCAGGAAAATAAAGCCTACTTTAAATAATCTGCTCTAAAAAATTGCAGAAAAATGAATCCTTTCTGGAAAATATTTTTTAAAGTAGTAATTTTTCTGTTATGGATTTTGAAGATCAGCAAACCAGAATCTATTCCTGTGGTTTAATCCGGCTGATCTGAACGACCTTGGCTTTGCAAAATCCAGTTTAAGAACTTTGATTATTATAATTGTTACTCAAACCTAATGAAAAACATCTCAATGACTTCTCTATTTGCACAGAGAACTAACCGTTCATAGCACAAGCTGTTCAGAGTTTTCTTCCTGATGCCAGATCACATCTGACAATCCAGAGCACCCTTAAGTTGTGCTAGCAACACTGCAATGATACATTCTCCCTGTGTACAGCTATGAACAGCGCTGTACTTTTTAGCAGAATCATACTGAAAAAGATGGCTAAGTCTTTAATACAGTCATGTGAAACTACCTAATGATGATGGAAACCCCTGCCAAACATTCCAGCTGTTTATAGTGACATTCTGGAGAAGACTAGGAAAGAAAACCTAGCCCAAAGCTACAGAGCTCTCTTCAATCCTTGTACCTCAAGGCACTCACGTGCTCTCTCTCTGCCATTAACTCGACCACCATTTTGTTCGGTCTGAATTTTTTTTCAGTTTTGTTCAACTGAGATTACTTTAAAAAGAGGCGGTGAGGAGAGAGCCTCCCTCCAATGCTTTAGCAGAGAAGCGAGGTAAAACGGCCTCCACACTGCAACCCCACGGCGGCTTTTCCCCCATTTCCTCACACGCTCCCCTCCCTCAGGGGCCGCGCCTCAGCCCCCCGGCCCGCAGCGCTCCGAGTTCCGCGCTAGCAGCGGCCCCCGCTTCGCATTCGCAAACTACGCCGTTGACGCTACTCTCTCACAGCAGCCACCGCCAAGTGCGGCACTTACGCTGTTGACGCAGGGCCGGAATCAGTACGCATGGCTGCGTAGTTTTTATTCACGGAGTGGGGCGTACGCAAAGAGCTGGTTGCTGTGACAACCAGAGCACGCGGGCGCGCAATGCGGCGGCGTAGCTGGCAGGAGCTGTGGAGCGGGAACCGGGGACGGGCTGAGGCGGCGACATGTTGGTGGGACAGGGCGCCTTTGGTTATTTAGTCAATTCCATTTGTTCTGAAGAGAGAGGTGCAGTTTAGCAGTACTTTTAACTTTGCAGCTGGAGGGTGTGTGTGTGTGTGTTGGTTGGTTGGTTTTTTTGTTGTTCAGCAGTTTTCGATATTGAGGTTGTACGCTTGTGTCAGCTGAGCCGTTTTCCTCACTGAGGGAAGAGGGAGGTCAGCCATCACCGATTCCGTTAAACGTTAACGAATTCCGAGGGCGGGTTTAAACTAGACCCCTTTTAAAAGAATGCTTTTTTGAAAAAAGTCGGTTTTTTGCTTTTGCTTTAATATTATTTTGAGCCCTTTCTCTGATTTGGGACATTAGACTACTTCACTTTAACCCTTTGAAAAACATTCCCTCCTTCACCTTGCGATTTTAAGCGTTTCCACTCTCTCTCTCTCTCTCAGTGTTCAGTAGAGAATTAAACCAGACACGAGGATTCAGCTGATGAACAGACATTACTGCTGATAACCATGAACCATTCCAGCCTCTTTCATAACTTCCTAACAATGAATGTGTGCTAAAATAGCTCTTCTGGGACACAGAACATTGTTTAAAGCCAGTAGTTGTCTTTCTGGTACACTATCTGTCCAATCACCAGGTACAGCCATTTTGGAGTATTTTTAGGGATAAGGGAGAATCCTTCCCAGGAAAATTTGGGATGGCACATGCTCGTGTCTCAGCCAAACTCCCACCCAATATAGATCCCACAAAAGCTCCTATTGCATTTGGAAGGAGGGCCCTTCCTAAACTGAATGAGGATTTACAGTCTTCTGAGCTGCTGACTCAGCAGCGGGCATTGATGGCGCTCTGCGATCTGGTCCATGACCCAGAAAATGTCTACCAGGCAATAGAAGTAGGTAAGTTGTCTGTTGTCATAAGCTTTGACACAGTGTGGGGGGGAAACACTTTACTTTGTATGCTACTTTTTTCCTTGCAACATCTTTGATGACACAAAATGGCCATGAAGTTTTTTTTTTTTTAAATCTCTACATGTTTTACCTTAAAAGGGTAAATAATATTATAATGTCATATACATGACAGTTATTTTAAGAGTGTCCTCACTTTAGGATTTATCAATGGCTCACTATAGGTTTTGTCAACCCCTAAATACAAAAGTAGTGCACACGCTCCCGATGCCACTTGGTTAAATTCAATTTGCCTGGAATCCGCTCTAATCCTGTTATCCATGAACCTTTCAGAAAAAAACAAAACAGTGAATTTATGTATTTCTAATAACATAAAACTACTAAATATGTTTTATTTAGAAAGGGGAAAAGAAAAAACTTTTAGTTATCCTAGAGCAGGAAAAAAAAGCAAATCCCTTTTTTCTTTTTTCTTCCTTCATTAGACATTTTCTACCATGTATGACATATGACCGTGGCACCTTCCTGGATTTTTCATGCTTGAGGTGCTCAAAATACTCATATCAGATCCCATAATAATCACAGGCAAAAAACTCCGATTAACCTTTTAATTAATAAAATAATATTTAAATGAGGTTTACAAGTTCATTTGCAAAATCCATGAAGTCATCTTTTGCCACTGCTTCCTTCAGCAGTGGATGTTATGGCACATCCAGATATAACTTTACTGGAGAGACCAGATAGCAGAGCTTTCTATACAGAACTCCTTCTCAGAAGTATCTTAGTGATTGTAGAATTGAGTCTGTAACACCCCCACCCCCCGAACTTTACAAGAAATTAAGATACAAGACAATATAACCAAATTTATCATACTCATCAACTTTATATCTGGCCACTATTTTCAAAAGCTTTTATCCCAGCACTTGGAAGAATCCTAAGTTTGGATTTTAGGAAAATAAAACCCATACAAGTTTATCTTCACAATATTTAGCAGTCTGTTATGTATCTATACAGCTCATTACATAACACTGAAGTAGTCCTCCGTTTTGCCACTTTTTTTTTCTCCATTCACTTCATTACTTTTTCCTCATAAGAGATACCAATAATCATGTTCAAAATTTATAAGTTATGTTTGATTAACAGTAAATGCTGAAGCAATGCAAGATTGTTTTTTGGGGGATTTTTTTGGTCAGTGCTATGTGTGTATATACATAATCATTAATGGTTCACCAAATTTATTTCTATGTGTGAAAAGCAATGCTGTGTTTTTACATAGCCCGTGCCACACCTGAAAAAAGTTTTTAAAACTGTAGGCATCAATCCTGCAAACACATGCTTTTCTAAACACATCAGTAGCTCCACTGACTTGAGTTATTATTAGAGTTATGTTGCTTCATAAGATTAGGATTTAACTTGATACAGAAGTTAGCAACTTGTTTGTAGTGTGGCATTTTTGGCAGTAGGCTTTGAAACTTGAAAGTTTCTTCCCTACTTGAGATACAACAAAGAGTTTCACCATCTGACAAGATGAAAATTCTGATTGTTTGCCCTTCAGATTGTGAGATAAAAATTAGTATCGCTATTTTAAATTAACATTGAAGGTAAGAAATGTTAAAATGAACTGTTGTGTCTCATAGGATTCTTGGATAACCTGAAAACTTTGCTGCTACATCATGACAGTACTGTCCGACAAAAAACAACAGAGATCCTTTATATAATGGCTATGCATAATGTTGGCAGGTAGGCATAATTCCAGAGTTTACTGAATGGTATGGGAAGCAATAAAGACGTTTCAGTGAGAAATAAGAACAGAATTTCTAAGTTTTGGCAAGATAGATGCAACGTAAATAAGAGCATTTAGTTAAAGATTAAGCATCTTGGAAATATAGATGAGTTTTATTATGCTTAGTTAAATCTGCCCTCCAATATTGTTTGTAGGCAAGGGTTGATCCAAAATGGAGTAACTTCTGCCCTCAGTGAGCTCTTGGATGATCCAGTAGATATCTGTCGGAAGAACACACATCAGATTTTTGAAATGATGGCAAGATTACCTGAAGGTAGGAATTTTTTCAGTAGTTAAGTATTCAAATAGACAAAGCAGATAGGGAATCGGGTAAATTCACCTATGTAATATCTTCCAGATTTACTTTATTCCATTTTCCTTGAAAATAATATTTAAACCCAGCATCTTTTCTATTTTTGCTTATCTTAACTTTCCTTAGTTATTTTTCCTATGAGAATTTATTCTTTGGGTTCTATCAGAAAACTTTAAAAGGTATGACTGTCATCTTTTTTATTGGTGGAGGCAACTATGTTTTCTAGATCTGTTTTTGCACTTCTAAAAATTTTCAAATTATGTAATAATAGTGAAAATACCTAGACAAAATAAAGAAAATGCTTTACATAGATAAGAAGTGAAATGTCCCATGTTAACATAACACATCTGTGAATAGTCCTGTCTGATCCTGCTAGATCTGTTAATTTTCTTAGGTCTTATGCAAATTAAGGCTACCTGCTCAAGATACAGGTTGTGTGGACTGCACGCTTGAATTTATATTTCAGAATCTTGCATCAAAAATTCACTTTGTCTTCTTCTATTCAAAATGATCATCAGCTGTTCACCATGGTGCACTAATTTCATAGTACACAGGGTTTGTGGTAAGTTTTTCTGGTGTTGGAAGGTACAAATTTTGTGAAATTTGTTTTTGCCTTCCCCACTCCTGGCAAGCACTGGTGTAGGAAGAGACAAATAAGTAAGTAAAGGCACTGTCCATTCCACAGGTTATCCATTAATGTGTCTTTGACCTCAGGCTCATAGGCACTGTTTCTTAAATGTACACTTTGACATTGCTTTCAGCAGATGAATTTAAAAAAAACAAAAAACAAATAAACAAAACAAAAAAACCCCAAAACACAACTGGGGGCGATGCAAAGAACAATGAAGTTTGCTTTTTCTGATATTTTATTCAAAAATTGTTTACCCTTAGGTAAAATTGTTAAAAGGTGTTGGTAAGATAGGAAGTTAAAAACATGATAAATTACATCTAACTTCAGCTGTCAAATTGAGCTAGTCATCCTCCCTGTATAGCAGGAGAAAAATCAGTATCTCCAGGGGCAAAAAGTCTGACATATCATAGGTGTTTAGTCTAGGATGAGATGAGTTCTGCTCTGGCGATGTCCAGTTATCTCCAGTGAGATAAACAGAAGCTGGGTTGATTACATCAGAGTCAGGCATCTAGCTTTTAAGTGCTTCAGTCTAAATAGAGGAATTCAAGCTGAGAATTTGTCTTTGACTTGCCATAAGAATAGGTTGTTGTATCTTCTACTTGCTTTCTTTATATTTATAACATACATTTATGGTTTTCTAAATCTTTTATGCACTAAGGGAATTTATGCTGATTTGTTACTTTCATTTCCAGATTCTATGGTTATAATTTCAATCTCTTAATTGGCTTAAATTCTATTCTGAACATTAAATTTATAAAAATTAAAACATCTATTTAAAGTCATGTGGAAGTATCTTGTCTGAAGAATTCTGTTACATTACAGGTGTGTAAAAAAGAATTAAATGCTTAAAGTCTTGCTGAGTGAGTGTACATGAATTCTATAAATATAAAGATGTATTTTTACATGCATGCAACCTTTTTAAAAGTCCTAAATAATTGAATCCATATGAAGGATATTAATATGGTGGGCTAAACAACTTTGTGAACATCACTATAGAAAATCAGATTTTCTTTTAATTTAATTTCACTAGCCATTTTACAGATTTTTAAATCAAATGAGACAGGGACTTAGCTTAAGTAAATTCTGACCTGTCTGACTGCCTTTAAAGAATTCTTTCCCTTACCTGCGTAGAGAGACAGATACCATCCTGTGAATGTATTGTAATAGAAACTTAATGGAAGAAGAAAACTTAACAGAGGCAAATAAATGTTGCCAAATTTTTGCATATCACTATTAATCATTAACCATTCATCCATATTGGCTAAAGCTGCTGCCTTAGCCCTTTTGGAACTACATAATTCAGTAATAAGCCTTGCTGTTCAGTCCCTGCTGTACTGAACTTTATTATTAACTCTAACCTTCAGATGTGGCTCTCTCTCTTGTAGGCTAATGCAGGACTTACCGCTTGTCTTCTTTTGTTGATGGAGATTTCAGATGTGTGCACAATGCACAACTTAAGTTGACTGGAAAGGTTTCAGTTTAAACACGGAAACTGCCTCAGGGTTTGGTGGCTGCTGTACATACCATTTTAGCTATGAATTTGAGACTTACACATGTAAACTACAACTAGTGTTAGAAGTAACCACCCACCTGCTTTTAGGTTCTATCTCCCAAAACTCAAAGCATTTACTAAGTACATTGGAAGTTTAGCTACATAAGCAGAAAAAACTCACTGGAGTATGAATAAAAGGTCTAGGGGGTAAAAAACAATTTTTAAAAAGGCTATCCATGCAGGCCTAAGAGAAATTGAGGGCTTTTTTTCCCCCCAGTGTTTGCAGTTAGACACTTTCTAAAAAACAGGGACTAAACCCGACAGTTACATGGGAAGCATTTTATCAGAACCGTCCTTTCTATTTAGAGACTTACTGTAGCAGTAAGCAATGCTAGCTCTGGGTGGTGCCAAAACATAAAACATTGCTTATTATGAATTCCACATAAATCAAAATACGTTGCCCAAGACAGAGGGTATGTAATGATACACCATACTGCCACTCAGGTCTACTCCCATTTTGCCATCTTTGTCCCTGCAGGCATCTGAATATATCATCTTAGGTCAGAAGCCACTGATGGGAACTGTCACAATTGTAAAATCAGTTTGGTAATTATCAGGAAGTGTGAGATTATACTGTATAAGGAGAAATCAAGTTGCCTGCTGGAGTGGAAGGGTTATCCAGCCCCTGCTGAGCTGAGAACTCCACAAATGCTGAGAGCCAGCTGCAGCAGTGTCTCTCCTCAAAACCATGTATTTGATAGAAGGCAAAGTATTCACAGCAGCTCTGAAGTGAGCAGGAGCCTCTGCCAGACAAAGACCAGCTTCCAAATCATGTTACAGTCCCAACTTAGTGAAAGTTGCCTATATTTATGCGAAAGGCTAGAATTCTCTGAGCAGCAGTTGCTTTTCAGTGAGACTTCTCTTCAGCTAAGACTGATACCATTTCAGGTACTGGTGGCAGATAGGAATCAGGTTTTCCAAATAAAATTGTCCAAATCAAGACTTGTTTTGGGGAATGGTTCTGGAATTTTGTCTCCAAAAAGCAGAGAAGGGTAATTAGTAGTATGAAAAGAGGGCATTTAAATAATTGTAAAATTAGTTATTTGGTAAATTCTGTGCATCAGTGCCTTCGTTACAATTTCCTTTCAAATTTAAGGTTAATTACATTATTAGAAACCTGATATTTATGTCCATTTTGAATGATTTTTTTTCTGTTAATTACTTCTCAACATTTAGAGTAATCCTAATATATTTGCAGTCATCATGCTCTATGCGTATAGGCCAGCTTTTTCCCTATTCTCCTCCTTCTATTTATAAAAAAATAAAAATTAATGTAGAGAAACTGTTCACATCTGTGAAACAAGGAAAATTTAATCTTTATCTTCTGATCCTATATTGAAATCTCTCAGAGAGCATGATGTGTCTAGCAGTCTCTTTATAGCTCGCTTGAGTCATACCTCTCTAGGCAAAATTGTATTCCAAAGCTTAATTTCTTCAGCTATGAAGTGATGCCAAATTTTGACCATTTCCTCTGTCAACGTTTGTGCTATTAAAAGCCTCCAAGACTTGTTCAGGATAGAAGTCCTTGACTAGATTAAGTTAGTTTTGCATAGCTTTCTATAGACCAGATTTTCATACAATGTCCTTTGAGAGCTGGGGTGGGGGGAGGGTGGGGAACAGAAAAAACCTGTGACCCTCAGCCTGTCAGGTATGTACAGTCTATAAGATGAGTAGTGCAGAAGCTGAGCTAGCATGTTGTCTGTGAAAGCATCTCTGAGTAACTACCCTTGGAAAAAAGTGTTTTTCTGAGCGATACATTCTTTTTATTTAGGTAAAAATATAACATACATATATAAAAATATACAGGCCTGTATTTAAGGGTTGGAAGATAACTCCTTGAGCAGAATTGTGTTACTGTAGAATGGACTCACATACAGGTGGCTACTTACAAGAAAAACAGAAAGCTCCTAAAACAGTTTTCTTTGCTGAGACAATTTGCAGAATTACGAGAGAGAAAGCAAATATTTTCCAATAGGTAGTAAGAGTCAGAAGGCCTGACATAATTCATTTGGCACTACAGATACAGAAATAGTCTCTGCCTGGTAACTCAGCCTTCTTCAGGTAGCCAAGTAACCATCTGTCTTTCTGCATTGGCTGCTACACCTCACATCCAGACAATGAGGCAGGATGTACCTTGTATCAGCTCAAGGAAGTCAGCAACTAATATACCATTCCACAGCTAGATTTCTGATGTTTTCCAGAGCTGAGATAGTTTACAGGGCAAATAAAGCAATATGTGCCATACCAGACAAAAAGAAACATAAGCTGTACATGCATTTTTCATGAACTGCAGCTGGTTTTGTTAACTGGGAAGTGGTCAGTGACTCCAGTTAGCTCTATGCCAGGCCACCTGGTCTTTCTCCAAACAGGAGTAATTTAGGAAAATGTGGTTATTTTAGGCAAATCCACTTGCAGACTATTTTTGATTCCTAAATTTAAGGGTATATACCAGTATCCTCCAGGAACAGTGGGACCATTAAAAACCAAAAGGTGGGAAAATCCACAAAGACTGGGAGAATACTGAGGAGTAACATTTCCAGAGGAAACAACAACTTGGTGGCAAGAATTAATGGGCAGAAAAAAAAGACAAAAATAAGCAATATATATGTATTCAGTAGAGGACAGAAGAGGGAGAAGAACCAGCAGCAGGAGAAAATAAAGAACACTGGAAAAATTAATAACAAAACTTTCATTCTTTGTGAAAACAACTAAAAGGGTTATGAAACGATAAATTACCTGGATGATAACAACTGCAAAAATAGTTCTAGAAAAAAATGTTTCACTAGGATATGGTTAACATTGGAAAAGTTTAATAATTCTTACCCATTATCTATCCTGTCTTTTATGGGTACTTAATCCTTTTAGACAAAGAATGATGTGGATTGGATGGAGCAATGGATTTTTAAGCTTGCCAGAACCTCTATTTGGGAAGAGTCCAAAAGGTAGTATTTCTCCTACTTTACTGACCCTCAGTGTCTCCACTAGTCCACCCTTGTAAAATCATAACCAATCGGATCTGTGGATCAGGACTGTTTAAGGATCCTTTTTCCCTTTGAAACTTGCTTTTTTGTATGGAGTGCAAATGATAAAAGGACAGATGGCATTCTTACTGCAGCAGATGGAACATCTCTTCTGAGAATGTCATTGTTGCCCAGGTGAAGTGAAATCCCAGCTGTATTAATGCAGTTCTTTCAGGTGGCAGTGTGCTGCATCACTGATAAACCTGAGCACTGAGAAAATAGATGCAAATTTAATTGCACAATTTATCCAGGTGGACAACTAAGAGTCAAGGGATTTAATTTCAGCACCTGTCTTTGGCCCAGACTTTTTGGTTTTAACTTCCCTGTGCCTCAGTTTTCTTATACAATCAGAAAATAGAATTATTCTGTGTAAAACAGAATTTATTTTAACATCTTGAATTCTTCAGAGAGAAACTAGAATAACCATGAGTTACTCAGAATACTAAGATCAAAAGCCTCATAGGAATTAAATCATTAGAGAGTTAATAGCAAGGAATTGCCATTCAGAGAACATGATTATGTGAATGGATCATTTAAACTTATTTACCACTTTATTCCTCCCCATGCCTATGCTTTTCTTAAGCTAAGTAGGAACACATGGCAGTACTTCAGTTTCTTTTCTCCTTCCCAAGATAGCCTTCATTCAATGAGAAATTTAAGAGAGTCCTTTTCTTTAGAAATACCCTCAGGCCTTTGTTAAAATATCCTATGTTCTCCACTTCTATTGTAGGTTGCCTATAATATTTATGTTGGAAGGACCTTCTTAGTTACATAAAGATTTATTTTTTAATATAAAATGTCTCTTACCCTCCTCATAACCGGCTACACTTTTGGTTTTAGCTTTCCTACCCAGATTTCTTATTTTAAAGTTATCCTCCAACAAATGCCACTGTTTTCTTGTCACTACTTTCACTACTCTGAAATGGCCACAATAGCTAAAGGTGAAGGAAGCATACCATCCATTAATTGAAAAAGGAAGCCCTGATTCATTTTATACCTTTTTCACAATTCAGCTGGCTAATAATAGGATATTACACCACAGAAAGCAATTTAGACTAGAAATAGCTGTGCAATTTCTCAAGTAAAAGTTTAGGGGATCCTGTACTAGCTGTATAGAATGTACTAGCAATTACCATATATAGCTTTTAGTAAACTCACCAAGTCAAGCAGCTTGACTGCAAACACCACAAGCAGACAATGGTATCTTCTAATTACAAGTTAGACCTAAATACTCCCTTCATGGGGTGACAAACCTTCAAGGTGCAGCCTAATTGGCTCTTTTGCCTCTGTCCTTAGTTGTAATAATTGACACGGAATGCTTAAAGGGGCCCTGTGTCTTCAGTACAGGGATGAAATACTTCATTCAAAATTAGACTGATTTTTTTCCATTATCAATTACGTCTGGACTGAAGAGTTTTGAAAGTCTTAACCCATGTCTTGAGCCTCAGAGCTCAAGTTAGGGTTGCATTGGTGAGGCTGAAAATTATTATTGCTTGAACCACTGCCTTCAAGAGTATTGTAGTTCTCTTGACAGGCCCTTCAAAAACTTGATTTATCCCCAAATGGGTCAAAAGAAGTATTCTTAAACAAAAAAAAATTGGACTTTTTGATGCATTTTGTAGAAATGCCAAGAAGCAAACAAAGGAATGAAACTATCTGAGCGCTATTAAATACTTTCAGCTGGTCTCAGAAATTATTAATGGGGTGAGGGGTTCTAAGTCAAATTCTGCTTAAACTCTGGGGCTATTATTTATCTAGTATCCTCTAACAAGTGATTTTTATGAGTTTATGCTGTTTATACAAGAGTCGCACCTTTTCTTAATGTACATCCAGACTTTAATAAAAGATTTTAGTTAGAGGATGTTCTGGAATAACCTTGTTATAGTCTGAATGGATGGAATTTTCAAGAAAACTTCAATGAAAAACCATCAATAAGACTTATGCTGATAGGCCACCTTATATGGTCACTTTTAAAAAATTTTTAGATTCTTCTTAAGAAAAAGCCTAATTTTCAAGCCTAATTTTTCACAAGCATGAGCCAGACAGAATTTCGTATAGATTTTAGAGACTTGCTGAGAGGTCAGTAGTACAAAAATGTGAACATATTTTTCAGATGTCTTTCAATCTTTATGTAGAGGTTTAAGAGACCAACTTCAGTCACTATTCAAAAATCTATATATGTGCTTATACCTAGACATGTATTTCTAAGCATAGACATCTGTGCAAAGTACCTACTGTGTGAGACAATATGCAGGTATCTGCAAGATACCGTGGAAGTTTCTTTCCTGTTATTTCCTATAGATCTTGATCTATAACTTCTTTCCTAAAATTGTTACTAACCTTCTCCCCAAAAAATAGAACAATAAAATGCATTCAGAATTTGTAAAGATATTAAATGGGAACACACTCCTTAAATCTTACTGAGTTGCTCAAATGTAATTGCTTAAGATGGAAATTTCTAAATGTTGGTGAATAAACTGAAGAAAAAGATCTGGAGCAAATGAACAAAACTCAGCAGTCTGTCATAAAGGAAAGAAAACTTCACAAACATTATCCAATTAAGTAGCTGTCATAACACTAATTAATGAACACACTATAGACACGTTCAGTATCGTTTGAATTATTTATTTTTTAAGTGGACAATTTAAATGTTGATGTTATTAATAATTTTGTTTTAGATTTCTTAGAGCCCTTGGCTGAGATTTCTTGCACTAATCATAGTACATAGGGGGAACAAAAGTAGAAGGTTATTTTCCAGTGTGCATGTGTTTGTGTCTCTGTGTACGTATGTGCTTTACAATTATCAAACATATATTTACACACCAACTTTACACTGAAGTCTTTAAGAAGTCTTTTCTATGGCAGGGGGAAGAATCAACTGACCAAAGACTTAGGTCTATAGGATCCATTTGAGATTTTCCAGTATAGTCCCACAGAGCTTCTTATGCATTCAAACTTTTGCCGGAATGTTACTCCATCCAGTAGTGTTTCTTTATGAGATGAAACCTGGAGCTGAGGAATGCATCTCTTCAGTTTCCTTAACTTCACTAAACTGTAAATAATTTTAAATTAATTAAATTGAAATATCAAGACATTTAGTTATTGTTCATATCGCTCATCTTTAACCTTCTAATAATAATACACATTTTTAAAATAATTAAAAAAACAACAAAAAAATACTTTGGAGGCTATATACTACACAATCTCCATGGCTCCTGCTTCTTGGGAAATCTGTTACAATATTACAATTCCCAGAATGCATTTGGAACAGTGGAACAGAATTGTCCGTTGGCAACTTTCACATTCAGCAACCCAGACACTACAACAATAATTTAAAAAATTGCCTTGTGATTTATTTTATCTGTATTAAAAAAGGAACACTAAACTACTTCTTAAATATAGTTTGGTTTTTGTGAAACACCACAAGATTTGGCAAAAAAAGATGTAAAAGAAGACTGTTTTGATGTATAAAACTCCTTACCAGTAGAAGAAACACTGACCTCAATTTGGCCTAATCATAGATTCATTTCATGTAGTTTTGCTGCATATTTGAAGCCTTAAAGAGCAGAAAGAGCTGCTAGTCAGTTTGGAAATCACAGAACAGTTGCGCACCAACAATTCCTTTAAGAGGCAAGGTGTCCATGATAAACAGTAAAGCAGAAGTGTGTACATAGTATATGCTGTGAGTCATGTGCATGTGCATACATGATGTATGGGTATATACTGTTTGGCTGTGTGTACCGATCTTGTGGGTGCATGCCCATTCTCTACAACTTTAAGGAGTATTTTGCTTAAGCTCTCCTGTTCTGTAGCTTCTGGTTTGAACTACGTTTTTTCACCAACACAACCATTCTGCTCCACACCCTGCAAATGAGTTCATCTGTCACTCACCAGCTTTATATCTCCATGTCAGTAAAATTTTAGGACCACTGGATGAAGAATTATTTCTTACATAGAACATGATAACACTCCCACAGTAGGAAATGGAATGCAACAAATGGAATAAAAGTGCAGTGACTGTGGTGAAAACATCTCCACAGAGTTAGGCCTCAATCTCTCCTTTTGTTTTTGTTTGGGGTTTTTGAGTTGTTGGGCTTTTTTTTTTTTTCACTGTGTGTGGGTTTTTTTGGAGAGGAGGTTTTCACTCTCCAGAACATATATTTGTGAAAAATGATGTAGTGGGTCAAGGGGACATAAGAGGAACTGTGTATATACATCAGATTCCCCTTTTCTCTCCTTGGGCTACTAAGCATTGCCCCATTTTTTTCCACTAGAAGTGGAGTTGGTTAGCCCCTTTTTTATCACTTTGGGAAAACAGATTAAGCCCAAGGATTCTTAGCAGAGGCCAATATACTTGAGATTGTTCTGAATGATGACATCTGTCACTGCATCAAAGACAAATTGGATGTTACTGGTATCAGTGGCGCAGGTGAAGTGTGAGTAGATCTCCTTGGTCTCCTTGTTGCGATTCAAGTCCTCAAACTGGCGTTGGATGTAGACTGCTGCTTCCTCATAAGTGTTTTGGCCTTTGTATTCAGGAAAGCAGACTGTTAAGGGGATGCGTCGGATTTTTTCTGCCAGCAGATCTTTCTTATTCAAAAAAAGGATGAGGGAAGTGTTGATAAACCAATTGTTGTTGCAGATGGAATCAAAGAGACGCAAACTTTCTGCCATTCGACTCTGTAGGAGAGGAAACAACAGGGTCAATAGTGTTTCAGCATAACTGTGGAAAGCACACAACATACATTACGTTTATCAATGAGCAAAATGTGCTTTTAGAAACAACTTTTATTTGGTCCATTTTACCTGGCTGTGAAATTTCAGGGATCTCAATTCACTTGTTTTTACAATACATTTCACCACAGATTACATCTTTTTTTTTTTTTTTTTTAAATATTTGGCAACTGTGGGGGAAAGTCTAAAACTGAAGATTTCGAAACAAGAGGTGTAACTTGGGAAAACATGGTTGTGTTCAAACTTAGGTTAGCACTATAAACAAATTCTTTAAATAAAGGGGATGAGTAATTTCTAAGGATTTCACACTACATAAACATTCTGCTGTTAAAAGTTTTTAAAAAAAGACAGAACTACTACAGTACAATTGTGACATTGCATCATTAGATGTGTAGTTTAGCACACCATACATACTCAGAATTTTTTCCTTGCCTTACTTCTCCCCATTTTGTAATGGTAAGATTGAAAGAATACACCAGAACCACATTCTACTGTGGTGGGACAACTTGTATATAGGTGAAAGCTGTGTTTAGGCAGACATATTTAACATCTTTATGTCTGCTGCCCTGTGTAGGCAAATGCCATTTATGAACAATTTAGGATGACCACCACGATTACATATTTGGAAGTGACAATCCAATGCTTCTATAAGCTGAAAGCAGAAAGGTCTGTTAGAAATCAACGGCTGTCTTGAATTTTCCCGACGTGTTGCTGTTGCAACATGCACTCATGGTGCCTCTGGAGCTGTCCATGGTACCAAGTGCTCTTGGAAGGCTGACTTTATTGTTCAGTTTACACCCATAAATAGATGTAAACAAATGTAATGTTTTGAATAGAAAATATTCCAGGTAATTAAAATAAATATCACTCAAGTATTGTCAAAAGTAGGTAGAGAAAATATCTTAATAAGGCATTTTTGCTAAGGTCACTGTCTTCCAGCATGTTACAACTTAGATCCTTATCTCTGTTAAGTTTCACTGGCACATCGGCATTATCATTATCTGCCTAACTTTAGTCAGTATTTGTCTAACATGAAAATTGTTATGCACTCATATATTCTATTTAAAGGAAAACATCTCTTTTAACCAAGTCGGGATATTCATATTTACAGAATGTTGATAAGCAGGGCATTTTACAATTAAGCAACAAGGCTTCATTCCAATCTTTTTCAATAACCAGCAGTATTTTTTATTAATAAAACTATGAATATTAAATAAGTGGACCTTTATTCTGTCCCAGTTGAGTTGTGTTTATGTACTGCTGAAAGTAGGAAAAGGATATATGACTGAAAATTCAGAATATTTTTTTCTGTACAGCAAGTGTATCAGGAGAAAAGTGTAGAAACCAATATTCACAAAACAAGGTACATTTTAAAAACCTGGAAACTGTATTGATTCTGAAGATTTGATAGGCTATGAGACAGAGGTAGTGGAGGCTGAATATTGGAATTCTTACAGTGATGTCTGTTTAATTATTTTTTTTTTTATTTTAACTAGAAGAGTCTTTTAGCTGTGTGCCAGTTATTATCTTTTTGAAAATTAACATCAAATAATTTTCAACTTGGTCATGATGCTATTTGCTATTTTGACCTCTGTGGGTAGTTTCATATCAGATTCCAAAGCCTGAGTTAATGCTTTCATCATTCCCATCTAATCCTCTTCAGATGCCCTAAAATAATTTTTGCCATTTTTGAGCATCTTTAAAATCTCAGAACACTGTAAGGCATGTCTCCTTCTTGTAGACCTGATCCAATAATTTTGAGTAGGTAAACCAATGTGATGTTAATCACAGCATGAAATTCAGTATTTCTACTCACATGTCCAGATTAATTGATTTTGTATGGGAAACATTTCTGTACAGCTTTTAGCTCTTACCCAAATGACAAGCCTACAGCTAATATTTAGCCTACAGCTAAAATATTAGCTATTGTTCCTTTTCACTGTTTTTTTGTTTTGTTTAGGCTTTATATTGGTGCAAACATTGTTGTGAGAAATCATGGTTTATTCCTGGTTTATCTTCAACTATCCTTCACTCTGTTTTGAGATAACAGCAAGATTTATTGCACCCTGGTCTCAGGATGCAAAGAATCCTTGTACAGTCAGCTCTGTAGAGTCTGCTTACTGATAAACTGTGGATAAAATATAAAGAGAGCTTTTCATGTACAGCAATATAGATTATAATCTTAACTTTCTCAAAAACAATAAACAAACTAAATATCTAGGGAAATTTTTTCCATGTTAAGTTACCATAAAGAGACGCATTTGGGGAGTCTGATTTTTTTAACTTAATGTATTTTTCATAATTTTTTTTCCCTTCAAAGTGAATTTGCAATACTGGCCTGCTAAATTAAGAAGATAAATCCTGTTCTGTTTAGAGTATCTCTTACTTTCAGTATTCGCAGATCATGAGATTGCATAACATTTAATATAATTTCTTCACCTTAGTCCATACAGCAAATTTAATTAAGATTAGGTATTACTGATCAGCATAGGGCACGATGGAAGGGAGGGGTATTGTGAATGATGGGCATCATTAATGATATACCAGGATACAGTTCCAAATCCTCCCAGTCTGTTGTCTTTTGTCTCACCTTGTATCACGGTCATGCAGTGGTTAGTTTTATAATATGTACAGATCATTAATTTAGTGACCTCAGAGGAGTCATGAGAAGAAACTTCCTCTTTGTAAACTTTTTATATAGTGGCATGCCTTGCCATCTGAAAGTAAGAGCAGCTGATATGATTTTTTTTTTTATTTAAAGAAGAGAAAAATGATACCAAAAATGTCTGGTAGCACTCCTGGAGATTACTGATACCTGATTTCCCAGTGCTTCCAAAATGTAAAATGAAGCAATTTATACAGAATTTATATTTTTTTCAAAGCATAGCTTCTTGAAGAAAGCCTGAAGTCAACTCAAGTCTAACAGTTTTAGTATGGTCAAAGGTATTTTGGATTGGTAAAAACAGAAGACTGTAAGGTTTCTCAAGGGATCACATATACCCTATATCATTCCTAACATATTTTTAAACTATTTTTAAAGTCCTTTTCACAGAACCTTTCCATTCCCACCTGTTGACCAATCTTTCAATAAACAAAAATACATTAATCAGAAGCTAGTAATTTATAGACACTGATCAAGATTATATTCTTCAGGAAGATGTTTTAGCTGATTCCTCAAAGCACAGAAGCAGTCTTAACTTTTTTTTCCACATAAGACTGTTCAATTGGTGACTGACCAACACATTTCAGCCCATTGGATGTTTTGGTGTGGCCAGTTTTAAAACCTTTATCATGCATCTGCCTATCTCTTGTTATATATGCCCAGATCCTGGCATTCTGGAAGCTGCTGTTAGACCTATCTGATTCCACAGTGATGCAACTTGTTTTCAGAAATACCTCTTGTAACAAAAAAAACAAAAGAAAAGCTCATTTGACTTCTTGCATTTATATCCGATATAAAATACTAGCATTCTTCCCAACTGAAAGAAAAAAGTACTTACTTTTTTTATGGACTTTTACACTTGTCATTCTTTTATCACATGCATACAAAGAACATAAATTCTGCAAAAGTTCACAATGCTATTTACAGAGTACATTCATCTATCTTTGTATCTATTTTGATTTATTTCATGCAGATAAAGAGACTGAATAGGGCAGACTGGAAAATAGCTATGTATTTTATAAACATTATGTAAATATTGTCAATATTTTTTATAATTTAATAACAAAAGCAGTGAAAAAAGGTTGGAGATGATACACAGAATTCTTTGTGGAATTGCAATGTGTATCAAGTAATATATTCCTTCTACCAAAGACATGTGCCACAGCACCCAGTGGCAGTGTTCTCTCAGTGCCAACAGGTATGGTACTTTGGATATTGGCTTGCTTTGGATAGTGATTCTATAACTACTATGAGACTTCAGTAATTCCTGACATTCCCACCTACTCTTCTGCAATAATTGACTCCTTTAATTTCTTCTAGTGTTAACCTGTAATGACTTTACTGTTTCAAACAGTATTAGCTGCATTTCCCATGTAGATTGTTCTGCATATATTGCACTCCTTTGTTTATGCAGTATTTTAGGTTTCTAAAAACCTTATGCGTACATCATCAGTCACCTCAGTGGTCTAGAATAACTGAACAGAAGGGATTTGGGATATAAAAAAAAAAATTTGTTTACAAGATTATTTGCAAATATGTATGTGTTCCATTTGTCTGGCTTGAGTTCAGACTGGATGAAAATAATCTCGAGTCTGGGTATTTTTGTTGTTGTTTGACTGTGAAGTATTCTAGCCAGTTTTCCTGTTTGAAAATGGAGGTGAATGAATGAATAACTTTGGCTTTTAACAGAAGTAACAGTATTTTGGGCCTAATTCTCCTGAAATTTGTATCAGTTGTGTCTAGTGCAACTCCCTTGACTTCACTAGGGTCACTCCATATTTCAACCAGTGAGATGAAGAGAGAAGAATCATTCACTGTTTCTTACATGCAAAGTTATATGAAAATGTAATTTATTTAAAATTTACATTTTATTTGGTTTTATTAGAAAATGAAAATACATTTTTTTGCTATTACTTCAAAGGAAATCTGCAACAGTATTGATCATGATTGTTACACTAAAACAGTATCCTGAAAAAATTACCCCTTAAAAATGCATAGTTGTGAAATATAAGCAGACTGTTCTATCTAAGCTTTTCAAATTACCTCTTACACTTTCCTTATTTTAATTGTGTTACTATTCCTTTTCATTTGCTATGGATTGACTTGGTGGGAATCAGATCCTCTGTTCTCAAAGTTGCATGAATCATAGAATCATAGAATGTTTTGGGTTGGAAGGGACCCCTAGAGGTCATCTAGTCCAACCCCCCTGCAGTGAGCAGGGACACTGCTAACTAGATCAGGTTGCTCACAGACCCATCCAACCTGGCCTTGAATGTTCCCAGGGATGGGGCCTCCACCACCTCTCTGGGCAACCCATTCCAGTGTTTCACCACCCTCACTGTAAAGAATTTCTTCCTTATATCCAGTCTAAACCTACCCTGTTTTAGTTTAAAACCATTACCCCTTGTCCTGACACTGCTGGCCCTACTAAAAAGATTATCCCCATTTTTCCTATAGGCTCCCTTTAGGTACTGAAAAGCCATAATCAGGTCTCCCCTCAGCCTTCTCTTCTCCAGGCTGAACAACCCCAACTCCCTCAGCCTGTCCTCATAAGAGAGGTGCTCCAGCCCTCGGATCATTTTAGTAGCCCTCCTCTGGACCTGCTCCAACAGTTCCATGTCTTTCTTGTGCTGAGGGCTCCAGAGCTGGACACAGTACTCTAGGTGAGGTCTCACCAGAGCAGAGTAGAGGGGCAGAATCACCTCCCTCAACCTGCTGGCATGAAGACATTGATTCAGTTATTTTAGTGAGTAATTCTGTGTTTACAGACTAAAGCCACAGACCTTTGGCAGTTTCTGGTAATTTCCAAAGCCCCAGGAGCATCAGGGCACACCCTGATGGCTGGCACTGCAACATTATATAGTCCCTATATTTGGGGTTTTTTTGTTTACTTCTTCCTTTGTAAAGGTAGGGCCATCTGACTTTTGAGCCTACTTTTTATATAGACAGATTTATAGGTGTAAAAATGTGGCTTTAAAAATCTGCTTAAGGATTTACTTTTTATTTTCACAATGCAAATCCTGACACAACAGATTATCCCGTAAAAACATCATAGGTCTCTTTCCAAATAATCATGCTCTTCTTTCCTTCCCTGATTTTGTAGCTGATAATAAAATCATGCAAGAAATTTTTAGCTCAGTTGAAATGCTTTTGCTACTAATTGTCTGGAAAAAAGTGTTTTAGAGCTAATAAAGGTTTTTGGCAAACTCTCAGAACATTCATGCCAACAGGATATTGCATTTTAAGAGGTTTGTGTTTATTACTGTATTTTGTAGTGAATCATAATACTGTCCCTCTACTACCAAATCCTCAGTTGCAGTCTGTAGTCCAAGGACAAAATCAGAGAGTTAAAACCCTACCATAAATTGTGAAATGTAATAAACACGTACAAGAGGACTGACAGTTTAAAATGAATGTAACCTTGGTGATTTCTTACATGATGTAAAGAAAGAATTAGTAAACTATTGTAGCTGATACCTAAGAAATTTCTTCTTCAGTGTAATACCACTATTATAATATTGGTGGGTATCTGAAAGTCATAAAAACCTTAACTAAACTAAATCGAATTTCTTTTAGTTAAAATGCAAATAAATTAATCTGGAATAATTTCCAACAAAGATGCAGGCTACATTACACCAGTGCAAGACTACGGTTGCATGGTATAAATGTATGATATACCTTGGGAAATGAACCCCCAAAATCCATTTCATAATTGAAATATAAAAGTAGGAAAATGTATTACTGGACAAGGACAAAATGTAGCAGAAAGGAAAACACAAGTCTTCAAATAACTGTAAGATGTCATCCATACAATTATGAAAACTTTAGGGAAAGAGAAACAGGCAGCATCTACATCCATATGAAGAACAGAAAACTAATTGAAGTTATTCTGAATTTTTTTTTACCTGTTAACATGGAGACATGAAACACATAGTGTTCATTCTCACTTTCTGCATGGAATTAAATGACAAACGAGTAAATCCAAACCTAAGAGAAAATAACATACATGGCAAGACAAGGCCTTTATAAATTTTAAGTGTTGGGTTATGATTTGTGCAGTGCATCAATCACATTTGATACAGCAATGCATGACATGGCTCTCATTTTTTTATAGCCAGATGACATCTTGATATATCTGAAAATCTTAAATAAGAAGTGGTCAGTCCACAGTTCTAAGATGAAGGCTCACACTGAAACTGAGTCTAAAGATGCATGATGTATCCACTCATATACTCCTGTCCTAACACAACAGACTTGTTTCTGGTTTCATCAATATTGTAAAAATACTTCAGATATTATAGGGGAAGTGAGAGGCCTATGGCTTATTGTAATAAAAATAAATTATTGTACAACTCCCAAAGGAATTACAAACAAATTCTACTAACGTGGAGAAAAAAATAAAGGTAAGAGAAGGCATTTTTCTTTTCTGGAGTGCCTTTTCCAGTTCAGGAATCCTGAGGGGAGTAGCTAGCCAGGTGGTTAGGAAAAATGTGCTGCTGTAATTTAATAATTATACTCTAACTGGGGTATAAGCAAGATAATGCCAATGCCTTAATGTACTGGGTTTGCATGGCAAGGTTTTGGTAGCAGAAGATAGTTTCAATCCATCGGTCTCTGGGTTATGGGCCCAGCATGCCTCCGCTGCCATCCAGATGGCCTTGTTGGGGGCTAATTGCAAATTCTTCTCTGAGCCCGAGAACAAGGAATTGGTTGCTTAAGGGAAAGAACATGCTAAGGAACAGATGGCTGCTTTTGTTCTTCCAATAATTTGCAAACATACAAACATCCCTGGTCATCCTCTGGAACAGTAGAGGTGTGCTTAGCAGCAAAGCATTCCAGAACAACTAAGAGTTTTCAATAAGAAGGACCCTGTTATCAAGAGAGCAAGTAATTAGAAAAATCACTTGGTAAATTGACCCAAATTGGAATGTAGTTTCTCCTCACAGCTTTCACATTGAAGCTTTCTGGTCATGCTTGGGAGAGCTTTGAACTTAAAAATGAAAAATTATGAAGAGAGAAACTATCACAAATAAAGGAATTAACTGCCATTTGTAGAAAATACCTAAGAACTTTATCTTTTAATCATTATTTCTCCTTCATCATTATTTTAAAACTGGTAGGCATTTGGGGATTGTGAAACCTTAACTAAATAAAATTTATCTTGTGTAAACCATAAACAATGATGAATAAAATTGGTGCAGGAATGGTAATATTTGCTTTCCAGAAAAGCTAGAAAATCTTTAAATGTCAGTAAATCTTGGAAGAACCAGTGGAAGCTGCTGCTATTTTCCTGTTGAAGCTTTTCCTTGAGATAGTGGCTGGCATTTAACATAAGCTGGTAGCTATGAGCTATTTCATGAAATGGCATGAATCTTTTCTTTCTGTTTCAAATGTGTTTAGAGATCCATAACTAAAGACCTTCTAAAGACAGCAGGCAAAGCTAAAGTATTTGAAAAGGGGGTGGTGGGGTAAAAAGGTAATTTAATCCATTGGATGTAAACATTGTTTTTTCCTATAAGGTTACTATACAAAAAAAAAAAAAATCCATTCAGAAATAATGACAGTCTACAAAATAAAGTGAAGTACCAATGCCTAAGACAGTCATAGTCAAAGCAATTCAGGAATTCGAACTATGTTTGAATAAATGTATAATGGAAGGCAGAGGGAAAGCAGAAGAATTTTGCAGAAAAAAATACAGATGATGCAGAAAGCAAGAGATAGCCTGGATAAATACAAATAGATACTTTTTTGTTGTAAAAAAGCCTACACTGAGTGCTAGTTAAAAGGTGCTTCTGTCTAGCAGTCAGGCAGTCCTGTTAAGAGTGCTGGATAAGAGAGAGTTAATTTTAAAAGACTATTGTATGATTCATCTTTTGTTCAGAGAAAGAAGACTCCTACAAGAACGCATAGGATCAGGTGGCTGTGGGTCTAAATGGGGAAAGATTATGATAATTTCATGAGTTACAAAAAATAATTGCTTTAATCTAAAAATCAAAAAGAAGAAACTATCTGTTGGAGAGAAGTAAATAGACTTAATCCAATTCACTCTATATATCTCTCAAATAAAATTAAGAACCTCATTGAGGTAGGATTAAACTGGGATAAAACAGTCTACACCTGTGTTGTCCTGTACATACCTGTTGCTAGCCTTGGCATCTTGCAGAAGGGACAAGGTAACCAATAAGGGTTTGACTAGACAATTGTTTTGCCTTTCCAAACCCTTTCTTTCCAGTCCTAGGACCCCAAAGTTTTTCTGGAAAATGTGGGGAATTCTAAAATGTCAAAATCAGAAAGGATGACATAGAAGGGTAAGTCCCATTGTGAATTCATTAAGAAGTGTTCTTAAGTCACTTAGCAGCTTAACTTATTCTACAACAGCCAAACTCATTATCCCATCACCAAATATGTTACATTAGTCTAACACCACTGCCAGAATTCCTGACCAGTTAAGTGTTAACAAAACAGGAAGGAGGTGAGGATAACTAGAAGCAGCTATGTCTATATAGCGCCTATCATATGGATATATACATGCACTTGCCATTTCCCTACTTCCTACCAGAATTCCTTTCAAATATAAGAGGAATATGATGTGCAGAAAGGTGGAAAACATACCATGTTATGTATATATGTATACTTTATGACACCACAATAAAGGGAAATTGAAAGGGATGATAAAAGAAGGCTTTATATTAGAGGAACCTTGAATCTCTACTATGAAATGAGCATATATAAAAGGCTGAGAAACATGAATGTTATGAAGTGGAGCCCTGAAGAAATCTTGTGTGATTTTGGATAGGAAGTTATGTATTTATATGATGAGGGAAAAAAAATGTATTAAGTGTGAAACAAGCTTGCTTCCAGTTTTTTTTAAACAGCTTCATCCTCAAATTGGGAGGAAAAATTATACTAGCAAACAAAATTTGTAAACTATCAAATTAATTCCTCATTGTTTTAAGGATAATGTCCTGTAATTGTTTATACTTACAGTTTGTACGTGAAAACGTAGAACAGGTAGAAGAGGCAGTAGTCAATATTTGATACCTCTTTTTCAGAGAAGAAAGGGAAAATAAACCTGACAAAGTGGTACTGCAGCATACTGTCTTGTCTTGATGATTTCCTGTGGGGAAACTGCAGATGATAACTGAATCTGGCAGTATGAATGAGAATTACATGGGGACCTTTAGTCTTGACTATTGTATAGGATGACAATGAAAACATTATAAATATTTTATTATGTATGATCTCTGTGACTGGAGAATAATTGTAGTGTTACTAAGGCTTACTATGGACTAGGCAAAGCAGATTGAATTGGGAGTATTACTTTAACAGAGTCCTGAATGTCTGTCTTTGAAAATTGATCCCTGCAACTTTTTAGGTGTGCACTGAACCAGCAAGTTATGTCTGTAGGAGTACATGATAAGTTAAGCATTGTTATGTAGTAGTTACATATGGGTGCCACTGACAGACTGGGGTAAACCGCTCTTTAATACTATCTATCAAAACTGTTTTATATTCCTAGATCAGGAACAATACAGATTTGTTAATCCTAGTAAGTACAGTCTGACACCATGCTATGATTATACTCAGCCTGAGCTGAGAAAGAAGTTTGATTAAGTTTCCTGACAGGAGGATTAGATTTTGAGCTAGGGGATTTCAAAGCAAAGGAACAGGACAACAGGTGCTTCTGCTAGGACTTATAAACTAAAGGGAACCTAAAGAAAGGATGCATATAGAAAACTCCTGGAAGAACAGAGGAAAAGATTACCAAGTTCAAGGATCAGAAAGAGTGGGGCACTTCATCACCTAATAGAAATGCTAGAAGATCCATATAAAGGCTACTCCAGTATGTCTGGCCAAGGTGTTAAGGCTGTTCCACAACATGGAAGGAGGCAGAGTAAAAGTGGAGAAATACATGTAAATTGAGTTATTGCTTGTGACTAGCTATACATATCTTCTAAGCAAGCTGAAGTACAGGAAAATTATATTTAGAAGGCATAAAATGTGCACGTGGTAGGTGCTATATTTATCAGTTCTTATAATAGAATTACAAGCCCAGCAGAAGCTTCTAGAAAAAGGTATGTTCAGGAGAACAGAAATACAGGGAAGTCAACATTAGTCCTGTGCCTGACAGAACACCACCAGCCAACATTTCTGAGGAGGAGTAATGAGTTTAGATCAGCAAAAGAAGTGCTACTGTGGCTGACACAGACCAAAAGAAACTTAAAGTCACAATGGGCCAACATATTAAACCTACACATTCCATAGCATCCAGCCAGGGCAGCAGTGCCAGCGCTGCAGTAGAAGTACACAAGATAGATAGTATCGTGGAATATACCTATTTTTAGAGGCCTCCATTTAGTCATTAAAGAGGGCAGGTAGCTTGTCTTTGCTCCTTAAAGGAAAGCTTACTATGTTTCAGTTGCTCAGCAAACAACTGTTAACACTCTCCTTTTACCACCTCAAAGGTCAACAAAGCTTTATGCTACATAAGCCTCTTGACATAAGAGTTACAAGAGCTTGTACTGTGCTTCTCTGTGTATTATTTTTGGGGGGCAAGAAGTTTTAAGAGGGCAAATGTGTCATAAAAGGAATATAAGAATACATCTTTGGTGTCTTTGACAGTGCCAGAAAAGGAAGATTTCCTGAGTACAAATTAAGACACTTCTTAACTTTGTTCTAAAAAGCAAATCAGCAGCACATAATAACCTGTGCTAGCTTTGGGGGGGTGGGTTTTTTTTTTAAACATCATAGAGTATTCCAAGCAAACTGCGTATTTCTGGAGTTTAGAAAAAGTCTAGTATAAAAAAAGTTCTTGTTAAAATCATACTAATTTAAAACCTCACAGTTCTTGAAAATATATCCAAAGTAACATGAACATCCATACTTTAATTGTAAGTATTTGGATGTTTTATCCTTAGATTGAGTTATATATATGGTAATAGAAGCCAGCTTCTTTATTCCTGCTAACATATTTCAATTTATTTCTATGCTTACTCATTGTTTTCAGGTGGGGTGGTTTTATTGTTTTTGTTTTCTTTCAGATTTTTTTGGATTTTTTGCTTAGCTCAAGGGAAGTGTTTCAAGTACATATCCAACATAGCTGAAATACTGCATAGTTTTACACATAAAGTGGTCCAGGACTTTAGCTGTCCTCATTTGAGACCTTTAAGCTTAATATCAGCCTTCTGTGTCTAGGCAATAAGTAACTTAATGCTGCATTGACCTACAAGGAGAGGCTGAGGGAACTGGGCTTGTTTGGGCTGGCAAAGAGGAGGCTAAATGGTGATTTAATAACAGCCTACAGTTACTTGAAGCATAGTTACAAAGATAATGATGCTAAACTTCCCAGCAGTATCAGGTGAAAGAGTAAGAGGCAATGAACAGTAATTGCAGCTTGGGAGGTTCAGATTAGATGTCAGGAAAAAAAACCCAAAACACTAAAAGACTAACACAGCACTGGAACAATTTGCCTTGAAATTTTGTGACTTCTCCATCCATAGAGGTTTTCCTCACTCGGCTAGATAAAGCCATAGCTGGCCTCATTTACTGTTGGCAATAGTCCAGCTTCAGCTGGGACGATAGGATAAATAACCTCCAGAGATTGCATTCAGCCTACATTTCTATAATTCCATGAATTGTAAAAACATATATACAGTTGAACACATAAAGGAGAAGTCAATTTTATGCATGAAGTTCTCACCAGATCTCAAACTTTTCATCCCAAAGAAGTGAATTCAAGCATAAGGGCTATCCTTCTGATGGAAAGAGTTATACTACACTGTCACTAGCCTGTTGGTAAGGCAGGGTGAAAAGGAAGTGGTCAAAGAATGGAGTTCTGGCTTTTGTGGAATACCCATTTTATATTGTTTTCTGTTCTTTCAAACTCTCTGGACCTTACAGTAGCCGCGTAGCTATTAACATACTGCAGAAATCTGCATGAGAACTACATGAGAATATGCAAGTAAAAAGAAAAATACTTGTTCACTATTGCAGACCTGCCTTTTCTATAGTTGACGCATAACCCAAGCTCTGTCTGACAGATTATGTGTAAAGAAACAACGCTTTTCATCGCAACTTCTTTGAAATGTGCCTTTTTCTAATACATTGGGGGGGGGGGGAGGGGGTTGGGGGGCAGGGAAAGGTGTTAACATGGTGAATATTGGTTCTTGTCACCCAGACACTTGTTTTCCTTAATTGAAGTGAAACAATGTATTGCATACATAAGAGATTATTTTTTTTTTATGTGAAAGGACTCCATTAATTTTTGCCCCTAGAATGCACTATTAAGCTTAATAATATTGTGTAACAGAATAATGGCAGGGGTACAGATTGCAAAATCCAGTGCCTGTGAATGCCCTTTCTCTGGATAAAAAACATTTGAAATCTGAAACAGCAGTGACAAGAGTCCAACCTGATAAACTATGATATTAAAAAAAAAAAAAAAAGGACTTCTCAAGTAAGTAGGTTTTCATTTTGGCACAATCAAGCCCAGCTTTAAAACAGGGCTCTCTAGATATTTATGAAAATTAATAGACATAAGTTGAAGGATCAATTGTAACAGTAGAATTAGAAAACAGAGAATACCAGCAAGAATTATCACAAGTATGGAATGACTATCCATATGAAAAAAATTAAATAAACTAGTTCTCTTCAGCCTGGAAAAAGAAATAGCTGAGAGAGGACACAGTAGAGCTCATAAAATCATTAATGGTATGGAAATGGTGAATATTGAATGATTTTTACAACACAAGAAGAAACGTCAAATTCGGTTATCTGACAGCAGATAAGTATTCCTTCCATGCAGTACATAATTACATGAAAAGTCTGTCATGAGGTGTTAGAGAATAATAATAATAATAAAAGTCATAAAAGTGTAATTGGGTTCAAAAAGCAATTAAATTAAAAGGGCACTTAAACAGAAAGATGTTGATGCAATCTTTGGTTCAGTTATCTGGTAGAGTATATTGCAGGAAGTATCAGCGTATGCTTGATCTGTTCCCATATTATTTCCTAAATATCCACTGTTGCCCACAATTGGACACAGACTACTGCAGATATTTGCTGTCACCCGGTACAACTGTTTCATTCCCTGTTGGTGAAAGCTTCTCCTTTACATAATCCACGTAAGTTTGCTACAGTTCCTAGACAATTTTGCCTTTCCCATTAGTCTTGTCCAATTAAAAAAAAAAAAAAGTGTTTGTTTTACAAACAATCATTTGAAGCAGTGAGTGTTTCTCACCAAAAATAGAGGCAAAGGGTCTCGGAACTAGAAGTACTGACCTCTAGTAATTTGCATTGTCCAACACTGGAGCATGTGAATGACAAGAGGATAATGACATTTTCTTTTAGACTGGGGCTGGGGGAGAAAGAAAACTGGCCCACATTGATGCTGAACCAGTTTTCACCAGAAAAAAGTTGGCCAGTAGTATCTGAACAATAAAACCAGCCTATTATATGATAAAAACATAAATACCTCTTTACACTGAGAAATTCACAGTGGGGGAAAAAAAAAAAGAAATGAAAACCCACAAAACTTGAGACTATTTCTCAGATTGCATGACATTTGGAGAAGGATGCATTTTGCCCTCACAGCTTAAGCAGCTGAAATTCTTGCAGGAGCACTGGCTTTTCATTTTATTGTGTCTTTGAAGGTATTTTAGGTAGGATGTTTACAGAGTCTGGTTCAGTAGAGCTCCTGTGGGAACAATGGCTACCTTCCCTTTTTATCCCATCTATGTTGCAAGATTAACATAGCATACTTCAGGAGCAAGTGGTTATTTCAGATCTTTTAGCAGCCTCGCCTATAATTCTAACAAATTTCTTGCCATCATGCTAGTCTTGAGCTTGCCTCCTACTAACCTAGAAGAAACATAAAGCCTGTAGAGCACATAGGTCAGCGTTCAGAATCAAGCATGAAAAAAGAACAGGAAAGAAAGCTAAATAAAAATATGCAAAGCAACATCAAATAGAGGGTCTAAATCTGGTCTGATCTTGGCCTTTTTTGCATAAGCTGAGAGGAGTACTGAGGAGTTCAAAAGCAGCATGTTTAGCAGCATGCAGAAAAAAAGAATCTTGTCTTCACTTTCAATAAATTCTTCTGGTTCTAAGCAGCATTACTTGAATTTAGATCAAATCAGTTTCAACACATAATTTCCATGAAATTATTTTATAGTAATTGGAGAGGAATGAAAGGAATGGTGATATATTCTGAACAAATCCCTCTCCCATATTTGTAATGAAAGTTCTGGTCTGTTGGGCTACAAAGAGGAAAATTATTTTGTCTGATGAAGATGGAATTTTAAAGAAAACTCCACATGTGGTCACATGATGTACATCTCCTTGGTGTAAATCACTACTGCTAAAGTTGTTCAGGAAAAAAAAAAAGAGGAAGGAGATTAACTTTGATATGGAATTTGCTCAGCCTTTTGGTGGTTCATTTCTTCCACTTTGTGTGGACACAGAATGATCCACACGCTTTTCCATCAGACCATTTTTGCCTTTTTTCTGATCTCTACTCTACTGCTCCAGCGCTAGGATTTCCCGGTGTCTCAGCCCTTACTTTAACCAATTTCCTTGTACGGGTGTGTGCTCACTAAGCAGAGCGTTAGCTACACCCATCTGGGTTATCAGTCCATCTCCCTTCTTTTGACACTATTTCCGTATATGCTTTACCAAATTCAACTGAAACGAGCAACTAAGTAATCATATCTACACATCTTCCATTTTTTTCACCTGGCAAAAGGGAGAGATTCACTGGGCGGATTGCCATCTGTCCAAACAGATTTTGAGTCTGTAAAATAGGTGGAAAGACTCAATCAACTAAAGGCAAAGGTTGAATAAGTCCATTTTTGTTTATAATTACACTGCTGTAAATTTGGAATATTTCTAGTGATGTTACCAGAGCACTGCAAAATTGAAACTGTCAGAACATGGCTCTCTATTGCACCAAACTGCATTATGAATCTCAAGAATCACACTGTTTTCTCCAAGTGAGAAAAGTACATTTTTTAATTTACAGTCATCATAACATATACTATAAGCATATTGGAAAAACCCACAAAATTTTAGAGAATATTAATAGTAAAGAATTATATAATAACAGTTTCTGCAAGAAATGTGAATATCTCTTAAAATTAACTTTTTATAGATATTTAAAACATTACACACACACCATTCTGCATAGAAAATTTCTTGTAACAAGTCCTCGTATCAGAAACCAAAGTTTGCCGTCATGTTAGAAGTCCACTACCTAGGCTGCCCAGGGGGGTTGTGGAGTCTCCTTCTCTGGAGATATTCAAAGCCCGCCTGGATGAAGTCCTGTGTAACATGCTCTAGGAGAACCTGCTTTAGCAGGAGGGTTGGACTAGATGATCTCACGAGGTCCCTTCCAACCCTTGCGATTCTGTGATACTAGCTGTTCAACAACTTTCATCTTTCAATCTCAGTTAACACAAAAAACTGCAGTACATTTATGCTTTTAACACTGACTTAACATTAAACATCGAATCAAAGTCAAGATGCATCTTCAGTGTTGTCAGATTTTTTCATGACAGAGTATGAAATGAACCTCCCAGGAACTAGTGACCACCACAAAAATACATGATATGCCATGAAGAGAGAATGAAACAAAATTAACTATATGTGGCATAAGCCACTGATATTTCTAGAGGTACTTCTAAAAATAATTACAATTTCACTAAGAACCTATTTACAGGAACTTACTCTAGAATGTAAAACAAAAAGGATCTAAACATCAAAATTATAAACTTAAATGCTCAAGTGTCAAATGCTGAAGTCATAGTTGCCTATATAGTGTTACTCATGTAAATCTCATGTTATATGAACATACAGTTTTTTCTGCATTGAACCCTTTCTCATTCATCTTGCAAGATGGACAATGTCATGTGCTAGTCAATGTTTTTCTTTATTGTCACAACTCAGTTTAGAGACTCATGCTTTACTATAAACTTACTATTTATGAGCTGCTCAAAAGACAGAACTACTAGTTTATTCTCAGGCTTATAATTATTGTATCTGAATATTTCATTGGCTACATTTGTTTTCACAGCATGTGAAATAGGGAATAATACAATCTATACAATGAGAAATTAGAGTTAGGAGGAACCCAGTAACTCTAGACACCCAACCTAATTTTCTAGAAACTAATTTTTCAGCAAATGTATTTATTTATTTAAGAAAGTTTAATAGGTTTTTCAATAGGTAACCAGACCTACTACAAATCAAATCACAGTATCTCAACTTAGATCACTTTGAGACAAGTAAGGCAGAATGTGGGAATACCTATGAAAGTTTTCATTTAAGAAACTGATTTGGAACAAAAAAAGGACCCATGGTAAGATCTAATAGAGTTATTCAGAGTAGTGTTCAGCTGCTTTAGCCATACAAACTTTCTCTGTTTTCCTATAATGTTATGTTCCATTCATTTCACATTTTCCTCCCTCTGCAACAGATGATGGCAGTGTTCCTACAGTTGACAATCTTATTTATCACTTAAGCCCTTGTTAATCACAGAAAAACCATTATATTCATTGAATGAGGCAGAAAATCCACGGAAAAAAAACATCATCACCATAAAGCCTAAATCAAAATATACAGAAACAAGACATTCAAAATAAGGTTACACCAACAATATTCTCCCATTTTCTGACTCTTGATTATTTGATGCCACCAGATCCCTTAAACCCCACTCCACCTCATCCTCCACCCACAATCTAAACTTACTCCCAACCTTCTCACTCTTCCAGTTGTTTCCTCTTCAGAGTTGTACATTCCAGATGAGAAACAGTGTTTATATAATGTTGTACCATTAGAGGACGATCAGATCTCCCCAATGATGGTCTATAACATTATTAGCACAGGAATTTGCACAGTTCAAATTAATTCAAACTTGCAAAGCAATGAGAAAAACACATATGTGTGAGACAAGAACCATTCCAAATATTAAGGATATGTTGTTAGAGCTCTCATATTTTTATTATTTTTCTTTTATAATAATGACTGAAAAAATATTTTTCCCTTGCAAATTGGTAACTTAAAAAAAAAAATCAGCATAGATTATACCATTTGCAGAAGGGCAGAATTAGCATCTTCTCTCCCCAGCTTTCTCATGTCTGAACTGGTACAGTAAGACTCCTTAGTCATTCTGATGTGCGTAAGAGTGTGTATGTGTAACAGCATCTGATAAAGGACCTTAGCTGTAGCTACTTCTAAATGGATCCTGCTGTACTAGTCTAAAATTCCTTCTCTCCTACACTGGGGAAAAGTTTTCATGGTGCTTTACACTAATCCTAGAATTTGCAGTCCTGGTAGATAAGGCTGTTCCTTTTATACATCCATTCCTAAATTTTATCGTTCGTTATATATGTGAATTTTACCTAGTCTGAATATTTTTTTTCCTGAACTATGGGTTTCTGTGTATGTCCGAGTATACCACATTACTTATTTTTCTTTGCCATCTACTAATTCCAACTGAAATTGATAACTGAGATCAAGAGGGATGTCGGATGCCCCAAGACTAATTGCGTTACACACAGTGAGGGCCTGTTCACAAGGAAATGTCCATGGGTCTCTCCTGCTCTCTCTCAGCAGACAATAAAAAACAACGCTGATAGCTTATTTCAAAAAAATTATCCTGTTGCTTGTGTTGGTGCTTCTGGGATCACCATGTCACATCATAGGAAGTGCTGGTAGAGGAACGATAATTTGGGTAACAAACAGAGTAGAAGAATAGGGGAGAAAAAAGGAAGCTGAGCATCTGATCTTTTCTGTTATTACAAAATCACAAACCATACTTTTTTTTTTTTTTTTTTAAATGTTTACTCAATGCTAATAACAGTGCAGTAGTCCTAGCAGCCTGCCTGATGTCTTTTCCAACAAATCAACTTTGGGCATTGTCTCTGTAAAATAACTGCTGTCTAACTGGTCTTAATTATGGATCTTGGACATTCTGAGAATAAGCTATACCAGAAGAAAGAAGAGAAAAGCTAACACAGTTACTAGCTTTTGCAATCTTGAAGGGACTTAACAAAATTCAAGATTGATTTACTTGCATGGCTGCTTATCACTTGTCCATTTCTTCAATTTCTTAAAGAAACGTAGGATGATTTTTCTATTCAATCCATTAAAAGGGAGAAGGTTATATTATGATTTTGGTTTGTGTACTACTTCGCTGTTTTCAACTTGGTGATTATACATTAGGTCAGAAATATTATCATTTTGTTCTCAATTATAACAGAGAATAATTTTGGTCCATTGAATCCTGAACTTAGCCTAAGCACAGAGTGAGAACTCAGGATGACTTCTGTTCCAACCTCTGTTTTCCACTACATTCATTTTAAGTTCCTCTTCGTGTTTCCATGGGAATGGCAGAGAAGTATGCTTATATTCTTGGCATTAAAATATTCATAAAAAGAGATAAGGAGATGGTTTATATGGCAGATGCTGTACTGCTGAAGCAGGCAGTCAAAAAGTAAGCTCCTTGTATGTAAATGATCATACGCATAACTGAATGTATTTTGGGCAAATAGGCCCAGAATGTATTCTTCACAGGGAGAGAAGGAGGAATAGGTAGTATAAACCTGATCTGCAGAGAAACCAGGAATTTCTATCTGAAATGTGAGACTTCCCAGAACAGCACAAAATAAAATGCTGCTAAGATTTTACTATTAGAAGTTGAAATTCCAAGGGAATGGAAAATGATTTAAACTTACTACAGAGGCTCATGTTGTACTAATGATCACATATTTTAACAAAAATGTCTTCTATAATAAAAAATGGTATGTTTCTTGAAACATAAATTCTCGGTTGCTGTCAACAGCCAATATATTAAAGTCTTTAAACCTGAAGTAAAATTTATCTTCGTCATAGAGAAAATAATTTTATAAGCCTGATGTTTGACCAGACCTATGAAAATCACATTAACAGCATTTCCAATTTAAAATGGGCAAGTAACAATTAATTGCATATATTTAAAATAGACGGAAGCAGACTGATTAAAAATGTACGTCTAGTTGTCCTAGCAGTTGTATTATATGTGCTAGAAGAGCAGTGAACTATATACTGAATATAGGACTGATTCCTCTCTGAAATGTAAACACATTAACTACTTGTCATAGACGTAAGCCCATATTTACACATCCAGACCGAATGTAAACTGTGAGCCATGTCAGAAGGAAGTCTTTACTATCTCTGAATGCAGGAATCATGCCCTCATCTTCCTTCCTTATGGATGCAGTAGGTTGGATGAGTCTGCCATTCACCCTATATGCCCTTGCAGTGGCATTACACATGTAACATGAAAAGTCTACCTTAAGCCTTTCCTGGGTGATTTCCAGCATTGTCTGCCACAAGGCCACATGAGATTTATGGCAGGAGTCTGAGCACATACAGCTGGACTAAAGAGATTTCAATTTGCTTACTGGCAAGGGCTCTTAAATACAGTGTAGAATGTCATTGTCGTTACCTCTTGGCACTGCCTCTCTAGCACCTAATGAAATCTTGAGAAATATTCCAAGACCTCATCTATTATCTTAGAAGTGGAAAAAATATACTACAATTTTCATCCTCAAGTCTTGCTGTAACACCAAGTGTGTGTAAATAATTGTTGAAATATGCAAATATTAAAAATGTAACTCTATGGCACTTACTAAAATGATCTGAGAAAGTACAATAACCCGTATCACCAAATGCAGTTAAAAATCCGTGATGAATACAATATTAAGAGCAGAGAAAGTTTAGCACATAAGTCCATGCAATGTCAATCATGTCAACACACACACTTTAGAATTCCCCATATTCAGAACTGTATTTTGAAATTCAGACTGCTTCTGTATCTAGTAGGTTTATACATATATACACAGACACACACGAATAAAAAATTATTTTGTTATGTATTGAAATGGAACTTCATCAGTAACTAGTTTGGTAGTGGATAAGAGAAATGGAAGAGAACTTTTAGATAAAAATTAAAGGAAGCCACTTTCTTTGGCTGTAATATTCAGGGAACAGTATATGAAATGTCATTTAGACATAAAACAGCATAAGCTTTTGAAGGTATAATCAATAATAGAAAATTATGTAGTGGTGCTAAAGATAGTCTAGATTACTTTTAAAAAGCTTTTTTTTCATTTGTGTTTCAATTATTTATTTTTGATTTTTTTTCCCCAATAATATAGTTATTTATCCAGTTGAAGTGAGATGTAATATGAGGATAGAAATTCACTTGTCTTTCTTATTTCTGCATTGGTTATGAGGGTCTGATGAAATTTACATATAAATTTGATTTGCTTTACAGAACATTGGAAGAACAAATATAAAGTCAAAACTGCTTGTTTTCTAACCAACCCCTTTTTTTGTCCTCTTTCTATGATATATCTGACTTTCTTAGTTTATTAGCATTAGTTAATACAGCATTCTACACTGGCACAGATGCAACCCTAATGTGACTCAGAAAGCAGCTGAGCAACCAAAACACGTGGCTTTTTTTTATATTTGTGTTTGATATAACAGTATTAGGCAACCTCAAATTATTTATACCTATAGTTGGCAAACATACCTTTGATTTCGTGCTTCTTATACTTTGCAGTTGTTGTGACTGTATGTAGATAAACATATATGCATATCTGCAGCAGCTTAACTTATTTCTATTCCTATCAAGAGTGTTAGGATGAATTGGTATAGTGCATTTAGTATACGTCTTATAAGTTTAAAGCCTGGAATTCCTCACAGAGTTTTCCAAGAATATTAATTTTTTTTTAAGACCTCAAATAGGCAGTTTTGAAAATCCAGTTTAAACTAGCAATAATCAGAAACTACAATTTATGTCACTACCTTTTACCATATATATTATCTAAAAATTCTTCTTGTTCAGAAAGTAAAGAAGTGCCTTGGGCACATGCCATAATTTTATCTATGTATCATGGTAGGCTCCACAGTAAAGGTTATAATATGTGTCTATTTATGTCACTCCACTTTAAAAGCTTCTAGAAAAACACTGACACTCCTTGTGATCCATGATTCCAGAGAAAGCTTATAATCAATCTGTCTCCAGAGATGGCAGTGGTACAAGAACATCCCTGCATATTTCATTACCAAAAAAAAAAAAAAACCCCAAAAACCCCCCCCAAAACCCCCCAAAACAACCCTCCTGATATTTTTCCTCTTGTATCTTAGGGAAGACCAGTCATTTCACCAGAGAAGTGGACCTCACAGGATGAGCATTGATTGGCATCTAGATGTGAAATACACTTTAGGACAGCAATTCTGCAATCTTTGTTTAGTTAGAACTAAGCTCCAGTGCCACCAGTCAGGATCTGAAGACTGAGATTTTTGTAGCTTTTTTTTGTTTCGTTGATTTTTAAACAAAGTAGTACAGGTACTTCTCAAAAAAATTGATTTGAGTGCTCTCTTCACTTACTCACATCAGCATTTTTTGTCAATGCATTTTTCTATTTTAAATATTAATGTTTTGAAGCAGGAATTGAATTATTTGAGTACAGAATAGCTTTTGTATTCTCAGAACAAGAGAATTTCTTTGACTCACTGTGGCCTTTTTATTTTAAATTTCTTCTTGAGTAGAATAGCAGTGGTAACATTTTAGAAAAGCTGCATCACTCCTTTTTTCTCAGGACACCTCCACCTAACTTCTATTTAACTGCCATCTCCAAGAGAATTTACAAGAGACTTCTTTACAACTATCATGGATCACTGCGTGGCTGAAATCTTGTCTCAGGCTGGATCATTGGATATTTTGTGGAATTTGATGTCTGAATGGGAAAGACCCACTTTGGACACTGAATCCCTGGATTAGCCAATTTAGCAGATAGTATCAAGAGAAAATTACAGTAATGTCTGTGTACCAGTCTGCTAATATCATGGTGTCTATTTGTTGGGGGGGGGTTCTTGTGGGTTTTTTCTTGTTTTGTTTGTTTGTTTTTTAGTAGGTGCCCTATTTTTTGCATTCATATTGAGGAGAGAGGAGGGGCTGGTACATAATAGTTACTGAAGTATGCAGCTTATTTTGTGACCATGTTGTTTGGAAATGTGAACACTCAGTAGCCTACAGTTTCTCTCCTTCCTCTACTAGCAGACAGAAGGTATAATTACACTCAAGGTAGTAATAGCTCCAGTCATGACTGCATATTAAAACAGCAAGAGCTGTTTAAAAAAGATAACAGGATGAAGGTGAAAATATAATTGAAGCCTCTAATATTTTTATAAAATGGAATTTTTCAACTTGACTGAGAAAAGACCAAATAATTGTTTTCCTTTGTATATTACATTTCATTTTGCTATTAAAGCTTACTACACCATTTTCTCTCTTAGAAATGCATAGAGATATACTAACCCAATCTACATCTAAACATCCCTGGAAACAAACATACCTCCTGTATTTCCAGGTCTCATTCATAAAACAGTATTTAAATTTGCTATTTAATTAGATTTTGTTAGTTAGATTCTGCATTTTCCTCAATTTTAAAAATTTTTATTCTGTGATATTGTGCTTCATTTTATATCTCTGGAGATTAAATCTACCATAACAAGAGGAAATACAGATACATGACATTCAACTTCTCAGTGCAGTTGTCTTCTAGCTACAATCAGAACTGCTCCATATCAAGGACACGTGGCTTTGATTCAATATCCTTGTGTTCATGATGATAATGAATCTTGTATTGCAAGGGTACTGGAAAAATTCTGTAGATGTGTGTTTCATATGAGGCTACCTGCTGACCAAGGACAATTTATAATGCTGTAGTATTAGGCTATAGCTCCCTGATTAGCTGACCTTGCCAGTGAAGCTGGAAAAGGAATTACTGTACTCCTACAGCGCAGTGGAATGTCCCTCCGTTATGCCATCACATCTGTTTGTGAGGTCACACTATAAATGTGATCAGTAGAACTGATCCAGCAAATAGTAGTCATTTTGGAGAATGTGAGTGAGCAGCACAAGAAAAAAGAAAAGGTTTAAACTTGTTGACAAGGCTGTGGTAACATTAGGCTACTTCTAAGCAATGCATGAAACAGATCAATGCATAGTAAAATCAGGATCTCTGCTATGTTTGTACAGTGCGGTGATAACTGTTTTACGTAGATAGTCAAAGAGCACAAAACAAAAAAATCTCACCTTTCCTCTCTTCCACCCATACAACTAACAAGATTTCTTCGTGCTTCTGGGAAATACTATCTGGGGAAGAAACAGCCACTCTTCCTTGCACCAATAGAAAGTAACTATTTAAAAACTAAAAGGTTGTTTTTCCTGAGATCACCTAGCAGTGGTTGTATATGTTAGCTGACAGGGACACATTTCTCTGTCCCTTCCCCCTATCTCCTGCCTTCAACATCTCTCAATTCTATATAATGGGTCCTACTACAGTCAGGTCCTCCTTTAGCATCCACACTCCTTTTCATAATTCTGTTACAATATTTGGCAGCAGCTATGGAATAACTGTATACTTCAGTGCATATGCAAAAGAAACAAAATTAGGAAAAGATGAAAAAAATACAAAACTAAAAGTACTTATAGAATTATCTTTTTTTAACTGAAAAAATATTTAAAATTTAATTAGTTTGGAGCTGTGAAAGTCTCACCTGTATAAAGCTTCCAGTTCCCCTCACTTATTGCAAGTAGAGCATGTGATACAAAATGCAATTAAAATTTCACCACTTCAAAAAGACTCTCATGCATTTGAACTCCAAGTACCTTTAATGTTTTAACATAGCCACAAAACCTTAACATTGTTTTAATCATATAAAATCTAATTGGAAGCAAATACACTGACGTATCTATATTTCTATTCATGACTCTTACTGAGAGTAACTATTTTGGTTATTTTATTCATTACAGAGATCCGAATCCTGAAAATTACTGAATTATTCTGATAGCATAAACAAGTATTTATATCCTAGAAGGTCAGTTTTTCTGATTAAAAATATAAGCTTAAAAGACCTTTGCATAGTCCTTAAAAGACCATTGCATGGGCAGACTCCACTATCGTAGAGTTTGGTGGTACTTTGGCCCTTGATGAGAATGGAACAAAATATGTAATATAAAGACAATTTTAAAAAAAAAAATCTATGACCAACAGTAAGTATACATTTTAAATCACACTATTAGAATATTTACTATGTAGAGACTGTGTTTTTCATTTTCCAAGAACAAAAGTATTTTTAAAATATATGTATATAAAAACTTCAATATGTGAAAATAACAGCATTGTCACTTCTAGAATTTGAAGTAAAAAACATTGTATTGAATTGTCTGCATTAAGTTATTCCCAAAAAAACTTGCAAATCATAAAGCACATGACCAGTGCATTCCAATGAAGACCCATCAAAATGTTTACTAGTCTTTATCTATAAAATTAGCATGGGATTTGGCTTTGGCATGTTTATAAGTAGATCCTTTTTTGAAAGCCTATTAAACCTATTATCTCACCTCTGCGTGCAACAAATACCCCGAGACATTTTTACGACACAAAAAGTGTTCAAGTAAATATCTCTTCCAAGAAGATTTTTTTTTTTTTTTTAAGCCATACATATCTGGAACTGAGAAAAGCAAGACAGAACAAGGAAGATTAAGCCATTGATGCAAGATGATAGAACAATCAAGAAAGAGCAGTTGAGATGAGGGGTTTATAACACAGACAAGGAACATTATAATACAGAGAAGTTTAAGAATTGTTGTAGAGTCAGTACATGTAAGTTGTTTTGACAGCAGCTTTCTGTGAAGTTATTAAACTTAAATTAAAATTTTAAAAATAATATGTATCCTTTCATATACAATTCTGTATTGTAATGTTGCAGTTCAGGCCTCAGGTCTAGGAATTGGGCTCAGTGATAGTAGGTGACATAAATGCCAATACTGAATCAAGAGGAACATCAAGGATTTAGAGGAAGTATGTTTTATGCGTATACGTCTGTTGAACAAAGAGACAGAACAGCAGGGCATGAAACAGCTATTGGACCCAAGATACTTTGAGCAACAGCTAGATCGTTCCTTCTGGAAGGTACGTTTGTAGGTGTTTGTCATATTACACAGCTGTTTGCAAAAGCTGACTTTTTGGGTTTTTTAAACTTTACCTTTTTGTGTCACTAGAGGTGCCACATGCCCTAATCATATCTGTGTGGGGAAGATGACACAGATACCACTTTACCTCTTTATTTTAAGAACAGTGGAGGTAATTTATGTCCAGGATTTATTACTTTGGAAAACCCTTCAGTTTCCAGCTTGCACTTCTGGATAATCATTCAATTTCCCTATTGTTCAGAGGAGGCTCATCTTTATAGCAGGGAAACTGTAGAATAAAAAAAAGCCTTTGTCAAACTGTTCCAAAAATCACCAATCCATTTCTTAATGAGCATGCCCTAGAATCTTTTGTGTAAGGTAAACTGAAAGGGCACCTTGCAAAAGCCCACAGTGGAGCAAGAATTATAGTTTCTTTAAAATCTTCAGATTAAGTTGAACCTGCAACTGACTAAAATAATACCATTTGTAAAATCCGTATTCAGAATAGTTTTCAACAAATTTCTGACTAATCACTCACCATCCAGTGAAGCTAGATGCCGTCTGCTAAAAACCCAAAAGCACGGTACAGCAAAAATACAATTGCATAAGTGTTAAACTGAGACTATCTATGCATCTTTCCGCCTTTGGTGCAAAGCTGAAAACTAATTTATGTGGCAACTTTAAGATAATAAATAATGATTTTCACAAATGGGAGAAAAGTGAAGGAAAAACAAGATTCTTTTAAAGTTTTTTTGCATGGGCAAATAGTTCAGATACCAGGCAACAAAACAGTGGAAAAATATTAGCAATCTACCATATGCGTGACCTACAAGTTCAATACATAACCATTTTGCTGAGCCAAGACTTCATCTTACATCACATCTTCTCTTCACTGGATAGCTTCACCTTACCTGACATTGCACTGCTGTGTAACCAGTGCACTTTCAGCAGGAAGTATTGTCTACCTATGTCAACTAAAAAAAGCAACATAATGGTGACATTACGGATTAGGGATTAATTTAGTGGACTGCAGTCTTGAAAATAATCATACGGATGAGCAAGATTGGCTTTTCCCAGTTTGATTGATAAAACAATTACTTTCTTCATTTGTTAGCTGTACAGTGCCTCATTTTTCCTGGAATGTCTTTATCTTTGATACATTCTTAAATACCTTTTGACACATTCATTAATTTTCATTTCTTTATGGTAAGGATTTGATACCATAAAATAAACACGGCAGTGTTTCTATTCACTTAATCATTTGTTGAACAAGTGACAATGAATTGAAAATTATAAGGTGCACGTGAAATGTATCTTGAAAGTTAGAAAAAGTAGCACATGATACTGGATGTTTACCACAAGATAGATTAAAACATTCTCAAAGGATTTTTTTAAGGATAAGGTGAATTTTCCAGCAAAAATATTCTGTCAAACACTAATGAGGCTTTTACAGTTAGTTATTATTGTCCTTTCCTAATCTGTTTTAGAAAACTAAATTCCTTTTTGCTATGAGCATTATTTTATCTAGAAATCAGCGAAGACTGTTATAGGATCTAGAGTACGAAAATCTCCCCAAAACATTATTTTCTAACATTATTTTACATTGTTTCTTACAAATAGATGGGCAGAACAGATTGACAATTCACACTAATCTAACTGAAGGCATCATCCTTTTTCACTTAATCAGTGAACAAGCAAACTGATATGCTATATTAGACCTGTTCTAAATTTCTTCACAGGCTAACGCTTTTTAAGTGCACTTTAAAAGCATTGAATCATTTGAAAGGAGCACAGTTACTATGGAACAGTGTCTGTCATCCTAAAGAAAAGCAAAAAATACAGAAAAAATAGAATCATAGAATGTTTTGGATTGGAAGGGACCCCTAGAGGTCATCTAGTCCAACCCCCCTGCAGTGAGCAGGGACACCGCTAACTAGATCAGGTTGCTCAGAGCCCTGTCCAACCTGGCCTTGAATGCTTCCAGGGATGGGGCCTCCACCGCCTCTCTGGGCAACCCATTCCAGTGTTTCACCACCCTCATTGTAAAGAATTTCTTCCTTATATCCAGTCTAAACCTACCCTGTTTTAGTTTAAAACCATTACCCCTTGTCCTGACACTGCTGGCCCTACTAAAAAGATTTTCCCCATCTTTCCTATAGGCTCCTTTAGGTACTGAAAGGCTGTAGTCAGGTCTCCCCGCAGCCTTCTTTTCTCCAGGCTGAACAAGCCCAACTCTCCCAGCCTGTCCTCATAGGAGAGGTGCTCCAACCCTCAGATCATTTTTGTGGCCCTCCTCTGGACCCGCTCCAAGAGGTCCATGTCCTTCTTGTGCTGAGGGCTCCAGAGCTGGACGCAGTACTCCAGGTGAGGTCTCACCAGAGCAGAGTAGAGGGACAGAATCACCTCCGTTGACCTGCTGGCCACACTTGTCCTGATGCAGCCCAGAATACGGCTGGCCCTCTGGGCTGCCAGCGCACATTGCTGGCTCATGTCCAGCTTTTCATCCACCAGCACCCCCAAGTCCTTCTCAGCAGGGCTGCTCTCGATCCTTTCTTCCCCAGCCTGTACTGATACAGGGGGTTACCCCGACCCAGGTGCATGACCTTGCACTTGGCCTTGTTGAACCTCATGAGGTTCACACAGGCCCACCTCTCCAGGTCTCTCTGGATGACATCCCATCCTTCTGGTGTGTCAACCACACCACTCAGCTTGGTGTCATCCACAAACTTGCTGAGGGTGCACTCGATCTAGCTAAGTCATTGATGAAAACGTTAAACAGCACCGGTCCCAGTACGGACCCCTGAGGGACACCACTCATCACCGGTCTCCATTGGACATCGAGCCCTTGACCACTGCCCTCTGGATGTGACCATTCAGCCAGTTCCTTATCCACCGAACAGTCCACCCATCAAATCCATAGCTCTCCAATTTAGAGAGAAGGATGTTGTGGGGGACAGTGTCAAAGGCTTTGCAGAAGTCCAGATAGATGATGTCCATTGGTTTTCCCTTGTCCACTGATGCTGTCACACCATCATAGAAAGCCACTAGGTTCGTCAGGCAGGACTTGCCCTTGGTGAAGCCGTGCTGGCTATCTCGAATTACCTCCCTGGCCTCCATGTGCTTTAGCATAGCTTCTAGGAGGATCTGTTCCATGATCTTCCCAGGCACAGAGGTGAGGCTGACAGGTCGGTAGTTCCCAGGGTCTTCCTTTCTACCCTTTTTGAAAATGGGCACAATATTTCCCTTCTTCCAGTCACCAGGGACTTCACCTGACTGCCATGACTTTTCAAATATCATGGAGAGTGGCTTGGTGACTACATCAGCCAATTCCCTCAGGACTCTGGGATGCATCTCATCAGGTCCCATGGACTTATGTGCGTTCAGGTTCCTCAGGTGGTCACGAACCTGATCTTCTCCTACAGCGGGAGGGGTTTTGCCCTCCCGGTCCCCCTCATGCCATCCATCAACTCGGGTGGGGTGAGGAGAGAGGTTCCCAGTGAAGACTGAGGCAAAAAAATTGTTGAGTACCTCAGCCTTCTCCTCATCTTCTGTTACCAGCTTGCCAGTCTCACTCATCAGCAGGGGTATGCTTTCTTTAACCATCCTTTTCCGGCTGATATACCTGTAGAAACCCTTATTATTATTCTTTGCATCCCTAGCCAAGTTTAGCTCCAGCTGAGCCTTGGCCTTCCTGACCCCATTCCTACAGAACCGGACCGCGTCCCTATACTCTTCCCATGATGTCTGTCCCTGCTTCCACTGTCTGTGCAGTTCCCTCTTCCTCCTTAGTTTGACCAGCATCTCTCGTCTCAGCCATGCCAGTCTCTTCCCTTCTTTGCCCGATTTCTTACACCTAGGGATCAGGAGCTCTTGCGCTCTGTGGATCACATCCTTAAAGATCTGCCAGCTCTGTTCTGTTCCCCTGTCCCTGAGGACCGTTTCCCAGGGAGTCCTTCTGACTATCTCCTTGAAGAGCTGGAAGTTTGCTTTCCTAAAATTCAGGGTCCTGACTGTACTCTTTGGTATTCCCATTTCCCTCAGGAGCATGAGCACCATCAGCGCATGGTCACTGCAGCCCAGGCTGCCTCCGATCTTGGCATCTCCAACGAGCTCACTTGCCTTGGGACCACCAGGTCATATGCATCCCCTCGGGTAGGGGTGCTATTACCTGGCTTAAGAAGTTGTCCTCAATGCATTTGAGAAACCTGCTGGATTGCCTACAGCTTGCCGTGTTGGTTTTCCAGCAGATGTCAGGGTGGTTGAAGTCCCCCAGCGGGACGAGAGCCTGTGAGCGAGCGCGAAGCCTCCCAGAGTTGGAGGAAGAACGCTTCGTCAGTTGGCTCCTCTTGATCTGGTGGCCTGTAGTAGACACCAACCACCAGGTTCCCTTTGTTGCCTCTCTCTCTGATTCTCACCCATAAGCTTTCGACCTGCTCGTGGCTATTCTTCAGGGTCAGCTCTTCACACTGTAATGATTTCTTAATGTAAAGGGCAATGCCTCCGCCCCTCCTTCCTCGCCTGTCCCTTCTGAACAGCCTGTAGCCATCAATAGCTACATTCCAGTCGTGGGATTCATCCCACCAAGTTTCCGTAATGGCAATCAGGTTGTAGCTTTCTAGCAGCACAATAGCTTCCAACTCCTCTTGTTTGTTTCCCATGCTGTGTGCGTTTGTATAGAGGCATCTCATCTGAGCTGTTGGCCTCGTCACCTTCATAGCAGAACACCCCTCGTTTCCTTTGAGGTGTTTCACAGGCTTTTCCTTGTTGGCTCCTACTACCTCAGGAGCCTCCAGCTCACCTCCGCCAGACTTCAACTTCTCTGCAGTGCCCCTGGCACACTGCTGGGCAACAGATTAAAGGCTCATACTAGCCCCCAGTCCCTCTAACCCTTGCATTTCATCCCCTAGCCTGTCGCTGGCAAGCCTGATAGGTTCCCCTTCCCCCTTCACATCTAGTGAAACAGCAATTGAAATTGGCCATATATTTAGAAATTCCAGTTTGATTTAAAAATCAAACTTTTGCAGGTTTTTGTGTTGGGGTTTTTTTGCACATTTAGGTTTGCATACAATGAAATCACCCCACCCTCCATTTCTTTATATAAAAATGTAAAGTGGTTCATGTCAGGCATGTCTTATTAAAAGATGATGTTTTAGAAGATACTTGTGGTATCTGATATGATTTCTGTAACTGGAAGAGTAGAATATCAGTTACAGATTTGTATAAGCTTTGCCCAATGGACTGTATAGAAATCAGTTGTAGAAGTTTGTTGTGTACAAAAAAACTATTCATAAAGCCAGTAAACTATAATCCATAATGAGAATGTGCAATGGAAAAGGATTTTGAGAAGAGTAAGTGAGAGGACTGAGGAACTAATATGCAGATCACCAAAAGTAAAGACTTCTCTGCATAGAAATTATACGTTGTAAGATTGTGAATTGATAGGCTTGTTTCAATGTACTTTCCTGTGATGCTGTTTTCTCTTTACTTTTGAAGTGGAGCAATCTTGCATTTAGGCTATCTATTGTCTTTGTAAATATGTTTATAGCTGATGGCTCCAGTGCTTCATTTGGAATTATGTGACAGTTCAAATTCTTCAATTTATTTTACACCATGCTTCAGCTTAAACCCCTGTCCTACACTACACGTCTGCATGCTTATATTGTAGAAGAGCTTCCCTATCTATATTGTGCCTATACGTTGAGCAATACAACCAAATGCATATACAACCGGTTCCTAAATAGGGAAGTTAGCTTTATGAATCAGAAAGCAAAGACTCCAACAAGATATCATCCAGGATCTATTTACCAATAAAGGAAACAATTGAGAATGTGCAGGAGTAACAAGGAAAGTGAGTACTAATAAAAATTAGCAATTTCCTCACAGCAAATAATGAATGTGAAGAACACAGAAGTACAGAAGTATTAATCAGGAAAGCAAAGTACAAAGAATTAAAATCTGGCTTTGCTCATATTAGAATCAGTGGTAATAATATTCTCATTTACTTTATTATTTGAAAAATTGTTATTAAAATGAAATCAGCATCTACAATATAATCTGCTGGAATTCTATAGAATTTCCCAGAACTTACTCCCCAGTAAAACAAAGACTTCAAATATTAAGCCACATATATGATGATATAAATACAATTATTTTCATCATCTAACTGTATATTTCGCAGGACTGTTTACTACACCATTCTTTGTTAATATTTTTTCTAATCTACTTGTAAGACAAATTATAGCTGATTGTTCTCCTTTGGGATTTTATGAAGTTCAGTATTTCTGACAATTTCTCTTATACTTCTATCAAGCACAAGCTTTTCATTCCCTGTCTTTGAACCGTTGTTCTCACATCTCCTACGATAGTGAATAATTCACTATGATAAACATTATAGCATAAAAAAGAGCATCAAAAAGCAGCTGCTAATAAATACTGGAATGAGGGAGAAGGTAAGAATAGGAGTAAGAATTAAATTTAATTGCACCCTACCATGTATCCCAAATCTGTTTCATCCCTGAAAAATACAGCAGAAATTGACTGAGAATCTAATTTCTGTCACAAACCCTCTATGATTCCAGTATTTAAAGTGATCACATTTAGAGAAGAAATTATTCATATCCTATTGCCCTATGCTCCGGCTTCTACAGAAGAAAATAAAAAGCAGCAGGTAACATTAATACTTACCATCTGGTAATAATGCCCCGAGTAGCTCATAAAACCTAGCATTCAAATGCAGATGTGGAGGTTTATGATGTCTTCCCTGTAACTACAACAGTATAACTTTCCTACTTTTCTTTCATGAATATACAGATAACAAATCTTATAGTAAAGTTCAGTTATATAGGATGACCTTAGCTGCTCTAGCAGTTGATATATCAAGATGGGGAAGTCTGACTCAATTACCTTTTGGTTTTCCTCTGCTTCTGGACACGGGATCGTACTGTTTGCCTTACACAGATCTGGAACTCACTGGACTCCTCCATATGTGATATACTCAGGATTCCAGCAGAAAAATCAACCACACTGAAATATCAGATAGTTTTCTGATCGGTTTGTGAGCTATATCTGTTTAGCAAAGGGCCCAAAGAACAATGGAGCTGGCACAAGTAACAAGGCAGAAGCATGCAGCAGAGGTAGCAGTAGTTGACTGAAGAGTTGAACAAGCAGGACGAGTCCTCCCTTTCTTCCTAAATGCTGAGCTTATAGATAATCTCAGTAGGTTTATATAATTTAATATATGCATTCAATATGCATTTCACCAAATGCATGTAATTCTGCTTTCCATATTCTGTGCTGTTTCAAAGAAAAAAAAAGAAAAAACCCAAAACGAAAAAACCACACACAGAATCATTTTATCAAGATAGGAGATCTTAAAATGGAAGCATTTAGCAGAAATTTTTAAAGTAACAAGGCTATAATTTGGACTTTTATTTCATCTCTGTATAAATAAGTATTAAACTGAGAGTATCATGATCATTGGATCTTTTGGTCTAACTTCTATTTATTGCAACTCTGGTCATTTCCATTTATTGGGTTTTCCCTGTCCTAAGCCTAGTTGCTTGTAGCTGATAATTGCTGTTTCACTAAACTCTATCTTCCAGAAAAGCTGGCTCAACTGGTTCAGCCTCCTTCCTAAAAAAAAAAAAAAAAAATTAAAAATAAAAGAAAGCCATTTCAATTTGGTGTTTATCCAACCTAGCTTCTAGCTATGTGTTTCCCTTTTGCCTTTCTCCATTAGATTATGTATTTAAATATTGAGCATTTTTTGCTCCTTCAGGTACTTATATACTAAGCAGGTACTTAGCAATCTTTTTAGCTAAACAAATTAACCTTTTGAAACCTTTTTAAGTGCTCAGTCTGAATTTCTGGATAGCAATGACGGCCAGATGCTCTGCAGAACACTGCCTCCAGGACATTTTAGGCACAGCCATACTGCATTTAGTTTTGTCAGCCTTTGATTTTTTTTTTTTTTAACATATCTTTAACCTCCTTTATTAACCTCTCACATTTCCAATTCATTTTGATTGTTTTCCTTTTTCCATGCATGGGTTGTTGGGTTTTTATTTATTTCTAATTACTGCTTTCATTTGATCTATGAAGAACAGCAAAGGCACAATGCAAGCTGCTATTAGAACCATCCCCTTCTGTATCTCTGCCAGGAGAATTCACACTATTGGATTACACCTAATACTAAAAGGCACCTAAAAACTAGTCTACTCTGAGATGTCCAATGACATCCCTAGTCAGTATTATCAGGGAACTACTGCATAAAAATTTACACCAATGGAGTTTCAACTGATTTTGGCAAATACTAATGGAAAGAAACTCTCATTGCTCTGTCACAGTTGCAGTGAGAAAGCTCAAGACTGCTAGAAACACTGCTAGCTTTGGCAGGACACAGCTGAAGCAAAGCTCTCTGTCGACTGATATGACACTCTACCATGCCATGTTGCCAGGGAAACAGAAGAAGAGAACATAAGGTTGTTAAACTGGAGGGGTTCAAAAAAAGAAAAAAAAAAAAAAAAAAAAAAGCAGCCAATGGCAGGCTGTCCTGAAGTAAATGTAGCATATGTACGACATACCACTATGTTCTATAAAATTGGTTTAATCGTAGGCTTTCTTCCCATAACTGATGGGCTGAAGGAGCCTTGTTTCTTTAGATGTTACTTCTGTTACATGGATTTTATGCTAAATTGTGTTAAACTATTATCAATAATTTATTTCTACTGATGATAAATGGTTGGGGGTTGGTTCCTATTTATAAAGTAAAATAAGAGCAAGCAGTAAATAATGAGGAAAAATACAGAAAGAATGACTGGACTGTGTACTTTGAAAGCAAGATGTTTCAATCAGTTTAATAATGGAAAGAAAGGGCAGTATCAAGATTAAACATTAAAAAATAAGTGACAGGAGTTAGAGAACTGAATTAATTGGAGTAGAGGAGGTATTCATTGTCTGCTAATTTTGAAGTATAATCAGGGGACACTGTCATTGGTTGACAAGTTCAAAATTTAACTAAGCCTATTAATAGCTTTTAAAAAAATGCATTTTGATACTCAAAAATCTATCCCAAGAAGCATTCAGGCTTGGTAGCATACAATAAAAAAAAAAAAAAAAAAAAAAAAAAAAAAATCCATGACACATGCATATACTGTCTCATCCATTATTTTTTGTAAGAAAAAACCCCAAACCACAACAGCCATCTAACCCAAAATCCCATGTCTTACACTGACTACTAATAGATAATTTGGGGAGGGGAAGAAAATTAAGATCTGGGGAAACACAAATGTTTCCCTAGTATTTTATCCCTGTTTTTCAAGATCTGAACCCAGAACTTCCAATTCAAAAGCACTTGACATTTAATAGGTCTCAATATATTTTTCTTTTATACATTTTTCTATTCCTCCTAAACTTGTGCAGAGTTTTGGTACCATGACATACTTGGGCAGCAAGCTCCTTAATTTCACTACATATTCTGTAGACCTGTGCTGCCTTTACCTTGTTCTAAACATCTTAGCTAATAATATTATTCAATATCCTTGATTCTTAAAAGAGACAATAGATAATGATTAAAATGATTAAAAATCAATTTTCTGCATGCCAGTTTCCACTTTATAAGCATATCATATTGTCCTGCCTTGTACATCTATTATTTGTTATTTTTATTAAAAAAAAAAAAAAAAAAAAAAAATCTATATTTTAGGTCATGCTTGCTCTAATTCTAATATATTTTATTCAAAATGGGAGAACAAGAAATTAGATAGCATTATGAAAGCAGTCATGCTTTGCATTTTATACTGTTTTCTGATTTTTCCTTAGTCCTTTCCAAACGTTGCTTGCTTTTTTGACTGCTATTGAACATCAAGTTGATATTTTCATAGACCAAGCTGTTAGAAGTCCAGAATCTTTTTCTGGTATGTGCATTGTATGATAATGAGTCAACAAGATACTGAAACATCTAACATTATCTTTAAAGAAATTAAACTTCCCGTAAAAGCCTTGTCACACTGCCAGAAACATGGCAGTTACCTAAGCGTTCTCAGTATTAGACACCATTATTTTAAGTTAAAAATCTGCTGGAATGGCAACACTGTAATGCAAGCATAAAATTATTTTACTTGCACTGATTTGTCTTCCTAGTACCCGACTTCTGTTCAAAAGAACCTACTCTGGAAAAGCCTATGTAGAAATACCACATACATCAAACAAAAGAAGTGATGATACTATAAGAAATGTGAGGAGTTTACACAAACAAAAGCACTAACACCACTCATCATATTATTCTGGCTTAATTGCAGTACCACCTGCAATGGGAACTACTGTAGTGTTAGGAACTGTAAGACTACACTTACACAAACCTTACTACAAATAACACAGTAAAGACATTCAGCACATGTCCAGAATTGTCATCTGTAAGAAGAGAGGAAGGAGGCCAAAAATAAATAAAAAATTAAAAAATTCTGGCATAGCCAGAGTGCACTATACATGCAATAGATCCATTATACAGTAGTAGAAGATGGCAGTGCTGCTTGAGATGTAGCTATAGACTGCACTAAGAACTGTGAAATAAAGGAGAATGAATAGACTGCAAGGAAGTCTCCTGCTCCATGCAAGTCAGGACTGTCTCTGCTACTGAAAAAAAATTGAACAGCTTTAAGACAAGACAGAATATGTTAACCTTTTGCTCAAGATGATAGCAGAAATAAGATTCTTAAATACCACACTGCAAGACATTGGGCAAAAGTGAGAAAGTCAAAAGCATTTAAGTAATGATTAAAATATTTAAAATATTTTCAAGAACATGAATACCTATTTTATAGAAAACTGATAAAAAGGAGAAGATTGAAAATATGTATGTTTTTGTAAGAATGGATATAATTTTCTTATTAAACCTACCACAAGAATAAACTTTTAGAAAAATTCTATTTGTTAAGTAGTGTTGATCAAGTATCCAGGAACGTATCTTTTGACAAGTTTTGACCTAGCATTAAGGTTAGTGTTCTTATGAAGCCTCACTTAATTACGTTCCTCTAAAAACAGAGATTAGTGATTAGTAATACTTGTATCTCTTCCAATTATTTCTCTACCATAAATCATATTTCTATTGTTTTCTGCCCATAAAATGATATCAAGTTAATTATTTCTTAGAAGTATTAAAGAAATTTCTACCTAAAGTTCCAAAAGTGTACACACCAGTCTTGTGGCAGATAGCTGACGTTCATGCTTCCGGATTAACAAGATCCAGAAGAACTATAAAAAGTGGAGAAATGGATGCAGAAAAACAAGCCATTCCTTATGCAAGGCACCATCTCCAAGGACAATAGTGATATATAAGATAAGCTTATCCCAGGACCTAGTCTTTCAGCATGAGAAAAAGGGAGATTTCCTGTTAAAGCATAGCATAGAAAAATAAGTATCAGTAAAAATACTACCGAAAATATCAGTAGCAGGTCAGACTGAAAAGCAACTTTTTAATATCATTTAGGAATACATTAAACAGCGTAAGTTGCTGAGCATCTACTGCTCCTCTGCTATCTCCTTACAACAAAAGACTTGCCCATCAGATCCTACTTCTCACACCTTTCATCAGTTGTTTGTTCAGAACAAGTCTTCCATACTGTGGCAAGGGAAAGCCACAGCAGCCTAGTTTCTCTCAGAATGAGTCTTTGTCAAAATCCTTTTGCCAAAGTAAAGTGGTTTTATCATCTGGATTCATCTACCTGCATACTTCCTCATTCCTTAAAAACCAACCAACCAAAAACAAACAAACCCCAAAACAAAACAAACCCCACAAAAAAACACACCAAAACCAACAACCAACACACAAAGAGTTACCAACTGTAGAAGGCATGACTTCCCTTTGTAAGGGCCATACTTATTCCTGGTATGTATTTTTTCATACGTGTGCACATTCTAGTCTAAGTTACAGGTTTCTCCCATTTTTTTACCTTTGCATGCATCAGACTAACAATAAGATCTATTCTTGAAAACTATTTCAAACATGATTTCAAGTAATGTGATGTTAGTGGTAATACCTTCATGATGATTAAGTATTTGCTATTCACCCTGCAATGCTTTTCAAAAATAGGTACTTAGTATTTTTAGATTTCATGCATGATTTTGCCTGCTGTACTATTTAGCTGGTTTGTTTCTTCTTTATTACTAATACTCTCAAACCTTTCAGGGCTTTTGGTATTCAAGACCACTTCCTATTTTCTCAGTTCCACACAATTTTCTTCACTAAAGCTCGTAAAATGGTTTAAGAGTTCTTCTGTTACCAACTTCCAAACTAGATAGTTTTAGTAAGTGAACATTATAGGAGACATTTTCTCAGTAGCCAGCAAGAACAATGAGTGCTATGGCATTTCAGAGTAAAATTTCAGATCAACGTTTTGTTTTCTTGCTTTCTAAACAGTAAGGTAGCAACTCCACCAAGTAACAGCAACCAGAAAAATTCTATCAGCCTCCGTTTCAGGACACAGTGTCTTTCTACATTCACAGATAGAAGAGCTATGTCTGATGTCTCTGTTCTTCTAAGCTAGGAAGCCTTTTAAATTCACATATTAGGAATAAGGCATGCGAATAAACTCCCATTAGTTGTGGTTTTTATGTTATCAAACAAAGCCAGCTGTCTTCTGAGTCAGTGAGGATTTTGGATACACTGAAAAATATGTATTGGGAATACATACTGAAGAAGTGTACTAACATCTATGAGGGTTTTTGGCTTGCCATCCCAATATAGAAAGTATATAGTATAGAAAGCTCACGTATGTGCCAAATTACACTTGTACTACTAAGGGGGGTGAAATTATAGAAGAATATATTTACCCAAAATATGGGCTTGTAATAATGTAATAAAGTTCTGAAAAATCCACTGCCACCAAAACTCACTCTGAAGCTGTATTAACAGCAAGGATCCTCCTTACAACATCTCTGCTACTTTTCAAGGGTGGTTGGACTCCACTACTCTCCCCAGTGTTGGCATACCACAGAGAGTTCTTCCAGCTTTTATCTAGTTTTTTTTTCAGTACGGTTACAGAAAGAACCCAAAGTGGCTGCTTTTCAAGACCAAGATGGAATTTTTCTTAGGTTGGTTTTTTTTGTTTTGTTTTTTTTTTTTTTTTATGACATGTTTCTATTCCTTGTAATTATTAAGTAGACAACATACAGTATTATGAGAGGTGATATCAACACTTCTCTACCCACCTGATGGATTCTAGAAGTGTTCTGAACATAATCCTCATTAGTCTGTTCTGGCATTGGGCTTCAGAGGGATCTTGGCTCCTTACAATACAGTCAAATGAATTTCCAAACTACACATTTATCATTACTGTTCCTCATAGTAGGCCTTTTAAGAGTTACATTTAGTTTACTATAAAATTTGCATAAGAAGCCCACATTTTTATCAAACAGAAGTAAAAACTGATTGGAAACTGCAATTGCCTGAACTATGCCAGTATACTTCATGTGCATTAAGTTGCAGAGAATCTAACAAACTTCCTCAAATTTTCAAATTCAGGAAGTATAACCTTAAGTTTTTCCTCAGCAGAAATATTTCTAAGCATTCATGCTTGGAATGTATGTCCATGTATTTTTGCACAGCAGGAATTCTCAGAAAATACATGCATTTTTACTTTGTAAAATGTTTATAACTAACACTGATGACAAACCATTTCTTGAAAATTACCTAATAGTGTTTTTTAAAAAGTAATCTTGATAATAAAATGCTCTCTTAATGCATGTTTTGGCCATTGTTTTGTCTAAGCACAGAAAATATTTTTTACGTGTGTATGATGTTAATAACTGGAAAAGCTAATGCACCCAATAAATTAATCACATTGTTCAGTAATAGTCTCAATTAAGGTCCAGTGTTCTTAAAGAGTTATTTTCAGCTCTGAATGATGAACGATGGATAGTTGTTCCTCTGAAGTTTAAACCTCTAGATGTCCAAGAAGCCCATTTTCTGAAAGGCTGGGCAATGCTTGTTATGTATGCCTCATAGCCCTAAAAATTTGTTCTATTCATTACTATTCAAGAGATTCTACAAGGACAAATTAAGAATTTGCTTTTAAGCAAGCAATTTTCAATAAAGTCATCTAGAGAGTTTCACATAAAGATGTCAATTTGCTGTAGGAGAACCTTGTATTGCTCTGGTATATTCCCCTTCTAGCTCCTGTATTTGCCTTGTTATAACCAGTGCTCTCATTTCACTTCCATCTTTTCGATGACAATATATTTGGGAAGAGGATTGTGACTTTCCAACCCAGTTGAGAGAGGTTGAGAAATTCAATTCCTTTCCTTCACAAATTGATTCCTTATCAAATAGATGCTATCCAGTTTATATGATCAACTTCTCTGCCCGTGAAACCGATATTGATAGGAGGTGCTTTCTGCACATATTGACTAAGTTAACTAGACAACATCAGTGACTTTGCTACCAACCCACTACAATTCTCCAAGCACTTGACAGGTTTCCTGTGTCCGTACTTGAGTGGCTAATTTAATCCTGTAATTAGAAAGCAAGTTTTACCTACACACTAGATTAAAAGGCCTTAATGGAATTAGGTTTGGGGGTGAGGGTCCTTCTTTTATAGTTTGAGGGATGGTAGCAGTACGGAATAACTGAGATTTTTACTTAAGTTTTGTTTATTTAAATGGCAGTATCCATATCTCTCCACCTAAATACCATCCTGAGCCTGAAGCTTATAGGATATTTAGCGGTATTCTGCCTCTCCCGATATCTTAGTATTTTATTTACCTCTTGTACTGTCATGCTCTGAATTAATCTCAAAATTACAGTAAAACACCTTACCTAGCCTAGGAGTTTTGCATACAGCCAGCTACAGAGACCAAAAAAAGATAGTTAAATCATCTGTCAGGCATTTGTCATGGCAGGGTTTGGGCCATCCCCTGCAGTTACCTAAATATGCAGGGAAATTTAGTCATCTAACTCAGATGCAAGTCTGACAACCAACATTAGATACCAAAGTAGGTGAATACTACTCAGTAGGTCCATTACAGGGATGCAGCATTACTTCTGTGCCATGTTTTTCCAAACTAGGTAAAAGTCTTCCTGTTGTTGTATCTCTGAATTTCCTTGAATTAAGCCCACTGCTCTACAGTGATAAAAATACTTAATTTATCTTAAGGTTTAAATACCGCTTTGTCTTAGGAATTAGTCTACTGACATTAAACAGATAAACCTCCCAGCAAAACTTCTCAGGCTTTTACAATCTGATACTGGGATCTTCATCCAATCAAGCCATGTTATTAGAATTAGTATATATTTTTATATCCCACAGTGTAATGCATTATCATATTTGTGAACTTTTTAATTTTTGCAAACGAAGGAAGTAATTTAGCAAACATATAGCCAGACTAGTTTATGTATAAAGTTGCTGTTAGTATCTGAAGTTACATGGAATATAGAGTTCATGGTATGGTAACAAGTCCAAAATGTAGAAAATTGCTGCCCCGTGTGTTCTGTGTGTGGATATCCATATCAGAAGCATAGAATTACAGCAAACTATGTAACCAAAAATAAATCTTCGGACTTGGAATAATGTATAGTAAAAAGGATTGCAAATTGGGAGTCGATTGATCATTCTCTTTTACAAACATTCATTATTTTACTCATATTTACCTATTTTAGAAGATATATGCTTGGATACAAGTCTTCAGGCTGGAATCTTGATATATCGCTATATAAAAATAAATTTTGGTAAGGGAACACATACATTACTTTCTTAAGTGAAAAAAAGGCAAGGCTAGAATTCCATTTGCAGTGCTGACAGATTACACACATGAATGCTGAAGTCATCTAAGCTTTGCTCCCACACAAAGTTTGCAACGAAATACTTTAAGTGGAAAGGCTTCATAAAAAAATGAGAGAACCTGAACAGTTCAGGTCAATCTTTTTCTCAGATTCCCAAGGAACTTACTTTGTCAGAAAGATGTTTGCTGATATAATTTTTTACCACTGATAACAACAATTGCTAAAAGGGCTATGTATAATATGTATCACAATTTCCCCTCTGTCCTGGCTGTTGTTATTAGTATTGCAGAAAAAAAGCTGCATGCCAGATAAGTTTTAATACACCGTACTCTCAAAAAGCTGAAGTATCAGGAAAGGCAAATAAGCTCTTTAAGCATTTGGCTTCAGAAAAAAAAAAAAAGAAAGAAAAAAGAAAAGAAGAAAAAAGTTTAAAATTTCCATTATTTGATAAAAAATTTCCTGGCAGAAACAGGATTTCTGTTCCAAATTCATACAATTAGCATATAACAGAGGGCTTTCAAGATAAATTATTATTAGGTAATTGATAGGTTCCACTATGACCCCAACGATTTGTTTTGCATAAGGCCTACTGCCATCTGAACTGTTTGCTGCAGTATTTTGTCTTTTTCAACTCCATCTTCCTTTTAACAAGATACTAAAAAAAGCCTCAAAAGAGCCTAAAACTTCAAGTTCCCATTCTCTTGCAATGGCTGAAAGAAAGAAAATAAAATTTATCTAAACCTAAGTTACCTGCAAGTGGATTTCCTTTAACATTCACATTTATAAAGTGATTGAACTAGTGTCATTTTTAGGAAACACAGATGCGTACAACCAAATGTCTCTACAAGTGATGTTACCCAGAATAAAGCATAGCAGGACAAAGACAAAAGCGCCAGAAAAATTCTGTCTTCCCCTTCCCTCATTCGTTTCCACGCAGTATAAAGCTTAACTTATTTTGTCTGTTAAAATTACATACAAAGGAAAAATTGTCCAGGCAACTGATAGTTTGGCTATTATTTTTGTTCTCCCTTCTGCACACCAGTGTCACTATGATACTCTTGCCCTGAACAGACTTCACAAGTTAGCTATATTTAGGACCTAGCAGTATGTATAACTAGCTCATTTTTCCCCTCAATTTTTACCATATTTGTCAATCATTATTTTAACACATTTTCAATAAAGAGAGAGCTCATGCATAGCATTTATCCACTTCTGTCAACAGGAAGCACAGAAGTTACATATTCATATAGATCATTTGCTCAACTTTCACAGTTTATAGATCAGCCAGATTCTTACACGCCCTGTCAAGCACTGTGTGTTTGGCAGTGGACTAGTTTTATTTAATAGTTCTCTACACCATAGATACTACACCAGGAAGCATTTTTGACTCTGCAACACTATTATTTGTAGGGCTTTTTTCATGAGTGGCAGTCTCAGCATTGCAGTTCAAGTGACCTACCAATGCAGGTCTCATAGTTTAGCTGTCGGAGCTGTTCAACACTGGATTGTGTATTCAGCACACCTGGAACGTGCCATCTCTACACAGTAAAATTATGGATCTATGTTTCGATAAAGCATAATAGCAAAAGAAAGACGGGCCAAAGGCAACCTGTTCTTTATTACTATACAGTCAGGTTCCCCCTGAAATGCTACTGATGTCCCTCTTCTTTTTGCCATGTAAGTAGGAGTTTCAGGAAGATGACTGTTCTCACATATTCCATCTGTGCTCTAATTTCTCCACAGACCATAAAGATATGTCTGCAGAATTTAATTTTATAGATGGGCAATTACTTGGATAGTGGTTGCATAAACATGGAAGCTGAGGGATGATAAAAGCCCAAATTTCAGTGTTGAGTACCCTCTATAAGCAATAGCACCAAGGAAAATCAGGTTGTAGAAAAGGGATAAAAATAGGTCATAGGAGATTAGCCCTCCAGGCTGTTAAAATATTATGTAAAATTGGACTTCAATGTCACTCTGAAATAACCCAGATGCTTACTTCATTTGATTCTAGATACTGGAATCAAAATCAATGTCCATAAGGATTTTTCAGAGTATATTGTTGTTGGGTTTTTTCCCCTTTGGGCTAGTTCTTTTTGATTTTTATATCTGAAAAGCAAGGCAGGAAAAGCCTAAAGAATTGCAAGAAACCAACTAACTCCTAGTCAGGGTCTAAATATAAATAAGATATGCTTTTCCAAATGCCTCTGAAGATAAAGAATCAGGGCCAATGTTTCTCTTGCGTCAAGAGGAGGTTACTAAACAAAACTTAGATATAGAAATCTGTTACGATAGGAAGACAAGAATCTCCAGACAACGAAGCATAAGTCCATGTGTAGGACAGTGAATGGTGAATCAGCTAGCGTAGTACAGAGAAAAAAATGGAAGCACAGTGGATAAGCTGTAAAATCACTACAAAAGGTAAGAGTAGGAAAATATTATATCTGAGATAAGCTATACCAACAAAAAAAGGGCCGATTCAAACAGTGCTAACAAAGATTATTGGAAATACCATATCTTTGCAAAAATCATTTAAGAGAATTCCATACTTGTAGAATGTAGAATAGCCTCAGACACACGGAGACAAGGATAAGAGGCACAACAGAAAAACATAGACACACCCAACAAAGCTACTAAAAATTAGGTAACAATCTCACCCCCTCCCCCCCAAATAAATTTCTCTGGTCTGATATTTCTCATGAGCTAGTATAATTGCTTCTCAAACTTGTCCCTTAGTTGCCTTCTAATAAAAAAAATCTTTGTAAAAGCTTCAGCACTCATAATGCATATTTCATTTGCAGTAAAATTCAAGTATTTCTGAAAAGTTTTATCAAAATTCAGCTTAGGTGAATGTTCTTGACCATAAGGTTTTTTCCCTTGAAAAATCATAGAAAGTGCACGCAAAAGGGATTCAACCATATAAGACAAGCTTGTAAAACAAAAAGTATATTTTCAGAAACTATTTTGTAGTCTTGGTTCAAACCTAAGTATAACTGCTTCTCAAACTTATCACTTAGCTCCCTCCTAATAAGAAAAAATCTTTGTAAAGGAACTGTATTAGCAGCCAAAAGTACTGACAAATGAATTAAAAGTACAAATGAGTTGAAGTAATTTCAGATCACTGTATCAAAAGTTATAAGAAATTGTATAAAGTTATACATAAAGAACCCTTTTCCTACATACATGGGATGTGAAAGGGAATAGTTTCACCTTTTTTCTTCGATGATGATCTAGTCTTATCCTGGTTCGGAGGGAAGGAGTTGGTTGCAGAGCCCAGAACTTGAACAGACAAGACTTAATACTGAGAGATATGGCAGTAAAAACAAACAAGCAAACAAAAAGCCAAGAGTGAGATTTCTGGAAAGTATTGCTCTACAGGTTTTGTCTGGTTTGTTTCTTTTTCATTTGTGCATTTTTCATATGGGTTGGAAGGAAATACTACCATCTTGCTCCAACTCTACCTCAGTGACTGCTGTCAACTTCTGATACAAACTCTGGAAAATATAGAAGGCACTGAAGTTGTTTCAGGTACTGATATAGTTCACCTTGCCTCAGGGATCTGGTGAATGGCATGTGTTATATAAAATACGCATAAATTTTGGGAGGTGTTCACATTTAGCCAATAAAGTGATTGCAGTTATTCCAGTCATTATCAAAACCATGACCATGTAAGTTGACATCTAAAGAGCACAGGAGCCCTTAATAAACAATTTTTAATGAAAAAATCAGGTATGCAACTGTGTTGACATTACCCAAGTCCAGTACAAAATTAACAACAGTGAAGAAGGTTGCAGCTGGACCCTTCTCCAGGACAGGAAAGTGGAGCTTTTCAGGGTAATTCATAATAGGGAGATCTGCACTGCAACAGACATCTTATGTAGAGCTCCCTTGCACCGAGTCTTTTTATGGAGGAAATTCGCCTTTCTCCTAACCTGTTCCCCCATTTTATCATTTCAGAGAAGTCTATATGAGCTGGTAACCAGTTGTGAGAGTTTCAAGGGTGCTTTGAAATTATTTTAGGGCAAAAAGGGATAAGAAAAGGAATGGCTGCATATAAAGTGGTGTCACACCCATACAAGCACTAGAGGATGTCACAAAGATGATAACAGCTCTTACACATACATGTGCAGTATACTACATTTGACTTAAAGAGTATCTAAATATAGATACACATAAAGGGCAGGGTGGGGTGTCTGATAAGGAACAACAGTTAAGGCTGATTAGTAATCCTCTTCCATAGAGGACTGACAAAACCAGATGATTAGACCTGGTGAAAAATCCCCTTCTGTGAAGTTATTGAGATCCAGTTAGATGTTAAAAATCATACAAAAATTTCTTGGAACAATTTCCACCCCAGCAACAATCATGTACTGCACCTGTTGTAAAAGAACAAGGATTCTGGTGTTCTGGAGTACTCCAGGAACTGATACTTGTAAACAAGCTTTCTAAAATGTAAAACTAAAGTTGTATAAGGGAGTACAAAAGAAGTAGAAGCATTTTAAGGTTAACTTACTGATTTTACAGTATAGGTTTTAATTCTTCTTGAAAGGCAGCTGTTTTCAAACATAAATACAGCATGTGTTCCTACCCACAAACTCCCATCTCTTAAGCATCGTGTTTTAGAAGGCTGTCAAAAAGTAAGCTCAGATAAAACCCTATAAAAGGTTAACTAAGGCAAGCTGAATGTGATAGCAAATGCATAGTTGCATATGCATAACTGTTCATATATTTTTCCATAATTACTGTATTTACATGCTGTGAAACCCAGAAACTAATAGCATTAAAGGGAAATAAACAGGAAAAGTTATTCATTGAACAAGGCAAATCCTCATATAAACAAAAACAGTCAAAGAATTTTTTTAATTTAAAGTTCCATACTAATTAAAAACTATATCTGATTTATTGTTTTAAAATTAATTTCATCCCAAGTTCTGATTGAAAATCCTGGAAAAAATAGGGAGAAAACTGTTACTTATTACTATTTTACTTTCAAAATTCCCCAGGACTTGCAAAACATGGTATCCAAATTAACCACGCCTGTACACCAGGATGTCACTACTGTCTACTTTTTTAAGTGATGTTTCAAGTAACACCTCACCAGGTAAACATTTAGCAAAACGACACAAAAAAGTAGTAGTCCACTGTCATATGAAGAGCACCTCCATTTCCCAAAAGTAACGTTAAATAAATAAATAAAGCTGTGCAGTGGGGGAAACTATCCAAATAAAGGAATCACAGCTTCTGACTTTTTACTACAGATTGGGGGAGAGGGGAAGGAAATCACGTTTGGGGCTGGGAACTCAGGAATTACTGTCTTGGGAGGGCAGGGAGGTAGGGGAGAAAAAAAAGGCCAAACACTGGGGAGGGGAAAAGGAAGAGAAGGAAAGAGAATAAGGAGCACATGGTGCACTTACTGTTTGGTTATCTTCATATAGCTTCAAGTCATATCCACTCAGCTCCACACAGAAAATTATTGCTGTAACCCCCTCAAAACAGTGGATCCATTTTTTGCGTTCAGATCTCTGTCCACCCACATCCACCATTTTGAAAGTCAGCTCTTTGAAGGTGAACTTATTTTCTACAATCCCTGTGGTCATGTCCCGAGAACGCAGAATATCTTCCACTGTAGGGATGTAGTCCAGTGCTGCAATCCTTTCTAGATCATTTAAGTAGTATGCAGCATTATCCTCTAGGTGGTACTCGTTGGAGCGGCAAAAACACTCCTGCACACCAGGGTCTGCCCAGAGCCGTTTCATAACTCCCAGAAGCTCAGGGGTAATCTCACCTTTGCTCTCAGCTGGGCCTGTCAGGGCAAAAAGCTGCACAGCATCGTATGCTCTGTCAGGATTGTGAAACTCTATCTTAAGGGTGGCTAGAGCCCGAATGATACGTGTGAGGGAGTCAATTGCATTATAGATAATCAGAGGTTTGTATTCCTTGCAAGCCTCCAAGTTAAAGCCACCACTATGAATGATTTTCATCTGCTTTACAATAGTACTCTTCCCAGAATTGCTGGTACCCAGGAGAAGGAGCTTAATCTCTCTTCGTTGTCGCTGACTTTCAGAGCGCAGGTGGCGGTCAATCCTACGGGACCGCCGCGCTGCCTCTTTCTCCTCAGAGCTTTGCCGACATCCCATGGTATAGCAGGCAGTTACAGCAGGAAAAGGTTGGAGATTGTCTCACTCTGTTTGCGTCTCTGAAAAAGATCTGCGGTGTCTTTCAGTTCTCGTGCCAGGTACACCTTGAATGAGAAAAAAGTCGCTATCCAGTACCTGATGGTCCAAGATGCCTGTACCACCTAATTCAGTCCCAGCAGGGGCGCAAATCACAGAAATGTAGATATGCAATCACAGAAATAGTCTCTTCAGTAGATCTCATCGCACTCCCCTTTCCAGTGCATAAACAGTGGCACATTCCTGTTAATGAAGGGACACTTCCCTTTGCCACAGTTTGGCTAGATCCATCAAATACTCTTTTCTGTTGTGCATAATTATTTTGCTGCCTTCTGTCCAAAGGTAAGGAGCCGCACTTTCACCTTCTCTGCTCTAGCACTTGTCTTTTAATTATATTTTCTGGTTGCTGTGGTGATGCTGCTAGATAAAGCTGAAGCTCCTTTCAATGGTGCTGTACTTGTTTTGTTTCTCTTCCCCCACTTCTTCAGCTGATCCAGTTCAGCTCTGTAAATCTGTGCTTTCCACCTGCCAAACAATGAGAACAGAAATGAATGAAACTAAAGACTCTGCTTCCTTGCTGCAATCCACTCACTTTCTCGTCCTCTTCTAGACTTCTAAGCCTTTTATTATCCCAAACAGAAAATACAGATGGAAAAATATGTAAAGAAAAGCAAAAATCTAAAATCCTAGCCAAAATGTAGGGATAGCTGAAGCTTGCAGGCCTAGGAAAATGTGGTTTCTGAACAATAGTAAATCAAATCTCCCTTTCAGCCTTCTGTGTTTTATTATCTAAACCTACATGAAAACAAACAGTGCTGAGCTGCGCCCCAATTTGTCCCTCAGCAAGAGCTTATGGCAGTGCTTTTCCTGCACAGTCCTGTTCTGACTGGTTTTCCTGAAGCAGAAAATGAAGCAGACAACTACTTTTCCCAGTCTCTCTATTTATATCAATATCTTGTACTCAGACAGATGTCCTCCTGAGTTTTCTTTCATCTTTTCTGCTTGCACTGAACATTTAAATAACTAAATTAGGAAGCAAAAGGAGGTGATTAACTTTGCTCCATGATTTTGTAAAAGGGAGAGTTACTGATCTTTGCAGAATATAGTAAAAGATCATCTTTCCCCGTGGAGAACAGTGCTGTTAAACACACTACCTGCATCCTGCTTAATCAATAAAGTGATACACTACTACAACAAATTTTGTAAGCTTCTTTCCATAGCCAAGCTAAGTGTTATTAAGCCTCCTCTCCTCCATTTTTAATACAGGAATTTCTGAGATGCAGTAAAAGCAAACAGTGACTACAAGGCAAGTATTTAATACAAAAAGCACAGGAAATGCCATCCCAAGCAAGGGCTGACAGCTTTTCAGTGACTATTAGAGCAATTATTCTTTCCCAAATTAGGGGTTAAGCTTACTAGTTGGAACTCTGCAGAAGACAACAGCAGGAAGCAGTTACCTCTCACAGAGGGAACACACATTACTAATTGGTGATAACTTGCCTCTGTTCTAGGAAGGGCTAGCTGCTCCCACTAAGCTCAGAGCACAGTGGGCAGCAGAATCAGAGATGTCATGACTTCCTCATCATATGCTGGCCCCAGCCCACTTTGGCACCTATATTGCTGTCTGTTTGCCTTTGCCTGGAAGGTCTTTGGTGAGTATTTTTACAAACTAAACTACATGCCACAAAGATACCCTCAGAAGTAGGCTTAAGAAAAATTTCAGAGCCTACTAAAGAACTATAACTTCTACTACATTTTAATAAGACTAAGTCTCCCAAATTCCATTTTCAAAGTTGCTCTAGAAGTCTTTGGAAGTTTTTCTGCATTTCGGTGTAGATGACAAAGCATTAAAATACATATTGAAGAGTATGATTCCACGCTATTAGGAAAGGGACAGAATGATCCAAGGCAGATGTTGAACCTCTAGGTTTGTGAGAAAAGAAATTGAACTACAACTACTTGCAACCTCATGTATTTTGCCTTCTCTCTTTCTTAAGCATCACAGCAGAAATTTTAGTGGACAAAAGATATTTCGGCATTCCAAAATAGTAATCTGTAATTAAGTATTTGAAATGGAGCATTGCATTTACCAATACGTATTCTTACTTTCCTCACATCACCTACATCGTAGGATAAGATTCACTTACACAGATACACTTCAGGATGGGGTAGGTACAAAGCAAAGCATACACCTGTCCAGGCCACGGGCAGCCAGTTTCTCAAACAGAACGCTGTGGGAAACAGTATCAAAGGCTTTACTAAATTCCAGGTACACTACATCCACAGCCTTTCCTTCATCCACTAAGCAGGCCACCTCATCACAGAAGGTGTTTTGTCTTGCCAAAAGTCATTATCAGCGTGGCTGTCATCATAGTAGAAATTGATTACATCAAATAATAGCTTTAGCTAACTTTTATATGCTGTTGAGATATAGCACAGCATAAAAACTTTGAGGTGGGGACTTCACAGATATAGATAAGGACAACTACATCAGATGCAGTACTGGAAAAGGGTTATATGGTTAAAATAAAGAATAAAGCTCAGCTTTTTAAGTTTCTTAGCATCTCACATTTACATGAAAACCATTCTAGAACATTTATTTGGGAGGGTAGAAGGGGGGAAATAAATTATATATCTAGTATTTCATTCCTCAGGTGGTAGAAACAAGCTTAATGATCTCAGACACTTCTGTTTAGCAAGAGGTATTACTATTCTTTTGTTATTTGTATATTAAACTTTTATCACAGTGGGCTATCCTAATCTTGGTTTCTGTATTTTGTATAGCTTTCTTTCTGAACATTTATAAAGTCACTTACAGATCTCTTCTAATTTACAATGGGCTGACAAGTGGAAAGGTAGAGTCTATGTGTCTGCTTTCAGGTCCAAGTCCCCACTGGTATGCATCTCCGCAGTCTACAGTTCTGTAACAGCATCTTGGCATTAGGCAGGTTCTTGCAACACACAGCAAGAACTTTTCAGCAGTTGCCAATACATAAATGTGGAGGTATCTGGCAATGTGAAAAGCGCGTGTATGGAAGGACAGTTATGGCAATCACTGTTAATCCCTTAACATCAGAGAAAAAAAGCATAGAGACTGGACAGAGTCAATGGATAACAGTTTTATATGTTCGTTCCTGAAGTTTCCTGGAATGTTAGCCTGGGACAGTTGAACATGCAATCACTCACTCTTAAATACTTTTACTGATTCTATATGTGTCTTTAAATCCCTTCCTAACTCTAACCCTGCTTAAGGGAGATACATAGTTGAACCAATATAGACCTAGATAAAATTCACAACTACCAGGGTGAGTCAGTATAGGTCAGGATTGGTACTGGTGTATTGAGGAAAGTGTATTTTTGTTGGAGAAGACGAATAGTTGATTGTTGCAAACAGCTTTGAAATTCCACAACCGGAACTCTCACCACAAAAGAGCGAACACTCAAAAAACTGATGTATGAAGCATACTGATTAAAGCGTGCCTCGATATCCCACTCATTCCTAGCTTTCTTTAGATACCCAGAACACTATTAACATACACATATTCAGAACAGCAGCTTTTACTCAGTTCTGAAGATCTCCTGTATAGTAGTTCAACTGTTCAACTTCCCCTCTTCTTTCATGGTCCTATTTAAACCTGCCTTCTCACTACATTCTTTTAATCGCTGTGCTCTAACACCTGCCTATAAATCCATCCCAAATCCACATACATGAAATTAATTAACTAGAACAGGACTTCTACAGTAAGAAATTCCAAAAATGAACCATAACAATCTTTTTTCAGTTGTTCTAAACTACTTATCTAATCAGTACATCAAGTCACCTCTACATGACAGGTCTGCGCGCTTACCTGTCATCTTTGCCCATATGGACCATAGTGTATGAGTAGGCTCAGAATTTAAGTATTTTGCATACCTTAAATTTAAGATGTCTGAATTCTTTGCCCCAGATGCACTGTGTATTGCTACTACCTGGCCTAAAATTCTACAAAAGAGACTTAATATCAGCTATATTTATTTTATTTCCCTTTACACATCAGAAGGACATTAGCACATGAAAAACAGATTGATCAGCAGAAAATTAAAATAATAGCATACACATTAATAGAATAGTAATTAGTACAACTTTACTTACTCTAACGCATCAAAGATGTGGAAAGGAAAACCCTCCAAAATGAGGAGTTATACTTTCTTCAAATAATTAGCTTTTTCCAATGGTCATAGAAGATGAGAGTCAAGGAAGCTGTTTCTTAATGAGTAACTTTCCAGCCACACAGAATAAAATTACTGCATCAGATATCAGGCCAAATTCTTATTTTAATTATATAAAAAATAGAGTTGGGTCCATTAATCATGCTTACTCTGACACATTCTGAACATTTAAAATTGGTTTTCCTTTAAGTCCTCATCATCGGAGGCTTCATTTTCATGCCATTGATAAGACCACTGGTCGAATTCTTTGTGTCATTTTCTACACATCCCTGTGATTAAAGATGAAAAATTTTGCAAGAAGCACATATGGGACTCCCTCTCCTCTCTTTAATCAAGTTTCATCCTGAAAGAGAGAGGCTTGCTAGAGACAAGAAGCAAGAGGACACATATTCCTTCCAAAACGCATCAGTACTTCTGATACAGGCGTAAAATCTCCAGATTTATAAGATAAGCATGTCTTTTTTAAACTTTATGTTATTGGCCTCAACAATTACTTATAACAAACAGTTTGGTAGAAAGACACCGTCAAGAAAAAATTTTTCTCTTCAGACAGCTTGCACACAATACATAGGAGTATTTCCTCTTGCATATTTCCACAACACATTCAGATGCATCATTCATATCCCACAGTGCTTTACATATCAACTATTCTGCTTGCTATTCTATTCTATTGCTATTAACATGTTTAACACAGAAAAGGACAGAGTAGCAGCTCCTTATTGTAGGTAAGGCCAGGAGTATGTAAACTCTGAGCTTTACACTATTGAATTTCCATTTTTTTTGCTTCTAGTCATTCCTATTGCATATACTGCAACGATATTTGGATCCCTCTATTTCAAGTAGGAAATACAATGAGGTGATTGTATTGTTGCTTTGTAAAGCCGAGTAGTAGATACTATTTCCAAATAGTTCACTACAGTAAGAAAGTTTGATTTACTTAAATAAGTTTTTCCACATACACTGAAAAGCATCTTCCACATTCACAGTTGCTACTTTTTAAAGTTTGGAAAAAGAATACCTTTACAAACTATTATGTTACTACATTTTACTGTCCTGGGTACATAAAGATGAACAACTCACCGGTTTTACTTTTTCTTGGAATACACTCACAAAATAAAGTAGTCTAGAATTTGTTCTGGTAGTTTAGATCAGATTTCGTATTAAAAATGCAGGTATATCATGGCTGTAAGTTTCTAATTACATAAAAGTCTCTTTGGTTACTATAATGGAAAGCCCTATTGCTTCCTTTCACTGTGCAGATTTCTCTCTAAACTTTGTTTAAAAAAAAAAATCTTATTCTTTGAATGAATCATAGAATGGTTTGGGTTGGAAGGGACCTTTAAAGATCATCTAGTTCCAACCCCCCTGCCATGGGGTTCCACTAGACCAGGTTGCTCAAAGCCCCATCCAACCTGGCCTTGAACACTTCCAGGGATGGGGCATCCACAACTTCTCCAGGCAACCTGTTCCAGTGCCTCTGCAGCCTCGTAGTGAAAAATTTCTTCCTTATATCTAATTTAGATCTATCCTCTTTCAGTTTAAAGCCTTGCAGAGGCGGTCAGCTCCGGTACAGGTGTGCTCCACAGCAGAGTAGGGGATTGCCACATACAGGGAGGTTTCCTGGGCTGGGAAAACCCCAGGGGAGCCAGATTATGCTGCATATGTGCATCTAAACAAATAAATCTGCTTTCTACTGACAATTGAAGCTGCTCAAAATGTTAATAAAATATATTTGTTAAATCTGATTATATATATGGGCTATCTTGTCATGAATAAAATAGGTAGTTCTTCCCACAAGTGAAAACTGACATGCCCCAAATCCTGAGCTAACAGTGATCTATTTAGATTATCAAAAAAGTAATACCAGAAAGTTCATTTTTGGAGTGGAAAGGATATGTGAGCAAAATTCTACACTGGTTTATTATATAATCTGTTGACACCCATTTAACCGACCAGGCTGTTTAGTACTAGCATGTTCTTCTGTCCATACTTTTATAGCCAATAAAACCACTCATTATTGTTGGTTTCGTATCTAGGCTTGCTCTTTGCCCCTACCCATCACTTCTGTCTCGCTCAAACTGATCTGTGTGTTTGCAATCATAAACTCTTATCCCTTTTCTCAGCATGTTCCCAAGTAATGGGGGGGAGGGGAGGAAAGAGGAAAGAGAATGACACTACAACAATACAATTCAATTGTAAAATTTTTCCTAAGGAAAGATCCAAATATTGTCTCCTCTTGCATCAACTACTGGCACACTATCATGGAATGCAGAGTTACAGAATCTGCCTTGAAATATGTTCCCCACCCCCCAAGATTTTTTGGAAAGGAGAGGAAAGGAGCCGGCTCCTAGGCTGAGAATAAAGCCAATGGCTGTTACTATCAGTCAATGTAGTGACCGTGCATACAGGATGCTGCTAGCAGCAGGAATTTCAGCTGGATTTGTACACACAAAGCTATATTCTCCCTCAAATGCAAGTGGTACCAGTAGTTTAATAATTGAGCTTCATCACCACAAGCCCACCCCCCCCTCCCCCCCCCGAGCTTTAGGAGCCTAATCTTATCCAGCTCTTTACAGTATTTCCATCCTAGTAGCCAGATGATACCTCTAATTTTCCCCAGTAGTACCTAGTTTAAGAAAGTAAAATGAAGTTCAAAAGGTTGCAGCAAACTTTCCACAGCAGTTTTAGCTACAGTTGCCAGCAATCTTGGTTAATTCAGGACTGATATTCTATTCAGTATTACAGAACATCTGCTACCAGAGGAAGAAAACAAAACCTTACCGAAGCTATACTTTCCCAGCTTCTTGGTTCTGATCACTTCTTTCTCTTTACTTATCTGAAAGTTTAGAGGTAGTGGACCTGCCTGCTTGATCACTTACCCATGTAAAAGCAAATGCAATCAAATCTGGCAAGAAGTATCACAGCACTAAGACTTACGAGTGTAAGCTAACCTAATGTAATCAGTTTCTAATGATTATACACATCCACAGAGGATTCCAGTACTTTAACAAAACCTTTTTTTTTTTTTTTTTTTTTTCAGGTTTTAACTTTCAATCACTTCTTACCCTATTAACAAAAAAGGAAAAGACACGAGGGAGTATGATATATCAGGGAATACCCAAGGTAGTTTACTGAGGAAGAAGTCAAGAGTTCTACTAAGCAGGCATCATGGGGCAGGCAGAAACGAGGCTAATAGGGAATGGGGAAATTGGTTCAGATTTTTGAATCCAGGAAAGCAGCCGGAAAGAGTCCCAGACATGCATGCAATATAAACAAAGGGTGAAATAATTTCACAGAAGTTAGTTTAATATATGGTGATTAAAGTGCATTTATTACAGAATAAAGTTGTTTTAAAACTGTGGTCACAGACATTACTAACAGTCTCTTTAGACAATCATTGACACCTGAAAGAAGGGGAAGGAAAAAAGCTGACAGGAAGAAAAAGACTGGATGAGTTTTTTCTTAATGCAACTCTGTGTTGATAGTACAACTTTTTTTTGCTGTTGGGAAAACCTTTCTAAGCCTTATAAGAAAGTTCTTATGTTGAAAAATATCTCCATCAGATATCTCTCTCTAAATAAAAATCTGGGGAAATTTTTCATACAAAAAATGGCTTGGGCACTTCTGAACAGAGCACTTGGGGAAAAACAAATGGTTTCATCTACACTAACAGAAATTGAGAACTATTCTTTAAAATCCTGCTATACCTTCAAACTTTGAGCCAAGGATGTGAAATTCAACAGAAGATGAGCTTTATGGTGTGGATGTGCATTTGCCATTGTCACAAAACAGGAAGTTTAACTTACAGACTTTGAAAAATTTTAGTTTTAGCTAGAGTGGAGAAAGATTTGTTTCAAGAAGCCACTTGCGAAGCAACAGTAATTGGACTTGTTGGTCTAGAGGCTTAGGAAAGGGGAAAGAAAAGATTTTATGTTAAGGAAAACCAGAAACGATTTGTATCTGCTAGAATGCCTGTCTCACCAGAGCCAGAACCATAAACCAAAGTTACCAAAGCTGATCATGAACTTTCTGCCTGCAAGCATTTGTGAAAATCCCCGATATTCCCTCTATCTTTCCACATATAGGGTAACAACCTATTATTGGTGTTGTTCACCCTTTTTATTGAATCTAAGCTTCACCTTGACACATGAGCTCTACAGATAGCAATATGACCTCTTGTGATAGAATTAAGAGTGTTTTATTTGGGAAAAAAAAAAGTCATTTGGGAAATTTTAAGGTATTTTAGAAAAATATTAAGGGTGAATATTCAAATACTCAGAAGTTGTATGTACAAGTTATGGAAAAACTTTTAATTACATATTAAGGCACTATAATCCCATCCAAACCAAAGGATGGGCCAGACCTAATAATCAAACAAGAGAACATAGAGAAAGCTGTTGTCTTTTGTGGTTTATTTTTTTTACAGCAGTTAAAATGCATATTCTGTTAGTCAGATGAGTGAAGACAGAAGCATCATGATTTAATTAGCTGAATGTTTGGCTGGACACTACTGGATTCTACACCTCTTTGTCATGGTGGTTCTTTGTGATGTTAATCAAGTCCCTTAAGCCCATCTTTTCAAAGATGATTTCTGCTTGTGATTTTCATTTCTTAAGATGCCCAACTTGAGATACTGTTTGTGATAACTAAATGCACTGAGTTTTCAAGTATAATCAGCCTCAATGGTAGCTGTGTTGTATGTTTTCAAATATTGAAAAAGTCATCTTTTTTCACTTGATCCATGTTGATCTCTATTTAAGAAATAGGGCCTAACCTCTACGCTAACTCCCCAAGGTAGCTCCAGGAAACGAATTAATGTCTGTGCAACAGATAACAAAATGAGAGTAATAGCAAAGTCAGTCAAGAAATTCATATTGATAGTGTAATCTAGCTAAAGTACATTACGTATCCAGACCAGGACCACACACAATACAGAATAATGGAAGGTGCCGAGTAAGGAAGGGGTTCTTAAAGGAAATCAAGTGATTATAAACCAAAACATCACATACATTTAAGTATGTGTGCATGTTAGGGATAATCAAGGTCACCAAAGAAGGTGTAAGGACAATGTTACCAGCCCAAGAGACAACTGCTTCCAGCATAATTTCCAGGAAGATACTTGGTAGGTCCACTAGGTTCTCATCTGCTGATTCTCACAGTGATTTTATAGAAATACTCAGATCCATGGTGTAAAACCTGAGCTCAGCTTTCAGAATTGCCACCTAGGGACACATGGCAGAAGGAAGTCTTACAAGGAAATAGTAGAGAACCGAAAGAAAATTACTTGCTGCTATTACATGTAGTCATAGACCTATCAGTAGGTAATCTAGATGTAACTGATCTATAATAGAATAGATTTTCTGCGGTGAGATATTATATTCATAGGTTTAAACATCACAGCTTTGTCTATTGTTTGGAAAACTTCCAACATACTTTAGCAGTATTGAAATACAAGTTATGCTAGTTAGTCGTGTCCACGAGCTAGGTATATCACACAGTCAAAATGTAGCATATAGACTTGATCCAAGCTTTAGGGAAACATAAGAACCTATAGTGAAAACAAAGTATTCCTTATAATCAAGCATTCAATCCGTGCTTTTATAAAGATAGATTTTGATCTTTAGTTAATGGCATTGAATTTTGCACCAGCTCAGCTAAGATCCAGACCACAGTAGAATATAAGAACCTACTAGTTATTTTTCTTTTAACTGCGCGCACCCCACTTGGAAACATAAATCCTATAAAGCATGAATACCTAAATACTCAGTAGGTATTTAAATCATGACCTGTTTTAGCAACATCCACAAACTAGTGTGAAACAGTGAGAAGCATCAACACAACCAGTACATAATACTGACTGATTCTTGAATAGAGCCAAAAATATAACAGTTCTGAGTTCTGAGTTGTGTTGCAGAAAATCCAGAGTACTGTTAGTGACTGTTAGTTAGTTGCCTGTGCTCATCGTGATTTAACTAAGACCAGAATCTCCCACAGCAGTCATTTTAGAGGTGACCTTTAGATTTCCATAAAGAATGAAATACTACAAGAATATTACAGTAGGTCTAACAGTGGGTGTGCAGAAAATCCTGGCTGCTAGACAAGGGCGAGGAGAAACAACACACAGCATCTGCTTTAGGGACATACAAACATCAGGCTCATTTAAAAATTTGTAATAAAGCAACAAACAAAATGCAGAACCCACTCAGTGTTTTGTAGGCACCTCAGGTGATGACAATAGCGTGGGTTATATCTTCATTAGGGTTGCTGTTTAGCTTTTATCATCAGTGTTACCATAGTTCTTATGTGGGTGATTCATGAGCTAAGACTCACATACCACAGGGTTGCTGTTTTAAAGGTCTTACAGAGCTCAAGGAGATTACTTTACTACATAAAAAAAAAAGCTAGTAAACATTAGTTTTGGTCATTAATATAGTGGTAAATTTCCTGTCACTCATTCAACCTTACTGCACACAATACCTTATGAAAGCATAAGGAAATTTTGGTAGTTATCATAGCAAAAGAAAATTAAAGAGGGATTTGAAACAGGATAACAACATAGCCTTGTAAAAGTAAGTTTCTCTTCCTATGCATAAAAGGTGACATAAGACAGCAAAACCATGTTTGGTTTAGACTGTGCAGTGACAGGTACGAGCTAATCAGAGGTCAAAATCAGATCTCTGTAGCAAGAACCCAAGAACTGGGGTACAGATGGTAGTGTCCTGAAGACAAGAAGTTTGTTTAATGTGATAAGGAAAAGCAGCCAGTGAAGATTCAAAGATTGAAGCTTGAGGCCAAGAAAGAGGCAAGGAGAAGATGCTCCAGTAAATGGGAACCATGGAAACAGGGGCACATGGGCACACCTTACTGTATCACATTGGCAGAAATCTGTATAGAGAAGAAAAAAGGCCAGTGGGAAAGGATTGACTCAGAAGCTGTAAAGATGGGCCTGCACATATGGAATTTAAATACACTAGGGGAAGAGGGGTTAATCATATGAACTATGTCAGAAGATACCTACATCAGAGAGAATAAATCCATGGTGGAAAAAGTCATCTGGGTCATCAGATTTCCACCAGAATGGTTTTGCTAGGGAAAATTGGCAAGACAGACCTTGCAATGAAAGGCAGAGCAAAAGGTTTTGGGAGGAGGAAAGCAAAATATGAGAAGCAGTTTCAGTAGAAGCAATAAACCCTGAATTCACAGAAAGGCCGAGCAAGCGCATGGGAGGAGTGGACTGGCAATGTGATAGTTAAAACTGGGAACTAAGCAACAGAGAATGAGTAATGTTTCACAGAGAACAAATCAAAAGAACCTCAGTGAATGGAAAAACAGAAAAACAGACATAGGTTGAATGAGTATGCGGGAGCAGCAAGTTATCAACATGAGATAAAGTCAAAAAAGGAATATAGGAGATTGATGTGAAGAGAGAACAGCATAAGGGAGTTCAGAGACAGTAGCTCAAAGAATGAGAGGAAAAAGCGACGTGATGCAGAAAAGACATTCAGGAGGTGGTCAAAATGGAAAAAAGTAGGAGAGGAAAGCAGGACTGTGAAAGAATAAAGCCAATAATTCTCATGATGGTCTAATTTAGGGAAAGACAACAAAAACCTGGCAAACCTGCTGAAGTTATCACCCTCACAACAAGGCATAAATGTGCATTAAAATGCTGTTCCTAATATAACAAGAGAAAGAAAGAAAGAGTGTGAGTATCAGCATAATAAGCAGGGCTATTATCAGGGATAAACTTGGTAGGTAGGGTAGAAAGCAATTTCCAGCCTTGGGCCACATATAAAATTAATCATATGAACTATGTCAGAAGATACCTACATCAGAACTGTGGATTTCCTAGGTTCCATCTTAACAACTCAAATTAAACATGAAAAATTTTATCCACAGAAGGGGAGATGAGAAGTGGAAGAAGTATTAGACGGCAGCCCAGGGGAAAAAAAAAAAAAAAAAAAAAAAGTCCCAAGAGGCTAAACAGAATCCACAGTGTTCTCTAAAGTGTGACTCATGGGAGAGGACTTGTATGCTACCAAGCACAGATTACAGCTGCAGCCTACGCCTGGTCTCATTCTGCTTCTCTTTTGAAATTCAGAAGCTTTGACAGTCTTGCAATCCTGCTGCATGCAAGAGCTTCAGCAGGTACATCTCAGACAGCTGAGCCATTATCACAGCTACTCTCTTTCCCTAATCCAGACGATCTCTTTTATAAGCTTAATATGGAGGAAGTTGTCCATGTTCTGGTTTTGATATGAAATGGCTTTGGGCCCAATCCAAAAACCAAAATTCACAAAACATAACTGCAACCAGAAGCATTGAAGTACAGCATTGTACAACGGCTAATTAGCTCCTGGTTTCAAAATCTAAGCTAATATTTTTTGGCAACGTTTTGTCATCTAGATATATTAGCCCAGTTGCAGCTAGCTTAGGTAACTGCATTCAGCACTACATTGCACAGGGTAGACGTATTATTTGGCACTTAGAATTTAAGCAAACTTTAGTTTTCCATGTGAAGAACTGCAATTCTACCTTCTCATCTTCCCTGTGTACTCAGTACCTTCCTGTCCTGGTTTTAGCTGGGATAGAGTTAATTTTCTTCCTAGTAGCTGGTATAGTGCTGCGTTTTGGATTTAGTACGAGAATAAGGTTGATAACACACTGATGTTTTAGTTGTTGCTGGGTAGTGCTTAGACTGGCCAAGGACTTCTCAGCTTCTCATGCTCTACCTACTGAGAAGGCTGGAGATGCGCAATAGGCTGGGAGGCAGCAGAGCCAGGACAGGTGACCCAAACTGGCTAAAGGGATATTGTATACCATATGACATCATGCTCAGTATAGAAACTGGGGGAAAGCTGGACAGGGGGCTGCTGCTTGGGGACTGGCTGGGCATCGGTCGACAGGTGGTGAGCCATTGCATTGCACATCACTTGCTTTGTATAGTCTGTTGTTATTATTATTACTACTTTATTTTATTATTAAACTGTTCTTATCTAAACCCACGAGTTTTCTACTTCTACTCTTCCAATTCTCTCCTCCATCCCCACCAGGCATGGGGAGTGAGCGAGCGGCTGGCTGGTGCTCAGTGACCAGCTGGAGTTAAACCATAATCCTAGAAAAAACCCTCAATTTATGTTTACATTGTTGGTCTGAGAATTCTTAAGCAAAAGAGTATGCCATTATCTACGTTCCTCAAAAGTACCCTTCGTTAAGCAGCCTAACTCCTTCCTAAATCGCACAGGGAACCAGAGTAGCACCTTTAGTCCCCTTCCCCCCGCCCCCCCCCATATTTCCCTGTGCTGGCACAAAGCACACCTATTTCATACCAGTGAGATAGGACATGGTGGTGAGTTTAGGCTAGGAAAGAGCAACCTTCATCCTTTCTGCTGAAAGTTGGCCACAGTGCAACCAGAAACAGAAGAAATGTGCAGCCAGAAAAAGTAATTAAGGAAGCGCATGAGTCTGCAGCTTAACAGATTAATCAATAACTAGACGGTCATTAAAAACAAAACAAAACCCCAAAACTTCAGCTCATTTTACATATGAAGCAGTACTATAATTGAGTTTAGTCTTAGATGATAAAGGACACCGAGCACTCTTCTGGCTTAAATTCAGTTCCAATTTTTCAATTACCAAAAGGTCCCCTTTCTCTATTATACAGATTAGGTATGCCTTGATGAGCGTCACATTTTTTTTTCAAGCACAAGTCTTCACCAGAACTAGAACTTGTCACATCGTTTGGGCTATATGAAGCAAAGAGTAAAAGTATCCTCAGTGGTCTAGAAACAATCCTCCATAGCTTCTCTGCACTTTTCAAGGTTCTGGTTTTGTCCTTAAGATCAGAGACACTTATGATTTGCTAAAACCTTTATTTTTATTCAATGGGCTCTCAACATAGAAGCTGTCCATTAGTCTTTCTAACAAATCACAATTTTAATAACTAATTGGAATTTAAAAAACCAAACTAAACTAAAACACACAAACTTAAGAGGTTCTCCAATTTTCATGACAAGCCTAAAAGCTCTAATATTACATTCCATAATTGTCCTCTAGAATTCCAGTCCTGTGCTACCTAGCTTTATTATTTTTTCAGTAAGCCAGGTAAGCTGAATCTTTAAAGTTGCTTTCACTAAATTTGTAATTATTTTCTATATCATTTCATGTCACACACTACATTCAAAAGTTGTCCAGTCATTTGAAAGATAAAAACCTATCAACTTCTATATATTCTATGTACACACTTGAGTAGCCTTCTACACACAGGAACTGAGAGACTATTGCCACAAATCACCACCTTTACCAGTAATAGCCTCCTTATTGAAGTTCTGTACAGACCTATATAAAATAAGTGTTTTTTCACTCACAGTAAAGCAAAAAGGACTTGGTTGACACATCACAATACCATTTTCTCTCCACCAACACCCGCCTCAAAAAAAAAAAAAAAATATGGTAAACCACCACCACAAAACCAAACCTACAAATTGCTGCTACCATGAAGTACCTAACATCCTTTCCAAGGTTTGGCAGCTACTAGGATTTCTCTTCAGTCTCTCCTTTCCAATTCCCTCTCTGGAGGGATGATCGCACCATCCTCACACTCCAGCTGCAGTTACTGCAGTTACACACCCACCACCACAAGCCAGAGGAATCCGAGCCACTTTGTGCAGGCTCCAAAGTAGGAATTAGGAGAAGTCCTGCTAGCTTGTGGTGTTAAACTTGTATCGAACATTAGAGAGCACCGGAGTGGTTAAATTCCTTTCAGACTTTAAAAATGTCTTTTGATAAGCAAGTTGGTTGCAGATGAAGTGAGAGAAGGTGCAGTTTTAATTATCTGAAGAGACTGAAGGCCTAATTTATCCAGAGAACACAGTTAAAGCAGCAGTGCAGGCATCTCTAGCAATGCTCTCAGCACGGTTTTTCACCGCTTATCCTCTGGAGAGATTCAGTTTCCTAAATAATGTTAGTTTTTCCTGTTATTCAACCTCAGGTTTTCTACTGAGATCAATATCTACAGCTGAACACTTTTGTAAGGACAGATATGAAATTGAATAGTCTAAAACTTTCAGCTCCCCATTTTTTCCAAGATCTCATCATTACTGTCTTACTCGTAGATACTGAAGCATGATCAGTATCGCTGTATTTTAAGACTAATTTCTTCCCTATATGCACATGTTCCAAGCCTGGGTTCTGTTGAAATTCACTATGTATGGTTGTTCATAGGTCTAGTCAACCTTATAAGAACAGAAGCCAAATTTGACCACAGAGATTTTGAGTCACACTATGACAAAACCTAGTCAGGATGGCTTCACATATTCATAGGGCTATACAGATTTTGTCAGTATTGTGGATCGCTTCTGTATCATTCTAAGAATAGATTTTTGTCTATAACAAAACAGTAGGTATTGTATATTGGTTAATATTCATTATTTTAAAAATGCATAGGTCACAAAATGAGCTTGTAAATGTAAGTCCATCTTTTGAGGATGCTTACATGGATTTTTAATCTGGATATTTAGAATAACATAGGGGTGCTGTGATTTAGATTTGGCTGGGCAGAGTTGTTATTTTTCAGCCTCAAGCAAGTTTGTTAATAGTTATTTTTCCCAAAATCTGAAACATATAAATGATAGATGGATTTATTTTTGTTATTAGAGATAAACCAAAATCCAATCACATGATTTCATGATCTTCTGTTATTTTTCATCTGTGCATTGGTAACTCTACTACTACTACTGGCAGTTGTAGCTCCAACATACTAATGATTCTGTTGGTGTTCTATTAACACTGCTAGTACTTATGTGTATGTATGTGTGCGCATAGAAAGAGAGGAGGAGGGTAATTACTAGTCCTATTCAAGTTTGTGTTGTATATAAGGGCACTTTCAGCACTCACATTTTTTTTCCCCATTACAAATATTTTATTCCCTATAGTTCTGCAAACTCCCTAGCCACACAGTCACAATTTCTGTATTTTTACTAAAACCTGTGACTAGTTATTATTAAAACCTGTGACTAGTTCTGCATTTTCACTAGTTCTTTAGACCTTAAATTCTGTCTGCAAATAATCTGTCTCTCCTATTGTACAAGTTCTCCTATGTTGAGGTCAGAAAATTTTCCCTTTTGTATCATACCTGAGCTAGAATTGTCTCCTCTTCTTTAAGGTACCTAACTGATTAGCTCCCCATTTTGTGACCCTTATTGTTTCATTCATTTTGTTTGAAGTGGGCTCTTGAATCAAATATTGAGAACTGATAGGTTGATTCATGATAGTACATACATGATCTACTGCTACTGTTGATAGTAACAAAAACAAATTTTGCAGGTTTTTCTGCATGAGGTAGTCCTAGCAGCTTAAGTGAGAGTTTCACAAACCAGACAAACGTATGACTGTAACCACACAGTACGGGTTTAACAGCAGCATTTAAATGGTTTGCTCTTTTGTTCTTTTTACTCAGAGACATCTCTTCTTGACTCAAATAGCTGTGGCACTAAAATTACCTTAAAGCTGAAAGGTGCTAATCAAGCCTTTAGTTTATTCATTATTCAGCAATAGATCCTTAGTTATTCATTTCTCATTTCTAGTATTACCATAAAAAGTTACTTATGGTAACACTGTATCCTACTATTAAGATGGCACGTAAAGCTGAAATTTTACCACTTGATAAGAAGCCATGGATTCCTAAATATTCTAGTTAGCACTATGCATTTCACACACGAGATATGTAGGAAAACAAGTTGATGACTTATCATTTTATTTCTTTTTTGCTCCCTAAAAATCTGTCGTTGATACTGTTGTAAAAACAATTATGAGAAACAGGCATGGATCTGCAATAAGAAATAATATATATGCTGGAGGTTACTCAGCATGTATCCATATCTCAGCAGTAAGGGCATACACAAGTTTCTCAGCAAGGCACATTAAGTCAAAACAGTGCAAAAGCTATTACAGCTGCATGGACTCCAGCTTCCAAATTCACCCTAAACTCACAAACCAGATGCACCAAGTGGGGGCCAACATCCACAATGCATAGCAGAACATAATTTATCTTGAAAACTTTGTTAAAAAGTATGAGGACACGTTTGAGACTACTCAGATTACTCAGCTAGCAGGGGTGAGGCGGGTGTTCTGCATTTTCAGTAATCTGTTCTCAGGTACCACTGGTTAAGCATCATACCACTTATTGCCTGATAACTACTTGTAGCCTTCCAGAACAACTGTGCTTAAAACCATAGGTTTTACTGCATTTTGGTTCATTTAGAGCATACCTCAAGATGTTTAAATTGAGACATTAGAGTCAGCATTATAACTAAGAAAAGACGGCAAGAGTAGAGCCTCCTTTAAACACCTTTTGCATCTTTATTTTTGCAAGGCTCAAAATTTCCCCACAGGATGCATCATAGTAGTAAGAGAATAACCTAATATCATTACCTAATATCAACCCAAAAAGCTACAAACATTCCAGAAAGCAAGGCACATAAAATTTCTTACCTCTCAACTCTAGGAAAATGCCTGATAAGGTGTCTTCCCACCTCTACCAAAAGCACAAATGAAGGAAATAGTTAAAGAGCTCACAGCTGACTTAGCTTTCAGCCCAACCCACGTTCAAACAATTTGAATTTTGCTTCAATTTCTTCCAGCTGGCAGTAATCCCACTAAGATGCAATGCCACTGACATACACACCTCCTAGAAGTCTCCTCCTCACAGAGTGTATTTTGCACCAAATACTTTAGGAGGAATAATGCAAAAAATGTGTCATTTCTTTGCCCACTGAAGACTCCATGCATTAAGGAAACAACCAGTAAAAGTTTTAAGAGACAGAGGAATGGCATAGAAATAGCAGAACAAGACAGTAGATTGTCATCATAATACTGATTGTGTCTCCTTGACTCTCCTGAGACCTTTTTTTTCCCAGTACTTAAGAATGAGGTACAATTTTGGTTTGTATTTAAGATTCTCATGCCTGCCACTAAGTAGTGTAAATAGGTGCCCTTTACAAAAATAATTTTAACTGTCCCTTCCTATCTTTTGTGTTGTTTGCAGGAGGGAGCTCATCCTCCTGCAATTAGTGAAATTTCTAAAGGCTTTTGTAAAAGTTAAAAGGAAGAGCCAAATCCTAGAAATTTTGCACATCTGCATTATTTTCTGAAAACTATTAAGCTTGACTTTCTACTGTTTATAGCCTGTTGATCTCCACTTGCCTCTGACCAACCCTAATACAAGCTGGAGAAATTATTTGTAGTGAAAAATAGTATTTCATATGGATTTTATAACTAGATAACTCTGAAAAAATATATCCTTTAAAATTATATCTTACAAAATATGGAATCTATAATTGATGATTCTGACAAAACAGATGCAGACACCAAGAAAACAATGAGATTTATATGCTCTTAATGTAACTCCATCAAACATAAATCTCTTTTACAATGTAGGTAATGACAGATAATAAACAACATGTCTAAGAAAAATTCCATTTGCACATCATATCTCATAGCTGAATAGGAACAGTGCTGCATAAACTGACAGCATTCCATCTGGCCTCCTTTAAAAAATATTTACAAGCACTTTATTATTTTCTTGAATTGATTTGTTTATGTAAGCTTTCAATGAGTTCTATGAAAAATTTTTGACAAATAAATCATGAAAACATAAAGTATCCAAAATCCAAATTTACAGTTCTGTAGATAAGCTTTGATTAATCACAGACTACCTATATTTGGAAAAAGGCAACGCCAAGGATAAAATACTGTATGAAGATACCTAAATATTGTATTTTGTCAAGACAATAATAGATTCAAAGTTCTGTCTGCTAATATCTTCATGTTTTACCATAAATTAGGTGAAACCAGCTTAATTTCTGGGGAGCATGCACATTCCATATATCATTTGTTCAGACATTTAGAAACCAAATGCAAACATAGACAAAGCAAGTTCAAATTTTATTTTAAAAAAATACTTTTGGAAATAATTAAGACATTTGTGTAGTGTTATTCTATAATATTTTGCTGCCCATATAAGGTGGTATACTTTTAATGCCATTTTTATTAGTTGTGATGAAAAGATAGCATTATTCAATAATAATTTTACAGCAAGAAGAAAGAAAGTGTCTCAATTCTTTCACTCCCAAGTTATTCTCAGTGAGAAATAAGAAGTCATACCATCAGCAGGAGTTCCTACAGTCTTTCAGGATTTTAATCAAGTTTAGCCTTTCTTGATTCTGACAACCAAACTTATCACTTGTCTCCAGTCAGCTCATTTGGGTAATCCTATTCAGAATAATATAGGGAGGCATCTCTAACCTAATAAAACATTCTTAGTTCAGACTTACAGGGCTGAGTATGGAATGGGAAGTATGCTGGTTTTCATGGACAATGGCCCGTGCTTTCCCACTAATAGAAAGGAACAAGAACTCTTAACTTTTTCAACTGGCCACTGCCCTGATAATACCAACTAAAATTGCTTTTTAAACATCTAAATACAGATATCTTCTTGAGCAGGGCTTTTTCCTGTATTCAAACATAGTTCTATAGGTGATACTGGGTAATTGTTAATTGCTTGGCTATCTTATAGGTTCTTTTTTGTGGAGTACTATAAACTTCTATTTGGTCAGCCTTTTCCATTTGATTCTTCTGAAAGACTGGTGGAGAAGTATAGAAGCGATGGAGATTATAGGATCATAAGAAAGTACCTTACTGTCTCTGTACTCACCTGAATTTCACTTGGCTAAAATTCTCTCAAAGTAAGATAATATTATTAGTAGGACTACTCAAAGAGGGAAGAAGGAAGGTGATTGTCTTCCTTGCTAGAGAAGTTGTCCCATCATTTGTTAATTAAGTCCAGGGTACTTAAAGGTACTCCCAGAGTTCCATGTGACTGTGTGCCCAACTTTCCCTTTAAAGCATACTTTTGCTATAATAAGCATTATCCATTTCTTTCAGATAATTCTTGCAAAGATTATCACACCTAAGTGATTTCCAAATTAGGATACTGCAGTATTTTCTACTTGGGTTTCACTGTTTTCTAGTCTCAGAAGACACAACGAACAACAACTTGAATTAGTCAACAATACAGAGAAACCCAGACACTCCTAGTCTTGATCTGAACAGGGGATCTGAAGTTTAAGATCTGAATAGGGAGAAATGTTTTTTTGTGATCCAGCCTTCATTGTAGAGCTAGGTTGGAGCTGCCTAAATCTCAGCATGAATTAAAACAGTTTCCAGGTATGGTCCCAAGAGGCCACAATATCAGTGACTGTTCTTGGTCTCCTTGACTGCAGAAGCGGGAAAAAGGGTAGAGTTGCTAGGCCAACAACACAGCAAGGAGAGAGGCTTCTCTCGTCACAGACCAGGGTAATATCCTCTGTAAACATTTAATTTTAGTTTATAACCCGCTTGCACTGGCAGAGAACAGGACTGTAATGGAACCAATAATTCAGCTCTTTGTCTATGTGGTAGGTTATTACTCTGTCAGTGTTTTAACTTCTATTACATAGAATTGCACTGTTCAGGACTGCAGCGTACAATCAATCCTCTTGGGGAAAATGGAGAATTGTAATTTGCAATGTTAAAAGTCACAGATTCCTACCTCTTCTTGATGTTGATACCTGATACCTTAATGTGTTTAGACCACTATATATTCACTTGACCTGAGAAATCAAAGAATATTGTACTGATATAATAAGATGCACGTCAGCCTAAAATCTTGCCACATTTAAAACAACAATTACTAACACCTTGAATTTAAACATTGTTGAAATTAGGAGCCAAGAATTTGTTCTTGTAACTTAAAAAAAAATATCAAGTCTTCAGTATTCTATTTCTTTTTGTGAGCACGCTTGCAAAAAGCAAACTTGACACACCTAGGTAATCACAGTCATGAGGCAAAGTTCAGATTTGCTTTTGGGAACATTCACAGCAGGAAACATAATCAGAGGACTTATGCGCATCTAGTCAGGGAACAGAAACAATATGATAATAGAACAATTGTTCAAATTTGAAGTAGGCTAGCCTTAGAATTTTAAATACCAGCATAAATGTCACTGAATTACAAATTACGGTAAGTTTATCTGTTCATGGACATAAATGGATTGAAAAAGAGGTTAAAAACATGTCTCTGAAATGACTGTTTAAGGTGAGATTCTACCATTACTGAGCAATACAAAATGAAAGCTCAATAGGTTCTTAGCAATTGTAAGAATATATAAATATCTGCCCATTACAAAATGGCTTCTGTTACAGCACCCTGACTCTGCCAAATTTAAAAGGCCAGGCACAGAAAGGCATCTTGAGAGAGAGATCTTCCTGCCAAGACCCAGTTGCAACAAAGGTATTTTGTGGGACACTATCAGCTTGGTGGCAGTACAGAGAGGTGCTTCAGCGCAGGAGTGTTTATTCTGGTATATTTTAGTTTAGAATTGATTTGGTTAGCATCATATGCATTAATTTACTGATGGATTTTTAGTGCTTTAAATGATACAGAAAAAACTTTTATGTAGTATGGGTTTGAATCCCCTCCCATAGCATAAACACCAGGGAAGGTCAACAGCTAACATCCTGGACTTTCTTTCCTCATAAGGCATCCAAATTGAAAAAACCACTCTAATTCACATATATGTATAAATGGATATTATATATCCAAATGAAATCATATTTTGTTCATACATTCCAAACATTTGGATTATATGACTTGGTGTGGTAAATATCCACAGAAGAAACTTTCTATATTAAAAAAACCCCAACCTAATAACTCAAATTGTACTATTTTCAGAAAGATGTTCCCTTAGATGATACGTAAGTATCCTTTTGAATCATACAAAATTTCTCTTTTAAAGGAAGAAGTATAATAACCAGGTGCATACCCCATCTAAACAGCAAGGCCCCCCGGAGCTAAACATCCAGCTGTGTTTTTGTTACTATGCCATGACACTTACATCTGAATTGATTACAGTTCAGTTGAATTGTGTTTTTTCCTTCCACAATACAACTCTGTCAACTGTATTTGTGCATCAACACTTGATATGGTGTCTAACTGTATTTACGTCGATGCATTTTGTGAAGATAAAGGGAGTTATTCCATATTGTTTTGATAAGGTTTGAAAATATAGAAAGCAGGTGCTCAAAATAAGGGTAGAAACACGCTGGGAATGTGTGCTAGAATACTGCCTAGAGTACTAGGAAAAACTGGATAAAAGATTTGGATTACTTCTACTGTTTTAGTGAAGTCTTTCCTCCACAATACAATATCATTGTTAACATACAGTTAGAGGAAGAAACCAGCATGCTAATGTAGTTACTATGAAGGAAAACAGGGTTGGTAGGTAGGCAGTAGCAACTGTATTATTACTTACAAATATTTATGGTGAACCATAAAAATATCTTCACAATTAACTAGTTAAGACTGGTTAAACATTAAAGTATAGAGAGAAAAGGTGGGATTCATCTGTCCAGATTTAGCCTATGCATGTAGGTGGCTACCCCTGAGCCACTCACTCAGTGAGCCTCTGAAGGCAGTGGAGAGAAACAGTCATTTCCAGAGGTCAGTTCATCTCAGCCTAGGATACTGATCAAAAACTTGTCTGATTAATTGCACTGTAGGAATCTCTCTTTCTCTGCACCAGCTATAAGGGAAGCCTTAACAATTACTCCACATGTACATGTCCATGTTACAGGTATCTAAAAGTGATGAGAATAATTCCTCCCAATTGCCAAGTCTAGGGAATTACTATTTAATAAATCTACTGTAAAAATATCAGATTAACAAATTGTAGTTCCTAAGAAATTTTTATTCACTTTATGGTCATTATCATTCATGTATATGGACAAAATGAATACTTAGGATTTAATTCAGTTTTTCAAATTTGCCTCTTTATGTTTTTCTATTGGCCAGCATGACCACTGGTCATTTCACAGGCCATATCTGTAACACAGAATTGTCTGGACATGTTATCACACTTGTCTTTTTGATGTAATGATTTAGCAATCCAGACGAGAAACAGCCCCCGGTATAAGGGGCTTAAAGAGAAAACAAGGGCAGAGGAAAATAGGATTTGTTGGGTAAAACTGTATTCTCTAATGATACATTGGACATTCAGTACTGAATAATAAAATGAGATTCTGGGGAGAGCTGAGTTTCCACTGAACGCTAGATAATAAGGTAATAAAACGCATGGAAATCTGTTGCCTTCTGAAATTTTGCCATGTGTTTTGTTATCTGTGATTTTAAATGCATTTAATAGTAACAAACTTTGAACTCTAAGTAGCATAGAAATGATGGCCCACATCAATAATCTGTTCCTTCCATCCTACTTCACCGATGCCTTTCGGTGTTAGTAAAAAGCAGCAGTTAAGAGTCCTTTCTCTGTAGCTTTCATTTTAAGGGTTAAATTGTGTCCGTCATTACACTATCATAAAGCTCAAATATCTTAAATTGCTAATATGTATCAGCTCCAGATTTAACAACAGAATAAATAAAAGCTAAATTTAGCCCTTCTCTGTCATGTTGTGTATTCCACATACCTTAAATTACCAGGGGACTTTGAGAAGAGAATCAGCTTTAGTTGGTTTGGACCAGTCTAGTTTTTTCCCTTTTGTGATTATCCTTTCATCAATATGGTGGTTGAAATTTGGACTTCTTAATCACCACTCTTGGATTCTGGAAAGTTTAATAAAAATGTGAGCTTTGAATATGACATACAAAGTATAAGTGAAATTCTCCGCTCAAGCAGACCAAAGGGAATCTGTTGCAACTATTCATGGATGTGGATTTATTCTGGATACTTTGGGGATCACAGAGAACAAAATTTAGTCTTGTTTTTTCATAAAAATAGGATGATTTTTCTCACCAAGTATAAATAATACAATTGTATCTAAATATGCCAATGTTTTGATTTTGAAGGGCTTTGGTTTAAAAGTTGTCTTGGTTAAAATAAAATAGTTAATTGCTTGGGTAGTAAGCTGTTACCGCTGAAGGTGGGTAACATCAACCTTAACAGCATTTGTGGGAATAACACTGCAATCTTCTCAGCAAAAATAGTATGATTAAAATCACTGATAGTTTACAAATTAGAGTTTGTGATGCAAGTAGAGAGTTACTGAATTTGTCATTGAGACTGTGACCTCACTGACATCAGCTATAAAGCTGTTCAGCATTGTTGTTCCTAGAGGGCATGGGAGAACCTGATCAGTGGAACTATGCATGCTCATACTGAGCTGGAGCTCTCTCCCACTGAAATTAGTGACAAAACTCCCAATGATGCCTGTGAAAGCTGCACCAAAACTTTAACCAGAAATAGTCAGATTCAACTCTCATTTTCAGTAACAGAAATCTGGAGAATCTCTTCTGAAATAAGTGGAATTACTGTGATTTAACCCAAAGGAGTTGAGAGTATTTTTCTTTAATTAATGGGGAGGGGAGAAAGAAAAAGACATTATTCCCTTATATTGACTCACCACTGCGTATCAGCCAAGACACTATCTGCTGTCAAAATCCTTATCTGCTTAAGCTGGAGAGGAAGAGCTGACTTCACCATTTAAGGATTTAAGCTTTTATTGTCTACTGAATTTTCTGTTATCCTTATCCCTCTACTTATCCCCTTCCCCACCGCTCAGCAGGTAGATTCCTTAAGAAGAAGGGACAAATTTCTGTTTTCTGGTTCGGCCGAGGTTTCTTAAAATTTAACATACCTTATTCCATCAACATGTACACTTTCACTTCAGCCCTTCAGAACTACCTGGATGGTTATTTTTAGATTATCATAGTTGAATTCAAAGCCAAGGCCTGCAGCTGAAACAGTGAGCTGTACTGAGGGCTTACTAAATTCAAGGTAATACCTCCAGAAGAGTCATTCAACTCTGCTCACCAGTGGTCAATGAAGTGACAAGCACATAATCCTCAGACGGAGGCAGAGCATTCTTTATGTAGCACGCAGAGTTTTTTCATCTCTGTAAGGTCCATTGTCAGAATGAAATCTCCATGGCCTTACATAGAATTAATCTGCTTTTCTTTCCTTACAAGCATGCATCTGCACGCACAAGTGGGATTCTTCTTTGAAAATGCAAGTCAGTGCTTTGGTAATGGGTGATATCATGAGATTTTCTCCTAAATATGCCATATAACTCAGATGTTTTCTTTTGTTTGCACCCATCACTGGCTTCTTGAAGACTTTATTCTTCTATGCACACAGGCCTATCCTGTAATAATGTCCTCTATCCAAGGGCAGGGATCTGTGCTTTTTGCATGACAGCTTCCAACCAAATGATTTGATGGAGACACCCAAGTTAACAGCAAAAAGCTCTCTGTTCTGCAGAGCTGTACGTCTTCTGCTAGCAAATTTGTGCCCTGTGGAAGAAAAGCCACTATTTCTGCCTATAACAGCACCTAAGCCATCAGCTCAGACTTCAAACGCCTACATCCATAAAGTCAGAAATAATCTCCCCTATGGAAGTACAAAATACACGCTCATTTTTACTCCTCCGTGATCCACAAGTAGATGTTCACAGTGCTGTTTTTCTACCTGACTTGCTGTTGTAACCTTTGTAGATGAAATTTTGACGGCCACCCGAAGGGTGTGACCCACAATAGCACGAAATAAAAACCAAATTGTGGCTGTGAGAGCATCAGCAAATGGATATAAAGAAATGCTGAATGGAAAACTAGTGAATTTTTCTCAAATCTTACATACGAAAATGTTGTTAAGGTAAGCCTGCAGCCTCCAGAATAAATACTGCAAGAACACGTTAAACAGCTTCTACAGTGAAACAGCCAAAACCTGATCAGATCAGCACTACTAGCAGGAATTAAACTGGCATGTATTTGCCTGTAGTGCTCTCAGCTAACACTGAAGGGTTGGGGCTTTTTATGTACGAATCACTCGCCCAACATGCAAATGCAAAGATACCAAAAAACTTGTGGTTCACAACTGCAGATGGGAGCCGTCCACAGGTGCAGATTAATACAACAAAACCTCCCCATTCCTTCACATGCATGAGCACCCACGAAGAGGCAGAGTGTCCAAGCTCCGCAGAGCCACATGTCCCTAGAATGAGCAGATGTGACTGTTATAGGGAGGATTTATTACAGAAATTCAGCAGCCAGGAGCCTTTTCTGATGGAACATGAGCCAGTCTGCATTTCCCTGGGAGGAGGTGCTACATAGCGTGGAGGTTCTTCTCCCAACGGGCGGAATCTAATGGATTCTCTTTCTGAATCATTAAGAGAACGCAATGGATCTCAGTAAGACTCAGGTATTAGATATTAATGGCTTACAATCCAGGTGAGGAAAGGGAGATGACTTAATTTTGTGAAAAAGGGATCAAGCTGGAGCAGCAGCTGACAGAAGGCCAGTATCCCTTGAGAAGGTCATTGTCACTGTATCAGCAGCCTGCCTCCCCTTACTATTTTTTCTCTACACACAGCTAAATATTTCTACCTCACACTGACACTCATCTTTCTTTTCACCCAGCAAAAGCATGGCTTATTATTTCAAAATGACATCTTTTTCTTCTTGCTGTAGAAGTCCCTTTTTATTTGGGGACTACATGGAGAGGGAAATGTTCATCGCTAAACCAATTTAAGAGAGAAAGAAATGCAGAATATTTCACTCACCTCTTCAGCACCAGGCAGGCAGGCAGGCAGCCTCCACCTCCTCAATCCATCAGTACGAACGCTCGCACCCACTGACGCTTCTCCGCTCTGCTTTGGCCCTTTCGCACGCCAGCACCGGCGATGTGCAGCGAGCAGACACAGCACGGCTGCAGACGCTAGCCCCGCAGCCCGAGCAGCGGGAAAAAAATGCCCTTTCTCATTTTCTCCCTAGGAAAGAAAATTAAAAAAAAAAAACAAAAACAAAAACAAACAAAAAAAAAACAACAAAACCAAACGTTTTTTTTTTTAAAGGCGAGAACGGCCGCGCTTGTCCGGTGCCCCCCGCGGGAGCCGGGGAGGTGCTGGGCGGTCTCGCCGGGGAGCCGGGGCCGGCTCGGGCGGAGGAGGCGGAGGCTGCCCGCCCGTTTCCAAGCCAACGGCGGGGGGTACCGCGGGCCCGCGTCGCCCGCGGCGGGGGCGGGGGGTCCGTGGCGCGCGGGAGCCCGGTGGGGGCGAGCGGGGTCAGATCCCCGCCTCGGCCGCCGCCTCGCGCTCGCGCCTTACATAATCGCGCGCCCGCACGCGCTGCCTTCCCCGCCGCCGCGCGCGCGGCCCGTCCGCCCCATCGCCTCGGTGCTGCCGGGCGCGGGCGGCCGCTCCTCGCTCTCTGCAGTGGCGCAGCGCCCGGCCCTGCCGCGGTCACGATCCTGATCGTGAATTTCGCCGTGCGTGTTGTAGGGGGCTGACGGAGTAGGGGGGACAAGTCACGTACGTGTGAGAATGATGCAGTCACGGGTAAAGGGAGGAAAAACCACTCTAGTTAGTTACCGGGAGTTTAGCTACCGTTTCATTCCACTTCTTCCATCTCCCACTCGGTACCACGCATACATTTTCTTCCGCTTATCCCTTTCTGCCTTTCTCTCTTCCTGGCTGTTGCGTTCGTGTACGTGTAATTTACTGCAGCTCTTAAGTCACGATGAGTATCATTTTCTTTTTATCTCATTAACAGATTTACCTTATTTATACTTTGCATGTTTCCTAGTGTCTTTTCCCTTTTGGCCATACTACAGTTGCCACGCTGAATCTGCAGCCCTGATCAAATAGCTACGATTCCTCCCTACACTGCTAATTTTATAAGCACGATTTGTTACCGATACGCTTCTGCTGGAGATAGCAACAGAGACAAGCAGGCACAGGTGGAATGCAGGCATTTTTTCCCACAATCAGGCAACATAATACAGTGCAGAAAGCATGTGATTCCTGTAAATAAGATCACCTCCAGTACCAATATTACCAGCAGAGCTGTAGGATTTGATGAATTATAATAATGAAATATTTTACAGTAAAATACAATGTAGGAACGTTGTTTTTCTCGCCCAGCAATAAGAGCCATGAATCAGTATACCATGCAAGGGAAATCTTCCTATAAGTAATGAACCACAGGTCTTGTTCACACTAGAGGAGTTTGCCAATACATCTAGACTGGCAAAGTTGTTCTGGTAAACTCCTAGCATTTAAAAAAGAAATGTGACGTACATACCTTGCATTGTTCTCCCAGCAAAATGATAACATTCAAATCATAACTTTGCCCTGCTTTAATAAAAAATACAATCTCTACGGGTTTATTTTGAAATTTTAGCTTTCAATACATACTCACATATGTCTTTTGGTGCGTTCATACAATCCAATAGTGATCCATTTCAGAATTCTAATAGTGGGGTTTGTTTCAAATATACTCTTTGCTTGCAATTGCATAAATCCCTGACCTGGTTATGTTGGCAAGGGAATGGAATAAAAAAATTGTATCTGTGGTAACTGAGTAGTCTAGATAATAGGATAAAAGAACAATAACAAGGTGTACAGGTTTAATCTGCTATTCCATAATGAACGAGGAGTTACTATAGAAACTGTCACCTTACGCGTGTCTTCAGTATAGTACTTTATACATGAGGAAAAGCATCTTCCACACATTAACCAACTTTGGCAGAAATAACAGCATCAACTACCATCACCCGGGGTAGGAAGATCATCTACAGGTTTCATCACTTTTAGGTATTTTCATTTGAGGTAACAAAATGCTTTCCTTCTCGCAGTGTGAGGAAGGCACCTGACTGTAGATCAAATTTTGTCAGTGAAGGAATTATGAGCATGCAGTACATGAGTAATGGAACAGGTCTTTCTCCGAGAAGTTTAGGTGCTATCATTTCAACACCACAGTATGGGAGCTTGCTGTTGATTAATGGCAGAGTTAAAATCCAACTCATCTGAAAACTAAATCAGCAGATATGGATAAGTTTTCTTCAGTCTCACCTTGTCCTGCATCCAGAAACTCTCAATTAGGGCCTTTCAGTGTGCATTGATTGCACTATACATAGCTAAACTCCCACAGGAATTTAAAGAGAAATATATGTCTCAAAATAGCATATACAGGTGATTAAATGCCAAAGCCAAATGGCACATAAAACCAGTTCTTGAGCTCAGTACTCTAAACATTGTTCTTTGTATACAGATGGATTAAAAACACAGAAATACATATGGAAAGGTAATACCTTGCATTACAGGGGGTTTTTTTGGCCTGGAAATAGTAAACAGTAATTTGAGAGAACCGTGGTGATCTGACTGGATCCCTGCTCCCTCTTCCGTGTCAGGCAGGTGACCCTTTCTTCCCCATATCAGAGCAGGTTTTAATTTGAAGGCAATAGCATTCAGCTGTTGAGGAGTAACATCTAACAGGGCTTACTGGAACCCTTAACTGCACAAGTTTCACTCAACTTGCCAGTGCTTATTCATTGACCATAAGCCAAATCCTTGCCTGTTGACTGTTGCTTTCTGTTTGGGATCAATCGGAACAGATGCATTCATACATGTTTAGTTTGAAGACAATAGTGCTAAAACAGAAATGTGCTCTTAAGTGGAAAATCCCATAGGGATTTTTCTAATCAATTACCCTTTATTATACCATGACAACATCAAAATATTTATATGCACACATGCAATGTTCTCGGTGAATGTACATCTCCAAATGATAGAGGGTAAATTGAGAGGCCACATCTGGTCTGTAATAAAAATATAATAAAAGACATTTTGTATTTCATTCAATTTTCTACCAAACACCCTCTTTTTAACAAGCAATTGTAGATCTGGGTTAGATATTTATAGACGGGTCTGTGATTCTCTTTGAGCATGGAGAACTGAACAGAACATTTAGAAAAGAATAAAAAGGCTGTATTTTTATTTTTAACCATTTTTCTCACGTGGAAGAGTTTAAAATAGCATCACGTACAGATGACTGGGACCTGATATTTGTAACTATCTGGCATATTGTTGCTTTATACCAGTGACTTGAGATGGTGGGGAAAAAACCATGAATGCACCTTCCAGCAGGTGGTATCAGCCTGACCTCATTTGGCTTTATCATTTAGGATGAAAATTCACTTTCTACCAGGATTTCACCCCTTTATCTTCTTCTCACATCCTCCAAGTAACTGAGAGTTTCACTTAATATCAACTGTTTACCTATGAGTTCAAATCATGGGAGACATTTGAGAACATGAGCCCAGGTAATGAGTTACAGCTAATACTGCAACCAGCTAAGGAAAAGGACTCCTCTAGCTTTTCAACAGACAAAAATTTTAAAAATAAAAAAACCCAAGCAAACCCTAAAGAAGTTAAGTAAGGCCTTGCATACCTTCCTTTACGGTTTTATTATGTACCTGCTGTATTTGCAGCCCACAGTCATTGGCTCAACTGCTGCATCAGCAGCTGCCACTGCAGTCAAGTTTAGAAAAACAATCATTAAATCCAGCAGCGGTGGGCAGCTGCTCGGGGGCTCACCGGCAGCCCTGGAAGATGCCCTGGCTTTCCTGGGCAGTTAACTCCACACAGCCGTCCCCGCTTACCCTAAGCTTTGTGACCGAACCTTCAGAGCCTCCCCGGGAAGAGTGCTAGAGGTAGAGATACCATGGAATAAGATAAAGAATTGTCGTTCTTTGTAAAGGACCCATCCTTCAAGGAGAGTGAAAGTATTCTTTCCACATTCTTCACTATTAAGGGCAAAGGAATGGGGAAAACAAAACAAAACCCCCTCAAACTTTAACCCAGAAAGAAAGCCAAGATCATTCAGTAAAGTATACAACAAAGATCTGTGAAGTGGGAACAACTGACAAGATCACTTGAGATCAAAATATATAGATTCTTTGGGAATTACACCCAAGAAGATGCAATTAAACAGGGCCGGGAATTTCTTGAAACTAAAGCTTTTAAAACAAAAAGTACCAGCTTCAGATCTCCCAGTAAAGTGGTCTGACCAACAGGCTATCTGTTACTCCTGGGATACCCCCTTCCCTCCTGCAGTCTTCCTGTTTGAAGGTTTTCCACTTTGTAAGAGTGATTAAATATTCACTGAAGCAGTGCGTTGAAAGTAGGTCTCTCCCACTTGAGAATACAGGTAGGCATTTAGGTTTTGGTTAATTTTTGTGATAACATACAAACAAAAAGAAGAAATGTATTAATTTCAAATCTTTTTTGTTTGTCATTGATGTTCTTGCCAGCTGAAGAAGTAACAAACTGGGGCCTCAAAAGAATTATATATATTTTTAATAGGTACTTAGAAAAAAAATGTTATAATCGGATTTCACATTCCCTTGTATCCCTAACACGTGATAATTCTACTTCATATAGAAACCATGAGATAGAGCTACGATTTCAGCAGGCACCATTATTTGTCCCTTTTATTACCTTGTGTCCAATTAGCAGGAATAAGAAATTGGTACTTTAAAAAAAAAAAGACTGAAAATGTTGTTTGAAGACACAAAGGTAATTTTGGGAAGAATTGGAAGAGCTGGGGACATTCATGTACCTTTACTATGGGACTTCAGACGCCAGGGCAGTTCTGTAAAAGTTTGGAATATTACCGTCAGGTCTAAGTAATTAGTTTGGTAAATGTACACCTATTCCATGTCAGGCCTATGGCTAATTTTGTATCTACATAAACAATAACGATACGACATACATACGTCTTCCAATTGGTGATCATTTATGAAGTACAAAGTGGAGATACAAAGTGGTAGCGTTAGCCAGTTATAACTGATCACTACCTCTTTTGTGAAGCATTTTTAGACAGAGTGTTGAAAAATTGTACAAACGACTGTTCGGTCTATGACCACATTAGTGATAAACTAATAGAAAATTGCATAAATGTGACTGCTGGGGTTTGTGATTTACCACTCCTCTTTTTTTAAAAGTTTTTGCTCTGTCAATGACATGAACAAGATCAACTCAAATAATAAATGGAAGTGACTTCGGAAGCAATTCTCCCTCCAGACATAAGTCTCTAAGGCCATTTTCATCTTTCAAGGGTCCTGTCTGGCCTCCAGCTGCACCCAAGAAATGTCCAAGTGTCCTGTAGGTCTGAAGTCATACCTGACAGTCCCAAGTGATAATGTGGGATACTAAAATGACATTAGAGACCTGCATTTAGCCATCTGAATCACTTTCTTACTAAACGGGTGAAGGAATCAATGAAATGGGCAAAGCACGTTATGCTAATTTTATGTAACAAACAAACTGGTTAAGTTGATAAACACTTTACCAAGTCTTTCAATTAATGTAGTTTTCAAACATAACAATGTTATTTTTAAAAGCATATCAAAACAGCAGTAAATTCTATCAGCTGATGAAATAGTTTCTGGTATCTGTTATAATTGTTGCAAATATGATTCTCTGTGTCTGCTTAACAGTGTTTTGAATACCCCGTATATAATGTTCTTAAAGATAAGCACATGAGTAGCACTGTTAAAGTGCCCATGCTTAACCTGGTATGTTTACAGGAGCTAGGCCTAATATTTTAGTCCAGGTTAAGTAACAGGTTCATTTCATTATTGTTGTTGTGGCTTAGGTCCTACTGCACTAGTTGTTTGCCAAATAAATGATAAAAAGGGTCTTTTTGCAAGAACACCTTCATTCATTCACTTAGAGCGCCTCCTTCAGGAATGCATCTCTAACCAGAAAATATGTGTACGGTTGAGACCCGCGCCTATTTGTGATAGACTCCTTTCAGCCAGTGTCTGTGATTGGTAGCTCACTGGAGGAATAAGGCTCTCAACCCAAGGGCAACATCTACTGGGGAGGTGCTTCAAAAAACAAATCATCCTCAAAGGAGCCCACACTTTGGCAGTCTTGCATTCAATTAAGATTTAGGAATTTTTCACTGCCGGAAATAAAATACAGACTAAAACATACTGGAAAGCACTATTAGAGAACCCCATTCAGAACATTTTCATTGAGTAGTATAAGTAGTTTTCCTTAGGAACGTGGCTTCCCATGGAAAACGTGGAATCCGCAAAGTAGCAGGTCTGAGTGGAAAGCGGAGGATCAGCTCGCCTTTCCACACAGCTCCGCTCACGGCGTGCAGCCATCTGGGCCTGTGGTTCTAATCAAGATGTGTTTCTTCTGCTCGCATTTCAAACAAAATTGCCAAGCCAGACTATCTGAAGCAGAAAAGGATTTCACCCCCCACCTATAGTCCTGTATTCTTCTTTTCCTAGAGGTTTTATCAGTTCTAACCATTCGGTTGTGCTCATCTTGGCACCAGTGTCAGCACTGTGAACTGTAGGATAAAATTGACTTGCTGCCGCTTTGCCAGCATGCTAGACCAGCAAATACAAGCAGTGGATGTCAACACTACAACTTCTCCAGTTTCTTCTTTGAAATTTCTATCAGGTCATTTTTTTGAAGTAGCAAAAAAATAAATCTCCAACCCTTCTAACAATGAAGAAAATGTAAAAAGAAGTGCTTATACAATGAGACTGAATTACTGTTCCCTTTAACCTCCTCCTGTTGTCTTCTACCACTATTTGCACTTTCAGTCTGTTCAATTTTCAGTCTGTGCAATGATTTAAAGCAAGCTTATGTTAATTTTCAAAATTAAATCCCTCAGCATCTGACACATAAGTAATTCTAGATATTTTGTTCCTTTAAGCCTCTCATTTTTATTTATTGTTTGACAGAAGCATAATCAAATCCATATAGGAAACTTTCTCTTTCATTACCTCTGTTTCTGATTGCTTGTGATTCAGTTATACCGTAGAAGTTCAGAGAATATTTTCACGAGCCTCATTATGTATTTTTCCTAAGGAACACAACTGAAAGAACGACTGCTCTTTTACATCTGAGCATGCATGAAGTTAATTCACTGGTTGCAAAAGATGAATGTTAAAGATAACCAAAATATTATAATGGTCATTTTGCTATGTAACACCATTTTGTGATGCAGAATTCCAGTTGCACAGATACAGCTTCCAGATATAGACATTTAAGATATTTAACAAAACTATTTCTTGAACTTCATTCATGTTGCTTTGATTTTTTGGCCTTTTGCCCCACAAGAGGAAGAGATTTTTTAAAAAAAATCTATTCTCTGAGCAGAAGTTCTGAAAACTTGCGATTGTGCATCTCTCTCACATTAAGGGCTTATAAAGCAGCTTTACTTAAAAGTCTAAAACTCTTATTAGTGTAAAACATTACCACAGTCCCCTGAAGGGTGTCTCTCCAATCAGTCAGGCATTTTTAGACGCCACGGTAATATGATTAATAGCAAGACTTATCTGCAGCTCTGGGGAAGCTGTCTGCTCTCGTACACCTTCCCTCATCCTGCTGAGCCTCCAGCCTAACTCACCTCCCTGTTCCTCTCTCCCATGAAATCAGAGGGGAGGCCCTGGGCCTGCAGGAGCAGGAGGGCTGGCAGCCTGCACCCCCCACCCTGAGCACCTACTCTTGCTGGTGAGTTGTGGCCACCAGCTGAGCAAACGCACCTGGGGAACAAGGCAGTGAACTGGCTCTTAATGATTTCTGAACTGTTCAACTGACCTGAAAAATTACTTGGAACAACTTTTTGCCTCTTTCCTCCCCATCCACTCCTTTTGCCCTGTCCAGTGAGCCTCTGTGTAGGAAATGAGCCGTCTCCCACACTTCTTTACAACAAACCTCTCTGACAGAGCAGACCTTCTTTCTCCATAGGAATCTCTAAAATTTACTACAATAAGTAAGTAATAATCATATGATCATTTGTCAAACTGATAATGTCACGCTCACCTTACAGTATCAATTTCTCTGTGACTGAAACTTGCTATAGTAATTGTTAACACTTTCTACATTCTTGATGTATATGCTTGGTATGAAGTATAAAATCCAATATTTAAGTTAGTGTTCAACAATGTGCCAGTCCAGGTTCTCTTCTGAACAGATTCTCTGTGTAATGCACACTATGAATGCTCTATTTCACAACAGGTACTTGTGGAAGCAGAATGCCAGCAGTCTCTTATGATTCAGAGCTACACTGGTCCCTTTTAGTCTCGTCTTATAGCTAAAGGTCTCCATTACTGACCAGCGAAAAAAAAAAGGACAAATTTTGCCCTGGAAAATCTGAAGTGGGGTAGCAACTCAATGGCTGAGGCTCAGCTTTTTGGGAGTTATCTCAAGGTTTTCATTTTCTCTATGCTAATTGGTCTGAGGACTTTGGCGCAAGTAGTACATATGTCAAATTGTTTTCCTTCCTTCTTGCATTTTGGCAAAGTCTTCCCTGTAGAGAAAATTAATAAATTTCAGGATGACATTTCCTCCTTCATCCAAAAGAACAAGAAAAAAAAAAAACCCTCTGGATTATTTTCAGTCTTTAATTTTTATGATTTTTAAAAAAAATTCTCTGAATAAAGAAAAACTACTTTGTCAGAGAAATAAAAGCCAGGAAACTTCCTAATTTGTGTGACCAATATGCGTGCAAGATCAGTTGAATGCCTGCTATACACATGCACGTGCATCACACACTTGGGTACATAGGAAGACCATGAGTGTATCTGTATTTTAAGTAAGGTACAAATTTAGAAAACTTAAAGAAGATGAATTACATGGGAAGTGCAAGCAGCTAGGGTTCTGAAGGACAAAATAAAAACACTGCAAATGTATCCATGCTTATTCTTCAGTGTGCAAGCAGACTATCAACAATTAGAGCAAGGAAAAAATTAGTAAACCAGCGTTACTTTGTTACTTCTAGTTCACCTTCATTTTGACTGCTTTCTTGTATATGTTAATGTATGAATACAGTTTTATTAAAAGAAGGAAAAGTTGCTTTCATTTTGAAGCTACATTCTGGTGCCGTATGAAGGACCAGCAATCCACAGATTTAATCCATAGATTATGCACTGCTACAACAGAGAGCATATTTCATTATTTCCACCAGAGCATTTTTGGTGATTTTACAGTAACGGATCTGACCCTGACATAAGTCAGAAGTAGGGTAATTGCCTTGGTCAATTATTGATCCTACCCTGTAGATAATTCTTGTGCAAAAACAGAATCCAAGATTTATTTTTCAGGTTGGAAACAGCCTCTATGTGAAACACAAGTCTACTCTGTCTAATTCATCCCCGGGGTTTCTAGAGATGCTGTGATAAAAGACATTCTGTAGACCAGAATTTTAAAATTCTTGAGCTATTACTCCTCTTTTCATAGAGCATAAATGATTTAGCTAGTTACACCAATTGCTTTCAAGCAGAAGGGCACAGGCAGTCTTATTTACTACCAAAATGACAATTCTTTTAAAAAAAAAAAGTTAATCCGTTTCTTGGATTTCTAAATTACACTGGAGAAGCTAATGCAGACAGATTGATTGTAGTTTCTATGCTAGTTATTTTCAGCTGTGCTTTGATATTATGATTTTATACACGCTAAAGCAAAGTTTCTAAAACCAAAACCACGGTATGCAGGAGCCTCTCATTATTTACTGAGGATTAGGAACCTCTTGTTTATCAGCCCAATCTTTCCTGTTCCTTGTTAATGCTGGAAACGTTTTGGATTTTTAGAGGATCCCCAGAGGCAGCCACACCATGTGCTTCTCCAGTCTACTGCTGACTTTTTAATATTTTTGTAACCTTAATTCCTATAATGTCTTTCACTCAGATAACATCCCAAAATCCTTAATATTGGAAAAATTCTCAGTGATCTCAAGAGCAGATCCCATAATGCCTTTATAAAGTTAGAGCTATCGTATTTTTAGTGACAATATGAGAGACACCACTACTGAGGCTGTGACTTTATACCTGGTAAATCCCTAGGGCTGTCGTCAGAAAAATGTGTTTAGCCAATGCACAGATTTGAAATGGTTTGAAATAGAGTTGTTTACTGTTTCTAGTCCGATACCAATTTCTCAGTTCTTTTAATACCCTAGTAGCTCTTCAGTTCATTTAAACAGGGATTTTCCACCTCTCTCTCTTTAAGAGATACTCTTTGTCCCTAAGCATAGGCATCCTTTGGGACACTACTGTTTATTCCTGTTAAATTATCACTGAAAGACAGAGAATTATTGTTGCAAAGAAGAGGAAAATATTCTGACTTTGAAAGATGGCAACAGAATTTTCCTTTTTGGTTAGAAGACTTGATAAATCTGACAGGGTATAGCAGGCAAGTTCTATTTCATTTGATGTGGTCTACCTCCTGCTCCAAACTCACCAGAAAGAGATTTCAGCCCAGTTTTATAGTAGTGTTATATTTAATCGACTCCCTGACACAGCCTTAATGCTTGAAGCACTGAGACTCAAAATACTGAATCTTAACATTAAATTAGCTACTACACGGTTCTCAAACTATGCTCTCGTGACTGGTGACTCAGAAATCTTCTCAGGGACTCTAAAGAGTAATATTTTTTTCAAATTAAACAGTAGCGAACAAGGAGCTATTAAGGACGGTGTGCTGGGGAAGGATCTTCTGCGGTCACCTTGTCACTCAGAAAGGAAACATTACACAAGCACTGCATTTTTAAATATATATGATATGTGCTAGCGCTCACTGGTTTAATAAATGCTTTGTTACCTCTAAAATGGTGCTAAACTACTGCAGTGCTAGCAAGAGAGCTGCGAGGTCTAGAAATTTTGTCAGGAGCATTTGGCTGCTCACAGTTAGTGAGCTCCCATCCTGGGATTTTGCAGCCGCTGTGTACGAGATGTGTCGATAGGAGACACCGTGATGCCAGGCAGCATTTTTCCATCTGATTGTGTCTGGCTCTGCTTTTCTTTTCCTTGTGCTCTCCTTGCTAAGTAGAAATGCTGTTCTGAAGTATTTCAAATAGTGTGAATATCAAGAAGAGACATCTGAGGCGTTAACAAATCATTCATATTGTATAGAATCTGTGTTTACATATTATTGTACTTTGTTCTACTACACTGTACATCACTTTATGGCCATGCATGAGGCACATGCTTCATACTAAAGCAAACATATAAATGGGTTTGAGCTGAAAACCGGTATTTGTAAGGAAAAGGATTTGTAATGTGATTTAATTGATTTATGTAAATGAAAACCAAAACAAAACACCACTGTTATGTACTATAAATGAATCCTTTGTCTTCTACAAAATTTAATTTGTTTACATGCCCTGCAGCCATACTGAGAGAACGGAATAAATGGCAACTCCTCTTTGGGCGTATTTGGAAGAAAAAAAAAAAAAAAAAAAACAGTCAGGCAAGGAAAGATGAGAGTGGCCAGAGGGTTATGAGAAGGAAGAGATGAGTGCTCAGATAAAAAGCAGCCCAAGGGAAGATTACAAGTTCTCAGAAAAACAGATCAATAATGATGGTAACTATGCAGCTGCAAATGCAACTATTTGCATTTTGAAAACATTTTTCCCTACTACTTCACTATGCCCAGGGTACATAGAACACTCTCCGCAATAGATAAATCACCTTTGAAAGGGCAGTATTGTAATGAAAAGTCAAGATCCTGAGGATGCTGCCGCATTTTTCAGAATAGGACTACAAGAAGCACCAGCTTACCTTCCCCTCCTATTGCTTGCATCTGAGACTGCTTTAATTTACAAGTAACTCTCAAACAACTTTCCACTGATTTTGTCTCCTCCCTTTTCCCTTTTACCTCCCTAGACCTTTCGCCCTTTGGTTCCCTTGGGAAAACCATGACGAATTTCCACCTGGAAATTTCAGTCTCAGTGATAGGTAGTCTCTTTTTGTTGTTGTTGATGGCCTTTCCTCTCCACCCTCTTTCTCTTCACCACATTGAGACTTCTGACAAGGTCAAACAATTCATCTTTGTTTCTATATTTATACCTGGGAAGCTCCCTTTAGTAGCATGATAGCATTTCAGATAGGACAGCTTGACAAAAACAGTAGATGAGAAAGCTCTTGGTGCAGAGACCTGGCCTGGTAAAATAAAACTTATTTTTAGAAAAATGAAAACAGCCCAAGTCTTCATACAAAATAAGCACCCACAAGCTACAGGGGGATTTCTGACCACAGAATAAATACTGCATCACGGCTCCACAGAATAAAAGCTATCCTAGACAACACTCTGTACATTGTCTTGCCAGCTTGTTGAAACAGAAAGACACGAAGTGGCTTTGTTGTGTATTTTGCACTCAGGACTGCAGTGCAATAGTAAAGGCTAGTGCCAAAAGAAGGCATGAAGTGCAAATGCAACAAATGAGGGATGACCGAGTCGAAGAAAGTCAATAAACATTAACTGGAAGGAATAAACCCAAGGGCCAATGAAAGCAGCCCTGTCTAGTTGAATGTATTGGTTGAATATATTAGAAAATAAGTGAAAGACACAGGCACAAAGAAGGGAAACCTGAATGCTGATAGTACTTACTGGCAATATGGTAATAAAGGGATTAAGAGAACTGAAATAAGTTAGCAAGGAAGTCCTGAAAAAGAGGGAATTGCAGGAAACTAAAGATGGAAATGAAGATGATGGGTTAAAAAAAATGGCTATTAAGTATTTGAAAGCAAGTGCAAAAAATAGTAATGGAAACCTGTCTGGGAAAGCAAAAAGTACATCTACCAGCACGAGAAAGGTGGACAGCATGCTATAGCAAGAGTGTTGTAGAAAGATGGAAGGTTAAATTAAAGGAAGCAATAGTTTCTCTAGGCTCAAGCCAGAACGCTGACTACGCTGTGCAAGAACAAGTGTTTGCTTATGAAATGGTGTGATGCTATCCCCAGGAAGATTAGTACCCATGTCAATTAAAGCTACACACAGACTCTGGAGGAGCACAGACTTTAAATTTCAGTTCTCTGCTACTCTTCTTTATGTTTACATTCAGTGCGTTTTCTTATCTAGAAAGAATGAAATTGCTTTAAGGTCAAGTAGTCCAAATGTGGTTTGGTTCAGAAGTATCACAGATCATCTGATAAAGCAACTGTACAATAAATAGATGCTTGCTACAAGGAACGTCAGCTTTTAAGTCTACCACCTCCAATTCATTAATCTTCCTCTGAAACTGCACCTCCCCAATTTTGATTTTATACTGATTCCCACAGCAACCCAGAATTTAGAAGTTCACGTGTTGGCACTGTGAGCAGCCTGGGTATCCCAATTTCATGCACAGAGGCCGTATAGTTTCTTTTCATGAAAGCCTTTGGGAGCAGTTTTAAAAGTCGACTTTGAAAAATCTTGTCTTTCATAGGCCATTTGGGAACTGCAGCTCAACCAATTCTGGATATGATTTATAATCATATGAGACTGCTTCCAGCTACCTCCACAGGAGCAGTTTGCTAGCAGGTTCTCTCCTGCCTGGGACTCTGTAAGGCACGGAGGATTCACAGCCATTTCCTTACCATTGTCTAACCCACCCATGACCTTTCTATACCCATAACCTACAATCCAAACACCTGTAACCCTTGTCAAGGCAGTTAATGCTGGGTGATGGCATCAGCTGCACAAGCTTTTCCTCCCTCTTGGGGATTTCTCTGAGGGGGTCCTTTGCCAGACCAATAGTGCAGGTTTCCTTTATCACATCCTTCCATGGGGACAGTAGGAACGGTCTGTACCTGATCCCTGAGAATTTTCTTCTTGTCATTCCTCCAGTGGACATACAGGGTTGGGGTTTGTTTTTTTTTTTTTTTTACTATGAAAATGCCACACCACCACCACCCCAATGCAGTGACACACAAAGCCACAGCTTCAAAGATAACATTTTTCCACTTTCCTTTCCTGCTTTGCCTTTCTGGCACCAGGAGAAATCCTTGGTTTTCAAATGTTGTTACCCTTCAAGAGCGAATTGTCTGAATCTGTTTTTCCCTGTTATTTGAATTCTCACAGCAACTGACCTCCAAATGTAGCACAGGTAAGAAAAGTTGTAATAATACCACCCCTGGGCATTTCTTTGCATTTGCATTAGTAAAGTGGATCCATGTAAGTTAGTAACATAAGTTATTCAGTGTCAGCAAAACCTCAAATATGTACAACAGAATAACCTCTAGATTAGAATCATGTTTTACACCTGATTGCCAAGTTGAGGGATTTCTCCTGTGCACTACCAAGGGCCATTAAAATCACTTTCCCCTTTGTCCTTTTATCCCTGACTGTGGAGATTCATTTGAAAATACCTTGATGACTCTTATCCAGAAAACTTCCTTATCTAACCATATATGAATCACTTTGAAAGGAGCCACATTTCTCTTAGCAACCAAAGAATCAGTCTTAGCAACAAGACAGCTGGAGAATTTTGTTTTCACATAGTTACTCGTGGACAGTACGTTCTGCTTTCTGCTTTCCCATGGCACTGCTGTTTCAGTGTTGGCTTAGCGTTGTGTAGGAAATGGTACAAATCAGACACTTGCTCATAGCAAAGACATCACTTGCAGGGCAAATGACGATCTTTCTACCTTTGATGCTATTTCCCTTAGGAGAGAGTGCAAGAGTACTGACTACTGGAAAGCTCAAAATTTAAATTTTCCCCATGACAGAATTACTACAAAGAAATGTGTGAGGAAGCTGACAGTTTCCAAAACCTTGACTTCCCCCACAGAAACCATAGTGGAGAATCAAAGTATTAGCTCTAAAGGCTCACATCCCAGCCTCTCTTTACATCTGTTCATGTTGAGAACTGTTAGAAAGGCTGGATATAAGGTGACTTCCCCCACAGATTTTCTTAGCAAGAATAATTTTGGGAGAAATATTATAGTGGGGGAAACTGGGAACATCAGAGCAATTGCCATTTTGGTGATAAGCTGGGCTGATGTCTTCACATCACAGGACTGTTGGGGAAGCTTCCCGAGGAAGCAATGCTAAGATGGCATTTATGAACAGAGCAGTGCTGTAGTAGTTTCCATCTCTCAATCCCACATCTGTGTAAGGAAATGAGTTACCATATGTACTTTGAACCTATTAAGAAATTCAAAGTGCAGGTAGAAATAGTAAATGCACTCACACCTCACCCATGCTCCTTCTCTGTCTCCTGTAGGAGCTGCTGACGTATTGCATGCCAGTTTGATTCCCCCACTTGTATTCAAATTGAAGACTGAGTCGGAAGGAATCCAGGAGCTAATCCTGGATACACTCTCCAAATGTCTGCATCTGGAGGCTTCTGAAGCTCTAGCAACTGGTGCCGTTACTATCCTGAAGGAAAAGCTCACACAGCCATCAGTGGCCATCAGAAGCAAAGCAGCTCGGGTGCTGTTAGAAATTGGGTAAAGAAATCTGTCTATAATACTTAAGCCCAAGAAAATAATAATTTCATGAGTGAGTCAATGTCATTAGCTTATAGTTGCATTCCATTACACATTGAAGCTGTCACATTTCACACGTAAAGCAATATCAGCCTGAACAGGCACATAGGTAGAAGACTTCTAAAAATCTAACTGCTATAAATCACTCAAGAAAGCAGATGCTGATGAGGAAATGTCATTCCTTCTGCTTCTGTTTGCCTCCAGTATTGGCAGTGAAATCAGGATCTTTTTTCCTGGTACAGCACTGCAGAGAAAAAATTCTTGCTTGAGAAATCATGTGAAAACAAGATTCTGACCACTATGGAGGCAGGGAGAAGCTCCCTTATATATTTAGACAGATGCGCTCTCACAAAAAAGTGAAAGTCCTGGGAAACTTTCAATATGATTGAGGACAGAAATAGCTTTCTGACACACGCTGCTACATACGTCAGTGATGGATCAGAAAAAGCAATCTTTGTATTAAATTTGTTTGTCAAAACCTGGATGAAAGGAACAACTTAAGTCCACTGTCCTGCAATCACAAAATATAATAAAAGTGCTCAACAGTTGTCTAGTTTAACAAGGTCTGCAGAGAAAACAGTTTACCTACCAACTGGCACAAAACACTTCCGAATGTCCTATAACAAAGCCTATTCCTTATAGGAAAAGAAAGGGAACATAGGTAAAGTGAGTCTTAGAAAGAAAGCAGAAATGCACCTAGAGCACGGACATCAGCTACACTCTAGGTCCCTGCAGTAGCTGGACCATGTTAAATATCCCCCGCATTAAAGAGGCTGGAAAGAAAGAAAATTTACCTGGGAGAAGAATTAATTGCAGACTCCTAATTTAGCAGGTTTTAAAATCTGTAGAGTGTTCAGCAGCCAGGTTTCTTACTGAATTGCCATTAGGACCACCAGCACAATTAATCCGACATCCTGTTACAGTGGAGATTGATGGGCAACAGCACATTTCGTAGAAAGTAAAAAAATAAAATCCAAAAATCACCTGAAAAATTGTTAAGCCCACACACATAGGTTAATATGATATCAGCAAGTAGATTTAATAGACACCAGACACAAACAGACATCCCCTTTCTTTTCTTGGTGGTGGGGTAGTGGTGCTTGCCATCTGTCTGACAGTCACAACACTGTGACTCCAAAGAGAACAGGGAGGAGGACAGGGTCAGCCCCGTTGTCATGAAACAGAGGAGGGCTGCAGGGGTCCGGGCATGGGGAGGGGCTGTGGGCAACTGCATGGTTAGGAGACGCAGTTTGAGAAAGCAACTTAACCACCTTTTCTGCACAGTACTCATCCAGAGGGAAAAAGCGTGGTATGTGAAGAAGTTATTCCTGTGCTGGTGAGCCTGTTGGGAGATGCAGATCCTGAAGTCCAAGCTAGTGCAACGGGAGCACTGATGTTCGCTGCTGTTAAGCCTCAGGGTAAGAAACAGAGGCGGTTCTGTTGGGATACTTTCCATAAAGCCAATTCTAAGGCAACTTAGTAACAAATACCACCACCACCCCCCCACCCTCCGCCTCAAGCCAACAGTTTCTGGTAATGTTAAAGCTCTTCAAGAAACTGTAAGATTAGGACATTTCTTTAGATCTGTCTCAAGCAACTATTGTAGCGTCCCCAGGGGGGACAGTATATTTCACATTTCATTTACCTGAAATAGGTCAAGAAGTTACTATCTACCCTGCCTGCATCATTTCCCTCCTGAGTGCTGCTCCAGAGGGTGCCATTTTCTGTGCCAGTCCAGACCACCCAGAGATGCGCATACCTGACGCTACTCTGACTCGCTAGTCCTCAGCAGAGGAGCACTACTTTCTGGAAACCCTTTTTTTGTGGTTGGAGGCAGTTTCTGTCTCACAGCTGGGAGAGGAATGAATATTAATAAGGTCTGTAGCTCTCCCAAGTAAGTTACAGACACTGAAAATACTAACTGCTAATTTTTCAGTGTGATGAATGAGTAATTAGACATAAAAGACTCTTAATAACAGCAGTTGTGTTCCAGTCCTCCTCTGCAAATGTCCCCATGGCTTCCAAAGAAAACACGGGAGTGGATCTCAGTGTCTGAAGTGTCTTTAAAAATAAAAGAATGGAGGATATTCTTAAGGGCATCTAACACACACACAGTAGTTTATCCTATCATTCAGTGCCTCATATTTTTAGATAAATTGTTGCAAATGAAATAATAATGTGGAAAGCAGATAAAGTTAATGAAGAAAGATCTTTCTGAAAAGTAAACGGCTGGCAGGTAGCTTTGGTCTTCAAAAGAAAAGCATGTCCTACCTCTTTGCACTGCTCCCTCTGGGGTGTTCAGAGCTGTAGCTGGGCAGGAAGTAGAAAGTAGCAATTCAAAAGCATGTGGATTATGTGTAATAGCACCTTTTAAAGCCAGTTATTTCTCTACAGGGAGATTCTCAGCCCTAGGTGCTGAAGCCATTCCACCTTTACTGAAGTTGGTTGCTGAGGAAACCAGCAAAGCCCGTCTCAGTGCAATCAAAACCCTCACCATGCTGGCTGAGCTACCAGAGGGCCGCAAGATGCTCCTAGATCATACAGATACATTTCAGCAGTGTCTGAATGATCCCTGCGAGGCCGTGGGAAGAGCCGCCAAAATTGCCATCAGTGTCATCCAATGGACACCTTTCTGAAGACATGATGTTTCGTAGAAATCTATTGCCCTCTGTTGTTGTCTGGCTGTAAAACTTGTGTAATTATACGAGACCTTCAAAACCAAACCTCTCTTCCTCGGTTACTCTGGATCAGTTCCTCCTGAAAAGTCATTTGTCACCAGTTTTACATTTATATTGAAGGTCACAAGCAGAATAATGGGAAAGATAAAACTTAGCAAGTCTAGAATTCTCTACTGTGAGTTATTTCCTGAGCTATCAAGATTTTCCTATGATACAAGAAACGGATCCCTTTTGTCTTCTTAATGTTCTCTCCTTCCTTTTTTTTTTTTTGAAATCTCAGCCTATCAAATATTAATCAATAACTAATTATATTAGAAAGGTTCGTAATGAACCTCTCCAGCAGGTGCTGAGAAATTGACCTAACAACAGGAATTTACATGAGTTTTGCTGCAAACATTTGTTGAACATGGGATTAGAACTATTTAGACCATCATCACTGAAAAAGCAATGGCAATGTCACAGAAGGGCTTCCCCTAGAGAATTATGAGACTTTCCCAGCCTAAAATATAACCAAATACTTATCAGCACAGTTCTAATAAATGGAGTTGCTGACAAGAATCACCAGCAGTGAATCTGGTGGAGAGGGACCTGGGCTGCCCTGGGCTAAGAGCATCTCATCACAGGGACAAGGTTAGGCTGAGATCTATCCATGCAACACTCCAATACCCCCAGCTAATGACTTTGAGGAAAGTATTAGTAGCAGCCCTTGCTTTACTTTGCAGCCCCCCTGAGCCACGCTCTTGCTGTATCTGTCAGCAGCCTCCCTGAGCCTTAGCTGCAGTGATTGCTCCCATGTTTTTAAGCTGGTGAGGGTCTCAACAGGCAAGTTTTCTCCTTCCGTGTGCTTGGATCCAGGCTCAGGGATGCCATGTGCAGTTGCCTACACTTAGGGTAAAAGGAAAATAAGTCAGAAAGACTTTACTAGGGTAGCCCTTGGTAAAGCTCTGTTGGGGGCCAGACCCCACCACCTCTGACAGAAGAGGGGTCTGACCCCTCCCTGAAATTGGTTATCGAATGGAGCAAAAGTGCCTCTGTGTGTGTGCTAGTACTTGGCATTTTGTGGTTTTGTACTGTTGTAGTCTATCCTTTGAGTACAAAAATTAAAATTATAATGGAAATGGAAGTGTTGTGCCAGAACTGAAGAGTTTTGCCATCATGGCTCACTTTTGAGGGAGATGGAGGGGGTGAGAGGAAAGCTGATCCTAATGTTACGGTCTAGTCCAACAGGAGTTAGACAAGATGATCTCCAGAGGTCCCTTCCAACCTCGAGTATTCTATGATTAACAGCTGCCTAAACAGAGAGATGAAGAGATAAACAGAACAGAGAACTGAAAACGTTCCCTGTTTTAGAAAAATGTTTCTTCTTTTTTTCCTTCAAATAACTCAACAGTTTTCCTTAAAAAAACCACAAAATTTAACTTCATAGAACTGAGAATAACATAGAAAATACAAGGTGTCTGTAAAAGCAAGCCTATCCAACAAGACATAAATTGCCTGAAGGAAATATGGTAGTTCCTGTGTTTAGACCTGATGGGCAGTTGAAATGGTGGGAAGTTCCCTAGCATTTTACTCACCGTGTAGTCAAGGCAGGTCACTACAGTTACGTTGCAAATTTCTCTGTCTGCAGTTGCAACTGTATAATTTAAGAGGCATCAACAGAAGGCCTGGGCAAAGCAATAAAGCAAGCTAGCAGGACAAATCCTGGTCATCCTCAGTGACCAAGAAAGGTGCGATAGTGCAGCTGACTTGGCTTCAGAGGGAGCCCCATTGGTTTTCACTCAGGTTTTGCTCTCACATGGTATTTTTATATCTAGAAGTTAGAAGTTGTAGCTACAAAGAAGCTGCATCATCTGAATAAAGGAGTTATTTGTCAGAGCTGCTTTTCCATTGCAGAAACCCACTGTCGCACTACAAACCACATTACCCTTATACAAAGCATAAACTTATTCTGTAGGAGTGATTAAAGTTAAAACGTTTCTCTTCCATAACATAACCAAAGGGTGAATTTCCTCTCCTATAAAGATGTGATTTAAAAGTATTGAGTCAGTTGAATTCATTCCCTCTGGGCAGGATCTTGGAGGAACTCTGCTTTTTAAACACACTTTACATACATAAGGCACTCATACATAATATCTATCGATGCCAGAGTGCATCCAATTCAATAAAAGAGAGCCAGGCAGCTTAATAACACACTAAATGTTCAGTAAAGGACTAGGGAACAACAGAGAACAGTAGGTTCATCTACACTCACAAAACCGCTGCAGGAAAATGCAGTAACAATGATCATTTTAGCTCAGTTCCAAACTTCTGTCACAGCCTTCCCCGGTAATTCAGGTATCACACTTCAACGAGTTCGCAAAATAATTAGCTTGCTCAGATGTAGAAGTAAGACCATCCAGACTGCACTGCTCTGACTAGAAGAAATTTATCTGACTTGGACTTTAGGAACTGCACATCCTGGGCATTTGCCTGATCAGTGCTTTAACGACAATATAAACAGTTTCCAAATAAGGCTCTGTATGGTATCAACATTCTTGTCTGACGTACATGCACGATACAGAAATGGCATAAAACCTTAACTGAACTCTGAAATATGGATGCGAGTGGTACCCTTTCCACATGTCAGCTTTTGTTTCAGCATCTCTTTGGCACTATGACATCTGACAACATAAAATATGGTATTTCAATCACAACAATAATTCCATTTGGCTATATTGACCATGTCCTGCCTATATAAACACCAAAATTCAAAGTCTGCATACAGAACAGCCATGATTTTTTTTTTTAACTTCTAAAGCTATATTTACTGACAAGAAGGTTGCAGATATTATAATTCAAATTGACATGCTCAGGTGTGGTGCAACTTGCTGCAGTTTGTTGGAAGGACTGCAGATGATAAACGTTTGCAGGAGCACAGCACAACGTATGGCTATGGTGGCAGAGTTAAGCAGCCTTTGTGAAGCAGAGAACATGAGCTAATGCAGAAATAATCCCAATTATTGCAGAACACTGTTTTGTAGGTGTTCCTAGGGGCTGTGTTACTGTGGTGTCCAAATGTGTGGTGTCTCCTGCTGGATTACAGCACAGGAGGCCAGTGCAGGAGACCGTACAGCACAGGCACAGTGCAGCAAACCCCGTCACAGCGTGGGAGACAAGGAACAATGCACAGATCTACCTGATCAAGCAAAGAAATACCACAGTCTCCTTTGTAATTCTGACTACATGGAACCTGAATTATGAGGTAAATTTTTATTCTACAAAATAATTTTTCAGGGTATATTAAAATGTTACACACACTTGCTCCCACAGTAATATGCTGATTCCTAAATCTCCTTCCTAAAATGAACTTCTCAGCCACAGTTTGACATCTGAAATGTCCCTTCACATTCTTCATAAAGACCTTTGAAGTCTCAAATGTAATTGAAATTAGCCAATAGGTAAAACTCCTAAAGATCCCAATCTGGTCTTTTTCCCCAGGAAAATGTAAACATGTTTTCTTTTTATGTTATTTGGCAGGAAATAACACACCCTGTTTTATTAGAAGATATAACAAAAAAGGAAGAAACATAATTTTATAGTGCTTATACTACAGGCCACCCATATATTTAGTAACATGGCACAAAACCAAAACAGTTACCAGGATGTCCAATAATTTTGGGGATACATTTCAGTGTATTACTGAATCTCCCTGTTAAAGCAGTGGCTATAAGATGGGAGATGAGATTACAGCTCTGAAGTAGTAGTTGGGAAATCAAAGCAATCACAAATAACTCCTTGAAAAAAGTTTTCGCAAGTAGAGAAACCGATGGTGAAAAGAGGAAATACCCAAGTTGACCCCAAACATATTTGGAAGAGGCACAAAAAACACAGTCACACGCACAGAAATTATAGGGTAAAAATAATTGAGTAGAAAAGCCTGGATTTTTAGGTTTGGAACTCTCAGTACCTCTTATTCATTGTTAAACCAACTTTGATTCTATAATTTAGCAAATAATCATTTAATGAATTTTCATATCTAAAAAAATATCCTTATGATTAAGAATTTTCTTGTTCTTCTTAGGTACACTGAGTCTTGAAACAAAGGAGAACAAGACGTACTGAAGCTACAGTAATGCCGATTTGTAAATCAGGTTGGAGTTAACCCAAGAGATCCTTTGGCCCTAGCAGTATTTCAGCTTCTGTCAGTTATTACTTAACTGCTGAGTACAGTGTTGCCCTTAAGACAGTGCACAAAATGAAAAATGCATCCTAGAATTCTTCTAGTACTGACATTCTGATAAAAAGAAAAGGTCACCTGTCTGAGCAAGTCCAAGGGCAGGGACAGTTTGGGTCGTGTTCCCCATGAACCACACCAAGATGACAATACTGATGTTACACGATACTAAATGGGCAACCTGCCGTACCAGTAAGTTTTCTATGGACTTTGTCTCCTTTCTCCAGGTAGGACACGTTTTCTGACCCGAGTCACAGATTTAGAGATGCGCTTGCTGGCTTTGCAGTTGTCTTGGCGTTAAACATTCCTTCAACATGCAGCTAAGGACTAAGGACCAGAGAAAGTACCGATATATAACATATGGGGAGTGCCACGGCTGCCTGTAGCTTTGGAATGAGACACAACAGTCCCGAATTTGTGAGGCTGGGCAATTAATTAGCACTCTAGGTGTCAGTAAAACAATTAGCTGGATCAAAGAAACTCAGCTGATGAATGCTTCCCCTTGGACTGCCTTAGGTTTCAGTTGAGTATAGTCCATAATAAAGCTGCCACAGACCTGGTCACAAGAACGCTAAAGATCCTTTTGAATGGATTCGTACATGTTAGAAATGCTTAAATTAATATCTCGGGATCTGGCACTCTCAATACACTGTAATTAAACTCATTGTTTCAAATGAAATGCTGTGCATACAGCAGGTCTTTGGTTTTAGTGCTATGTGCTCCACAGTGCTCTACACTATGATGACATGAGCACCTAGGCAGATTTTTAACATCAATGAAGAATTATTTGTCTTTTTAGCTTGAAACCAACAATGATTAAGGCCCAGATATAATTAATGTGGTCCTGGGTCAATCTGGAATGAATTCAGTTCCACTTTACACAGATCAAGTATTCAAATCAGCTGCCTAACAATTCTCAGAGATACCAGGAAAAGACAAGACAGCTCCGTTCAAAAGAAACAAGACCTTCTTGTACAAGCCTTGTGTCCCACCCAGGCACAGCTCATTTTGAATGCACAAAGGTTTATATTGGCTTTTTCTAACAGTTTCCAGAAGGTTAAGAATATTATGGCAACTTCTTGCAACTACAGACACATTTCCTTGTCCCCATTTGCTTTCAGAAGTTCAGAAGTCCAGAAGCTGGAAAACATTCTGTCCTGCTCTGGAAAATGGCAACTTTTAATTCTCTGTCTTCGATATTCCAAAGCAGGGAGTACTTTTGCTTCCCACCACTACATTTTCTATTTAAAAAAGAAAAAAATCATATTAAAAATGCATAGAAGTGAGAGATTTGTCTAAGGACAAAATAAAGAGTCTGCAAAACTCACATTTGGCTAATTACATTAAACCAGAAGGATGGAGTATCTTTTGTGTGGCTAAACTAATACATTGAAAAGTTCAAGCATTGGACCTACTTTTAGCAAGACAAAATTTGCAATTTGAATAAATGAAAACCATTGTAATAATTTGTTTTAAGATATTTCTAATATAAGTTAAGTTTTTAAAGTTATAGGCTCTGATACTGTAAATAAAAATGCTTCACAGAATAAAGATGAGCTCACACTTACCTCAGCTTGAGGTTCTTCCAGAAAAGTAGGGGAGCAACTGGTACAGCACAGGCACAGCTGCTCTAGGCTTAAGCACTGCCTGGGGAGGGGAGGGTGGGCACAAGGGCTCCGGGGAAATTCTTTTTTCTCAGCTTCCCATGGTAGATGACAAGAAGATGGAGCATTCTTCAGGAGAGACAAAGAAGCCAACCTATTTTATTTATAAGGGTAATAACCTCAGGCACTGGTGCTGGCTATACTGTCTTTCATCAGAACAACTAGTAGATGTTGGAGTGAGCCCAGTTTTACTCCATCCTTTAAGTTCTCTAGTACAGGCCTACAATAGACACTCCATGAAAAAACACCACAAATCACCAAGTAAAAAGTGGGGGGGTTTTTTACATTTCTCATCTTTCTTAGTGAGGCATCGCCCTCTGTTGTTAAATCTGTGATACTGTATTTTAAGCTAAACAAGAGAAGCTCAAATCGCTGCTCTCTTCCCCCACTATCTTGCTACAACATAGTAACACTGCAGGTTGCAGGTTACAGAGACCTGCAGCTAGGACATAAGATAATTAAACAAATTTTAAAAGACTGGCAGCCTTCCTCAGAGCAGCTTTTCTGTGACCCCATACCCTTCTCTGTGCAGCGTGACCACCTGTCCCCGGGAATATCAGCTTTAAAGTCTCCTCTAGCTCAATGCTTCCAGCCAATGAATTCCATTGCTCTTCAAAAACAATAACCAAGGCACTATAGCTTTTCTCTCAAATACCAGTCACCACTGGTAATACACACATTTCTTTACTCAGCGTTTTTATATCAGCTTTTACTTCACCTATATATACTTCCTAATTTTGCCAGTTAAGAGAGTGATCTGAGCAGGAGCTGAGGCAATTAGCAACCACAGCTGCTGGTGGTGCTCTGATCAGGCTGATCACTTACACCTGAAGAACTCAGCCCTGTGCTATGCCCTAATTCACCACGGACAGACATTTTGGTTAAAACCAAGCCATGGTTACTGCAGACACATTCCAAATTAAGCCAGAGACCTTTTCTGCCCCAGTGATTGTTGCATTTTGGTGCATGAGATTTTTCATCAAAAGAATAGGACTAAAATCAAATCCTGAGTTCTAAGAACAGAGTGTCCTCGTGACCATTAATAATTAACATTTGTGAGATACTTGATACAGGAAAATGAACACATCAATGAAGAGTGGTGTGGTGGTTTGACCCTGGCTGGATGCCAGGGGCCCACCAAAGCTGCTCTATCACTCCCCTCTAACCGGACAGAGGAGAGAAAAGTAAATCAAAAGGCTCATGGGTCGAGATAAAGGACAGGGAGAGATCATTTTATCAGTTATCATCATGGGCAAAACAGACTCCAATTGAAAAAATAATTTATTATCAATCAATCAAAATCAGAGAAGGAGAGGAGAAAAACTGCTAGATCTTAAAAACATTCCCCCCACCCCTCCCTTCTTCTCTGGGCTCAACTTCACTCCCAGCTCCTCTACCTACTCCCCCCAGCAGCGCAGGGGGACGGGAATGGGGGTTGGGGTCAGTTCATCACACGTTGTCTCTGCCGCTTCTTCTTCCCTAGGGAGAGGACTCTTCCCCTGCTCATGCATGGGGTCCCTCTCACAAGAGACAGTCCTCCACAAACTTCTCCAATGTGAGTCCTTCCCACGGGCTACAGTTCTCCATGAACTGCTCCAGCGTGGGTCCTTCCCACGGGCTACAGTTCCACGGCTACAGTTCTCACGAACTGCTCCAGCTGGGTCCATAATTTCCACAGGGTGCAGTCCCTCAGGAGCAGACTGCTCCAGCGTTGGGTCCCCTGCGGGGTCACAAGTTCTGCCAGCAAACCTGCTTCAGCATGGGCTCCTCCCCCCACAGGTCCGCAATGGCTTGCCAGGAACCTGATCTGGCGCAGGCTTCCCACGGGGTCACAGCCTCCTCCCTTCAGGCATCCACCCGCTCTGGCATGGGGTCCTCCACCCCGGGGGGACAGCCTGCTTCACATGGTCTTCACCACGGGCTGCAGGGGAATCCCTGCTCCGGTGCCTGGAGCACCTCCTCCCCCTCCTTCTGCACTGACCTTGGTGTCTGCAGGGCTGTTTTCTGTCGCATCCTCTCACTTCTCTTCTCTCTCCAGCTACTGAGACACAGCCACAATATCAGGCATTTTTTCTATGAAATTCTACAAAATGAGAGGAGCAATCTAAGCAGCAGTCAAACTTTATGTAAACATTTGAACTCTGCCCTCTACAACATCATTTTCAGCCTGGAATGAAAGCAGGTCGCTGAGGATGTACAGTGAACGCCCCTGGGAAACTGAGCACTAGTTTTTCAAAATTCTTTAATCCTGGGGAGAAAAGTGAAGTAATGGTCCCTGATTAACCAGGAGGTCAACTAAAGGCTGCTCAACCTGCCAGGAAATCATTTGTGTTATTTGTCTTTATCCAAATGGTTGTATAATTTCACCATATTTTTCTTTTTGTAACAAAGCATGACAAAGAGGGATCTGGACAATCCTCATTAAATTCTTTCTTGTTTGTTTGTCACCCATTGCTGTTACTCAGAGCCAAAACCTAGACATCAGAATAAGTTTCATTATTCCATCATATTATATAAAAATCCCATCATTTTGTGGACACCAAATACTTCAAAATATACAAATACTTTAATACATACAAGACTTCATATCCATTAAATATAATTAATTCCATGGTCTTCAAAATACTCTATTGCTGTATTAACTGCAAGAAAAGGGCTTGCACTGGTATTTATATAGTATTGATTTGATGTGGCCGATGCAAAACCTTTCAGCATACTGCAGGGCTTATACTGAAGAGCAGCAATTCTACTAGAATCCAGAGCATTTGGGTTTACGTCCAAATGAAGAAAAGATACTGTCAGAAGATTATGAAGTGAGAGTGATTAAAGCTGCAGGAGTCAGCAGCAGTGTGGTGTAGCACGCACAGAGAGGCTACCCTGGCTTTCTATTTAGATGCACTTCTTCCAAGGTGGGTGTGTCCTGCTGCAGAATACTGAAATGCTTGGAGAAAATGCAGCATCCCACGATACGCGTGCAACAGGACCAAGGAATTGTGGTGCCGCTTGACTATAGTAACCGATGTCTTCTTTTTACACTTGATTCCCCAGGAAGCTGAATTAGATGGTAAGAGGATCTATTGCTTTTTGCTTTGAAGTGTTAAATCTCTCTTTTCCTGTATCTCCAGCTGGTATCAAACGTACCAAGTGGAGACAATCAGACTGGTTTAGCTGATATCCCACAGCTGTGACTATTCTCCTCCATGAACTGTTAACTCACGCTGTCATACAGCATGAATTCTATTTCTCAATGAAATCTTCAGAAGAAGGATTTATAGCTTTTCAGAAAAGCAGTACAGAGCCCTCAAATGTACTTGAAAGAAAAATGCAAACCCCACATTTTGATGCTTTGGACTTTTAACCACGCGCACGGGTTGTTTTGTAGTACAGCCCATAGAAAGAGGCAATACATTAACACCAACCCCTCAATAAAGAGGTCCTAGTAATTGTGGGTAGAGATTAACTTTGCCATACCAAGATAGGAATTGATCAGTAAGAAATAAATATATATATACACACATACATATATATTTAAAATATATATATAATATATATAGTGCATATATATAATATATGTATTTTGTATAAAAAAGCTTCACATTCAAGTATAGATGCATATTAAAATATAAACAGAGGAGGACCTTTTGAAGTTAACCTTAAACAAAGAATCTATTGTAAGCAGAATTCTTACTGAGATCATCAAGATGTGTTTTCCCTAATTTCAAAATGCGATCAGTTCAGACCGTTAGAGTTCCACTGATTACTGAGAAACACAACACAATGAAAAGTGAGAAAAAGGAAAAAAGTTATAATGGAAAGTTAGATATAGTGTCAAATACACCAATATGTGCATAAAACCTTTACTTAAGATATCCCATGCTTGGATGGAACAAACCCAATTTTTTAATTTGAATTCCTAATACAGTCCCTCAGTTGTGGGTTTTCTGTAATCAAATTATCATAGCCAAAGGAAAAAGAAATTTGAATGACCAGAAGAAGAAGGGTTGAAAAACAACCCTGATATGGAATATGGCTCAGGCAGCCTTGTTCTGCACCTAAAGTATGAAATGTATCACAAGTAGAGAGAATATTGGATGGAAATTCTGAACCTCTAGTAGCCCTGGATTGATTCAATGTCCAAACAGAAATTCTCTCTCTTGAAATCCCAGTGGCCTTCATCTTTAGATTGTTGAAATTATGATCACAAAATCAGCAAATAAATCACCCTGATTTTTTACAAATGTAGACAATGAAAATATTAAGTGTATCTAACTCTGTAAATTTACAAGTCATCATTTTTGCTTGACAATACAGTACAATTTCAGAACTGTAATCAGAGGTTTATGCAAAGAAGGCATGGCAAAATACAGCCACAGTCAATAGGATGATGCCATTGATATTCACAACATTTCTCCAAAGTGGCACTTCACTTGTGTCAGTCAGTTTCTTCTTCAATGCTTCCTCTTCCTCCTTGCTCAGTTTGGGTCCTTTTTGTTGATCTAAGCCACAGAACCAGTTGTATGCTTTCTTCAAGCATCCCGGTTCTTCACTTTCCTCATTAACTGGAAGGAATAACACACTGGTCATGAAATGTAAGCACAGACCACTGCATGCACTAGAAGATCCCTGTGACTGAAGACATTCCTGTATTTAATACAGCAGTTCTGATTTATGGTCATAGTTACATAGAAAGATTTTAGTACAAGGCAGTACAACAATCAAGCTAATATTATGCTTTCACAGCTCACCTGGAAAAAGAGTGATTGTCTACATGTTGCAAGAGAGCCTTTGGCAGAAGACACTTGTGCCTTTTGCAGCTTAGAGACTTGGTCTGGTATTGGAGAAGCAAACCATGCTGCAAAGCTTAAACTCCTTTTTTTTTTTTTTCAATACTTTCTACACTTTCAATTAAAAGACAAATAAATGAATTTGAGGATACTTATGAAAAGGAACTTGGCAGCAGAACAAGAAACCCAGTGAAGAGAGCAGGTGGTTTTGCCCAGATGGATGTCTGGCAATTCGCATTCATGGTGCCTTGCACCACATCCTTCCTCCTTCAATCCTGGCTACTACCCACTGTTTTCAAGTGAATTTTTGTTTCATTCCAAATGCTAGAGTCACGCACGGTTCTGCCAATGCACACCACCTCTGACCTAAAGCATGTCCATTGGTTTAGTCATAGAACTGCCACCTAGCTATGTAGGGAACAAGATTTTCTCCCTTAAAATCCACTTCACTTCAGATTTACATTGAGCTTGACAGATTGGTAAAAGGCAGCTTACTCTCCATTTAAATATGTGGGGTTTGAGGATTTGTTGTTGGGGGGAGGAAGTGTGTCTTTGAATATCAAGCATGTTAATGTTTCTTCAGGAATGAAATAGGGATTCTCAAATATATTGATAGAATTTATAGATCTTCAACAGTTACCTGATTCATCATCTTTTTCATCAGCTTTGTCCTGCTCCTCATCTGCATCAAGATCAATACGTTCTTCTTTGCTGTTCCGCAAAGACCAGCACAAGCGGTAAAGCTGCCATGAAACAAAATGAGTTTATAAATCTACAGCCTTACTACACAGAGACAAATCAGTCTGGCCAGCACACGAACAACCTATAAGACCATGGCATCCCAAATGTCTGTTAAGTCAACTTTTAAGATTATTAGGAGTCACTGAAGATTTGTGACAGATAAATGAAGACTATTTCCTTTGCTTTATTCCAAGGACTGTATGATGTAGGTAACTGAAATGTCAGGAGGCAATACACCAAGTACCAGTATTTAGAACTAGTGGTTTCATTGAGTTCCACTTCTTGAGGAGCAGGATTGCAATAATACTCACATGTACATCAGGAATGGGCTTAGTCATGAAGGAGACTGCCAGGATGACAATGGAGGAAACCCCGAAAAGAATCATTGCAAAGTAAAGGTAATGAATCCCACAGATGATGAATGGGCAGTTGGAGGGGTTCACACAGTTGCCAGTTCCATAGGCAAACTCTGCAATCATTCTACTGAGTCCAACCAGCAGCCCAACTATCAGGCCCCAGAAGGCACCCTGCAGACAAAGGGACAGAAGTTATCAAAACAATTTATTTCAGGCATGGAAATAAGCTCTAAGCTCTGAATAGTTGCTGGAGGAAACATGCATGTAGTTGTGTTACATTGGCTTTGGAACATGGGTTTTAACCCAGATACTTTCAGTGATAGTATTTACACCTCAGTGTATTAATAGAAATGAAAGGGGCAATGACCAGCAGCTCAGAGAAAGAATGTGGAGAACACCTTATCCAGCTCATTTCTTAAAGTTCACCCATCTCCACACAATGCTCTCCTCACACAGGACAGGCTCTAGCCACAGACTGCACAGCCCAAGGGTGGTTCTCATATATTTTTATCTTTGAGGGCTAAAACCCCAACCGTTCTAGCCTGATGGAACCAGTCAGCAAGTGTATGTCATTCCTCCCAAAATACGTCTGGTTTATTTTCTAATGACCTTGTTAGTAATTAGTTAAAAGTTAATTCTTGACACTTTAGGTGGAGGTTTTGCTGCTAGGTTTATATTACTGTAGCCCAAAATATAAAAGATGCACAGGTATGTCTGGGCACAAATTGAAATATGGGCAAGTCTGTTTGAACATAAATATATTTCTTTTGTACTGTAAGGGTGATTGGAACAGGTTACCCAGAGACATTGTGGAGTCTCCATCCCTGGAGATACTCAAACCCAACTGGACAGGACCTAAGCATCCTGCTCTTGTTAGCCCTACTTTAAGTAGAGGGGGTTGCTCTAGTCCAGGGGTGCCTTCCAATTTCAACCATTCTGTGAGTTTGCAAAGTCAAAAAACTAATGACGGTAACACAAACTTATAATTCCTGATTAAAAAATATTCTAGGTTTAATGCTGAGTTTAAGAACAAAACAGTTTTAATTATCCAGTGGTCAAAGTCACAAAAATGTTCTAGCAAAAAGAAGAATTATTCTGAGCAAGGAATGTTGATAAATTGTATAAGTAATTACAGTATTGGAATTTATCTTATGCAAGGCTCCAGTTCTCAGAAGCTTTGATGCTTGTCTCCCCTGTTTACCCACATTCAAAGTGTGCAACGTACCCAAACCCCTGAGGATTATGCTGACTACTGACTAGCCACTGACAGGTAAAACTCCAGCTAAAGTCAATGCCAGATTTCCACGAAGGGCACAAAGATTTAATCCATTTGTGAGGTTTAGCCATATTGGGATAGGAAATGGAATATGGGGAAAACCTTTTTAGTAGGGCCAGCTGTGACAGGACAAGGAGTAATGGTTTTAAACTAAAACAGGGTAGGTTTAGACTGGATATAAGGAGGAAATTCTTTACAATGAGGGTGGTGAAACACTGGAACGGGTTGCCCAGAGAGGTGGTGGAGGCCCCATCCCTGGGAACATTCAAGGCCAGGTTGGATGGGGCTCTGAGCAACCTGATCTGGTTAGCAGTGTCCCTGCTCACTGCAGGGGGGTTGGACTAGATGACCTCTAGGGGTCCCTTCCAACCCAAAACATTCTATGATTCTATGATTCTATATCCCTTGTGTGTAAAACAGGCTTTTCTTGAATATACACACAAATAACCACTGAACTGGTCTCAAGAGAAAACCGTAAGAAAAAAGTTTGAGCCATATTCAAAAACCTTCTCTCTCTAGGTTTTCTCATTGAACTCAGCCTCCTTGGAGCAAACCTGAACGACAGGCAAGTATTGTTATTCCTAGTATTATAGAAAAGAAAATTAATTCCTGGGTACTGAGTCTTCAGAATGTCTGAGACCCCAGTTTCCATGACTGGCCTATGGTCCCATCAAAGCATGTGACAGACCTCATGCCTTCTGAGTTACTTACAAAGGCTTGAGTACAATATTTCTCAGTTCACTGCTCTGCGAATCAAAATCAGTGATTCCCAGACTGGGTCCTAAAAGCAATGGGAAACAATGCATAAAACAACAGCATGTTTATTTAAAAGAGTGTTGGCAAAATACATAGTGGTCAAGGGGAAGATGAAAGGTGATATGTTTCATAAAGCAGTTCAGTGGGCAATATCCTAAAAGATTACTTTCAAATATCTCCCCATAAATTGTCCATTTGACACACGTCTTGGCAAAGCGATAAATAACCAAAGTTTCAGAGCTATTTAGAAATTCCTAGGTGACTGTTTATTTATCAGATTAGCAAAGAACTCTCTCAAACTCATCTCTTAAACCTCAGGCCCTGGCATATGGAAACAGAGTACTGGGGTATGGAAACACAGTCCCTGGGCTCTAGTAGGATCAAAATAAACAGGAATAAGTTGCTAATAAAAGACACCAAACCAAAAAAGTTGTCCCAATGCCTAAAGGAACATGCAGTGTACACGTTTCCTAATTTGTACTTACCTGCTCATTGACTCGCTTGCAGAAGATGGCAAGCAGGAAGACAGCAGCAATGGGAGGTCCCAGGTAGCTGGTAATGGACTGAATATAATCAAAGAGCTGCCCACTTTGAGCTGACTGCACCACAGGAACCCAGGCAATGCTGACACCAATTAAAAGTAACATAAATGCCCTGTAAACATAGCCAGATATAATTCCACCTGTTAGAAGCACCTATCAGAAAGAAAAAAACCAGCAATTAATCAATAATTTAAATGCCCATTTTGTATTTCAACCAGCAAAATCAATGATAATGGCCAATTACCTTGAACAAACAAAAGAAATCCAAGTTGGATATTGTGTCTGTCAAATATCTGTCAGCATACAGCTAAACATGCAATCAAAACATAGAAAATCACTTTTTTTCCTTTCTTTGTTATGTTTAGAGAAAAATCAATAGCAGATCAACTAGAAGACTTCATTCATTGATGCTGTACTATGGTGTAGCATAAAGCCTACGAAGATATTTTAAAATATTAGTTTAGCTACATCATGCACCACTGTCAATTAAATCCTTAAATCAGAAACAAGGTCTTTTTTTTTTTTTTTCCCCAAAAAGAAAGTGTACAGTGGGACAGCCTGTCTGGCCACAGGAGGCCACTGCAGCACTGCCCACATACCGCGAAAGCAGGTTTTCACCCAGGCCCTGAGTGCATTTTTGGAGACTGCAGTCTGTAATGCACCCAGTGCTCGCTATGTTTGTGGGGCTGAGGAAGTCTCAGCTGCACTTACCTTCCAGCTAACATGAGCTCTTTCTCAGATGGTCGTGATCGAATTTTGGTGTAAATGTCCATAGTGAACAAAGTACTAGCACTGTTAAAAATGGAAGTCAGGGAGCTCATAAGAGAGGCCAACATGACTGACAACATCAGACCCCGCAGACCTGAAACACAAAGGTAGGTGAACTGGGGTGAGCATTCAGTGGAGAGTGGCAGTAGGTGGCACCACCTGTAGTGCTTGTCTGACCCTTCCCAGTCAGCCAGCTAGGAGTGTGCCTGGCATATTTGTGTGCTGATGCCTGCCTTGCCATGCAAGCAGAGAGATGTCTGCTGAGCTTTGGAAAAGCTATTTATGGCAGTGACAGGGCAACTCGAGCTTTGAGAACATAGGTACTGCTTTTGTCAGTGCTGTCTGATTAAATGCTGGAAAAAGAAGAAAAAAATACCAAGCAGACTTTTCCCAACAGTTATAAAAATAATTTATCTTGTTTGCAGGCGAGTGCTCACTTGCTTGCAGTATATTTGTAAACCAGTTGTTTGGCAAATTTTCTGTTTGAAAATCAGAGTAAGCCACTTTTCCAGATGGTATGATCTAGTCAACACAGTATACAGAAGTATTGGAGTATTTTAATCATACTGTGTAAAACAGTTAGAATACGATGGGGAAGTACTAAAGATATCAAGGAAGTACCATGGTCTGTACAATATCATAACCTGTCTTTCTAGCCTTATGAATCAGCTCTGTGGTTTTCTGCAGAAATCTTTCTATGTCTATGTTGTCCTCTCCAGAGTGGTGCCTTATTCTCTCATTGAACAGGTGTCCTATGGGACAATGTGTAAGAGGAATATTTTCTCCTCCCACCTCAGTGGGTTTAGCAGGACTGCAGGTGTAGGCCTTGAACTCGGAAATCCTGGCAGAGACAGTCTTTTATAAATCACTGGCAAAGCAGGTTATTTTTTACCTTCACAGAAAGGGAGCTCAATTACCTCTTCATCACCCAGTGTTTGCCAGCTGAGAGCTGACATTGTCAGCGTGTAGCTATTCTGCACCTACTGCTACAACTAAAACAGACTACCCCTTTGATTGGTAGTACATAGTTCCAGCAAGAACTAAATGTGTGACTTGGGCTCCCTCTACCACCTGTTTTTACAGCCTGACAGCCTCACCTGTCCTAAAACAAACAAACAAACAAATACAGACTGTGTCTTACCATTTGGCATAAGCTCCACTACCATTTTTGGATAAGCAACATTTGTACAGCCAACTGCGGTGCCACAGTACTGCTGGCAGACTTCAGGCACAACACAAGCCACCACATCTGAGGAGAGGATAACGAGACAGGGTTAGACAAGGTCATATAAACAACAGATTGCTCCCAAATTAGTAGGGCTTCTAACATTTATCTGTGTTGAACCACTGGATTGACATGCTTGATGTCATCCTTGGTCTGCAGGCAGGGAGGAAGGCAATTCTAAGCCTCTATCCTTTCTTTATCAAAGAATACTGAACAACACAAGGAGAGCAAGTAGAAAAACAAGCAGAGGAATGCAAAGACCCCTCCCTCTAACCTGAGCATCTCTCCTCTGCCTGCTGTTACACACACTGATGGTTAGAGAGAAGGGAGGTTGGCATTTCTCCCACACTGCACTCGGGACTGTCCATGGCCCAAAATACTGCTGTCTGTGACTGATGACCCTCTTCCTCCGATTGCCATCAGACTATCAGCCCTGGACAGCATTTTCCACTCATTCAGCCAGAGCGGCGCTGTAATAAACAGACAACTGGGGAGGGACACTGTGGAATTTCTCTCCCCTAAAATAGCATTAGCAGAAACCTGGGATCAGGGAAAAAAGGAAGACCTGTGGCTTCTCACACTGTAGTTTGGTTTTGTGTATACATGTGCCTGGACAATTTGGATGACAAGATGACAATCCAACAGGTATTTTGGAAGGGACAGAGAATAGGAAATTGAGAGAAACATAGGCAGCAAGAAGAAATTTGCATTTCTGCATACATAGGCATACCTGTATACAAAATTCGGCTGATCATTCCAGGCATCACTATGATAAACATAGGCAAGAGTTTCAGGTATCCACACATGATACAACCAGCCTTCACATGGGACATGTTCTTGCCAGAGAGACATCTTTGGACAATAACCTGTCAACGAGACATGGCAAGCATGCATGACTCAACCAAGAATAGCATTTCCATGAATCTGCCACGCCAAGTTCTAGATACAAGGTACTTCTTAACCTCTGAGCCTATTTACTGTTTCTGTCTCTAGGAAAAATAAAAACTACATGAAAATCAAAGGATATATTTGAAATAACTAAATGAAAATATAATTTATCTAGTGTATGTTTCAGAGATAAGACTCTTTCTCACAAGATGTTCTTAAAGCAGATAAACTAAAAAGCCAAAAAGGAACAAATATTTACCTGACCAATAGATACAGTAACACTGGGGGGTTTATTAATTTTTTTACAAACTGTCAAGATTATCTTTCTCACAATTCAGAATGCAGATAGATCACTTGCTAGAGCTTCGAGACATTTACATGAGCACATTTTCCTCTACTCATGTCAGTGTGATCTCTCAGGGAAACTGGTCATCTCTTTAGGTTTTAGGGAGAAGGAAGGAAGATTGGGGAAGAGTCTCCAGACATATAAAGAACATCCACCCAAGACTGTGCATGCAAAGATGAAAGCCGCACAAATAGGACACAAACCAATATTACTGAGTGAGGAATCATATCTAGACCCAGTCTAACAAGGATCATTTGATGCACGGTTTCCTAAGTAAATGTTCACATGACAACCTCTCTCTGTTTTACACATGGTCACAAACAAAAAAAGAGAAAGGAATTATACACAATATCTTCTGGGCATGGTGTACAAGAAGAATTGAAAGGACACCCATGCCATTTCCTCACATGTGGGATAGGGTTAGAAACCAGAAACTGAACAGTCACTGACCAGTCTTAAATAACTGCCATTTCTGTGACCTAGCTTTGAATTATAGTGGGGGAAGAGTACCCCTAGAGCACACCAGACTGCAGAGGTTTGTGTTCAGCATTTCCAGGGCATATGGCTTCCACATTACCTGATCCGTGCACCAGTACCACAAAGCAAGGATGCTCAAACCAAAGATGAGCCCCGGCCACGGCAGATCTCCAGTGACAGCATCTCGGAAGATGTGAAAGGCATCCTTCCGAGGAGTGTAGCATTCTGGATTAATTGTAATATTCCCATAGGAAATATTGGATGGAATTGCTTCCATGTACTTCTTCATGAAAGCATCATACCCTCCTACTTCAGAAAATGCTGAAAAATAGAAAGTAAAAGTAGCGATAAAATATTTAATACTGAAATCTCAAATAGAGCTAGAGAATGTGAGGAGAAAAAACCTCCTTAATATGGACATAAAAAACCCCTAGCCAGTATGCATCAACATTTTCAGAAAACAGTATACAGTATATTGTAAGCATTCACACACTCCAGTGACCTTTCTTTTTAGGTTTCTCTAGCTCACAAACTTTGGTTTGGGCTCTGCTGTCTCAACACCTCTTATACATGCCAAGAAGTGAAATGAAGATACATTATTTCCACACACTGTTAACCTAGGGAGAACCAAAGGCAGGGTCTTACCAGGTTAGGTCAGTCTGAAGTTATTTCTGTTGTAACAATGGTGGAGTAATTTCATTTCAGTGAAACACCTAGCTAGAGGAAAACCAAGCACTGAGAAACCAGAAGGATAAGGAAAGGACACTAGAAATTCACGGAATCTTATCACTACTTCTTTCTTTCTTATGATCCCTTCCTATTAATTCTATTTAACAGCATGATTTCTGCTTTAAAATGCATATGGCCTTCTCGATGCACACACTTTCCTATTCATAAACATTCAGTTCGTATCTTCTGTCCAGCTGGCAATATAATGACATCCATAGATCAACTGCAAGACTTACTTAAAATGTTAATATGGTTGGGCTAGTTTACCACAAGCTAGCAGCTAGAAACAAGGAAAAAGCATGCAATGTGACCAACAGCTCTTCACTTTGAATCAGAAATTGTCATGCGTTAGCATCTGAATGTCTATGAAATTATAATCTTCTTAAAACAAGGTACTCTCTGAACTTTTCAAGAGAATCATCACCACCTGCAAACAACTCTGCTTTTACCTCATTAGTCATCACAAGTCCTGTTCCGTCATGAGATGCTCTATATTGCCTTATACATTCACCTGTGCTTTGGGGATGGAGTGGTCTCAGTGACTAAAGGGCTTAGCAATATGCCTATTTTTTGGCAACATGCCTATTTTCCTCCCTGATAAATAGGTATATGAACTGAAATCTGCTGGTTACGATAACAGAGTTCCACACTGCAGGATCCATTTCCACAGCCACTGTGGGATTTGTGGCTGAACATTCCATTTTAATTCATCTGATTTACTTACCAAATCCCATGAGAATAAAGGATCCCACTACCATGATAAATGTTTGTAAAGTGTCTGTGTAAATCACAGCTGCAAGACCACCTAATGGCAAAGAAAAGTCAAGACAAATAGGTTAGCCCCTGTGCAAATGCCTCAATGGAAATACTTTTTTTTTTTTTTTTTTTTTTACTTTTCTCACCACCTCTCTCTTTCAAAGACCACTGTAAATAACTCCCCTTTCAGGTTTTCATTTCTCCCCTCCTACCCAGCTCCCCTCTTCTCTTTTTTCTGGGTCTCCTAACTTCTTTGACTTATCAGACTGCTCTGCAAACTCACCTGTGATGGTGTAAAGAGCAGTAATAGCAAGCAGGATAATTATGGCCAAATAAAGATTCAGCCCTATGGCCAGCTGTATAAATACAGCTCCAGAGAATATGTCTGCCTATAAAAGAAAAAATGGTAGATTAAGCAATGTTTAAATGCGTGATAGTGGCATATTACACATTCACAATGAGTGTACTGAAATACACAACTCTGCCCCTTATGGTAATGCACGCACACCAGAACAAAAAAAAAATCAAAAAGAAATAGAGGCCATATTAGTACAACTGCCAGTCTCCTCTCAGTGCTGTGGTGCTTTCAGTGCAAGAGTTGTAACACTTCTCAAAGAATTTCCAGGTCTTTTTCAATGGATCATTTTAGCCAGACCCAGAGTCACCTCACTACTCTGTGCTTACACACTGAGAGACAGCTTAATAACAAATTACTTAAAGCTCAGGTTACACTTGCTGATACATGCAGGGATGGACTCTGACACCTCCAAGACACGTCATGGTTCTCTTCATTTATGCTACTCTGTAAGTCTTATTTTTTCTTTACTGTGGTATAGCTAGTCTTGCTGGTTCAGGACAAATAGTGATTAAAGGCAAACATATTATCCCTATTTTCAAGTTCTTGGCAGAATAATTTACATCAGTTGGCTAACAGAAGAGCCCTTTAGCTCTTGCATAAGAAAGGAATTGCTCAGGTTTCAGGGTAACACACTGGGATTTTAATCACATTAAATCAGTTCCTGCTTTAGAGACAATTTGCATCACTGTTTTTGATAATCTACCTCAGTGCACTTGTAATACATTACTGTAAATTACACTTTCATTAGAGGTTTGCATCTGTACCTGTCCTTGCTCCTGAGCATCCAGTTCATGGGCTCATCTCCAATCCCACCTGCACACCTCCTTTCTGTAAGCCACACCACCTATACGAGGGCCCTATACAGAGTCCTATCCTCATTTAAACATTACAAGTCCTCATGCTGTGCAGCAAGCTCAGGAGCTGCAAAATGCTGCAGGAACTGCCCATATGCACGGTCTGAGAAACAAAGATAAGCAATATTACACGTGCCCTGGGGTAAAGGCTGCACACACAATTACTGCAGGGCAGCTGCCAGGTGGCAGCTTGCTGGAGTGGGAGGTTCCACCAGGCCAGGCTGTGGAACAACCAGAGCCTGTGATCACAGAACGGGCACTTGCACCGCTTTTGTCCACGGCCAGGCTGAGGTAAGGCAGGGCAGATACACTAAGAAGCAGTTACACAGTCTGGTTAGCTGGGAGTTGCCGGATGAAGAAACCCTTTTCATTCTGGAGATGCTGAAGCTGAGACTGCAGGGTATGATCTCACCCGTAGTTCACTCTGAAGAATGAGGAAGAGGTCCAGGCCCCTGCAGCGAGACGTTCTCCAACCTACTGCCCTGCAGTGCAGAAAACAACTGCAAAGCAGTGTGAATCACAGCAGAGGCCCCACTCCCAAAACTCTGCCCCTGGAGCAGCTTGAGATGATTTGATTTCTTACAGGTTTTGGTTTGGAACTGGGAACCAGGATGTTTAGCTCTTAACCCCAGTGGCTGTTAGACCATACCCTTTGACCCTTCTCTGGGAAAGGGAATGGGAATATTTTTTTTCCTATCTTTCAACACCACTGACCAGCTTACACCCCAGATCTGTCTTTTATTATTCTTGGCTTTAGTTTAGCCTACATAGCATTACATATTAATGGTCCTAAAATGACCCCCAGAAAGAAATGTATAGTTTATTATTTAGTATCCTGAGCAATATATCAGCTCCTTCAAATTGCTGAGTTACCTTTCAACTTCACTGCTCCTCCCTCCCAATTAGATTATTTCCTTCCAATATCTTCTTGTTTCTCCATTAATACTCTTTTATGCATGCTATTTAATCCTTATCTCTGAATAAGGTGAATCATTCCTCTACATTACAAGCTATCTCTCCAAAGCTATCCACACATCATGCAGGAACAACTGGCAGAACACATGCCAACTGAGTGAATCCAGCTGCGATGTTAACGTGGGAGTCAGGGCAGTGGCACGTATTCTTTTACGCCCTACACCATGCAATCCTAAGAGGAGGTAGTCATTCTAGCTCCTCTTCCCCCTGGTAAGTCTATACCCATACATTTACTACTGAAATTATGCACAATGATTGTAAAGAAAATGCTGTGATGCATTTAAAAATTCAGGTTTACAATTTCCAATTTCTTCAAAAGCATTCATGTCTTAATTCCCTTCTGTCTTGTCATAATTTAGTCAATTACTCTCCATCAAGATATTATTTTTACTAGGCCACTTTCTTTGGCATAATGACCAATATCAGCAACACTAGCAGCTAGCAAGCCCCTGAAAGCTGCTATGGGCATTACTCGCAAAGCACTGCATGCTTAGGAAGCACGTACATGTGAGGCACCTGTGCAACAGAAATCCATTGGGCTCAAAGACCACGTGTGTCCTGATCCCAAAATCAACACCTTGCAGCATAGCCCTGTCTGGCAACAGGTTGATTAGCCACAAGACAAGGTGAGAAATCAATAAAAAAAATACAGAAAACGTGCAGGAAAAGAGAGGATTGGTAACAACCTTGTACAGAGGTGTGCAAAGGGAATCTGATCATCACATGGTGGAGGGCACTGTGCCAGAAGGAGCACACCAGGAGTTACGTGACCTAATGTATTATATTGTTCATTGGAAAGCACTGTAATAATTGTATTAGTAAGAACATTAGATAATATTTTAACACATCAAGGAAGCAGCACATGAAATAACTATGCCAGAAACAAGATCCCCTTCTACAAGGATAAACGGCAGTAAATATCGCTGCCAGTCAAACCAATAGGTGTGACTGCCCATTAAGGGCAGGGCAGCAACACATCCTTCTACATGAAATCTCAATAAGCCCCAAAGATCACAAGGGAGTGTTTGCAAAGGCAGCAGTCAAGGAAGTAAAATGCAAATCTCCAAGCCAGCTATGGCATGGACTGTCAGCACATGGATATGCTTGGATATACAACGTGCCTCTGGGAAGAGAGACCTGTACTAGCATCACATAGCATGCATAGCTCTACACAGCACAACAAAGTTAGCTGCGGGCCAGGATGGAACAGCCCTTCCCTTTCTGCTCCTGGAGCTGATTCATCTGGAGATGATTTGGGCATGGTGTTGCATAGCATGGTACAGAAACACCCACTCTGACATGCTCTAACAGCACCTGAAACCTCCCAAGGACTTTGACTGTTCTGCCTATTCTGAATAAGATACGGCAAGTAAATCAGACCTGGTCAAATCCTGCCCTGATGAATAAATGGCATAAGACAACAATGCAGAAGACATGTTTGTATACCACAGAAATCTGAGTCATGTTTGTACATGGGACAAACACTGTCTGAGTTCTTCAGATGAGGGAAACAAGAGAAATGGTTAGAGGAACTTGTGCACTGGATTTTTCCCCTGCATGGCACAGAGACCCAGCTCCATGGCAATTCCCCACAAACATCTGGAATAATGGGGTTGATGGGAAGCTGGGATGGGCCACTGGTAGAGTGGGGCCCAAGTAATCTGCTGCTGTATGGATCTCTTGACCATTGCTTTCCTCCCTAATAAGACAGAACCACAAGAGCAGGAGAGGGTGCTTCAGCCTCATGATCACACTGGAAGCTTAAATAGAGAACCTGGAAGATCCCTTAGGATCCCATTAGCAAATCCCTTAGACATGATAGAGGTTGGAAATGAAAGATAGGTAGTAAATTCAGAACCTACATAACACCTTGATGAGCTCATTAGAAACATGTATTGCAGAATAGGACTGTGAATCATCTGACTGGAAGAGTTTCTCAGCTGCTACACCTGCCATAACTCTGTGTCATACCTGGGATTATGGTAGTTAAGCACAACAACAGCAAATTAACTAGTCCTTTTGAAATATGGCCAGCTCCACAGTACCAGCCTGTTTAATTTATAACCTTTCTAAGGATCAGTTATCGTGAAGATGTGAGAATGAGAGCAAAAGGCCAATCTTTTAGCTTAAATTGCACCATTATCACTCAGCTCCCATTCAGAGGGCAAAGAGTAATCTGCCATGGCAACTTCTGCAAAACAACAGGTTGAGGTATGCCTGAACTGTGGACTTCTTTAGAGGTTTGGTAGTTTCAAGATACATGGAAAATACCAGCTCCCTTCACTACTTCACAGCAGCACAGCCACTTACTTAATGCACTTACCCATTAAAAGAATCTCTCCTCTTCCCTTCTTTCACCTCAGCTGTTATAATTTCCCTCCTCTGCATTTCCCCACTCTCTTATTTTCTAATTCCTATTATTCTCTTTTTCTCTATAGCTCTCTTGCTCTTTTCCCTCATCTATGTTACTGGTAGCATGTTCACCAGAGGATGCTAAAACAGATAAATAAAAAGGTTGTGGACAAAAATTCCTGCCACGTTTCCCGGATCACTAGGATTATAGACTTCAATACAATACAAATTTCCCTCCACTCTGACTTTTTCTAGAGGAGAGCATAAGTAGAAGTAAACCTTAAAACCTAAATAAGAAAGAGAAAGCACAACAAACATCAAGAGACATTGCCGGGAAGGAAAAAATTTGGATTGCAGAGCCTATTCGGATACACACTCTCACTAGACAGAATAAAGAAAACACAAAATTATAAAATTATATTTTTACAGTCCTTAATTCAACCAAAGGCTCCAAATCGGAAAGAATTGACCAATTGTGTGAGCAATATGGTAAATGTGAGTTTATTTTCTTTAGATCAATGTAGGATGGAAGAAATGCTGTAAAAGATTTACTTACTGAGATCTTTGTGAAAATATACAGGAGCAGAGAAAGAACAGACAGGTAGACCTGAATTCGTTTCCCACCAAAACGCTTCTTCAGGTACTCTGGCATTGTCACCACCTGCAGGGAGAGCAGATAAGGTTTCGGATAATGGGGAACAGATAGAAAGCAAATTAGAGCAAGTTTTTTGCTACTCAGATAATATAAGAGTGGAGGGCAAAGGGAGGGGAGCTGCACATGCAGTTGCAAGGAAGAGCTGCTCCAGGAATCAAAGGAGACCAAGGAGTACCAAGTACTTCTCAGCTCAGGTATTAGAACAGAGAATCCTCACTTGCAAATATATACAGATACAATATAGTACAGTTCTAGCATGCTCAGATCTCATGCCATTCATAATGGCTTTGCAATATTCAAGACCTGGTCCACAAACATGAGCAGCAAAGACAAGCATAACGTACTGTTTTGACTTACCCCAGCTTTGATGTAGATGGGTACAAACAGCCATCCTAGAACCACCACAAATATCAGAGCCTGCAGCCAAGACAAGATCATCTGGATTAGTCTCCTCTCTCTAGATAGCACTCCCAAAGACCATTTATTAGACCCAATAGCAGCTAGGGACCATAAACCTGGGTGTTGCAGGGCTTGGGAAGAGGAGCAACTGCTCTGTCCTTTGATTTACAGTTGAAAATTTGGGAATGAAATCTTGGCCAAAAAATTATGCAGGTATTATGCAGCCTGGATTTCATGCTAGATGTTCCAGAGAAGGACACATAATAATAATACATTTTCTAGAAAAACAGTCAATTTCTGCTTACAGGATTGCCCTCTGGTATCAAAGCATCACTCCACTAGCAAGACAGACTATCCTAAACCTCTTCAAAGCAGGCCCAGGGAGCCTGGTTTAACAGTGGTTAAAATGCAACCGGCCCATAAGACTACCATTTCTGGGAAATATTAAGGAAGGTGAAGTCTGCAACCTGAGACCTATTTGCTAGCATCTTGATCCCAGAGCCACTAATGCAGGACACCTTCTGACTCAGAATCAGGTATGCTGCAATGGTATGTTGTGGCATCTGTAAATCTAGGTACTGGGGAGAGTAGCACTTCTTTTGACGATTATTTTGATCATTAACTGCCTTCTGCAGTGGGACTCTGTGAGGTGGCCATATGTTTTACAACAATCCCACATACTGTACAGGATGTACCACATGCATTTAGTAAAACATTTTGTATTTCCCCATTACCATTTCCTAATATATTTTGTGCTACCATGTGTATTTTGTGAACTACAGATCTTACTGTATTGCACTGTCACAATTTTCTGACTTAAATGGCTAGCAAATGCTGTCTGATACAGAGTTGTACATATTTAAATCAACAAATAGAACAAAATCCTGCTCTCAGAGCTGCACTCTGCATTTATTCTGTCCATGGGGCTTAGAGGGCGTTTTTAACTATATCTTCTAAGTTCTGCCCTTAGATCAAAACCATAAGATGGGCAAGAAATACTGGGTCAGCTTCTGCTGTCATACTAATACAAATTAGAAATCATTTCATTGCAATAATAGAGATACAGAAGCATGATAACAGCCAACCTTAGTATTTCTTTCAAAAGGAGAATCAGATTATACAGTCAAGAGCAACATTTCCACCATGGCTATTAACCTGTACACCAGTCTCACTATGTTGTAAGTACTGAACTATGTAACGTATCTGCTCAAATGCACGCATGTATCATTGCTTCTTCCTAAACAACAATTGGTGTACACTATGTATTGATATTACTACACAGAGAATCTCCCAGGAGACAGTGTTAAAGGTGGATATGTTTGAAGAAGGTTATGGGTCCTAGAGATCTGAATACCATGAAATTTCAAGCAATGCTTGTTCTGTTTTGGTTTGTTTAGTTTTGGTACAAAAAGAAGGGAAATCACATTTGTTACAGGACTAGAATAAGCAAATAGAGAAAGATAACAGATTAACTGTGCACATCTCACGGAGCTCATTTGAGCCTTTATCCTTTTTCTTAAATATTTATATTGTATGAGTGCTTGACTATTTGCAGCAACCATCTACTTGCTAGGGAAAAAGGCCAAATCCCTCAGGACGGTATACTTCTTTCGTTGTGCGGAATTATACACAAGGAAAGTATCGACCTATGTACGCACATTAAGTCCTTTGTGTCATGGTATAATCCCTTCCATGAAGGTGAGTCAAGCAGAACGAGGGCATTATTATCCACACCCACTGAGACTGAGAATACAAAGAAATGGACTGAATTAGCTCATGTGAATCCCCGTGCTATTGCAGTTAACATTACTCCTGGCACCCCAAGTAGTTAGTTTAAAGTCAGCTTGGATATCTCTACTCTATACTGCTACCATAAGCAAAACACACACAATCATTAGAAGAGAAAGTGAAAAGGAAAAGATTTTTGGAATGCAGGTTGTTGTGAAGGATGTCCAAAATTTCTTACAGCCTGTGAAGAAAACAAAACCCCTTCAACAATTCCTACATAGCAAAATGCTGTAAAAACAGTATAGATTACAAACCCAATAAATTATTTCCAACATCCTGCAGTCTGAAAGTGCTCTTTTAAAATAAAAAACTTTTAAAGTAATCAAAAATATTATATATTATATAGATACATAGAGAAGAGAATCCACCGATTTATTTGGTTCAAACACTCTCTAAAAAGCCTTATTCAACAGTAAAGGCTCATCTTCTCCCAGTGGCTTGGACAAGGACCAAGGAGGACGAGCTATATAGTAGATTACATTGGCACTTACTGGTCTGTACAGAAAACAAGTGTTGCCAAGCACAAATTTCAACAGTCCTAAATTATTAGGCAATGTTATTTTCATTAACCTCTGCAGATAATCCCAACGTCACAAGTATGTTCACTTAAATGTATGCCACTTACATTCCATTCATATCCTCCAATGGCAATTCCTGCAGCTGCTGCTGTTCCTGCTATGCCCACAAAATGTCCACTGCCAATGTTACTGGCAAACAGAGAAGCACCAATCTGGAAACAGAAAGAACAACACTTGACTCTTAGGTCCTGTTCATGGTAACTTGAAAAAAACATGTCCATTTTGAACTCCTGCCTATCTATCATCAGATGGTGATGACGAGAATGATCGACAACCAACTTCCTTGGCAACTTTCAAGACTCCCTCTTATTGTTCCCCCTCAAACCTGAGATTCCAGCCATCATATCTGCAACATTGAGAGTGAGTAGGATGTTACACAGAAGATCTTCTTCCAGTTGAGGCAAACAATCTGTGACACCAATATAGATTTAAAACTATTTGCAAAACTTGACTAACTTACATTTGGGTGAAATCCAAACAATTAGGGAAGACGACTGTGATCTGTCTCACTCAATGAGGAAACGATAAGTGCATACCTACTTGTCCAACTGGCACTCCCTATTTCATATTCCACAATCTGTGGAACTAAATGCATCATCGCTGACCATTGTACAGACTTTGTACTTGGTTCACTTTTAGTCAAGAGATATTCAATTACTGAATTAAATTCTGAAAGCTGCATGGCAGAAATATCTGCTGAGAAAGTGCTTCTGGAATATACAAACAACAATAGCAAATCAAGGAGTTATATTTAAGAAGTGCTGGATCTCTAAGACCCCCAAATATTGCACTGATCATACAAACAGAACAGTGGGGAGAACACAGGAATTGATGAACAGGGAGAGATTGGAAAAAAATGGAAGGTTCATGTTGGATTACAGACAGGTAGGAGATGTTCACAAAAGAGTGAGTGTGCCAAAAGATCTAATTCTTCATCAAATAGCTCAGACAATAGAACAGATGAAGAGAAAAGGTATGAGCTTCATTTCCTCAAAATGAAACCTTTAAAGGCAGTAGAAATGCCTAACGATAATTTACAAGGTCAGACATTGAAGTATGCAGGGTGAGAACTCAAGCATGAAAAAGAGGTTGGACTGGGTATTGTAGGCAGAAGACATGAAGTTAAGTAGTTTTGAGATTAAAAGAGGCGAGTGAATATTTTTGTATTCACTTCCATTTTTTCTTTATGTCCTCTGAAAGCTACCAAGACTAAAAGGAAATAGGGTTAAAAATAAAAGAAAAGCATATAGAAAGTAGGCAAAAGAACCTCTGCTGACCAGCTTCTAATGCTCTCATTTGAGGTAGACCTCTCATGTTGAAAGGTCCCAAGGTGCTTAAAAATGGTTTTTTATAGACATATGAATGCAGGACCTGCATCTGGCACGTTGTCCTTGTGTAGTTCCCAAGTACAGATGGCCAGAATATATTTAGAGTCACCTTACAAAAGGGAGAAATATTCCTTGTCTGCAACTCACTGGGAGATTTTTAGGGTCCTAAAATGTATATAAAGGGAATAGTTACAAATTTCCAGGACTGCAGTCACTGCAGTGAGTTCTTTGAGTAGCAGTAAAAATTTAGTCAATCTTTCTGAGAGCAGAGGGACGACTGCCTGACATTCGGGAGGATAAAAGGGATTTCATCATAGAAATCCACCTCTGAAGATCAGATTTATTCTATAGAGCTATGCCATAGCCAGGAATAGAAACCATGCTCTTCATCTCACAATCCTGATCTCTAATCACAAAATAGATTTTCCTCCCCCATTTTTTATATGCAACATAAATAAAATTCATCAGAGGATTCCACTCTTTCTTTTCCAAGCTTACTTTTTCCTCCTTTCCTTGGTTTGATCTCCTGATCTTCTAGTCTTTTTGCAGACAAACTGTTCTTTTTACCTATTTATGTCTCTAAGTTCACTCAGTTCTTTTTTTACACTTTTCTAGAACTCAGTTGTGCCCTACAGAAATGTAACCAGTTTGTCATATGACAGATATTTCTACAGGAACGATAAGTGTTGCAACAAGCATTAGCAAATAAGCCAGAGAAAAATTTTCTTCTAAAATCTTTGTGACAGCAACAGCGTTTTCCCAGCAATGATTGTGAAGAAACAAATACCATTTATACCAGGCATTAGTGTTGCTGTCCAGTGCTTTCCCTGGAGATGAATAATTAAACTTAAATCTAGGTTACTAGAAATGCAATCACCAGAAAATATTAACCACATTAATCTCTGATTTTGTTTAATGTGTTTCTTCTCCTGTTTCAAAAGCTTAAAATGTACTGCAAGCAGATCCAAGTAACTAAAGCAGCTAATGAAGAACTTTAAGAACTGACAGCTTTGGCTCAGTGCCTGAAACCCCAGGACATATTTTAGCATTCATTGACAAGGCTTTGTTCCCAACTTTACCCGGAGTACAAGCGTATAGTAAGAAAAATACAAATCCAAACAAAATCCATGCAAAATTACCAATATATTTAGGGCCAGTGTAAAGACCAAACAATGTGAATGCAGATACCACCTTTGCTTTCTAAATTTTCTTCTCTGAATTAGGGAGCATCCAGTGCACCATAACTGTAAGATCAACACATACTAATAATGGATGCAATTTAAACAATGTTTTCTATTGTAACGTATACATGCAAAGGTAGAACATGACTTTATAGCTGGGAAAATACGTATTACCCTTAAAACTGCAGGGTGGTTAAAGGAAGAGGAGTGTTTACCAAATATGCTTGCACCCTCTTAGCTGCTGACGGCAGAGGGGAAAGAGAAATTTCCAGTCTGCCACAGCAGTACTTTAAGGATGAGGGAAGAAGGCAGATGGGCTCTGGGCCCAAGCTGTCTTGCTGAAGAACTTACTGCTGTGGTATTTTTGTACTGAAAAGGCTGATTGCTGGAATTGCTTGATTTGCCATTGGTAGATGCTGCAGTGCACCTGTGCATGACCTAAAGAACGCTGGGCTGAAACTGGGTGATGACAAAGGGAAACAATTTTCTAGAAGTGTTAACTGCTCTTAGTGAATGTGTTAGTGAATTGATTTTAAAAACAGATCTAAGAGGAAAAGTAAAGAAGAAAGTTGATTGAAAGGAACAAAAGCTGTTAAGAGGGAAAGAGAGGACAAAAAACTGAACTAACCTGAGGCAAACGTGGAACATTAACTCTTTTAAAATCTTTTAAGAGGTCAGGTTTTAACAAGAGTACTCTGTTCAGTAAAAGTACCTCCACACTGCAGACAGATGATGACCACTATGTTTTTTCATGTTATACATTAACTGTTTCACCTTGGTCTTTTCATTAACTTGAGGATGCACTGACATCCCAGCGCTTGCTGTTCCAAATCATATACAATGTACTTTGCAAATCAGTGACCACTGCAGCAACAGTGTGCAGAGTTTACAGCTTATGGCCTTTCTCCCTCCCAGGACCTGCTAATACACATCCTATGCCCCTAATGTCCGCTTCCCTGTTTGAAAGCATTAGCTCAATATCAAACTCTTTTTCCCTGATCCCAAGGACACCTTGCCTGCAGCCTTCAGCCCCTTTACAGAGAACAGCAGAGGCCCCCTCACATCAGCACAAGATCATGAGCCTTGCCCTGAGGTATCGCTCCTCCCTTGGGTCACCTGCAGAAGCTGCTTCTCAAACCCCTCTTCCCTGGACAAATTTCTCATTCCCTTGTTTGAGAACTACTCATTGACAGAGTCCATGCCGTTCTTCACAACTCTCCCCTGCAACATATGACTTTACCCTGATGGAAGGATATGATTTTTCCTACCCGAGTCTTTTAGGATCACCCTGCGTCACTTTGGAAAAATCAGTACACTGCTTAAAATGAAATATTACTGCTACCCTTTTAAGGCTCTGAGACCCAAAGAAAGAAGTGTAGGTTTTTATTCTGCTTTCCCAATTGCTCTGCAAATTCTATGTATTGCATTATTGCCAAATTAAACCACATTTATATACTTCCCAATTCACTCAGCAAGAGAGATGAATATACAAAACACATCAAATAACATGTCTGTCTTCCAACAAGCCCAATGGCTGTTGGAACAGCACGGTCACAAGCAGGCTGATCTGATACCTTTCCACCTTTGTCCTCTGAGACAGAAACAACACCTCCTGGCCAGCTGAAAAATTCTGACAGATTCTGTAGAAATCTGTTTCATTGAACGTGTCCTTTTCTACCAGACCTTTGCTTTTATTATTTTATTAGTCTTTGTTCTGAAAACTATTGATTTCACAGTATTTTTTCCATGGAACTTGACAAAATCAGTTAATTTCTTATTCCACCTTACCTAAGAAAAGGAAATACAAAACTTATTCACACCAGAGTTGTCTGTCCTGGCTCCTCACAGCAGTGTCAGATTGAGCAATTCAGCATTCAGTGTCATATTCTGAGAATATGTAAAACGTAACTGAATGCAGAGATCAGAGAAATTGTGCCAGTGGTCAGTTCTGATGGCCATGAAAATAAGCCATGGAGAACTGAAGCAAAAACCTGTTGGGGTTTTTTTTCCCCTTAATTCTTACCTCTCTCATAAAGATCAACACCTCAGTGACAACAGACAAGCTGAGTTACATTCCTGTTTAAGGTGTAGTATGTCCTTGACTCTGCATGCTCCCTACTTACTATTCAGTAGATCTTTCTAACCATAGCTGGACTTCAGATGCCCAGCAGATAGTCTTTGCCCTATTAGCATTTATGCCTCAGGAACCAAGGTATGTAGGACAACCCATTATTTTGTGCAGACAGCTCTGTCTGCAAAACTACAGAACCTGAAGAACAAAATTCAAAAGCAGGAAAGCTTCAATATTGAAGTTGTAAGGTTTTTCATTGTGATTAAATGCTGTTAATCCTGTGAGAGTGGCTGCTACCAAAGCTGACTGTTCTCTAGAAACAGATACTTCATTTCCCACAACAGTAGAAAGTATTTGGCTGAACCTAACTCCTTCACCTAACAAAAGAAGTTAAAGTTCAGTTTGAAAGGCCCATTGTTACAAAGCTCTCACTTTCCTTGAGCTTCTCTGTGTCTTTTTGGGAAAAGCAGAGCTGGTTATGAGTATTGACCAGACGTGTCTTTCCTGAAGACATTTCCCTCAAGGCCACAGAGACCAAAACCAGTTTAAGATTTTTCTCTCAGTCTCTGTAAAAAGACTGTGGAAAGGGCACAGCATTTCATACCATTATGATTAACCCACAATGGATTTCAACTTCTGGCAATCCGTGAGAATACCTTGATATGTAATTAACTACTGGAACTACTGAGTTGGCTCATCCACTGCACAAGGGCAGTGATTTCTGTGAACTAACACAGAAGTGACCTATTACCTGGGCAGAACAGCCAGAAAAGACTAACTGTGGGCTTGGTTCTGCAACATATGAAGCAACCTTCATGGATTCTGGCAGAGCCAACAATCAAAGACAAAGCTGGACAGATTTGGCCAGGGGTATCTGTCTTGCTCCTGCTCTATACATTGAGAAATTGAATCACAATCAGGCAAAGTGACTGACAAACATGCAAAATCCGTATCAAAAGTGGGACTAACCTCCAGCCCTTGATTCATTGCCAGAGTCTCCTCTAGCCTACTAAACCCAGCTATTATATCATTTAGGTAAATAGAATCCTTTCCCAGGCTTGTCAGTAAGAGACCCTAATACACTGCTAACGAGCCTCTTCCCCTGTGGGGTCAGAAAAGCCACTTATGGTGGCCCTGTAGAGCATAGGACATAGCACAACCACTGAAAAACACAATTATATTAAAGGAACTAAGTTTGTAGCAAGTTTGTAGAATTTTTTTTTTTTCATGTTTCTCTGTTCCAGAAAGCAACTACATGGCAAGAGTCATTATCTTGAAATAGCAGGGAAGAAACCTGATAAATAAGAGTCCACTTACAAAACAACTTCCCCCGCCCTGCCTTCTCATCTACAGTCTGCAGAAATGTAACTGGGCTTTCCAGACCCATGCCAGGTTAGTCGGAATAGGTGTTTTGGAATCTCTTTTTACCCAAGGCAAACTTTCCAAGGTGGTGCTGCTGACGTGGTAGTTTGTGGTTTGAGTGCTTGCCATTTGTTTATTTTGAGTGATAGCAGGAAGAATAGCAAGAAGAGTTTGTTTTTATGCTGCAGAAAGACACTCATGGCATTCCAAAGGGAAGGATTGAAGGGGTGGCCTAGGACTCCACTGATGACTAGCATTTCATCCATGCTGAGCTTGCAGAGATTGGGCAGAAGAGAGAGAGATGATCCTAGCAGCAACCGCTGCACTGCGGGGTCATCCCTTTTGTCTTCCCACTATAGGAAGGGACCTTGCTGAATTTGCTGGGTTTGTGTTGGCAGAGAACTCAGTGTTAGACAGTCTTCCCTGGGTCTTAGGGGAATCATTAGGAGTTCTAGTGCCACTGCAGCAAGACAGAAACTTTTTATAGTGAGTCTTTCCTGCCTCACTTCTTCCACCTTCATTTACACCTGCACAAAAGGGCAGATTCACCCTTGACAGGCATACAGAATTGCACAAGGTTAAAAGGAGCCCACTCATTAAAGTGACAGTTAAGCAGAGTAAACTGTTTGGGTTTTTTCTCTCCCTCTAGAACTATGGGATTTATCTTAAAATAACTTGGAAACTTTCTCTTTCCTCAGTCTTCCAATGGAACCTGAATTTTCTTAGATCTACTATACCAAATGAGGAAACCATCTATTGTCATTGGCCTTTAATCTTTTTATGTCATTAAAGAGGCAGTCCCAATCCCTTCTAAAGGCAGAGAGAAGCTCCCTGAAGCACAAGAAGACTGAAAGATGTCTAGGTATTTCTGGAGACTACTTTAAGAAAATTCCTACATTTTTAGACACTAAATATTTACTCTGACTCTCCTGGATCCTGTAACTGAATCCCTATGGATGGAATCTTGAATCAAAAGTCTTAATGAAGTGCTAAAACATTTCTGGAGACTGAATGCAAGATCAGGAATGTTGAGGATTTCCACTCAAGCACATGGGAGCATGTACAACACAAGTAACACAGAAAATGCAGGTTTGTCTAAGTTTTCTGCTTTTCCAAGAAGTCACACTAACCAGACTGTATGGTCTGGAAGAAATAGATAATTGTTTCTAATATAATTTCTGCCAGAGACCTGATGGGTGGTGCATAGGCACATGTTTTGTGTCTGTGACTCCTTTTCTCCACCTTGGAAGAGAATACTGATCCACAGAAGACAAACAATATGTCACACATAATCTTGAAATAAATTTAAACTGTATTTTACTAATAACTTATGATAATATTTCCAGGATTTTCTCCTTGTACAGACCAGAACTTGTCACCAGAAGTGGAAATAGAGGAATACGAGGAAAATTTTCAGTAAACTAGTTCTTCTCTGTGGTAACCTCAAAATGAGTCAGCTTCTTTGAGCGCAGTGAAAGTAATAAATAAAAATATTTAAAAGTTTTAAAGTGGGCTGAAAGGCAGAGCATTAGATTTGTCTACACTGACATTACCATTATATCTAGGTTCAAACAAGCTGGTCACATAATTAAGACAGCTCAGAGCTCAGCACAGGCAACTTCACCAACACTTTTCCCTGCCTATCAGGTGGCTTTTGTCGTGCAGTTTGCCTTGTGTCACTATGGCTAGAGAAAGAGTTTGAAGTGCATCTACACAACACAACCATCACAGTCTCAACGGTATTGTAGAGATACTTAATATTTAAGAACTAGACATAATCGCATGAAAGTGGATGCACATATACATACATACGTTTTATATACAGACACAATATATAGCACTCACCGGCCACCAAACCATGCTTCGTCCAGCCAGGAAGAATCCACCTACTGTCCCTCGGTTGGTTGAGTACATAGCCTGGAAAAAAAGAAAGAAAGAAAGAAAGATTGAATCATATTTTAAGTATGATAGGGAAGCTCTAGACGGACTAGGAACAAACAGCTAGAATGGAGGGATAAAATATATGTGAAGGGTAAAGTGGAAGAAATAAACAGAGTGGCTAAAAAGAACAAGCTTATGATGAAGAAAATAATACAACTGGGCAATGATTCTTGTATCTCAGCCTGCATTAACCATTCAAGCTTCATTGTGTCACCTTTCATTACAGTGCAAAACATTACACTGAAAACAAATTTAACCAAAAAATAAAAAGCTCATACGAACACTTCATCAGGGTGCAATGCTTTTGGTTTCAGGCATCAAAAAAGACTGTAAGTTGTAAGTTCATTCGCAGAAGTGTGCAGCTTTTTTACTCAATACTATCCAGCCCCAGCAGACATCTACAGAAATGTATTTTTTTGCTGTGATATCAGCATTGTACTCGCTTCTCTCTGAAGTTCAAAAAAGAAGTCAACTGAAATTTCCTTTTCACACGCTCATTTTGTATTTGTCAAGGGATGATGGGCTTTAGAGGGAAGCTTCATCCAATTTTTGTTAACGACCCTGATCGAAGTATTGGATTCCCATTGTCTCCTCTGATGAACTTTGAACAGGCAAAGAAAAAAAGCAGACTTGGGAAAATCAGCCAGATCTTTTTCTTCTGATGCAGAAGAAAGGAAGTAAATACCATAGATTTACATTTAACTACACACAGCAACTGAATAAGTATTTGCCCAGTAAAGAGGATGGTTGTTGCTGCAAGAAACAAAGAATTATTCAGCAGACAATTGACAAGCCACAGATCAGCCCCTTTCTGTCACAGACCTTTAAGACAAAGTTCAGCTACAGCAACAGCCAGACTTCCATGACAAAGACAAGCTCCCTCCCACAAGACAGCAAGGTGTTCAGGTATACTGGGGGCTTCAGACTTTTTGCTACATTTTTGGCATCTACTAGCATGATGAGGAGATAAAGAAAAGGTTGTGTCCATTTTGGGTGTACCCCAAATTTTTGGTGCTCTTCAAAATATTGCCAGGCTGGTAGAAAGTGAGGTTTGTTTTGCAGCTGACTTCTCTGCTCTGTGAAAGGGACCCCTGAGACGCTCCTGGCAAGCACTGGATTACTGAGGGACAATGCCTCCTCTCTGCTTGTTAATGGTCAGGTGTTCAGGTGACCAGGAGAGCTTGCCCCAAGGAAACCGGTATTAGTGACATTCCACTGTTTAAAGCTTTGTAGCTCAGAGTATTGGCCTATTATCTTCAAACACTTTAGCACTGAGGTTACACCAATCGGACAGCATCTGCCTTTCTCCATTAGCTGTGAAAGCACTGGGCTTTGTTTTCAGATCAGGCACTGTGGCACTGTTTTCCCTTGCAGCCCTCAGCACATTCAGCATTGCCCGGGTAAGGGCAGGAGGCACTGCTGTGCTTAGATCACGAACAGTCATTGCCATCACTTGTCCCCTCTGAAACTGCTCCTTCCTCGTAGTTTCAATGGTACTGCACCCTGTAGTCAAGGTCCTGCTTGCAAAAAAAAGCCCTGATAATGCTGCCCTCAAATGGCATCTGGACCCATCTCATTCCTTTGCTGTGATCTGCAGTCCCCTGTCTGTCACACAGTCACAGCTGCAGTTGTACGGTTACACCATCATACTGTCCTCCCTCTGCACTGACTTCACCTCCATTCTCCTCCCTGAAACTCCCTCTTCCCGCTATCTCCTATGGCATCACCTCACACCACCAATTCTCACTGCAGTCTCCTGTGCTCCGTGGTGCTAAACCCCATCTATCCACCTCCAGTCTGCTTTCTAACAGGGGCTCTAGCTGCTCAGATCCCTCAGCTCCTTCCCCACACAAACCTCAACACTCCACCTTCCCCACCAGTTCCATTCATCCACCTAAACGGGTGCCTCCCCAGGTCACCATCCATCCCCTCTCCAGCAAATACCCACAATTTCCCACCATGCACTTATTAACTGTCTAAATTAGGCATCAAAATCTTTATACAATTATACATTTTCATTTACTGAGCCATTTTCCCAGAAACCTATAAACTACCTGCTCATTAAGTAAAAAAAAAAAATAAAATAAAATCCCAACCTACCCATAGTCCCACTGCCAGGACTACCAAAAAATAGATGACAATAACGGAGATGTCTGCAGGATTGTTGATCCTTATGTTGGATTCCATCCTGGCTGCTTCTCTGGCTTTCTTCTTCTTTCTCTCCTTATATGCTTCTTGCAGAGTTGAGGTTAATGATAAACTGCTGTCATCCCCTACGTCTTATATAATAGATAACTTCAGATTCACTTGTCTCCCATGGGACACAAGTTGAAGCTGCTGCTTTTCCTCGGACAATTCCTTCCCAAATATTGCTCCTCTGCTACAGGTGCTGCAGACTTCAGAGTTCAATCCCCTGCCAAAGGTGCTCAGGGTTTTAACATCCACGAAGGAATGAGCATGGAAAGGAGTGGCTTGGCAGCAATAAACCCGCATATTTACCTCACTGTATGTGAATACTTTTTTTTTTTTTTAAGTGGTTGTACCTGTAAATCTAGTCATGGAAGATGTAGTTCTTTTAGATGATGATGGTAAGCAATTATCTGTGAGGAGTGACCTAACACCTGGGGAAAACCCAGGGGTCCAGGAGCTGGACACCCTCTGTGTCATCTTTCAACTCAGCAGCATTACTCAATGGAGAAACAGCCCTGCATTTCTGGGAAGGAGACAACCTGAAGCTGCTTACATCTCTCACATGGATACAGGTAAAGATGCATGTGAACCACGAAACTCAGGTCCAGGAGCTTACTGTGCTGAATTTCAGGGTGTTTAGACCGTGGTGTTGGTTCTCTCTATTGTAGCTAATCGGCTTCACCTTCAAGTAAGTTCAAAGTTCATCAGAGCTTGGGTCTGCTCTCCCTTTATTTGTTCCCCTGACTTCAGAATCAAGCTAAGCAAAATAACTGGTCACAAAGGTGTGGAACACACTGATTATAGACAGATCTGCACAGCTCTTAATAAAAAAGCTTCACCAAACGATGCCTGTGATCCTGTTTGAGCTAGAAGAGGTCAGAAAAATCCAGGATGTTTAGAACAAGAGACACAGGCGCCAGGCACATTTCTGGGCTCTAAGGATATCTGAAAGTGCTATTCTCTGCTTGATACTAGGAAATCATTATTCATTTATAGTTGACTAGGCTGCTTTTTGGGAGCAAAATGTCACCCTGAAGTTACACTGAGCAGAACAAGCAGTACAGTACACAGACCGCACAGCGGGTTTGACTGATCTTGCAGTGGTTATTTCATTGGGAGTTGAAATTGAGGTCTGGCGCTCTGTTCACTGGCAACAAATTTTTCTTATGTAAACTACCCTTTGGTAATTGTGGCTAATAAAAAGCATCAGTCCAAGAAGCTATAATAAAGCATGATTCCCTACAAGAATAAAATAAAAATCTCACTATTGTTTAAGCACCTATACTCTTATAAAGCAGTCCTGTCCTCTCATAGTTTAGGCATCTTTCTGAAAACACATTCTTCAGTTTGTCCTACAGGACTGTGAAGCATGAGCTTTAAATCCAACAGAGAAAAAATTAACCCTGGAAGCTGCTGAGCATCCAAAATTCCCATTAGCTGCAACCTTCCCTGCTGTGTATTTCAGAGGAAAATAAAAGACTTATTTACTAACCTTAATTATCAGGAAACCATTTGCCTAAGATAGGCTGTAGGTGGCACTTCTTTACAAAGATTGACATAGATTCCTATGGGTCCTTGCAACTAACAAAAAGTTAGTTTTTCATCAGTTCCATTTCTGCATCAGTCTACAGAAGTAAAGCAAAGAAAACATTAGACAGGAACTTATTTATTATAATGTACCTCGTGTGCTCATTCAGACCTCTGCAAAAAAGAGCTCAGAGCCTAAGAAACACTACAGCTTGCTGTCCATAGCTCCTAGTGTGGCCACACTGACAAGACTCCAAGGTTTAAAACAGTAATGGAGAAGCAGTGTCTAAAAAATAATAATCATGCAATTCCTATCTTTATATATAGTGGAAGCAAAATTCATTCTTTTTTCTCTCTGAAGGCCACAAACCCAAACCAATCATTCTCTACAAGATTGTCAAAAAGGGGAGGCAGTTTTGTTGAGGCTTTTAATATCTTAATATCTCTTAGTATCTCACGTCCACATCCTCATACCTGCAGTGCAAAGAGAAACCTAGAAGCATTATACTCAGCAGCTTGCTGGTCTACTACATGAATCACTTAATGAATCAAATGCATACAAATGGTCTCTGAAAGGTCAGCCAAGTTTCCAGATTTGAAAAAGGCTGAACCTACCTTTGTATTAAAGCTTTTGAAGATAAGCATGAGTAAACCCCCTGTTGTGAAAAGTGAACTTCGCATCAGGAAACAATGATAATGCTCAGATAGCAATGTGCTTTAGTGGGTTCCCTCATCATCCTGAAGTGTCTGGTCAAGCAAGTACAGGGCTCCAATACTAGACAAAATGACAAACAATTTGATATATTGAGGAAACTTCACTACTCTTTCCTGTGAGCCAGGCCAATTGATTGAATTAAGAGAAATTTTAATGGGAGTGAGAAAAACAATTAGTCTAAGTAGCATAACATGGTGACTGTGACCCATATCTATGACTGCTCCCCTCTGGATCAAGTTTGATGACACTTAGCTTATCATGAATATGTCTGTTCTTACCTGAATAGAGAAAACAGACAACAGACAAGAGCAGAAATAGCTACAGAATGGTGTAGTAACTTGTTCAAAATCACACCCCAGATTACTGATGGAGACCAAACAGAATTACATCATGGATTTGCATACTGAACTATAAGACTGCAAGGGCAGACACTGTCTTATCGGGCCCAGGGCAGGTACATGAACTACGTAGAAGCTGCAGTTGCTCTGTTGTTGTTACAAAATGGGGCTGCAGCATAGAAAAATTGAGAATTATGTCCCTTGCTGCCACTTAGCCTAGTCTCTTAAAAACTTGTAAGCCTTCCTTCTGAAGATGGCAAATGATAAAACAAATAGCAAAACAAACAAACTACAAACAAAGAGAAAGATGCATTAGTATGCAAACTACCTCTTACAAAGGAACTCCTCTGATCTTTTTGCTGAGATTCCTCCAAACTTCTTTATAAAGCAAGCAGAGTTCTTTTTGGGATGCCCTTCAGAAATGCTAATTTATACACAGGATCTTTTGTACAATTGATAAAGGACAAAAACAGACAAAAATTTGCAGTTAGTTTTACTTGCAGAAGGCTATATGCTACATCAGCAGGGTCTCTCCCCTTCTTTGCTGGTCTCCTAGCCATGCAGTATGAACAAGTGGACAAAATAGAAATTCAAAGGCTCTCAGCAAAGTTTTCCTAAGATGATCCTAAAAATAGAGGATGGCAGTTACATTAGGATTAGACTGGAGGATTATTTATCACCTTTTGTTTGATGCCCCAAATCCTGTTTCTCTTTGTGCAATCTTGCTTAAGTTAGCAAAACTTGGGTCTAATTAAAAGAATTAGTCACAGAAGGATAACAAACATTTTGGAAACTAAAAAGTGGAACCCATAGAAGAGGAATTACTGAAAGGAAAAAAGATCCAAACTCCAGTAGGTATGATGTAGATAGAAGAAAAAAATCAGTAGGAAAACAGATGCCTTCCTAAAAGGTTATCAAAAAGAAAGCAAGGTCATACTCTTGTTCACTTAAAGGATCAGAATAAAATAATTCTATTTCTAGACTGATTTTCTAATTAGTACCTCTACAGAGGAGAAATATCAGAGCACATAAAAATAGGTTTATATGCAGACAGACCAACAGAATTGAAGCAAGTAAATATAATCAGTTCTTCAGCAACTGATTAAATTACCTGTGTGATCACCAAGTATGCCCAGCCCTGCAGTATCTAAGCATCGCCAATGTTATAAAAAAAACAGTCCGAGGACTGTACTCTTCCTACAAGATGGGCTAAGAGAGCAAATAAGGTAACTTGAATTTATTTTGGTTTTATTAATGTTTTATTCCTTCTTATAATTCAGGAGATTAATAGGGGAGGATTAATGGCAAGACATGGGTTTGAAATTTCCATGGGAACTAATAAAAGTTGAAGAGCAGATTAAAAAATACTCCCCAAAACCAATGCAGACTGTCACCAGATTTAGCCACCTGACAGTGGGGCAGATTGTTCCCCACAAGCAACTTCTTAATTGAGTAGCATCTCATTAAAACAGAAGTATGATTATTGTCTCATAGACTATATAACACACAACATATTTATTATCCTCATAAGCTAATCCATCGTATTTTGTGCATGTTAGAGGCTTGCTAATCCTTCTTAGGAGATTCTTACCTTTCCCCTAAAACAATGTTTCCAGAAAAATATTTTTTACAGATTGATACATGCTGATTTGCAACTTCTACTACAGCTAAAATCAAATAATAGAAGGAATTGTCCAGGGTGGCCCCATAATCATGATCATGACTCTCACAAATATTTTTGCCACTCATGTTTCAGAGATGCTTTAGGAAAAATACTGCATAAAATATAGGAGAGAAATGAACAGGATATGAGCTGCTGATGCCCCTTCCAGTGAAATAATTCTCCAGTTTTCCAGGTGACCTAATGAAAACCCGAGTTGCTCATACTCTATTTTGCTCAAAATAAATGTAATTACTCTCGAACAACGGATAGACTTAGCCCTTGTGGATATGTTTTGATTGCCCTACGGCAATAAGCAGCAACAAATATATTATTATTATATATTATATTTGACACGTTAATTTGATTAAAGAAACCTAAGTGGAAGAAAGAAAAGATCATAATCTACTACTAGCCTAACATATATGTCCGATTTGCTCTACAGGGTCCCAGGGACTCTTCAGTTAAGCCTCTTGTTTGCACAGTGTTTGATTGGAAAATTAAATGAGGAAAACATCTGTATGATACAAATTGTAGAAAATACAATATGAAGCTTCTGGAAAACCAATAAGAAAAAAAACATTGTTGGCGAGAACCCAGGGGAAACATTCTTTAAGGAATCTGGGCTGAAAGAATTAGTATTCGCATTGGGCACAAACATTTTTTTGCCTTTGGGACAATAAATTGATCAGGAACAGTGAGACATGGGAATCCCTGGTCAGGATAAAAGTGAACAGAATTACCTGGAAACAATTCCCTATTAGGGGGAAGGAAAAGCCAACAAACAACCAAAAAACCTCCAACCAACAATCAAAAAGATCGTACACAGATTAGTCGAAAAAAAGAGATAAATGGAAATAATGAACATGAAGAGTGTAAAAAATATACTAATATTATCTGAAAATGAAAAATATTGATAAACTACCAGACACATTTGTGCAGAGGTACCTTTTGGTCAGACTTTGATTTCTGACAGAATGTAGAACAGAACAAAGGACACAAGAGTTATTTTGGCATGAAATGGAGATCCCTCCTAAAGTGAGATCTTGTTGAACTCTAACTTATAAAATCTCAAAATCAAAAAATACTTGTTCTACAGTTTCAATCTTTTTAACTATTGAAGTCATTACAAAACTACTGTTTTTGACATTAAGGCAGTAGCCTGCATCTATTTCCAGGAGAAACGCTAGCCTAGTCTGGTATCTAAAAAAGGCTGTAAACTTTCTTAGCAGATAGGAAAAGTAGTCTAGTCATGAGCTATGTAACCTGAACTAAAAGAACACGTGATATAAACTAATGACATGTTTTCTTACTTTAGTAATCACTGAGGGCAAGGCAGTGACAGAAATTGAAAACTTCATAAAACGCTGTGATCACATCATAACTGTGTATCAGATCTCAAGGTTCTTGTACCTCTAATTGAATTCCTACGTCAAAGTGAACGGATGGAACATTGCATCAGCAGCTAGAGTGAAGCAATAAGACAATTCCAAGGCAACCACGCCCTTCCTTTTAAAAGACCCATCCCTCAATTTCTAAGTTCAGTAAAAATCAGAACTTTAACATTACTTAAACTGATCCAGAATGGTACGAGAGGCTCGTGGCTAAGCATGGCAGAAGTTAAATAGCTCAGTAGCTGTAACAAAGTTATCACTCATTCTTATTCAAAGCTTTGATTTAGATTATTGTTTCACAGTACATTTTTTTGCTAGCATAGTCTTTTGATTCCAATCATAATTTTAATGACTGTACATATCTGCTTAAAGCTACATCTGGTCATGAGTTTTGTAGCTAGTCTGATGAACAATCAAATTAAAGTAGCTATATACATGCTGTTTACAATACTTGATGAAGCCTTCTGGTACTGTGTGACTACTAAAACTGAAACCTCAATATCCATGAATTTTATCATTTTATTTGCACTGCCAAAATAGATGTGAAGATTTATAGAATTAATTTAATAATAGACATTCATCATTTAAATCTCCCCCATAATTGATGTGATACAGTCTTTGGACAGATTTTAATTGTTATTTTGTAGAAAGCTGAACATTTCTAGAAGGAATTTTAGTTTGCGGACCTCATAGATTAATAGTTTTGTACATTAGATATATGTTATTTCAGTCTCTGGCGTATATGTTTACCAGTACACATGTGTATTTATGTGAGGATTTTCCCCTGTATATCAGAACGTCAGTGCATGATGAAAAGATAACATATCAATGGGTGTGGATATTTCCGGGATTTTGACTGAGGTATAAGCTGGTCGCTTACATTTTTATATAAGTGTCTGATGACACCAGCACATTAAAAAACCCCTGCTTGATCCTTACAGGTGCTGTGAAATTTGTTTCCTGACATTGTGATGTAAGGAGCTAAACTAGAAAGACAGACAAACTGATAATTAAACGTAATAGCCTCTTTACAGTAAGGAAATTCTTCAACATGTCTATAGCTCTTGCTAAAACAAATCAGCTCTCCCAGTTTTGACAGTGTTAAATCCCTCAGGTAGACGGGCTGCTGATGTTTTAGACATCGCATTTAAAACTCCCTGAGAGCACTTTTAATTTGCAACAGTGCTTAAAGCAGAGGCAAGAGTCAAGAATACATTAGCATTCTCAACCTTATCAACACCTGCCGCCTTCTTTGTTAAAGGGAACACAAAGGCCGATTACCACCTAAGAATGGTCATGAGAAGGAAAATATTTAGGAATACACTGGCTTCAAAAGCCATATCTTTCCTGTTATCTGACAACTCAAAACACCAGAAAGCTTGACTAACTGGATGAGCAGGTATTCCCCAAACCGCTACAGAATGTAGAGAAATTAAAGTGATAGTCAGTTATGGCTGTTCTCCATCAGAAGAAATGTTCTTCAGGGAGAAATCCTCCTGGAGCTGTTCTGTGCATTCCTGAAACCACCACCACAGGATTAGCATAACGTCACAAAAAAATCGGCATTGTATCCTTCTTTTTTTCTCTTCAACGGTGTCAGGCTCTTGCTCCAAGATTTAATAAAAAATTAACATTTCTACCAAAACCAGTCATTAGAGTAGTATTTTTCATTCATCCAATCCACTGCACAATCTGTAGCTGAAACCTAGAATACACATCATGTACCAAAATATTCAGTTCAACAGTGTTAAATGTAAGCACTAACACATCCATGTACAAGATAATTTCACCAATACTGAAAGGAGGGGAGAAAACCTCCTGGAATGCTTTTCCCTTCCCCCCCCAACCCCCTCAAAAAAAAAAACCAAAAAACCTCAACCAACATAAAAGTTGTCATACGGGTTCCATGGGGATTCAACATCTCCAGTTTTCTTCTTTAAAGAGAGAGAAGGATACTACTAGCAATTAGGAGTAGGAAATCAGTAAAAACCTAATAAAGAAAGCTTTTAGCAGCAACACATATCAACTTCACCTATGTTCCAAGTAATACTGCTGAAAAAAAATCCTATGGGCTTTGATAGTTTTTGACAGCCCATTTAACTGCCAGAATGCTGAGGGCTCAGCATGATCTGCAATGGATACATAGAATAGGTCATAACTAAATCCAACTTATTCAGCAGCTACGTTGTCCGAAAAGCGGATTCGTGGCCCGGTGTTGCCACTAAGGCAATTGTCACATGCTCGGAGAGACATAGTTTATTTATTTTGGGTTTGCACAGTCCTGGGTGCTAGGTGGTTTCCCACAAATCAAGCACACCTCGGTAAACACAGAGCAGCATTTTACACACTCAGAGCAACAGTTATCAGTTATTTCGTAATCACACTTAATCACCTCCATTTCGTATTGATTTCCAGGAACCTCGTTTACACTTAAAGCTACAGTACCCTTTCTTTGTACTACACATATTCTGTGAGGAAGGGTCTTCACCTGGGCAAGGGTCTTTTGACCTGGGGGTGTGATTTTTAGCATTATAAGTGGGTAGTTCAGTTAAGGATGCATGGACCTTGAGCTTATTTGCCAAGTTTTGAATGTTTTCAAAACATCTTTATTAACTGTCCTTTCCAGGCTCCATCGCTCCAGGATGTCCTTGTTCTAAGAATGCTAACTATACATTTTTCTGATTATAGATGATTAAATGTTCCTATTATTGTTTATCAAACTGTTCTAAATTTCTGAGCTAACCTTCAACAGCTATACTTATCCTATTATTTATACTTGCGGTAATAAATTCTATGCTTTTTCCCCAAAAGCTTGATATACCACGTAGTATGTAAAATCCATATGTGATAATCTATCAGAAATAAGGACCATTGAATAAGGTTTTGATAGCCTAGGACATACTAAAGATTGTTAATGTGAACTGAGTGGTAACTGGGCAAGGAAGTTAAGCATTGATGACAGGTTGTCGATACACACTTACAGCAAGAGAAGGCGGTTAGCTTTAAGTCACCCTTTCACAATAGCTCAGGTGCGGAACTTTCGTGACTCAGGTGCAGTTGCAAAGTGTAGTACACTATGTTTAAGAAGGCTGTGTAAAATTTGGAATATATTTTTCAGTGTCAGTTAAGACATTTCATATCATCATGGTGTTGCTTACTGGAAACTCTGTTGAGGACTGTAAGACTTACCTATGTAGTGCAGGTTGAGCACTGATGTCAGCCCAGATAAGAATGTAGCTTCCATTGCCATCCAAACAGATCACATTCAGAGGGACTACATAACACTGGAATACAACCTCACAACCTACTCTCAGAGATTAGTCCCAGAATAGCAAAAAACTCTTCTAACTCCTCAGATGTCAGTGATCGTCCTTTAAACTCATGCAAAAGAAGTGTAAATGTTTTGGGAGCATCATGCAAAGATCACAGATAGAATGAGAGATTCACATTCCAGGACGATCTGGGTGTAGCCCAGAGGGACAATTAGAGTTTCAGTTTCCATTTGTGCTCACAGATAAAATTTGATCTGAATACTTTAGAGGGTAAGCAAGCCACACATTTATAAAAAAAAAAAGATTTCAAAGACTATACAGATTAGGCCCTTTGGTTGTCAGAAGAAATAGCATGTGCGTGAATAAAAATGTGTGTTTGCTGGAAAACTGTAGATTTGTGACCTGTTGGAATCCCTTCCACATCTAGAAACATTTATTTTTACACTGTATTGCCACTTAGAAAAATTCTAAAATATTTCCTGCGTATAGGAGTAATAGGAGTTTCCAGAAGAAAGCAGAGTCTCCAAACTAGGAAACAGAAAAAAAGCTATTTTTACATGTTCATTCATTAGAAACTACACTTGACTGAAATAGCACTTAAAACGTACCCTTCTTCTCAGAGGTCACAAGGGGTAGAGAACACTAATCTTTTATTGTACAGTCACTGGGCACCAGACTGATTAAGAGTGGGTATTATTTTACTACTTGTTAATGATTCCTTAAGAGTCCAGAACAACTGGCAATAATAGAAAAGAGACTCATTTTACCATGTAAGACGCTTTCCATCACGATCTGATGCTTCAGTGAATCTGAACATAGGGTGCAGCAGACCGCATCAGAACTGAGGTGACCCTTAAGAGCAAATCACTGTTATACTTGTTCAACATTTTGGGGATAGGAGGGGACAATTTTAAATGGCCAGAGGTGATAACAGTAAAGCTAACTCCCTACAGCTACACAAAGGAAGCCTGCTACTAATATTTGTGCATCCATAACAATGAGCCAAGAAATTTCCACATGGCTGTTGTCATCTCCCAAATTGTGCTGGCAGGTTTTAAGTCCCAAACTGTTTGAAAATAGAGCAATGGCAGTCTCAGATTCCAAGGCTACCCTTCTCACTGCTCAGTGCCTGCTCCATGCTGGTTACTGCTTTGCCAAATAAGCATTGAGCTCCCCATTCAATTAACATAAATGTTGTCTCTCCCATTCCAAAATCCTGCTTCTTCTGGTAGTTTCTGCACACTTGCAGAACAATCCTGTACTCTGGATGCTCCTGTCAGACCAAGACACTGTTTAGATTGACAGATTGAAGCCCTTCAGGCTTGATTCGCATGTCTTGTCAGCATCAGAAAAAAGTTCTAGTGGTGCAGCCTTTTCCACCTGTTGCACCTCCCCTTCTGCCTTTTTTTCACTAGATGTATTCCGTGGTGAGCAGAAACTTGCATTCTCAGCAAAGGGAGTCTGCATGCATCTCTGTTGCTAGCCTTCAAAGGAAAAGAGCAGCTTGTAGGACAGCTGGTAGGCAGTTTCAGGCTGCTTTTTGCTACAGCCTGGCCAATTGTGTTTGAATGGTAGATCAAAAATGGCACAGTATCCAGGCACTTATGAAGCACAGTAGCCCAGTGCTTTCCCTGATGTTGAACCTGCAAGAAGCTAATCTCAATTAATAAATTTCTCCACAAACTTCCACATTATAGAATGTGTCCTGATTTCTCACTTTATAGAGGAAAACACATGGATATCAGGACATGGCACATTTGAGGACATCCTTTTGTATACTGTGCTAACAGCTAGCACAGATACTGCATCCATGCTCTGTCAGATATATACAGCTGTGAGATCGTGTTCACATGCCTCAGCCACATCAGACTTGAGCTGCTAGTGATCCAGCCTTAACACAGGTCAAACTTACAAGAAAGAGGGGTAATTCTTTCTTAGGATACCAAGGCAGAATTTTCTAAGTCTTTGACCAACTTGCTGCTGTAGTTTTCATTTCTGCTACTGAAATGGGCTAGGAGCACGCTGTAAAACACAGGAATTTTCCTTATTTGAAGAGGAACAAGTCCTCCCAGAAGTCATTTCCAGGCACACAAGGGACGAAAAAAGGTGACTGGGAACAGCTGTTGCAGATTTACCAAGGGAAAATTTTGCCTGATAAACCTCCTGCCTTCTACAATAAAATAACTGGTTCTGTGGGCATGGAGTAGCAGGCTTTTGACATGGTCTCCCACAGCATCATTGCAGCCAAACTGATGAGGTATGGAATGGATGAATGAGCTTAAAAGGTGGGTGAAAAACTGGCTGCACTATCAGGCTCAAAGGTCAATGGTTCCAAGTCTAAGTGAAAGCTGGTCACAAGTTATATCAGGTTTAATACTGTTTAATATCTTCATCAATTACTTGGACCTTGACAATAGGACAGAATGCACCTTTATCAAGTTCACAGATGACATCAAATGCAAGAGACCAATTCATGCACTGGAGGTCAGGGCTGCAATTCGGAGAGACCTCAACACGCTATAGGAATGGGCCAACAAGAAACTTGTGAAATTCAGCAACACGAGTTCTGCACCTGGGACAGAACAAGTTTGCAAAACAGGCTAGAGGATACTGGTGGAAAGCAAACTTAACATGAGTCAGCAATGGCAATGTTTCTTTGTGATGCTGAGGGCTAAGTACATACAGGGTTGCATTAGCAAGAGCAGAGCTGGCAGGCTGATGGAAGTGAACTCTGCTTTATACTTGTGAGGCAGCACCTTGACGACTGCATCCAGTTTTGGGCCTTTCACCGAAGTGATGTTGATAAACTGGAGGGAGTACAGAGAAGGGTCACTGGAATAGTAAGTGCCTGGACCACATGATGTATGAGGAGAGGCGGAGGGACTGGGTTTGTTTAGCCTCAAGAGGAGAAGGTTTGGGAGAGGAATTCAATTGTCATCATCAAATACCTAAAGGGCAGTTACATGGAAGACAGAGCCACTCCTCTTAGAGGTACACAATGAAAGGACAAGAAGAAATGATCACAAATTGCAGCAGATAAAATTGTGACTGGATATGGGGGTGGGGGTGGGTGGAATTCAGTGGAAGTGGTTAAACCCTGAAATAGATGGCCCAGAAAGGCTGAGAAATCTCTGTTCTTGGATGTTTTCAAAATCTGATTGGACAAGGCCCTGAGCAATGTGATCTAACTTTGAAGTTAGCCTTGCTCTTCATGGTCTCTGGACGCCTACTGCAAACTAAATTATGTTATCTGGAGATCTCTGACACGTCTCCTGTTCTTCAGAGGCCACCCTGCTACACAAGGCAAGCTCATCTCTACATTCAGGTATACTGTCATAAGCTCACAAACCAGAGTTTTGATGCGCATTCTCACAATTACACCACTAAAAAAGTCAACAGTGTCATACACTAATATCTTAATACTCACTCACTGCCAAATCCTTGAGGCTGCTGTCAGGCAAAGTCCCATAAAACCTGGAGAAAGCAGAGTATACTTCAGTGCCACTACTGCATTGTGACTTATCTGAAGAGAAACTGCACGTGAGCTAACTGAAACTACATCAGGGCTGCGGGGGCAAAGTCTGGAAGCTCCTAATCACTATTTGTTCAGGTCCTACATAGACCTCTCTTTGGAGTTGCAGGTATGGTGCCTGAATAAAGTGTGAGCAAAGCTGGCAATGGACTTCACCAATTGACTGCAACTGATTTATTACACTAAACTGTTGGTAGATAGATGACTTGGAGCCTGAGGTTACATATCCTATAATTTCATTAGTCTTACCCCACTGCAGTAAAATCAGCCCTTTTTTTCAGACAGCAGCATTAATTCTCCTCTCCAATACAGAAAGGATAGTTCAAAATCAGTGTAACAGCTGAGAATAAAAGGCCATAATGACTTTGACTTCCCTTTGACTTCTTGATCCCAAAGGTGAACAAGGGTGACCACAATGTATCAACAATAACATTGGCCAGCCTTGGGGTCCTGACTGCCCGTGGTCCTGGATTGCACTTAGGAATGGCAACTGTTTAGACCAGTCAAAAATTGAGCCAGATTCACTTCCCTACTCATTTTTAGCTAGAAATATTTGCTGGAATACAAGCATAGCAGAAGTCTGGCACAAAGTGGCCTGGGTAGACGCAATGGGTTCTTCACAAGAAGTTTCCAGCTGCTTTGCGTTATTAATATGAAAAAAGTAATGAATCCAATGTATTTACTAGAAAGATAAGGATGAAGAGGAAAAAAAAAAGATTCTAGATTGTAAGAGCAAATTGAGATTGACCAAAACACAAAAATAAAAGAAGTTATCTATAACCACATTTTGTGTTAACCTCATTGTGAATTAGCCAATTATAATTGAATCACATATTAAATCCAGAGAAGTCAAATTTAAAATTACTAAGATATAAAACTTAAACCAATAGAAAATACTTCACCATTCCCTTTTCCCATTCCTAATTTTTATTTTCATATGCCAAATAGACCTCTTGGAAAATGTAGGCCTGATGGGCTTTGCTTGGCAAAGGCTTGCCTTTAACGTGATTCATCATATACAATAATGTGAGTAGGATAAACAGGAGCTCAGTGGATGACCAACACAAGAGAAGAAAACATGCACAGTCCTGCATTCTCATTACTCTGGCCATTCTTAGAGCTCAGTGGATTGTAATTCCTTGTTTCACCTTTCATTCTCCAGTTATGTCATTTCCATTAGCTGGGAGGCTGCAAGGCTATTTCATGTAGGTTTCATGGCACAAATGGAGAAAGCAGATGTTAATAGCTAATATTTGTTTCTTATGAATTATGTTTCTAGGACTTAATGGCTTATGTTTCCTTGGCAACAAACACATCATGTGCTTTTTAATAAGGTTTGCATATGAGCTGTGTACAGGACCACCCAGCTGACAAGGATTCCAAACCATTATGAATTCAGAGGACTACTCTTTGACAAAGCAAGGACCACACTGGTGATTTGACAGAAAAGTGAGAGCCTTCCCTAGTCTTTATAAAATTGCTCAAACTGCAGTCTCCTGCTTTTAGTATCTGTAATGTTCATACTGCACCTTAGTCAGTGATCAGTCCTTATTCAAGCAAAAGACAATGTTGTGGAACTATCCTCACTTATTTTACATCAGTATAATTTCATTAACTACCTGGTTATCCACCTAAATATTCTACAATGAAAAAAAAGCAGGATTGTATTCCAGGAATTACATTTGGCCAGTAAGGCTGCACTTCGGTATATCCTGAAGAAATCTTGGAGAAAAAAACAAGCTGCTTATTTTGTTTCATATTTTTCTACAGAACAACTTGTTACAGGAAATAGGCTGCAGTCTCTTTCAGAACTTCAGCATGGTTTGTGAAATGTTCTGAAGATCACAAGAGGGTATCCTACATCCACAGAAAACAAATGTTAAACTACATAAACCATACTGATGAAAAAACAGACTTCTGATGAATATGCACAGGCACAACTAACTCTCATGTCTGAAGTAGGCAGAGATCAGTAAAGTGCCCCTCTTACACGCCTCTAATGTTCTGTTTCACAACAAAACTAAAAGCTCTATGTACAGGTCTGAAAAGAAAAAAAAAAAACAAACCACCAATCTTGGAGCTTGTCAGAAAATTATGGTTATTGCTAAAATTTTGAATTATCCCAAAATGTTAGTTTGAGGCTGCAATTTGTACATATTTTCAGTTTACCTCTTCATAAAAAAAAAAATCATGTGTTACAGATTTCCTACTAAAATTCTCCATAGCCTTCTTGTGTATTAAATACTGGAAAAGGTAGTCACCTCTTAGTTCTAAAAAGCAGAGTCCTTTACTCTATATAAGCAACTACTGCTTTCTCTTTCTACTCCATGAATAGCTTCAGACCTACTTTGCAGGGTACCAATCCTGGCAGAGAGAAGAAAACTCAGGTTACAAGACTTTCCAATCCCAGCGAGACTTGAACCAGGATAATTTTAAGGATGGGAGATGGAGGCTGTTGGTCACAAAAGGATGTAGATGCCTACTTCTTTAACAGGCACTGACCGGAAACACTCATTGCACATATTCTTTACAGAATACTGATAAACCAATTACTTCATTGATTGGGTAATGACTTTATAACTTTCTAGTACTTTCATCTTATATCCAATGAAAGTGAAAGGCAGAGGATTCAACTTTATTATCATATTCAATCCACTGTCTTCTGATTTTGTTATGCATTCCAGAAAGCTCTCATTCTACAAACAGTTCACACCATTTGCAGGTGTTCACACCAAGTTTTGCTTTTTACACAGACACTGTTCACTACTCAAAATGAAGGTGTTTGGGTTTGGGCTTTGGTTTTGGTTTTTTTTTTTATCAAGAGGATGTGTGAATGTCTCTCAGTGGTACAAGGCATACATTTGGAAAGAAAGAAGCATGGAAGAACTGTCTGCCTCCCCAGAAAACTAAACTTGCACTTATAAAGATGGAAAAGACAGCAAACAAACCTTATGCCAGGACTGATCTTCAGCAGAGGCTTTTTTTTTGGTTTTGTCATGTCGCTGGAAATAAGTGATATAATTAACACCATATAAATCTTGGCTGACGCCAATCTTCATAACACTATAAAAACAGCAACAGGCAAAAGGGGATGGAACACTGAACCTCTAACACAAAGTACCAATTAACTTGTTTGTATTCTTAGACTGCCATTCATGTAGTATCTGATGGAACTACTAAAGAGTACAATCACATGATCCATAAGCACCTTAAAGCATTTATGGATGAGTAATCTACACAATGCTCAGACTTAAGGGAGGCTACTGAGACCTGTATCCCATTTTGACATCCATTGGCAGCAGTACCAGAAATGAGAGGAAAAAGAGCTCTATAGAGTTAGAGCTAGCTTCTCCATTCTACATCTTCACTGATAGTTTCAGGCACACAACAAGACCTTACTAATTGAGGTGAAGTATGATTTAACAGTCAGCTTATACAGACTCCTGTGCTACTGAGTCTACTTGTGGTGTCAAGGACAGAAGAGAGAAACAGATGGGTGCTAATGATCTGCTCCATGGTGACGTGGTTGACTCTGTGCCAGCTGAAACCAGGACAGTCAGGCTTAGCTTACAGGTGTTGTCTCTAGTGCTTCTATGGAAAGCAACCAGATGAAATGTTCAGTGCTAAGAGGTGCTTCGAATCTACAACATGAGGAGGGAAACACTGATGCAGCTCTAGAGACATCCACTCAGACAACATGGAGACATAAAAAAGAAACTTCCTTTCCTGGTCTGAAAGCTACTTTTCATGCTATAAAACTGCAGAGAGTATGAGAAGTTCTCTGGATGATGCTGAACACATCTCACTGACAGTCCTGGAATGTTCCTCAGAGAGGACACCACAGATCCTTTCCTTCCCCTCCACATCTTATCTCTTGTTTCTTGATTTATGTTCCAGAAAGAGAAACTCGACTCTTCCTGTTGTTAAAATTGGTGTTCGTCTGTTTGGCTTGTTTATCTGAAGCAATCAGAACTTCAGAAAGAAACAATTTCAAACATAGCAAAAGGGTGTTCCATTGTTCCATCTGAACCAAGAAACACAATGAAAGGGTTATTAAACACATGGAAACAAGATCTAATAGATCGGGAAGACAAAAGAAGATGGAAGTAGCACCAAAACATACAATGAAACAATTAGTGTGAGAGACATCTCCATAAATCATATTGAATGGAATTGAAATGAGTAAATAAGGTGTGCACTGAACCACTACAGGCGGCACAGGGAAGAAAAGAAGATAGCAAAACTGTTACAACAGGTAAGCTTGTGTAAACAGAACACCCAGGTTAATTTCTCTTCTTTGTTCAGTCAGATCACTTCAGGCTAGATCACTGTAACCAGGACTCCCCAGCTGCTATTGTACCAAGCTGAGCATAACTGAACATCAAGAACATCAGAATGAAATTGCCTCTGCTTGCTGCTTCACAAGACACAATAGAATAATATTCAAAACCAAATTCGATGCTGTACAACAGAGCATCACAAAAGTGTAAAGAAGGTAACTTCTATGAAGCTTGCAAACTGGTTCACCAGTCACTTTCACCAGTGAATGTTGCCATCATTGCACCATTCAACCACTGGAAAGAAATCGTTATTCCCAGTTTAACAGAACAGCCAATGCACAGCAACTTTCTGCTTCAGAATAGAGTTGCTCTCTGCCCCATCAGTGACACAAAGGTAGAAAGTATGAGGCAGTCATGAATAACCAGCTGTGATGCTCATTCTCCAGGAACTGAAAAGTAAATTAATTTCCATATGACTCAATTGCTCAAATCAGTACCTACCCTCCCTTCCTCCTGTACACACACAGACACTCTTCTTCCTTTAAAATAACCGGTATTATCTCCAAATTTAAGGAGCATCATACTGTGCTTAACATTGTATAAATATATTTTTCAGGGGAAAACTGCCCTGAAACATTTTCTGTCTATTACTTTATCCAATGAAAAATTTGTCATTAGACCTGGTCACAGACAATCGTGGTGCAACGGTTTTGTATTCATGTTCTTCAGCTGCTAGGAAATTGGTTCTAAAATTTGATGCCAACTTATGATTTGAATCCACCTAGCAACACAATATCACAACATCCCTGTGTTTACAATCCTAGAAGGCGAAGGACATAGGAAAATGTCATTTCTCCAGGATATGCCACTGTCCAAAGTTACAGCGACATCACGTAAGACACAATTGGAGCCACTCTAGGGGGATTACTAATGAAAATTAAAAGTTGCCAATTGACTAAATACTAAATTATTAATAACTTTCTGAGAAAGATATTTGAAGCAGGAAGAGCACATGTATCCATTAGCAGCAACAGTAAGTAGCTCCGCCTCAGTTCAAAGGTAGTAAAAAGACACTAAAGCCCATAGTGGACAGACTTGCATGTGTGAGTTACAGTCTGTTAAGGCTCTAGATGGTATCTAAGCCATAAAGATACTGACAGGCAAAACACCCTGAAGATGAAAGCATGCACGTCAGCAGTGGAATGTGTTCCTGCATGGTCATTCAGAGAAAAGCACTTCTTTTTATTTGCATATATAGTATGATGGACTGACTGCCTTTTTTTTTTATTTAAACTCCAAAAAAATCCTTTTTATTAACTGACTACCAATGGCAGCTTCAGATATTGCTGCTCCTGCTAATGAAGAAAAAACACAAGGAAAATGATAAATGCCTAAGTTTTTGCCTCTGGGCTCCACATAATCTCTTAAACTGCACATCCAGCTCAGTTAATCTTACCCAAAGGTAGCTTCTGATGGCTGCTGAGGTAAACAGTAGCTATTTGTCCACACAAATTATGAATTTTGGACATAGGCTGGTTCATACCAGTCACAGATTCATTTCACCACATTCCCAACACTCAGGGCAGAACACAGGCTGCCTAGAAGTTTGTAGAACTACTAGAAGTACAGACCAGTTTATTTTCAAAGCAGCACAGAAACACAAACAGGATCAATTTACTTATAAAACATATAGTATCATCAATGGAAGATATCTTGAGGTATTCTTTCTTAACAGTAGATCAACCAATGCAAATCTGAAGTCTACACTTCCAACCATTCTCTTAATTTTAAAAACATTATACCCCTAAAATCCATTCCTGTGCTTTGGTTTTTTAACATCGCTCCAGCTCCCTGCCTTAAACCAAAGAGCACCTGGTGTGCTTACTGTATAATTACGTTAAACACCCAAACAACATAGAACCTTATCAAGCACAGGCATTTCAAGAAGCTTAACAGTGACATAAAATTCAAAAGCTGATGTATTCTGCAGAGTTGGTTATTAAAGGCCAACATGGAGAGCATGTCAAGCATTCATGTGAACAACTGAAGATACATATCTCAGGCTAATAATGATCCCAAAGGGCACAGAATTGCATAGATTGCAGGTAGGCAGGAGCGAGGTGCTCTGACAATATGTCCTTTTTATAAAGGCACTCTATTAAGTATTGTTTATTTCTACAAATATAAATACATATATTTAATAAATATATTTAAATAACAATAAATAAATATAGCTAAGTATGTTATCTTCATACAAAAAATGTATATAGTTTATAAGCTTATATATTTTATATATACTTTATGATTTACTTTATATATAAATTTACAATTTATATCTAAGCACGCTATTTTTATTTGTAATGCCACTGTATCAAGTTCAAAGGTGCTCTGATGTTATTCCTTTTAACAACACTGTCATAAATAACAGTAACAGAGAACAAACTCTATTTATTGTCTGTAAATTTTATGGGTTTGGGTGGGGTTTTTCTATTTGTACACTTTTCCAACAAAACCTAACAAGAATAATAAATAACAAAAGGACAGAGCAACCATTCTATGCTGTCCTTTCAACAAATCAATGGATATGCAGGAAAGAATGAGAAGAATCACTCATTAAAGAGAGAAAGGCAGGCTGGGAAGTACTATTAGCTGGGCTACAGGTACGTGTCTCTAGAAACACTTCAAGGTGTTCAAAGATTAGCTGACAAGAAAAACAGAAGTCACTATTTGTTCAGTTTCTTCTCAGCCACCAGTAGAAGTCTTTCATTCCACTAAATGGTAAATGAGTCCTGACCACAGTAGTGTTCACTGCCCCCCCCCCCCAGTGACCCTGAGGGAGCACAGGCAAAGACCCTGGTGTACTGTAGCAGTGTGAGTGTAAAGACTGAGTGTACTTTTCTAGTTCCAATACTAACACACATCATGTCTCAGTGGATATCTGCCCCCATCCAGTTTGGTCGTAAAGTGTAAAGAGGCAGTCCTACAGCCTCTGAAGTCTCTTACTGGAAACACTATTTTGTGCCACAAGCCACAGAATTGCCAACTAGGAAGATGTTTGTAGATTCTATACTTTACTTTATATGACTACTGTCTTCGATACTATATTTTAGAATAAAATGTAAAGTATTGATTCAAGATAGGCATTTACACATCTTTCAAATGTACAGACGTACGAAATGTACAGCTACAGAACACGTAAAAGCATTTTGTGTTAGCTACTTAATATCACTGAGGAACTATTTTAGTCTAATAATTCATAATTAAAAATCGTTGGTGTTTTAATTAACAAGACTTTGGATCTCAGAGTACAGCAGAGTGAACACTGTGAGAACGAAGTTGTCCAGTAGATGGAAGCACCAGTCAGCAAAAGCTGAGCTCACATAGCTGATGGGATTGTCTATCCTGCAGCACTGCATGCTGCCTCCCTTACTAAACACAGTTTTACCATGTAGATACCCAAGTGATTGACACTGGTGGAAAACAAATCTATGATTGTTTATCAGTGAGATCTCCAGTGTTGCTGTACCACTGCATACAAATATTTTTTTAGTATTTACAAAAACCTGACACTGGTGAAAGATCAGAGGCAGGTAGCTGGAATACGAATCGTGACCCTGACTGCTGATTCCAGGTAAAATTTACCAAAAATCCATAAGCTCTACCAAGTTTATCCCATACCTCCCTGACAATTCAAGAAACACAGTCCAGCCTCTTGCCTTCATTCTTATATTTTACCAATAAATGTAATCCACATGTAAATGTTTAAAATACAATAAATCCAAGTTGCCACGTATAGTGCTGAAATAAAGCAAAACCAAGTTCAGGGGTCATTCTGAAGCTCAGTTAACAGGAAAAGTAACACAAATGGTCATTAACCCATACTAGTAACTGTAAGATTGTTCCAGTCCATTAGAGCCCAGGAAAGTTGCAAGATTACTGACATGTATTTCACAGTGATGAAAGTCCCTTAGCTCCAAATGAACAACGCAGCCTGATTTGCAAAAACCACCATTGCACGTTGATTAACTAAACACTGTTGTCAAGTTTAGAATTTAAGAATTTACACATAGGTCTGAAATGCAGGCCAGTGATTATTTACATCTAGTAACAGTTGGACTTGATGATCTTAAAGGTCTTTTCCAACCTAAACGATTCTATGATCTCTCACCTGACTGCCAGGAACCCCTCAATGCTGACTGGCTGATGCTTTCCACCTCCATTAGCTGTTCTGTCTCACTGCCATCTGATCTCTTACAACCATTGTTTCCTGCAGCCCTACCTAGTTACAGATGTGAAACACAATTTTCTTTTACCGTTACTTTGGCACAGAGGCTGAGATTTCTTTGTGCAATACACTGAACAGATAGACAGTTATACAAATAGTATTTTTAAAGTATGAGGAAGTGAATCCAAAATTAAATTATAATAAAAGTTTTTTACTACTTCACCCCAAACATCAAAAAAACCCAACCCCTACCCTTTTGTTTCCCCCTCTAAGTAAGTCTGGAAATTCTGTTCCCCATGCCATGAAGTTACCTTCTCTCATCCCAACTCTTCACCTACTTCTGCCAAAACTGAGATGCTACCCCCATTCCAGCCTCCACACAAAATTTCAGGAGCCCTGGATTTCACTCAATAGTTCAGGCACTCCAAAACTCCTCAGTTATCTGGCCTGCCACCAGCACTCTCCATATCTTCTTTGCAGCATTCTTGTTTTCAGCTCCGTAGTAATTATAAGGTTTTTAACCCAAATTATGATTTTCAACTTGAGGATGAGCATGCACAGGGCAGTCAGAGAAGGGCTCATTTCATGATTAACTAATGGCAAGTTTGTAACTACAGTTTCTAGTGAACTCTAGAACATCTGCATGGGTACTGAGAGTAAAGACTTTATTTGACATGTGGGGATAGTCACGCTTACACATGCATAATTTGTCCAATATACCTTAGACATGTAATTCACTCAAATGGCAGAAAGTCTAAAAAAGCCTTTTTAATAGAGGCTTATTTATCCATAGAACAATTATATGTATGTTTATATAAATATACAACTGATTTGCACATCACAGACATGGTCTTACTAGACATGTAGTTCTAACCACTATTTACATTCCCACATCCTTACATGAATCATGATCAGCCTCACACACATTCTCAGACATTGTTTTATGGACTCAGTAAAGGCTAACAAACTTGTTCTTGCATACCTTTCTCAGTCTTTAATAGCCACTTCCTACTTTTTATTTAACCTCTGCTTTGTCTTTCACATTGGAAATTTCTTGGAACTCCTGGAATTATTAAAACAAGACAGGTACATTTCAGCAAGGATGAAATAGAAATTGGGAAACGCAGGAAAGAAGTGGAAAACAAATTATAGACAGGCACAGAGCCTGGTGCAGATGAAGCAAGCTCGGGCACGTGACATTCACTGTTACCATATCTCTGACATCTGCTGGGATAATAACTGGGCTGGGCTATTCATCACAGAAACAAAAGGAACCAAACAGGAAAAATGAAACAGCAATAGAAGGTGGGAACCATCTTTCTTACACAGAATCACAGGGCAACATAGCTTCTCCCCTTTTTATTGTGGCTTGATGTGCACGATAATATTCAACAGTAGAAACAGGTGAGCAAGATCGCACAGACCAATGGAAAGCAGCCCAAAGGGAGCGCATTATATCAGGAAAAGAAATGGGGTCTTTGAATCACAGGCAGCCCTCCCTGGAACATAAAAATATAAATAAAAGTCTCTTTTCCCATTAATGGGAACATTTCCTGGCACTGGTCAGATGACAAGCCCTTTTTTCCTAGTTACCTCAGCCAACTCAGTAACCATGGCAACTGTCTCCAGTGCAATGACATCATATGGTTTCCCGGGCAACCATTCCCAGTGCAATGACATCATGTGGTCACCATGGAGATGCTCCATGAGGCCAGGAAGAAAGTATTTTAAGTGGGAAGATAGGTCAGGAAGGACAAAAGAGGACTCGGGGAAGAGCAGGATAAAAGATAACATGAGCCTTATGAGAAGGTTAGACGTAAGGGAAAGGAATAGATGGACCGAGTATACGGACAGATGAGAGACTGGGATAAAAGGGAAATTTTGAGAAATTTAAACTACTATTTGTTAAAAAAATGTATCTTAATTCCATTATCTACTTTAACAATACATTATTTATGTCAGTGTTGCTGAACCACAGCATGCACAGTCACACAAAGCTTAGGCATGGCTTAAATGCTGATTTAGTGGAGAGACTTTTGACAGTCCGTAAGACACTGTCAGAAATTTCCAGAGAGACACCAAGTGAAATCACACCATATAGGACGTACTAGGTACTTTTTCTAATACAAGGTACGTTTTCAAATATATTTCCATTCTCTGACTGACATGTTACTCGGGGGGGGGGTCTGTCACAGCAATACCAATAACCAGATGTTACAGTTGTGCCTGTACAGGGCTTGAGGAGAAGAGCCCTTTGCCCTCTTCATTCTGTTCTTTGTACTTGAAGACAAGATAACAAGAACCTGGCCAACTGACAAATGAAAATGTGTTCTTTATTGATTGAAAGCTCCTTCAGACCCTCACCAAGATGGAAGCAAAGAGTGTCTCTTCCTTCTTTTTAATTTTCTAGATCTTCTTCCAATTCTATTATACTTTCAAATGCTTGAATTTGCTGAAGATAAGTAACCTTTCTGAATTCAATTGTCTTTTAATTCCAGACAGTCTCAGCCAGCAGACAATGTTACTACCAGCTTTATATTAAATGGCTATAAACCCCTGGAAAAAGCTTCTTGGCAATGAAACACTGGCATTATTGGTACAGAGAGTTTTATCAGTGTACACAGACTTGAGTGAAAGATCAAGTAACAAAAAGCAGTGCCTTTTGAAGACAGCTCGCAGTCTAAAACCTTAGGACAATGTTCTTGAGGAAGCTTCCAAGCCTATCACACAGTATTTTTCTATCCAGCAAGGCATCTTCACATATTCTCTCCTGAGAAAAACCTTAATTTGGTTTAATTAGCACAATAATTGCCCTCCTCCATTCATTTCAGGAGTTAATACAGAATCAGATGTAGCAACTCTGACTGTAACATAGGAATTAAGCAATGTAATGTTGTAGCTGTGACATCTTCTACCAAAAGTGACTCAGTTTTTACAGTTGAAGCTAAGACAAACCTCAGTTGGTCTATTCAGACATAAATTTCAAATAATATGGAGTTTAGAAACATGTCTAATTTGAGCATAGCAGTAGATGCAATTTTTGTTTCAGGCTCACCCACAAAAAGCAGAATCTCAAAAGTCAACGGGAGCAGAGTGTCCATCAGTTCAGATGCCTGTACATTTCCGCAGAAAGGAAGATAGTAGTTTTCTAGACGAAGGACTTTGTACAGTTTGTAACAATGAAACACCTCATCCAGATTGTTGCTGTTATTCAGATAGCAACAATGCATTTAATATGCAAAGCACTTTCAAAATCTATACAAAGATGGGTGTTAGGGTACATAAAGTCTGACTCCTTCAGAGCAGTGCATTTCAAGAGGCAGCCCTAATGCAGTAAATCTCAAAGGAGTTTCATTGCAAAACTCTGCAGTCATCTGGCTGGAAATGTTCCAGGTGCTTAATCATACGCAGCCGAGTGAGAACTGAGAGAGAGAAGAAAAATCTCTGTGATAAGCAGCGCTAGGAAGGATTGGCGGCTGAGGGAGAGAAACAGGAAAAGGGGAGGAGGAGAGAAAAGGGAGAAAAAAATATCTCACACTGCTGATGAGCAGAATCGCAAACACCAGAGAGACAGACATAAAGCAAGGCCACATCAGTTCCCCAAAGTTCTTCTTCGGTCCTCATACTCTTCCTCCCTAAATCAAAAGATATTCAACCTCCCTAAATCAAAAGATATTCAACAGAACAGCCAACTGTGCACATCTCACACAAAAATCAGGCTAAGTTGGGCATTCTCATACAGTCAAGAGGTCCCACCCACCAGTTACATCTTCGTGTAGTTACCAAAACGTATTTCTTCAGCGAGAGCGGAGGAGGAAGGAAATCTTGGCAGGGTCAGCACAAAATGAAGGAAAAAGACTGCTAGAGAAGAAAGCAAGTGGGAAATAGGTGGGGAGGATTGTTTTGGTTTGTGCGGCTTTTTTTCAGGCTGAGCTGTGAGACTGAAACATCAGCATTAGTGAAGCTCTGTTTCAGGCTGCAGGCTTATTTCAAAAAAAAAGTAGGAGTTTTTAAGAAACAGTGGCAAAGTACAAGGAGAATTGATAATGTCCTTCAGCCTGACTTCTGATAAATCCCTTTAATGAACAATGATGGGTGCCTACATTAAGTCAAACAAAATTAAATGCTGAGAGTTGACTTAAAAGACAGAAAGGGGAAAAAATAGAGTAATGACTAATGGCCAAGTAATAAAAGGAAAAAAGAAGAAATCTATTAGCTGTTTTAAACTGTGTTCCCTTAAGTCATAAAGAATAATATGTACAAATATGTAATTACTTAATTACCACAGTAAGTGCTATGCTTTACAATTGCACACACAGGTGTTCTGCATTCATTAAGAATAAGACAAATTCTGCTCTGACTAATAAAAGACAATAAAGCTCACAGATAATAGAAGAAACAGTAAAATGCAGCTCACCAATATGGACAAAGTAATACAGTGAGACATAAAAATAAAACCTTGCAGACAGCTTTCCCAAAAGCTGTTAAATGTTTCAGCTCTCAGCCCAGTTTAACCCTAAAAAGTAATTGATTTTTTTAAAAAATAAAATGTTGAAATGGCAGAAAAAAAGGGACCCCAAAGTAAGACTTGTTTCCATTAAATAAGAAATAAATTACAAGAGCAGAAAAGATATTTATCAGCTAGAATTAAAATAACTATTGAACCAAATATATCCTGGGTATTCTTGACTTTGTGCCAGCCCATCCACCTGCTAATTAGCACCAAGACATTATTGTGATTGCACAAGGATAACAGGATGAATCACTCATAATACCTTACCCAGAGATCTGGCACGTTAGTGGTTCTTAATCAGCTCCTAACCCCAGGATTCAGCATAACTTATGGCAGAATTAACAACATATATGCATGTATAATACATTTAGTAAAAATTTTAAGCAATTGTTTTAAACACAACTAACACTGGGCTACTAAGCTCAGCTAAAGCTGGGCTTTACTAAGCTAAAAATAGTAGTTATTTCTGTCCACTTTTAGACTAGTCATATCGTGGCACTAATATTTTGTCAGGTCCCTCAACTGTTGAGTTTTTCATTCCCAATAAAATGTCAGTGGACAGTTTACTGTAAATTCCAAAATTTCTACACATCTTCTGAGGACTACAGAGTGCAATAAAAGCTCATAGGACAAATCATTTAATGTCAGAGTATTGAAGATGAAATTCTAACTTTACTTACAGTACCTTAGAGTTTGTCTACAATTTTATCAAAATGGCTGCTTTAGAATATTTGTTCATTCCAATCACAAGGTCGGCTATGCTACTTATTCTAGAATAAATACCCTGGTAAATGTATCCTAAATTTCCAAGCATAGAAACATACTCTTAGTATGGGGTGACTGCATTCACCATCAGAGCTGGTGAACTGGACATCAAGGATACAATTAGTCCAGGAAAAGACTCAGGTCCTAATGTATAATTTCAAAACTGAAAGAGCAACAGTAAAGAAATTTCCCTGCAATTCAGCCTCTGTGATTTAACTATCTATATTAAATGTGGCTCATTAAAAATTAATTTTATAATCCATCTTATTTTTATTTCTTTGCATCTCCCTTTGGATGAAAAGAATTTGACTACTTAGCTTCTCTCATTTTTATAGCTCACTTCTTAAGTCCTTTACCTTGTCAGATTTAGCATAATAATGCAAAATTTAGTTGGGGAGGGGCAGAAGATTTTACAAATTAAGATAAGATTAAAATAATGATTTCTTAATTTAGTTTTGTGGGATCTTCAGTTATTTTTTAAACAATTGAACAGTGAAATGAATGAAGGTCCAGACACGACAAGCAAGCCACCTAACAGATGACTGGAAGGATGAGAAGATATTTAATGGAAAGAACTATTCCCGCCATTAGGATTTTAACTTTCCTGTTCAGTGAAATTATGTTCAGTTGTCAAAGGAGAACAAACAGAACCTTCAAGATGAAATTTAGATGAGATGAGCAGTTTATGGATCTTGCACCTTTTTTTCTTAGCAATATCAAACATTAAGTCAAAATACAGCTCATACTGTAACAGCTGGCAATATTAAAATTCTATCAAGAAATCTCATAATCTGCTGACAAAGTGAAATGTTTTCCCCCATGATATTTTCCAAATCAGCCTTATCATGAATTACTAGACATTTTAGATGTGAGCTTTTATAGATTGCCTTCCATCCCAGTGGCTCATAAATACTTGCAACATGAGGTATTTCTAAAGTTAGAGTACCATTTATTTTTTATTATTAAACAATTTGAAACATCTGTAATTAATGATGCTCATTGCAATGTTGTATACTTTGCAGTGAACACAAATGAACATGATTAACACAGAAAAAGAGAAGTGAAGGGCTGATCTCAAAGCAAGGGAGTCTCAGCTGTGAAAACCAGGAGAATGAATCAGCAGTAATACCAAAGCATTCTCATCTGTTAACAATGTTGGAGTCTGACAATACTGATGACAGCAAATGTCTCAACTTCCCAATCCTTCCATACCATTTTACAGCCCAGAGAGGCTTAACAGGACTTGTTTCAGAAGAGGCAAATAGCAGTCCTTAAAAAGCTTGAGATGGCACAAGCAAACAAGAGGAGATGTTCCTGCCCTTTAAGGACGTGCCGGAATCTCAGCAGAACCGCACTGACCCAATGCAGTGGCCAGCCAACAAACGCTTGGAGAGCACCACCATTCCGTACCAAAGGTGGGCCTAGGCCTTCTGCTCCCTTCTCTGGATTTGGGATGCAGAGCATCGCTCCAGTTGCCATGGAGACAGGAAGCCGCTACAGATGGTCCCCAGCCGTGATGCATTGTCCTGGCATGGTGCACACACCTCCCCAACACGCACCGAAAATACATTTTTTTCTCAGTGATGTTTTAAAATCCGAACACCCCTAATTCTCACACTCTCCTGGGCAGGTATCTCATTGAAGTAACAAGGATTGTACTTCAGTAAAATAAAAAAATCAGATTTGGTTTTTTTCTGTGATTTTAAAACAAAGTAAACACAGGACAAACACAAGTTTCTCATTGCAGAGAAAGAATACTCTCCATGTTGCTCAGGAGGGAATTACTCAATTACTATGTTACTACACACATCTAACTAGTCTCTGCCTTCTGCAAGAGTCAGATGTTCTTTTGTGATGCTGAGGACACAGCAACAGTCAGAAAGCCTGTTAGCAAAATGCTTTTCTTGCCAACCCCCTACAATTCCTGCTTCCTTCCAATGTGTGCACTACGTGCTTGGGAAAGAAATCAACGCCTTACTGTGATCCCTCCTCTTTCAGAAGCCTCCGCTTGAGAAAACTGAATAAAGGTCATTCCTCAGATGTTCAAACAAGGATGCAGTTCGCCAAATGCCACAGATTTTATACATAATTACTGAAAATATAACTGGGTTTCCAGCACAATGCCACTGGAAGCCATGTGGACAGGGTGTTTTGATCTGTTTCTACCCTTATACATATTGTTAAACCAACTAATTCTTCAGAGATGGAAGAGTTCAACTACTAATAGAGTAAATCCTAAAGTGGAATCGATCACATTATCAAATTACGTGAAAATAGCTCATACTAATTTAAGCACGTAATTGTACATAAGTGATTTCTTAATTATTACCTCCATAAAAACGTAATCACTGCTGGAAAACTCTGCCCTGATGCACTCTGGGCTTTACAGACAAATACCTCACCAAATGAAAATAATTCATCTGGCTATAATGCTTGGACAGGCCTAATTGATTTGTAATCATTACTTAAAATCATTTAGACTAAAATATAAGACAGCATGAAAAAGGAATATGTAACTTGAATTACATGTATATAATAACTATATAACTATATAGTTATGTAAGATTGGATCACAATTGGCATATTGCAAAGAGTTATAATAAACATGTTTAACCCTGTGATTAACAACAAAATGGAAAAAGTTCTTGTATCTGTAATACATAGAAAGTTACACAGCTCGCTCACAAAGCTATACTCAGTCTTCACCGCCCACAGTTTACAACTGCAGAAAACCAAATTCTAGTGATAAAAAAGCATCTTGCTGACAATAGCCAAAATGTACCGATATCCACATTTACCCTACATTTTTAAAGAATGTATTGCTTCATTATTCACACATTCTCAATCCCCAAGCATTTTTACTCTATAACAACAGTGAAAAATCAGTATTTTTTTCCTGCAATTTTGTTCCTAAAAATGTTGTTTCTCTCAGTCTTTAGTTCCTTTCAGTCTACATGTCTTTTTCTCAACTGATGCATATAGCTACTGTCCCATAAATTCTTCTCAATGCTTGAAGTTAGCTGTAAGATAAGAAAAAAGTCTGATAGCATATAACTCAAGTGGGAGTAATCGGGGAAAGGAACTAGAACACGTCATCAAAAACCACATATACAACATATATTTTTAAATATTTTGATATAAACAGTCCGTCTTCATTTTCTCAGGCTATAAACTCTTTGGGGCAAACAGAGTGCTTCACAGTATTATAGTTTAAAAACATGCCCACCCTAACTGTACCTTAATCCCAGCAAAACACTGATATTAAATGTTTTCTCACTTGATCGCCCTTATGGCAGAGAGACATACTGTACCAGATTGTTTCCTCCAACTTGAAAAATGTGCTATAATAACTGTGCTGTATGTTAATTGCATTGCTTTCAGTATGTAGCTTTCATATTTCTAGGAAATACTTAAGCATCTAATTAAACTACTCTAAAAATAAGTCTTAAATATTCATGAAAATTTAAAGCTGACAATTTATTCTGCATAATTGCCTGATGGAATATTTTGCTACCTTGAAATCAATCTGTACAAAATCTATTTATATGAAACATTAAATAAATATCCCCGTGTACAAAATCTTCTTTGTAGTTTTTCACAGTAGGCAAACTATTTTATTTTCATTTTGTAAGCATGCAATGAGTACAATTAGCTGATCAGACTTTATTATTAGCTTATGGTGTATCAGGCCTTATGCACAGGACTTAAAACCTGCAGATATTTCACACATCATATGGCTGAGCTACCTATTGCCAATTTCAAACGAAGACAAAGCAAGTAATTAAAACTGATAGAACTCACTGAATCAATTTAAAAAAAAACACAAAACAAATCAGAGCTGTGTAGTGACAGTTCAGAATACATAGGAAGTATTTGTATTGTGATTTCTACCCTTGTTGACATGTGTCTAAAGAGTCAAATTTTACTATTATATACTAGGAACGTATGTGCTTACCTTCAGTTAATATAACAGCAGAAGGAAGTGCAAGAAAAAACTGGTAAGGTGGCTGTGTAATGAAGAGGAAACACGCTGAGTTTATATGCATAATTTTTGAGTATATTTATAACGAGACAGTGCTTCTGCCTAAACCATCACTATTTTTTCATTGAATGTAGCATGGAAATAACACCAAACACATTAGGTATCCAAAGAGACCAGCACACTATAGTAAGTTAAGGCAGTCTTTGTACTGAAAAGTATGCAGTTTAAAGAGATTAAAAAGAGATTTAAAAGTAGGTATAAATATAAGCAAAATGTAGAATGTACTACTTACTGAACGGTGCTGATTTTTCAAGTGGTATTTAACTTAAACCTGGAGTACAAAGAATCTGTATGTTGGGAATGAAACTCCTGTGTGGATTTCATATTCTTCAGTAGAAGCTCACACTTCAGCTTTTCCCATAATTGAGCACAAATAGGACCTATTTCCTCTCCTCAGCCACTTTATACATAAAATTTGATAGAATTTAATCCCTTTTAGTCCTTTATTTGTCTATAAAATTTGGTTCAAATAGACCAGTGGTTTCCAATCTAATTTCAGAGAGTATTAAACCGTCATTTAAACTGCATTGGATACGCTTTGGGTTATTAGGGGCTCAGTAGCCTCTGTTTGATGTTTTTAATGTGTCAACAATCAACAGAAAAAACGTTTCTACATACTGAGAAGTGGAATCTGATAGGACAGCTTCCTTCAAAAAAATTTCTTAATTGTGACAAAATATATGCAGATTAACAGAACTTTATTTCAAAATACTAGAAAAGTAAAACTATGCTGTCTTCTGTCCAAGCACACAGCGACGTACTGCAGCAATTGGGTGACACTAATGATTGGCCGTCCCTTTCAATAGCCACAGAAAGCAAATATTTAACAAAATGCCTCCTTCGTGACACTTATCTTACTGGAGTGGAATAACAAATACATCTAAGTGCTTCAAGTTTATAACTCAAGAACTGAAATCAATTCCAATTTTACTTCAAATAATGGTGCCATGGCAAGAGAAGACAACACAGCTTATATTGCCTTGCAGTTCTGCATAAATTGATTTCGACTTCATTTACCCGAGTGACTCCTCACTAATTCCATCAAATTCCATCAATGTCCATCAATTTAAGGACCATTCAAAGTCTCAAGGAACTATAAGATAATTACAGGTACTTTATTTACTACTTCTACCTACTATTACTTAACAGTTGTATATAAGTAACAGATTATTAGAGTATTGTATTTGCAAACCTTCATTGTCAATCCTTTAAGTTTTCAAAGACAAGTTTTCAAATTTATTTCCAAAACACTTTTAAAACTAGTTATATCTGAAAAGCTAAATCAAATCAATATTAAGGAAAATTACTTTATGCAAACATAAACCACAGTTAGAGTAATAGGTCTTTATAAGAACTACTTTAATTTGTGATGTCTTGCCTCCTAGTCTTTAACTTCCATTTGTAATTCTTGTTTCTCAATAATTTCAAAATGTTATCTGTTTTGAATACAAAATTCAATTATTATATGGAGTGAGAGATTAGATTGTTTGCACTTCCCTCTCTTTAAGATATCAATTCCATTTTTCAACATTAAATATGTATCTTTCAAGGTAAATTATGGCAAACAATCACACAATAAGATAATTTGGTTCACAAGTAAAAACTTAATGACTTTGGAAAACAGGAAACAGAATTGGCACAGGGGTTAACAACATTTTGCGGAACAATTAAACATGCCACAGTTTTTAAATTAGCCTTCTACCATGAGTACTACCATTTAAAAAAATCAGACTTATTTTCAGAATACATAGAAATCTATTCTGTATTCTTCTGTATTATCAGAATATGAAGAAATTTGGTGTTGACCATACCCTGACTCTGAACATGTGACCCATTCTTGAATGAGCACACACTGGAAAATTACAGATAAAATTGTGCCTTAATAGCCCTATATAATTTGAAGTAAGAATGGCAATGTCAAATATAGGCTCAGGGATACAAAATGAGAGAGCTCTAGTATATTATAAGATTTAATAACCATAGTTCTGCAATTAAGAAACAATGTTGCAATGTATTTCTTTTCAAATACTTTTAAAAAAACAAACAACCAAATCTTTCTTCATAAGCATAGCAAAAGACCAACTTCTAACAAAATTCTACCTCATTTCTCTCCGTCGGGAACTTACCCACTTTCCATCTCCCAAATCTCTCAGAGTAGATACAGGGCAGAATTTGCATAATGTATGTATTTTAAAGTATACCTACATGCAAGTATTTGCAAACATAAATTTCAATGGGATATTAAATTAGCATGTGGTATGGAAGACAATATCCTGAAATTTAGATGTAGATTCTAAAAACTTAATCTAAAACAACAAACAAAAGGCTGTTAATTTCGCTTTGGAACAATTTTTGCTGAAAGCAAAAATAAAAACGTTTTTAAAAAATTGTTTAGGGGACTAAAGGAATGGCAATATGGTCCAAAAGAGGTCAATTCTCCTGTAAATAACATCACAGATTTAAGGCCAAAGTCTACTAAGTGTGCTAATTCAACTCTATTAACTGTAGAAAGTAAAATTATCAAAATATGATCAAAGATGAGAAAAAGAGAACAGCTCATTCTACATTTTTGTTGCTCCTGTTGCTATGTAATTGTTGACTCAAATATTTTTTCTCAAACGGTGTTATGTTTTTCTGTTTTTTTCATCACAAACAATAATAGTGAAAGTCCAGTATTTTTTCATATATGCTTAACTGGTGGAAGATGACTATTACAGTCATAATAATGCAGAAGCTTGCATATTCTAAATCAGTTTATAGTCTTGAAAAAGGACACATTCCTTGTTATTCATGTTTGACATTTTATTACTCAACAAAGGAAAAAACAGAATTACGAAAGGACTTTCAAAAGTTTTCCATTGTAGTGTACGCTTTCACAGAAACCTTTTTTTTAATTTATCATACTCTCCTTAAGCTTTTTTGTCTTACCTGCTTCTGAAACATTCTTATCTGAAATAGCTCTTTTCTGAAGGTATTTTACAATATTCCAGTGCTTAATCTTGCTCTTTCACACACAGAAGACAAACTTCTTTCTTTAACTTCTAAGGTGTCTTGCTTCCTGCAGTATTTCCAGAAATATTTTACACTTATCTATCACCTTCATACTACATATGCACAAGCATAAAAATCAAATGAGTGAGGAGCCTGAATAATCATACCGACAGATTATTTTCTTATAGACAGGGCAATGGCTATTAACAACTATATGGAAGAAGTTACCTGGGTCTAGTTTGGGAAAGGAATTGTATCAATAAAGTACTTGCTCACCTGGGGGCATGCAGGTAAAGGTAGCTGGAAGCCTGCCTTTATTTCTAACAGATAGCTCTATTTCTGATATAATTAAAAATCTACCTGGACTGACCTCAGTGTTTGGAATACATCTTAATTTATCTCAGAAATCATTAAGACTCAGAAATGAAGCTATCTGCATCTATGTGGAACTTCAAGTACTTTGGGCTTGTTCAGAACAAGATCTAAACATCCTCTATCAGTTACATGCATAATTAACTTCACATGCTTCAAAAAGTGCCACTGTTTTCAATGAACTTCTTCAATGAACCTAAAACATATCCAACAAATTTTTTCATGTTGTTACACTGGTTTTTAGCTAATTTTTCTTGATCAACTATGTTAAATTGTTTTAAATATATGGTGTGGATAGAATTAAAAAACAAGATTCCAAAGCATTGAAATATTGTTCCTGTATTCTCTCTGTCCTTAAACTCAAACTGGTTTGTTGTAGGATTTCAGGTTGGTCCCATGCTGACAGAGAACATTCGATAATGTATATTGATGTCAGTTTTCACCCTTCTGGCTTTCATTATTATTCTTAAGTCATTCTCATGTATGGCTTAAAATACAACCAGTCTTTTAATTTCCCTCAACCTGAAGTGTACTACCATAAGTTTTTTCTAGATTACTATATAGCAGCATATTGCAGCTGCTGAAAGAAGCCAAGGGAGTAAGTCAGGAAATATCCTCGTGCTCCTTTGGCTCTGGAAGTCACTCCATCCAACTAATCTGTAGATTTAGGTCACAAGTGCAAGTATTAAGGATGGAAAACCATAAAAAGAAGTTATATACAAAGGAAAGGCAATATGGAAAAACTATTTTCAAAGCTATAATTATACCGAAGTAGTCACTACTAAAAATGATTACTTACTTACCAGAGTAACTGTGGTTCTTTGATGTGCGTTATCCGCGGAGATCCCAATCTCATTACTCTTCTTATGGTTTCCACTTGTCTAAAAAGTCAGCGTTCTTCAGTGCTACCACTTGCATTGTATAAGTCCCTTATTACATACAGCCTAAGAGGTTTCGTTTCTCATAGCACTGGCACATTTTGTTCTACTGTGGGGTTCAAAAGGACGTGTGTGTACTCTAAGAGATGAATGCAATCATTTATATAATGTTTGAACATATCTGAGCAGATTAGGACATAGACTGAAAGTATCCCTGTCCCTGTAAAGACGATACTATTAATTTAAGGTCTGACTGTCTATAAACTTGAGAATCTTTTCCCATTCACCAAATTCTACTTTGCTAGGAGCGCTTGATAATAAGCTGCCTGCACTTGACAGTTCGCTGACAAACTTTAGGTCATTTTGCTGAGTTTTTTGTCAGGACATCCAGTTAGGAAGCTCTTGCTATTGCTAATTCTTTGGGATAGTTCCTCTGAAGATGCTGGCACAGGGTAGGAAATTCTTAGAAGGCAGTTGCTACTTTCCAACCACATCTACTTACGCTATTAGATCCTGATACCTGGTACAAAGCCTAGATAGTTTCAAGTATCAATCACCTTCAGACAGAGCAAACATACCAAGTCCAGTATGCAATACCCCACTTTTAGCATTCCTAGTTTTCCATCCCCTCCGGGATCATTCTGAGGGCCTCTACATTCACAAATTGTCAGAATGCCAGAGAGCTAGAGAGAATGTGTGACATGACAGTGATTCATCAAGACGCGGTGAAGGAACAGCAACTTTTCACATAGCTTCCTAATATGCAACTACCTTCTTATATGTTGATACTTACTGCTATAACAGATTTATCCACTGACATTTATACTGCCTGGGAGAAGAGAATCCACCCTTCCAGCAGAGTAGAGCCAGTAAGCTATTTCAAAATAGAATTTCATACTTTACGATACCCAGCAAAGATTTACCCAGATGAATGGCAATACAGATAACCACAACCACCTGCCCGGTACACTTTATAAACTTTCCTACTAGAAAATACTAATGCAGCCAGGAACTGCACCATTCTACAGAATCCCTTCGGCCTCCGTTTTGGATCTTATACACCAGGTCAATCGCTGATTTCAACTGCCTAGTCCAGAGATGTCAGAGACCTGCTGACTCCCTTGCAGACTACAGAACGCTCACAGTTTTGTGACAAAGGATCTGCACAAGACAGCAACTGAAATGAGAAAGGGCTCCTTAGCTTTTGAATTAACAAAAAGATAGTGGTACTTCTATAAACAGGAATAAACCTAGTGACTGCCAATAACATTAACCATTAACGAGCCAGAGTGTTTCCACATAAAAAGGCAGCCTTACTGCCAAGCTTTACCTTGGTTCCACAGGGGCAGGTAAGCAGATCTGAGAGGAAGGAAGTGAAGCCGTAGGAGTCTAGGAGACTGGTAAAGCCCAAATAGATATTACTGGCCAAAAGACTCCTCCAAGGCTTACTTGCAAAAAGGGGAACTGACAAACAGGGACTTGTAGACTGTTTGATGAAACGGGAGCAAATAAGAAAAAGTGACTCCCACAACAGGCCCTGGCAGACAGCCGTGATTTATATTAAGTACACACTTCAAACCGCTTTAGGAAGTCAGGCACCTCGAGATCACACAATAGCACATCCAGGATCTGTATTTTCATCTTTTTCAGATGTTGCATTAGTCTTTCAATTGTCACCAACTTTACTGGTGTAAGAAAGCTAGAATTACCTAGAAGACAATAGAATATATAAACACGCACAAATCTACCATTAAAAATTCTAATTCTCCAGATACTTAAAAACAACCAGTGTGCTGCTTTTAAAAAGTATTTGTTGTGGGTATTCAGACCAGCAATATTTATTGCACAAATCAAAGAAAAACAGATTTAGATAAAAAACTTACATGACCTTTGAGCTGGCTCAGATGCCAAGCAGCAGTTTAGATACAGCGACACAGAACAGCTAATTTTTCCTGCTTCTGTAACATACCATTACAGAAGTATGTAGGGAACCAATAAATAGAAATATACACTAACTGTTGAGAGAAAAAAAACTAAAACAACATCAGAAGCTTGGGGACTAAACTTAAGTTAGCCAAAATAGAGAGGCATTCTTTAAGAACAAATACCGCTTCTTTTTGAAGCAGGTAAATATTAAATAAAGGTACCAGGATTTTCATGTGTAAAGGTGATTTGGTGGTCAGCACTTCAGAAGAAAAGTTTAAAAGTTACAGCGGCCAGAAGCAAATACAAATCTCTGCATTGGTATGACAAGTAATGTTCTTTACTTCTCAGCTCCTGAGCAGAACTGCATTACAACTGCTCTACCAAGCATATAACTAGACATACCTTTGGAGACTCCACTGACACAGGTGAGCAGTATCACATTTAGATGGCTGTGGGTGGTTTGAGAGGGGTGGTGTGTGTTTGGGTTGGTTGGGTTTTTTCTTCTTCTTTTCAGCACACTGGTATTCTATTTAGCATGTGAGGCAACTTCTCGTTAAATTTTTTATTAGGTATGTTTTAACCTGTCAGTGATGTGTTAGGTAACTCAATCTCTGCTCTGAACAAAAGACAGGACAGCTTACGTAGAGATAACATCCCCAAAGCAGCATTTTATTTTATTCATTTAATTCCAAAACATTTAATTTAGAAGTCTGGCATCTCAGTCATCCATCTTAACATGGGCTAATATTGACATAGTGTTGTCAGAATACACAGACAACTAAACAGCCAAAGAGTTTACAAAAAATAAATTCATGATTCTTCAAAACAACTGCAAAAGGTTACAAGTATCAAAACTCTTAGGTAGATGCACTGCATTAAAAGAAACTGTGCACATAAGTTAGAGGCAAAAAAACAAATTGCTACTGAAACCTCACATTTCAAAGAGTTTATTGTAAACTGATGAACAGGGTTGTCATTTCACATCAGCTTAACTGTTGTCATTGACTGAAAAAATCTGGGGTGGCTAATTTACTTTACATGCACAAAATGTACTGCTTAACAGAACTGTCAGCTCATTTCAAATGGATAAAATTTTAACTGGAATCTAATCATCTCCAATCACTTTCCATTATTCTTTCCCATATTTTCCAATCAACAGGCAAACTAAAACCGCCTCATTTACTATGCATCTTTCTGCACTGCTCAAGTGCAACTAAGATAAATAGGGCCAATAAACCAATCAATCCATCAATGCCCATGAAGACTCATCTGAAACTGCTTCTTGATAAAGTGGACAGCAGATCTGAACAGCTGTACAATACAGATATGCTTAGCACTAGATATTTAGTGTGACTGTGGCAAGGAAATATTGGTGATGATGGGGATGGTGAGGTGGATGAAAGAGGGATCGGAGGAAAGCTTTTTAATTATTGCCCTCTCCTGCTTCTTCATCTTGCTGGTCACTCGTCCACAGAGTGAGGTTATCTCGAAGTAACTGCATGATGAGGGTGGAGTCCTTGTAGGAATCCTCATTTAGTGTGTCCAGCTCTGCTATGGCATCATCAAAGGCTTGTTTGGCTAAAAGGCAGGCCTGCTCAGGAGCATTCTGGATTTCATAGTAGAAGACTGAGAAATTGAGTGCCAGCCCAAGCCTAATTGGGTGAGTGGGCTGCATGTGCTCTTTGCTGATTTCAAAAGCCTCTTTATAGGCAGCTTCTGAGGCTTCCACAACACTGTTCTTCTTCTCTCCAGCAGCAACTTCTGCCAAATAGCGGTAGTAATCCCCTTTCATTTTCAGATAAAAGACCTTGCTCTCATACTGGAAGTCATTGCAGTTCTTGATCAAGTATTTATCTAGGAGAGCCAAAACATCATTGCAGACTGTCTCAAGCTCCTTTTCGATCTTCTCCCTATAGGCTTTCACCTTCTCCAGCTTCTTCTCATTCCCATCTGCCATAGTCTTCTGCTCTATGCTGCTGATGACACGCCAGGAAGATCGCCTAGCTCCAACTACATTCTTGTAGGCTACCGACAGCAGGTTCCTATCCTCATTTGAGAGAGGCTCATTCAGCTCAGTTACCTGAAAATACAAAGATCAAATTTAAAGGGTATGTCTTAGAGAAGAGCACACAAACTTCCTTTCAGTACTTCCATCAAGAACTACAAGATTCAAAGTTCTTTCTATATCCCAAAATTCCTTCTAGACAGGAGTCAATTTGTAATGTTGAAAGTTTAAAACTGTTTCTGCAGTCAAGACTTAAAAAGCGTGAAAACCCCACAGTTCTGTTGTAATAGAATAGGTATTTAGAAGCCACTGCAAAGCACATTCACTGAATAGAAGTGAGTCAGGCTTGTGTAATGGAGAAGCATTCTCAGAAGGTTTTTTTAGGAAGCTCAGGATTTTTAGGAAGTCTTTGCTGTACTTATGCAGACTACACATAAAGATTAATTTACATGTACCTAGAATAACAGTTTTATGAATCTGGAACACAGCAGAGACACTGGAAACTGGTGCAGTTCTTGCATTTCTTTTCCCTGCTGCTTGCTTTCTTTCCACAGCAGAGATGGAAGCGCTGCAGTCATTATGATTAAGCTCTGCATAGCACAAATGGAATTAGCATTTCATAATATCTTTCAGTCACTTAGTGAACAATTATGCAATGTAATACAAAAGTTATCCTGATTTCTGCTAACTGGTGGCTGCAGACAAATTTCAGGGATGGGACGTAAAAGAAACTGCATAGAAATAGAACAGGAAATCAAGAAAAAAAGCCATGATCAACTCCACATTCCTACTACAAAAAGACGAGATAGAGGAAGGCTAATACTTCTAATACCATATTTAGGCCTATTTTGCGTGCTGTGTTAATTTAGGAAACAAAACGTATCAGACTTGTAGTCACTTGAAATTGTTCTACTTTTGCGAATTTACAAACATGAAATTAAGCTCACAGGAATTAGTGTGAAAAATTTAACTCTTTATTACTTTAAGCATACTGCATTAGCTGCATTAAAAGACTTCACTAGAATTCTAAGGATATGTACTTTAGTGTGAAAGTAAACTTGTCCTTGCTCAGACACTGCTAAAATCATTGACTATTTCTTTAAAAACGTGCATATTTACACTGTTTGACGGGCATAAGAATGTTTACAACCAGACACCTACTACAAACAATTAAGTCAAATATTTACACTATTCTGAGACTACTAGCGCAGCCAGTGAACTATCCAATAAATGTGCATCTTTTCAAGTCTAAAAAATAATTGATATGAATTATAACTGCTACAGTAAGAGAGAGCTGACTTTCAAATTTAGGTTTTGTTCTTAAAATATTCTAAGTCAATTAGTTTTATCTCCAAAATGCCTTTTACCCACAGCTCAGGAACCAAAACTCCCAAAAGACACTGCTCTGACTGGTTTATTACAATTAGAGACAATCTACAGAGGGTAAAATGCACAGGAATCAACTCTAATGACATCATCCTGGTCTTCTTCACAGCTTCCACTCAAAATCTTCCCAACAATCCTTTCCTCAACAATGTCTGCTATGACCCACCTATATTAACTCCCTCAAGATGCAAAGGCTCTCAAAAAAGAGCTTTTTGTTCCCTACAGTCTATTAGGACAGCATTCGCTTTTACAAAAATAAAATAAAGAAATCCACCAAAAAGATGACCACTTTGTCATTCCTACACTGCTGGAGGACTTTGCTTGGAAGTTCACTGCAAGTTCTCAAATACAGTGGTTGATTTAAATGAGTCAGTAATGTTTTGCTAAAACCTAAACATCATTTAACCACACAAATAAATCCTATCCTCTCCTGCGCCCTCCCTCCCCATCTTCATTTTCTTTACAGTATTCAAAGGTAAAACAGGAAAAAAAAAAAAATCTCTATCTGTTAATATACTACTGAGCTATACTACCCACAAAACCAAAAACCGAGTATGGAAAAACATACAAGAGAAAAATAACTCAGGATAAGACTTAGTGGACAGGAAAATAGTAACAGAAATACCACCTCTTAGCTTTGCAGTCCAGACTCCAGATGAATAAATTAGAGCTACAAGACTACAACCACCGCTATCCTAATTCTTCACCTGATACATCATCACCTCCATTTTTCGCCTCATCCTCCACTTACCACCGCTTTCTTCACCCTCAGCTAATTGCTACCTTCACATTCATCCCTTTCCCTCTGCTTCAAACTAAATACCCTCCTAAATGCTGGTACTTGCGTATTCAATAACTAAAAGAAGATAGGCAGTCATCCTAAAGCTTGTTATTTCTTCTAGCTCTTTAAGGTGGTTTCTTAAACTTTCTAATATAAAATTCTAGAGACAGATGTCTACTGTGTATTCAAAACACCAAAATGGCATTTTACAGTACATAACAAATGTTCTGGGAACCATCAAAAAATTTTGAGTACTAAAACCTGAATTTTTACTATGCTATATAGCTGGTCTATTTACTTAAGGGGAGATAAATTTGTTTTCAAATTTCATCCAGTTTGTCACAAGAGACAAACTACAATCTTGGAGGAATACCACTAGCCTTGAAAGAGTATTCCAAGTTTTTTTCTAGTCTATTGTCTCTCTTCTGGCATTATTAATTTTTAATTGTAGAAAACACATCAGAACACTCAGCCTGAAAAAGTTATTATAAAGCCCACTTGCACAGGAGCCATTGCAATTCTGCACTTGAAAAGCCTTCCAACCCTCCCTAATCACAACAAAAATTCAATGCAAGTATTGATAAAGAGCATATTTGCAGGAATTTCTGAAGATCACATTAATAGAGGAAGGCTCTTGTAAAGTCTAGCACGAACTCTAGTTATCTTGGCCAGTCTTTACTCAACATGCAGTATTAAAAGTAGGTCTACAGCACAGTCTCTAAAATGCAGTGTAGCTTTTGGAAGCATCTTCATACTGTATTTAGACTAGCCAGTTAAGGTTTAGCTGTTGTGTCTGCTTGGGCTGAGTAAGTTTGCTGAAACTCAATAAGCACCAGACTAATAAAACTTACCCTGACATAGCAAGACTGAGAAATAGCAGGGAATACTAAAGATACATTCATGTAAAGCACAACAAAAAAACTCCAGGAAAAAAGCCATCTCCCAGGACTAACTGCAGAACAGTTGTTCATACGTGGAAAAATAATGTTAACTTCTTAATCAAAACATGAAAGTATCTAAGAGGTAAGATTGAGAGACTTAATTGAGAGACTTAATTAAGAGACTATTCCAGGTCATCACTAGACTGCTGTATAATTTAATTCTTGAGACTGACTTAAACTCACCTTGAAACCATTCCTTAAAGTAAAAAGGAAAAATTAACAGACAAGCTAATTCAACATGCTTAGGAGATGTTTACTGGCTTTAAGATGTATCAAAAGTTACTGGCATTATCTTGGAGAATCAGCAACTACCATCAACTCGTCCATCTCAATTGGGTTTATGGTTAACGAGTACAGTCTTTTTAGACTGCATAAAAATACAAACAAAAATCTGCTCTGTCAACTATAACTTTCAAAAGTGTTTTCCAAACAACTAGTGACAAATTAAAAAAATTACTGAACTGTAAAATTCTGGAGAAGAGAGTGGAAATAATGTTTGCCAACTGTACATCCCTTTGTCTAAAGGGATACTGCCTTTCCAGATGCAAGCCCTAACAGTCAGATGGCAAAGCATTACTATTCCACAACAAAGCTATACAAAGCAAGCATAAGGTACAATTAGTTTCAAAAAAAGTTGGTACACTTGAAGACCATCACCAAAAGTTAAACTGAGAAAGGTTTGAAAGCAGCTTATTCTTCCTTTGTTTCTTCAAGTTTCCTACCTTTCCAATTAGAAGAAAACAGGACATTCATATTTTATCTGTTTTAAAAATTACAAGAGTGGCATTTTAGCACTGTATCAAAGGAATTAAATCTTGCAATAAAAAATAAAGCTTCCATTTTTTTCCCAAGCCATTGAAAATGGCTTAAGTCATTTGTGAGCAGTTGCCATAACAAATACAACATATTATAGGCAGAAGACTACACAGAGCACTGCCACAAGCCTTGAACCACAAACCAAATTACTTTTTCAGATAAGGTACAGTTCAAGTATCAATGCCATGTCATTCCAGGGCATTAATTTATATTCCCTGGCAGATTCTGTTAATTTAATGTAGAAACTGATAACCAGTTTCAAAGAAAACAGCATCTGATGCGGAACGCGGGAACTCAGCCTAACAAACCTGTAGTTTTGCAGTAGTTTTTCTATGGCCAAAGTTTCCAATGCTCAGAGCTAAGCTCATTCCTTTCTAGGGTCACCTTTCAACGTGCTTCAGGATGCCAGTGCCACTCCCCCCACCCCCCTCCAATTTTTACTTCCTTCTCATTTTGAAGCTGCTGATTTCTGAGAATGAAATGGCAAATTATCCCCCATCCTAGCTAAAAAATGCTGATACTCTATGTAGATATAACTAAAAATCATATCTACCTCCCTGGTGTCACAGCTATATTACAAGAAACTAGACTCAAAGGAAAACACGGAACCTTTATGGAGCTATCTACTACTTTATCCAGTTCAGATACATTAGCAATGTAGATAAAACCAGACACGTTTCTCTTCACATGCAGGGATGATGTATGGAAAAAGAAAACTTGAAATGCTGAAGGAAATTTATTTCTTCCTATCTTCCATTCTACCTATAGTCTTTCCTTAACAGAAAAGATCTTGGACTGCAACAAGTCCAATGGCTGTTACAGGAAACAGCAGCACTTAAAAGATGAAAAGCCATTTGTGGTATGACTTCAAAGTGGGATTTATGTACACAGGTGTTATTCTATGCTTTCCTTATGCAAACACACCTCGCTCACACCTAAGTGTGGGGTCATTTTCAGTCTTGAGCCAGATGATGCAACTGAACATGCAGGCTATGATCTGCTAGCAGTTTTCATTCAGAACGGCAGTCTGCTGTTTGTAACAAGAATACAGTCCAAATGAATCCCGACTATAACCCAGAAATTCCTTACTATACATGCTGATGAGCATGGCAGTACTGTTACCAGCTCAGAGATTACTTATCCGTGGTGTGCGATCCCACATAGGCCACAGCAAGTTAAGTTATTTTCACATGAAAAACCCACCAAAGTGAAAGTTCCACAACTGACAGCAGATCTATGATGTGCTGCTGGATTACCTAGTAGAATTCGTCTCGGCTTAATTAAATGTATGTGATTATACTTATGTTTTGTTAGCCAGAGCATGTAAGTCAGAGCTAGAGCCAGTTCTTGGCAAGCTGCTGCAAAAATGACTGTACCTGAGCCAGTATAGTCAGATTTAATCATTAAAACTCTCCTGATACAAAGTTATACGCTCCATAATTTTTGAACAAATAGAAACCAGACTAATGAATTTAAACCAGATCAGCTTCTTGCCTCATGTGGCTTCAGCATTTTATATCAAATATTGGAAGTTCTATAGCTAGATTTACTGTATAAGACCACAGTAAGGAAGTCATTGCACAGCAGGGGAGGATATTGTTTACATTAAAAGCATCTCATTTCCCCCTCCTACACACGCATATTTTGTTAACCCAAAACCAGACACTGATGTGAAGAACTCAGTGATACAATACTAAAAATATGGAACAACCCAAACTTTTAAGTCCATTTATGTACACAGATAGAGCCTACAAATTAAACTAGAACCTCAAGCTACCCTGCGTAAATTCTAGATCATATCAAGACTTAAATTTATTTCACCCCTACCAGTAGTATTTTACGTGACTAATTTTAAAATTATACGTCTTACATAACTCAGATTCATCTTGCCAGTTCTAAAGCATAGGATGACTGTCTGCTATGTAGCTATACTTGAAAAGCAACATAAATTAATAAAGCTCCTGAGCACTACGTATTAGGATTAATACTGTCTGAAATATGGGTTTAGACAGCTAAAATGTTTAACTGTTTCTGGAATGATCTAAAACCAAAGGCACTTGATGCTGTATTTTCAATCTGCTGGAGTATTTGTTCCATCGAGTGAGAACCTTTAACACTTACACTAAAAGGAAATTTTTCCTCAATGTTGAGGAGTAATTTTTTACCTACCGTGTAGGGTTATTTCAAATAGTTTGAATCCCAGAGCGGCACTTAATGCAATGAGAATGCCACACCCCTTGGAAGAATGCCATTTAGTAGAGGCACATTTACATATGATTGTATTTTCTATTAAAATAATTCCAGATGGGAAAAAAGTAAACTAAACTCATTAATTTATAACAGCAAACTATGAGTTTCATTTTCCTCTCCTGTCTACACATTGTAAGCCAGAATACTAGAATTCTTCCAAGAAAAAAAAAAGTTTAACAGCAACAAAAAATTGCATTATCAAGCAGTAGTTTCCTTATTTAAGCTACAACTACTACTTCATCTGGCTTTTCTCTAAAAGAAGGAACCGATCAGACTGAAAAGCGTTAACTCCAGCTTTATGCTGACAGCTGAAATGGCAGTCTTGCCATACTTTTTCTTCCTTCAGTGGCAGTCTCAAAAACAATGCAAATATGCCTTCGCTAAAATAGTCTTCGTTACTTTATGTTTTAGGAGTAACTATCAGGCTGTTGGCTATAGTGTGTGTTGTAAAAGTGTGGTTGTAAGTATACAGAACTGGTATTTACCATTGAGATTTCTATTTATACTGGAAGCACACCATTTTCATATAGCACTTTTAAAAAACATCAGTTCTGTTATACTCAGAGATATTTTTTTTTTTAAAGTAACTTTTCAAATCAAGATATCCTGCATTAAGAATAGATATCCAAGTTAGAACAGTGACTTCCTGTTGAAGGAAATCTAACATTATTTGAGTATTATTCTGTATGGATAAAAAGTTCTCTTAATAGCTCTTATTTACAGTCACTGAAATTGCAGGAAACATTAGCTGTGTGAGAACAGACAGCGCATACAACGTTTCCCAAGAGCTTATGCTCAGACCTACAAAATCAACTTCAAACACTGAAGAGCATTCTGGAAATTACCATGTTAAAAGTGAACACCTGTGAAAGCCAAGTAACCAATAGATGCTACATTAGAGGCACACAACAGTATACTAACAGCTTAAAATGAGGAAATTGTTGCCTTTTAAATTCAGCTTTACTTTTTGTATTTTTAAAGTATCTATAATGTAATGTTTTATAATGCTCAAGACAGCTCACACTGTTACAGAAGCTCATTATACAGCTTCTGTGAGAGCAAAAGGAGCATCACAGATGAGAACACTGGGACTCAAGATGAATGAAAATTTAATTAGGACAGTTTAAAAAGACAACTGGACATACACACTAGTTACATGTGCTTTATTTACGTATTTCCTGAAACACAGCAATGGTATTCTGTTTGTTTCACATATGTTCAAAGAGCCATACATACACTCTAGTTCAGCAGTATCTGGAAAAATAAAAAGCTATCTACTAACTACAGCCAGAGTCTTCTAGAGCAGCAGTGGATTTTAGTGGTTTCTCCATTTCATCTTTTTAGAATTAGCAGCTGAGAGATCCGAGAGGTAAACAGAGCTGTTATATCATATGTATCAAGAATTCTAGTGATATAATTAAAATACAGCTTATTTTAATGTCTAGTGCCTCTGATATTGAGATACTCAGAAGTGTTGCTGCTTTAGAACTGGATTGGTTGTACTATTTATTATGACACAATAGCAAAAGTGAAGTGAGCAGCAAAATAAGTCTCTCTTTACTGCCCTCGTTTAAGGGGTGCAACATACATCACAGCCCCCAAAGGAGACTAAACCAATTGATTCTTACAACAAAAACGTGAACTCCATTTGAAGCTGCTCTTTCAAACTAAAAATCTTTAGTGTCTTTAAAGAGCAGCACTCTCAAGGCACACTTGACTCCTCTTGGGGTCTTCTGGTGTTCACAAAGGAAAGATCAGCAAGAATAAACCAACTGTAATCAGATGCAAGAAAGACACTGCTAGGCATTTACTAGCACTAACATTACCCTTAAAATTCAGATTATACGAATACTTTGTTTTTTTTTTTAAAAAAAAGACTAGACGTAGTAAGTTTGATCACTCTGCAATTTTATTATTTATCAGTACAGACAAGTCAGTACAAGTAATTTCCATTGTTCTGAAAAGAGCCGAGTTGCAACTGTAACTTAGTGTTTAAACCCATGTCAGTAATCAACTGGGTAAAGAATGCACTGAGAATTTGTTACCCTACAAAGAGGAGGCAAAAAGGCAACGTTAAAGCTTGGGAAACGCTCTCTACGCAGCGGGTAGCTTTCATACCCGGATGCAACTACTGTACCATCTTCAAGTCAGAGCGCTCATGTTCCTGGGTGAGGCCACCATCCGTGCCTTTTATCGCAAAGCAAGAGAAACGTCTAGAAAAGGGGCTCCTCTTGCCGTGCGCGGCTTCCCCACACACCCCCCGTCCCAGCGGCCATCCCACCCGGCCAGCACCCCCGACTGCTCGCGTGTCCCAGGCTCCCCTGGAAGGGGAGACGCAGCCCAAGGTCAAGCCCCTCGTCCCCAGCGCCAGCCCCCCGAAGCCGGGGGACGGCGGTGCGCGGGGACGGCACCATCTTGGGCAGGGGTCAGAGAAAGGATCCACTGCGTTCCCGCCGCGACCAGCGGAGAGGCGGGCAGCATTCAAACGGCTGCACTGCGCGCCGGATTGGCGGGGAGGGGGGAGAGAGGCGAGAGGAGGGCATGGGGACAGCCACACCCCCCAGGCAGGGACAGCCAAGGGAGTCGTAACCAAGAAGGAAGGAAACGAGAGAGAAAGAAAATAAATTTAAAATAAAAGGGTCTCCAGTTTGGAGCGGCTACTGTTTGTCTAGGCTCCCCCCGAGGCAGGTAGCAAGGGGCACCGCCCCACACGGCGGCGAGGTGTCCCGGCGGGCCGGTCCGGCTCTTGCTCCCGCCCTCCTTTCTTCACGGCGACGGGTGGGACCCGGCGGCTCGCACCCTCCCCGGGACCCAACTCCGCCTCCCCCCCCTACCCACCCACACCCCTCCCCGGGCATGATCCGCAGCCGCCACGCTACCAGCCCCACTCACCGTTATGGCCGAGGCCATGTCGTCGTATCTCTCCGCCTGCTCGGCCAGGCGGGCTCGCTGCAGCAGCTGCTCTCGGTCCCCCATAGCCGCTTCCGTGGTGGCTGCTGGGCTGGGCACTCTGCGCCCCTCGGAGAGAGAGGAAAGGAGGGGCGGGGGTCTGCGCCTCGGAACGCGCGGGCGATGCGAGGAGGGACCCGAAGCGCAGCCACCACCTGGCGCTCGCCTCAGCCGCCGCTCACCCGCCGGCCGCGCTTGCCAGGCGACGGTTAGCGCCTCGCGCTCAGGGACGGCGGCAAGGCGGGCAGCCGCGCGCTCGCTGCGTTCCCCTCCGCGGCGTGTGCAGCTCGCGCCTCTCCGCCCGGCTCGGAGCCTCGCGCTGCTGCCGCCGCCTGCGCCTGCGCGCTAGGAAGGCAACGAGGGGGCGGGGTTGAGGAGACTGCAGGGGAGGGGCGGGGGCGCTGCTCCCCCGCGTTCTATTTCTAGGTGACGTCACTTGCTATAAATAGCTATCCTGGGGCGCCGGCCGGCGGAGGCGCATGCGCGCTGCGACTGCTGCATTTTACTGCTGCAAAGGTGGAGGTGGGCGGCGGGCGCGGGCGTTGCGGAGCCGGGACGGGACGGGGCCGCCCGCCCGCCCGCGGCACCGACCGCGAGACGCCCCGGGCCGGGCTCAGCGGCACTCCGCCGGCGGCACGGCGCAAAGCTGCCACCGCGGGGCCCCGCCCGCGCCTCGCCCGGGGCACCAGCGGAGCGCGGCCGCCGCTGGGGCTGTGCTCGGCGCGGAGCGGGGCACCGCGCTCGCGGGCGCTCGGCGGCCTCTGCGCCATGACTGCTTTGTGCTGCCGTAGCGTAGCCTTCCCGCGCGAGCGTCGTTCTGCAGCATTTACAGGGCTGTGTCTCGTTCTGGTGAAACAAACGTATCTGGCACCCCTGCTGCTTTGAAGCGTTCCTGCCTCTGGGCGTGTGGGCACGGGCCAATTCTGCTACCTTGCCTAAGAGGTGCAACTAAATTAGATTTTACTACATATCTTAATTTGTAATAGTCGAGCTCTTCTTTCACAAATTGACAGAGTACTGGCCTCATGTAAAAATCATCTCAAAGGAGAAGCCTTGCACAAACGACAGAGCTGTTGCTGGTGGCTGCAGAAACGCTTGTGTCCATGGTGCTCACCTCTGATGATAAATCACAGATTAACTTTTTCTGTTCAACCCACAGCCAGCACATCGCTGCATCGCCATGCACACGGGCAGCTGCTGCACGGGGAGATTTATTTGCTCACCATCCAGCAGTTCAGCACTGCACCTGTACCCGTTTAAGCTCACCGCTGTTCTCAGCCCCAAGGAAGAGGAGAGCAAGCGCGCGGGCAGGCGCCGGAGGCAGGGGACCCAGGCTGGTCTCACCCCGACATTATTCTCCCATTACCCTCGGTACCCTTGCACTGTTGCGATCGATCCAGTAAATCCAGTCCATTGTGTCAGCCAAAAGTTCTTAGCTTAACTCTAACACTGCTGGCTTCTGTGCATTAATAGAATCATAGAATCACTTTGGTTGGAAAAGGCCTTTAAGATCATGGAGTCCAACCATTAACCTAGCACTGCCATCCCACCACTAAACCCTGGCCCTCAGCACCTCATCTATCCTTCTTTTAAATACCTCCAGGGATGGGGACTCGACCACCTCCCTGGGCAGCCCATTCCAGAGCCTGACAACCCTCTCGGTGAAGAAGTTTTTCCTAATGTCTAGCCTAAACCTGCCCTGGTGCAGCTTCAAGCCATTCCCCCTCGTCCTATCATCTGTTACCAGGGAGAAGAGGCCGACCCCCACTCGCTACAGCCTCCTCTCAGGCAGGTGTAGAGGGCGATCAGGTCTCCCCTCAGCCTCCTCTTCTCCAGACTAAACACCCCCAGTTCCCTCAGCCGCTCCTCGTATGACTTGTGCTCCAGACCCCTCACCAGCTTGGTTGCTCTCCTCTGGACCTGTTCCAGCAAGGCAACATCTTTCTTGTAGTGAGGGGCCCAGAACTGAACACAGTATTCGAGGTGCGGCCTCACCAGCACCGAGTACAGGGGCACGATCACTGCCCTGCTCCTGCTGGCCACACTATTCCTGATACAAGCCAGGATGCCATTGGCCTTCTTGGCCACCTGGGCACACTGCTGGCTCATACCCAGCCGGCTGTCAACCAGTACCCCCAGGTCTTTTTCCACCAGGCAGCTTTCCAGCCACTCTTCCCCAAGCCTGTAGCGCTGCATGGGGTTGTTGTGACCCAAGTGCAGGACCCGGCACTTGGCCTTGTTGAACCTCATACAGTTAAGCCTTAACGTCATTTAAAATAGATGCTGCGGTTAATTTTAAAAGGTACTAGATGAATATTGGTAATTTTTTAAAGAACATAAATACTCTGACAAATAAGAATAAATGGCAATTTCATGTAATAAAGCATGACAGGTAAAAATTGCATGTAGCAAGTTACAAGCCGATGGCCAGAACATTCAGGAAATGGCTCTTTGCAGCAGTGTGAAGCATGCAGTTGTGCACACACGTCGGCAAGCTGCATGCTGCCTTTTCCCTAACGGGATCTTATTTTCACTGAGAAGGCAGTGACATATAAAACCTTAACAGAATGGGTCCCACATATTTCATTGTCATCATTAATGTAAAACATGTATTGATTTTACCTAAGGATAAAGTTTTATCTAATTTTAAAAGGTGGGATTCGATGTAAAAATGTAGATTTTAATGGATCTAACACTTAGGCAAGAATAGCGAGAGGTGGGCCAATCCCGAATGCCCAATACATTTCTCCAGTTTGGAAACTTTGCATCGCTAAGAACGTCTTAGCAGAGATGAGCCAGTCTGCAAAGTGTTCCAACAGCTCTGAGAATTTGTAGGGTCTACCAAAAGCAGTTTCAGACTCCTGAGGGAAACAGATTACGAAGTATTTTTAAAAGCAGTTATTCACCCACTGAACCAGACAATCTGCATTAATCTGCCAAGTATACGTGGATATATCTACACACACACAAAAACATTCTCATTAAATGCTTTTGGGTTTTTTCCAATTGAAGCTGCTGTACAATAGCTATTTTTCAGCCTGAGGCATCTCAGAAATTCTGAACCTTGACTCCACAAGGTGGTATGCAACCTCACTGCGTGACCACTAAATCCAACAGTTGCAAGGCAAAATGCTAAAATAAGGCAACCTTGTATGCAGCATTTCTGCAGTCTGACTGTAACCTGGAGGGGACTGCATTTCACACACACAAGGTCTGCGGGAGAGTACCTATATTCTCCTGCGCGTAGTGCTCTGGATCTTCAGCCATAATAGCGGCTCCACGGATCTATAGAGGTACAAATAAAAGCAAATTAGAGCTCATGCAATGAGTTTTAATCTGCTACAATATTTATAAAGCTGAGTTACAATGTCTTAAAAATGGAAAGGAAATGGAAATGTCAGACCTTTTACTAGAGGGCTGAATGGGGGGCAAAAGACCACCTAACTGTGGTTCCCCTGCTGAGCCCAGATGCCAGGCATCGTAAGTGACATCGCAGAGCTACGCAATTCCCAGCAAGGCTCAGGCAGGAGCTCAGGAATCCTGCTCTCAGGAGGCAGGATTGAGCGTCGCTGGCAAAGTGACCACACCCAGCAAGAATTTGTAGATGGAGAAACTTATGGTACTGAAAATTGCACCATGACCTCAGGCAGTGGCTCTGCTCCACAGGCGTATCTGATTATTGGACAGCACCAATGTTCCACAAATAGCTCCCTGCTGAAATGCCATTCCAGTTCATTGCTGGGCTCCACACAGGGGCACTGGGGACACCAAAGCAGTCTCGGAGGGCGTCTCCCCAGAGCTGACGTTTAGCTGAGGGGACAGAGCTAGAAGGTACACGGCAAGGAAACCACCCGTGCCATTCCCAGCCTTTCCCCGGAGAAAGCCTGCCCCTTAGTTGTTCCAGTAGCAGTGAGGAAGCACACACCTTCTGCAGCACTCTTCCCGAGACTCATGGAACTAAAGCATTGGTACTACAAAGCCCTTGCCACTAACATCTTCCTCATCCCTGGAGCAAACGATCTTCCCCCTCTTCTCTGCAGCAAGGAAATGTTTTATTTAGGGAACTGCTAGATGATGAAAGTGTTGGGGACAAGACACTGAAAAACAGAGAGAGAACAGAAGCAATGTTCCCCCAGCTGGTGGGGGAGGTTAACCAGCTTCCAGACCACAGCAAAGGAAGTAGGGATGAGTATGGCAGAGCAAGAGAGATGGAGAGTTTGCAGGCATCTGATCTTGGAAATACTGTGACTGGCACTTACATGGGGCATGATGCTTGGATAGTGCTGTAAGGGCAGATTCTTTCACGGGCTTAGGACTATCTATAATTTTTATTGTTAGGATCCCAGCAGCACATCCCCCCAGTAAAGTGAGATAAGTGCGCATCAGGGAGGAAAGGTGTTGTAACCAATGACAAGATCAGAGCACGAGATACGAGTGGGTGTAGCTGAAGTGTGATGATTCTTTCCCAAACCACAAGGGACTATAATTTCAATGATATATTTCTAGCCAAACCATACACCGCAGTTTAATGAGCAACAGAACCCTCTAGGCTGTCACAGTGTGTGTGAAAATATTCTACTATTTGTCATATTTCAATTTCCTATTAATCTTGAATCATTCTCACAGAACCTCCCTCATAACTCAAAGGTAAAACCTAGAATGAAGGGAGAAAGATTACAGTGCCTGAGTGCTGCTGAGAAGCAGTAGGGTTCATGCCGTGAATTGTGCTACAGTACATTGTATATCTATTCACCAACAAGGAAAGATCTTTAAAACAAAAGGGCAGTGATTTGTACAAAACCTGCAAAGCTCTTGCTCCCTCACGGGAAAGGTTAGGTCTGTATATCGAAACCTGTTTGGGATCACTGCAGTATATTTAATACCACTCAGCATTCACACAGAGTAGCCTTTCGCATGTTCAAAATCCTGTGCAGACGTGAGTTGATAAATCCTCAGAACTCTCTGGCAAAATGTGCTATTTTCAAGCGCTTGCTCATTTCAGAGTCCAGTGAAGAATAAGCACTATGTCTGAATAAAAGATTATGGCAGTGGTTTTACTTGCCAGAATGATTCAGGGATATGCACAGGAGGCTGTGAAGCATGCTCAGTTGCGGGGGTTTCTTTAAGTGGTGAGAACACAGTAGCTAATTGAAAGCAGCTTTAACTCTTCATGAGCTGCTTTAGACCACAGTGTTTGCTAGTCCTGTCCAGATACAAGAATGGGGCTGTTATTCTTTATGTAATCAAAGTAAAGTAACCAGAATTCACAAGCATAAACAGGAAAACATTAGAAAGCCTGCTTATCAGAAGCTGTCACCAGAGCACCATATCGAAAAAAGTCTTTACATCTGAGAGGGAAAAAACCACAACCTTCATTAAGTAAATACTGAAAGTAAAAAACCCAAAACAAACAATAAAAACTCGATCCTACTACGTCCCAGGGTTTTTCAGAGGTGCTGAGCACTTACAGCCTACAGATAAGACCAGAATTTAGATGTCCAGCATTTCTGGAACCACCCCGAAGACACCTCGTGCTGGGCATACACAATTACAGACTCAGCATCAGCAGCCACATTTAAAAAATAAGCCCAGATCTGTCGTAACAAATGAATTTTTACTGCTCTTCAAACTTTAACAAAGTGGATTAGTTTGACTTAGAACTGGATTAAATCCCACTGAAAATGATTGATCTGAAACAATGACCTTTTACGGTAGAACATAACATGAAAGACTTTGGGGATAAGACTAATGAAGTGCAGAGATAAAACAAAATGCCTTGCCAACATTTTCAAAAGTGGCCTCTTATTCTGGGTGCCCTACTTGAGGCGCTGCATAGAGTGCTCATTTCCTCTGAAAATGAGGCCCCAAGCAAGTTGAGCCAAGCATCCAGAATGAGAGACTGCCTGAAAAATACCTGCCTTGAAGCTGTGTCTCCTAACATTTGTCCGAGCAGGCCTCAGATGCGCCCATTCAGTAACCGTGACAGCTAGCAGAACTGTCAATGGGACTGAAAGCAGGGAAAGCTGTTTCTCATGTCATTAATCCTCGCTAGCACTGTAGTGGATTAGTTCAGAGAAGTTTTTCAGCAGCAGCTGCCATGCAGGTCCTCCATATGGCCATCTCTATACCACATTTCTAAGTTAGAACTACTGATAGGCTTAGTCTCTGACCTTGCCAGTCTTAGGCCTGTCTGTTGAACTGCCAAGGGGAAAGCTGCCTCTCCCAGGAGTTCTGGAAAATATGGATGCGTGCCTATTGGGAAAGCGTCCTTTGCACCTCAGGGATGGCTAAGTAACAGAACTCCTGAAAGCATTCCTAGATTTCCATCCCCTTTCTGTGATCAATTAACACATGTAAGTACTGTTCTTTGGGCTCTTATATGCATTTTAAGATAAAAATGGCTTTGTTTTTTCTATCTAGGGCAAGCTCCTTCCTTTGATAGGCCATGCCATGAGGACGAGGAATGACAACAGCAGGTACAGCGCATTCAGCTCAGGGCAGGTCAGCCACGTGCTCCGAGTGCTTCTAATTACAGCTCCAACAAAGAACAACATAAGCACATCCAGAGCTTGCTACATATAGTAGGACAGGGAAACCAGAACATGACAGGGATGCAGACCATACCTAGGGAACGAGAACAAGGTAAGACACAAACTGAACGATTCAAATGCTAGCCCAATGTGAATACAATATGAAGAACTCCACTACACTGTCCTTCAAAGACCAACTCCACCCAGCAGCACAGGCAGAGGCGGCCAGATGCTAAGCATCACTGGCATTCAGCAGAGATTCACTTGGTCTCTTCCTCTGCTGCAAGGCTATGCATCCCATCTGCTCTAGCCGATGGATGGGGATGCAGCAGCCTACCCCTGAACTCTGCTCAGCTACCTGTACCTCAGCGTTGTCAAGTCTTATGAGGTCATCTGTAGGCACAGCTTGCAAATTCTTCTCCAAATGCGATTAGCTCCGCAAAAGTGTTTTGTGCAGCTTCAATATCCAGGTGGCATGGGGCAAACATACTAGTGGGCCATAATATGCTGTACTTCATCCACTTGACTTTACATCTTTTAAATACTTTTAATTTGCTGGATTTCACATATCAAGCTTCGACTCATCTAACATAAGTTTCCAGAAAAGTAGTAAGTTATTTCATCTGGGGAATGACCTAGAAAATTCAATTGTCCTCCAGAGAACAACTGTGCCAAATTTGGAAATGAAATTCATCAAGTGAAGTGTAAGAGAAAAACCTTTAATTCTGCTTTAGCTGCAAAGCCCTTTTCAGATTTAAGTTTGGAAAAGAGATGTCTTGATCCAGCACTCCTTAGGAATTCTGGTGAATTGAGCCTCTTCTTTTTAATTAAAAAGTCAAAACAACTCTGACTCTGGTCTTGAACTATTTAAAAAACTTACAAGGCCTTAGGACACCGGTATTGTTAAGATGGTAGAACAAAGTTCAGTTATCACCAAAACCAAAATACCTGTATATCCCTAACAGGGGTTGTTTTCTTAGAAAATAATCTGTTTAATTTTGAATGATAGGTACCTACAATTTCTATACAGGTGGAATAGTGTTAATCTAATTTTTAACCCAGCAGGGAACAGGACTAAGTATCTGAAAGGAACTGAAGTATGTCTCACTGTAAAAGAGGCATCATTCCCCTTTACTCCAATACATCAATCTTCAACAGCAGGGACATGTAACCACCTGGCTTTCATCCACAGGTATTACATACCACTGACGAGCTAAATCATAGTAATTGCAGTGACATGACATATCATTTGAGGTAAGAATTAAAGTACCTTATTTGGGATCTCATACAAAAATATATCAAGATCCAGTGTAAATTTTGCTACTGGGCTGCTGCTTCTGCAGGAAAGCCGTTTCACTACTCTGTGCACGACTGTGTCTTGTTTTCTTTCCACCACAAGCCGTGGGGTAGGCACAGCGCAGATGCCTAGCGAATGGATTTTGGGCAGCGTGGCTGGGATCGCGGTACCTTGCACCTGCGGTCAGCGGCAGCAGTGCCGGGTAGAGCTGGGGGTCCGCAGGGTTCCTTCTCGCCTCCCTCCCGCAGACCCCCGACCCTCCCTCAGCGGGGCGGCCGCTCTCGCTGCCTCTCCTGAGGCGCCGCGCGCCCGCTCCGCTGTTGCTATGGCTCGGCGGGAGGCAGCAGCCAATCAGGGGGCGGTAGGATATATTTGTCGCTGTTGCTACCGGCGCGGACCAATGGGGAAGAAGCAGGGAGGCGCGCGGGGACGCCATAGCGGCCGGGCGGCGGGAGCAGCGCGTGGCCGCGTTTGTCACGAGCGGGGGCCGAGAGCTCCTGCCGCGGTGGGCAGGGCGGCGGGACCTTAGCCGCGCGCGGACGCGTCCCTCACGTTTCTGGGACCTTTCCTCCCTGCAAACCAGCTGGGATTCACCCCGGGCCCCCTCGCTGGAGGAGATAAACGTAAACGTGTGCATAACCCGTCCGAGACCGCTGGCGTGAACACAAGACCTCCACCAACAAGGAACTGACCTTGCACGCGAGATCCACCAGAATAAAGGGAGGATCAGGGTCTCAACACACACGTGCACCCACGGCAGCTGGTGGTAGCGTTTTAATACATAATTAAATACTGTGTGTAATCACTTTGCACCCTTACCTTGAGAAAAGAACCCTGGAAAAAGAGTAATTCATAACCTTTATTTGCCAACTTTATTACAAAAGGCACTGGAGGCACATGCGCCTTGTGTGTATCGGGGCTGGAGTTTGGCAAGGGTTAGCCCTTTTGCAATACAGATTTAAAAAATGGTAATACTTCGGGAAAATACCCAAAAGGCTGCCCAATGAATGCAGCATTAGTTTTAAACCTACATCAAGGCTCTGCTTTGCTGCTCATGCCCAAACGCTCTCATACAGAAATCTGCTTTTTAGTCTCCAAGAGAAAGAAGGGAAAGGGGGCTCCAGATCCGTGAGCGGCGCCAGACGAAGGAGCGTTACAGGCAGCCTTGAGGCTGGGTTGAGTAAGGAAAAGTATTGGGCAAAAGGAACAAGAGTTGCGCACGCTCCCCAGGAGAGCTGCAGCGAAACAGCTTACCCCCACGGAGTCAGTAGCCGTCAGCCAGATACAGGATTAGCCCCACACTTACTACGGTGTGTAGGAAGCGGAGCCTGCACAACTCGTGCTGCTTTGCAGGGCACTTGTCTGAATAGGATGCGCTCGCCTGCCGCTGCCTGGTGTCAGACTGCCCCAGACTGCCCGAAGGGCGACACAAACATCTTGGCAGTTTCAGTCCACCCGGATCTGGGGACTGAAAATGGATCAAGAGGGTTCAGCATCTCCCACCTTCTCCATTCATTCCTCTTTTCTGGGGAGTTGGAGTTGCCCTCTTGTATGCCCTCCCCCAATCTTGCAAGAACATTGACCTAGCACTGAAAACTCTGATCTGACCAGTGCTATGGATGGAAATATGTAACTGCCACAGAACTAGTGACTTGATATTTTTAGCATCTACAGGGCAGCTTCAGGCTGCTCCAGTAAAAACCTAAAATCCACAATGCACCTTTGGTTTCTTCTATCCTTTTCAAAATTCTTAGTAAAACTGTAACTAAAACTTTGTAACGATTAGAAAAAGTCTTGGTCTTTCTACCTCACACCCTCTTATTCATGTCCATGTCAAAACCCTCATTCATTTTTAAAAAAAAAAAGAAAAAAAAAGAGAAAAACGAAAACAGGAAAGGATGGGGCATTCCCTGGGGAAGTGCAGACCACACTGAGCATCTCTGCAGGCAGGTCACATTCGTCCCCCGGCTGAGAATTCAAAGAGCAGCCATGCTGCCCAGAACGTGTCGTTGGTCAATGGGTCACCAACTGGATCCTCCAGGACCTGAAAGACACAGGAAGGAATCAAAGTTTCACCACATACGATCTTTCATGATGCCGTGGCTCATGGTGGGAGAGCTCCTTTGGGCAGACACACAGTAGCACAAGGCTGTGCGGTGGGAGGGGGAACGTCAGCGGTGAGGGCTGCGTGCATGAGGTGACAAAGTCCTTGTTCCTCTCTTAAGTTCAGGTAGAGTAACGCATCTGTACCGGATGTGGGTGTAAAAATGACAAACACAACCAGTGCACAATTCAACTCGTAGTAATTCAGAGAAGAGCAATTCCCTTCCCTTTGCCCCAGGCATTGGCAAATGCCTTCTGTAAGAGCAAGTAAATGACAGAGGGTAAGACCAGGATGAAATAATTAAAAGGGAGTGATCACCTGAACAAGGCAGCTCTGCTCAGGGAGGGAAAGAAATGTTTTCAAAATGAATTAATTTCTTTTTTGTTTGTTTGCTTGTTTTGTTTTACTCTCATTTTGGCTCTCATGGGATGCATGACCTATGAAAGGCAAACTGAAAGTCAAGGGTGGACAAAAGGAAGTGTGCATCTGCACCCCTGTGGTTAAGACACAGGAACCAAACGTGCGTATTCCTGCAACAAGCCCAGGGGAAGTTGATTCAGCAAGAAACAGAGTGCCCAGGAAGTCTGTAGAATGCTGTAAAATCATTTACCCATTCAAGCTCTTCCTTTTCCTACAGCACACATTAAAATATGCAAAAATTGCTTTTCTGAATTTCTGAACTGAGTAATCGTTACAAAGATTTCAAGATGTCCCCTTTTGACATCTGCAGGCATCACATGGTATCTTGCACCCCAGCCCACGTTGCACTGAGTGTCATGTTTCTATACCACTGCAAAATCAGTGCAAGAATGCAAAATAGCAAGATGAAAACTCTAGCTACAGAGACTGCATGCTCTGGAAATCTTAGAAAAGGCTCATTCATTATTAATGCCCAAAGCTTTCCTACTCATCTGGCTCACATTATGGTTGGTAAAAAGGCCACTTTCCAAGATACAGATCTTTATATTGATGCTTTCAAAGGCTCAAAAGAGGTTCTGTTACTGCCCTCAGAGCTGCAGCCGCTTCCTATAATGAGGCCAGCAGATACAGTCTGCTGCTTTTCAAAATATCTTTTTAAAAGGTTTTCTCTAGCAGCTTACATTGCAAGAGAAATAAATGGATGCTAACCAATTGGTAGACCAACACATGTGAAGCCAAAAAATAGCTGAAGATACAGTTTAGACAGGGCTTTCTTGGGTCCTATTTTTAAGGAACATTTAGTTCACAGATGTGCTCCCATCCCCTCGAAAGCACCAGATTTCTAAATTCTATTCCCTACTGCCTTAAAATCACTGTAAGAAGGCATGCAGACTGCATCCAGATCATGGAAGTAACTTCTTTTATCGTTTCCTGCAATAGCACTGCTCTGTACACTGCTATCAGCCATCTCGGAACAGTGTAAAATCCCTTTTCCTCAGCAATAACACAGACTTGGAAATAAAAGTTACATGAAAGATTTTAAGAGGTCTGAGATAGAGTCAAACTCTGCAGAACCCCTCAGAGGGCTCCCCCCTCAAGCAGCCATCTTCCTGCCATCTTTCCACAGTGCCAGGTGAGCCCTCCATTGCTCGAAATGTAAATGACACTTTGGATCTGCACAGGTTGCTTTGGCCATCATTTCAATGACACATTTAGTAAAATTAGGGCCTGATAAGCAATGGCAAGTAGAAAAAACAACAAACCCACCTCTCCTTCTAGCATTTGCTGGATGCTACCCAGGGCGTGCCCAGCTTGCTCTGAACTGGATTCCAAAAGGTATGCTTAGATCAAGCATGTTTCATACTAAATACGATGTGAGATTTCACATCTCCTGTGTGACAGCTACAGCTGGATAGTGTGTATAGGGCTAAGCTCCTTCCTCTGAACGTTAGGTGTGTTCTCTTACCTGGCTTTGTCCCAAGGCTTGGCTTTCTTCCATGCAGGGTGCAGAAACAGGTGGGCACTGAGGCTTGCCAAACACAGTCTGACAGGAACTGGAAGAAAATATGATAATATTCAAATGCATTTGTATTTATGCTCTACTCACCACTTACTGTAGTGTTTTGCAGCAGGACAAGAGGGGCTGCTGGCAAGACTACTCATTCAACTGAGTTCTGTTAATCTGTCTGCAAACCTGCCCCATTTCTCCAAATTGTTATGGCCTGAAAATACAGATTCTGTGCTGGGAGGACTAGCCTGAGCATAGAGGAAAGACATCTCGATTTGCAACTCTCGTTATGCCACCAGAACATTGTCTATAAACAAGGAGATGTCTAACAAAATGTCCCTTTCCTGGAACATACTTTAAAAACACAGATCTTGAGAGTCAAAACACATAAACATGTGGCTTCAGGCGTAGCCACAACATTGGCTAGAAATCTGCTATAGCTTTTCAAGGCCACCAGTTGAGAGTTTGGGAACATGACTTTCCCATCCATACCTCCCCTGGGGGCTCTGCCAACTGCCCGAAAGAGGTCACAGTCTGCAGGCACAGGGTCAAGTAGGAGACACTGGGTACATGATGATGGGATGTTCTCTCCCTTCATCACCAACTCAGAAGTGTCTATACTCCAACAACACTGCCCATACCACTACCAGGAATAGCCCAGGGTATGAATGGCCATACAGGCCCAGACCAAAGGTGCCAACTAGTATAGGATAGGAAAAAAGTAGAAGAAACAGGGCAAGTGTCAAGTTGCCCTTCCATGGAAGGCCCCCCAGGTTCCAGCAATCAGTCTTGGGACTCCTCTGCTGGAGGCTGCATTCAGGCAATTACACGTACTAGCAACAAACGGACTCAACCCCCTGCCCCCCCAAGAATTTGTCTCATCCTTTTTCACAGCCCACTTACACCAACATGCACAATGACCTTAGCAACAAATGCTGCGATTTAATTATGCAACATCCCAAAAAGTAACCCCCTTTGGGGCATTTTGAACTTGCTGCCTGCCAGTGTCAGGGTGCTGGGTTATCCAGAGGGGAGAGCCTAACAGCAGGAGGATTCCTAGCGGTCTGAGCTGGAATCCCAAAAACACAGGTGGAAGTGGTAAGCTGCAATGAACATCTGATCCTAAATCAATATGCTGGCTCAAAAATGCAGTCTGTCTTGCCCCATAGAGTTCAGTGTGTTTTTCTGTTTGAAATGTGAGGCACGAGAGAGTTATATTCTGCATGAACCATTAGCTGGGCTACATTCCATCTGTCCCAACTCGAGGAGTGAAGAGGATGCAACACCACTATCTGTAAAGGCAAGCATCTGTTTGGTGTCCCACAGGGACTTCCAGTTCGCTAGCTGGATCAAACTCTCCTACCAGGCAGCAGGAGCAGATGGAGACAGTCAGCTCCCAGCCTGGTTCCCCCTCACACTCCCACCTCACAGCCCTGTAGATCATAAGAGGTTTGGATACAGCCCAAGTGCGTAGGACCGACTGTAAAAAGCCCATGAAAGAAATCAACTGGAATCGTTCTAATAAGCTTTCAGGCCAAGTCCTTTCCAGGTGAGCACCTTTAAAAAGAAGACAAGCAGATTAAGGGTCCTTTGGCTTACTTGTAGCTCTACCCCTGCACTTACGAAGCAGGGAGCCACAGGTGCTGGCAAGGCAGTGAGAGAATAACACTAAGTCCACTCCAGGTGAGTGACCGTGGATAAAGGATTTCCTTCTCTGTGCTTTACTCTTATCTGTAAAGTAGGGACAACTTCACTGCCCTGTCTTTCCAGGACAGCAACACTCATTTGCCTTACAGTTGAAGCTGCTGACTCTTTCCTGAGTCCCCAGATGAGTGATGCTCATTGAAAGATTATTGCTAAAAATTACTCAGGTGACACAATACTTCTCTCTAATCCAGTAACTCTGTTAGCAGACTCTGCCTGATAACAAAGGTGATGCTCATTCATTGCCATTCACTGAGCAGCAATCTTACCCAAGACTACCCACGCGAGGCCTCCTGGCTCTCGAGAGAGAAATTGCAAAAAGGCTAAGATGAAATTGCAGCCTAAGCATCACTCATTCCTAAAGAGATTGCTGTTCCAACAGCATTCCTGGCATTTTGGGGAGTTCAAGGTTTTGGGGGGAGCTGGACCAGGCTACTAAACAGGGTTTATGAGTAGAGTTCAAATAACTCTATCCTCACCAGAAGGTCTCAACAAAGCAGCAAGTCCTGCCCCTGCCAGGAATACGATAAAGGGTATGTGGATTCCTGGCACAACTGACATACCCAACAAGGAGACATTCACCATAGATTTCTTCTACCAGCAGAACATATTTTAAAAATAAACATGAGCTCACTCTAGAGTCAGAACTTGCAATTTTAAATCCAGCCAAAATATTGCCAGCAAGCCTCACTGATTTTTCATGATCATTAGCCACTGTTTAAAACGGCAAATCCTAAACACAGACTGAGGTGGGTTTACAATGCCCAGACCTGGGTTCTCCCCAGCAATTCAGAGCGGAAAGTCTGACATGAATGTGAATAACTGTAGGCACCGAGCCAACTGAGAAACAGGGGTAAAAGGCAGAAATGTTTTTAGCAGGGAATTGGGAGGCAAAAAAACACTGATCTTTGTCTCCAGTGAATCACTGCCTTCCCTTGTTGCTTGACAAGCCACAAAGTTTATCCATGCCTCTGCTTCCTCATCTATAAAGTGGGAATAAACCTGCTTCTGCCTACCTCTTTGACATATTATTGATAGTGTCATGCTAGCACAAATGCTAGACAGTGTCAAACAGAAGGGCTATGAAATGGGGCTACTGCTCCTGTTCTGCCTTGCAGACCAGTAAATTAAAGGAACCTCGTAATTTCTGTTTGGCAGTGCTTATTTTTATGTAACATTATGAAAGTTGTATAACATATGGAAGATGGCATGGATTTTTGTTGTTTTGCTGCATTCTGTGAATTTATCCCAAGTCCCAGAGAAAACCTGCAGTCTGAAACATGCGATACAGGTAGAAAACAGACAGAACACTGCCTGTCTTTCTGCCTTCTAATTTGGAAAGCTTGCACTATGGAATAATCTTGTCATGAGGTTATGAAGCTACAAAAACTATTTTAGGATTAAATATGGGCCCTACCAACCCAGCCCACAGAATCAGCCCTCACTGAGATCAGTATAGGTTATAATTTTCTGCCAAAAAGAAAAACAGGCAGATCGCTAAGAAGCTAAACCTGCTTTAAAGAGAGGGGTTCATATATTTTCTGATGAGGCTGGTCCTGAATCTCCTTTGTGCCACCACTGTAAAACACGTACACATTTTTACAGCATTTCTCATTTCCAGTGCACAGAGATAAATATCTGCAAAATATGATGGACAGAAGGAGAGTCAGGCCCCTGGAACAAGATGCATCACTGCGCTCTTTCTGTAATCCTCTTCAACAGGGGGATCGAGACAAGGCTAGACCCACAGCATCATTGTTACTCCTGCATTTAAGAAGCCCTGTGCTTTTCACTCCCTTTACCTGTGGGGAAGAACAGATTCCAGGGTCCCTAGCTGTCCTTCCCTAAGGATGAAGTTTTCAACCTCTAAATCTGACTGCTGAATGATTCTTCCTGAGCTGGCCTCAATACAGCCACCTTGAGGGAGTCTGCTCAAGGGAGCTCTGATACCTGCTGAAATAAATGCTTGTATTAAAGACAATTACCAATAACATGACCCCAACCTCTGACCCAGCTTTTCCTCCCCTCCTTGCTCCACATTCACCAGAGGCTGGGTGAATGGCAGTCACAATACTTTCTGTTCTGTAGACCTACAGCAAAAGTAGGTGGACACTGCTTACATATCCTATCAAGGCTATTCTGAAGAACAGGGAGAAGGAATGCTGACCGGACAGGAAGGAAACAGAGAGGGTGAGAGAAAGAATAGCAGGAAGGAGAAAGGAAAGTGATAATGTGTTGCTGAAGACAAGCACCGTTGTCAGTTAAGTTCCCAGCCTCTGCTCCGGCAATCTCTTAAGAATGACAGGCATTTAAAAACCCAGAAGCTTGCAAACTGACAAGGTGAGCAGACACCACCTGAAGGGACTCCTCCAATGGAAATGGGTGCAGTTTTACTAACCTTCTATACTTGGGGTCCACATGGGGCCAGAGACTCCTCTGGTGCTGGACGGGGACTGCCACATGGCCAGCCGTTCATCGGGGAAGGTAAGAGACCCGCAAGGGCACAGGACAAAGTTATCCAGCTGGGGGCTGGCATCAATACTGCTTGTTACTTCCCTGGGCTGCAGGACAGCAGAGTTAAAGCAGTTTCCTGGTTCCAGCATAGCCTCAGCGCAAAAAGCTACAGGTTGTTCACTGTTGTGAGTGGTCAACAAAGCCTTGCCCATCCTTGCTTCATACAGCTCACCGCTCTGCATAAAGCTGTAATAATGGAGAGAATAAATCAGCCAGACATACTACTTTGCAAAGAGGGGAGACCCCCCAGCTAAACCTTTGAATCCTGCCCTTGACAGCTGGGAGTTTAATTGTTAGATGCTCTGACTGCCTGATGCTGGGCATGGACCATTCCCATCTATGGAGTCACAACTCCTAAGCAATATCCCTTGAGAACTGATGTGAAAGTCAGTTCCACGAACAAGTTTAAATGTTGCTTCATCTCTGAACTGTCACTGTAAAGACTTTTTCATACATCACCTGGATTCCAGCATCTTTAAATAAGTTCCTTCAGGAGGCTTATCCAGATCTGCAGCTGACTGCTCCCACCCTGGGTCACAGGGCATGACGGTTATCTCCATTTGCTCAGAGCCGATGCCTACACAAGATCCATCTGAAAGGTGCAGGCCGGGCAGGTGAAGGAACACTAATAATTACTCCAAAAAGCAATGAAACAAGTCTAATTTGCAAAATGCAGCAAGACCCTCTTATTCCCCGTGACTGAAGTTTGGTCAAGATTCCGTGAAGGGGCATGGAAATACTAGGTTTTACTGGAGTGCTGCCCTGATCTCAGAATCTGAGAGCTAAAACCTGCTGCCTCCCATGTATTTGCTTTCATTTGGTACCCATTCTGGAGATGGGCATCTCTTTTCACCTGCCTCTAGCCAAACAATGAGGCACTCCACTGAAGTAGAGTCCTCCAATGTCCACTTAATCAGTATATAGATGCTGTTCTGAAGAACGATATCCTTCCCTTCCCGAGGGAATTGAAATTGTTTTTCAGCTTTCTGGACCACATTCTAAGCCCATTAGGAAGAGACAAACCTGCAGTTTGTGGAGTGTAGGATCCTTTATCCTGCTGTTCCTTTGCGGGGTAAGTCAAAGCCCTCTCGGGACATGAGTTGTTGAGTTTTTCGGTATGGGGGAGGCAGGATTTTTGACGTCGTCGATAATTTGCAAACCAATTATAGACCTGAGTTGGCTGCAGGTTCACATCCCGAGCCAATCCCTCCTGCAAATCCACATATAGGGAGATAAAGGGAAAAAGAATAAATGGCATCCAAATAATTAGGCTTTTCCCTTCAGTTCCAAAAGCAGCCCAGCAAAAGAGCTTTCAAACCCAGAGACATTTGTTCACTAGGTCTCTGATAAGTCTATGTCGATCCCCCATTGAGGAGACACATTTATAAACTCAGAAGAGTTGCTGGAGAACACACATTCCACCCGCTCCCCTAGTCAATTTTTTTGCTAAAGGAAGCCATATACTGCTATTTTATATTGCTATATTTAAATGTAAAACCTCTCCAAAGCATGCTCTTCCCACAGAATGACAGCTTCACATCACTAACATGACACTAGTAGGATAAACAGTAATGCATTTACCACATTAAATAGTTTTCATAAACTGTGAGCTGTATAAACATCTGTATCACCTTCACAGAAAAATTTCTGCTGTATTAAACTGTTAAATAATGAGATCACATAAGTGAGGAACATATTGGGAAATTAATGCATAAGTGATCATTGTATCCTGACCTTTTAGGACTTAATTATGCTCCCAATTCAGGCTGGTTTTTAAAATGAAAATTTGGATGTTGTTGTGGCTTTGTGAAAAGGGTAAGAAATAAACTGTCTTCACATTGCAGAACTATTCACCAGGCCATCCTGTCTCATATGAGAAAGGGGTTGGAAAAATTGAGCACCCCAGAGGCACACTTTAAAGTCTGAAGCCTTCACCTTGCAAAGTAGTAATCAACAAGGATTACTGAATTAATTCACATCACTTTCATTACAGATTTGTCCCTGTCCAAATAAGGTATATATGTGCATACATCAACACAGCCTATCAGGTTTTCAAATTCTGTGAATTTAATGTGGGAAGTCAGTACAAAATACATTCTGGTAAGCAAAGTGCAATTTTCTACAGGCTGTAACTCAGCCAAGTCAGAACTATTTGTCACTGTAATACCACTCTTCTAAGTGACGGCTGTTTCGCTGCCTAGGCCCAATCACCGCAAAATTAGAACTGTTAAAAGCCCAGTGAGGAACTTATTTCCCCTGACCTTTCTGTTCAAAGCAAGTGAAATTACTTAGCATGAACTTGACGACTTTTTAAGGGAACCTTTAGGGAAAGATCAAATATTGGGAATCCCAGCGCTAGTTGGGGCTTCTGAAAACAAGGACTTAGAATGAAACCAGTTATAGACCCCTGATCGCAGACTTCTGCTTTTCTGGGACAAGGAGACTTGATTGGAAGTAGCATATCCCTACCCGCTGTTTCTTGTTTGGATTTGTTGTCACCTCTGCAGCAAACCTGTGCAGTTGCTGGCGTACTTCATCTGAATAGTTTCGATTCTTCAAACCTTCAGGACAAAGGGAAACAGGTGGAGGATTCCTGTACAGAAGACAAAACAGGATTAAAAAAGGATCCCAAAAGAGTCATTCATGTTCATGGGAATTTTCTCACATTGCCACAAGTAGTCAAAACACCAAGAAAAAACTAGCTCCAAGAAGCAGCCAACTTGAGATGCAAAACCATCCTCTGCATCTCTACTCCCTGCATCTGCTAACTATAGCAGAGAAAAAAATTTTGGTTCCCCCACGCCACTGTACCTCTTCCTGCAACGGAATTTCTGCAGTGGTGTCAGAAAATCCGTGTGGTGTTTCTCCATAACCCTCCGGTAGTGAATCTCATGCCAAAGCTGCACCAGCTCCTCCTTCTCTTCTGCCTTGCAATACTAAAACAAAATAGTATGTAAGCAGACCCTTTCCAGGTAGTCAGGCAGGCTTCCTCTAAAGGAGAAAACCCTCAACAACTAGCAACTTACTCAGAGATTCCTACTGGTTTGACAAAGCTGGTAGCATTATCCAAGTATATTGCTCACTGTACCTTACCTAGTGTACAAAGGGAGTTGCCTGCCTAATTCCTTCTTTTCCCCTAGTAAACAGGGCTACGTTACCAGAGCTAGAGGCCAAAATCCCTCACCTTGAGAGGTGCCATCCAGCCTTCCTCATACCTTCCTGTCCTGGCAAGCACTCTAAACTTGGCCTCCCCGAGGCTTTTACATCCTGAGCCCTAAGTTTGTGAAAAACTCCAAGAACCACCACACTAGAGAACAAAAATCTTGCTTTGACAAACTACAGCCAACCCCAAAATCATCCAATTATCTTCTTCCCCTCGACTGATTAATAGTAACCACCTGTACCAAAGGCTTTATCCTGTGTTTCAGGTCAAACACCACACACATATCACCTTCCACTGCTGTACGTCCGCTGGAAATGCTCCATGTGCTGCAGTTTGGGTACCTCTGCACTAACAGCTCTAACTACTAACACTGCTTTTTGTCTCCACGAAGAAACAAAGAACACATCCCTACCTCCAGGAGTCTGCAGGCTGTGTCATGCTGCCCGTTATGGATATGAACAAACACGCAAGCTCGGACAACATGGATGTTAGTGAGAAAATACATCTTGTGTTTGCATCCCATCATGGTCCCAACCAGCTTCTCCAGACCAGGAGACGAGTTCTGGAGGTCCTGGCAAAGCTGTCCTGCTAAATCCAGCAGTTTGGTGGGTGGGGGATCCTTGTTTTTATTCCTGTTTAACATGGCCATGAACCGCTTCATCCTTATGTCCTGTTGGAAGCCTTTTCTATGCAATGCACAAAGTTGTGGTTAGATAAAAGCTATTATCTCCTATTTTTAGCTCTTGTGGTATGCCTTTTTTTTTTTTTTAAAGGAAAGAAACTCACTGTGCTGTTAAAAGCAGCCTGAGGACCTCAAAACACTTAAAATAAAACTAGACTTAAAGAAGCCCTGGAAGGCTAAAGCCACACCAGGTTTGTAGTTGGGAAAACAGAGCTCAGAAAGATGCATTAAACTTGCCCCAAAACTCAGGAGCTGAAGGAGGAGGCCAAAGCTGCTGGGCTGCTGTGGGGAACTGCACACTGGGCTGGTCCCCACCTTCCCCGCGTTGGGCTCTGGGGGTGGCTGGGGGCACCGGGGGTGCTGGCAGCCCTGCAGTGCCCCACGCACATGCATGTGCCCCAGGCCCTCCGCTTCCAGATCAGGTACCCCCGTATCCAAACCACAATGTGAAGCTTTACACCCACTGCTTACAGGTTACGACTCCCAGAACAGTAAGCCCAGAGACGTTCAGGTGAAATGAATGAGCTTTTTCTCCAAAATGGCAGGGGACAGGCCAGGGGCAGACAGCAATTACAGCAAAGTGGAACTCAGAACGATCGCCGGGGCTGGTTTTCGCCCGTTTCCCTGGGGAAAGGAGGCCGGCGCGATGCGCCAGCGCCCGGCGGGTCCCCTCAGGGCCCACCCCACCCCCTCGCCAGGACAAAAGGGGAACAAAGCTGTTAAATACCTGCGAGGTTGAGGAGCGGGGCCACCCCGGCAGCCGCGGCCCCTCCCGAGGCAGCGGGAGCGCAGCCCGAGGCGCCAGAGCCCGCCCCGGCCGCTGCCCCCCGCGGCGAAGCCCCGGCCCCGCCCGCCCCAACCGCGGCCGCTGCCAGCCCCGGCCCTGCCCCCCCCCGGCCGCAAGCCCGGTCCCGCAGCCAGCCCAAACCTCAGCCTCGCCCGCAGCCTCTCGCAGGGCGGGGGAAGCAGCTTTGCGGCGTTAAAAGCGGTCCCGGTGTGCGGCGCGGAGCCGCCGCTGGCCTCCAGGCCCTTGCAGACGCGGGGTGCTGCGGGGCTGCCCCGCACTCTACCGCCACGCCCCCCGCGCCCCCCAAATTGCTTTCGCAAAGCAACTGCTGCACGCCCTGCTACTTCCACAGTGAAATGGTGTAGAATAGATGGCAGCAAGTTGCTTTCATACTACAGAGTATTTTTTAAGATGTTAATGGGGATCAGACACACACTGGTAATTTTGACACGCTTAGATGAACTGAGCGAAGAGGCATGCAGCCCAAACCCACCTCTTCCAGGTGGGTACTGTCTAACAACAGACGAGTCATCCAGACTCGGTTTAGGGGAGAAAACTGAAGCAGGTACGATTTTCCTTGAATTAGGTCTGAACGCCACTGTGAACGTGTCGGCCCTCTGCTGACTTCAATTTAGCAAGAACAGATAACAACAGTAAGGATCTCGCAGCAGGAGGCAACAGCCCCGCCCCCAGCACTACCAGGTGCAGGTCCTGAACCCACCCCACATCTGCACTTCAGCAGTGAGCTCATGCAAAGTCCGTGCACCATACGCGAGCTTCCCCTGCAAAGACAAAGACATACTTGAGCCTAGGCATCTTCTGTTTGCTGCATGCAGACACATCCTAAAAATCTGCTCATAATCCTCCTTGTTCCTCCAATCAGCAGCATCTTGTGTTCGGTTGCCCTTGATTTCTCCTTAGGCTTGGATGCTGGCCTTGCAGGACAGTAACTGCTTCTTGCTCCTGCTGCATGGCACTGTTCTAGATCCAGAGCTGGAGACACAAAGTCTTGGGTGCTTAAACAACACAGCCCCACCACGAACTTTGAGCATTTCATTATCACGCTGGACGTAAGAAGCAGTATTTCCTTTTGGCAATTTTACTCCCCAATTCTGTATTGCTGTCTGGAGTTACAACAAAACATCAAGTCACTTGATTTTCTGCATTTTTACTTATTTACACGTATGAAATTTAACAGGTGCCTCACATTTTATCTTACATATTCACACAACCAGGTACACCTCAAAAGGGAAAGAGGCAGGCTGCTGTCAGGCACATCAGATGCAAACGGCACCAATCACTTCCAACGACGGTAAGCTGCTACCATCACACCCTGCACTGAATCTAACACTCCCTCCTTTGCCTCTGCTCTAACTGAAGTTTTGGCAATCAAGGACTGCAGCTACCTGAAACCAAGCTGAGGTCAGGTGATAAGATATTGGCAAGCCAAGAGCTCAGATTCATTTTCCAAGGGCTTAATCAAATTCTGTTGAATATCAACAGCAACATTGATCAGGTCCTCTTGGAGCCTCAAGATGAATCCAACAGAGAGGCTCTTTTCCAGTCATCCTCACCTCTACTTCCTTGCCACAAGGTAAAGCTTCTAGCCATCTCCCTAAGAGATACAACCCTATTTCATGGGGCACTAGCATGCATCTTATCTAGGCAATCAGTCCAGAACAAAACAAGCCGGCTATCTTTGTTCCAGCAAAAGTCTGTAAAGTCTTTCAACAACCGATCAGCAAACTTCTCATCCCCAGTGGCACTAGACCGCCATGTTTTTGTCAGCATGGTGTTGTAGGCCCAGTTGTAGCCAATGCGCTCTTCACAAAACATGTTCTGGTTGGTGGAGCTAGTGGAGTTGCGCCGGCGTCGCTGCTGCCCACAAGAAAATTTCCGCTTGGAATATGGTAGCTGCAAAAACACTGTCCCTGGAGGAAACAGACAGGACTTTAGTCTTAGGCAGACCTAAGTCCCTACAACTGGTAGCTGACTCATTAAATTCTGAAAAGGAAACTGGACTGAGTTTCATTTAATTGCCTTTTAGCAAGATATAATGTGATCTGCTTTTCCTCCTTTGCTTTTACATGCTACTTCCTGCAAATAACACCACCAAGAGAGTGCACACTTAGCCTTGCCTTTCTCTTGGTAGAAGGGAATGAAGCAAAGCTGCATGCTCTAATCCATCTTTCTAATTTTACATCAGTTTCCATTCTCTTTGCAATCTTCCAAAAGCTCTCTTCCTGTCATTGTCTTCATGTCTCAGCAACCCCTCTGAACATACAAAGTTATTTTACTGTAATATATCATGCATGGAGCTTAGTTAGATCATCAACATTTATGAAGAATAATGAAAGCAAGTGGATCCTAAATGCTTTATCTATCACCTCCTACACAGTGTGTGTGGGTAGAGATGCATCTACAACTGACTTTAAGCATGAGACCAGAGCATTAACTTGACCCAACACCTTCCCCTTCTTCTAGCTTCCAGATCACATTTATTTACACTGTACTTGGAATAAGCTCTGCCTTTTTTTTTTAATTTCTGCATCTCCTGGAAAGAAAAGTTTCAAAGACACTATACAGCAAGATTTCAAACCAATGCCATTGATTAGCAGCAACACTTTGTGCTTTTCCTACTGCCTTTCCAGTTTTCTGGTCTGTGTTGGCTGATATAGCTACTTATCATCTGACTGGGGACATAATTAGGACCAACATCACTGAGACTGCATGTAAAATGGTTCTTTTGTTTATAATGGCCTCCTCCTTGCCCCAGTGCCTGACAAATATTGCTCACCTGTGACATGGATATACTGGGGCTTGTTCTCAGCTGGGAAGTTGAATGCAGAGGCCGAGTATTTATCTTGCACAAATCCAAATCTGGAGAAACAAACAGCAGGGGAATAAAAAAAAACAAAACAAAACAAAACAAAGCACCACTCCAGCTAGGATTCCTTCAGCCCAAGGCACGGAAAACTTTCCACTATCACAAAAGCTCCCTTTTCTTGCTGCCTGAAGGCAAGGGGAAGAGGGATGAAGAGAGCTGAGCTTCTCCAAATACTCTCCACCGCTGCTAGGCACAGTGTGAAAGCTTGTAACTCCACGCTGATCTCTGTCCTAACTCATGCTGGAAACAAGAACACCAGTTTGGGAGGGCACTGAGCAGTCTCGGACATAATGGGGCAGCTGCACATGAATGAGGGAAGAGCGATAGTCAAGACAGACATTTCCTTGGGTATGTTTCAAGCTGTAGCATCATTTTCTTTCATGCTGGGCAATATTCCATGCAGAACTTCAAGGAGCTCACCTGACAGTTCTCTGCTGTTTGAAGAATACTTGTTCCCCTTCTGCCTTCTAAGCTAATGAAAGCTTATTTGCAAGCTAAAGTCCATTACAAAAGGCAGTCGCTCTATCATGAAAAATACTTTGGCAGCAACACCAAGAAACAAACTGGCAGCTCAAGCAGACAATGGGGTAAGGCTAGATAGTATCCAAGGTTTCCAACAATTTCTTCTTAAACTGTGTCCAACCTCCTATGTACAACTTGCAACCCAGTCTTCTACCTATTGTCAATCATTGGTTGTCATTCAGTTCAAGACTGTGTTAAGTACGCATGGAGGAAGTAACTCTCCCTTCTCAGGAAGAAATCTGTTTACAATTTACCTGCTTTGGACTTAGAATAACAGGGCACCTTCCAAAGCCAATACCCTCCCTAGGAGGAGAGTATGGTTTGCTAATGAGTGACAAGCTGAAACACTATCTATCTGCCCCATGCAACCACAGAACCACCTCCAGGCATTCTAGTCATGTTTTAGTCTAATAGTCTGTAAACAGACTTCAGAGAGGCGACTCAGGAGTGACTGTTCAGTACAGGTCTTCATCCTACATTATCCAGGGAGATATGAACCTCATTCTGCTCTGTACATACCTGTATGCTATTGCTTCCTGGAGGAGATGCATACGGTCCCAGTATGTTTCTGGTTCAAAGCCTGAAACAAACAAAAAGGTAACAATTACCTACGTAAAGCCACTTTATTTCCTCCTTTTTAAAGATTCAAGTTTTCCTCAGAAGACCTCTGTGCACTTTGTTTTTTCTAGCCATTTCTTTTAGTCACACTTTTTTCTGTCAGCTGTCCCTTGAATGCCATCTTATTAGATATGTGTCTCGTATGCTCCAGTAGCAGACTCATCCCTGAATTTAGCTTTGTGTCTCTTGAGACAAAGGAGAGGAACATAATGGGGTGTGTGGGAGGGGGCAAGGAAAGAGAGTGGGCTGCTGTGTATACCGCAGAGTGCTCTGAAAATATTTAGTTCAAAGTCAGTGGGGTTACAGTGACCTCACAGCATATGGATTTGTCACTGATTGTTTCACATTTATACCTAGACACTGGGTTAATGAAAATAAAGAAAACTATAATCTTTACTATTTTAGAACAGAGCCCTTCTCGTGATGCAATTTGCCTCTCTCTGCATGGGGACAGAGTTCTCTGATCTTTGAACTTCCACCTGGGACTTGCCATAACAGCATCACCCAAAAGGGTGGTTGCAGAAAAAGAGACTGCAGTTTCTAGCTCTTAATCTCGTGTGCAAACACTCTTACTATGAATGTAACCATGGCAACAACAGTGAAAAAAAAAGAGGACGGCAGTCATGCAAGCCTAATCTTGCTGAGAATAAACAAACACGGGGCACAAATGCAGAGCAGCTGTGGGCAGGGTCTACCAGCAAACCAAACTCTTACAGTATAACATCGTGTCAGAGTAACTGCTTGATACAGGGTCTATAAGGGTATGCAACATTATGGCAACAAAGATCACCAGGGAGACAACCTTTCCTGTGCCTTGGTGCTTCTTGCTGCCAACTTCATACACTGTTGCATGCTGATTAGCCTGCCCGCACAGCCTCCTCCAAGCACCACCTTTCTGAGGGTGACTGCTGAAATGTAAAACAGGCCCTTCAACCAGCTAACGCACGTCTGGTAAATGAGGTTCTTCATGTCAGCTACATGCCAGAAGGAACCTGCTTGCAGAAAAGTACACCAAGTAAAGCAAAGAACATTTCTTACCATCAAACAAATGCTCACTACCCTCCTTCAATAAGCAGCTAACATTGAGTGGGATGAACAACTGAGCTCGAAGTGGGTCTCCATATAAGTAACTGGGCAACGCAAATGGGCCTTCCAAGACTGGAACTAGCAAGAAACCACAGGACGTGGCTTTCCGATGCCAACCCTGAACCTGGGAAAAGATTCAAACAATGAATCATACAACATATGTCAGTGAAGAAGGGCTCCTATGTGCATAGGAGAAACTCATTCCCCAAGAACAGATCAGACATGCTCGGTTCTTCACAGGCTCAGCTTGCTTTGCATGGTAATCACACAAGCGTCCTTGTAAGCAAAGCAGTACAAGCACAAGACATCAGACTTTCCTTTTTTAAGTGCCACATCAATCAGAAAGCACTTTAAAACAGGACATTTTTCAGGAACTGATTCAGCCTACTTATCATCAGTGGCTGAGCACTGCTGCTTTACTGGAACAGTGCAATAGATTTTAAATATAAGCAAAACCAATCACCTCGTGCTATCTGGGTGGGTGGGGTAAAACCTGGTATTAAATAATTTGAGTTTTACAGAAGCTACAAAAGGGAAAACAAAAAAAATCTAAACATTAAAAAGTGACACAAACCACTGGCATTTTCAATTCAAAACGTTTTCAGCAAGTTAAAAAAAAAAGCTAAAAAGCACTGCTGAACAGGAAGAGCACATTGGCTGGAAAAGCCCTGTCATGAAAGCAATTCCACAGAGATTTAAGATTTTCAGGTTTGGGGATAGAAGGAATGCAACGTGAAATAGATCCTTCTCCAAAGACCCAGCTCAGGGCTTAAGATTTGCCTAAGGGGGACTTTAAATTTAATCACCTTGACCTGCACTGATCTCTGCATACTGTGCATGAAACCCACTAAAAGCAGAGCACTATCCTGCAGACAGAATGACTACAGATAGCATGATAAATGATGACCAGATGCAGCAATGCTACCACCAGTACAATTACTTATGGAAATAAGGGCAGATCCAACCCACTGTCTCTCTCCTAATACTTCACGTGACAATGTCCCCAGTGGTATAAGGCATACAGAGGCCAGACAAGCATTGCTTGCGGCCACCCAGAACACAAGGACTCTTACCATCTCAAAAAGAACAGCTGCAGTCACTGCCATCCAGTGTAACTTGATTTCAAAGGCAGCATTCAGGGAGAAATTGCCATGGTAATAACAACTGCACCACTCCAAACGGTCCGTGCGGTTATTCACATCCACATCAAGCGTCACTGTCCGTTGCTCAGGCACCGTGGCAGCTACGCAGCCAAGGAGTAGGGGTATATTTAAAAGACGCATTAAAGAGAGGGTGGGAGACAGCATGAAGAGAACAGAAGAAACAAGACAAGCTATACGAAATTAATTTGTCCTCCCACTCCTCCCCAAATATTTTTGGGCTGGCAGAATAGTCCCAGAATGCTGCTCATGCAGATCACAAATGACAAAAAAATCTGAAGTATCAGGGGTCTGTGCCACAGAATTATCTCCCCAAAGCAGTCAAGACATTTCAGCTGCAATAGAGACAGAACCAAGACTCAAGCAGCTAATCAATAAGCAACTGGTGCCATAATTAAATACGGCTAGACAACATCAACTCCTTCATACCCAAGACATTCCAAATTGGTTTTAGTATTTCTATATGCCCCCACCCGAAATCACAACAAGGTGCTGGTACACAGGGCAGGAGCATTCCAGGACTTTCCACAGCTAAAGCAGATTAAAGTTAAACTTGTTTCCTTAACCCCGTATCAATATCCCACATTACCGCATTGCTAAAACTGCACATCCAACACTTTTTGTAAAAGCATGAAAAGTCAGCCAAGACTCACGCAGCAGCGTTACGATCACTACAATACCTTCTATTGCTTTGCAGTAAGTGCTGGGATAGTGCCCACGATCCAGCTCCCTTTGTGCCCTAGACCCCAGCATCCCGGTGAAAGAAAATCTCAGTTATCAGGCAAAAGAGGAAGAGAAGCACAGAAAGTGGAAGTGACCTGGCTGGTGTCATACAGTGGACTGCAAGGCCAGGGATAGAACCCAGATCTCCTGACTTTGAGACCAAAGTCCTGCTATGAACCACGTTGTCACTTTCAACTTTTTTTAGGCAAATACATAATTTAGCATTTCTATAATGTTAAAAACTGACATAAAACAAAGGGCTGCAATAATACTATTGAAATAAATTTGCCCTTTTTTATTGCATGCATGAGGGATGGATATTGTTATTCCTTGCTTAAGTAGAGGAAGATGTGCACCTTTTTATATGGTCAACTTTTAAATGACCTTATAATTTAATGGCTTAATGGCATTTTTTAAAAAAAAAAAAAAGGTTGAAGTTCTTTCCTCAAGGTAGATGTAAAGTTCCCACCTTCACTTCTACTGCAAGTTAGCTGGAGACAGTTTTCAAGGTTATAAGAAAATCCTTTATATTGCTATTACTGCAGCTTAAGAACAGAGGAAAAAAAAAAGAAAAAATGGAAGAACATCACCCAGTTTTGTTTTGTAAATAAGATCCATTTTTGTCTTTGGGAAATGTATCATCTGCAATTTCTGAGTTGGTCTGGTATTGTCAGACAGACCAACATCTTCTGAGGGTTTTTTTTCTTGCTCTTTTCAGTGGAATATCACTGTGAATGCAATACTTGTGGTTAGAAGGTTATGGTGCCAGTTTTGTAATGAAGTATGTCGGAAAACAACATCCCAAAAGCTGTAAAGCGAAAGCAGCTCAGTCAGGTAGATGTTGGTCACTAGCTAAGAGGTCAGCGATAACACCACAGTCCAGTGTGCCCGAACTAGCACACTGTGAAGAATGAGCTACCTGCTCCCTTAGACTGTTTCTTTTTCCAGAAAATTCAGACTTCACATTAGGGCTGGAGCTTCTCTCTCCACCTTGCCTGCAGCTGTAATTCACCGGCAAAGCAACAGGAACACAGTCCAGCCAGGTGTGAGCTTACCAAAAGGACCTTAAAAACTCATGAAAAATATCCATGTGTCTGAATTCAGAAGCTTTGGATTAAAACCAACTTAATTTTAATAGAATAAACTCTGGCATCTGTAGATCTGATTTTAAGAGGACTCACCTGCTTCCCAATTGTCTCGTACCATTGAGTATTTAACTAATGATTTATTGAGTAAATCGGAGAGGAGCAGGCAGGTTATTCTCCAGTCACTAACTACACTATGTACGTGACTACAATTGCTAGTGCATGCATTGCTATAAATCAAAAGGGACAAGATTAGGTATATCACAGGTCAGACTTCCACTGGGAAGGGAAAGGGGAAAATCACTAGGTAAGTGACAGGGGAATTGGGGGGTATACAGATTTTAGAGATACATGGAGCTTGTTCCAGAGCTCCCAATGCTTGCATGCGATTTTATGTCACAGCCTGACATTTAGGGAAGGTGGGGAGGGGAAGAAATAAAAACCACAACCAAATCAAAGCCAAGAGAGGAACAAATGAAGTCACGTGGACCAGAGGTCATCTGGGTTTAGTAAAGCTCCTTGCCTCAGATGAACTGCTTAAGTTTGGTTTTGTTTTTTTTTTTTAATACTGTTTAGAAGAGGAACAGCACAGAAACATCAACTAAACCAGTTCCTTTCTAAAAAAAGAGTTTCACACTGGATTTTTCTCCAAGAAACTATTATTCCTGGAATAACCAGACTGCATGTGAGCAATCTGGAGGCATTTTTCATTCATCCAAGGACTGCAAATTAGCCAAATAGCAGAATGGACATAATTCCAACTGAAATGAAAAAGGAGGGCTAAACAGGTTTGTAAGTACATCATATGCTGAGGGAATACACTCCTTCCTGGCTGGCATTAAAGAAAAAAGGTGAGAGGGGCACTAAAAAGCACCTTTCTTTCTTTGCCCATTTCCCCAGGTGCAAGCTTATTGAGTATCAGTCTTCTCATCTCACAGAAGAGGACAGACATAGAAAAGTGAAGTGGTTTTCTTGGGCTAAATAGTGAGTAAGAGATCAAAGCAAGAACAGGATCTGGCCCAAGTACCTCCAGCCCTCACAATACTTTCATGCCAGGCTACATTCAGGCTTCAGCTCTGGCCAATCATTGAGCTAATGAAGTTGGATACTAGCCAAGGCAACAGATTTTATTGTGTGACAGGGAAAAATATCCTGCATATGTTTGCTTCAGGGAATTAACCATTAGTTCAGACTTCCTATCCTTAACACTTTCCCATTTTTGATGCTGTTCCTCTGCAAACAAGGCTTTCAGAAATACACAAGGATTACTGTAACTTCAGGTTTAAGAGATACTACACCAACAGTAAGTAACTTCTCTTCAGAAGGTCAAATACACAAAACAGACAACAGAATTTTCTTTTTATCCGTAATTCGTAGGCCTTTAAAAGATGCATCTAAATAAATCTGAAGTTGCAGTTCCATAGCAATGATTTTTCTTGTAATTTTAAACAGGGAAAGAGGAACAAAAGCAAGTGACTCAGGCTGGCCTGGAAATCCAACAAAAAGCTGACAAAGCAACACAATCATGCAGCCAGTATGTTTCACGGGCTGTTAGTGGTAGTCAGTGTTATACTACACACATTACAGAACTTCAGATATTACAATGGTATCTCGCCCAGTAGCAAGATCTTCCATACACAAACCCTACTGCTTCCACGCTGCAGGGATCATTTGTAGCTGGGCTTCCCAGACTTTAATATAAGGAGTCTGGCGATACACGGTTCAGGTTCACCGAAAAGCCTTCAGCACATCACAGAAAACTTCTAACATATCTGGATCTCACTGTGGCTTTTGCCATTAAATAGCAATTAGACATGTCATTTTAAGTACAGTTTGGTTGCTCTGTTATTCTCATAACTTATCCCTCCATGCTTGTCACAGGTTGTAGAGAGTCTCTGGATCTGCAAGGAGACTGAGTCAGTATTTTCCTCTCTGAATTCTAGAGGATGGCATGGGGGGGAGGTTCAGGAACAAGGAAAATCTGAAGAATAATTTTTACCGTATTCCAGTACTCAGAAGCAAAAATTGCCTGCTCAGCCAGTGAAACATACCTCCAGCATATGAGAACAAGTCCCCATGCAAGACACAGGTAAGGCCAGCATGAAATTTGCAGCTTTATTGCTGGTCCACGTGAGATCATACCCTTGGCTGGCTGCTCTTCCCCTTTCAAACTATCCCCTTGAACTTCCCCAGCTGTCACCTGTGCTGTGCATCTACCTAATAGTGCAGCTGCCTGGCTCCGTCCTCCGAAACTGCGGCTAAAGGAACTGTGCCTACTTGCATAGGAGGCTGGGCGGCTGGGCAGCCAGGGCAGGAAAAACGCCGGGATTTCCGAGTGCAGGAGCTCTTCTGCCACAAATGCCACCTCAAACCATTTCCTCTGGAAGGCGGAGAAGTCATCCATAGCAGCTGTGTGCCACATAGCAGGCTGCTGCATGCCCACTGAACAAAAAGCAAGGGAAAAGACAGATCACAGTCAGAAACAAGTGTCTGAGACCAAGAAAGAGCCTTAGTTCTTTCTGAAAAAGGGGAAGAAAAAAATAAATGTTACATTGTCCGCAATTCCTTTTTAACAAATAAAAAAAAAAAAAAAGCCAAAAAGGCTGGGTTTCTTCAATTCTCTTTAGAGCAGTGGTTTTGGTTGCTCTCAAAGTGCATTTCTGTTGCAGCACCCATAAGAATCAAGCACAGATAGTGATTATGCAAAGGGATAATGAGGAAAGTCTTGTAATAACACAATGCTGACCTCGGTCTGGTTCTTTGTCCACAACAATCTTGTAAAAGTAAAAGCCATAAATAAAGGTTCGTAAAGCTTCTCCAGACGCATGGACAATAAGCTGCTCTTCTAGCATTTTCTGAACGAAAAAAGAGAACAGAGCAAACACGATAAAAAAAGAAGTCACTCTTCCAGTTACATAAAAAGGGTTCTAGAGAACATGAGGAAATAATTTTCTTTTTCTTGACATCTTTTTGTCCAGATATGTGCCTAATGAGAATATCAGCAATGTTATCTCTTGATATTCAGTAAATGTAGCAAGTCCTTATCTCCCTGAGAAATTGCATTTGACCTTTCCGCAGATGTCTGCCTTCCTCCCTTACCCTGCTCTGGTTTTATAGATGGATTTATACGAAGGTAAGAGCTGGACAGAGTCTAGGCTCTCTGTTAATTGATATGGGATCTCAGCAGAGGAATGAACTCCAAAACATTTCCAACCTTGTGCCCCTGACACAGTTGGATAGGGAAGAAAAATAAATTCATAAACACAAGCAATGTATCTTGCATAAAGTGTGTATACTTCAGCATCCATAAAAAGGAGGTCATATACTGGTTTTATTACAACTTCATTAACTAGTTATCAGAAGAAAAAACAAAACTAAAACCAAAATCAAATCATTAGTGCCTCATAATTCTAACACAATGGAGAGATCTTGGTAACTACTAGCTAATACGTTATACACAGAACTGTCATCATATGTAAGTGCAAAAAATAACATATATTACTACTCAAGAATATGTTGCTGTTTTGTGATAGGGAATCCAAAAACTGTCATCATTACCTCATATTTTGTCGAACACTGTTTTCAATACCCATCAATAAGAGGTTTTTAATAATAAACAGAAATTATTGCTTTGCTTTCCTCTACAATTCTACTTTCTTCACAGAGTGAGTATTTCTGGCCCTCCATATATCCCTTGATAGTTCTCTTACCTGCATTATGTCAATCGCCATGGCTTGGGTTTGCACACCTTCCACGTTATTCACCAGCCAGTGTACAACTTCTGCACTGATGAAACAGTACGGAGAGAGGCCCTTCTGTTCAGAGAGCAGCTGGATCCCTGTGCTGAATCACAGCAAGTCACACATGTTAACATGGACTGACTGATAGTTCTTTTAAGTCACAAAGACAAAAATCGCTGATGGGGAAAAAGAAAAGGGGGATAAAAATACAGGACAAGAAATGCACAACGCCCCCAGAGTGACATACCATTAGCTTCTGGTAACAAGATGAAGAGCTGACACTGACAGCACTTCAGTGTTTCTTACTGAGAATTCTTGCTTTGACAAGATTCTGGAATTCTAATAATTGAAGTCTCTGCAGCAATACTTGCACCTCAATTTCTATAAAATTCCTTGTTGGAGAGATTGGAACCGAATAACAAAAGGAAGCTTAAAACTCTTCCACAGCTGACATGGGTCTCTCCTTTGAGTGACTCCACACCTCACGTGCTCTTACAAAACATGTAGACAGATGTTAAGCTTATTTATATTAAAAACTTACGTGGGGTGTTTCATGGCTTCGAGAATCTCTATCAAGGTGGAGGAGGAAGTCAGAGTGCTTGCTGAACACTGCTGAGAGCTGGGAAGTAAACAGAAGCATGTTCAAAAATCAAGGAAGCTGCCAGATTTGTTCAAATATATACATTTAAGAAAAATGCTCTCTCTTCTCTTCCCAACAATGACTTTGCCACATTTATTTCATCTTTCATCTCAAGAAGGACAACTAAAAGCATCAGACCTGTATTTTCGCCCTGAGGTCATCGGGTCATTGCTATATTGACCCAATGCACACTATATTACATACAGCCAGCCGTTGAGGAGCAATTGAGAGCAAACATTTTGAGGCTGGCCTTTTTTTTTTTACTGTAATATACAACTGCAGGAAACAGGTGTTAATATAGTTTATTTTTAATGTTGCTTCCTCCCCGGTGTCTCGCCTCCAGGTTAGAACCTCTTGGATTTCATTAGCTTACTCGATCCCATTAGACCTGCAGAGCCCCCCTTTGCTAAAACAGACACAAGACAGATGTCAATTCAAAGCCTGGTTTTCTGCTAACAGATTTCAGAAATGGAATTTCTTCGTTCTTCGTTTCTTGAAGAATGAAGCTCTTTTTGTGGGTGGGGAAATCAGGTCTTGTGTTCATTTAATTCTGGAAAACTGGGTTGCAAGGCTTATTTTACTACCACCCTTTCTGCATGTGGAAATGCTGCAGTAAGGTCTTGTGACAAGTGCCTTCTAGTGCTGACAGACACAGCACATCTTGTTCTCAGGTTCCTGTTTAAGTGCCCGTTCCTTGACACCAGAAAGGGGAATGTAACTGAACAGAACTGCAGTATAGCACTGCTGTGCTTTTCTCACCTGCCCTCTGCAGCACCAGTTGTAGTATATCCTTGGTCTGCAACATTCTGGGAGCTTCCCAAGGTCTGCGTGTTGCCCCTGTCTGGTAACTGCCCCATGTTTATTAACGTGTTGCCATCTGAGGTTGCAGGAACTGACTGATCTATAGAGACCTGCAAGGAGTAAACACAGCCACATCTTTATGAAACTTATGATGCAAGCCTTTCCCATTTTCTCCCCTCCCCGCATCATCTGTACCTCAGCTCAAGTTCGTTAACAACAAGCAGTACTATAAGGCAAGCACAAGCATATGCAGAAACGATAAATAGTGTCTTACTTTTATCCTCACTACAGACCTACTGACAAACATGAAATTCAGACCCTGGTAAAGATGAGGATCACCAAACCAGCAACACCAGTCCCAACCTGACATTTTTAACTTGAGCGAGTAACTGTGATTATAAACATGTAATGGACAGAACAGGAAAATTAATCACTACAGGAAAGTAGTAAGCAGTTAGAAAAAAACAGTTTCAACTCTAACTCTCAGACAAAAATATGCAAACCTATCACATGGAATTCAAGTTTCATAATGTGCAAAATCAGCTCATCTTCCTTCCTTTCTTAGGGTAGTATCAGGAGGCTGGTTAGCACCCACCCACACCTATGTCACCAAGACAACAAGAACACTTTCCTCCCGCAGGAACGCTTGCACTATTCCAATGGTAGACTGAATAGTTCACAAAATTAACATAAAATCATTTCAGAAAGAACATGAATGCTGAAAGATTCAGCAAAGTACAGGCTGTAATTGCCATCTGTCATTAACACGTATGGTTTAGGAAAGGCATATTATATAAAAGCTAGAGAGGTGGGGGAGAGGAACGCTAACAGCAGAGCAACTCAGTAACTCAAGCTCGTGTAAATATGAGGGCTGATCTGCCATGATGAATCCACAGCACATGCACAGCTGAAAATCACAAAGCTGGTAGTTTGACTTAGGTCTGATAGCCAGACCAGAGTCCTTTATTTATGCCATTTCTCACATCCCAAAATCTGCCACTCTGCAATGGCAGATGTCCCTTTTTGGGCAGCCAAAACTGGCAGATGCTCCAATGTGGAATCTACAGTCCCCACAGCCAGCTAAATCCACTCTCCCTCCTCAGAGCTCACTTCAACCAGCAGTATTTTCTATGGACACACTGTGTTATTGCTAACTCCTAACTGGTGTTAAGTGTATAAACAATTTCTGTCACGGTAACTCTTAAACCAAGATGACACTGGTATTTTCAGCCCTCAGTTGTTCAAGAATCCAAGGACACAATTTGACTTGGATCTCCCCAGAGCTACCTGTCAGTCAAATACCAGAGAAGAAATTTAGCCAAGAACAAGATGAGTAAGCTGTTGCCATTTTGTTTAGCAAAGGAAGATGGAAAACGAGTACTTATTGAAACACAAAAAGAGAAGCTTCAGTAGACGATAAGACAGTACTGCAAAGGACAGTAAGGCAGGGCACGTCAACATCCAAAGCACATCACAAACATTGAACGGTGGAAGGAGATAGTTGCATCCACCAACCACTTTGTCCTGCTAATGCTGCGCATCTCCCTCTCAACGAGCAGATCTGGAAACCAGCACAGTTTCCCCACGTAGCAAGCTCAGGACAAAAAATGTTCTCCATCACCTCAGTCCAAAAGCCAGAGATGACAAGACCCCATTCAAAACTAACCTGTGAGTAGAAGGTTGAAG